>OX637536.1:61906060-63206060 GCA_951800035.1 Linnaemya tessellans
TTTATTGGCTTTTGGTATTAATACCAACTTCTGCCTCTTCCATCTTGTTGGAAAAATTCCCCTACCTAAGCATGTATTCACCATTCTTAAGAACTGCTCGGGACAAAGCCTGACGGCCTCCTTTAATACTATATTTGGAATGCAGTCGAGTCCCGGTGCCTTCTTGTCTCTAAACCTAGAGACAACGTCCTCAATCTCAGCTATTGTAACCGGGGGAAAATTTAATGTCCCAATTGGAGGGTTGTGCTCCCAAGGTGGTGCGTCCTGCTGGGGAAAGAGATGGTCTACAATTTCCTCCAGGATTGGCCCCTCACTCGGTTGCAACGGGGTCAGGCATTTAAGTTTTTTGGTGACCAGCTTATATGCGAGACCCCAAGGATTATCATCCACCTCATCACAGATATTAAGAAAACACTGCCGCTTGCTCCTACGAATTGCATCCTTTAGGGCCTTCCTCCTATTCCTGTAATTCTCCTGGTATACGCTATTCTCTAACCTACCTCGAGTTCTTGTATACTGCCTTCTGGCACGTATACACTCCGCCCTCAAGCCGGCAATATCATCATTCCACCAATAAACCGGTGACCCCTTTACGGATCCTTTCCGCCTCACCATAGATGCATCGCACGACCGCGTGATATGGTTTACCAATTGTTCTGCCATATCCTCAGCTGAACCATTTAATTCCATACCTTCCATACAGATGGCAAAAATATCCTTATCAAAGGTATTCACTTTCCATCCCGACAAACCTTGTGCACGGGGAGTCACATGCCGTATATCATCCTGTATATCCATAATTATGGCACTGTGATCGCTGTGAGTATAAACATCAGATACTCTCCAGTTTACACGGTTTATAATGGTATCGCTGGCAAACGTAATATCAATAATTGAACCACCATTTCCTCCTCTAAATGTTTCCTCATCTCCAGAATTCAAGAGCACAACATTTAGCGCAGAAAGGGCCTCTAATAGCATCCTTCCCCTTGCATTTGTCAAGGGGCAGCCCCATTCAACAGCCCACGCGTTGAAATCCCCTGCTATTATAACAGGACTCCTGGCTGCAGCGTCCATCACTATGTTGTCTATAATATCACGAAAGTCATCAATAGAATACCTAGGAGGAACATAACAGCTGTACAAACATATGCCGGAAACAGTGGCCCGCGTGTACCCACATTGCGGTGATAACCTCTCCCTCAATATCAAAGAACCGGTAGTCCATATAGCTGCTGTATCTGTATCATCAGTAACCCAATTTGCAGATACAATCTTCTTATATGGCTCGCTGAGTACAGCAACGTCTACCTTTAAGTCTCGTACGGTTTGCCTAAGCAACTCCTGTGCTGCTTGGCAATGATTGAGATTTAGCTGTAATATGCGCATCCTGATTTTTAAGTAGTGTTTAACCTCTAAGCTTTTGTAGCGCCCTCTTGTAGTACGGGCAAACTACGCATCCGGTGACATGGTCACCATTAGTACTTCCACCCTTTCTACAGAGCATGCACGAAGGTCTGTTGGAACATGTTGCAATCTTGTGGCCAGCTTCTCCACAACGCAAGCAATTTCCGGATAGATCCTGGCCGCTACAATTCGTCGCCCTATGTCCAAAATCGAGACAGTTGTAGCACCTCTTCGGTGCTATCTTTTCCCGTATTCGACACACGACCCAGCCGATGCGTATCTTGGACATCTCTAGAAGGCGTCTAGCTAGAGGAGCACTCAGGCCAATCGTGGCAGTTTGTGTTCCCCCATACGCTCTCCTCAGTGATTTAATTGCAGTCAACTGCAGTACCTTAAAATCGTTGGATTTACTAACTATGGCGTCATAGATGTCCTCCTTGGAAGTCACCTCATCTATGTCCCTAATTTCAATCCTAACCTCTTGGGATAGTGCCCGTACTTCGGCAGTCCCACCCAGTACCGCTTCCACCTCCGACCTGAACACACCTATATTCTGGTGAGCGGGTTTAGTGAGCTCCAGTAGCAGCTCACCCTTCCCAGTCTTCCGAATGCCCTTCACATTCTCCCCCAGATTACTAAGTTTAGGGTCCTTCTTCACTTGCTTGAGAATCTCAGCATAGGAAGCGTTCCCACATGTTTTAATAACTAGGGCATCCGAACGTGACCCCTGCTTACTCCTAATCCTATTTCTATTCGCTTCCCTGGGACGGACCTTTATCCACCCAGGTTCCTTAGTGCCTGGGTTCGGCAAAGCAGCACCATTCGCTGCCACCGATCCCACACAGCTACCTTCACTACTCCTGATTGCATCTACTGCATCCTTCCTCTTCTTCTTAGCCCTATTCCCCTTTGGCCCAAGAGTACTTTCATCTCTCCTACGCTTCGGGGTCGCACCTGCAGGGACAGGGGGAGATGGTCTTACCATAACCCCTGTCTGCGTCTGCTTATTGCAGGGCACCTTGAGCTGACCAGTTCCACTGCTCAGCTCATCTGCCACCTGCATATACAATGCCTGTATTTCTCGAGACATCGATACTATATCCTTGTGGACATTCGATCTTGTCTTGAGAAAGTCTAATAGCTTTGCTATCCTCTCTCCTAGTTTTTCAACCTTGCCTTTCGGTTCCTGACCACCGTCTGTGGTGCCAAAACCTACCCTATGCGGCGTGTTCACCGCCGTAGGGGGCGATCTCGCGATCACCGGCCTCTTCAGGAATGGATTCTCAATTTCACCTTTTCCTGAGCTTTCCGCTCTCGCTTCTAAATTAATTCTATTGTTGTTCTTCATTTTCATTTGATTGGGTCCAAACTCGCAGCCGCTATCTCCGTTCGTTGTGCAGTCACGTTTAGATCCCATGGGTGTCTTTGCAAGCAGTGAGGTCCATGCAAGGGTTGACGAAGAGACCTTATGGATCAATCCGCCAGAGCCAGATCCGTGCTAACCGGGAATCAACATCCGGACCTACACCACCAACTTAATGATGACGAACTTCAAACGTACTTTGAGACTTGCCAAGTTTTAATAGGACGGAGGCAGTTGTGGCATTAGCCTGAGAGCCATTTCTGTACAAATTCACTCATACATACTTAAGTCCCAGAATACCACATCTACCAGCCCAGGGTTCTACCATTTCAAATCGTTTTCCCAGGAATGCCATAATTAAGACCGTACTGGACTTGGTCTTAATGCCAGGGACATCAAAGCCCCATCTCAGTGTGCCAAATAAAGGGCCACACTGAATAACAGGTCTTCTTGGGGCATCTTTGTTCAAGCCCTCCAACCCGTTATAATAACTCAGGGCCGCGGGGTCGTTACTCCCCGTTATCCGTACAAAATATCCTTATGGATTTTATATATATATATGTATGTATGTATGTATATATACCTATATATATATATATATATATATATATATATATATATCTATATATATATATATATATATATATATATATATATATATATATATATATATTTATATGTACGCGCGTTTGTAACAATGGTTACATATGTTTTATTGTTAAATATGTGTATGAAAATAGCTTCCCTTTGCAATGTATTAATACTAATAGTTGCAATTATACTTAGTGTTTTATATTTTTGTGCTAATATTTGTTTAATAATAACTAAGTTAGACACAAAATGTTTAACATATTCATAAACTCAACAGTAGATGAACATTAAGGCGGCGGCTCAAGAAATTACAAAATTGTGTATGCGGCCTAACGCCGCACTCGAAACTTTTAAACTTCGCCCTCTGTAAGTGACATTGAAAGTTATATAGCATGGTTACAGTATTTTCATGGATACAACTGGAATGAAACAGTTTTTCATAACATGAACGGGAATCGCATTTTGTGTAAATGTGAAAAGTGTTATGAAAAGTTGTTATGAAAACGAAAATGAAAAGTTTTTTTTCATTTCACGTTTTCGCAGAACCAGAATTGACCCCCAGGATATTCAATGTTTGAAATTTCATTTAAATTGTAGCTGTCTACATTTTCGAATTCTAGTTTTGACTAAAACATATATATATATATATATATATATATATATATATATATATATATATATAGGAGGTCTATAGATATATCCAAGAAAAAATGCACACTTGCAACCATCCGGTATGTGCAAACAATATGATTTATAACAATTTGAATCCACAGCGTATACTTAATACGATATACAAGGAAACACAAGTGTTTCAATTTGTTCACTTATACGTAAAAACTAAGCCCAGGTTGCAGTTTTTCTTTATATTCTTCTAATGAAACAACTGAATTGAAAAGCAAATGTTGCAGATTCAAGCAAGATGGTTTGGAAGGAAATTCTTTTAATGCATTTAATTTCGGATATCTTATAGTCTGGTACAGAGTTCTTTTACGCCGCTTACAGTAAGGCGAGGTGGCAGAAATCGTCACGCTATTGAATTTCAATTCTTTATCTTTCAATTATTTAAATATCAATTCTTAAATAAGCAGGCTCGTTCCATTGCACATGTGCAGAATACTGACATTTTCAAAAGCATGCTTATCAGCCATCTCACAGAGTTCTTCCGTTGAATCCGTATTTTAGAAATTTTTCGGAATGAAAGCATTTTTAATATCTTGAACGGAATCAGCTAGTGAAATAAAAAAATTTTCTGCTCTGCTGTGTAAGTTGAATAACAAAAACTGATGTTGTCTTGCCTTGGTGCCTTGAAATATTTATCATGTCTTTCTGAGATTTAAATTAAAATTTCGAACAATTAGCCTATAAAATCTTATTTCATTCCGAAAATTTATTTCCTTCTTTGTTTTCAAAGTATCAAAATACGGAATAAATTCTGTGACATGACGGTATTATTCAGATAATGGCAGTTCAGATGTTCGTTCCGGTGTCGACCGATTTGTTATATTTTATTTTCTCGGGGACTTTTTGAATAATCAAAAAGGGCTCTTGCTAGCGGCGGCATTTCAATTAAATTTTTAAAATAAATTGTGGCACGCGATACAAAGAATGTTTTAGATAAATTTCTTCCACCTTAGGTTATATTATTGGTTTTTGTAAGGGTCCTTAATTTTTTTTAGAAAATATAATATTAGTCTATACCATGCGGGGATAGTGTAGCTTCCCAATAGTGAAAGACATTTTTAATATCCATTCAGTAGTTTCGATTCAGTAGTTTGCTTGTTTCAGTACAAACAAATAAACTAAGAGGCAAACAAAAAAATATTTCCTCTTTATAATTTTATTATATATGAAAATATATAGAGAACTATCCGATAACGTCTCAGCGTCATCAGAATATCTTAAAAATGTAATTTTTAGGGAATGTATTCTTAACTAATATAACTGTTAAATTTCAACACTCTTTTTGCATATAATATCTTACGTCAACGTCCACTAAAAGGGGCGAGGTCCAAAAATTTACTTACGATTTTAAGGCTCCAAGTTCAATACCTTGGACTATTTTTGACATAAAAATGTATCATTTGATTAAGTAAAAAAAAATTTATATCATTTTCTTTTTTAGAGGTTGGTTTAGTTCTTCTTAGGAAACTTTTTTCCCTCAGGCCATTTTCCAATTTGGCCTCTGATATTCTTCAAAATTCTATACCAAATTTCTGGTTCTTTTCCTTTGAACTGAATTGAGATTTCCTCAGACGGACGGACGGACACGGCTAGATTGCTTTACATTTTATCACTGATCAAGAATATACATACTTTAGTGGGACTTAGAGGGATATTTCGCTGCCTTATACACGGAATGACAAATTGAAGGAGGGTATAAAAATTATCAAAATTCTTATATACGCGTGTCAAAATGTTTGTAAATCTTCTGTGAGTTTTCTTGTGCTATTTACATATATTTATTATAATTGGCAATTATTTCGAAATCTGAAGTCGGACAGTGTGCAGAAATGGTGTAGAAAAGTCGTAGGTTAAGAAAGTGTTAAACGTCCGAATTTGATGTTTGTAAATGATATATCGAAATTGCAGACATTGTTTATTTTAGTATAAAAATGTTTTTTTTTTTTGTTACCAAGAAATATCATAAATCAATAAAAATCCTATGGCTGTAATTTTGCTTCAATTTTGCTCTCTAAAGAGCACATGTTATTTAATAAAATAATATGTTAAAATGAATAGATATTTTGTAAATTATTTAATTTCCAGATTGCTTTTAATGAAACTATGATGGCAACACAAATACTCTTACATATAAATTTATACACCGTTCACAGACATTTCCCAGTCATTGACAGTTGACTTTAGTTATCATCTTAAGTGGATGAAGTTGGTGGTTTTGCTTTATGCATTTTTGTAAAGAAAATTGTGTTTGTACACAAACAACTGTTTACAGGATGTAATATCGCAACCACCAAGAAAAGATGTAAAATTTTATATACTTAATAACTTTCTCAAACTCATGCAAGCACATTTTTATTAACCACATGGAGACAAACACACACATTTATTATATTTATATAATAGTGCAACTTGCCAGCTCATTAGGTTAGAATCAAAAGGCTTTTAGCATGATGCAACAGCAATCGGTTAGAGAATATCGCCCAAAAATTTCTGATACAACATTTGGAAAGTTTGTTTTTCGCTTTTGTACATCTGACGTAATCGCAATTTTTCATAACTGCACATGACGAACAATTATGAAATGCGTTCGTACAACATATTACTTTTAAACATGTTCAGTTTGGTCAAAAATGTAACCATGTGTCGGCTTACAAACGAACAACGATTGCAGTTTATAGAATTTTATTATTAAAGCTCATGCTCGGATAAGAAATTGCAACGTGCAATTCTTGTGTTCAGCATCGAAGCTCATTCCTGCTTGAATAGATAGGTTAGGAAAGGTTAGGTTGAAGAGAGGGGCATAAGCTATCCCAATCCGTTCAGGATTACACCTAGGCCTCATGGGCCTGTTGTGCGCTCTATAATAATGAGTCCCCATTCTACTTAAGTCTCTCCAATTAGAACCCCTAAGAAATTCCATCTCCTGTATAATCTCCTGATTAAATGTTTGCCTTCTGACTTGGCTAAAAGCTGGACAGTATCACAAGTAGTGCTTCAGTGTTTCATTCTCTTTCTGACAGGCTCAACTCCATATGTCCCGTTATTAAATAAACCAATCTCCGTAGTGATGGCCTACTCAACGTTAGGATCTCCTTCGTCCTGTTACCATCTGGGCCCCCCATAGAATTCTAGCCACCCTTCCCACGGTAGAGTGCTGCCAATCTCATGTATGCAATTCTATAGCCCACCGTCTTAGTTCGTTCTTAAAAACCTGAAATGACTTCGGACTGTCTAGCGTGATGTTCGCCATTGATGCTCCCATTTTTGCTAGCCTACCTGCCTCAAAATTTCCAGGTATTCCCTGATGTCCTGGAATCCATATTGTCTCTATGCCCCCACATTGCGTGTATGAGTTAATCTCATCCTTGCATTGTAGTACACACCGAGATTGAACCACATGATTCCTCAGGGCCTCGATGACCTTCCTACTATACGAACTGGTAGTCTATTATCGATTTCCTTTAACCATCTTATCTCTTCCGCAACAGCTATGATCTCACCCTGAAATACTGTGCTATGATCCGGCAGGCGGAAGTATTTGCGAAAGTTTCGACCCATGTCACAGAAACCTCCACCCGTTCAGTCACCAATCCTCGACCCGTCCGTGTATAGGTTCGTTATGGGGCCCATCGCATTTGCATCCTCCCACTCCATACCTCCCGATATTATGGTGGTGCAGTGTGATCGTACATATCTAATAGGGATCCTGTCGCACCTAACCGTGAGAGCGTTGTTCCCGGGTAAGAAATGTATTATACTCTGGTGCTTGGTTATGTGTTCTCTTGTCAGCCACCCACCCATCACCATCAATCTCGTAGCAGGCAGAGCTGCTTCATATTTAACCTGTATATCAATAGGCAGTATTGATAGAATATTTTCCATCGCCTTAGTTGATGTGGTTCTTATTGCGCCACAGATGACGATACAGCACTGTCTTTGTATTCTTTGAAGGTGTTTGACATTAACCTTCCTTTCCAAGGACGTCCACCACACTAACGAGGCGTACGTCACAATTGGTCTTAGCACACACTTGAATAGATAAGTAAACAGAAAAATTGCATTGCAAGAACTTCCAATGCATTCTGAAAAACGCACTATTTTGTTTGGATTATGGGTCAGGAATATTATTGTGAATGGCGAGTGCTACCGTGCGATGATTACAACTTCCCCAAAAGCAAAGAGCTGATCTTGGGTGACATGTGGTTTCAACACGACAGTACCACATACTACACAGCAGACGAAACAGTGGCCTAATTGAGAGACGAGCTCTGTGAACAGTTTATGTCACGCTTGTGGTTGGTCAATTGGCCCTCTCCGAGATTGTTTCTTGTTTGGGCTATGTTAAGACTCATATCTACGGAGAAAAGCTCACAACGGGTGACGTACTGGAAGCCAATAGAAATTGAAAAATTTATTCGTGAGCTTCTAGCCGATATTTTGGGACAGTATGTCAAAATTGGATCCAGCATATGAACATTCAATTTCTCTAAATTGTATGTGGTTTTTTTAAATCAAATTCAAAGGTTTCTTTATTTGGGCAATTTTTGTCAACGTATTTCTACAATTTACATAATGAAGAATGATTTAAATAAATGGATGACTCTTCATTTTTGCGATTCGCATGATCGTTCACGAATTTTCGGAATTTGGTTGTCTTATATGGTATGGAAGAATAAAAGTATTTTGGGAATAAATCAAACGTCTCAGAATGATGAGGATATTATTGAGATGGTCATGACGGTCGAATATCCTTTTATGCGAGCAACCGAAATGCTGAATCGGTGGCATTAAAACACGAAATGATGCCAAGAGGAAAACTTGGGCACTCACGTGTAGTTAAGCGAGTGACTGCAGCAAAAACAAAGTGTGGAAAACGGTTGACTCTAAAAGCCATCTATGTAATTTCCCGTTAATTATAACCACATCGTAACATCATGATATCTCAAAAACGCATCAAAGAACACACAGTAACACACTTATTGACACTTTGGAATTAGAGGAAAAGTAGTTCTCCAATAAGGACGTTTAAGTTTTTTTCACTAGGAATAAATTACGAATGACACAAGCAAAAGCTTAGAAGGTTCTGATATATTTAGAGCACACCAAAAAATATTTTAAGAATTTTTATCGAACAAAAATTTTGGCTTACGTATAATGGAACAAAAACATCAGATTTCGTAATAAAATTTGTATCAATAAAAACTCTTATCATATGCAACTAAGCAACATAATACGTGATGGCAAACAAAATACACAAGAATATAGATGATGAAAGTGTAGCGGCTTTCGAAAGCAGCTGTTCTGCTTTGCTGTGTAAGTTGAATAATTAAAAACTGATGGTGACTTTCATTTGTGCCTTGGAATATTTATCATGTCTTTCTGAATTCGAACAAGTAGCCTATAAATCTTAATTGAATTTCATATCGAAACTTGTTTTGTTTCATAGGCTCGAGACACAATCTTTGTACTCTCCATCTCGTCCATCTCTGATTCTATTATCCGATTAACAGTATTTGGAATCTATTTTAGATTTTTGAATAAAATGCCTGTAAAGGGTTAGTGCTATGATCCTTGTAGTATATTTATATGCTTCTAACATATAAATGGATTTGTGTGGATCTCTAAGTGAATCGCTATAACAGTGTTCGCAAAAGCGGGAATTGAAGGTCAAACGAAAATTTGCAAAATGCCCATTAAGTGTTTTTGCACCAGAGTATTTTCATATATTTAAAAGTGCGGGCTGTGTAAAATCTATAAAAACTAATTAGAAAATAATCTTATTTTCAATCTTAAATCTTGTTTGTAAATATGTGTACAACATAATTTCTAAAAAGGTGACTTTTAAGACTATTATCGTACGAGTAGGTGTAAAGATGAGAATATGCTTTACAAAGCCATTTAAAAAGCGCGTAGTTTTTGTTACAAAGTTGTTAATTTTTACCATTCGTTCGTATATATTTTTTTCCTTCTTTATAATATGACTCGCAGTTTCTTGTCGTCGTTCGTTTTTATCTTTACTACTTGAGTACAACTATGAACAAGAACTGAAACTAGTACTTGACACTTTTGCAAAATGCTGCAGCTTCTTCTTCAAATAATCTTCATGACTATATTTTAAATTTTTTCTATATCATTTTTTTGTTGGCAAATTTAGAGAGGGTGTCTGAATACAAGTAAAAATTATACCAAAATAGGCTACAGTCAGAATATGAAGAAATAGCATATTTAGTTCACACTTGCAGTCTCTTTGCATATGGTTGTGCCACTCCCTACACGTGCAGCACTTTCGAGTATGTGTTTGTGAAAGTGTTCAAGTCTTTACACAATGTATAATGTACAGCAATTTTCTAGTGTTTGTATAAAAATCAAGTATGTAATCTATCACACATAAATGGTTATTAAATTTCACAATTGCACACGCCGAGCCTTTGCTTCAATAGCACGTCACATGTCTTGTTCCAGCAGAGGAGGTAATTGATATGTATTAAAATATTGATGTTCACACAATTGTTTGGAACCCGAAATGGCTGAAATTGTGTCTTTCTTCCTTGAATAAGTGAGCGAGGTTTTCGACACATTTTGATATTCTAATAAAATAAGCCACATCTTTTTTAAGAAGCCTTCTGTGTATACCCCTGCTTATTCTGAAAAATCATTAGTCTGCGAATATTTAAGATTTGTTGTTAAAAAATTTATTTCATATAATCGCTGATTTTTTAAGAGCTTCCGGAATTGATTAAAAAACACAAAATTTAGACAAATGAGTGCAGTCTACATTTGAGTAGTTACAACGATCTATATAGTCATTATTTAAAGATGATTCATGTAGATGTTGACTGTGACTACACCTCAAATGGTTTATACGCTGGGTCCAATTTTGGCATTCTTCCTCCAGCCAAGGAGGAAGAATTTATTCGTATTCCACGAATAAATTCTTCTACTGTGGCTTCTTCCTATAGACATCCAACTTAACATTTCTCAAAAAAAGTCTAAAGGCATTAAATCCCACGATCTAGGCGGACAATTGACCGGCCCCAAACGTGAAATAAACTGTTCACCGAATTCGATTCCCAACAATGCTAATGGTTCGCGTGCAATGTCGCTTGTGGCACCGTCTTTCTGACACCACATGACAGCTAAGTCCAGCTATTCCCTTTTGGAAAAATATATAATCATCGTACTGTAGCGCCCTCCATTTACAGTAATATTCTTGGCTTCGTCGTCGGCCTATAGTCCACACCAATGCTTCTAGCTGCTCTTCATACCAAATACGACAATTTTGCTTGTTCACATCGAGAACTTCTCGCATCGAAAACATTTTTTGTCGTTCTCTAAAGCGCAGGATAAGTTAGAATATATTCTTTAATTTTTTGTAATCTGATTACATTTATATAGTGCTAAATATACAATAAAGAGCATGGCAATCATAGTTATTAAATTTTTAGTAATAATATTGAGCTTGAGGCTTATTTTTATAAAATAATAACTATAAAACTATTTATTTTATATATTTATGAATATTTCGATATCCTCAGGATATCTTCTTCAGGATAACTTTTGAAAAACTTTTAAAAAACATTACTTTTTTAATGGCAAAGATGTGATCAAAGTTACAGTCAGAGAGATAAAATAAATTTGAATGATATATTATTCGGTAAGCCACCAATATTTGCATCTATCTTTTGCTACATTTCTATTATTTATATAAATGCTTGTGTCAAATCTCTTATTTTCTACTGTGGGATCTCTACTAAGTATAGCTTTATTATTAGCTCTTCTATGTATGTGGTAAAACATGGGGATACCACTTTCGTTTTGTAAATATCCATTTCTGTCAAGGTACAAAAATGCCTCAGGAGGTACGTAACCACTTTGCAATGACTTTTGTATATATGTTTCACTAGCATAATATGGAGCCATTATTAAATTATTTTCTGTGCAATTAGTACTTCTCTCTCTCTCTCTCTCTCTCTCTATATATATATATATATATATATATATATATATATATATTGTCTCTAATAAGATGGAATATGAAGTTGTCAATTCTACTTATTTTACAAATGCAATAAATTTGTTTGTTCGATATATTTTTTGTAATTACAGTAAGATGATCTGTAAAGAGAGGTACAGCAGCTTACACATTTCCTTTCAAAGGAAACGTTAAACCAAATTTGGCAACCATACGTAAGTATTGGTCTTATTAAAGATTGATACAGCATTAGTTTAATTTTTGGCTTAATATATTTTGAGTAAAATAGAGCCTTGTACATAAAGAAGGTTTTTCTCGCTTTTACTAATTGCAAATTGATATGATCATGAATATATAAAAATTTATCAAGATGGATTCCAAGATATTTAACACATTGTTTATTGTGTATATTTGCTCCGTCATGTGCTCTTATATAGAATTCCTTCCAGTGCTTTCTAACATTGTAGTTACACTTTTCCACAGGAGGTCGGAAAAGAATGGTTTCGCATTTGTTGTTGTTTATTTTTATTTTCCAATCATAAGCATACTTCTCTATTATATTAAAGTAATTTTGGAGTTCTTCCTCAATTTTTTCGACTTTGCTATCGGGATGATATATAATTATATCATCCGCGAAACCTATGATATTATCGATTTTGTTTAAGAGGTCATATACAAAAATATTAAATAGAAAATTTCTTTGTGCTTAAATTTAGCATGTTTCTGACTAAAAAACTTTTGTATTATAATTTATAATTATAAAGTTTATATATTAAACCGGCTATCCAGATATTGTCAAACGCTTTCTCAAAGTCTACAAGGCATGCACCAGTACATAAAGACTTATTAAGATACCAGTTTATATATGAGACAAGTAAATGAATTGCATGAATAGTAGAATGCAATATTGTTTTTATCACAAATTTTTAAAATGTTAAATGTTTGGTGGCATACTAATTGCTAGAAAATTCCTAGGGTGGCTACTATCTCTATCTTTTTTGGGTAGTACAATTACTTTTGCAATTTTCCAAGCTTGAGGAAAGTATGCATTGTTTAGCATATTGTGTAACAAAGTACAATATTCCATTATAATTGCTTCTGGAAGATGCCTTAAGATTATATTCGGAGTATTATCCACACATGCAGATAGTTTTTTCCTTAAGCTGCCGAAAATGTAAGTTATGGAATATTTAGTAATAAACGAATTTTCATCTGTAGAATCATTCAATTCATTAGCTTTTTTTTGATGCATTGAAAATAGTAAGCTGTGATTGATTATACTCATACCCGTTTGTAAAAAGTTCGAAAACCACTTACTAACTTCAATTTTTAAGCTGTTCTCGTGATGAAGCTCTTTTTGAGAGTGGACCAATTCTAAATAAGATCCTATCACGTTTAAAATTTGTTCTTCGTCATCAACTAAAAATTTGTTATCATTGTCATCTTTCTTCAATTCATTAGGATTTATGGCCGCATTCATTAATTCATTAATTTTATTTCCATGGGCTGTGTTGGCCTAAATTGTTTCTTAGCTTCTCCGAAAATAACTGGTATATTTTTGTGATACATTTTTGAGAGTTTGTTTCTTAAGTAATTGTGTACTGACAAAATAAAATGTCATTCATAAGTTTTTCGATTAGTTTTAGTTCTGTTGTTAGTAGATTTAATTCATACGAAGTTAAGACACGTTCAAATCTATTATGCCTTTTAATAATTGTCAATACTTCACTTTTTTTATCGTGTAATCTTTTTATTATCTTGTTAATAAATTTTGCGGCAGAATCTGTATTTGGATATATAGGGACCGAATTTCCGATCGAATTATTTAAAACTGTGTTTAGTATATTTAGGTGAAGATCTACCTCTGAATTAGTAAGATTTCTATCGTTTGGGATGGTGTTATTGTTAAGGCTTTTTAAAATATTATTCTCAAATCTTTTCCAATAGGTTTTTCTATAATTATACGATCGATTCGATAGGGCTTTGTAAAATTTAATCGGATTGTCTTTTTCCATTCCCTGAAAAATTATTTGAACAGCCCTGTGGTCACTTTCACAGTCTATAGTTCTGAGACAGTTAGTAGTACTGTTCCAAAGTACATCTACAGGGTGGCTCAGAAAGACCGAAGTGGTGTGAATTCCTTATAACTTTTTATTTAAGACTTTTTTTTTAATTTTTTGTTTTTTAAATACAGTAAATTTATAGGGAATATTTTTAGATTAGTTATTATAAATGATATCCCGCAAGTGGTAGCCATTTTCTGCTTCGCACAAATGTGCTCTTTCCAACACATTTTCCATGACCTTTCGCAAAACTTCCGATGTTATGTTCTTAATTTCGTCTCGAATATTGGTTTTTAATTACTCAATAGTCCTAGGCTTATTAACATAAATTTTCCCTTTTAAATAACCCCAAAGTAAAAAGTCTGGAGCGGTTAAATCCGGGAACGCGGAGGCCAATTAAAATTGCTTCTACGCGAAATTATTCTTTCACAAAAGATGTCGCGTAAAAGAGCCATTGTAGCCCTCGCAGTGTGCACTGTGGCTCCATCCAGTTGGAACCATATTTGCGGATGGTTTTCCACCGCTGGCCTTACAAAATTTTCCAACATGGCCCGATATCGATCACCATTGATGGAAATGGCGACACCTCGTTCATTTTCAAAAAAATATGGGCCAATGATCCTTTCTGCAGAAACACCGCACCAAACAGTACACTTAACTGGGTGTAATTGGATGAAGTACTCCCGGGTTTTTCGTAGCCCATATCCTACAGTTTTGCTTGTTAACGAACCCATTTAATTGGAAATGGGCTTCGCCACTCATAACTAAGTTATGAATAAAACTAGGATTCTCTTGTGCTTTTTGCTGGAAATAAATTGCATAGTCAAGTCGTTGCTGGTAATCTGTCGGTTTCAATTCTTGGACAAGTTGAATTTTGTATGGAAACATTCTTATGGTACGCAAAACTCGCTGCAGCGACCCTCTTGAGATGCCAAGTTGTGTCGAACGTCTCCTGGTTGATGTTTCTGGATCCTCCCGAATACTTTGCTGCACCACTTGAATATTGTCAAACGTGTGGACAGTTCGTAGTCTGCCGGAACCAGGAAGGTTCCTTACTGCTCATTGTTGTCGAAAATTTGCAACCAGACGGTTTATTGTTGACTGAGAGGGTGCAACCCGCACATTAAATTCACGACGGTATGCACGCTGAATCAACACAAGGGACCGTTGATTTGAAAAGTAAATTTCAACGATTTGGGCACGTTGTTCAGTTGTGCATTGCTCCATTATAAATTGTCCAAGTCTTCTTTACAAAATACTGAAAAGAAAAGAAAAAAAATTATAATAAAAAAGTTATAAGGAATTCACACCACTTCGGTCTTTCTGAGCCACCCTGTATATCAAGTATATGCAAGACTGAAATTTTTTTTAGTTTTTACCTGAACGTATGTCAAAATTTGTTTAGTTTTGTAGCGAGCCATATATGTTTATTCCGTTGAAAAAATAATTTTGTAAAATTGTGAAAAACATTATTAATTCAACGAAAGTAGCAAAAAAGAATTGTTGTGGAAAAGATTTTTGTGAAAAAGTGTATTATTTAAGAAAAGTAACAAACAGAAATTGTTTTAAAAACGTTTTATGCGAAAAGTAGTGAAACGTATTTAAATTTTTAGAAATAATTGTGAACAAAATACCTATATTATAAACGAAAATTTCTGACATATGATTAGAATTTTACACAAACAAAATGTACGGTGGTTTTTGTAATTTTATGTTGTAATCATAACTGAATTAATAAATAAATGAAATCTATTTAAAAATTATAACATAAAGCGTTTTCGTTTAACCAAAAACTAAGGCAAAAGGCAAAACACACCACAACTTGGGGGCTCAACCTAAAGAATAAACAATTTCATGTAGAAAGAACAGTTATAAACAGCAACTAATTACATGAAATATTTTAAATATTGAAGACTATTTCCAAAAATCTGAGTTGAAAGGAGAATTCTAAAAAAAAATTAGATCTGCTGGACAGCCATTAAGCTCGAAAGTAATTGAATTTCAGGGAAAGCGTGACGTAGACAGTAATAGCGAAAGACGTTGTTTTAGATGTGGCGATAAAGGACATTTAGCTGGTGAGTGCAAAAGATCGGAAGTAAAGTGCTTCAAATGCAAAAGCTTTGGGCACAAATCATTTAATTGCACTAAAAATGCCAACACTGAGAAGAAAGATGACAAGACCAAGAGGAATGAAAGTAACGTTTATACGTTGGCTGATGACATTGTTTCGTCATCAAGAAGAATTTTTACAGACATTGAAATTTTTGGGAAGAATATATCAGCTATTGTCGATACTGGTAGTGACATCAGCGTTCTTCGGTATGACACCCTCATGATTTTAAGTGATGTCGAACTGAAATCTGATTTCAAAATTTTAACTGGCATAGGCGGCAGGACTATCAAAACGTTAGGAAGTTTGAAAGCGCGTGCAAAGTTGGGAGCAGTGGAAATAGAGATATATTTTCACGTCGCTAAAGAGAGTGACAGGTAGACTTAATTATAGACGCACAGGGAGCTGTTTCGAAACAAAATTTCAGTGTGGTCATTAGTTAAGGAAGAAGGAAGCGTTATAGTTGAAAGTTCAGGGAGCGCCAACCGGTCTACGATGGAAACCAACCCTATCGCTGAACTAGTAAGGAATTTGGTGAACTGATTCACTCCGCTACAATAAGTAAATTTATAGAAGGCGAGTTACAAATGGAGCATCTTGAGAAGAGTAGACAGAGTAAAATTAGAAGTTTAGTTAAAGCGTACAGACCAATAAAGCCAGAGACATCGCCGGTGAGAATGAAAATTATTCTCAATGACGACATAATATATTCGAGAACTCGACAATTTCGCCATCGACAGAGAAAACTAGAGATGTAATTAATTACCCATTACCAACAAATGTGAAAGCCCTTCAAAGATTTTTAGGACTTACATCCTATCTACGACGATTTATCCCAGGGTATGCATCAATGGCGAGACCATTGTCAAACTTGTTGCGGAAAGACACAAAATTTAAGATGGGGGACGAAGAAATTTTAGCCTTTAAACAATTGAAGAATTCAATGGTGAATCCATCAGTTTTGAGTCAAACTTTTTTGGTTTGAATTTTATACTTAAGTACATGTGAACGTTTTCCAATTTTATTATCAGAAAAATGGGACATGAAGAAAAATAAGTTCCTATATACACAATAAAATTTGTGTAAATAGGAACTGTTATCACATTCAACTAAGCCACCTAATAAGAGGTGATAAACACAATACACATGAGCACTGATGATGACGGTGTTGCGGCTTTCGAAAACAGCTGTTCTGCTCTGCTGTGTAAGTTGAATAAAACTGATGTTGACTTTCCTTTGTGCCTTGGAATATTTATCATGTCTTTCTTCATTCTTAATTCTTCATTTCTTAATTCAATTTAAATGAATTCTATTTAAAAATTATAAAATAAAGTGTTTTCGTTTAACCAAAAACTAAGGCAAAAGCCAAAACACACAACTCCAGTGCACACTGATACAGGTAGGAGCGGTTCTACAACAATTAAAACCTACATGCATTTTGTTTTTGTGAAATCTTATTCAAATGTCACAATTAAACAAATTTAGACGTTTGTACCTGAATTTCTCCCAACAACAAAATAATCAACTGGGCTATCGCTCCTACCTGTGTGCCCTGGTTCTCTCTATCTACAATTAAACGAGAGTCAAGAAGGCATATATCTAAGTATGAACGACAGCGAGGGTATGATGGTAAACTTGGTGCATATAGCTTGTATCTAAAGCGGAAATCGTTTTCTACAAGCCAATCTTTTAATATGGTTCCTTTTGGGTTGCTATTATTGTTTCCCCAATCTGTATGCTTGGAGTTGAAATCTTCTGCGTTTACGTAAACATTTTGCGTTTTTTGCAGGTCTAAGACTTTGAAAAGTGTATCTATTTCAGATTTAAAATCATTGCGGTTGTTTCCCGAGGGATAATACACAGATATAACAAAAAGTTTTTGATTGTTTATAAGAGGAATAATTATAACGCAAAACTCCAAGTATGACAGAATTAATACGGGTCTTAATGTAAGTACGTTTTATATTTGATACCTTTCTTTACTAAAATGGCAGTGCCTCCTCCACTTGTAGCGTTGATCCTAACCTTGCTTACAAAATCGTACGCTTTAAAATGGATTTTATGTTTAAAATTGAGTTTTGTTTCCTTGAGAAGTAGTATATCTGGATCGTATTTATTAAGAAACTTATATACATAGATCGTATCTTCTATTTAATCTTATTAGTGAGTTGACATTAATTTCTATTATATTAAATGTTTTAGCCATTATTTCTACCATACTTTAAATATCTAAAGTTGAAAATATTGTGTCTATTCTTGCTGTTTGTATCTGGAGTTGTTTTTGTAAAGTTGAAATTTATTGAGTAAGGTTGATCATAGCATTATTCATCTCTCTTAGTGTCTGCTAAATTGGATTGCTGTTGAAAGCTTATGTTGGAGTTAACATACATTGCCGTTCTATTTGTTCTTTCATTAACGGAGTTTTGTTTCCTAATACCAAATTTATCCTGGAGTTCTTTGTATCTTTGACATCTTCTGCAATGCGGTATCTCAGTCTTTCTTAATGGTTCCCATTTTACACAACGATGAAGGAAAGCGTTTATTTTCTTTAGCTCATTTACTTTGCTATCTTGTGTTATCTGAACTAAGTAAATTGGAAGCTTGTAGTCTTCTAGTCTATAGGCGCATTTAGCCGAACGCTGAAATCGTAAATGCTGCGCAAACGCATCAGCTGATCAAATCTGTTATAAGGCAAATTGTGAAAATGCTTATTTGAGCGCTATAAAACGCAGCGCAGCGCAACCAACCTGCAGAAAATAGAATTTCACACAGAGGTTACGCAGAGAGTGATGGCATGTAAGTATGTTGAATGAGTGTGTGGCACAAACGGGTTTTTTGGTACTTGTTTGGTTTGATATTTGAACATTCAGTTGATACATTTGTTGACATACATAGCATATTTAGGGTCATTATTACAACTTAAAGTTAGTTAAAAGTAGGATTTTATCGGACGTATATAAACTTTATCATTTGCAAAATTTTACTTTAACCTAAAGTGAGCGATAAATTACAGGTAAGTTTATCCTACCTGGTAAGTTAAATCCAATTTGCAATAATGGAAAACTTTTTATACGTCTGATAAAATCTTACTTTTAACTAACTTTAAGTTGTTATAATGGCCCTTAATAAATTAATTTGCTATATAACTTATTTTTCTTTAAATCTCACAAAAGACTGTAAATATATGTGAATATTTTATGTATTTAAATGTACATATACAGTGGGGGTCAGCTGCTTAAGGACAATTATTGTTCGTACATTGACTAGACTTTTTTAAACTACTAATAAGCTTTATGTAATATTTTAAATACACAACAAATTCTTCAACAAAAACAGCATTTATTTACGAGAAAAAAATAAATAAAATAACACAAATTCAGTTGTGCTGTAGACAAAAAATAAAATAGTTCACTTTTTGTATGGACATATAAATAAGGACAAAATATATCATTTTAAAATTCTTGAGAAAATCTGTACAAAATAAGCCTAGTTCATTTAAAAACAAAAAAAAAATTAATATTTCGTTGGAAATCCTTTAGATTTTATTAATTCTCGGCACCTTCTTGGAAGGCTTTCAACTAAATTGCGGCATCGTTCATTGGGAATATTTTTCCATATTTCTTCAACATTCCGAAATAATTTGTTTCCATTGTTATTACTTTTCTTCTCTAATGCTCTATCAATATCTGCCCAAAGATTTTCTATTGGGTTTAGATCGGGACTTTGGGCTGGCCAATCCAAAATTTCGATATTTTCAGAAGAAAACCATTGTTCTACACTGGCCAAAATATATTTGTACAGGTTTTGGTCCATACGCTCAGTTACGCGACAAATGGGACCAACACCGTACCAAGAAAATGTCGCCCAAACCATAATATTTCCTCCACCAGTTTTACAGTTTTTAAAGTAGCGAGGATTATGTTCCTGGTTTGGTGGTCGCCGGACATACTTTTTACCATCCGAACCAAACAAATTAAACTTAGATTCATCACTCCAAAGTATTTTTTTTCCAAAATTGTAGTGGTTTATCCAGATAGTCTTTTGCGAACTTCAAGTGGCGTTTTAAGTTTTTCTTTGACACATTTGGGTTTTTCCTGGCAATGCATCCCCGCAGTCCATTTTCAAGAAGCCGACGTCTAATGGTCCGATTTGATATTTTTCGAGTTAGTTGTCCAGTTACCTCATCATTTATTTGTCTGGAAGTCATAAACGGATTAGCTTTGCTTATTTTACAAATTAAATGATCTTCACGTTAAGTAGTTTTCTTTGGTCTAGGCTTTATTATACCCTCCAAAAAAGAATTTGGAGGGTATATTCACTTTGTCATTCCGTTTGTAACGCATCGAAATATCCATCTCAGACCCTATAAAGTATATATATTCTTGATCAGTGATGAAATCTAAGACGAACTGAGCATGTCCGTCCGTCCGTCCGTCTGTGGAAATCACGATTCAGTCCAAACGAAAAGAGCTAGACTCTTGAAATTTGGCATAAATATAAACTTAGAGTAGGTTAAGTTCGAAGATGGGCTAAATCGGGCAAGAGGGAAAAAAGTTCCCCTAAGAAGAACTAAACCAACCCAGAAAAAACAACATAATTTTTATAGTTTTTTGGTTATTTTGTTAAGCAAATGAAATATTTTTATGTCAAATACGGTCCAACGCCTTAAACTTGGAGCCATTAAATAAAATAAAAATATTTTTTGACCCCGCCCACTTCAGTGGGCGTTATTATAGGCAAAAATAGCATAAAAATTTAACAAATTGTTTTACTTAAGCCTACATTCCTTAAAAATAACACTTTTAAGCTTTAATGACGAAGCTGAGACGAAACCTGGTACTACTCTGCCCTACCCCCTCCTTCCCCTTCCCCCCTAAATGACCCTACCAAAAAATATTTTTTTTTTTATTTTGTATATAATCATCCCAAGCATTTATCTTTAGAGTTGAATGACTGCCGATTTCTGCCCTACCTGCCCCCCCCCCACCTCTTCCTTTGCCCCCTAAATGACCCTACCAAAAAAAAAAGTTTTTTTTAAATTTTGTATATAATCATCCCAAGCATTTATCTTTAGAGTTTTATGACTGCCGATTTCTGCCCTACCCCCCCCCCCCCCCCTCTTCCTTTGCCCCCAAAATGACCCTACCAAAAAATTTTTTTTTTTAAATTTTGTATATAATCATCCCAAGCATTTATCTTTAGAGTTTTATGACTGCCTGTTGCTGCCCTACCCCCTCCTCCCCCATTGCCCGTTAAGTGACCCTATTAAAAATAAATATACATATTTTTTTTATTTTGTGTATAATCATCCCAAGCATTTATTTTGACAGTTTTATGTGTATCAGTTTCTGCCTTACCCCCTCTCCCCCTTTGCCTAAATGACCCTATCAAAAAAAAAAAGAAATTTTAATTTTGTATATAATTATCCCAAGCATTTATTTTTAGAGTTTTATGACAAAGGTGAAATGTTTCCCCCACAGCCCTTGCCAGAGCGACCCCGCCAAAATACAGTTTTTATAGCCTCCAAAGAGAATTGTGATGAAGTCTAAGACGGTCTAGCAATGCACATACGTTCGTCTGCGGAAAACATGATATTGTATATTTTTGAACCCCGCCGCCTTTAGTGGGCGTTGACAAACGATATTATATAAAGGAACTCTGTCCCACCAAGTTAAACATTTCAAATTCACTTACTAAATATTTGGAGGGTATTTAAGATTCGACCCGGTCGAATATAACGTTTTTACTTGTTTATTCTTGTTTTGATTATTGATTACTGTATTTGATGTATTTATTTCACTCTCATTGTTTGTATAATTACATGCAGTCGAGGTCTTAAGCTCTAAACACATAGACGACAGCAGACAGCAAGCAGCAATATGTCAAAAATAAACTCCATGTGTTTAAATGAAAGCGATTATTTTGAGGGCAGCACAGCAGCAGGGCTGCACAACAGCATTTGCTGCTGCTGCCAAGTTAGGCTATTTTCTATTTTGACGGGCAGCAATAAACAAATATAGTGTTGCCATTATATGTATAAATTGGAAAAATAAGAATAACAACATTTTTTTTTTTTTATATTAAACATAAAAGAACATTACAAATATACAATATAGAAATAAATTTATGTGTTTTTATAGTTTTTCGTGATATTATTACATTTTTTATCGATAACTTTAATTTTGTTTATTATAAAATATATATGCGACATCCCTGTTGTTATGTTGTTGCTGTCTTCAAAATAATTATGAAGCTGACTTCATAGCAGCATTTGAAGTCGGCAGCACTTGAAGCCGTGAAGTTGTGAAGTCAAGCTGGATTCACCCATTGTTTCGGAACAAAAAATTTGTTCCGAAACAATTTTTTTTATATGTAGTTTGACGTCTCTCTTTTTGAGAGAGAGAGAGCGAAAGAGAGTTAACTTTGTTCGGAACATGAATTGGTTTAATTTTAATTTTTGTTCTGAAACATTTCAACTGTGATGCCAGCTACTTTAAATTTTTAAGTAAAGTTGAGCTGAGATGCCACATCATATTACATGAACATCTATATAATACAATACAATCTTAATAAAATTAAATTTTTATTTTATTAAGATGTTTTAATTTTACAATTTGTTTATTACACAAAAAAATATATGAGTGTGACGCCAAGAAAACAAGCAAATTGCATTCATCTGCTACTGTGCTGCCTAATTGAAAAACTAACACGCATCGTTTACAAAAATATGTCATATGGTAGCCTTGTTTTTCCAGAACAATTGTTCGAAGTGGGTGAATCGTTTCAGAACAAACTCTCAAAAAACTAAAATTGTTTCGGAACAAATTTTTTGTTCCGAAACAGTGGGTGAATCCAGCTTCAGCTGTCGTCTATGTGTTTAGAACTTTACTTGTAGAGATATTCTGTAAAGATCTCTTAGATGTTGATGGTTTTTCGTTGTCTAGAACAGGGAAGCCCAAAATTTTTTTTGTTGTGTTTAGTGAGTAAGAGAGAAACAAAGAAACAACAAAAAAAGAAACAAAGAATTGATTTATTTACAGCAGTGATGTCAGCCTCATACACCATTGTGGAAGCAAAACTCACATGTACGCTTACGCTCTTTTATTTTGAGAGCGTAAAATATAATTGTTTACTGAAAAACACTCTCATTTAGCGGGAAGTATCGCAAGTCCTGTTTTGAGGCCTCTAAACAGAAATAATATATTTATATAAATATATATATACAATACATATAAGAGGTTTGAAATAAGTTGGATCCACTGTATGTAGGTACATCTTTTCGAAAATTTCTTAAAGTAGCTTTTAAATTAATTCATAAGTAAGACTTTTTGTAAAAATTGTTTCTCTTGTATATAAACTAACCAAATGTTCAGCTTAAAAATGGAGAAATATTTTAAAATTAAATATCTGAGCACTTGGCAATTTTCGAAACTCTTTTTTACAACTTATAAAATTAGAAGATATTATTGGTAAATAAAAGGATACTCTTAGAAAAGGCCACTAGTTAGGCCTCGCAACCGCACATTTCTCCCGCTGGTAATGTAAGAGATAAGAGTGATCTTACCAACACAATCACATTTGACATCACTGATTTACAGCCAAATTATAATGTTAGTAAGAGAGTGAAAAACAGAATAATTATATTCATATAAAAAACCAAACATTCAATATACATATTTTTAAATAAAATAATTCAATTTAATTTTTTAAATTTTAAACTAAAATACTCAATTATTTATAAACTCTAAATAAGTAAAATATGTTAATATGATATTTATGTTATATTCCGCATAAATTTTATTTAACAAAAACAAAAAACAACTTAATAATATAACTCATTATAATAAATCATGACGATTTCAAAATTTTCACGAAAAAAAAGATTGCAATTATGAATCTTATATAAACGATTCTAGTTTAATACTTTTGTGACAACCATTAACATGGCATTGAATGGCCACCCAACATTTTTTGAGTGTGAACCTGAAAAAAGTAAACATGTGCACTTGTCGACTTATCAATGATAAGTTATCATCAACGACTAAATGAAAGAGCATAAGAATATGTGTGAGTTTTCTCCAAACAATTGTTTCATGAACTGGGCTTCCCTGGTCTAGAACATAGATGCCCAGTAGTGGCTGATATCGGCAAATTAAACTCACACGTATTCTTACCCTCTTTAATTTAGTCGTCGATGAGACAGCGACGAATGAATATCAGGCGGATGCTTACGAATTTTTTTATATATTTTTCCAGAATATTTGCCCAGCAAACAATTTCGGTCATGATGATATGCGAAAAATATTTTGCCATAAACAATGCTATCGATAACATACAATGCATTTTATAACATTTTTCTCCAATAACGGACTATACTAATTCCCTTAATTTAGTAATATACTTAGTCTTAGTAATTAGTCTGTGTAAAATCAAAAATATTTTGAATATGTTTCCCATATGAGAATGATCTTCCATGCCGACAAATATCAAAGCGAATTTTTTGTTTCTGGCGAATATTCAGTGTTATGCTCCAGCGAGCAACCATTCTTTTATTTATTTATTTTTTCTTGAATGGAAAACATAACAAATTATTATCCTATCTTTTTTAATTTTTTTCATTTGACTGTTTACTTAGAAAAAGTTTTATTTTTAATTAACAATTTTACGTAATCAAGGTTTTTTTCAACTTAGAAAATATATTACTTATGTATAAATATATAATGCACCATTATCTTTCAAACGCTTGGCTTTTTGTTTGGTGGGTAGCTTGCAAGCTCAACACTTACACAATTTACCAATACATTGACGGTGCCCACCACTGTTCAGAATTGAATAATAATTGTTTTTAGGTGTTTTGCCATCTTTCCACCTTGTCTTCTATTTGATCTTTCTCTTTTATTTAATGTTTTTAAATCTTTTTCTGATTGTAAGTGATTTACATTGTTTTTTTCATTATTATTTACGTTTAGAGCCTCGAGCTCACTCATTTAATTAATAGTCACAATACTAAGAGTCTTTCGCGCTCTTGAAATTTCACTGAAGATATAAATAATAAAAAAAATATATTGTTGGTAATTTAAACAAAAATATTAAAAGAATGCAGATCACCGCTATGCGTCTGTTTTGCATGGCAGTTACGATCGAACTCCTCATATTGAAGTAATGACAACGGGGTAAAATAGATTTTCAAATCCTGTGTATGTTTGTTTGCCAGTTTTTTCTGATAATTTGAATATTTAATACATATATGCGGAAGAAACTTTAGCAAAAATAAATTTAAGCTTTATTTATAACTTTTAAATTTTGCGTTATGTATTTTCTGTGGCGATATGTTTCTATATTTATTAAGTACGTACGTCTAAAATAGTAACATTGTGCACTTCTCTCAATTGAACTCCATAAATATATGCAAACTCTATTTTAAAAAGAGGGCAGACGGGATAAATGATTACTAATAAGGAAGAAGAGAGAACAAAAAGTACCTGTTGCTTCGCAACTTTGGTCACAACTGTTAT
The DNA here is from genome assembly GCA_951800035.1 of Linnaemya tessellans. NCBI lineage: Eukaryota > Metazoa > Arthropoda > Insecta > Diptera > Tachinidae > Linnaemya > Linnaemya tessellans. The sequence continues at coordinate 61,931,763 of OX637536.1, forward strand.
TCGTTATTTTTCAGGAAAAGCGATCAAATTGCAGGTATAGAAATATCGCTCATATCTAATGCAGCCATTATTGATTGCAAGTCCCAAAGTTATTAGAGGAATGCTGCAAAAATTATTTTCTGCAATTAATTTTCTTTTCTAAAATACCTAAGATTCTCCGAATTTAATTTTTGCTGATTATAGCTTGATAATCAGTACTCCGAAGATGCTCCTTTAAATTAATTACTACCAATTAAAGTATTAATTTTTATCTAAATTCAAATTATAATCAGCTTTTAGCTTGTTATTACTGTTGACACAGACTAGCAAATATAAAAATTTACATACAACATTTAGTTAAAAAATCACTAAATTTTATGACATTATTCATTTTGTTTACCATGCTATAGTATACGTGCACATGTGCACTAATATTTTGTTTTGTATTTTTTACAAATGTTTGCCAATTGTTATTGACCACAATAATAAATAACAAATTTCGTAAAAACAATGCGAGGTTGCTGCATATAAAATCCACAAATAAATTATGTAAATTTATTTCAACGTTTTGATAAAACGTTGACTTAAATTATAGCAACATTTTATATGCAGTTTTTGAATTGCAAATAAACAGCTAACTTTAAACTCAGCCATATATGTTAGAAAAGATTCGTTTCCACAAAACAAAATATTACCAATTTATTAAGCGGTTAAATATAATGGTCACATAATAATTTGTTGGGTCCGAGCAAGAATTCAATTTCAGTTAGAGATAATATATTTGTATGCATTTCGAAAAAATAAATTGTATCAAGAGCAATTATCAAAGTGGTGTTGGAGTTTGACATTATTTAAAAAATAAAATTTTTTATGTAATTACTTTAAATTAAAAACTCAATAAATTTTATTCTAAATATTTAAAATTATTGTTTAATTTATACGTGCGGTGATTTTAGTTTTATTAGTCATACGCCACACGCCGACTAGCGTAAAGCTTTCGTATATAAATACATACGCCCTTAAGTCGATATCCTTTATACAAATTCTCAATTGAGTTTCGGGGTACACAAGCATACATTTAGCAAATACGGGGACATGGCGGGAAATGCCGTCGTTTATTATATTTGGACGCAACTGCATATGTCGTCAAGAAATGTCTCACAAAGAGTGAAATGTAATTTAAACGACCCTTTAAAAATCATTTTATTTTCATATATAAGCAATTAAAAATATTTCAATTGAAATAACATCCGTTATTACAAACAGTTGCAAAGAATTTTCTGAGAAATGCATGACGGCACATGTTACTCGGTTTCATGCAATTTGCTTCAGAAGTAAAAATAGTGTCAAGATGGAGGGTGTTTTTTGTAAAGAATAATAACTGGTTTTTAATAATTTGCATTACATTTTTGCTATAATATATATAAAATCAATTTAATTAGTGAAGATTAAAGGAAATTTTAATAGTTTTGAGAACTTTAGCTGTGTTCATTTACTAAAAATTTTTACAAATTTGTAACAATTGTTACTAGAAAGCGTTCATTAACCCAAAAAATTTGCAACGAGAGAGCGGCGAAAGAGCGTAAAAAATTGAGATACAGAAAAATTATTGCAAGTTTTTACAAGTAAAATTTTTAATTGTAATAATTATTCAAACAGCTGTTTTGTGTTTGTGTTTTTAAAACAATATTTCTAAATTAAGTTGAAAATAAAAATATTTTGGAAAATTTATGAAATTGTAAGTAAATGTAAACTTTTAAAACAATAAAAAGTATTAAAAAGATAACAAATTTATTTTTGTGTAACTTAGGAACTACAGAAGCAAAATGAGATGTCTAATGTAATTGAACTAAGCAACACAGTATCTGGTACATCAGTGGCAAAGGATGTTCCGGCATTTTTAGTGTTGTAAATATTATGAGTACCTAGCTACTCGGTAATTTACACTAAGCAGGCAAATAATTCAATTAGTTTAGATATATATTTGCAAATAAGTTTAAATTAACACATAATTTATTAAATTACTTTTTTACTGCTTTTGGGGTTTTAATCGTGGCAGCAACATGATATTTTATTTTGGATAAAGCTTTTTATTACAATAAAAATTTATATTGCTTAAATTTGTTTCCTTTAAAATATATATTTTACCCGTTTCTCGCCGGCTGTTTATTATTATAGCCTATACGTTTTTGTGTTCAATTGTTTGGAAACGATTGCAAAGGCAGGGTATTGATGTTAGACAACAACTAACAAAAATTCTCCTTTTTTACTCACATTTGCTTGCGCAGACTGTTATAACGTATAAACTAATTACAAAAAAGATATTTTATTAATTCATTTTATTCAAAAGTAGCTAATTACCCTAATCGTGTTTAGCGTATTTCGACTACGCCTAGTACTAGATTAAATAAAATTGCAAACCTTTTCATTATTCTATTACAAGCCGTAGTCGAAAAACGCCAGTCACAAGAATGCTGAATATAAATGACCATAATCACATTATTTTTATAATAATATGTACATATATATGTACAATTTGTCCAAAATATATAGTGGTAGTTATAGAGTACTCATATATACCTATATATTACAACACTACTTTAACTTGCAAATTTTAGCTAGTAAAGTGTTCATTTACTTTTTCACATTTTTGAGAGTAATTGTGGAAAATTTCTTGTTACTCTCTCGTTACTAATTTTTACTAGTAAAGTAATTGAACACACCTTTTATTCGAATAAATTTAATAATTGCTTTAGCAAGCAATAGAGTAAATACCCTTCAAATATTAAGTAAGTAAAAACTGTATTTTTATTCTTATTTTCAAATATGTGGTTAAAGTCTACTGACGATTTGGTAGAGCACCAATGAATTGCATATAGACATTGCTTGACCACCAACAAATAAATTTCATTTAAAATAGTATTGTGATAACAATATGTCAAATAAAAATTTCATGACAGTTTAATTTAGATTTTATTTTTCATTGTGCCTTATAAATACTTTTCTTGTTATCCAATGGATTTCTAATTATAAATATAAAGGTGTAGAAAAATAAAATAAATTCATATCGAATATAATTTATTTCTTGGGTTAGTTTTGTATGAGTTTCAAGGTCTACTATGCTTATTCTGTTGTGATTTTTTAAAATTGTTTGTAATTTACAAATTGTGAATTCTCAGATAGTTTTCAGAAGTATTTGTATAAGAAAGGAGGTTTTTAACTTTTCAAAACTGTGGTTAAAGTCTACTGATGATTTGGTAAAGCATATAGACATTGCTTGACCACCTACAAATAAATTTCATTTAAAATAGCATTGTGACAACAATATGTCAAATAAAAATTCCATAACAGTATTCTTATTAACATTTACATTTTTATGGTATTTGGCTTAAGTAAACAAGAAAAAAAATTATTTTAATGCGGTCGTTTCCAATGTGTTGAGAGGACCTTGAATAAGACACCTTTCCGTCAGCATACAAATTTACGTATTCATATTTTATATCAACGTGCAAACAAGTGGTAAGTTAAAAATGATTAACCTGCTGGGTCACACTTCCTTTAAGACATTCCTGTATCCAATTTTAAAACTCTATACAGGATCACTCCGAGAAAGGCCGTACTGAGAACATCTCACCGTTATCGTAAAAACTTAAAAACTAAATTTTCAGGGTAGTTAAGTGTAGAAACAATAATTTTTTTATAACGCCATTTAAGGGGAAAAGGGTGTTGGAGGAGTAGGGCAGGGGAAGGTTAGGTTAGAAGGGCTGCCCGCCATAAGCGAGAAAAACAGTCGGAAGCCATAAAGGTCCGTTGTGATGCCCAGATGACTACACCCTACACAATCCTTTCAAAACGAAGTAGTAGTTCCTGAGAACCATTCAGAACTTCTCACAAAGCCCGCCAGGGCAGCCAGATGTGCATCCCTGAGGTAGGCCAGATCTCGCAGGAAACGTGAGCATAGATGTCTATGCCTACACTTCTGCAGAGGCGGACAGTCACAAAGGGAATGCTGAACTGACTCCTCTTCCTCCTCATCGAAACAGCTTGGAAAGCCCAAACGCTCCGACATGTACCCAATTGCACAGTCCCCTACCCCTACCAGGAGAGCCAATGACTTCTTCCAAAAAGTCAGAAGCTGTCTAGTCCTAACTCTGTTAAGCGAGGCCCATAGAGTTTTGGAGACCCTACAGGTGGTGATAATCGACCACCTACTTGTCACCTCCCTCTCTGCCCACTCCAGAATTTTGTTCAGCAGCTCAACTGAGGGAATGACAATATCCATACGTGAGGCTGCCTCATCCAAGGCCGAACCCGCCTTAGCGCATTCGTTCGACATCTCATTCCCCTGAATGCCTTCATGCCCTGGAACCCAAACTATCCTGACGTCATGTCTTTCAAGTTGAGCCAGAGATTGAATGCATGCCAGCACACATTTCGACTTCACTGTCCCCGAGTCCAGGGCCCTAATTGCTGCCAGATTATCCATACAAATGCCAATAATTCTTACCTCCAAACTGAGCCCATCAATCCTCAATGTTGCCTCAGTAATGGCATAAATCTCCGCCTGGAAAACTGTCGAGGTATCGGGTAGCCTGAGCGATACCGAAAGGTCGAGATCCTCAGAATATACCCCCGAACCAGTGCCAGTGTCCATCTTCGATTCCGTAAAAACCAAGGTTGCATTGCTGCGAGTCGCGGAGTTTTCCATCTAGTCCTTCCTCTCCGGAAATGCGACTGAGAAGGATCCGTCTCCCCAGGACCTGCCCTCCTTCCTTTTGTACGATAATGCCATGTCCCGTACGGTCATGCCTGAAGCTGCCTGACTCGATGAGTCTGAGGGCAGATCTTGCAGATATGTACTTGATGTAAAGCATTGTCTCTAGACTGGCCTGAGAGGTTGATCCCATCGCTCCAGTCATAGCAAGACTTTATTCTATAAAGTTTAAATTCAAGTGTTCTTTAAAAAATAATGAGCGGTACTTTCATCTATATACAAAGTAATTCAAAACGTATAATTGTATGTGTTTATATAAAGTAAATAATACCAGAACATTCTATGACGAGTAGTAATAATAGCGCTGCCACACTAATTAAAAATGTTACACATAAAGAAGCCTTCCTCTTCGTACTCATGCCCAAACTGGAGATTATAGATCTGTTCCCAAGCATGCTCCCTGCCCATTCCGTAATCAGCTGGTCCGCACCGATCTCTCTGAGCGCACCAGTTATCGAGGGTATATTCAGATTGTTAAAAGTGCCTTCTATGTCTAGAAAGGATGCCATAACAAACTCCTTTTTGTCAAGGGAATCTTCTATAGCGCCGACAACATAATGCAGCGCCGTCTCCACCGACCTACCCCCTGGTTGGCATGCTGTGCACCGCAGAAGTTCTCCGGTGAAAGAAGTTCCCTGACATACAAATCAACCAGTCGCTCCAGTGTTTTCAATAGAAAAGACGACAGACCAATTGGTCTGTAATCTTTAGCGGTACCGTGGTTTATCTTCCCCGCCTTCGGAATGAATACACAGTTACCTCCCTCCACTCCATAAGAATGTACCCGTAAACGAGACTTCCCCCTAAAAATGGTTAACAGCCATGGTAAAATCGCCTCCATAGCATGCTGCATTAGCGCTGGGAAAATACCATCTGGCCCCGCCGACTTAAAGGGCTTAAAAGATGTCACAGCCCATCTTACCTTGGTTGCCTGTACAATGGAGTCCACCACATCACTCATTTGGATAGCTGCTTGCACGGGGATAACCGCACCAACTACGTTTGCCACATCCTCGCAGTCCGGAAAGTGAGTTTCCATCAGTAGCTCCAGGGTATCCTCGCTGCTTTCAGTAAAAGTCCCATCAGGCCTCATCAGGGATCCCGGCGTGCCAGGATGTAGAGAGTATAGTAGTTTTCTTAGGCGGGAAGCCTCAGATGTTCCCTCCAAGTCACCACAGAAACGCCTCCATGATTCCCTCTTTGCCTTTCTGGTCTCGCTCTTAAAGACATTGTAGCTTCTACGATAATTATCCTATGAGATTTCTATCGCGCTTCGCCTTATTAAAAAGTCTCCGGCAGACTATCCTGAGCTGCTTGAGTCCTTGATTTCCATCTCCTCTGATGAACCCTCACGACAAGAAGCGTGATAGGCGTCCCTCAGTGTCCTTGACAAAAGGATTGAAGAGCTCCCGAATGCTGGCCACCCGCTCCGTTTCTGGAGGTGGTAGCGCATCCACAAGCTTTCTGAAGCTTCCCCAATCCGTTTGCCTAGTGTTCCTGTAAGGCGTGCCCCCACTCGGAATAAGATCGATCGTAAAAGTAATCCTGTTATGATCAGAGAATGAGCACTCAAGGCTCACCCTCCACTCAGATATTCTAACGGAGTCTTTATTACTATCCAAAGTTAAATCAATGACCTGTTCCCTGATTCTATTGAAAAACGTTGGCCTATTGCCCTTATTACAAATCCTAAGATTGGTCGTTTATTAATATCCGTACTCCTGGGGGTGCGCGTTTACATCACAACACAAGGTCATGTCCTCGTATCCCGCACCAGCCAATGAGTGCGCGTACCGCACTCGGAGGAGGGTCATCTACTTCATACGGTAGGTACGCCGATGCCAGGATTACCATCGGGAGATCCTTGGGTTTAAGCGCAGCTACCGTTAGATCACCAGAGCTGTAATCAGATAACACAAACATGCTGATATTAATATTTTTCCCAATACAGCTTCTAATCTTACCTTCCGTGTTAGGAGAGAGAAGAGTAAACAAGCATGACCGATATGCACTCTTTCTCCATAAAACGTAACAGCTCGTCCGATGCTGCTTCGGAGTGATGCAAAGGGGAAGATCAGAGAACATAATACCTTCGTCATAAAAGCTTATAAATTAAACTTTTAAGGAATTTAGGCTTAAGAAATACAATTTGTTAAATATTTACACTACTTTTTCATATTAAATGTGTAAAGGTATAAGGTGTAGGGAGAAAATATAAATTTAATATTCTAGTTATGCCGGCGTCAGAAAACGCCACTGGCAAGATTTTATCCTCAGGCAGGTTTTTATGCCTAGATTAAAAAGCAGATTGTCATACTTTGTTTTGCGAAATGCGAATTTCTTTTATTTTACAAATACTTTCCTTATATACTACTTACGAGGAGCCTTAGCTTCTCTAGTATTGAGTGACATTACTTATCACTCAATTGAGCTTCTATTATAAAGATCTACTTGCTACTTAAAATTAGAATATTGTATCAGGCAGTCAGTTTGTTTTTGGTTTTGTTTTATATTTTGAGTCAAAAATGAAATAAACTGTAAAGTTGCAAGCTCAGCAAAATAACTATTGTACGTTGAACTTATTAATATATAAGCAGGCAATGACCATATTAATATCAGATTGCTTCTAGCAACAATTTTTAATTGCTAAAACGTGAAGCAATCGAATTCGTCACTGACCTATCACAACAAAATTAAACAATGTTTTTTATGTTGATTTTTTTTTTAGGAGTAGGACCAGCACTCAGGGGATGACCCCTACATATACAATGCATTGCGCCGGAACTGAAAATGAGGGGATAGTATTGAGGGGAAAGATTAGGAAAGATGACTATAGACAGTTTTTATATTTTTTGTAGCTATTTCAACCTTTTTTACTTCACAAGAAAGCAAGTTGTTAATAATTTAACGCAAAAACAACTAGCTAGCTTATTTTTTATATTTTTGTTTTTATTTTTTGAGGTTAGATTTTGGTTTTAGTTTTTTTTTATAAATGTAAGCTCAATCAACGTATTTTTATTCCACGCTTAAACGTCAACATTGAAAATATAACACATTAAGATTATACTTTTTGTAAAAACCTACTTTTCTCCTTGTTCGGCACGTTCTTCAGCACGTTCCAAATCAGCTTCAACCATGGCCAATTTACGGGCAACCTTTTGATATTCATATGTGTAAGTTAAATAAAACAATATCACATAATCAAAATTGGAAGGTGAGGGAATAATAACGCGTACAATAATTACAGAGAAGGAAAGGGAAAAATAAGACGAAAAAACAATAATTATAAGTATAGAAGAAAATTCTTTCCAGGTGGGTGGTTTGGTGGCAAGTAACGTAACATCAACAACATTAACAAAATAAGCGCCGTTTTTTTTAAATTTTTTTTCTTGGCAACAATCAGTGATGGAAAATATGTGGAAGCATTTAGGACACAACATCTTTTTTTTTTTTGTTGTATAGGTACATATTCCGAGGTTGCATTAGATAACAGTAGCCGTTTGCTTAGTTGGTAAGAGCATTAGTTAAGGTTTTGAGTTTATTGGTAGCAGAGCCAACATCATAGCTTTTGATATGGTTTATGAGTTACATGTATGTATACATACAATATTTTATTTTATCATAAAAATCTTACTTTTTTTATTGAAAACTTGTGCTGAATATATACTTATTAAATGAACATGGCATAACCTTAAAATATCTATTAGTTTCTTATTTCTAAACAAAATTTGTATGTTAAATTATTTCAGTCGATAGCATTTTAATGGGAGAACTGAGAGGTGAGTTTCCTAAAATATTAATAATAGTACTAAAATTGTTCTTGAGTTTTTTAAAGCAAACATATAACCTCAAATTATTCTATACATAACCATAACAGATAATGCAGTTCAAGCAATAATACACATTACCATAGGTTATGGCATTATCGATACGGCAGAACGAATTTAACCTTAAAATAATTTTATAAAAGTAATAATACAAGCTTTTTAGTACATGATAGTGTCAGTCGCTGCCAATTATGTTCAGTGATCAGTGACTATGCCTTCATCATTGAAACAGGCTGGCAACAACTAACGCACTAATGCTGTTTAGAAGAATTAACACAATATTTCATGACTCAGCGCGGGCTCGAACTCACGACCCTCCGCTTCATAGTCTCGTGTTCTACTACTTCAGCCAACAGCACCCTCTTATTTACGAACTTGACCTGTGCTATCCTTTAAGATATATTTATACCAAGTTTCAAGGGTCCGGTTTTTTTCATTGGACTGAATCGTGATTTTCACAGACGCCCGGACGGACGGACATAACTAGATCGTCTGAGATTTGATCGCTGATCAAGAACATGAATATTTTATGGGGTCTCAGATGTTTGACGGCACTCCTCCTAGCAGATGAACTATAATGATGCTCATCAATAATTTTGCCGAGCGTAGCGCAATCGCAAGAGTTCTTTATCACTTAGGTCCCTCAGTTCGGATGGAGGAAACTATCCCTAGGTGTCAGCCGACAGTCACAGCAGACAACTAAGCACCAAGATTTAAATTTATTTCCATATAAGATTCAATTAACAAACAAACTGGACACTGCAGACCTGCCGATTCGCTTGGAGTTTTGCGAGAGGATCATTCTAAAAATACCCTGAACTGCATTTTTATATCGACGAGACACATTTTGATCTAAACGGCAATGCTAACATATAAAATTATCGTATATGAAGTTATTCTAACCCCATGAGATGCAATTGCATCCACTTCGCGTCACAGTGTGGTGTGCAGTTTCATTATAGGGCCTTACTTTTTCGAAAAAAAAAGATCTTACTACGCCGAAAGAAACACCCTTTCAAGTCTGTGTGGTTTCAACAAGATGGGATAATTTGTCTTATAGCCACGCCTGCTGTGATAGAATTGAGGCGAAAACTCACCAACAAGTTGATTTCAAGAAACTAAACATTCCGTTGGCCACTAGGTTTCCTGACCTTACTGCACTTGATTTTTTTAAGTGAAACTTCTATGCGCGCATGATGGTAAAATTTTTACGGATGAAGCGTGACACGAACATGTGGAACGTTTTTGCCCAAGAGGAGGGAGAAAGCAATTGAGAACGATTGAGAGAGAGAGAGAGAGAGAGAGTGAGGAAGGGCAAACGTACCATAGAGCACATAGTTATGGAGCGGGAATAGTTAGCAAGCGAGTGAGAAAGATTCATAGAGAAAGGGAGATCGAGAAAAAATACACGCTATTGGTGATGTATTCGATTGGTAGTTAAATATTAGAACCTCAGATGGCAATTCTGTTGCATAACGTCTTGTACTACAGTAAAAGCAGATCCTTTTTATACCCTCCAAAAAAAACTTTGCGATTTCATGTGAAATGGCATAAAATCCAAAAAATTATTTTTGGCCCATGGTGTAAAAATGTAACAAATTGTGTTACTGAAGCCTGCATTTCTTAAAAACAATATTTTTAAGCTTTTTTGACGAAGCTGAGACGTAACCCGATCCTCCTCTGCCTTAACCTCTCCACCCCCTTTACCTCTTAAGTTTTTTCTGCACTTAACTACACCGAAAATTTACATTTTAAGATTTTACGATAATGGTGAAATTTTCCCATACGGCCTTTCTCGGAGTGTCCCTGTATGAGGTTTTAAAAGGAATGTCTTAAAGGTGATTTAAAAATCTGCTTTAGTGAGCGTGCGTGAAAAAATTCGAGTTTCGGAATCGTGCGTTGACGTGATCTTAATTTTACTCATACGCACATCTCTGATTGCTCACCAGTAATCTTATGTTATTATAGTAATAAAAATGAATTTTGTTGTAAAAATTAATATATTTATTGTTTTAGAGTGATGGCAGTTAACGTTTCGTCAACATAGGTTTACTTTTTCCCTATTACTGGAGAGAATGGTTCATTACCGAAGAGATAACTATAACCGTCTTGCCCGAACATATTTTTAGTAACGTATAGGTTTAAAACGGACTATGCGATCAAAAAATATGGCATTGGAAACTGGTCGCTTTGTGTTTATTAATTAATTTTGGTCCAAGCCCAGCTTGTATTTTTAGAAGTAACCGGTTTATAAGAAATGTATCTTCACTTGCCAACAACTAATTTCTATAGTGCGCCAAATTGTTGAAAAGCTGATGTAACCACAAAGAGTGACTGTTTTGTGCGGTTTATAGGCTGGCGGCATCATCGGCCCGTTACTTCTTCGAAAGTGAGGTCGACCAAGCACTTTTTTTTTTTTTTTTTTTTAGGAGTAGGACCAGCACTCAGGGGATGACCCCTACATATGCAGTGCATTGCGCTGGAACTGGGAAAATAGATTTTGGGAAGGAGGATAAAGGGAGTAGTGTCTGTGGATATTCGATTTGAACCTGCTCAAATTGTAAGTGGCGGGGAAGACATCTGCGGGTAGTTTGTTCCACATACGGACTGTTCGGCCAAAAAACGAATTTTCTCTGTAATGCGTAGTGCGATTCGTTGGAATATCGACCACAAACGCATGCGCTCTTGATGAAAAACGCGTTGAGCGTAAGAAAGAATGGGTTTCAGGAACAAGTTCCCTAATTTCACCAGAGCACCTGCCATTATAGTAACGATAGAACAACGATACGCACCCCACATTGCGACGATGCTCAAGAGAGTCAATAGAGTTGGCTACTCTACTGTCTCCGATGAGTTTCATCGCCCTCTCCTGTACGCGGTCGAGTAACTTCAAAATAGACTTTGAAGCACCGGCCCAAACATGAGAGTTGTATTCCATCTTCGGTCGGATGTAAGTGGTGTAAATATTAAGGAGATCAGAAGGGGTGAAGTATCTCTTGCACCGTCTTAAGAAGCCAAGGCACTTGAATGCTTTTTGTGCGACCTGAAAGACATGTTCCGTCCATCTGACATCACACTGTACTTTCATGCCCAGAACATCAAGAGCCCCTGACTCCATAATACTTACACCACCCATAGAAACAGATGAAGCAGCATGGTCATACGTACGTCGATGCGTAAGCATACAACACTGGGTCTTACGGGCATTAAAATCGACCCTGTTCGCCTGACCCCATTCGGAGATCTTCGCGAGGTCGCTATCCAGAACGTCATTCATAAACTGCCTCCTCGTCTCGATTTCAGACGTTGACGGCCTGCAGTTGAATGAATAGGAATGCGAAAGGCTGCTATCATCTGCGAAAGAGTAAATAGGACATGAAGTTTGGGAAAGTAAATCGTTAAGAAAAATTAGAAATAGAGTAGGAGAAAGAACGGAGCCCTGCGGTACCCCTGAGTTGACTCTGAACTCATCGGATGAGACCCCATCTATAACAACTCGTATAGAGCGATCCATGAATGCTGTTCGTTATTGCGTTGTGATAACAAATTCAATGGCCGTGTTATCTCACTTCTTCTTTCTTTGGGGATATTTAACGGAAATATATTGAAAACTGTTGACCCTAAAGGCCATCCCTTCCATTTTCCGCTAAATTTAACCGCTAAAAATCCTATTATTTTAATTTTCAAACTGCTATAACTTTTGAATGGATCAGCCGATTTTCATGTAAAAAGCGGTGGATGGCATATACAATTTAGGAATTTTTTAAAATATTAAAGACCACATTTGGAACAATATGTTTTCTTAGGTTTTTGGTATTTCTCGAAATCTACAGGTCCGATACGGTTTCCATCCGCATGAAATCTAAGTTTGATAGAACCCTCTGCAATGCGACTAGTTTTATTCAAACACTAATTGATCAAATTTCACTTTTTTGATTTTTTATTGTTCACGAAATGTCACGAACACATCAACCGATTTTGACACAGTTTAAAGTTATTCGGGTGCGAACCAGTTCCAATTCACAAGAAATCTAAATTTTAAGGAACCTTTTGAAACGTGACTAGTTTGGTTCGATTCGGTTCAGCCATTCGAAAGTTAGAAACGGGTCACATACTTACACACACACACACCTCCGATTTTATGAACATTTTAAATTTTTTTAGCGGTAAGTTAAAAGGTGTACGTCAATAATCCGAGAACAACTCAAGAACTTAAGAATAAGATAGCACACCATATTAACCACATTGGACTTGCTTTATTTCTCAGAGTCTTTGAAAACATGGACGATAGGATAGCAGTTTGCCACAGAAGCCGTGGCGATCATTTAGCTGATATATTGTTTCACATATAATTTTCAGAGATCCTTCTATCATAAAAAATATTAATATAATTCTCTGAAAACATTTTGTTTCGATGGTATCAAATTTTAAAATTTACACATGAAAAATAATCCTTTTAATAATTTTTATACCCTACGAAAAGAACTGGAGGGTATGTTCACTTTGTCATTTCTTGTGTAACGCAGCGAAATATCCCTGTAAGACCCCATAATATATATATATATATATATATATATATATATATATATATATATTCTTGGTCAGTGATGGAATCTGAGACGATTTAGCCATGCCCGTCCGTCCGTCTGTGGAAAGAACGATTCAGTCCAAAGGAAAAGAGCCAGATTTCTAAAATTTAGTACAAATAAATTTTGAAGGCTAATTTTAAAGTTCGTAAATGGGCTGAATCGAGCCAGAGGAAAAAAGTTTCCCTGAGAAGAACTAAACTAACCTCTAAAAACGGAATAACTTTTAAAGTTTGTTTTTGTAATTTTGTTAAGTAAATGATATGTTTTAATGTCGAAAAAGGTCCCATGCGTTTAACTTGGAGCTATAAAATCAGAAAAATCTATTTTTGATCGCCGCCCCCTTAAGTGGGCGTTGACATAAGGTATTATCTGCAAAAATAGTGTAAATATTTAACAAATTTAAGCTTTTATGACGAAGCTGAGATGTTCTTTGATCTTCTTCTGCCTTACCCCAACCCTTTGAGCCATTATTGACCCTATAAAAAAATTTCCATATTTAATAGCCCCAAAAATTTACTTTTAAGTGGTTTATGGTAGAACTGAGATGTCTCCCCTATGACCCTTCCCGGAGTGACCTTGTCAAAATATTATTTTAAAATTGGTCACAGAAATGTCTTAATGGAACTCTGACCCAGCAGATTTTTAGTTTATGTACTAAATATTTGGAGGGCATTTAAGATTCGACCTCGTCGAATATAACGTTTTTCTTACTTGTTATTTTTAGTTATGCTCATTATAGTTAAAATTTGTTCCATGGTTTCACAGATTTCAATTAATTAATGGTAAGAGTTTCAGAACATGTTAATAACTGAAGCACAAGAATTTTCAAAATACGATCTTTTGGGAATATATCATTTGATTTATTAAGCTTCAGAAATTTGAAACTAAGTTCCTAGATCGTCTCACAGTACTGATGTCATTCAATTCTTTAAAAACATTTTATCATCAATCATGATCTCTTCGGCAGGCTTTTTGACTTCTTTTTAAACTCTACTTTTGTCCACCTTTTTCTTTATATTTCATTGTTTGGAATAATTTACTCGTGTTTACATGTGTTTGTATGCACAAAAATTATTGTGGAAATATTTATTTAAAAATTTACAACATTTTCCTCAACTCAGCAAGTTTGTTTTATGTACATATTTTTTTTGTTGGCAAAAATGATTGTAATTCTATATTGAATTTTCGTTAACAATGTCATTTATAAGGTTGCCAATATAATAAATGTAAATAATTGCACCTAACAGTAGAGGCGAAGCAGAATTAGACGAGTTCGATGCGAGCCTTATATATTTTGGTTACAAACACACATTTAAATACATACATATTTGTTATATTAGATTTTAATTGCCTGTTCATATATTAATTTATTTGAAAATGAAACACCATCAAGTCGACTGAATATTTAATCTGCCTTTAACAAAAAAATTTTAAAATATTAATACTGAATAATAGTTTTCCATTAAAAAAATTGTGTATTGGAAGTAATTTTTGCTACGAAATAAGTAAAAGGATTGTTTGTTTTTGAATTTCCCTCGCAGTGACTTTGAACAATGCTGCCTTCAACCATCATCTAATAATATAAGTATTACTGCCAAATTTTGAGCGAGTAGCGTCATTTCATTTGTGTTTGAGAATCATTAAAAGTATCTATACACGAATTTTAACAAAAATTTAAGTATACTTTTTTTGTAAAAAAAGCATCACTGAAACCAAGGAAAGGCTTGACAAATACTATGGAAGCTGTGCACCATCAATTTCAATTGTTAAGAAATGATTTACTGAGTGCCGCTATAATAGTTCCAGAACACGTGACGTCGTACGGTCAGGTCGTCCAAAAGGTGTAATCACGCCAGAAATCTTCGTAGCATAATCTCCATATTTAGCCCCATGCGACTATTTTTTACACAATCATAAGGTCATAACCAAAACAAACCTCAATTTCGAAATCCTTGAAATACCCTATTATTTGGAAGGAATAAAAGAAAACTGGGAAAAACGCTGGAGCAAATGTATTGAAAAGAAGATGATGTTGTTAAATAAAACGTTTGAAATGCTCACGGAGTTATTACGCAACTCCTTGCACATGAATTCATTATTTTAGTAATTTTTTTTTGGTAGGACAAGCACTTCGGGGTTGATCCCTACATATGCAGTGAATTGCGGATAGCACTGAGAGGACAGGTGAAGAAAGATAACAAGATGAAGTCTTTTTTATAGATTTTAACCTTTTACACCGCTGAATCGCCGCTGCAAGTGCTGCTATTTTGGTTTTTAGTCAATGGGAGTATCAATAGCTGTCACAAAATGCCTTCGTCACTGAAACAGGACGCCAACAATTAACAGCGTCAATTAACGTCAGACAAGAACAATTCCTCCATTTTGGGCAGCAAAATTTGTAATCATTGCAATAATGCCACCGACCCATAATCCACACCAAACATCGCATATTTCGGTATGAGTTGGCAGTTCTTGCAAAGCTTCTTACACCAAATACGGCAATTTCACTTGTTAACGTATCCATTCAACCAGAAATGACTTCCGTCGCTGAACACAAGAAGTGCTCGATACACTATATCAACCGAGCACGCATTTTGATAATAAAATTCAATAATCTGTAAGAATTGTTCATTTGTAAGTCTCCTCATGGTTAACTTATAGACCAAACTGAACATGTTTAATAGTAACATGTTACACGAAAACAGTTGAGCTGAAAATGCAGTGTTGCCAAAAAGAAAGTTGATAAGAAATCATCCTTTACAACACAAGGATAATGTCAGATTTAGGGTACTTATTTAAATTCTAAATACACTTTTAAGTGCTTAGAAATATTTAAATAAATTGAAATAAACAAAAATACGCGAAATTTATGTTGATAACTGGCCTATTTAACCATTTAACAGAGTATTTGCTAAAAATTTAAATCTTTGCTTTTGTAATTGTGTGTAACTCGTATTAAAGTGTGTACGTGTGTTGTTTTGCACACATGTATCTGTTTATTTGGTTTAAACATTATTGTTGTATTTATTTGTTAATTTATATTATTTAAATAGTGTTTCTGGTTTTGGTTGTGCTTGTTTTCATTGCACTTTTACATGCATGTTTATGTGGTTTACCTTTAATGAGTTTGTATTACACGGGCACTTGAAAAACTTCTAAATGAAATGAATTTTCCAAAAACCAAAATTAAAAAATATTATTATCATTAATGTAAATATGCACGAACAAATATTTGGCATTTTGCTGAACAATTGTTCGCATTACAAACACGCACACACACAAACAAGCACAGAACGTAATAATAATATTAGTACATATTTTCTGTGTAATTAAAATTGAAATAAATTTTAATTTAATATTAAAGTGCCTATTTGCTGAAGGACATACACATTCAGCCAGGCGTACAGCATAATCGATTATGTTTTTCACTACCGGAGCGTATTTATTAAAAACAAGTTTGTTTATAATATGTGTTAATTGCGATATTAGAAGGACAATTTAAAGTTTTATTGTCAAATATATCTTGTGCTAAATGCCTGTTCCGAGTTTTCATCACGTGATCCTTAAATGGCTGTTGCTCATGTTACAAATAATGTAACGAAATTAAACACACAATAATTGCTGTCATGTGAATTCTAAATATAGAAATATAATTCTTTCCCAAAATAATTTGCATTCGCCTGAAAATTGTTTTAATTATTATTAATATATGTACTAAATTAGTTTTGTTTTCGGCGCGCTATGCAAATTTAAATCGCCGTACAATTTTATAATATACGAAATATTTTATTAGCAAATGCGCATATATGATTTTAAAAAATTTCATTGCTAGAGGGGAGATTTAAAATTATATCTTCTTTTATAACTGGCGATTTTTATAGAGGTTTAGAACTTTAAAATGGTGTAGAAAAGGTAAATTTCTTAAATTGTCATGAAATTTACTTTATTCGAAAGATAATCTTTTGGCTTTATTGTTTACGATCAAGTCAATGAATCTCCTTCCCTGTGCTTGCTAGCAGTGATGTTGTTCAGACCTTCACAATGAATTTCTTTCATATGTATGTGCGTAAGTACGGTTGTATGAGTGTACAAACATATGCCTGCACGAAATTAGTTGAACAACCTTAAATTGCTGACTTGTAATTATTCTATTATTTGCTTTTATTTTTGCTGGATTTATGCATTCTCCCTTATATTTAAATTCTACAGTTAATTCAAATTATGTGAAAAGAATTAAGTTTCGAGTTTTGCTGTAGTTTTTTGTTTACTTTAAATTCTTTTACTTTAAATTCTTGACAACAACCTTGAACCACTTTCAAGTTTGTTTGCATGGCATTTGTCTGGTGTTTCATGTTTCCAGCAATTTCTTACACGAGTGGGAAAATGCATAAGCTCAAAAGCAGAATTATATTATTAATAAATAAATTAAAAATAATGTCTTGTGCACCCTTTGAGTGGTAGTGCAGTGGCTATCAGCTGTTTTATTTGTATTAAGTAGGCTGATGGTTTGTTTGTTTTGTTGTCTCTTTTGTTTACGAAAATGGGAAGGCGGGAGTTTTTGTTTATATGTATGGAAAAGAATGTGGATAGGTGGGAAGCGTATAAAAGGAATGTGAATAGGTGAGAAGCGTATAAAAGGAATTTTGTTTACATGGAAGGGGCCCATTTTTGAAATCGAATTTTTGAAGAGAAGACATTTTTTTAAATTCAATATTTGGAGATTGAGATATTTTTCTGGTAGTTGAAAACGTGAAGTTTAAGAAAATGATGTAAGAAAAGAACATTGTGAGAAAACAAACCGAAATTTAAAGTTAAAAAAAGGAAGACCTAATAGATATGTATAGATAATAGAAAACGAAACACAAACGTTAAAAACAAAAAGGAACTAAAACAAAGGGGAAACCCAAGAACATCCAAAGTTAAAGAAAAAAAAAACCCAAAAATAAGTTTTAAATAAGTCGATAAAAATAAGTTTTAAATAAGTCGATAAACAAAGCTCGAAAGTATTAACGCTGTACATGAAACAAAAAAAAACTAAAATGGAACATTGGTGAGGAAACCATGAGTGAAAGCCGCAGCCGTAGACACCCTAAGTCAAGATAGCCAAGCCGAGTGCGAAGAGGGTCGCCTATAGACAGCGGAGGGTACTAAGGAGGAGACCACAGCCAAGAATTGTATATCGTCAAACAGGTATCGTGCCAATTTAGTTTTATTACCCGTACAGGACGGAAGATTATACGTATATGTATGTATATAGTTTTTGGGTAGGAGTTTTTTTGTGGAGGGAAATGTTTTTCGCGGGACTTACCCTTTTGCCGCGTTGGTTTTTTTTTTGCAAAAGGGGCGCGTAAGTTAGGTGAGCTCACCGGAACAGTCGCGATTGTATTAAGTTCCGGAATTCCTGAAACAAGGTTCGCCGACATTAAATATATATATATATATATATATATATATATATATATATATATATATACATATATATATATATATATATATATATATATATATGTATATATATATTTATATATATATATATATATATATATATATATATATATACATATATATATGTATATACATATATATATGTATATACATATATAGTTTTTTTTTAATTTTTACCTGAGACGACAGGACGTGTATTTAGGACACGCCACTTACGGACGCCCGTAACCTGATTGGATTCAGTTGTTTTTTTTTACCCTTTTGGCGTCTCCATTTTGGGGGAGTTTTTGTTTTGCTTAAAGATTAATATTTTATTATAAAAATCTTGTCGTGAATCTTGAACAAACATATTTTTCGTTAAATTGTCTTATTGATCAATGTATTGGTTTCAATGTTTTTGGTTCAATGCAAAGCAACACAATGACTTTTTATTTTTATGGAAATGCATAGAAACTGGGATTTTTCGTAGTTTTCTGTATTCTTTACATTTTATATAGCTTTTATTAAATTATTTTAACAATATATTGCAAATGTTTATGTTCCAAATATCAAAAGGAAATTTTTCTCCCCGTCAATATTCAAAAACGATTCACAATGAAGTTCTAAACACATAGGCGACAGCAGACTTCACAACTTCACGGCTTCAAATACTGCCAACTTCAAATGCTGCTATGAAGTCAGCTTCATAATTATTTTGAAGACAGCAACAACATAACAACAGGGATGCCGCATAAATATTTTATAATGAACAAAATTAAAGTTATTGATAAAAACTGTAATACTATCACGAAAAACTATAAAAACACATAAATTTCTATTTCTGTATTTTTGTAATGTTCTTTTATGTTTAATATTAAAAAAACGTTGTTGTTCTTATTTTTCCAATTTATATATATAATGGCAACACTTTATTTGTTTATTGCTGCCCGTCAAAATAGAAAATAGCCTAAGTTGGCAGCAGCAGCAAATGCTGTTGTGCAGCCCTGCTGCTGTGCTGCCCTCAAAATAATAGCTTTCATTTAAACACATGGAGTTTATTTTTGACATATTGCTGTTTGCTGTCTGCTGTCGTCTATGTGTTTAGAGCTTAAGATTTTGAGGGGGAAATTCTATCTATCTTGTACGTTCAGTGCCAAGGCAGATTAAAGCTGCCTTGTTCAGTGCGTTTAAATTGAAAATGAGGTAATACACTGAAATTAGGAAAAGAGAGAGGATAAAATCATAGTTAAATACCATGGTATAACATAATATAATGGTGGTTTGTACGTGATTTCATGAAAATGTGGCTTGGTACTAAAAAGGCCATTATTTTGGAAATTGCTGAACTGGACACCTTGAAATTTAAATAAGTTAGAGATCAATGAATGAAGTTTAGTATATACAATTTAGTTAACAAAATTGCTAGACAAATGGAAAAGCTGATAAATAAATAAATATATATATATATATATATATATATATATATATATATATATATATATATATATTAAATTATGTATGAATTTTTGTTAGTTGAACTTTTTCTTTATGTAAATTGTTAATTTTTCAACGGGCTTAAGTTCGAATCTGCATGACTGCAAATTATTTTTTGTTATTTTTTATTAATAAATGAATTTGTTTTTAAATTCTATTTATTATTTTATATTAAGATTGGAATATTGGGGGCACGCGCACTTGTTCAAAAGTAAATTGACAACTAAATTCAATTACTTGAACATAAATAACAAAGAAGCTTTACCTATCAGCAGCCGATGGCTCTGGAAAAAGCAAAAGAGATATTGGAATATTGGGAATATTAATCGTCAGGGTTGGGGAATTTCGTACTAACCAAAAATGTAATAACTTAATAATATGAATGTAATAACTTCTCATATTCAATTTTCGTTAAAATATTGGTTAAATAGTTGATATTCCTACTAACTAGCACCACTTGCGAAAGTGGAAAAATTGAACAAAGAACGCTGATGAGATGGCGTAGCGGCCTCGAAATCAGTACTAATCCGTTCTGCTGGTTTGATGATTAATGAAAATATTCTTAATATTCCAATCTTAATATAAAATAATAAATAGAATTTAAAAACAAATTCATTTATTAATAAAAAATAACAAAAAATAATTTGCAGTCATGCAGATTCGAACTTAAGCCCGTTGAAAAATTAACAATTTATATATATATATATATATATATATATATATATATATATATATATATATGAAATTTTTTATTTGACATATTGTTGTCACAATACTATTTTAAATGAAATTTGTTTGTTGGTCGTCAAGCAATGTCTATATGCACTTCATTGGTGCTTTACCAAATCATGGTTAAAGTCTACTGATGATTTGGTAAAGCACCAATGAAATGCATATAGACATTGCCTGACCACCAACAAATAAATTTCATTTAAAATCCATATATATATGTATTACAGATTTTATTTAAAAATTTCCAAATAAAGAAAATTATTTTTTTATAATGTGGCAACGTCATATTCAATATGATGTAGAAAAATAAACTTCAAAAATCCTTATTAAAATTTAATAAAAGCAAGTGGGACTACCTTGTAATTTCCTACATTTTGATTTTTGTTCTAATTTTTTTTATTAAATATTTTTTAATATAGTTTCATATTTTTCAATTTTAATTCGAAGATTTCTGTAAATATTATTTAAATAACAATGCATTTCGTTATAATTTGAAATTTTCAGTAGTGTTTTAGCATGGCAGTCTAATTATGCGGTAAGTAAGGGGTAAGAAAGATACCAAGGAATCGTCTTTGGGACATCCAGTAGTAGTTCATGGGATGTCACGGAGGTGCCGCAAGACTCCTAAGGGGAGGGTGAGTTCCTGGCAGTCCAGCCGCCAGAGGGGTTCAATTGGTTTGTATGTGTAAGTGTACTAAAGGGAGTAAACATGGGTTTGTTTCGGGCTCTATTTCTATATACATATATATACGTGTTGTAGTTTTACTAGGCTGACTGGTAAGGACCACTCCAAGACTGCGAGTTCTAGCCGGAGCAAACGCCAGAAAACCAGCGCAGCCAGCAGTGTGGTAAGCTAACATTGTTTTTATATGTTGGCAAGTTTTGCGGCGAAGGCACAGGCCCAGAACAGATGGCACATATTAACATCGTATTACCAACATCATACAACATGGCAACATACATTTAACATATATATTGTAACAATTTATTGCAATTCGGCAATAAAATAGTATTTAAGGCTATGATTTAATTAAAATATATTGAGAAACAATTATTTAAGCAAACAAAGCAGTTCTGGCACAATGCATCGCATATGTAGGGGTCATCCCCTGAGTGCTGGTCCAAGAAAAAAAAAAAAAAGTTGTCTTATTTTGTTCTCCAATCCTCCGCAATAAGTGCTTGTGTTATTCCAATATCAAAAACAACCAAGTTTAAGCACTTGTGTTATCTGCATAATTTTCCCGGTGATTCTGCCCGGACAAGGTAACGCCGACCAGCAAATCAGCTGAGTCATAAACAGATGGTTTGTTCAACCTGAACCATTAACTTTACTGTTTAATGCATCAATAAAATCCTCTATATAAATCTGGCAACAAATCTGATATAACGATTTATATAGGTATTGAAAAGTTAAGTGCCATTCCAAAAAATTTTGAGAAACTATTTGCTGATTTCCTCTGCCATCATGCTGCATTGTCAACATCACCTTGTCAACATGGTTTTAAAGTTTGTCTATAGAGTGGCACAAGTTTAAATCATAACAAAATAAGGAAACATATTTTTAATATCAATGAAACGGGCATTGTTGGGAAGATAATTAGATGAAATTGATGTTTAAATATGATTTCTGGCATGTGACCGCCAAGGCTGGTGCGTAGAAGGCTCAATCTCGAACACCAATTTTCAACAACTAAAAAAATATTTCACAAAGTGAAAGGACACTGCCCCAGTTGCTGAGATCGGCGACGAATTGATAGATTAAGATCATCTTCAATGCTTTTCTGTACAGCGCCTACAGCTTCTTCAGTGCGCACTGTTCGGCGTCTCACGGGATGCACGTTATCAATAACAGTAAATGTGGTCCGAAAACGATCTGAAGGATGATTATGTACGCCATAAAATGGAAGAAGTGCACGATGCCTTTGACGAATAGAAGAATCATTTTGATTAAAAATTCTGCAGGTACTCAAGAATTTATACAAAAGAAGCAAAGACAATTATTTAATGGGCAGAAAGCAAACTATTCATTTCAACAATAGCACATCGAAATGCATAAATGTCTCATTTTGTGTTCCTCAAGGCAGTCATCTTGGTCCAATTCTGTTTTCTTTGTTCATTAGTGATCTTCCCAGGGTTATTCAGTTCTCAAATATACTGATGTACGCTGACGATCAGAGATCTCAGAAATGTACAACAAAATTTAATGTACACCTTGAATACACTATAGACATTGTCTTTCTTTCATCGTGTACACCTTCTACTTGTGTATAACTATGAATGTACTCCTTTACATCTCGTGTATATGCTTTTTTAATTTCAAACTGGTGGGTATGTATAATATTTTCAGTGTTTGCTTTTACTGCGCACACATAGATTAATTTTATGAAGTTACAAAACATATACAATGTTATCATCTCCGCAAATGTGCATACATACATGAAGTGAATTCAATGTTTTCAATGTCTTCAATGTATACACCTGAGGTTTGATGCACAGTCCTGTACACACAAGATTTATTTGTGTATAAAGTGAGGCATGCATACATTTTTCAATGTCGTTGATGTAAACTTGTGTGCACAGAGGATAAAATATGTACACTATTTCGGTCTCTGCTGACGATATAAATATTTTTTACTCCTTTAATAACCTTGCTGACCATGTTTATCTTCAAACGGATCTAAACAATGTTTTCCTATGGTGTGATTAGCTACATCTAAAGAAATGAAAATGCATGCATTTTTCTAGAATTAAAGCCATCCCTGCTAATTACTCATAGGTTGCTCATCAGTTGGAGTTGGTGGAGTCGTCTCTTGATCTTGAATTTTTGCTAGATCCAAAATAAAATTTTGCTTCTCATATTACTTTAAATGTAAAAAAATTTACAGGTCCTCTTGCCTTTATAAAACCGAAGCAGCTTAGTGAGGCCTATTTTGGAAAATGGTTCAATCATATGGGATCCTTATTATATCATCTACAATAACAGTCTTAAGTCTGTAGAAAAGCAATTGTTATTGTTTTGTTTACGTGTCCTTTCATGGAGCTCTTCCACAAATCTATCTTCCAACACTAGTAGACTACCATTAATAAAATTACTAACTCTCAAAAGTCGTCGTACGATGTTAAATGTGACTTTTATGATAAACTCGTCATTATAATCCTCTTGTTATTGATTTTTGTAGTTCTAATTATGCTTTTGCTGAATATAATTAGTATCTGTCTGAACTCGTTTATTATTCTTTAAGTTCCAATACAGTTATTGTTTATCTTAATTCATAAATTTTGTAAATTATTTCTGTCTATATCTAATATCATATTATTAATCTGTAAGGACTATTGACTAAATTTAAATAAATAAATAACAAATAAATAATAAATAAATACTTTAAATACTACTTCTGGCATATTACACCGCCACGAGTGGGTCGGATGTGGTATAAAATGGAGGTCCAATGACTTTCGATGACTTTTTCAAACATTTGTGGCCATCTATCGGCAATAACACGGCGAATGTTGTTCTCTAGGTGGTTAATCGTTTGGAACTTATCGGCGTAGACTAGCGACTTCAAATAATCCCACAGAAAATAGTATAACGGCGTCGAATCGCAATATGTTGAAGGCCACTTATGAAATTATGCTGTTACCAAACGTTTCCTTAAATAAATCAGTTGTAGCATGCGGTGTGTGACATATTCCACCAGCCCATAAAGCACATAAAACGGTCAGCTTCTTTTTTATCTGGAACCAGCACTCAGGGGACGACCTCTACATATGCAGTGCATTGTGCCGGAACTAGAGAGGATGGGATAGTATTAGATGAAGAAAGATGAGAAGTTAGAGAATTTTTAGCTATTTCAACCTTTTTACTTCGCCGGCTAATTTTTTGCTACAGGACCGACGAAGGAAGGTCTCTACTTTTTAGTATATGATCGTGCCAATTATGTTCAGATTCAGCCTTCATCATTGGAAACAGGCTGGCAACAACTAACACAATCATACACTAACCTGATCAGAGGAATTCAGAACAATATTTCATGAATCAGCGCGGGGTTGAACTCAGGACCCTCCGCCAACAGCATCCACAGCTTTTCTGGATGTAACGGTGTCTCAACATACACCTGAAGATTATCACCCAAAAAAATTTGTTTACTTGTTGATTGACGTATCCATTCAAACAAAAGTGAAATACATCGCTAAAGAAAATTCGTTTATGAACGTATTTCGAACAGAACCATAATTTTCAAAATGAATTTGCACAATTTGGAAGCGTTCCTCAGGCGTCAGTCTATTCACGTCTGAATGCCAAATCAAATTAAATATAAACCACTTGGCACCTTACAAAATTGCCGCCAGTTATAAAAATGTTGCCAACTAAAAGTTTTATACTTCTATAACAAACACCCTTTACATCCGAACTTGTACGTACAAAATTGGTGAGCAATGTGATTGTGATAGCGAGAACACACTATGCCACTTTATGTCATCGCATTTTCGATTTGAATTTCGGTAGGCAATACTACGAACGAAATATACAAAACGACAAACGTTGAAACTAGTACATGACACAAATTCCACAGTGCGTTGTCGGCTTTACTCTAACATGTAGGACAAAACAAACTGGCATAGTGTGCATCTCCTTTGGAAAAAACATCGCTTTGCGCAAGCACTTGTTTCTTTGATGTTATTCCATTCGTTTCGCAATATAAATTATTTACACTATTTACCTGTTGGCTGAAGTAGTTAGCACGAGACTATGAGCCCGAAAGCTCCGAATTCGACTCAGCGCTTAGCCATGAATATGGATATTTCTGATCAAAATTAGAGGTTGATTGTGTTAGTTGTTGTATTGTGTCAGTCGATTTCTTTCAGTGACGAAGGCATAGCACCGGCCATCGAATATAACTGGCAGCGAATGACACTTTCATATACTAAAGAGCAGAGAAACGGCATTCTTCACCATCAACAGTGTAGCCGGTGAAGTAAAAAAGGTTAAAATAGCTACAATAAATTTTCTATCTTGTTTTCTTTCTTCTTTTGTCTTCTCAATACTATACCCTCCCCATTTCGGGATGCAATGGCCGTTCTGGAACCTCATGTGGATTGGTGTTGTCCATAATTCGACAATTTTATCTGTTCATGTATCCATTTATCCAGAAATGGTCCTTATCCTTATCGCTGAAGATTATTTTTCGATGATTATTACGGTCAGTTGTTAACTATTTTAATTTTCCTTGACTATTGTCGTTTACCTTTAGTTCCTGGGTCAGTTTGGTTTTGGAAAATGATAATAAAAGAATCACAACTAATTTGACAGATGTATTTTCCACAAGATGACTGTTAGTAACTGTCAAAGCTCGGAAGTCCCTGTTTGAGCACCCTTTAAAAGCATAAAGTAACTGCAATTTTTACTTTTAGAAAAACAAATATATTTGCAAACTTTTGTATTACTTTTGTGTTGCTTCTGGATAGTTTTATTTATTTGTTATTTATTAATAACTTATTAAAAGTTATAATAAAGTTATATGAAAGAGCAATTAGCAGTAAAATCTCTGTATAGATTTTATAATTTTGATGGCGTTACTAAAAAATGACAGTCTATATATTTTAAATTGGAATTTAACTGCCTACATGTTCTACGATTATGTGCATTTCGATTAAATTACAGAAAATGCTTGTTATTCAATATAATATTAAATCTGTCACTAGATTTAGCATTGGTTTTTGCATGTAAACTTTCTTTAATACGTTTGGAAATCTAAATTACATACATACCTATGATTAATATTTTGTATTTTGTGCATATTACGTACGCGTCTACAGGTATCTACGCCATATACAAATATTCGATACGAATGAAAAATTGAACGCATTTGTATGGTATTTATATTGAAATGCGAAAGCCATTCTTTTCGCATCGTATTACAGAGTCACCCCCCTGCAGCATACTGTTGGGATGCTGTGAAATTATGACCAATTAATTAAAATTGCGTTTACGTATATTATACATATCGAGCGATAACCGCTAAAATACCTATCAGCCGATTTTCAAACGAGTACATGCATTGGAAAGGTCTACTTTCACTGTTGGTTTATAAAAAATTCTACGAATATGCGTTATACGCCCACTTTTATGATGGTTTGTTGTCCCTATATAAAATGCATTTTTTTTCTTACGAGAATTACATTTTGTCGGTATAATGCTCTGCTTGCTCGCGGCATTTGACTTATTTAATTTCTGTGTGTTTATTGATTGTCATTTAAGTTTTTTTTTTTTTTTTTTTTTTTGAAGTATTCATAATTTATTAACATCTTTCATATTTACATTAAGGGCCTCAGCGCCATTATGGCATTTTTGAGGCTATCTGGCAAGCATTGACATTTTTCAATTATTGATTTGTAGTCTTTCAGTTAAAATTAAAATATTTTGCATTAAAAAAAATTAAAAAATTATTCAACAATCAGGAAAATGTCTATTCTTTCTAGAAAATTTAATTTTTAATACAAAGACGTAAACGTATGTTATTGTATGGTCTAGCAACGCGGGCAGGATTACTCTAGTAGTATATATTGAAGGTTCTAAAATGCTGATACAAAGTTACAAAAACAAAGTCAAAAATCCTTCTGCTTTTTATTTTAAATTTTTTTGTTTTTCTGTTTAATATATTTCCCATGATTATACTTATATCATCCGTGTAAATATAAGAAATACTTCTAACAGAGTGTTTTTCTGTTGTCTTAAACACGAACAGAGTTTTATAATATTTTGATTCTACAAATTATTTAATACATGTATCACCTCAAAGCCACCTTAAGCGATATGTTCTTTGAAAATCGTTTGTTGACGAGAATCTATTACTTACGTTCCATCTGTCATATTCCATTACGAAAATACAGAAAAAATTTAGCTAGGTGTATTTTTCCTTTACATTTTTAATTTGTTTAATTTTTTAGTTACTGCAAACTGTCGGTTAAGCTAAAATTTTCTTTTTCGCATAGAACAAAACTATTGCCAAGCTTAGAAGGGTATCGATGAAACAGTTAAAGAATAGCTTCGTAAGGACAATAATTAACAATTTGAAAGCGGCTTGATTAAATTAACTGACTTTTGACTACATAAAGAATATATAAAAATGTGTTAACTTTCACAAACATGAGTAATCTTAGAGGAAACTCATTAAAACTATTAACTCTAAAAATTAAAATCCTCTGCAATCCTATGCATACAATATAGAGAAAGCTCTACTTCAATTTAAACCAAAGGTATGTAACTAAAAACAAGTAGAAGTGCTGCACTTGGCCTGAACCCATCTTTATGATCTCTCCGATTTTCACCAATACGCCAAAGAAACAAGATTGTGTTTTTTGTTACTGTAATATTTAAGAAAAAGAGAAAATTTCTCAGCGCTGAAGCTGTATTTTTGGTTTTTTCAGTTGGCTATTTTTATGGTTCTAATTGTGCAACCCTGGAATCGTCTTTCTGATTTTTTTGAATTTTCAATAGCAATTTTTTTCCTCCTAAAGTATAAAATAGGTTTAGATCACAGAAAAAAAGCCAAAATTAGTTATCTTTTTTTCCTTTTTTTTTTTATCTTGGACCAGCACTCAGGGGATAACCCCTATATATGCAATGCATTGCGTCAGAACTGAAAACGAGGGGATAGTATTGAGGGGACAGATTAGGAAAGATGAGAAGATAGTTATTTTTGTTGCTATTTCAACATTTTACTTCGCCGGCTAATTTTTACTACAGGGCCGACGAAGGTGGGTGCTGTTACTCTGCTTTTAGTACATGATAGTGTCAGTCCCTGCCAATTATGGTCAGTGCCCAGTGACTATGCCTTCATCATTGAAACAGGCTGGCAACACTAACACAACCACGCACTTATGTTGATCAGAAGAATTCAACACAATATTTCATGACTCAGCGCGGGCTCGAACTCACGACCCTGCGCTTCATAGTCTCGTGTTCTACTACTTCAGCCAACAGCACCCAGTGCTTTTATGCACTAAAATTTTTTGAAAGGTCCAACCCTGAAGACCATTTATTTAGAGTTTCAATACCAGTTTTTATCTCCTTGAAGCATTAAATAGTTTTGATACTAAAAAAAAATTCTCCAAACCTGAAACCGAATTTTTAACTTTTGTGGTTTTTAATATCAATTTAATTCTTCCTGAAATGTGCAGTAGGTATGATTCACAAAAAATCAAAATTATGTAGTTACTTTTATGTACCAAAAACATTTTGATTTATTTTTTTGGATTTTCTATTCCAATTAAATTCTCTCTGAAGTATAAATAGATTTAATTCACCAAAAAAACCAAAAGTCGTAGCTTGTTTTTGATAATTTTTATGTACCAAAAAATTTCCCTTGTCCAAATTTCAATTCAAATTCATGATTGAAAAAAATCTAATTTGTAATCTTTTTGGTCACTGTTATGCACCAAAAAATATTTCAATTGCCAATCCTGGGAACGAAACTTTGATTTTAATAAAGTTTTAATACCAATTTTAGTCTTTCTAAACTATAAAATAATTTTAATTAGGAAAAAAGCTCTAGTTGCCTTTTGGTTATTTTTATGTACTAAAAAAATTCAATTGCTCAACCCTGGAATGAAAAATTATTTTTCTGATTTTCAATACAAATTTAATTCTTAATTTTTGCTACTCATTTTGCGGCCACAAATAGGCGTAAGTTTACCAGATCTGTAACCTTATTTTGGTATTTCTGAATTTCAATTTAAGTTAATATCCAATCCATCACTCCAAGAATGAATGTGAAGGACAGTCGGACATCGTTTATTCGTCATCGCTATTTATAAGAATTCAGAATATGTATACTTTATAGGATCCCTTGTTAATATTGAGGAAACTAACTATAACTAATAGGCAGTATCATAGAATCCAATATTATTGGGAACTGTTTGACTAAATAAACACTTATCTGAATCAAAATGTTTTTCATTCGTATTTAGTTATGTCGTTTTTTGATCAAATATGTGAAAGATCTGAATGTGCCTTTAGTTATTGTTGTTTTTGTTTTGGTTGTAAACAATTTTGGTGTTACACTAGTCACTTGTGCCACTTTGGGTCATTCACAAAGAAGATTACTTATTATCGTTATAAAATATGGGTTTTAGAAGTCTATCTAACAGCCTTACAAGAAAATAGAATTATGTAACCATTTTCCCAGGGGACTCTCAATTATTATTATTTTTTCCAAGGCCCACATTAAACAGCGCGCGAGGGCGTGGGACCACCATAGGCAAAGCGAATGAACTAGCTAAGAGAGGAACCGCACTTCAGGAGGCCGACATTGACCAACTAAGTGGGATTCCACCCTCATCCTGATGGAGACGCTTTAATGCTGCACTATTTGAATTAGTTCAGGACAAGTGGTTTAGAGAATCCACTTGCGAGATATCGAGTGTTTTATTGCCTCACCTAGAGAGTAAAAGCACAGAGGATCTCTTTAATTCCGCTAAAGGTCATCTACGTAATATAGTAGCCACACTCACTGGACATTGCACCTTTGGGGTCCATACCATGCGCATGGGACTCCCCTATAATGAGTACTACTCCAGTTGCAATGACGAACAAGAGGAGGAGGAACGAATTGCACACTTTCTTTGCTTAATACCTGCTCTGGAGCAGCAGCGCCTAGAGTCTCTGGGCAAAACACGCTTCAAAGATATTTCGGAGATATCAGGTGTAGAGCTGAAAACCCTGAGTCTCTTCATCAGGAGCAGCGACTGGTTCGGCTGTCGATTCCAATGGGGCGTGCGTGCACGACCACAATTCTTATTCTAAATACTTTTTCCTCCTTCTTCTTACTTCTCTTTCCTTCAACGAATTTCTAGCTATCATTTTCTTCTTCCCTGTCTCACTCATACATCTTCGTTTTCTACACAGGTATCAGAAAGGGATCAAATCAAATGGACCCAAACAGCCTGTTAACCTGACCTAACCAAACCTAAGGCCCACATTATAAATGGTCAGCATGGAAACTATCGAAATCATCGGATTAAGAGGACAAACCAGCAACTCTTGAAGAATTGGAAGCCAGTAATGCAGCTACTGGCGGCACACCTCAAGATTAATGAAAAAACCAGTCAAAAGTTGCAACTGATCGAATGGACAATCTAACTCGAAGGATACAGTCCCCAGAAGTCACACCTAAAAAATCAATACTTAAATACAATGAAACTATCTATAAGATTACAATATAAAAAATGTCATTCCAAAAACATTTCTCTCTTGTATCATCAATTCAAATTCTGATGAATTTAAAAACAACGCCCGATGTATATGTACCTATTAGTGATGTCAATTATTGAATGCGAATACTAATACGATTATCTGCAACAATATCCGCGAGTAGGAATACGAGTATTATATGTAAAATTTAAAGACATAAATTATTACAACAGATGAAATCCAGCTGCATCAAAAACTCAAATTTTTATTTTTCGTGGAAAAGCCTCGTACCCAATAATCTAGAGGCAAATTATAGTTAGGTTTGGGTCGAACTGATTCACAATCGAATCAATGCAAATTACGTATACATATATGAGGTCTGATCAAAAAATAAAGTATTTATTTATTCATCAATAACTGTCTTGTCCCCTTCAAAGTAATCCCCCTCAGATCTAATACACTTATGCCAGCGTTTTTTCCAATCCTCGAAACACTTCTGAAACGCGCTTTCTAGTATCGCCAACAGCTCCTGTTTCGATTTTTCTTTTATCTCCGCAATCGTACCAAAACGCTTTCTTTTCATCGGTGTCTTCAGTTTTGAGAAGAGGAAAAAGTCAGCGGGGGCCAAGTCCGGTGAATACGGTGGTTGGGGCATGATAACGGTTTTGTGTTTGGCCAAAAACACGCACAAGCATCGGTGTGTGAGCTGGTGCGTTATCAATTTTGGAACAATCTTCGCTGCCGCACGTTTCATGCCTAAGACATCTTGGCATGAACCAAACGATATGCCAACATCATCAGCAACCTCTCTGATAGTGGTTCGACGATTATTCAAAATCATTTTCTTCACTGCTTCAATGTTTTCATCGGTTGTTGGCGTGCTCTGGCGACTAGGACGAGCATCGTCATTGACATCTTCTGGGCCTTCCTTAAACCGGTTATACCACAATTGAACTTGTGTTCTGCTCATAGTAGACTCGCTAAACGCCGCAATTAACATTTCAAATGTCCTTGCGCATTTAATTTCATTTTTTACGCAAAACTTTTCTTGATCCATTTTTTCGAATAGTAAAAAAAATCGAAGAGCACACCAAAGCACGACTAACCTCTTTATCTGTCAAAAACAAACTGACAATCAAAAATGGCTGATATTACCAACATATATAACAGACATTTGTACCAACATAACAGAAAAGAATGCGATAATCGAACATACGTAACTCACCAAAGATGAAAATAACAATTGATTTTTTGATCAGACCTCGTACGTTTGATTCTAGATTTTTATCTAACACGAGCGAGAGAAGTAGTTCCACAGAAGTCTAGTCACTACGTGAAAATGTGGTTACACGGTATTTATGGCATGACATTTTTAGACATGTTCACCTTTTGTCGCAGAAATCAATCTTGTAACCATTTAATATTATTTGTTCTTTGAATAGAAATAAATAAATTTTTTATACCCTTCACAAGAAAAGGGTATATATAAGTTTGTTATTCCGTGAGTAATTTCCTCAATATTAATATGGGATACCATAAAACATATATATTCTTATGAATAGCGATGACGACTGAGCAATGTCCGTCTGTTCGTCACATTCATCACATGGATTGGAAATTAACTTAAATAGAGTGGTATTCAAATTCAGGTATTCCATTATATGATTACAGAGTTCGCAAACTTACTTAGGGATGCAAAATTTACTCGCAAAAACCATTTATTTTTTGTTTGTGGGTGCTGTTGGCTGAAGTAGTAGAACACGAGACTATGAAGCGGAGGGTCCTGAGATCGAGCCCGCGCTGAGTCATGAAATATTGTGTTGAACTGTTCTGATCAGCATTAGTGTGTGGTTGTGTTAGTTATTGCCAGCCTGTTTCAATGATGAAGGCATAGTCACCGGTCACTGAACATAATTGGCAGCGAGTGACACTATCATGTACTAAAAAGCTGAGTAACAGCACCTACCTTCGTCGGCCCTGTAGCGAAGGAAAAAAGGTTGAAATAGCTACAAAAAAATATTGTCTATCTTCTCATCTTAGCTAAACTGTCCCCTCGTTTTCAGTTCCGGCGCAATGCATTGCATATATAGGGGTCATCCCTTGAGTGCTGGTCCAAGATAAAAAAAACTAACCCTCTTGGATACTTTGGAAAGCATCAAATTTGTGTTATAAATTAAAAAATAGAATTTTTTTGGTACATAAAAGAAGATTTATTTTATATTAAATTGAATTAAGATTCATAGGCTAATTGTTCGAAATTTGTTTTTAAATCTCAGAAAGACATGATAAATATTCCAAGGCACAAGGAAAGTCAACATCAGTTTTATTCAACTTACACAGCAGAGCAGAACAGCTGTTTTAGAAAGACGCAACCATTTCATCATCAGTGCTCATGTGTATTGTGTTTGTCACCACTTATTAGGTGGCTTAGTTGAATGTGATAACAGTTCCTATTCACACAAATTTTATTGTGAAAAAGGATACGAGAACTGTATCAACCTGATTTTAACATGTTATCATCATACGTTTTATTTTGTTTATCAAAAATGTTCTAAAAATTAGGAAAAAATTTTATAAAAAAAATCGAAATTTCTATTGTTGAGAAATTAATATTTTTCAGTCATTGAAAGTGCTAAAAGAGGTAATTAATTTACGATGCTAAACGTTCTGGACGCCCAGTTGAGGTCTTTACATCCGAAATAATTAAAAAAATTCACGATTTGCGTTTAACTAATCGGAGATTGAAAGTGAAAGAGATTTTGGAAGCTATTGACATCTCACATATGTCAGTGTTTTTAATTTTGAATGATCACTTGGGTGGTCACTATTTGTGAAATTAAACTATTTTATCAAATTCAATTAAGATTTATAGGCTAATTGTTCGAATATATGTTTAAATTCAGAAAGACATTATAAATATTCCAAGACACAAATGAATGTCAACATCACTTTTTTTTAATTATTCAATGTTGATTTATTTTAATTGACCTTATCAGTTTATTGTAATATTAATCAAAATAAAAACGACCACAAGCTTGATTAATATTACAATTTAATTATTCAACTTACACAGCAGAGTAGAACAGCTGTTTTCGAAAGCCGCTGCACTTTTATAATCAATACTCATGTGTATTTTGTTTGCCACCACTTATTAAGCGGCTTATTGAATATGATAACAGTTTTTATTTATACAAATTTCATTAGGAAATTTCATACGAGAACTGTTTCAAACTGATGTTAAGACATTTTTATTTAATATCCGTGTTGCCGTTTGATTATTTGCTGCATGTCTCATTTCTCTGAATTTTTTGTTCCATTATACCCAAGACAAACATTTTGGTTTGAATTATTTTATACCTAAGTATGTGAACGTTTTCATTTCTCGCTAGCCCAGCCACAGCGTTTGAGAACGGAAATTTTTTTGGCACCTAAAACAAATAATCTGAATTGGAATATGGTAACTTTTAAAATTTTTGCAATTATTTTTTTGGAACTTAATTTCTTTCTTTTCACTTTACTCATTTATTATTATTATGTTTTATAACATATTCGATATATATTCACCTAGATGGCGAATAGAAATGCGAACATATAAAAATGGCTGAATATTCTATGAATTTGAATACGTATATTCGCACGTCACTAATACACGTACATATATATCAACAACATGTTTCCTGTCGAGTGTGTACATGTATTTTTATGTTGAATGCCTTATACAAACGTATGCCATGTGCGCGTCCTACATTTTCACCGCGAATAAAGTTGAATAATTGAATTTCGTATACATACATACTCATACATGTGATATTTAAAGCATTTTCAGTATATACGTAGGTGGGCCAATAAGTCTGAAAGTTTTTGAATGAAACACGGGTTTTTATATTAAAAGTTATTTTATTTAAAAAAACGGGCTCCTTTGAGTTCTATACACATAGCCCAACATTTCTTCAATTTATTTATTCCTTCCGAAAAACAGTTTTTTTTTCAAAATTGGCTTTTGTTTTTGAGATGATTTCGTCATTGGAGTCAAATCTCTTTCCACCGAGCCATTTGTTCCAGTTTGGGAACAAGAAATAGGGGTTAAATCTGGAGGATAGGGTGAATGAAGCAGCAATTCGTACCCCAATTCATGGATCTTTGCCTAGGAAACTGCAGATGTATGCACCCTTGATTGAGAGCAAATGCGGAACCCATCTTGCGGAAAGCTTTTTCCCACCCAAGTGATCATTCAAAATTAAAAACACTGAGATATGTGAGATGCCAATAGCTTCCAAAATCTCTTTCACTTTCAATCTCCGATTAGTTAAAAGCAAATCGTGAATTTTTTTTAATTATTTCGGATGTAAAGACCTCAACTGGGCGTCCAGAACGTTTAGCGTCTTTCCTGCTTGTACGGCTATATCGAAATTCAGTAAACCAGTTTTTAGCATGGAAATGGATGGTGCAAGTTCCCATAATATTTATCAAGTTTACACGCATTTCACTTCCATTTTCTTCTCAAAAAGAGAGTTAGCCGCTATATGACGCTGCCTGTTCAAATTTTGATGGGAGTCAACTGACAAGACTAGTATTGCCATTTCATTAAGTGGCGGGGAATTCAGAATGTAACGGTCTATTGCCCCTTCCTCTTATTTAGTGAACACACAACTTCATCTTATTCCCAAAATATGCTACTTCTATGAATTTAATCTTTATTGAAGAAATAATTCTAATAAATGAATGTTTGTACATTTAAAAATCCCTTGTAACTGAAACATACTTTATTTTTAAATTATGTATGAATTTCTATTTTAATAGTGAACTTTTATTTATGTAAATTGTATTACAGGATGTTAATTTTCCCAACAGGCTATAAGATCAAATCTGCGAAACTGCAAATTATTTTTTATTTTTATTTTAATAAATGAATGTGATTAACTTAACTAAAATGCAAATTCTTGTACATAAATAACAAAAGCTTTAGATATCAGCAGTATGAATATTGGTAATATTAATCGTCAGGGTTGAGGAATTTCGTAGTAACCAAAAAGTAATAACTTGTAAAAATGGATGTGAGAACTTCTCATATTCAATTTTCGTTAAAAACATTGGTTAAATAGTTGATATTCCTACTAACTAGTATCACTTGAAACAGTGGGAAAATTTAACAAAGAACGCTGATGAGACGGCGTAGCGGCCTCGAAATCAATACTGATCCGTTCTTTTTTTTTTTTTTAGGAGTAGGACCAGCACTCAGGGATAACCCCTACATATGCAGTGCATTGCGCTGGAACTAGGAAAATAGGTTTTGGGAAGGAGGATAAAAGGAGTAGTGTCTGTGGATATTCGACTTGAACCCCCCCAAATTGTAAGTGGCGGGGAAGACATCTGCAGGTAGTTTGTTCCACATACGGACTGTTCGGCCAAAAAACGAATTTTCTCTGTAATGGGTAGTGCGATTTGTTGGAATAGCGACCACAAACGCATGCGCTCTTGATGAAAAACGTGTTGAGCGTAAGAAAGAATGGGTTTCAGGAACAAGTTCCCTAATTTCACCAGAGCACCTGCCATTATAGTAACGATAGAACAACGATACGCACCCCACATTGCGACGATGCTCAAGAGAGTCAATAGAGTTGGTTACCCTACTGTCTCCGATGAGTTTTATCGCCCTCTCCTGTACGCGGTCGAGTAACTTCAAAATAGACTTTGAAGCACCGGCCCAAACATGAGAGTTGTATTCCATCTTCGGTCGGATGTAAGTGGTGTAAATCTTAAGAAGATCAGAGGGGGTGAAGTATCTCTTGCACCGTCTTAAGAAGCCAAGGCACTTGAATGCTTTTTGTGCGACCTGAAAGACATGTTCCGTCC
This sequence comes from Linnaemya tessellans, assembly GCA_951800035.1. Taxonomy (NCBI): domain Eukaryota; kingdom Metazoa; phylum Arthropoda; class Insecta; order Diptera; family Tachinidae; genus Linnaemya; species Linnaemya tessellans. The sequence continues at coordinate 61,968,627 of OX637536.1, forward strand.
ATCTGACATCACACTGCACTTTCATGCCCAGAACATCAAGAGCCCCTGACTCCATAATACTTACACCACCCATAGAAACAGATGAAGCAGCATGGTCATACGTACGTCGATGCGGAAGCATACAACACTGGGTCTTACGGGCATTAAAATCGACCCTGTTCGCCTGACCCCATTCGGAAATCTTCGCGAGGTCACTATCCAGAACGTCATTCATAAACTGCCTCCTCGTCTCGATTTCAGGCGTTGACGGCCTGCAGTTAAATGAATAGGAATGCGAAAGGCTGCTATTATCTGCGAAAGAGTAAATAGGACAGGAAGTTTGGGAAAGGAGATCGTTAAGAAAAATTAGAAATATAGTAGGAGAAAGAACGGAGCCCTGCTGTACCCCTGAGTTGATTCTGAACTCATCGGAAGAGACCCCATCTATAACAACTCGTATAGAGCGATCCCTGAGAAAGCTCGATATAAACCGAGAGAAGGTATCTCCGAAACCAAATGCAATAAGTTTAGACAGGAGTGCTCCATGCCACACTGTATCGAACACCTTAGAAATATCTAGAACCACCACTTTACATTCGCCAAAACGGTGTATGGAACTACAACAGTTTTTTGAAAGGAAGGCCAATAGGTCACCCGTAGAGCGGCCTCTGCGGAAACCATATTGGCGGTCGTTTAGTAAACTGTTGGACTCCAGATATTTCACAAGATGGAAGTTAAGCATAGTTTCCATCACCTTCGATATAGCAGAACATATTGCAATCGGGCGGTAATTTTCAGGGTTATTAGCCACACCCTTTTTGGGGATTGGCGTTACATTAGCAACCTTCCAGTTATAGTGTACTGAAAAGTTTGGCTAATGGACGTGGTAACGTCGAAGAGCACTGCTTCAGGACCAGTGCAGGGATTCCATCCGTCCCAGGAGACTTCCTTGTGCTGATTTCCGCAAGAACCCTTTTAACTGCATGCGCTCGAAAAAATATCTTAGGCGTAGTTACGGATACACTCTCGAGCGCGGGGGTGGTTGAGAGCTATCAGGCAAGTAAGAGTTACTTGCAAATATTTCAGCCAATATATTAGCTTTATCAACTGGGTCAGTAAATATTTGGCCATTCCTCAAAAGAGTCGGAATTGAAGAACTACCACTTTCCTTAACACTTTTGACGAATGACCAAAAACTCTTACTACCCCTGGGGGCAGTGAGAATTCTAGTGCGAATACGCTGCTCGTATAAAGCCTTTTCGCGTCTTAACACTTTGGCACCCGAAGATCTTGCCTTCTTCCGTAGCAAATCTGCTGGTTTAATGACTATGAAAAATATTGTTAATAGTCCACTCTGAGAAATAAATAAAAATGTAATCACATTCATTTATTAAAATACTTTATTTTTATTTATATGATTAAACCTATACCTATTTATATAGTTATACCTACACACTACACACTAAGAAACGCTTTCATACCATTTTGTATATTTACTTATGATATTGTTTAGCTCTGTGTTTAGTTTAAAGACATATTTAATGTACAAATACAGAGAATGTGTGCACTTAAGGACTTGGAAGGCAAAAGTGTTTAACCTGACACTACACTTCAGTTTTCTTACCACTTTTATATATCAAACAGTGTTAACAGCATGATAAACAGAATTGTAGGAATAACAACATTCATTCGCACATATACGTATTTAAATAAATAATTATGCCGATATTTATTACTACATACAGACACGTGCATGTGTATTCAAATAAGTGTGCAGATTTCTTTAAATTATTTATTCTTGAAGCATTACGTTTGATATATTTCAAATGATGCAATGCCTGCATTCGCACTTGCAGGTGCAAGTATTTTTGATTGTATATTGACAACTTGTGCTAATACAGTTACACACGTACATACATTCGTTCCCTGCTAGCATTTGGAAGATTGTTTTTACAAAAATCACCTTGCTGAGTCTTTTTAGATTACTTTTGGTGACCCAAAACTTATTAGTCAGTTACACGATTAAAAAAGGACTCAAAAATTATTCACGCCAATGTGTAAAATGAGTTTGATTTAAAATACAATAACAAAATGTATAGCAATCGGAATTAAATCATCCAGACGTTTAAAATGTGACTATTATTTCCGTTATTTATTATTATATTCTACTTATACTGAAGATTGAAAAACGCTTAATCAAAAACAGATCATGCAGGTGTTTGAAAAATGATTGTAATTACATATTTTATTATCATATTTTGCGCAGATAGATGATTAAACACTGCTTGTTATGCATATTTTTTCTCAAATATGCTGGGACATACTTTGTATTTTTTTGAGTAAATGTCAAAAAATTCAGTTTTAATTAATTTAAAAAATTATATTGAAGTGTAAAAAAGTGTAAAGCGTATAGTTGTGAAACAAAAGAAGTTAAAACGTGTGAATAAATTAAATACTTAAAAATAAATAAAGTAAGATATTGTTAATAAATATACATATGTAAATACAAAAGGCAATGTCAGCTAAACAAACAAAAAGATTGGCAAAAATACAAATAAAAAGATTAGCAAGAAAAGAGGCTGAAAATTTAATTTCGGCCAAAAAACATAAGTCTGAAAAAAGAACAGACAATCATATTGAAGAAAACATTCAAGAACATGAAGACTTAAGTCAATGTTCAAATGCAAACAGTGTTGATAGTGATAGTTTTTATAATTCGAATGATGAAAGTGAAGGTGCACAAAATGAATTTAATTTGTGTGAAGGACTAGCTAAGTGGGCAATTCAATTTCAAGTGAGCTTTGTTGCAATTAATGCACTATTATTATTGTTGGTTAAATGCAATATAAAAGTTCCAAAAGACGCTAGGACACTTTTAAAAACGCCTACTTCAATTGTTGAGAGAAAAGTTGGTGAAGGAAAGTATATCCATTACGGTTTAAAAAACGGATTAACCGATTTTTTGGTAAGAAACGAGTGGAAATTGATGGATATTGTTTGTGATTTTGGGATTGACGGCTTGCCGCTATTTAAAAGCAGCTCTAAACAAGCTTGGCCGATTTTAGGAAGTGTTGTTGGATCAAGCTTTGTGTTCTTTATTGGTGTCTTTGAAGGAATTTCAAAACCCAATAGCGCAAATGATTTTTTAAAAGAATTTATAAAAGAACTTAATGCTCTGATGGAAGAAGGATTGGTTTTTGCTGACAAGTTTTTTATACCCTCCAAAAAAGAATTTGGAGGGTATATTCACTTTGTCATTCCGTTTGTAACGCATCGAAATATCCATCTCAGACCCCATAAAGTATATATATTCTTGATCAGTGATGAAATCTAAGACGAACTGAGCATGTCCGTCCGTCCGTCCGTTTGTGGAAATCACGATTCAGTCCAAACGAAAAGAGCTAGAGTCTTGAAATTTGGCATAAATATATTTTAAAACTTAGAGCAGGTTAAGTTCGAAGATGGGCTAAATCGGGCAAGAGGGAAAAAAGTTCCCCTAAGAAGAACTAAACCAACCCAGAAAAAACAACATAATTTTTAAAGTTTTTTGGTTATTTTGTTAAGCAAATGATATATTTTTATGTTAAATACGGTCCAACGCCTTAAACTTGGAGCCATTAAATAAAATAAAAATATTTTTTGACCCCGCCCACTTCAGTGGGCGTTATTATAGGCAAAAATAGCATACAAATTTAACAAATTGTTTTACTTAAGCCTACATTCCATAAAAATAACACTTTTAAGCTTTAATGACGAAGCTGACACGAAACCTGGTACTACTCTGCCCTACCCCCTCCTTCCCCTTCGCCCCCTAAATGACCATACCAAAAAAAAAAAAATTTTTTTTTAAATTATGTATATAATCATCCCAAGCATTTATCTTTAGAGTTTTATGACTGCCGATTTCTGCCCTACAACCCCCCCCCCCCCTCTTCTTTTGCCCCCTAAATGACCCTACCAAAAAAAATTTTTTTTTTAAATTTTGTATATAATCATCCCAAACATTTATCTTTAGAGTTTCATGACTGCCGATTTCTGCCCTACCCCTCCCCACCCTCTTCCTTTGCCCCCTAAATGACCCTACCAAAAAAAATAATTTTTTTTTTAAATTTTGTATATAATCATCCCAAGCATTTATCTTTAGAGTTTTATGACTGCCGATTTCTGCCCTACCCCCCATCTTCCTTTGCCCCCTAAATGACCATACCAAAAAAAATTTTTTTTTTAAATTTTGTATATAATCATCCCAAACATTTATCTTTAGAGTTTTATGACTGCCGATTTCTGCCCTAACCCTCCTCCCCCCCCTCTTCCTTTGCCCCCTAAATGACCCTACCAAAACAAATAATTTTTATTTTAAATTTTGTATATAATCATCCCAAACATTTATCTTTAGAGTTTTATGACTGCCTGCTGCTGCCCTACCCCCTCTTCCCTCTTTGCCCGCTAAATGACCCTATTATATAAAAGTAAAAAATTATATTTTTTAATTTTGTATATAATCATCCCAAGCATTTATCTTTAGAGTTTTATGACTGCCGATTTCTGCCCTACCCCCCCCCCCCCCCCAATCTTCCTTTGCCCCCTAAATGACCCTACCAAAAAAAAAATATTTATTTTCAATTTTGTATACAATCATCCCAAACATTTATCTTTAGAGTTTTATGACGGTCGATTTCTGCCCTACCCGTCCCCCCCTCTTCCTTTGCCCCCTAAATGACCCTACCAAAACAAATAATTTTTATTTTAAATTTTGTATATAATCATCCCAAGCATTTATCTTTAGAGTTTTATGACTGCCTGTTGCTGCCCTACCCCCTCTTCCCCCTTTGCCCGCTAAATGACCCTATTAAAAATAAGTAAAACTATTTTTTAATTTTGTGTATAATCATCCCAAGCATTTATTGTTAGTTTTATGTCTACCTGTTTCTGCCCTACCCCCTCTCCCCCTTTGCCCTCTAAATGACCCTATAAAAAAAAAGAAATTTTAATTTTGTATATAATTATCCCAAGCATTTATTTTTAGACAAAGGTGAAATGTTTCCCCCACAGCCCTTGCCAGAGGGACCCCGCCAAAATACAGTTTTTATGCCCTCCAAAGAGAATTGTGATGAAGTCTAAGACGGTCTAGCAATGCCCATACGTTCGTCTGTGGAAAACATGATATTGTATATTTTTGAACCCCGCCCCCTTTAGTGGGCATTGACGTACGATATTATATAAAGGAACTCTGTCCCACCAAGTTAAACATTTCAAATTCACTTACTAAATATTTGGAGGGTATTTAAGATTCGACCCGGTCGAATATAACGTTTTTACTTGTTAATATTAAAGTGCGTTGTTTTGTTATGGATGCCCCAGCAAAATCCTTTGTTTTAGGAACTAAGGGGCATAGTGGCTACTATTCCTGTACTCGCTGTACACAGAAAGGACAAATAATCAAGCATCGTCTTATTTTTCCTGCCGAAAGCGACTGTACGATAAGAACCAATGACACCTTCAGAAATCATTTTCAACCCGAACATCACTTGAAGCAGTTAACTTCACCATTAGAAGAACTAAACATAGATATTGTTGCACAGTGCTCTCTAGATTATATGCACGTTGTATGTTTAGGCGTAATGCGAACGTTATTAAATGCCTGGGTAAAGAAAAAAGGTGAAGGTTATTCTTTAGTGTCATGGAAATGTGAAACAATTTCAAAAGAGCTGTGTTTTAATTTAAACAATATAACAAAGGAGTTTCAAAGAAAGCCTCGCAGCTTAAAATATCTTGAAAGATGGAAGGCTACAGAGCTAAGACAATTCCTGATTTACACCGGTCCTTTTATATTGAAAAATATTTTATGTACAGAAAGATATAACCACTTCTTAAAATTATCCTTGGCTTTAAGAATTTTATTAAATTTCAATGACTGCAAGAAAAACAACAACTGTGCTGAAAAGCTATTAAGATCATTCGTGAATGAAATTCCATCATTGTACGAATCCAGCTTTTTAACGTACAATTTTCACGCATTGTTACATATTCATGAAGATGCAAAATTTTATGGAAATTTAGACGACATAAGCGCTTTCAAGTTTGAGAACTATTTGCAAAAAATAAAACGCAAAATAAGAAAGGGGCAAAACGTTGCAGCTCAAATTTACAAAAGGCAGGTAGAAAACAGCTTTTACTTGGAAAAGGAAGAAGAACCAAAGCAACCACTTTTAAAAAGATACAAAAACGGCAAAATTTTAAACGTAACTGTTAACGGATTGTTTTTTTCTTTACGAGAACCTGACAACTTTTGCCTAATTCAGGATAAAATTGTTAAAATTGAAGAAATTAATAAAGAGGAAAATGTTTTATGTTTTGTTGGCAAAGAAATAAGTAATCTAACGTCTCTTTTTTTGCATCCAATCAACTCGAAAAATTTCAACATATATTGGTCGGCTGACATCGTCTTTGATAAAACAACTAAGTTTACCATTAACAATATTAATAAAAAAATTATATGTTTGCGTAATTCTTCAGACAATAGGTACTGTTTTACACCAATAATAAGCAATGTCAACAAATAATCTCTTGGAGTCAGAAGTCTTTCCATACGCGTCAAACAATCTTACAACATGTAAGTAAAATATTGATCAATATTAGTTTTAATCTTTACTCAGAAGATCTTATTTACAGTGCAAAACGTGTACGTCCCCCAATCGGAAAAGGTTGTGAATTTAATTATGGATTTGCGTAATGAAATCTTTTCTTTAAAAAATGAAGTTATGAATTTAAAAAAAGCAGTAAAGGAGATGGGGGAAGGAAATAACCGGAATTTTTTAAAAATAACAGAAGAAGTTGTTGCTGTAAAACTGGAAGCTCGAAAGCAAAATGGTGAAAGCTTAATAATAAACGAATTTAATGACACCCAAAAACTTCCGTTTAATGATGTCAATGATTTAAATAATTTTTATTCGTTAGCACAGGAGAATGAGGAAAAACTCAAACAATTTGTGAGTATAGAAAATGACAAAATAAAGTAACAAACAAGCTAATTGCTAACTAATTTACTAACTTACTAATTGACTAACTAACTAACTAATTAAATATATAACTAATTATCTTATTAACTATGTAAGTATATACATTTCTTTATAACATATTACATTTAACAGAAAGAATTTATTGCAAAAACCGGCGGTGAGGGGCCACCACAATTTCTTAGAGCTGCTGTTCGAAAAGTTTATTCGGATGAATTAGCCACATTATTCAGCTGGAAGGGGACTAGCTCTAAACCTAGTACCGAAAAGTGCTATGTAATAACACTAATTAAAAGTAAGTTCATATTTGATAATATAAATATTTCAAAAGAAAAAAATAAAATATTTTGTTTCAGATATTTGTCATCTTAAATACAAAAGCACAGATAAAGACATGAATGTCATTCTGCAAAAGCATTTTGTGCATGCTAAAGATAGAGTGACAAAAAGAAAGCGTAAAGATTAGAGTTCGTTTTTAACTCTTTAGTACAAATGCAAGTTTATTATTTTATACAAATGAATTATCGTTATTTTTTGTTATATGTTAAAATACCTACTCAATTTAATTTATATGTTAAAATATCCAATTTAATTTAATTTACAAGTTTGAACTTTTAATTTTAAACACTATTTGAACTTTTAATTTTAAACACTATTTTTTTTGAAAAAAAAAAATTTTTTAAATAAACTTTGATGTCTAATGTAGATACATCACGAATATAAACTTAATATTCTTTCTTTGATACTTAACGTTCATACGAACGGCAGTGTAAACGTAGGACTCTGAAAACCGACTAAAAAATATTTGAAGAGAGTAAAGTACAATTAGAACAACGACTAATAAATGACTCAAATTATAATCATAAATGACATAAAAAAGGAGTCCAAAATAATACAAACATGACTGATAAATGACTATAAAAGGACTTCTAAATTACTCATAAAAGACTCGTATGCGATTAAACGATGACTGAAAAACGACTCGAAAAAGAATCATAAAGGAAGTTAATTAAGAGTAATAAATGATCAGAAAGCGATTCGAAAATGATCATTAAAGTACTAGAAAAAGGGTCGAAAATTACTCTAAACAAATATAGAAAATGACTTATAAAAGACTTTTTAAGAGGAGTCGCGGGTAGTCACTTTTTTCTCCCGACAAAAGTATCTTTTATGATCAGAAAATGAGCGCATATTCTAGCTTTTTAATCGCGCAGAAGAATCAAAAAAGACTCGAATTCGATTAAAAATTTCCAAAAATGCTGGCTGGGTTACCCCAAACAGTTAATGCTTGTATTAGTTTTTAGCTGTAATACAGTCATCAAATCAGCCATGTGTATTCAACTAGCATGCGGTGACGAATGATTAATATTTCCTTCAAACATTTTTCATACGTTAGCAATGGCAGATACTAATTAATTGCATGAGAAGGCATGTGTAAGCAGTCCTTAGCCGATCATGTACTTTTCATTAGAATCGGAGAGTATAATGGCGCCATCTATGGCATTAGTGACGAAATAAATGTTGTTGTGTAGTGATAGTATAAATTTATTGTATTAATATTTATTATCAGCATTAGTGAAAGTGAGCTAAAAATGTTACCCTAATATTTAATCATTCAATTATAAAAAAAGCACTTTTGCAACTTATTTCTCAGCACAAGGTTTATTGTAAAACATTTTGCACAAAACTTATATAAAAAAAAATTTAAAACGATATTTTAAAATACAAAGCAACTCGGAAATACCCAACAAGAAATCTATTAAAACTTATACAAGCACACATTTCAAAATTAGAATCAATAACTTCTTCTGGGCTCGTCCTCCATACCACTAAAGTACAACAATAGCTTTAGAAAAAGGCAGATACGCTTTGAATTCGTTAGGACAACACAATCCAGTCTCAGCATCCCATATAATGGTATCTAATTCTGTCCGAATGTCATTCTTTTGTGCAAGTGTTGAAGCTCCTAATAGCAAATTTGCTGTTTTATAGCTTTCACCAAATATGAACGATTGTTATAAGTTCATCAATCCTGAGTATTTACTATTGACCGAAATCTGAGCGAAAACTACATCGCCATTGTCACTAAACTTTGTGTTCTTTATACGACCGTCACACATAGGGGTATTTTGCCAATCTAGCCGGACATTAATATTTTATATTGCTTCTAAAAAATTATTGGGCGCTTCTAAATTGATGAAACTTGACAGAAATATGTGTTATAATCATAGCCTCTTTAAGCTTGAAAATAGAAAAAATTGGGAAAAACTTCCTCTTAGAAGAACTAATCTTATGTATGAAAAATGAAATTTTGTTTTAAGTTAACGTCGGCGAAAGTTCAAAAACCTAAACATGGAACCAGGAGATTGTAAAATTTCAGTTTTTCCTTCCCCCTTTTGTGGGCGGTAACATAAAATATTATTTGCAAATATAAGGAACATATTAAAAGAAATTAATTACTTACGCGTTAATGCCATAAAAATTAAATATTTGAGCTTTTAAAGAAAGGGGGCGGTACACCTCCAACCCCTCCCTAAAACATCCCTGTCAAAAAAAAATTTTTGTTTTGCTAGTTTCCACAATATATTAATTTTTAAACCTTTATGTCGAGGGAACGTTTCTTCCCAATGCCTAACCAATCCCCCACCACCCAACAATATCAATAAAAATACATATTTGTAATTTATTATGGTATTTAATTTATCTGAAAATATTTACTTTATTCATAACAATAATTTATTTATAATAGTAAATTTAAAATAATAACAATTAGTTTATTTAAAATAACTTGTATTTAGGTCTATGATTGATGAGTTTCGTGGTTCTTCTTCGTCTGTTTCTTCAAAGACCTCTTCCGAATCTGAATCCTCTTTAGGGTCAAGTACGGGTGGAGCTAAAAACTGAAATTTCTCTCCAACGGGCGTAGCATTAGATTCCTGTAATATTTGGAATAAATCTAACCTTGTATACACTTTTTCCATTTTGCTCTCGAAGCTTCAAAAAGGTTCTGACGATAATTTTGTGCAATAACCACAATATATAACAACAAGTAAAAACGTTATATTCGACCGGGTCGAATCTTAATTACCCTCCAAATATTTAGTAAGCAAATCAAAAATGTATTGTAATATTAATCAAGCTTGAGAAATAATATTTTATAAAAAACGACCACAAGCTTGATTAATATTACAATAAACTGATAAGGTCAATAAACATAAATCAAACAAATTTAAAATGTTTAACTTGGTGGGACAGAGTTCCTTTAAGACATCTCTGTACCCAATTTTAAATCTCTATTTGGACAAAGGCATTCCGGGAAGGCCCGTGGGGGAAACGTTTCATCACTGCATGATCAGAGAACATCTCCTTAGACTTCATCACTGATCAATAATATATAAACTTTATGGTCCAATTCTCTTTGGAGGGTATTAAAATTCTCTTTGGAGGGGGTAGGGCAGAGTAGTACCAGGTTACGTCTCAGCTTCGTCATTAAAGCTCAAAAAAGTTACTTTTAAGGAATGTAGGTTTAAGTAAAACAATTTTTAAATGTTTACGCTATTTTTGCATATAATAACGCCCAATAAAGAGAGCCGTGTCCAAAAATTAATTTTTATTTTGTATTTTATGGCTCCAAGTTTAACGCGTTGAACCTTCTTTAATATAAAAATATATCATTTGCTTAACAAAATTGTAAAAAAACTTAAAAAATTATGTTGTTTTTTCTGAGTTGGTTTAGTTCTTCAAAGGGGAACTTTTTTCGCTCTTGCACGATTTAGCCCATCTCCGAACTTAGCCTGCTCTAACCTTCAAAATATATTTATACCAAATTTCAAGAGTATATATTTTTTCATATCAAATAATATAATTAATTTCCTGAAGAAGTCACACAAAGGAGTGACGAAATATTGAAATTAAAAATTAAACTAAAATAAAGAGACCTTAAGCTTAAAAATATCAGAATACAATAATACTTTATTTTTTTTTGACATCGTCATTTTAGGAGGCAAAGCTTGTTGTATGGGTAGGGCAGGGGAAGAATAGAGAACATCTTATCAATTTAATTTAAAAGCGTAAAAGCTTATTAATTTAATTTTTAAGGAATGTAGGCTTAAGTAATACAATTTTTCCATGTAATATGCAACCAAAACTGAGCTGTATCGTGTCTTAGATTTCATCACTGATCAAGAATATATACCTTATGGAGTACAATTATTTTTTGGATTGTATAAAAACTCTATTTTGTCGGGGTCGCTCTGGCAAGGGCCATAGGGAGACATCTCACCTTTGCCATAAAACACTAAAAAGTAACTTTTTGGGGTTATTAAGTGTAAAAAACTATTTTTTTGATAGGGTCATTTAGAGGGCGAAAGGGGATGTAGGGCAGAGGACGTATCAGGCTAGTCATAAAGGCTTAAAAATGTAATTTTTAAGGAATGTAGGCGTAAGTAATACAATTTATTAAATTTTGACTGTATTTTGCATATAATATCTCACGTTAAAGCTCACTTAAGAGGGCGGGGCCAAAGTTAACTTTTCTGATTTTATGACTTTAAGTTCAACCCTTTGGACCTACTTTGATATGAAAATACATCATCTGCTTAACAAACCTAAAAAATGATGTTGTTTTTTCGAGGTTGTTTTAATACTTCTTAAGGGAACTACTTTCCCTTTGGCCCGATTTTGCTCATTTACGAAGTTTACCTGTGTTATGTTTTTTTCGTTTGGACTGAATGGTGATTTCCAAACACGGATGGGCGGACATGTCTAGATCGTCCTAGATTTCATCACTGATCAAGAATATATATTCTTTATGGGGTCTTAGAGGAATAAATCGATGAGTTACACACGGAACGCCAAAGTGAATTGCATGAAAGGTTTAATTCACCAAAAAACCAAAATTATAAGCTTATTTGGTTACTTTTATGTACCAAAACATTTTTTAGTTTTTATTACAAATTTAATTCTTCCTGATGTATAAAATAGGTTTAATTTACTCAAAAAAATAAACAAATATTTTTTACTTTATTCAGGATCATAACTTTTCCTGAAGTATAAAAAAGGTTTGATTCACGAAAATCCCAAAAGTATTTTGATTATTTTGTGTTCCAAAAAATTTCCGTTCTCCAACTCTGGATTAAAATTTTTTATTATATTTTTTTTTTATTTTTGTTGTCAATTCCATTCTTTGTGAAGCATAAAATGGTTTTACTTAACAAAAAATTAAAACTTATAACCTTTTTAAACGCTTTCAATGACCGAAATATATTTCTATTTTAAATGAATGAAATATAATTTATATTATATTTAATTATTATTAAATATATTAGAACATTTTAAAAATTAAAGTTCTATGGCTAAAGAAAAAACTTGTTTAACCTTCGCTTTCATAATCCATACCCGGGTAGAGAAAGCCACTTTTATTTGCATATAACTGAGCGAGTTTTCATCAAATCTGAAAATGCCGCCGAGTCAGTAATCAAATTTTAGACTTAAAGCAGAAAATGCAAACAAAAATGATTTTACTGCAGAACTTCTTACTTTTTTTTAATTTTGTATTTTTTTCTACGTCAGTTAATAGTGTATACCCGGGTAGCTATATCGCAATTTGTTAGAACATTTCTTACTTTTCCTAATATAATGTCAAAGAAATTATCTAAAACTTTTTGAAAATCAATACATCATGTAAATAAATGAACTTTCATTTATTGAAATTAAAAATTATACAAAAAGTGTATATGTATGTATGTAATATTTATTTACGCAAATTGTGAGAAGATGAAGCTGGGACCATATGATAATCTTCACACTTTGTCTTGGTTAAGCTATGTTCTGCGCATACGAGCTTCTTGCATTTGACACATGCTTGCCGTGTAGCTCTTCTCCTTTGAGAACATCGGTAGCACATGTAGCACCCACCTTTTTGTTTGATGCGCCCACTTGCATCTCGTTCCGAGACATCATCAGCGTCAAACTCTTCATCTTCGTAGTTCGATACAGAGAATGTCTCGCCTGTTATAATAAAAACAAATAAATATTTTTCCACTCAAAAAGGTTCAAAAATATACCTAAAATACATTCAACGGCTGTCATGGTGGCAAACTTCTTGACTACCATTGGTCTTTGGGCTCGGATCCTAATTTGCGGAATACAAAGCTCTTCACCCAAGCTCTGTATAAATTGTCTACGTTGAGATTTCTTTACCGCACTATGTAAACTGTTGGTGACATATATGGGACACCATTTTATCCATTGCGTTTACACCGCCCTTGGGTTTATTATAAAACAATATCATTTCTGGCTTTTGTTTTATATCGGACACAGCTGAATCTCGGTGCATGGGCGATAGCAGCACTACAGCTCTTCCCTTTGCTGGGACGTAGGAGCACATCGTTGCATTCGGTCTAAATCCAAATTCACTCGAATATACCTCACGCTTCTTTGAAGCTTTAAATTCTTCGGGCATATACCGCTTGTTTTTTTTTAAGTGCCGACGATGATTAGTTTCCAAGTTAGTATGTAGCTCTTGGAGCAATGGGAGTGAAGTGAAAAAATACATTTCGCCCTGTATTTTTGTAAGGAGCAATTAGGTCTTTCACTACCCGCTCGCCTTGGCTTACGTTTACAAATGAATAATGTACAGTATATAATAATATATATTTTGGCCTTGTTTGACATTTTTTGTATTTTTCCCCATACAAATTTAAGGAAATATTTTTATATCTACCCGGGTAGATACTATGTGTTGACGTACAAAAATTATCCATGAAAGCGAAGGTTAACCAAGTTGGGATGAATTTGTGTCCCAATACCGCATATGCACTATTAGTTTCGTAACTCAAAAGAAGAGATTTACTGAAATTAGTTCTGCATTATTGACTCAAAAATCGTATATCTCTTTCGGGGCACCACTTTGGTAGTGCATGAGCATTCCCATATTCATTTTCCTCTTGATAACAATTAACCATATATAAGGTGACATTTGTTGTTAATATAAAAATACCAATAAGAGCAGTAACGGTGGAAGCTCACACTCGCACACATGGTGTTTATTGTCGTATGCAGAATTAACTACAATAAAATCAACATGTGCTTAAAGTGTACTTTCTGCAAACACGGGCCAGGCCACACTTTCTAGTGGAAGGAAAAACAAACAGAGAAACTATTAATGGAAAAAGTGTATTTAAGAGTGTAAAAACATTTAAGGATTATTAGGATCAAGTAGAATGTAAACACTTAATATGTGCATGAGTTTGTTTGAATCTTTGTTTTATATTCATCCTGCATGCACACATAATAAAACAGTGTTAGTTACTCACAGCATTAACTGTGTTAACAACAATGCATAAAACAGCTTAAATCACAAATATTTAAATTAAAGACAAAAACAATTTTAAACTCCCTTGCAGGAAAAAATAGTGGTATCAATTGTTTTATGTTGACAGCATGTAACTGACTTTGCAATTGAGTTAATTATTACACAAACATTTAAAAAAACTACCAGAATCGAAACAATTAAGTCAATAATTTAAAATCAACTGTGACAAAAGATTTATTAAGCCGCATTTAAATTGTCTAATTTAGTCGTTTTAAATGTGAGTATCAGTGAATTTTAATATTTATTTTGCCTTTCATTATACGTGAGTTATTCGAAGCAGATTTCCTTAGACTTTGCTTTTGTGGAAATTTTAATTAAGATTCCGACATAAAACACTTTATATGAAAGCCATTTTTGACGAACTACTTTTTTGTCAACTATTATGTTTAACATCCCACTAAGAAAATTTAAAATGTTCAACAAATCGAGAAGTTACAGTGTGGGTGTGCGCATGCGTGTGTATGTGTAAGCATGTTCCTTCAAACTTGGATTTCGTGTGAATTGGAGCCTGTTCCGACCGGCACATTTTGAGAAATATAAAACAAACTAAGAAAAAATCTGTTTTCAAAAGCGTTTTTTAGAATAACTTTTAAACAGTGAATAACTTTTAAATTCGTGAGATATCTTGAACGAAAAAATTCGAAAAAAGTAAAAAGGCTTTTATGAAATATCTATTTGACATGTTGTTGTCACAATACTATTTTAAGTGAAAATTTATTTGTTGGTGGTCAAGCAATGTCTATATGCATTTCATTGGTGCTTTTCCAAATCATCAAACAAAACACATACATACACTAATACAGATTCAGTCATCTATATATGCGCCAAAACCAAGCAAATATTTTGATAAAGTCTACTGATGATTTGGTAAAGCACCAATGAAATGCATATAGACATTGCTTGACCACCAAGAAATAAATTTCACTTAAAAAGGCTCTAAAATTATATATGTGATCAGTTAGTGCTCTCGATTCTTTTATAGCACTTGAAGGACTACAACAATCCACACTCCTCCACTCAATAGTTATAACAGTTTGAAAACTAAAATAAAGCATTTTTAGTGATTAAAATTTGCTTTCCATATTATTTTATTTATAAAAATTATAAGTGTTTAAAAAAAATTATGAAAAGAAAGATTTATATAAATTATATTGGTAAATTTGTATTATCAATAATTTTTTCCACAGAAGTAAGCGACTTTTCCTAATAAAAAATTATTTCTTTTTTGCTCTCCAAAAGAGAATCGGATTTATCATTCCGTGTGTAACGCAGCAAAATATCCATCTGAGACCCCATATAGTACATATACATATATATTCTTGATCAGTGATGAAATTTAAGACGATCGCCTCATTCTAAACGAAAAAAGCGATACCATTGAAGTTTTTGTAGATAAATTTTGAAGGATAGCACAGGTCAAGTTCGTAAATGGTGTGGGGGAAAAATTTCCCCAAAGACGAACTACACCAAACTCTAAGAAACAACAAAAATTTGTTTATAATTTTGCTAAGCAAATGATACATTTTAAGTAAAAGGAGGTCCAAGGCGTTGAACTTGGAGGCAAAAAAATTGAATTATCCATTTTTGGTCCCCGCCCCCCTTAATGAGCATTGGCATAGGATATTATATGCAAAAATAGTGTAAATATTTAACAACTTGTATTCCTTAATCCTACATTCCTTAAAAATTAAATTCTTAAGCTTCTACGACGAAGTTAAGTTGTTCTCTGATCTTCTCCTGCCCCACCCCTCCACCCATCTTTGCCCTCTAATGACACTATAAACAAATTTTTTTTATACTTAATTAATCAAAAAGTTACTTTTTATGTTTTTACGACAAAGGTGACATGTCTTCCCCATGGCCCTTCCCGGAGTGATCCTGGCAAAATATCGTTTTAAAATTTGCCACAGAAATGTCTTAAGGGAACCCTGACAAGCAGGTTAAAAATTTTTAACTTATCTCAGTCCCTTTTTGTGTGTATTGGTATAAAAAAAAATGCTGCTCCCAACTAATTGGAAACGCCCGTATAAAGATAAAGTTTCTCTTTGTTTACTGAAGACAAATACCATAAAAGTGTAAATATTAATAAGAATAAAAATAGAGTTTTTATTTATTGAATATTTGGAGGGTATTTAAGATTCGACGCGGTCGAATATAACCTTCTTACTTGTTGTTGTTAAGTTCGCCGTCATATATTTTCCACAGCGTCGACTAAAGATGGTGATGTAATGCATCCTTTTAGTACACAATAGTGTCAATCACTGTCAATACTTTTGAGCAGATATGACATTCTATTAGGCTGGCAAATATTAACACAACCATTCACTTACACAAATCCAAAAAATTCATGAATTTCCGCTACGTGGTCTACATACATATATCGTTCTGGCAAGAAAACAGTAGAATCCATATTTTATCCTCCCAACATCATTGTTGCTCGACTTGCATGCAACTGACGTCAAGACTGCTGTGCTTGTCTTCAGCCTGCTAAAGGATTTTTCGCAATAGACAGCCGTTAGAATCAATAGCAACAAGGCTCATGCCCATGCGACTATAAGCGGTTGCTATATTTGTTCTACAAACAGGATGACCTCTTTTTATAATCTGCACCAAAAATGGTGAAACGCATGATTTTGGTTTGTCGTCATTTTTGCAGTAAAGTGTTAACAATCTTAAAAATGAATTTAACAGCTGACAGTGAAAAATAATGTAAGCTTGGCGACTGCACTTCGAAAATTTCGTACAAAATATGGTTGGAATAGTGTTTTAACTTCATCAACTATGAATATATTAATTGAAAAATTCGGTGAGACTGGATACGTTGGAGACGCCAAAAACACTGGTCGTCTAGTTAACACAGCAACTGCCATTAGGCCATGAAACAATTCAATTACAGCATGAGACATTTTAACGAACATTTATATTGCTATATTAAATTGAATTAAGATTTATAGGCTAATTGTTCGAAATTTGTTTTTAAGTCTCATGTCTATCATGACTTTCTGAGATTTAAAAACAAATTTCGAACAATTATCATATAAATCCCAATTCAATTTAATACAGTAATATAAATTTTCGTTGAAATTCTTACTACATACAAATTTAAGCTATGGCTTGAGCTACCAATAATAAAATTGGAAAACGTGCACATGTACTTAAATAGAAAATGCAAACCAAAAAAGTTTGGTTTAGGTATAATGGAACAAAAAATTCAGAAAAATGGGACATGAAGAAAATAATCAAACGGTAACACGGGTATTAAAACAATAACATGTTAACATCAGGTTGGTACAGTTCCCAGATTGTTTTTCAAAATAAAATTTGTTTAAATAGGAACTGTTATCACATTCAACTAAGCCACCTAATAAGTGGTGACAAACACAATACACATGAGCAATGATTATGAAAGTGTTGCGGCTTTCGAAAACAGCTGTTCTGCTCTGCTGTGTAAGTTGAATAACTAAAATCTGATGTTGACTTTCCTTTGTGCCTGGGAATATTTATCATGTCTTTCTGAGATTTAAAAACAAATTTCGAACAATTAGCCTATAAATCTTAATTCGATATATATTAATATTATTTGCAAAAAGCGTTGGTGCTTGATATATACGGAAAATATCCAGTTAAAACAAATTTGTTCTTTTTCTTTACATATTAAACATATTTGATATTTTTGAAAAAAATTCATCGGTATTAGAATTCAGTAAAATCAAAAAAGCAGCTCTAGGGTTAGAAAATTTTAACTTTTGAAATATTAAAGTAATTCTGATTAATATATATATATATATATGTATATATATATATATATATATATATATATATATATATATATATATATAAATTTTTTTTTTTGATATATAAATAAAAATCTAGAAATAACTTTTATTTTCTGAATAAATAAATATCAAGAAATAACTTTTACTTTCTGAGGAATAAATAAAAAACAAGTAAAAGTGCTATATTCGGCTGTGCCGAATCTTAAATACCCTTCACAGATGTAATTCTTCTTTCTTTCTTTCTTGCCAAAACAGAAAGTAGTTTTAATAAAAAAATCAAAATGTTTTTAATGTTTGGCTTTTCTTATTTGTAATACCTCTGAACGTATTTCTAAAATATTATATATAATTAATTTAAAAACAAAAAGTAAAAATCCGTTTCATGTACCCCAAAAAGTTCTAATTGTCCAACCGTAGAATAGTCTTCTAGATTTTTTTGGTTTTAATACCAATTTATTTCTTCCTTATATATAAAGTAGGTATAATGCATCATAAAAATCAAAAATAGCAATTATATGGTTACTTTCATGAATCAAAATATGTTGATATTCCAACCCTGAAATTGGATGTTTAATTTGTTTGGTTTTTAATACCAATTTAACTCTTCCCGAAGTATAAAATAGATTTCATTCACAAAAAACCAAAATTAGGAATTTATATGGCTACTTTTATGCACTAAAAAATTTCGGTTTTCCAACCCTGGAACCGAATTTTTGATTTTTAAAATTTTTAACACCAACTTAATTCTTAGCGAAGGATAAAATATAATTAGTTTACTGAAAAAACAAGATTGGGAACTTACATACATATATGGTTACTTTTATGTACCGAAAAATTTCGATTTTCCAACCTTGGAACCGAGTTTTTAATATTAAAATTTTTAATACCAATTTAATTCTTCCGGAAGTATAAAATAGGTTTAATTCACTAAAAAAACAAGATTTGGAATTTATGTGGGTACTTGTATGTACCAAAAAGTTTTAATTTTCCAACCCTGGAACGGAATTTTTAATTTTTTGATACTAATTTAATTTTTCCTAATATATGAAATAGGTTTAATTCACTAAAAACACAAAATTTTGAATCTTGTGAATACTTTTATGTACCCAAAATATTTTGATGTTACAACACTGGAAGCGAATTTTTATTTTTTTACCAATGCAATTCTTACTGAGGTGTAACATAGTTTTACTTGACGATAAAATTAAAGGTTTTAAAGTTTTTGGTCACTTTCATGTACCATAAAATATTTCATATATCCAACCCTGAAGTCGAAATTTAGATTTTTTAAAATTTTAATACCAATTTTGTTCGTCCTGAATTATAAAACAGTTTTAATTAGCAAAAACAACAACGTCAATTGTCCTTTTGGTTACCTTTATGCTTAAAATATATTTCAGTTTCCCAACCCTGGAGAGAAAATTATATTTTTTTTGTTTTTTTTGGCAATGCGGCTCTTAATGAGGCATGAAATAGTTTTTTTTAATAAAAACTTAAAATTTTGAACCATTTTGGTCACCTTCATGAACTATAAAATATTGCACTTGTCCAACCCTGGATTCGAAATTTTTATTTATTTTTTTTTTAAATTTTTGATACCAATTTTATTCTACCTAAAGTATAAAATAGTTTTAGTTAGCAAAAAAACCACCGTCAATTGCCTTTTTGGTTATTTGTATAAAAAAATTAAATCTTCCAACCCTGGAAGCGAAATTTTATTTTTTTTAAATTTTTATCAATGCAAATCTTTATGAGGTATAAAGTAGTTTTGTTTAAGAAAAACTAAAATTTTGTAACCGGTTTGGTTATTACATGTACTACAAAATATGTGTCTAAAAAATGTGCCTGTGCCTAAAAAAAAATCCATTTTCCCAACCCTGGATGCAAAATTTTAATATACATATATATTTTATAAAGTAGTTTTTGGTCACTTTCATGTACCATAAAATATTACACATGTCCAACCCTGGATTCGAAATTTAATTTTTTTTTGAATTTTTGGTACCAATTTTGTTCTTCCTAAATTATAAGACAGTTTTATTTGGTACCAATTTTGTTCTTCCTAAATTATAAGACAGTTTTATACCCTTTCACTTTTTTGTGAAGGGTATAACAAGTAGGAACATTATAGTCGACTGGGTCGAATTTTATAGGAAATCTCAGATAATAATAGCAAGTAAGAACTTTATATTCGACCGGGTCGAATCTTAAATATCTTCCAAATATTCATTAATAAAAACCCTTTTTTTATTATTATTAAAATTTTCATTTTTATGGTATTTGGCTTGAATAAAAAAGAAAAAAATTTGATTTAATAGGTCGAGCATGATTGAAACACCTCTCCGTCAGCATAAAAATTACATACGTATTAATATTTTATGTCAATGTGCAAAAAAGGGACTTAGATAACTTAAATATGTTTAGCCTGCTGGGACACAGTTCCCTTAAGACATTTCTGTGCCTAATTTTAAAACTCTATACAGGATCAGACCGGGAAGGGCCGTGGGGGAGACATCTCACCCTTATCGTTAAAACTTAAAGACTAAGTTTTCGGAGGAGTTAAGTGTAGAAAAAAGTTTTTGATAAGGCCATTTAGGAGGCAAAGGGGACTGGGCAGGGGAAGATCAGAGAACATCTTACCTTCTTCGTAAAGGCTTATAAATATAATTTTTAACGAATGTAGACTTAAGTAATACAATAAATATTTACACTGTTTTTGCACATAATATATTACGTCAACGTGATTTTCTGGATGAATGCTTTGGACCTTTTTTGACATAAAAATATATCATTTGCTTTACAAAATTACAAAAAGAAACCTTAAAAATTATGTTGTTTCTTAGAGGTTGGTTAAGTTCCTCTTAGGGGAACTTTCTTCCCTCTGGCCCGATATAGCCCATTTATAAACTTGACCCGTGCTATCCTTCAAAATTTATATATACCAGACGGACAGACGGGCAGATATGGCTAGGTCGTCTGAGACTTTATCACTAATCACTAATATATACTTTATGGAGTCTTAGTGGAATATTTCGCTGAGTTACATACGGAATGACAAAGTGAATATACCCTCCAGTTCTTTTTTGGAGGCTATAATAACTTTTATTTTCAGAGGAATAAATAAAAGTCAGAAAATAACCGCAAAATAAAACTTAGGAAATAATAATGACTAAAATGTTATTTGATTCTTGTGTCTAATTTTTTTTAACATTTTTTCTTTTAATATTAAATAGATTTGTTTAAGCTTGTAGGTTATTTTATATTAATAATAATTTTCGATATTTCGCTAACCATCGGTTAGCTTCTTCAGGAAATTACTTAGTTTTGTCAAAAAAATTTTTCTTTTCAATTAGTATATACAAACATTTTTTTAACACATCATAAGTTTTAAATATTAAAAAAATACTAGCTCTAAAAATGTATAAATAGTATAAATAAGTAGAATTTTAAATATTAAAACATACTAACTCTAAAATGTATAATTATTATAAATTTTAATTATATATAATAATATAATGAAACCGGTGTGTGTGTTAACTACAATTCTTGTAACGTTGCGTAATTAAATAAATAGTATAAATTAGTAAAATTTTAAATATTAAAACATACTAACTCTAAAAAGTATAAATATTTTAAATTTTAATTTTTTAACAATTATTATTAATATAAAATAACCTTAAAGCTTAAACAAATCTATTTACCATTAAAATGTAATTTTTAAGATAAAGCTTATAACCGCTACGTTCCCTGCCTTCTTCTGATATACAAAAGCTGCATGTTAAGAAAATCTTAAAAACATTATACGTGGCTTTAAAAGCTCTTGGTTAGCATTCCACTACTATTATGGAACTTTGCGCAAAATTTTTATTACAAGTTTTCTAAAAACGAGTAATAATATAACCAACGACTAAATACATATAACGATGTAGCTGCTGACATCGATAGTACTAGTATTTCTTTCATTCAACTATCGGTTGATTAATATACAGCACAAGAACAGAAACTAAGGAAATTGGAAATTATTTGGAATGATTTAAAGCTAGTCCTTCCCACTTCATAAAGTTATTAAAACCCACAAATCTTTGCAAACACACTCAATCACATAACCCCTCCTCCACGTAAATTTTCTAAAATACATTGAATTTGAGTGTTCAGTGGAATCTACACCCCGTTTTGTTTGTTAAATAAATTATTCTGCTTTTTCGCAGTTGTCTATGAATTTAATTAATTTAAATAACTTAATGACGTGATAATGTGGTTTTACTGCAAAATAGTACAATAATTAAATAACAAAAAGCACCTTGAGTGTTAAGGAGTAAAATTCCAGAAGCACATCAAAAAGCACGCTCATACTACGTGCAATTAAACACTCAGTCCCTGTACGAAGTCCTTGTGCATTTTAATTGTGTAAAGAATAACTTTCAATTACTTATTTCCATTCAATTAATTCTTAAAGTTTTGATTTTTTTGCGTGTTAAGTGCTTAAGATACGCTTAGATCATCGCACAGTGGGGCCGACACTGACAAGTTTCTTTTTTCTGAAGACCGAAATATATTACAGCGAAAAAATATAACACTAAAGAATTCGTATGTCCAAAACAGCTAATTTGACATAGGAAGGCCGAAAGTTGCTACAAGATCGGATTGTAACTGATTTTTGCTTAGATCAGTTATTCAGAGATCAGCGCTATAGTAAATGAATTACATTAATTTGAATGTTCTTATCAGCTTATTTTTATTAACGAAAATAACTTTTTCTAAATATACCTATACATTCCGCGAAAGCTGTTCTGCAGAACTACTATGAATATTTAGCGTCTATTAAGCCAAGACTGATGGTCCGAAAAGCTACTGACTATTAGATTTCAAATATGGCACTTCCTATACCATTTTTCCAATTAAAGTTATAAACACATAGACGACAGCAGACTTCACAACTTCACGGCTTCAAATGCTGCCAACTTCAAATGCTGCTATGAAGTCAGCTTCATAATTATTTTGAAGACAGCAACAACATAACAACAGGGATGCCGCATATATGTATATTGCATAATGAACAAAATTAAAGTTATTGACAAAAATGTAATAATATCACGAAAAACTATAAAAACACATACATTTATTTCTATATTGTATATTTGTAATGTTCTTTTATGTTTAATATTAAAAAAACGTTGTTGTTCTTATTTTTCCAATTTATATACATAATGGCAACACTATATTTGTTTATTGCGGCCCGTCAAAATAGAAAATAGTCTAAGTTGGCAGCAGCAGCAAATGCTGTTGTGCAGTCCTGCTGCTGTGCTGCCCTCAAAATAATCATTCTCATTTATACACATGGATTTTATTTTGGACATATTGCTGTTTGTTGTCTGCTGTCTGCTGTCGGCTATGTGTTTGGAGGTTAAGATCCCTATGTTTGGAATTATTTTAAAACACCAGTTCCTGGAACGGATTAATTAATTTATTTACTTCTGTTTTCAAGTTCATAACTCAAGCTGGTAGAATAAGAAAATTTAAACACTTTAAAATTTAACGTCTTTAGTTTATTTGCACTGAATGAATGATGTTTTCAAGCCAGTATTGAAGAATTTATTCGTGAGATACCGGCCGATATGTTGGAGATAGAACACGAAAATTGGACCCAGCATATGAACTATTTGATATTGAATTATATAGACCTCTCTATTGACTCAGATAAAAATGTCATATATTTCTCAAAATTTTACTTATATTTTGTAATCATTCCGAAAATATGAGATTTATGATGAACCTTATTAATGGTAAAATTTGCCACGAATATCTACTTGTGATCAAAATTGTCTTGTTATTAAATTTTGTAGTTCTAATTATGCTCTTGCTGATCCATTATGATATGTCCTCTGTAAAACGATTATTACGAGATTTGTATGTATTTAGATAAGATAATGTGGAATGTTTGTTTTAAGAAAATGTGTTATTAATCATCTGTTAAAAGACACAACATTATGGTCATAAAAAACACAGACATTTGAAATCAAATTTTGGATTGATTATGATTAATACCAGCAACACATGCATGTTGACTGGTCTTTAGATTTTGTGTTGAATTGGCTTTTACTAAAACTGAGTATGCCTTTATATATCTATATAATTATATTGCCATTCAAGGAGAAAAATTATAGTCTGGAAGTGAAAATAACTAATTGCATGTCCCAGGATATCAAACACTTTCATTCGCAACCATTTTTAATAACAAAGAGCTGATTTATGTCGCAATAACAATTGTGAGTAGCACGAAGCACTCACGAAACCACTTCGATATAAATTTTCTTTCCACTACAATCACTGTTCATGCGAAGAGAAATTGCAAAAGACCGTAATTGATTGTCCACACAAGCACTAGTATTTAGCACTCTTTAATGGAATTTCTTGTTATTAATTTTTGTCTATTAATTCGTTTTATTTATATAATTCCATACTTTATTGTCCCGCCAAAAGCACAGAATTGTAAAATTGTCGGTCATTTATACTTTTCAGAATCTCAAAGTTGCAGGTGACTGGCCGCAGTCACCGGCCTACCAGTAGCAGCTGTAGTTATAGAGGAACTATTGTAAAAGTTATAGAGGAACTATTGTAAAAGTGTGTTGGCCTCTACAAAACCTAGAATTATAACGAAATTTGTGAATAATATATTTTGTATAATCTTAGATTCGGAATTAGATAACACACTAACATCACTCCGCTAATTGCATTGAGATATTGAATTTACAGTTGAAATAGAAAAAATAAAACAATAAGCATCTTTATTAGCGTACATTAGCTACAAAAAATGCAAATAGTTTATTTATAAATTGGTATTAGAAACAAAGAGCTTCAAGTAGAATTATTATTCTAAGCATCGAAAGGAATGATAACAAATACAACGAGGAATCTAATACATAGAATGTTAATTAATAATTGATTTTTTAAGAGATGATTAAAAGAACACATACAATTTTGAGAAACGTATCAAATCTTTATTTAAGTCGATAGTACGATCAAAGTAATTCCATGTTCAAAGATGATTTCATCTAAATTTTGACAACTGACACTCCTCAAATGGTTCATGCATTGGATGCGATTTTGCTATTCTCTCTCCAACATATCGGCGGGAATGTCACGAATAAATTCTTGCAGATTGGCTTCCAAGGCGTCAATACAATTCGACATGAACCTTAACATATCCCCAAAAAATTAGTCTAATGCATTTAAAAGTGACTTAAAATGTTCACCGAAATCGCCTGCGTGTTTGGCCATTGTATTGTTGTAATCACATCTTAGCCAAGTCCAGCTCTTCCATTTTGGGGGAAAACAAGTTGTAATCATCGCAGGCTAGAACTCGCTATACACAGTAAAGTTCCTGTCTTCGTCACCTTGGCAAAAGGTGCCAACGGCCGATAGTCCACACCAAACTTTGAATTTTTTGGGATGCATTGGCAGTTTTTGCAATTTTGATTATTTGGGTACCCATTCAACCAGAAATGAGCTTCGTCCCTCAACACAATTTCCTAATAAAAAAGGAGGATCTCCATCCCAAAGTTAGCCCCTGAGGTAGGTTGTTTGGGTTCAGTTCTTGCTCCGGCTTTATTTTAAAAGGCTTCCTACTTAATTGTCCAACCCTGACATCGGTTTCCTAATTTCTAATATATAATACATAATCTAAGAATCAAATTTATTTAGTCTACCAAAAACGAAAATAATGAAATCCAATTTTTGATTTTTAATGTCAAATTTATTCTTCGTGAAGAATAAATAGTTTTAATTTACTAAAAATCCCTGAAGTATTAAATAGGCTTAATTCACAAAAACCAAAATTAGTAAGTTATCAAAGTTTTGATTTTTAATATTAATCACATTCTTCCTGATATATTAAATAGGTTTAATTCACTAAAAATCAAAACTAATAACTTCTTTACTCGAATTTTTTATTTTTTATTTTATGTTAAAATACGAATTTGGTTCCTTATATATATATATATATATATATATATATATATATATATATATATATATATATATATATATATATATATATATATATATATATATATATATATATATATATTTATATATATATATATATATATATATATATATATATATATATATATATATATATATATATATATATATATATATATATATGTATATATGTATATAGAGAAGGCATGCTGATTTGAAGTGGACGATTTCTCTCGGCATTTTAAGTGGAACTTTATACTATTCACAACAAGGTCGATTCTGAGACGGAAGTGGCAGTAAATATAGTTTTGCTGGAAGTGAATGCCTTCATTCTATTTAAGCATACATGCTGAAATGTTATCAAATCCATAGACGAAGGATTTAACTTTGTATCGGACATACTCATAAAAACGTGGAAATTGATATAATATGCAAAAAGCCGAGATCTTCCTATGCCAAAGTATTAAACCACTAAAAACTTTGTGCAATCATCGTCTCACATCTTCTCTCGAATATTATGAAGATAAAAATTTTGTAATAATTATAAGAGGAAAGATCTGACGAGCCGTATTTACACTTTACTTTAGACTTGTAAAATTGGGACTATTCGTCATAGTTGAGTAAACTTTCCTAAATCCCATTTAGGGAGTGCTATTTGGCAGAAATAACTAATATTTTGTGACGTATGAAACATCGTCGTCGGCAATGTAGGAAAAACTCGTCGGGGAAGTAAAGAATAAAACGGCTACAGCAAATTCTATACATTTTCATTTTCCTTCATCTGCCTTCTCAATACTACCTCTCCATTCTTTTCATAGGTCCACAACAATACATTGCATACAAAAGAATATCAAGAAGAAGAAGAATTTGTGACTATGGCAGGGTCTGATTTGTGCATTCGGTAATTTATCGGAATGCACAAAAGTTTGCTTTCAGTTAATGCTATTGAAAAAGATATCGAATGTGTGGACATATTTTTAATTTCAGCATGGAAACATAATGATTAAGGTTTTTAAATTAAGAAGGGCAGGTCAATAAGTTCGTGACTTTATGATTTCCCGCATCTTAATTGAAATAGCATCACTCTTCCTGACAACAGGCAACTATCAGCTGACTCCTGCTAATACGTGAACATTGGGTTTATGTTTCGCAGCCGTTGATAGTAAAGAATGGATAAAAGTGAATTCCGTGTGCTCATTAAGAATTACTTTTTTGCGAAAAAAAACATCACTCAAACCAAGGATAATCTTGATATATATTATGGGGACTCTGTACTATCTATCCATTTTCTTCGCAATCATCTCACAAAGAAATGCTACTTTGATGACTTCGGCAAATCTTGTTTTTCGGAACTAATAAAAAAATTGGAGAAACTTTGGACTAAATGTGTAAATCTAAAAGGAGAGTATGTTGAAATATCGAACTATTTTTTATATAATCTGTTTCATCCAAAAAGTCACTAACTTTTTGACCCACTCTCGTGTATACAACAATAAATTAAATTGAAAATTTTTCGCTACCATCTGAGAATATTAATAATTGTGATGAAAAAAATGGCAGAAGCGTTTACATATATAAAATAGTAGCAGTTTTTTTTGAAGAACCTTTCTGTAGACGTGGCTTTTCGTTTCAATAAAGAAAACGTATATATAAAATAGCTTTTTGCCAGCACAATAAAATTTGTTGATAGTTTTTACATACTCGCATATTGCAAAAGTTTGCGATAATTAACAAGTAAGAACGTTATATTCGACCGGCTAGAATCTTAAATACCCGCCAAATATTTAATGAATAACAACTCTATTATTATTTTTATAACCATTTACATTTTTTATTGTAAGTAATATATTTATGGAAGTGAAGAAAATTGACTTGAAAGTTTATACATTGAACAAAGCATACTTGGTTTAACAAAAATAGGAAGTACAAATAAATAAATATTATTGAAAAACATAAATAGCTTCAATAGTTTCCCCTGTTTAAAATAATTATTTAATATTCAGACGATTACATAAAAATCTTAATCGAAATTTTGGTAGTGGCTGTGCCAGCATATCGGCTGCTTGCAATTCTGTTGAAATTTGCTGCACTGATATATTACCTTCTGTAACCATTTCTCTAATAAAGAAATGCTTAATTGCAATGTGTTTGGTTCTTTTGTGAAATTCGGGGTTTTGCACTAACCGAATGGCATCAGTATTGTCAATTTGTATACATGGTACTTGCTTTAAACTAATTACTTCTTTATAAAGTCTTCTTAGCCAAATAAGTTCTTTTGCAGCTTCATTAGCAGCAACAATTTCTGCTTTGGTAGTAGATGTTGATACCATTGCTTGCCTCTAACTCAACCAAGATATAGGTCCACCAGCATATGTTATTATGACACCAGATGTTGAACGGCCTGTAGTAATGCATCCTCCAAAATCAGCATCACTGAAACATTCAAGAACTTTAGGACCTCTCTCAAATTCCAACATCTAACGTTCCAGCTACATATCTAAATACTCGTTTAACACGCTGTACATCTTCTTTTGTTGAATTTTCTAAAGATCTTGAAAGGTAACCTATGGTATATGCTAGGTCTGGCCTCGTTCCTAACATTAAATACATTAAAGCACCAACTGCTTGTCTATATGGAAATTCTACTCTTTCAATTTGCTTGTTGTTGATATCACAAATTTCTTCTATTGGTGTAGCGACTGGACGACATTCAGAAAAGTTGAGTTTTTCCAATATATTCTTGGCAAACAACTTTTGATATATCTTAATACATTTTTCATTATTTTCAATTTCTAGTCCAAGAAAGTATGTAGCTTCTTTACTAACAATTTTGAACTCACTTTTCATTTCATTTACAAAGTTTTCTAATTCATTTCTGTCAGAAGCTGCAATTAAACCATCATCCACATATAATGCAAGGATTATTTCATTTCCATTTTTTTCTCTCACGAATAAACAATTATCAGCTGAACTGACTTTAAATCCAAGTTTTTTGATATAACTGCCTATTCGTTTGTTCCAGCAACTATTAGCTTGTTTAAGACCATATAAACTTCTTTTTAAAAGGCATACCTGATCTGAACCATCATTAAATCCCTCAGGTTGTTGCATAAATATATTTTATTCTAATTTACGATATAAAAATGCTGTAGATACATCGAATTGAGCTATAAGCAAACATTCACTTGCAGCAATGCTTAAAATGGAGCGTATGGTTGACATTTTTGCCACAGTACTAAAAGTTTGATCGTAGTCAATTCCTTTCGTTTGCTTAAAACCCTTAATTACTAGTCTTGCTTTGTATTTATTTACTGTACCATCCGCATTTGTTTTAATTTTGAAAACCCATTTTGCCGGAAGAACTTTGTAGCCAACTGGTAGTTCTGTAAGCTCCCAAGTGTGATTTATTTTTAAAGAATTTATTTCAGAATTCATGGCTTTTGTTCACTTTCAATAGCTTCTTTATACGTATGTGTTCGGTGTTTGCATTTTGTTTACAAATTCATGAGATGCCATCACAAAATCCTTAACACAATCGATTATAATTGTACGATTTCTTAATCGTTTTGTATTTATTTCCTCATCAGAATCATCTTCTCTTAAACGTTTATTACTGCGTGATCCAGTATTTTCACTAGCATTTTTCGAATTATCAACTCTTCTTTCTGCTTCATCCTCTGTATGCGTTTCAGCACCTTGCATCGTATCCTCGAAATCATCAATATCTTCATAATCATCATCATTAGAATAATCTTTATCCTCATAGATTCATTCCTTCACTTAACTTTAATTTAATTGTTGTGTTATTTAAATTTGTGGTACAATTTTTTTCATATCCTTTACTTTGCTTGTTTTTTGTACAATCAGAAGGGCTTCCTAAAAATTTTATATCTCTTGAGAATTGAACGGAATTTGTGTCTTTAATGTAGACTCGATATCTTTCATCACCATCATAACCAACGAGATATCCTTTAATAGCCTTCTTATGTAGCTTTTTACGTTTCTGATTTGGTAAATGAACAAAACATGTTGAACCAATAATTCTAAGGTGGCTAATTCTTGGTTTTTTCCCATACCAAAGTTCAAATGGACTTACATCTTTTATGCAACTTTTTCCTGTACGATTAAGAATGTAAATCGCTGATCTTACAAACTCAGCCCATAAAGCATTAGGAAACTCAACATCTTTATTCGAATATTTGAAAGTTCTCGCCATTTCTATGATAGTCCTATTTTCTCTTTCTGCATTACCATTTTGTTGAGGAGTGTATGGAGCTGTTACTCTGTGATTAATGCCATTCGCTTTTAATATTTTCTTTACGTGGTCATTAATAAACTCTCCATCATTATCACTAAGAAGCGTTTTAATTATGTGTCCTTGACCTTTTGCATGAATAATCATTTCTACCACAGTATCCCTGACCTCAGATTTGTTTCTTATCATATACCCATATCTGTATTTTGTAAAATCATCTTTATATACTACTAAATACCTGAATCCTTTATATGAAGATGGAAAAGGACCACAAACATCAGTAGATATGAGTTCACCAGGAGCGGTAGCTATTTTACGTCTTCCAAATGGTAGCCTAGATAGTTTTTCACATATGCATGATTCACAGACTTCATCATTATTTTCGAATTTAATACCCCAATCTTTTTGTATTTTATTCTTTACATGTTGCTTATCTTGGTGTCCCCATCGTTCGTGATATAATTGCAATAGCGAAGTTTTATCAACAGCTATATGTACTTTATTTTTTGGTGATATTGGCTTAATATTTGCTTTATACAAAGATCCTTCAACTTCACGATTTCCAGTTAAAACAGGCGTACTATTTAATATAAATTGGCATACTTTTTGAAAAGATTTAAATTCACTACAAGGATTTTTGTCATGAGCTGCCAAAACTGAAATTGAAATTCCAGGAACATACCAAACATTTTCTAGCCTTATTCTGATTTCTTTATTATTAATTTTCGATGCAAATTCTATAATACCTTTTCCTTTAGCAATAAATGTTTCTTTTCCAGCTGCTTGAATAGAATGTTGTTCTTTAAAATTTTCACATTTTACAAAAAATTCCGCTGAATGAGTGACATGTATTGTAGCACCATTGTCTACCCACCAATCCATTGTTGTTGAAATTGAGTTAAATTCATCAGTTACTGACTGAAGGGCTACGTTAGAACAGTTGACTTATTTAGGTTTCCATGTGCTATCCATTTACGGCATTATTTTAACCAATGACCTTTTTTTTGCAGTAGTGACAAATATCATTTCTTTTATTTGCTTTCAAGTTCTTGTTTTTATTGCTTACAATCAGAGTTTCTTGATTCTGTTGTTCAGGTATATCTTTGTTCTTTAAATTTCTTTCATAAGGACACAGCTGCATCATAAGTCCATCTAAAGATTTGTCTTCTTCTTTAAACATTTCAAATGTGCTAGGCAAAACATATACGTCCTATTCACAATCTTGTGCAAATGGTCTTGTATCATTGCATTTGCAAAATAATTGTACTCTACACCAACAAAATACACTGAAAATGCTCTCAAATACTCTCTCAACTTGCAAATGCAATAATGCCAGACCATTTGCACAAGATTATGAATGGGGCTATAGAATTTTACAAACTAACAACAAATCTGGTAACGGATGTTTATCTTTTAATTTAAAACCATTATTTTATTTCATTAAATGAATTCTTCAACTTAGATATATGTGTAGAAACATCTTCTTGATAATTCCATTGAAAAGAGAAAAGCTCAGTACACATTTTGAATAACTGATCCTTTGAAGTTGCTTCAAATTGTTGCTTTAAAGCTTGCCACATTTCCGAAGCACAATCTCTATCCATCACAATTTGCCTTTCTATATGCTTCACATTGTTTTCTGTATTCCCTCTGCTGAGCATCAGTTGCTCCATTTGCTATAGATTCGGGCCTTAATAATATTTTTTCAACTACATCTAGGGCTCCTTCATGAAATTCGAATAAATCTTTTACCTTACGTTTCCATATAGACCAATCCGACTCTCCAGATAAATGCTTTATAAATTTGCAAAACTCCACTTCTTGAGGCATAAATTCTTCTTTATAGCACTAAATTAGTAACAATTAATTTCTTTTAAATTATTATCTTTGACTTCTGGGCCCATAACCTATTGTAAGTAATATATTTATTGAAGTGAAGAAAATTGACTTGAAAGTTTATACATTGAACAAAGCATACTTGCTTTAACAAAAATAGGAAGTACAAATAAATAAATATTATTGAAAAACATTAATAGCTTCAATATTTTTATGGTATTTGGCAAACAAGAGAAACATTTATTTCAACTCTATTGTTTCCGATGTGTTCGGCCGAGACACCTTTCCATCAGTATAAAAGCAATTTACGTCATTTAAGGGGCATAGTTGGGTGGAGGTGTAGGGCAGGGGAAGATCAGAAAACTTCTTACTTTCGTAACAGTATATAAATTTAATGCTTAAGGAATGTAGATTTAAGTAATACAATATGTTAAATATGTTAAATATGTACACAATTTTTCCAAAGATGAACTGTATCGTGATGACGGACGGAAGTACGGACATGGTTAGATCCAAGGAAGATTAAACAGTTACCCTCACTAACGCAGCTGTCTATTGTTTACAAGACAACTCATTGTCAAAAGTTTGTTTACGAAGTACACAATACACAAGTAATGTGCAACTTTGTTTACAAAATACACAAATAATTTTGTTTTTCAGTGAAAAGTTACAGAAAATAAATATATTTAAATTCATACAATAGATAAGTTGCAGAACATATTAAAAAAGTTTTCAAAAATAAAATAAATCTATAAAAAACCAAACGACAAACATTTATAAGAAAATAAAATATCGAAGGAACAGATATGGAAGTGAGTTTAGGGACATCTAATGAAGACGAAAAGCAAATAGATTGTAAGAACAAAGCCAATGAAACTATTACAGAAATGCAAGTTGTGGTCTTGCCAACTGCAGCATCAGCAGTAAGAGAAGCAGCTAATAGCGCTAATGCAGCAGCTATAAATAATACAAATCAAGTGGGGGAGAATATAAACTCAGTAATGCTCTCATCGAAAGCCCTAAAAAGATGTTTAAGTGTGCCAATACCCAGATCGCAGCCACAGTCAAGAGAAGTATCTCCAGCTCCTGTTTTTAATATATTTGCACCACGCGGAAGACGTTGTTCAGCTAGTTATAGTCCTGCTACCATTCAGCGGTGTCAGCTCAAACTGGAAGCGCAGTTCTTAGTGGCTCTGTTGGATGTCCGAGTGCTCTTGGTGGAAGGACAGATTCCTCACGATGTGTTACTCCACGTATTTCTCAGTTAAGGCAAGAAGAGTGTGTTGATAGTTTGAATATGCGTGAGGTTACCCGCGAGCGTGAAATTCACTCGGCCATACAAATATCACAAAGCTGGGAGGATTTGTCTTTGGTGGCAGAGAACTGGTCCTGCAAATCATCAGACGAACTAAGTAATCCTTTACAAGTCATGGTCGTTGCTGGTATGAGCAGTGGCAATAGTTGCTCAAGTCCAAGCCCAACAAATAATCGCACTAACTTACGTCTTCCGTATGGATTGTCACCATCCCCCACTCGTCGCAGTACCTTTGCCACACGACGCTCGATGTCACCCATTGCATTTAACATTTAATTGAATATAAACAATTTAATATGTTTTATAATATTTTTAATATGTTTTACTCCAATTGTGAGACAGTTTACAAAATACAAGTTAGCTTCTCCCATTAAACCTTGCAAAGCAGCATTTAGTTGTGCTCTTCTTCCACCAACTCCAGTGTTTATTTTG
Source organism: Linnaemya tessellans (assembly GCA_951800035.1). Lineage (NCBI taxonomy): Eukaryota > Metazoa > Arthropoda > Insecta > Diptera > Tachinidae > Linnaemya > Linnaemya tessellans. The sequence continues at coordinate 62,002,594 of OX637536.1, forward strand.
CTTGAATTGCAAGTACTAGGCAGGTTTTCGGTTTGATTTACGTTTATTAAACGAGGATGACGTATTTTCTGCAACAAAAATGTTTTATGTATTATAAAAACTTAATAAAAATAATTCAAAACATGTAAATTTACTTACATTATTTGTTTTAGCTGCCTTTTGTTTTTTGGCTTTTTGTTTTATTTTCAAGAAAATGACATTTCTTTTTGACAACGAGGCGCTTAAATTCTATCAACAAAATACGTGTGGTTTTTGGTGTTGTTAATTGTTGTAGTTATGGGGGTACCTAGTAAAGCTGCCTTGGTTAGATCGTTTTAAATTTGAAATTGTGTGAAATAATATTAAAATGTTAAGTGTAGCTCTCCGCATGCTTGCTGAAGAAGTAATTAATGAAGGAAATAAAAAGAAATATAATCAGAAGGTTGCAGGGATACGCGATGCTTCTAATCAATTAACAAATATTTTTTATTCAGGTTCCAAAAATATTATCGCGTGAATAAACCAGCATTTGGTTATTTATTTCAAGTGCTGACATTGCATTCACAGCCATCTAAAAATTCACAAGGTATTAGCCCTCTTTTTAAACTAAGTGCTTGTTTGCGGTTCTTCGCAGAAGGAGGATATCAAACTGGTATTGGAAAGGACTGTGACGTTGGTTTGGCTCAACCCACTTTTAGCAAAGTTCTAGCTGAAGGTATTGTTGAAACACAGCTTTGCCCGGTTTGGATAATAATTCCTTTAAAAACGAAAAATTGCACTGGCCTTTTATATTAAATATAAAATTCCAGGAGTTATTGGATGTGTTGATAGAACGCACATACGGATTATTGCGCCATCCAAAAACAAGCACCTTTTTTACAATAGGAAAGGCATCTATAGCTTGAATGCTATGCTAGTAAGTGTTTTCAATTTTGTAATATTGTCATGAAATTTGTCATCACGAACTTAAAATCCGGTACGTTGATGCTGGTGCTTGCCATGACTCCTTTATATGGACAACAGGCGAAGTTAGGGCTCACCTGGAAAGGAAGTACTTGCAAGGTGTACACAACTTTTGGCTTTTAGGTAAATCTTTTTTTACTTATGCTAGAGTTAATGTCGACGTCGTCGACGGCGTCAAATGTCAAAAAAAAGTTGAATCGTATGAAATTGTATGAGAGCAGTTAATCTCAACGCGTTGCAACGCCGTAAAAGTTCAATATATTTCAACTTTTTCTGCGTTGAAACGCCGTCAACGGCATCGACATTAACTCCAGCATTAGCTTCGAATTGCGTAATAGTGAGATTTTATTTATTTTTATAAATATGTTGTGCATAAGGTGACGCTGGTTACCCTTTAGAACCGTAGATTTTGACACCTCATCGTGTTCTAGAGGATAGTTCCTCGGAGATGTGGTTCAATGAGGTACACTCAAAAACCCGAAGCGATATTGAACGGACTAATGGCGTATTGAAGAATAGATGGCGATGCCTTCTATTGTTTTATATTTACTTCCTCTAAAACTTACACGTTTTTAATTAGCTCCCTTTGAAATATATGAGGAAAGAACTTGAACAAACTGTTAACTGATTTCCCCCTTTTTTCGTGTTTATAATACCCAAGAATGATAAAATAAAGATTACGCCAACAAGCTGAAATAAAAATACTTTTCTGCGCATGATGGAGCTCTGACGTCACTCAACATGTGCTCTGATTGGCTAATAAAATTCAGTTGGAGAACTATTATGTTATTGTAAAAACATGACAGTGGGACAAATTGTTATTTTTCTACCTAACATTTTTGAAAGCAAACAAATTCTTTATAATAATTCCATATATAGATTTTCATTACTTTTAATACAATATTTCACTATTGCTGCAAATAAAATATAGTTTTCAAAAAGAAAATTTTTTATAGAGAACAAACGTCTCAACGCCTTCTCAAGATTAACGTTTGCAAAGCTTAATTTCTGAATACGACATGATACATTTTTTATAATGACATCACACTGACTTTTTGCTATTTTCAGCCTAAAATTTTCCTTGAGAAGTGCATCTCTAAAAACGATTCATATAAATATTTGCTAAATGTTAAAAAATGTACATACATTTTCATTTCCAAAGTTTTATTGTAAGTTTGGAGGCCATCTTCTTTTTCAAGATCTTCAAGATCAGTCGGCCGTGGAGCATTTTTCGTGACCAATTTTTCTTCAAAACTATTCGAAATATCATTTTGTTTTTCAGTTTCACATAGTCTTTCATATACTTTTGCAACTTCAGTTTCATTAGCAGTTGTCGTTTCAATTTCAATAGCACTAGTGTCTAAAGAGGGAACTGCATGGGATTTTAATATTTTTGCACGACGTTTGCTAAATCCTATTCATAACGCCTTAGTAATGTACTGCAAGAATTAATTTTGTTTTAACTTACCCATTTCAAATTTCAAGTTTCTTTCAAAATCCTCTTGCTTGAAATGTAAATCACAAATTATTTCTTTATCCACATTTACAGGCTTCACTCTTTTGCAAAAGATTACCCATAACTTCCTTCGAGCTTCATCTTTTGGAAAATTGTAAAACGATACAGCTTTTTGAAAACACAAACGTTTTATTAAAAATACTCAAAATATCAGGTTTTAACATAATTTCTCACTTGTTTTTTTGCTGTTACTTTGTTTGCATTTGCCCACTGCACATTTCATATATGCTCTCTTTCTTATCTCTGCACTTTATTTTGTTTTTAATTTTTCTTAGTTTTGCAGCTTTTAAACAACCAAATTTAAACACTTTTTTATAATTTTAATTATTTTAATATTTTTTATATGTATTTATTATAAAATATGACACGAAATTCGTCGAAACTCTGTGAGTAAATTAATTACAGGGCTGCCGACTATTACAAAATACATAAATTTTTTGTAAGAAATTATAAATTTCTCATATGATACAGACTTGGTAACCTTTGCGAGGGGGCTACTACGTCATCAAACGGTAAATCATGCGTAAGGCGTAATCTTTATTTGATCATTCCCATTTTTGTAGTTTGCTTGGAATAAGAGGAAAGGGAGAAGGGAAAAAGTTCCCTGGTAGATTTTATTTAGAATGAGGGAACTCGGAAAAGGGAAATAACTCCCAGGGAATTGTTTTTCGTAATTGGGCTGTATATATAGGAGTACAACCAAAATAAGGCCCTATCACCACGCTATAGCCGATGTTGTGCTGAAACCGAAAAATGTTCCCTCAGGTCATTTCGGAACAAAAACGTTCCGCGTCGAAGCCGATTTCTGAAAGCCCTTTAAGATTTTATTTTTTATTTTTTCTAAATTTTTTATTTTTCAAAATTTTTTATTTCTTCAATATATTTTATTTTACTATTATTTAACTATTTACATTTCTTAATGTAATAATAATATTATTATAATCAAAATCACAATCTAAAAACTATCTTTGTTAAGTGAAATTAACTTAAGATTAAGAGTTCGTGTTGATTTGAATTGGGGGAAAATATCTTGTAAGACTTTGATGACTCGTTCCGCACAAATGTTGCCGCGTTGTGTTTTTGGAATTCTTGATTCATCTTTCACCCAATGTCTTAGAAAGAATTTCTGAGCATTAGTAAAGCCCGATAATGATTTGTTTAAGGCTTCGAAGTCATTTTTTTTGTAACAATAGTCTGAAAACCAAATGTTGTACTAAGCCACATATAAATTCGCATATTGCATATAATTTGCTACAATATTTTGGAATTAGTATGTAAGCTAGAATCGCAAGAATTGCTCTAGAATTCCATTAAATCCAATACATGTTGCTGGCATCCAATGTACTGCAGTGGTTGCAGAGAAATTGATTTAAAATGGTCGTGCAATAGTGTTACAACGCCTTTAGTTTTCCCTGTATTAACACTGGTTGTGTCGCAAGTTATCATTTTTATTGACTTCATCAAATTAAATTTTTCTAGAGTTTCTTTGATGCCATTGAAAATAGTTATCCCTTTCCCATTTTCCAGAACTAACGCAGCTACTTTTATTTCTTGAGATTCATTTTTTACAACAACTACCTGTTCTTCTTGTCGATCAATTTTTTTCCATCGAAATGGAGACACCAATTCTGATATTGTAAAGACTGTTTCATCATTTCTTCCTTTTTCTCAGCAGATTTATAAACAGCTTTATAAATTACTTGCTGTGAAGGAGTTGCAATATCGACCCCTGGTTCTGCCCGTTCCTTGCATATTTTTGCTGCTTTCCTAGTACTTACTTTGGCATTATTTACTAACGTTAGTGCTGGAATTGTTAATCGCTTTGCTATTCCAAGTCTTAAAGGTGACACGATTATATAACGATTATATCATCTTCAAATGAATCATCGAGCATTGAGACAAAGTCGGAGTCTGAATCTTGGACACTTATTTCAGATTTTCGTGTAATGTTTTCGAACGAAATATTAAAATTCTTGTCAAACTTTTTAGCAGTTTTTGAAGTTTTGATGCCTTTCTGGTAAGCACGTATCAAACATTCCACTTTTCTTCTTATAGATTTGATAGCCAATTTCGGAATATTTAGTTTAGTTCATAAATCGAATAATTCTTGTGATATAATTTTATACCTCTCTGTTTTTAATTTTTCTTTTTCATATAACGCATTAAATCTTCCAATGACTGTTTTTTTTAGGTATTTGGTTCAGTTCACATAACAAAATATCGATACTTGGAATATTTTTACATATATTTTCAGATTTTTTTAAAATTTGTGTCCATTTATCCGCGTTTTCCGAGCAACAATTTCGCAATGTTTAAAAGACATTTTAAAAAGTTGAACGAAAACAAACGTTTAAATTCGATTATTATAAAATTAATGCACAACAAACAAAAGTGACAGCGCTTCTTTATTTTTATACTGTTAGCAATATATTATAATATTTAGCAAATTTGCATAAGACAGCGTAGGTAAGTCGCAATATTTTATCACGATTAATTGAATTTATGCAGAATATTATTCAATATTTAATGAAAAAACTTATAATTTATTTATCATTTAATGAGTTTATAAAGACAATATTTATATTTTAAATGAAATTTATTTGTTGGTGGTCAAGCAATGTCTATATGCATTTCATTGGTGCTTTACCAAATCATCAGTAGACTTTAACCATAGTTTTGAAAAGTTAAAAACCTCTTATTTTATGCATATATGTACTTCCGAAAACCATCTGAGAATTCACAATTTGTAAATTACAAACTATTTTCAAATATCACAACAGAATAAGCATAGTAGGCCTTGAAACTCATACAAAACTAACCCAACAAACAAATTATATTCGATGTGACTCTATTTTATTTTTCTACACCTTTATACAATCAGAAATCCATTGGATAACAAGAAAAGTATTTATAAGGCAAAATGAAATGTTGCTTGGCCACCAACAAATAAATTTCATTTAAAATAGTATTGTGACAACAAAATGTCAAATAAAAATTTCATGAAAATATTTATATTTTTGTAGAACTTACTGACCCCAAACTTAATTGCATTTGACGCGGAATCTTTTTTAACGATTTCGGTATGGATAGGGCCATTTTGATATTTTCAAAAATTGTAGAAAAGTTGTCCCCCTACTGTATATATGTATACTGTATGGGGTTTAATATTTTTTGGAGGGTATAAAATCTCTATTTTGACGAGGTCGCCTTGACAACGGCCGTGGTGGAGACATCCCCCCTTTGCCATAAAATGCTAAAAAGTGAATTTTTGAGGTTAAGTGTGGCAAAAAACATATTTTATAAGCTTATTTAGAAGGAAACGGGGGGAGAGGTAAGGCAGAGGGCGATCAGATAGCGTCTCAGCTTCGTCAGAAATGCTTACAAATTTAATTTTTAAGGAATGTAAGCTTAAGTAATAAAATTTGTTTTACTTATACACTATTTTTGTTTATATATTACGTCAACGCCCATTAAAGGGGCGGAGTCCAAATATTAATTTTTCTGATTCTATAGTTCCAAGTTAAACGCTTTGAACTTTCATTGATATAAAAAATATTAGTTGCTTAATAAAATTATAAAAAACTTTCAAATTTTTTTTTTTGGTTTAGTTCATCGTAGAGAAACTTTTTTCAATCTGACCCGATTCAACCCATTTCCGAACTTGATCTGTGCCATCCTTCAAAAGATATTTTTCATTGACATTTTGTGCAAAATTATGAAACTGTTAAACTATGTACAAATTATACAACGTTTATATTCCATTTGAAAATGCGTTGAAAAATTAAAGATTACCTAGAGAATAATTAAGGGAATAAAAAAGAAAACTTTAATGTTTAAGATAAAATGGCAATTGTTTAAAAGTAAATGCAGATAATGGGTGTTGTGCAAATTAGAATATTTAATGAGGCCAAAAAGTTTGTTCATCATTTTGGATAGTTGAAAAACTTCGAGGCAATGAGAAGATGTTGTAGGAAATTAAAAAAATTTTAAATCTGAAATAGCCACTGATCTAAAATTATTTCCACAATGTTAGTGTAAGTATTTCTTTTTTTTTATTGAACTTCTTTTCTTCTTTTTTGTGTGCATTAATATTTATTTCAGTGCTAGCACGTTTCCACCATTAGCGAATTAAGTTGATTTGAGGAAATTATGTCGAAGTGGTTCCATTATGTTGTAAGTAACCTTGTGTTCGAATTTTCGAAATCAATTTGACATACGAGTATGTATTGTTTGTTCATTTTTAACATAAGAAAAACCAAAAATATTGTTCAATGTCAACTTGAAATGACAAAATAAAAAGAAAAGCTGTAAAAATGCAAAATAAAATTGATTTTTTAGTAAATTATCTTCAATAAATATATCAGTGCCATTTTATTCCTACTTAAGTGTTACTTTTCAGCATTTGTAACTCATCAATTATGGATGCAGCCGCGCAGTGTTTCATAGACAAACTTCGAAGCAATTTGGGACAAATTAAGTCATTTCAAATAATTTGCTCATATTAAAAATATATGTGAAATCAAGTCGCAAATTACTTAATTTGGGCAATTGAAATGTGCTTTTTGTTTGTTATGTGGTCAAGTATGTCTATATGCCTGCATTTCATTGGTTCTTACACCAAATCATCAGTAGACCTTAACCTAATTCCAAAATAACAAAACCTCTCAGCTTATACATAAATTCCCAAAAATGAATTGAGAATTACACAAGCAAAACCATAGGATTTGAAATTCAAGAAAACACAAACAAATTTTATTTGATATAAATCATATAGACATACTTGACCACATAACAAACAAAGAGCACTAATTGAATTAAAATTTTAATATAAAATGCAAAGCTTTGAGTGGTATATGAAGTAACTTGGTTGGACGTTACAAAGTAATATTTAACAGTTCTTAATTAACATAAACATGATTTGGAAAGAGGCAAGTTAAATGTGATCCTTTTCATTAAATGGTTAACTTAAAACACGCGTTTCGCTAATCTTGAGAAAACAAGTTACACACTTTCTTCAGCACTATTAAGTCAAAAGAAATGGTAACTTTCAACTTGTTCACACAACCACACACATAAAGTTTGTTATACACCTTCAAAGGCAGTAAAATAAATATATATTGACATATTGACCAAGTGTGCACGATACGATGACACAGATGAAGTTTTCCTTCATATAAACGTGAATATTTAAATACATCACTAAAGCGGAACTGGTGACAGTTTAGAGTGCATTAAATTGAAACTTTAGCTAATCATTTACAAAATAGTGGAAAAGTTGTTTTCACAGTCGTGCTATGAATTTTAAAAACAAACGCAACGATAACGTGTCGCAGGAAAGTACGCAAGTGAAAAGTGTTTTAATAGAAGATGCAAAATATAAAACAAAATAAATTTCCGTGCTGCGAATTGATTTACAAGGTAAATTTAATTTAGTTAAATTAAAATAGCTGTAATACAAGCGCAGAAAAAATGGATATGACAAATGATTTAACGTTATACCCAATAGAATTTACATTCTAAACTTTCCAAATAGCACTCGCTATTCATCGCGACTTCAGAAGAGCTGTTACCACAACACAATGCGACAAATGCAAGACCCGTTTTGCAAAAGGATTTTTTTGCACCGAATCGAATTTATCAAATAATTTCTTATATTTTAAAAGTTTTCGGATCTGATTTAAAAATTAAACACACACACACACATAAAATTTATAGAAATTAATGAAATCTTTGATAGCACAATCTTTATAACTCAATGTTAAAATTGAACGCTGGGCCCAATTTTGATAACCGATCTCGAAGAAGCCGGCCGCTAACTCTCGAATAAATTCTTCAACATTTGCTTAATCGCACGATACAGGCGACCAATTGACCAATGGTCACACAACTCGTCTCTAAATTGGGGTATTGTATCGCGTAAAAAAATTGTAATCATCGCACGGTTGTGCTCGCCATTTACAGTAGCGTTTCTGTCTGCATCGACATTGAAAAATGATGCCACTGGCTCATAATCCACACCAAACAGTGTATTTTTCGGAATGCATTGGCAATTCTTGTAATACTACTGCATGCTCTTCTTACCCAGTACTGCAATATAGCTTGGTCATGTCGCTGAACACAGTTTCCCGATAAAAAAGTGAACCAGATGCATTTTAAAATCATTCACACCATCTGTAAAGTAATGAAGTAACAGAGACCCATTTACTGCCGGTCATCAACAACTCTGTCGGATACTGTACATATTTTCCTATGTTTCTAAGTATGGTGCGAAATTAAGTCTGAAGATTTCCAATTGTCGCTTCAGAACGTCGCTCAAACTGACCATAAAATGGAAGAAGTGCACTATGCACTTTCTCAATGGAGCATGAGCTTTGATAATTAAATCTGTAATCTACAAGCATTCTTGGTTTGTAAATCGGTTCAGAGTTAAATTATAGACCAAACTGAACATGTTTAACAATAACATGTTACACGAAAACAACTGAGCTGGCAAAAACGGCGTTGCCAAAAACAAAGTTGCTAAGAAATCACGTTTTACCGTGATTCTACCAAATGAAATTATATTTGTTAAAAATTAAATTTAACGACAGCAAAGGCTATTTTTTTATTCATGATGGTGCAGTTGGCTGAAGTAGTTAAATTGAGACTAAGAAGACGAAAATCCCCAGTTAAACTTGACATTCAGTCATGAATATGCATGCTTGCATTATTGTTTCAGTGGCGAAGAGAAATCACTGGCCACTGAACATTATAAACAGCACAGAGTAACGGCACTCTCCTTTTTCGGCACAAGTTCGTCGGCGAAGTATAGTATATTAAAATACGAGTAGGTGCAACAAATACTTTGTCTTTTCATCTTTTTTCACTCGTCTTCTCAATACCATCCCCTCCTTTCCAGTTCGCGCAGAATGCACTGCATATGTAGTGATCACCGCTTGAGTGATTGTCACACTAAAGAAAATACAAATTAGAAGAAAACCTTTTTTATACACTCCAAAAAAGAATTTGGAGGGTATATTCACTTTGTCATTCCGTTTGTAACGCATCGAAATATCCATCTCAGACCCCATAAAGTATATATATTCTTGATCAGTGATGAAATCTAAGACGAACTGAGCATGTCCGTCCGTCCGTCCGTCTGTGGAAATCACGATTCAGTCCAAACGAAAACAGCTAGACTCTTGAAATTTGGCATAAATATATTTTAAAGCTTAGAGCAGGTTAAGTTCGAAGATGGGCTAAATCGGGCAAGAGGGAAAGAAATTCGCCTAAGAACAACAAAAATTTTTAAAGTTTTTTGGTTATTTTGTAATATATCATTATTTTTATGTCAAATACGGTCCAACGCCTTAAACTTGGAGCCATTAAATAAAATAAAAATATTTTTTGACCCCGCCCACGTCAGTGGGCGTTGTTATAGGCAAAAATAGCATAAGAATTTAACAAATTGTTTTACTTAAGCCTACATTCCTTAAAAATAACACTTTTAAGCTTTAATGACGAAGCTGAGACGAAACCTGGTACTACTCTGCCCTACCCCCTCCTTCCCCTTCGCCCCCTAAATGACCCTACCAAAAAAAAAAATTTTTTTAAATTTTGTATATAATCATCCCAAGCATTTATCTTTCGAGTTTTATGACTGCCTGTTGCTGCCCTACCCCCTCCTCCCCCTTTGCCCGCTAAATGACCCTATTAAAAATAAATAAAAATTTTTTAATTTTGTGTATAATCATCCCAAGCATTTATTTTTAGAGTTTTATGTCTACCTGTTTCTGCCCTACCCCCTCTCCCCCTTTGCCCTCTAAATGACCCTATAAAAAAAAGAAATTTTAATTTTGTATATAATTATCCCAAGCATTTATTTTTAGAGTTTTATGACAAAGGTGAAATGTTTCCCCCACAGCCCTTGCCAGAGCGACCCCGCCAAAATACAGTTTTTATACCCTCCAAAGAGAATTGGACCCCATGAAGTAAATATATTCTTGATCAGCGATGAAGTTTAAGACGGTCTAGCAATGCCCATACGTTCGCCTGTGGAAAACATGATATTGTATATTTTTGAACCCCGCCCCCTTTAGTGGGCGTTGACGTACCATATTATATAAAGTAACTCTGTCCCACCAAGTTAAACATTTTAAATTCACTAACTAAATATTTGGAGGGTATTTAAGATTCGACCCGGTCGAATATAACGTTTTTACTTGTTTCTTCTCATGAAAATTTAAGATATAAAATTTAAAGTTTACCGTTTATCTTTTTGTTCCCTGATAGGTTGTGTAAATCTTTGCTATGATCGTTGCTGTAGTTGTGGAAAATAATGTGGTCCACATAATTTCGAGTTATCGAAGTTCGGTTTCCAAGATACGTAGTTAAAAAATTTCCATGACACAGCGTTGGCATTCTCTAATTTCACTTGCACTATGGGCCATTTGCTAACGTGAACGATAAAGTAACCTTTATCGTTTTTCCATTATTACAAATGTCAGATAAAATAAAAAATCTAGTTTATATATTGTGGCAACATTGCCGACTACTATTAGTGGTTTTAAAAAAGGGTAATGGCAACGATTTGCTTTTGCTTATTTCTTAAATTGAAAACGTTATTATCTTTTCCATGTGTTAAATTATTTTGTTACTTGTGTTAAGTGCTTTTGTTGTATGCGTAGATTCTGTTATTGAAAATAACGTCGAAGATAAATAATGCGATTGAATCGGAAAGAAAGAGAGCAAAAAATATCTTTCAAATCATTCAAATAAAATAAACGTTGTCTGTTGTCCATTTTTCAGTTCAAATGTTTGAATTATTTAATTTTACATAAGAATGTTATTAAGGTTACCATATTTTCAGAAGAAAATATGGCAGCTTTATTTGCTTTAAGTTAACTTTGAAAGTTATCATGACGATAAACCTCCTGTTAGCATATCAGTTACCATTAAGGTTAATTTTAACTTGTAATAATCAAATAAAATTTATCTGCCAGATGGTATTTTATTGTTAACTACTTGTATGTTGTAACAATAGCCTTAAGTAAGGATAAAATTCAATGCTTAGTGAGATTGCTATTGAAACAACAACGGCCACATTTCGCGTAAAAGTGATTTTGCTAACAGTCTTTTGACATGTATTTTCATTTCTATGAAAATTGCATTTGCATGAAATTTTTGGGAGATTTGCAGCGCAATAGACGCAGCGTTTTGTTGTAAATGCAATATCATGTTGGCTGAAGTAGTAGAACACGAGACTATGAAGCGGAGGATCCTGAGTTGGAGCCCGCGCTGAGCCATGAAATATTGTGTTGAATTCTTCTGATCACCATTAGTTCGTGGTTGTGTTAGTTGTTGTCAGCCTGTTTCAATGATGGAGGCATAGTCACTGGTCACTGAACATAATTGGCAGCGACTGACACTATCATGTACTAAAAGCAGAGTAACAGCATCCACCTTCGTCGGCCCTGTAGCAAAAATTAGCCGGCGAAGTACAAAAGGTTAAAAGCTACAAAAAAACTGTCTATCTTCTCATCTTTCCTTATCTGTCCCCTCAATACTATCCCCTCGTTTTCAGTTCCGGCGCAATGCATTGCATATATAGGGGGTCATCCCCTGAGTGCTGTTCCAAAATTAAAAAAAAACTAATTTTTGTTTGTGCTAGATAGACTGCTAATAGTATTTGTAAATTACGCATTAGTTTATAACATAGCTGTTAAGTAATGATTACTAATCATAATAATTAGTAATTAGATTATTTTTTTTCGAAAGGTGAAGTAACGATTATATTACGATTATATTCAGATTCGCACGATTACTAATTGATTACGATTACAGATAATCGAAAAATAATCAAGACTAATAAAAATTACGAAAAAATAATCAAAAATAATAAAAAGTAATCGAAAAATAATTTGACTACTTTCGAAGATTACTTTTGATTGTTTTTGATTATTATTTTTTTATTTTGCGAAATTATGCCAATCCTGTTTAATGTTAGTTGTTGTTTTTTATTTTTTGTTATTATTGATGTGCATCGATTTGATAATTGACAACCTATTTGCATTCTTCATGATTCTGCATTCTTCTTATTTATCACGGGTTCACAAAATCAACGCAGTTCCAAATTGAAGGTCCGTCTCCAATACAAGTAAAATGATCACATATTTTATCGTATGCTTGTCATTAATTTTTTTATGTTTTAAATGCAAATTTTTCAAAATAAAATGTATGTATAAAATGATGCGCATTCTAAATTTTTAAAAAATAATCGAAACTAATCAAAAATAATCCTTGAAAGTAGTCAATTATTTGTTTGATTACTTTTGATTATTTTTGATTATTTTCTCGTAATCCTAACTAATCTTAATTATTTTTGGATTATTTGTAATCATAATTAATTAATAATCAGAAATTTTTACAAAGAGAATTATGTAATCAATACCATTCTTTTTAAAATTTAATCTAATTGATTACTAATCGTAATCCAAATTTAACAGCTCTGGTTTATAACAAGTTTATGTCTATTTATACATCAGTGGACAAAACAAAATTTACAGCTCAAAATTTTATATTTGGCTCCTGGTACAATTGCATTCCAATAAATGAGAATGTTGTTCCCAAAAACCATGAATAATGCTTGCTTAGTTCAAATCACCATCAAGAATTACTTTAAGTTGAAAACATTAGCAATATTCTATGAAAATTTCTCTATTCTATTTTACTCGTATTTAAAAAGCAGAAATCTAATTAAGGGTTTTCATGTAAACTCTAAAGACCCTCGCAAACTGCGCAATTTTGCACACTCGCAAATGAACTGTCAAAAATTGTATGGAAAATTATTTGCGCAACTCTTAAATGCTTGCGCAGCAATTTAGGCTGGAAAATTTGAACAATTTGTGTGTGCAATTGCTGAAACATCTATTTTCTGTTCACATTGAAAATAGTGATGCAAGAAAAAATGGTTACTCAAATGTATTAAAATAATGGATACTTATGTGTTTACCTTGAGTTTATACTCTAAAATGATTGTTTAGAAACAAAACGTCGCGACGGCAGAGACAAAAACATTTTTAGTTTCTTTTTACGAAAAAATTAACAAATATTAACTGATATTTTCTGCTGGTTTTTCAAATATGGAGCCTGACATTTACAAAATCAAATTCTTCGTCCACAAATTTCAAAAAAACACAAACATAAAAATTGTTAAAAAAATCAGCGGTTGCTACGATTTCACCTTCTTGAATTCACCTTGTAGCCAACCATACCAATCTACACCTAATAAAATGTTGTTATCAACATTTTCATGTCATATCATGTTATGTTATATCGTATGTACGTCATGTCATGTACGTTAAGTCATTATCATGTCATGTCATTGTCATTGTTTTGTCTTGACACAAAAAATAGGCCACGTCATGACATTAGCCAAAAATATCCCTGATAACTGAAGTCGTATTACAATCTTATATTCGAAAAACAGGAAAAAAAAGTTATAGACATAAATCGTTCATGTTATCACAGCGTTAATATTCGCATTACAAAATTTGTATAGGTGTTGACGCTGAAAACAGTATTTACATATTATGGTAACCATTTAAATAAAAGTAATCTGTAGGGTTGCATCACTAATTTACTAAAGAATTAAATTTACATGTTTGCAAATTTTAGCAAAACTTGGCACAAACATTCGTTAAAACACGAATAAAATGGAAAACAACTCAATTGGAAAGGAAAAAAAATATAAAACGACGTCGACTCAAGGGAGTCCATCGTTGGACTGAAGCAGAAACCCTTCAACGTGTAGCTGAAGAAGTGAAGGATAAGCCTGAATCGTATGAGGTACGTTTTCTGTACATTTTCTTGGAAAATTAATCAAACTTTTTTAATATTTGTTTTAGAAACCAAATGCACAATGTTTCTACAAAAAATTTGCTGTGAATTCGCCTTTACTAAAACCAACAGATTGGATTCCAATGAAAAATAAAATGAGACATCTAAAATCTATATGTGAACCGCAAAATAGAAAGGGACCTAAGTGTAAAAACCGGGTTTGTTCAGGCGAGAAATTTTAAAGATTTAAATACGTGTATCTTTCCGTGTTTGCTTGGATTTGCTCCCATCGGACGCGTCCCCAGGTGGCGGATAGGGGGGGTTTGGAGTAGGGTGGGCGATTAGGGCCTCGGGATGGGCTGAGGAACTGGACACATCAGTGAACAGGATTTCAGCACACCCGGGATGTTGATCGTCCGCACTACCCTGGACCTAAGGGATTCACGTAATCCCTCGCGGACCAACCAAAACCAGGCTAGGGTGGTACCCGAAGAATAACTAACATGGAAGAAAACTTAAAAAATATGAAAGTTACGATGCAGAGCTTAAATAACTCAGTACCGGCGGCTATTGGTGGTGAGCAAAAATGGCCCCGAGTCGTCGTCAGCAAGTGACTCTAAGAAAACAACTTCGGGGGTGGGCAAATTGGCCTCCGCTGTTGCTAAAGCTACAAGAAGCCTAGGAGAGGTAGAATCGGTGCCAAGGGTGATGACAAACCATCCCCAGCCACAAAAGACGGGCGGGGTCTCCGATTCTTCCCATCCAAAAGATAAAGAGTCCTCCGAAGTAGATAAGATGGTCGAGGAAGTAAGTGCCAGCATAGCCAAACTCACCACGAAAAGGAAGAATCTTTCAGGCGCACAACGGCGGAAAACAGCAAAATTGAAACGGAGGAATCAGCAGGATGCTTCAAAGGAAGGTGAAGCCTCTACACCCATCTCCACGGAGAAGGGCAAGGGAATTCGCTCGCCGGAGGAGCAGAACACTGCTGGCTACCGTAAGAAATTTAAATTAAAACGCTCCCCGCAGGGAGGGGGTGTAACGGGCGATGGGTCCAAACTTCCTAAAGAGAACTCTTCGGAGGGCTCAAAGGGAGTAGGGGTCACACCGGGCGCTAGTACCTCCAAACAGGCGATGGCGTCAGGGAAGTCTTCAGTGGTTGGAAGAGCTCCGAAAGCTTCTAAATCACTGAAGAGAAAACCGGACGAAAGAAGGGCTAAGGAGCTGCCCACGTATGCCAAAGTGGCACGCAGGAAACTGGTAGAAGAGCTGAGCTATGCTGTCATAGACTTCAGCAGCCCATCCGGCAAAATCCCAGTGCACTACCACAAGGAGGTGGAAAGTGCTATAAACGAATGTATTGTGGAGTACACATTGTCAGCTGACGAGGATGCTCCACAAATTCATATTGAAAGCAGCAAGTTTGTTCGGGACGTAATGTTTCTACATCTGGAATCTGACTCCTGTATGGAGATACTACGAAACCGAATAAACAACATTAAGGCACCATGGGAAGGTGGAAGACTCTCGCTTGTGAAGAAGACGGAAATCCCTGCCCTTACAAAGGCATCCTTTTATATAAAAGGATGGGGTGGAAGTCTGAAAACCGAGGCCATAACAAATATAATTACCAAACAGAACAAAGGCCTCGATGCGAGCAAGTGGGAAATCTTCCACCGTGAGGAGGGCACCTTGATCGTGGTAGGTCTGGACAAAGCGTCCATGGCTTACCTGGAAGAACGAAAAGGGAAGGCCTTCTTTGCCACCTCAGCCATATATTTCAAAGTCGGGAAGACTCCCATTGGCTGGTCAGTAGGCCCGACTAAGAAAGCCAAAAAGGATAAGGCGGAGCCTAAAGAAAAAGGGGAATCGGAGATTAGTGTATCTCAAGAGGCCCCAACACAAGCCGTCTCATAAAGATGCTGCTCCTGCTGTAGATAAACCTCCATCGGAGTAAGACGGCGACCCAAGCCCTGATTTATTTATTTTAAAGTCTATGAATTTAAAATTCTTACAGACTATTTAAATACATGCATATACATATATACAGATTATATTTCAAAGAAAATATAAATTATTGGCTGTTATTTAATGCAAACAAAATATTTCGTTTAATCAAATTTTCACATAAGATACACGTAGTGTTCATACAGGAACCATGGACAATTAAGAACAAGGTTTCTGGCTTGAACGACTGTAATTATCAAGTTTTTCATGCAAAGACCGGGGCTAGACCCAGGGCGTGCATACTATGCCCAGGGCATGCATACATGCTGATGGCTTCAGTGTATCAACCTTCGGATACCCCGACACCTCCACCAACGTCGGATTTGAGGCGCATTATATCTTCCGCCAGGAGTAAAGGTAGGAATATCTTAATAGGCGGTGATGCCAACTCGCATCATCTCTCTTGGGGTAGCACTAATTGCAACAATAGAGGTGATGCGTTATTTGAATATTTAGTGGCAAATAACATCTTCACAGTAAATACTGGGAATGAACCAACTCTCATTAACAGAATTAGGGAAGAGGTTATTGACATCACTATATGCTCAGAAAACTTAATTGATAAAATAAGCAATTGGCAAGTGTCGGAAATACATTCCTTCTCTGATCATCGCTATATTTTCATGACTTTAGACCATCCTGATCCTAACCCCATAACATTTAGGAATAGGGCCAAGACGTACTGGTCAAGATTTAGGTCTAGTTTACAAAACAAACTCGAGAACTATCCACCACCAGTAGATACTGTAGGGCGCATAGATTAAGAGATAGATAGACTAAGTACTGATATTAGGGAATCCTTTGAGGACAAAAAGAAAAACCCTGGATGACGGGTCAACTTATAAATCTCAGAAGAGAAACCAGAAGGCTCTTTAATAGGGCCCATAGGAAGGGACTCGATATACACTGGGAAGAATATAAAGGTAAACTTAACGTTTACAATAAAAAATAAGGGATGCCAAACGCGAATCCTGGAAGCTTTTCTGCGAACAGGTAGACAGCGTTAGTGAGGCTTCCAAAATAAAGAAACTTCTGTCGAAAACCCACACTCAACCTGAGACACTTGTTGACTCGGAGGGCAGGAGGGCAGAGACGATGGAGGAGTTATTAGGATTTCTTATGGAGGCACACTTTCGTACGGTGCAGGGGAACCGTCCGGAAGCGGTACACCCCCGAGGAATATGGAAAATCCAAGGATAACAATAGATACTCGAATAGAGTTGGCTAATATCTTCATGATCTGTCTTACAAATGCATATATGCCCCTGGCATGGAGGGAGGGTAGAGTTGTCTTCATTCCAAAACCGTAGGGCAAGCTATGCGGATCCGAGGGCTTACAGACCGATAAGCCTAACTTCATTCTTACTGAAGACATTGGAACGAATTGTGGATACAGGGGGAATACTTTCTCCCTTGCTGTGGGTGGTGACTGAAGACATTATCCCAAGAAGGATTTGCTCCCGTCTCCTATGCAGACGATGTAGCGATACTGATAAGGGGAAACAATCCTAGGGTTCTTTGCGAAAGGGCAATAGAGGCCCTGAGTTTAGCTTATAACTGGGCTAAACAAAGGGGTCTCAATGTCAACCCAGAGAAGACAGAAATTTGTATGTTTACAAGGAAACGGAAGATTGCACATGTGGAATCACCGGTTTTTCGATATAGGACGATACAGATTAATAAAAAGGTCAAATATCTAGGAGTGATACTCGACTGGAGGTTATTCTGGAAGGACCATATAGAAAGTAGGGTGATCAAGACCCAAAGAGTCTGGACCTATTGCAGAAGGGCAATTGGGGCCAAATGGGATTGAGCCCAAAGATGGCACACTGGTTCTATACGAGTGTGGTAAGACCAATTGTGACGTACGCCTCGTTAGTATGGTGGACGTCCTTGGAGAAGAAGGTGAAAATCAAACATCTTCAAAGGATACAAAGACAGTGCTGTATCGGCATCTGTGGCGCGATGAGAACCACATCAACTAAGGCGATGGAAAATATTCTATCAATACTGCCTATTGATATACAGGTTAAATACGAAGCAGCTCTGGCTGCTACGAGATTGATGGTAATGGGTGAGTGGCTGACTAGGGAACACACAACCAAACCCCAGAGTATAGTACACGTCTTACCCGGGAACAACGCTCGCACGGTCACGTGCGATAGAATCCCTATTAGATATGTACAATCACACTGCACCACCATAATATCGGAAGGTATGGAGTGGGAGGATGCAGATGCAATGAACCCCATAACTAACCGAGGAATCGAGGATTGGTGACCGATCGGGTGGAGGTTTCTGTGACATGGATCGTAACTTTAGCAAATACTTCCGCCTGCCGGATCATAGCACGGTATTTCAGAGTGAGATCGTGGCTATTACGGAACTTACAGACTACGATTCGTATATTCACGGATAGTAGGAAGGCCATCGAGGCCCTAAGGAATCATGTGGTTCAATCTCGGGGTGTACTACAGTGCAAGGATGGGATTAACTCATACACGCAATGTGGGGGCATAGAGGTAATATGGATTCCAGGACATCAGGGGATACCTGGAAATGTTGGGGCAGATAGGCTAGCAAAGATGGGAGCATTAATGGCGAACTCACACTAGATAGTCCGAAGCCATTTCAGGTTTTTAAGAACGAACTAAAGCGATGGGCTATAGAATTGCATAAAAGAGATTGGCAGCACTCTACCATAGGTAGGGTGACTAGAATTCTATGGGGGTACCCAGATGGTAGTAGGACAAAGGAGGTCCTAACATTGAGTAGGCCAACACTACGGAGGTTGGTTTATTTAATAACAGGACATACAAAGTTAAGGACTCACCTGGCACGAATGGGTATCGTTGGCGATATAACATGCAGTGCCTGCCATGAAGAGGACGAGACACTGGAGCACTACTTGTGCAACTGTCCAGCTTTTAGTTAAATTAGAAGACAAACATTTAATCAGGAGATTATACAGGAGATGGAATTCCTTAGGGGCTCTAATTGGAAAGACAAGGAAGTACATTGATGAAACTAGGTTCTTGACATAATCAAACTCAGAGGTTTTCCATGGTATCGGTGGTGGCTCCCTACAGTGGAATGGGAACTCCTTATTATAGAGCGCACAACAGGCCTATGAGGCCTAAGTGTAATCCATGACGGATTGGGATGCTTATGCTCCGCTTCTTCAACCTAACCTAACCTAACCCAACCTACGTGTATCTTTGGTGTACCATCACCATCGTAAACCGCGCATATCTCTGGGAGGGAACACTTTTGGGGCTCTATATCTGCTCTCAACTGGACAAACCAAAAGGAGCTGGTCTTCTTGCCACCGGTCATGAGAGAAGCGTCGAAGATTACATTGAAAAGATTTGCCCTAAATGGAATTATCTGGAACAAATATTTGGACAACGGCGTGGTGTCAATCTTTTTTGTATAATAGAAACGTCAGTGGAGTCAGAGAACATTGTCCTCGAGGATGTTGATGTACTTTTAGACTTTAACGATGATGAAACGAAACCGGAAGCTGTTGAAGACATCACGATTAGTTCTCCAGAAACTTCAAATAATTCCCAGTCACCTACTGATTCAAACTCATTAAAAGAAAGCATTAAAAAAATGCCGCAAACTACTCCAAAATCTAAGAATGCACATCCTTTTAATATGCTCCTTTCATTGCAAGAAAAAAATATTGGAAATTGAAATAAAGAGATTTGAGCTGCGAAGAGAAACTGCAAAGAGTGGAATTGATATAACAAAAGCTAAACTAGAACAGGATTTCGAAATTCGAAAGCTACAAGTTGAAAGTGAAGAAAGGGTTAAAAAATTGGAATTAGAAATGAAATATAAATCAGGGGCTGGACTTCCTCAATAAATTTTAGTACAAATATACAGGCATGTCGCACATTCCGATCGCAGTGGGTTCAGCTTCGTAGTTACGTACCGATCCTTGGTTTTGATTTTTCAGATTCTTGTGACAAAATAAAAATTACAACCAAATTAAATTCTATATACTTTGAAAAATATTTTCGTTTTACGTTTTCTGAAGAAGCTAAACACGAAATTGATTCCACTTCCGAAAGGAATTGAGTTCTGTGAAATGGCTAATAGTTTATTTTTAGTAATGAATAAATTTTTTTGTGTTTTATAAACATACATATAAATTAAAATAAAAAATGTATTAATTTTGTTCTTTTATTAACTCCAATATGGCACGTCTTTTTATTTCCTCTCTCCAAATTTGAGCGATTTTCAAATTCATTGGCAACAGGTACTTCCATTATGTCATTTTCTTCATCTAATGTAAAATCAATTGCTTCGTTTTGATCTATTAGAATGTTGTGAAGTATTGCACAAACTAAAATCCAATGTAAGCATGTTCAACATATGATTTGTTTTTTATTTGAATTTTCAATTCCTTTAAGCTATTAAATCGCTCCTTCATTAAGTCATAGGTGTGTTCAATCCTAATGCGGTATCGGCTTAGAGTTTTGTTGAAATCAGTACGATCTTTGGAATCGCCTTCAGACGAATTTGTTCTAAAAGATGTTATGACAGTACTTGTTAACTTATACGCACTATCTCCAGCTAACAATTCCGCTCCGTTAAATTTTTTTTTTTTTTGGATTTAAGGACAATTCGCAATTATTGTAAATTCGTGCGTCGTGTACGCTGCCTGGATATCCTACAACCATGTGGCGAATCCGAAGGCGATGATCCGAGGCGATGAGTATACGTGCTTTCGAGAGAAATATGATTCGGAATCATCCAGTGGTTTTTCCGCCAACTTGATTTCTGTTCCGTCTACATAGCCAACACAATGGGGCAATTCGTGAATCGTGTTGGAAACAATATTCTTTCTTTCAAAAGCATCTGGCCAGTAGTTTTTTCACTTTCTTTTGGCATTTTTCATTTTGAATTAAAAAATTTTTTATGTTCTTCACGTTGAATTTATTTTTGACAATTTTTTCCAAAGCAAAGTTATCTGTCAAAAACTGCACAAGTTCCTAAAAAGGGGTTTCATGAAAAACGTGTCGCAAATTTAAGTAGTTGCGCAAAGGGTAAATTTAAACGTTTACATGAAAACCGTTATTGATTTGGTGTTTGCACAAGCCAGACGAACTTGGTTAGAAAATGTATAGGGTTTCTCATTCCAAGAGTAATTTCCATAAAATTATTATGGCACCCCAGAAAGTATATATACATAATGGGTCCTTATCAATAAGGAAGTCGAATAAACCATGTCTGCCTTTCCGTCTATTTGTGGGTGGAATTGGTTCTATCATGTCCAACTAAGCCACCAAAAATACACTTGAGTACTGATAATAAAAGTGCGTTGGCTTTCGAAAACAGCTGTTCTGCTCTGCTGTGCAAGTTGGAGTATTTATAAACTCTTTTTGAATTTAAAACAAATTTTCGAACAATTAGCCACAGAATTCAATATAACAGCAAAGAGATTGGATAAAAATTTTTCATTTGAAAAGTTACCAAAGAAGAATTTTTCCAGCTTAAATGTAATAAATACTTAGTTTTACATTTTTATTTTTTTATTTACATAAGTGATACTTTTATAAATGAAACCAATCAAAATTTGTAAAACAATTTATCATTAATTCCATGGGTTCAAAAATTATTATTGGTTCAAGAATATCATATATAATTTTTTTTAATTTTAACATGTATGATCAAGGTATATACAATCACGATCCAACTGATATGAAACTAAAAGCATTCAGAGAGATTAAATATATTCAGCTACTGCGAAGGCCACAGAGAAGAGAAGTGCGGTTTTACAACCGCAATCAATTGACAAAGTGACAGGTAACTTTAACCCATCCTCGGACACTGGGTTAAATTGTTATTTACGAATTCCATGTCTAATATGTCTCGGCTGATAAAACCTCCCAGGTGTACATACGAAATTGATTCAAAAGCGTCCAGATAATCCTTATATTAAAAATATGGCACACAATATCGGGCAACTTTGTTTCGTAAGAGTTAAAAGCAATAGTTTAAAATATCGTTATTAAAATATAGATATTTAATAATTATTTGAATTCTTACAAATAAAGGATTCTTCAACAAGAACTTTGTTTTCTCAAACAAAAACTTTAGATGAAGATGATTCAAATATTTATTATATTACGAAGAGAAAAGTTCGGTAATTATCCACGACCACGCTGGCCTCAAAGCCAAATCCTTACACAAAATTCGACATGTGGTGGTTTTGAATAACCCCAATTGTTGAGAACGTCAAAGAATTGATAAGTTTGGATCTGCTTCAACAGTGTGGCTCACAGCTGCGATGTTTCTAGTTGAACGACCCGAGACTGTCGCCTCTAATTTAACGACCAAATTCTTATCGGAATCGCCATTTTCATAGTGGATTTTAATTATTTCGAGCGAAATTGATGTCACTGTAACAATTGCCAGTGCATCTACTACGAATACGTCAAGAAAATAAATGTCAAAACTATAATGTTGTTGGTGTTGCCACAATTAAAAAACAAAGTTCATGTTGAAAACCCTTTATGAAACTTTGCGTCTATCTTTTACTACAGGAAGAATTATATTGGTATTAGAAATCATAAATTAAATTTTAGGGTTGTGCAATTGCAAAGTTTTTTAGTACCTTAAAGTAAGCAAATATATTACTAATTTTAATTTTTTGTTAAAACTATTTTATACTTCAGAAAAAATTAAGTTGGTAATACAAATTTAGTACATGAATTCACGGTTGGACAATTTTTTTTGTCGTATGAGTAACGAATTTTGTTTGTGTTAAACATATTTCATATTTCTGAAAGGAGTTTATTGGTATTAGAAATCAGAGAAGTCAAAAATGCAGCTTCAGAGCTGAACAATTTAAACTTATTCTTAAATATTAAAGTAACTAAATAAGATTGGGCACGGCCAAATTTATTTACAATTAGCAGCGTTAGTTTATATATTCGACAAATTTGTTCCTTCAGCACATTTAATACAAAGTTTAAATTAAATAAAATTTTTGCTATCAACAAATTATAATAATTCACTTGATGCCATTAAAATAACTTTAATGGAGTAAACTCAATCAGTCTTGTATTTAATACATTAAACTTTCTAATGAGCATGTAGGCATTGCCATCGGTTTGAGACAGTGTCGTGCGCAGTCTGCGCAATTTTTATAGATGAAAACTGTTGACATATATAATTAAGCCAGCTAATAACTGGAAAAAAACAAAAATATATACAAATGAGTACTGATGATGAAAGTGGAGCGGCTTTCGAAACAGTTGTTTTGCTTTGCTGTGTAAAATGGATACTTGAAATTGATCGCCTTGGAATATTTATCATATTTTTCTGTAATTATGAAACATATTTTCGAACAAGTGGTCTATCAATCTTAATCCTTTTTTGTTAATTAATCCTATTTTCTTTTCTGGTTTCTTGACCTCTTTTTAATAATTATTATACTCTAATATTTTTAAGCTTAAGGTACCATAAACCAACATCTTCAGGAAGAATTATTAATTATTATTCGAAACATAATAAGAAAGTTATTATAAATATAGCTACAAATTTTGTGGATAAAGTTTTAACAATTAGTGACAGTAGATTTCGTAGAAAAAATAATAATAAAATTAAAAATATATTAAGGAATAATGATTTTCCCGCTTGGAAAATATATAAATTAATAGATCAATATACATTAAGAAATAGTAACATAAATAGAAACGTAAGTGACCCTAAAATTTACAAATCTTTAACTTATGTATCTGCAATATCAGAACGCATTGGTAAATCAGGAATATGTGATTCTGAAAAATATACATTAGCTTATAGAACTTATAAACATTAAACAAGTTTTTTTAGTATGACAAAAGATAAAGTTGATATATTAGACAGGTCGAATTTAGTTTATAAAATACCTTGTAATGAAAATGACAATGAAGATGGCAATAAGGTGTATGTAGGTACAACAATGAATATATTAAAAACTAGGATTGCAGGACATAAAACTTATCAAAGATATAGAGATATAAACTCACAAAAAACTGCATTATCTTCACATTGTACTAGATATAATCATTATCCAAACTTTTAAAATGTTTTAATATTAAACACAGAAATAAAAATAATTATAGACGCAGATTTATGTTAGAAATGTTACAGATAATCAATACACCAATCACAAAAATAATTAATTTTGAGCAAATGTAGCTCAAAATTTTAGACAACTAGTTAATAAGAGATAGATATGTAGGTATAGGTTTAAAAAAATTTGTTACTGTTCAAATATTTTAAAGTTTATTTTAATTTCCCTGCAGTAGATCGAACTAGTATCAAATTAGTATTGCACTAGTACAAAAATCACCAGTACTAGTTCCCAACAGTAAACTTTCCTATACCATATTAATGCTCAAATTAACATTGAGTGTGTTTGGAAAATTACTAGTACCATTGGTACTAGATGGAAGCTAGGGGGATACTAGTACTATTAGTACTAGATGAGTACTAGTATAATTTCTCCTAGTCGGATACTAGTACAATCAGTTCTGCATTAAGAACTGGTTTATATATAAAAAAATCCCTAAATTTATTGGTTTTTTAAACCCAATGAAATTTGTTAAGTCTTTGTCTTCACAAGCAAATTTTCGGTTCATCAATTCTTAGTTTATAACAGGAAATGGAGTTACATTTGGTACTCCACCATATACAAAAATCCTTTAATTTAAGATATTTGTTTTGATACTTCACCATATACTAAACAATTCCTTTTCCGTATTTTAAGAAGAAAATGCAAAGTTCTTGAAAAGATCCACAATATCACTACTTCACTCAATGTCGAAAAATTCCATTGATATAACTGATCTTTAAAAGCAGTAATGAACATACATTACATATATAAGTTTTTATTATTTTATAAAAGATCGCATATGAACATAAATATTAACAAAAAACCCCTTTTAAAAAATTTTAAAATTAGCTTTTCATTTTATTTATTTTTTAAAATGTCACTTTTTTAACACACAAGAGAAAACTACGGCTTACTTACATAAATTATCGAATAAATAAAGTGATATGCAGGTGGCAAAGTCTTCTAATACTATTTTTTGTTTGAAATTTGAATTTGTTTAAAAATTGTAACAATTAAAAATAAAATAAATAAAAAGCGAATTAGCAATACGCTTTAAAACATGATCAAAAAGTAATATGAAATTCTACAAGTCAAATCAACCTACAAATGAACTACTTGAAGTACTAGTACTTTTCTGTATATGTTCAATCACCTTTTGAACTAGTGTTTGCTATACTAGTAATCGTACCAGTAGCTTAAAGACAATTAACGCTTATCCTCCTGCAGGGTGGTTTTCAGACTTTTTGAATTTTGTTGAAAAATGTGTGTATATGTTTATAATTTATTTAAATTTTTTTGAGACTAGGTGTATATACCCTTCAGGAAATAAAATAATCGGTTTATAAAAACACTAATTATAAATTAACTATTTTGGAACTGACTACAAATTGGTTTAAATCTAATGCAGATATCAGCCAAACAAAAAAAAACTAAATATTTTGAATTTAACTTTTATTTTAAGTCATGAAATGTGCTTGAATTTTTAAAAGATATCTTTTTTATTATTTTTTAATAAAAAATTGATTGAAACTTAACTACTTATAAATGAACTAATAAAAATTGTTTTAAATACTTTAAATTAAACTGACTACAAATTGGTTGAAAAATAAGTAATTAGTAATCAATTAAAAAGTCATGCTGAGATGGCCAATTGAATTTCGCCTATGACATGTATATGTTAATAGAATGAGTCGACGACAAGGAAAAAAGTCACTTTATACACTAGTTGTGCTTATTTAAAACCTAATTTTAAGTAACTTAAAAATGTGTTTGACTTCCTACAGGGTATTTTTACCTATATACATACGTACATATAAATTATTTTTATTATTTATTTTTGTGTGTATCCTAGTCAGCATGTGGGATTAAGATTGTTTCACCAAACTGAGTCTTTTTCGAGTACCTTAGGTGATCAAAAACTGATTAATCAGTTCTGGGCTTAAAATAAGACTCGAAAATGATTCCCAGAAATACTTAGAAAGTGATTTAAAAAACAAAAAAAACAAACACAACAGCATTTCAAATCAAAAAAAATATACATAAAGAACTACCACAAACTGTATCGAAAATGAGTCGAAATTGATCAGAAGCGCGAATCATAAAGGACTCCTTTATAAGAGTCGCGGCTAGGGTACCATTTTCTCCCGAATGAACAGTCATTTTCGACTCGATAACGAGCGCATAAATGCTTATTTTAATCGTGCGAAGGACTCGAAAAAGGCTCGAATATGTTTATTAATTTCCTAAAATGCTGACTGGGATGTTTATTGAATACATATGTATACACTTACATGAACGGACCCAGTCAGCATTTTATGAAATTAATGATCCTATTCGGGCCTTTTTCGACTCCTTCGCACGATAAATCCTTTTTATACACTTCCCAAAAAAAGTGAAAGGCTATATATAGGTTTGTCATTCCGTGTGTAATTTCTGCGATATGCACATGGGACCCCATAAAGTATATATATTCTGGATCCTTATGAATAGCGATGACTATTGAGCGATGTACGTCTGTCTGTACGTGAAATCGGGTTTCCCAAGCCCCCAGAAGAGCTAGACACTTCGTTCTTAAACCGTTGGATTGAAAATGAACTTAAATAGAGTGAAATGCAGAAAGATCCGAAGTATGGTTCCAGAGCTGGGAAGCAAAATTTGTACCTCAATGGTCTATTAAAAATTAAAAAAATAAACATTTTTTTCCAGGGATGGGAAATTAAAAATTTTTTTTTCGGCCTATTGCGTATTTTGTAGTTCATGTAGTAACTAGAATTGTTAAAAATTTCAACTTTTTCTTTAACAAAACCACTTTATACGTCATGAAGATTTGCATTGGCAAAAAACAAAAATTTTTAAATTAAAATTTTGTTTCCAGGGATGGGAAATTGCATTTTTTTATACGTGCCTGTCTTATAATTTAGAAAGATCAAAAATTAAAAAAAAAATAAAAATTTCGAATCCAGGGTTGGACAAGTGCAATATTTTGTAGTACATGAAAGTGGCCAAAATGGTTAAAAAATTGAAATTTTTCTTAAATAAAACTACTTTATACCTGAAGAAGACTTGCACTGATAAAAAATAAAAAAATTAAATTTCGCTTCCGGGGTTGGGAAAAAGAAAGTTCTTTTGGTACATGCAATATTTTGTAGTACATGTAATAACCAAAATTGTTATAAATTTTGAGTTTTTCTTAAATAAAATCACTTTATACTTCATGAAGATTTGCATTGATAAAAAAATTTTAAAAATTAAAATTTCGCTTCCAAGAGTGGGAAATTTAAATTTTTTTATACATAAAAGTAACCAAAATGGTTAAAAATTTAAAATGTTTCTTCAATAAAACTGCTTTATACCTCATGAAGAGTCGCATTTATAAAAAAGCAAAAAAAAATTAAATTTCAATTCCAGGGCTGGGAAATTGAAAGTTTTTTTGGTACATGCAATATATTGTAGAACATGAAAGTGACAAAAATGGTTGCTAACTAACGTCGGCTTTTTACTAATTAAAACTATTTTTTAATTCAGAAAAAGCAAAGTTAGTATCAAATATTAAAACAAATTAAAATTTCGATTCCAGAGTTGGATAACTGCAATATTTTGTATTACATGAAAGTGACCAAAATGGTTACATATTTTAAGTTTTTCTTAAATAAACCTCATTATTAAGAGTTGCATGAACCTCATTATTAAAATATTTTATGGCACATGAAAGTGATCAAAAAGTTTAAAAATTCACTAAGAAGAGAGTTGGAAATTCTAAATATTTCTGGAACATAAAAGTACCCACATAAATTCCAAATTTTGTTTTTTAGTGAATTAAACCTATTTTATACTTCATGAAGAATTAATTTGGTATTAAAAATTCGGTTCCAAGGTTGGAAAATCGAAATTTTATACATAAAAGTAGCCATTTAAGTTCCTTATTTTGGTTGTGTGCGAATGAAATCGTTTTTATACCTCGGGAAGAGTTAAATTGGTACTAAAAACTAAAATAATTAAAAATCCAATATCAGGGTTGGAATATCGACATTTCCTGATTCATAAAAGTAACCATACAATTTGTTATTTTTGATTCTTATGATGAATTATACCTACTTTATATATCAGGAAGAAATAAATTAGTATTAAAACCAAAAAAATCTAAAAGACGATTGATTCTACGGTTGGACAATTAGAACCTTTTGGGGTACATGAAACGGATTTTTTCTTTTGTTTGTAAATTAAACATATTTAATATATTTGAAAGACGTTCAGAGGTATTAGAAGTAAGATGAGCCAAACATTTAGCTTCATAACCAACAAATTTAAACGTTGTCTTAAATATAAAAGTAACTGATAACATCATTTTGTTTTTATACACTCCAAAAAAGAATTTGGAGGGTATATTCACTTTGTCATTCCGTTTGTAACGCATCGAAATATCCATCTCAGACCCCATAAAGTATATATATTCTTGATCAGTGATGAAATCTTAGACGAACTGAGCATGTCCGTCCGTCCGTCCGTCTGTGGAAATCACGATTCAGTCCAAACGAAAACAGCTAGACTCTTGAAATTTGGCATAAATATATTTTAAAGCTTAGAGCAGGTTAAGTTCGAAGATGGGCTAAATCGGGCAAGAGGGAAAAAAATTCCCCTAAGAAGAACTAAACCAACCCAGAAAAAACAACATAATTTTTAAAGTTTTTTGGTTATTTTGTTAAGCAAATGATATATTTTTATGTCAAATACGGTCCAACGCCTTAAAATTGGAGCCATTAAATAAAATAAAAATATTTTTTGACCCCGCCCACGTCAGTGGGCGTTGTTATAGGTAAAAATAGCATAAAAATTTAACAAATTGTTTTACTTAAGCCTACATTCCTTAAAAATAACACGTTTAAGCTTTAATGACGAAGCTGAGACGAAACCTGGTACTACTCTGCCCTACCCCCTCCTTCCCCTTCGCCCCCTAAATGACCCTACCAAAAAAAAATTTTTTTTTTTAATTTTGTATATAATCATCCCAAGCATTTATCTTTAGAGTTTTATGACTGCCGATTTCCACAGCCCTGGCCAGAGCGACCCCGCCAAAATACAGTTTTTATACCCTCCAAAGAGAATTGGACCCCATGAAGTAAATATATTCTTGATCAGTGATGAAGTCTAAGACGGTCTAGCAATGCCCATACGTTCGCCTGTGGAAAACATGATATTGTATATTTTTGAACCCCGCCCCCTTTAGTGGGCGTTGACGTACGATATTATATAAAGTAACTCTGTCCCACCAAGTTAAACATTTTAAATTCCCTTACTAAATATTTGGAGGGTATTTAAGATTCGACCCGGTCGAATATAACGTTTTTACTTGTTTATAATAAGATTGGAATATTAAGAATATTTTCAATAATCATCAAACCAGCAGAACGGATCAGTACTGATTTCGAGGCCGCTACGCCATCTCATCAGCGTTCTTTGTTCAATTTTTCCACTTTTTGCTATTTAACCAATGTTATTAACGAAAATTGAATATGAGAAGTTCCCACATTCATATATTTAAGTTATGACCTTTTTGGTTAGTACGAAATTCCCCAAATCTGACGATTAATATTCCCAATATTCCATATATCTCTTTCTTTTCAAAAATTGTAAAAAAGTTGTTCCCCTAATGTATACGTTTAAATATATTGTTATTATATGTTTTTTAAAATTTACTTAAATTTGTTTGAAACTTCTTGATTTTTGTTGAAAAATATGTATATACATAAGTAAGTATATACATATGTATGTATACGTATTTTTGTTTATATTTATATGTAGTATTAATTTGTGAAGGGTGTTTTTTTATAGAGCGATACAACTTTGAGTTGGCATCACTGCTTTATTTGACCACCCATTTAACAGCTGATAGTTGATTTTTGTTTAGTTTGCTTTGACATTTCATTATGGATTGACTTATACCAGAGCAACACGTGCAAATTGTGGAAATTTGTAATCAAAATAATGGTTCTGTTCGTCAAAGTTATCAAAATTCGTTCAAAATTTCATTTTCCACATGGCCGAAATCATATATGTATAAACATTAATGTCATACAATTTTCTATTCAGTAAAGGCCGTTTCATTGATATCAAAAATATATTACTATGCCTTATTATGATTTAAACTTGTATCACTCTATAAAAAACACCCGATATATATGCATACAAAGTATATCTATATCAAGTATATGCAAGAGCCCAACTGACTAAAATATTTTTTAGTTTCTACCTGAACGTATGTCAAAATTTGTTTACTTTTGTAGCGAGCCATATTTGTTTATTCCGTTGAAAAAATAATTTTGTAAAATTGTGAAAAACATTATTAATTCAACAAAAGTAGCAAAAAAGAATTGTTGTGGAAAAGATTTTTGTGAAAAAGTGTATTATTTAAGAAAAGTAACAAAAATAAATTGTTTTAAAAAAGTTCTATGCGAAGTATTTAAATTTTTGGAAATAATTGTGAACAAAAACCTATTTTATAAAAGAAAATTTCTGACACAAGATTATAATTTTGCACAAACAAAATGTACGGTGGTTTTTGTAATTTTATGTTGTTATGCTCTTGTGACTACTTGATATAGATGTACATATATATATATATATATATATATATATATATATATATATGTATATATATATATATATATATATATACATATATGTACATATATATATATATATATATATATATATATATATATATATATATATATATATATATATGTATATATATATATATATATATATATATATACATATACATACATATATATAATATTAAAAAATTGTTTTTATATATGTTTCTTTTTAAATATACGTACATATATGCATGAATAGGTTAAAATATTTCATTATTTATTTAAATTTTGTTTGAATCTTTTTGTATATTGTTGACAAATAGTTTTGTTTCATAAACTAAAATTTTTTCACATCAAATAAAATAACACTGCTCAGCAGAAAAATCCTCCTTTAAATAAAACTATGTGGACTATATGGGATTTTGATGCGCTGAACTCAAATCCGTTTAAGGATTTTTTCCATCAGGTCGGAATGTTTTTTTAATAGGCGTGTCAAATTTTCCCCCTAAATTAGTCAGGTACGTAGACATATTTCACCCTAACTCGAAAACGAGTCATCCGATTTTTAAAAGTAAAACACCAAAAGATGCGTAACAAAATTTATTTTAGTCGAATATAATTTTTTTCTATCTCTTATTGTTTTGGAATTATTCAGAAATTAATGGAGATAAAAATTGTTTTTCGTGCTAAGTTCGTAATTGTTTTCAGCTTAAAAATGGAATTAAAAAAATGAAAGGAAATATTCAACACTTTTCACCTTTTTCTGAGAACTACATATCTTGAAAATAAAATAAGCTATAAACCATAAAAATCGGTTAAAAAATTTGGATTTTATTGTCAATTTACCGCAGGTACCCAATATTGTAATGCAACCAAACTTACATATCACGATAGCATTTCGTTAGGTGACCAGGTAATGGAACTAAAGTACAACGGTATTTTGTGTGCCTCTTGGAATTAAGAATTATAAATAGTATTTTTGATTTACCTGTGATTTCAAATCGAGAACATTAGGGTAAATTCTAGTATTCATTGTAGCAGTATATATAGAAGTTGATGGAAAATAAGTGAGTCAGTTTTAATTTGAATATCGTGCGGCTAAAATCGGCAACAGTAAATAGATCTTATAGTGTTCTTTATTATTGTGTAAAGAAATAAAGCAATTAAAGAATTTGTAACAAATCTCCAAATTTATTTTGTTATGTATGTATGTGGCGATCTAACTTTAAGTTCTCAACGGCAGACAATAACTTCCCAGATTAAAGATGCTTATCACCGTTATTTTGGGTTTCCTATTGATCATAGACATAAAAATTGGCTGCCGAAAATATGTTGTAATAGCTGTGCAAGGTCTTTAAGAGGTTGGTTAAAAAGAAGTCATAAGTCTTTGCCGTTTATGAAGCCAGCTATTTGGAAAGAACTACAAAATCATGAAAATGATTGCTACTTTTGCCTGACTAAAATACGTGAGCTTACGAAAAAAACCAAAAATAAAGTTATATATCCAAATACTTCATGCGTCAAAGGACCAGCTTACCAATTTACAAGTAAATATTTATCTCCATTGCCTCCTACAAATGACGAATAAAATGGGCTTTCTTCGCATTCAGTTGTAAGTTCAACGAGTCAAGCTTATTTTCCGAATCCAACTGATCTGAGTAACTTAGTTCGTGAATTAGGGCTCCCAAAAAACAAGTCTAATCTTCTTGCATCCAAATTAAAATAATGGAATTTGGTGCAAAAGGACGTGAAAGTCTCATACTTTCGAAATAGAGAACAAGCTTCTTTGAGTTATTTCAGCAGACAGGGAGATTTGGTATTTTGTGATAATGCTGATGGACTTTTGCGACAACTGTGTTTCAGTGATAAATCTGAGGATTGGCGGCTTTCTATTGATTCAACATATTTCCATCGGTCCCACTCGCGTTTGCAAGAAATATGAAAGAAAGCTATTGTAGCATGAAGATGATACTACAAAAATCAAATATTCACATTACTCATGGAACTTATATGCAGATTTGAAAGTCGTAGCAATGTTAAACGGATTGCAAAGTGGATATACTAAATTTTGCTGCTTTTTATGTGAATGGGATAGCCGCGCGAAAGCGAAAGCGAAAAAGAGTAAATTTTATTCCAGGAGAAAAAAATGTAGCTGAAGAACCTTTAATTCAAAAAGAAAAAATTCTTCTGCCTCCTCTTCATATAAAGCTAGGCCTAATAAAAAATTTTGTCAAATCAATGAACAAGGACGGTGAAGGCTTTCTATACATTAAAAGCAAATTTCCTAGAATCAGCGATGCAAAAATAAAAGAAGGCATATTTGTAGGTCCACAAAGGACGAGGTCTTTAGAACGAAATTGAACGATGTGGAAGAAAGAGCATGGACAGGTTTTGTAAATGTGTGGCACAATTTTTTGGGAAACAGAAAAGTTGAAAACTACCATGAAGTCGTCGAAGAACTACTTTCTGCCTACAAACCTCTAAAGTCCCTTAAAATTAATTTTTTGGACTTGCATCTAGATTTTTTTTCCGGATAATCTTGGTGCAGTATCAGATGAACATGGTGAAAGGTTCCATCAAGATATGTAACATATAGAGAAGCGTTATAAACCCATCGGAAGGGATGCTTGCAGATTTTTGTTGGTTGATTTGGCAAGAAATAATATAATATAATATTAATAAAAAATGAAATATTAATTAAAGAAAACTAAAACTGAATCAACGGAACAGCTTAAGCTACTTTTTTATTTTAAAAATGTTTCTGAAATAAAAATTATTAACTTGTATCAAAAATTTTGTGTTATTTTAAACAAACAAAAAAAATATATATGTATATACATATATATATATATATATATATATATATATATATATATATATATATATATATATATATATATATGTATTTTAGAATGATTGAGCTCGAGGTCGTTTTTGTAAAAATCGTTATAATTTTTCTATTTTATTCGATATTTCGTCAACAATTTGTTGACATCATCAGGAATAACAATCGAAAATTAAAATTTTCTGTATAAATTGGTTTTGAAATATGACAAAAATTTTTTTCGAATATATCTATGCTTTCAAAAATATTAACATAAAAACAAAAGCTTGCTTGTATATATTTATTCATGTATACATCAATACATACATGAACGTATACATATGTATATGCATACATGAACATACACAACTACATACAAACATATATACACACACATAGCCCGCAAGGGTGTCTTCTTATGAGGATAACGGGTTTGACGACCCCGCGGACCCTGAGTTATCACAGGTCTGAGGGAATTCTAGATAGAAACCCTTAAAAGACTTGTGATTCCACACCGCTGAAAAGCATTAAGACCAAGTCCAGTACGGTCTTAATTATGGCATATCTGGACATACGAGAATGAATTTTTAGAACCCTGGGCTGGTGGTTGCGGTATTCTGGGACCTGAGTATGTAGGGGTGAAATTTTACAGAAATGGCTCTCAGGCTAATGCCACAACTGCCTCCGTCCTATTAAAACTTGGCAAGTCTCAAAGTACGTTTGAAGTTCGTCATCATTAAGTTGATGGTGCAGGTTCGGATGTTCTTCCCCGGTTAGCACGGATCTGGCTCTGGCGAGAAGATCCATAAGACCTTTTCGTCAACCCTCGCATGGACCTCACTGCTTGCAAAGGGACCCATGGGATCTTAACGTGACTGCACATCGAACGGATATAGCGGCTTTGAGTTTGGACCCACTAGAATGAACACGATTAATATAAATAAAAATAGAGGTAATAGACATGATGGGTTAAGCATGGTAGACAGCAAAAACCCATTTGTGAGGAAGTCGGTGATCATGAGATCACCCCCTTCAGGAGTTAGAAGTGGAGATAATCTCTTTTCCAATAGCGTTGCTAATAGCAGTGAGGTAAGCAGCAGTAGTTTGGGGAAATTAGGAGATAAGATTTCGAAGTTGTTAGACTTCTTAAAGGCGCGTTCGAACGTGCATAAAGATATTGTGACGATGTCGCGGGAGATACAGGCGTTGTATATGCAAGTAGCGGATGAGCTGAGCAGCAGACCTGTTAGTGACAAGAAGTCACAAATTCATAAGGAGACGCAGACGGAAGAACCGTCAAGGCCAACCTTTGTGCTAAACGCAACCCCAAAGCGCAAAAGAGATCCAAGCACTCTTAGCCCAAAGGGGAACAAATCTAAGAAGAAGAAGGGTGTAACCCCCAATAGGAATAGGGGAAATCATACACCCAGTGAGGCAGGCAGAAGTACGGCTGGGAAACCAGGCGTGAATGCTAAAGATCCTGGCTGGGTTAAAGTCCATACCAGAGTTAGAAGTAGAAAGAAGACAGTAAGACCAGATGCTTTGGTAATTAAAACGTGCGGGGATGCTTCCTATGCTGATATCCTCAGACAAGTGAAGAAAGACCCAAAGTTGAATAATCTGGGCCAAAATGTGAGGAACATTAGGAAGACTGGTAAGGGTGAATTGTTGTTGGAGTTGAATAAACCCGCGCACCAGGATACAAGTGAATTCAGGTCGACAGTAGAATCGGTACTAGGTCAGGTCGCCGAAGTAAGGGCAATATCCCATGAGGTTAGAGTCGAGATTAGGGATATAGATGAGGTAACCTCTAAGGAGGACGTTTATGAAGCCCTCATAAAAGCATCCGACGATTTGAAATCTCTGCAGCCTGCTGCAATTAAATCGTTGAGGAGAGCGTATGGAGGAACACAAACTGCCACCATTGGCGTAAGTGCTGCCATAGCTAGCCGTCTTGTGCAGATGGCGAAGATACGCATTGGTTGGGTCGTCTGCCGAATACGCGAAAAGGCAACGCCGATAAGGTGCTTTAGATGCCTAGATTATGGACATAGGGCCGCAAATTGTAAGGGGAAGGACCTTTCTAATAATTGCTTACGGTGTGGCGAAACCGGCCACAAAATTGGAACGTGCTCCAAAAAACCGTCGTGTTTGCTTTGTAGGAATGCAACAGACACCGCTAGTGATCATGTCACCGGAGGTGTAGTTTGTCCGTACTACAAAAAGGCGCTACAGAAACTTAAGGTTTAAAACCAAACTTAAGACATCAAAATGCGTATATTACAGTTAAATCTCAACCATTGCCAGGCAGCACAAGAGCTTCTTAAGCAAAGCGTTCGAGATTTAAATGTAGACGTCGCTGTGCTGAGTGAGCCATATAGGACCATGGGATCTGTAAATTGGGTTTCTGATAACACGGATACATCGGCGATATGGAACACCAGCACCTTAACACTACGGGATAGAATAACATCACAATGTGGGTATGCCCGAGCCACTATCTCTGGTATCACATTGTACAGCTGCTATATTCCCCCTAGGTATTCTATAGAGGACTTTCGAAGCATAGTTGATAATATAGTAACAGATGCAGCCACCAAGAACCCAGTCATAATAGCAGGTGACTTTAATGCGTGGGCTGTTGAATGGGGCTGCCCCTTGACGAATGCAAGAGGTAGAGTGCTCTTGGAAGCCTTTTCTGCATTGAGCGTTGTACTCATGAATAATGGGGTTGAACAAACTTTCAGACGAGGTGATGCTGGTTCGGTAATTGACATTACGTTTGCCAGTAGCAGCATCACAAGCCAGGTGAACTGGAGAATATCTGACATTTATACTCATAGCGATCATAGCGCTATAATCATAGATGTACAAGATGAACAGCACCATGTGGCTGTACAAGCACGAGACTTGACAGGCTGGAAGATAAATACCTTTGATAAGGATATCTTCGCAGCTTGTATGGAGAACATGCAACTGAATGGTTCGGCTGAAGATATGGCAGAACAATTAGTGAGCCATATCACGAGTGCGTGTAATGTGAGCATGACGAAGCGTAAAAGGTCACCAAATAAGCCTCCAGTTTACTGGTGGAATGGTGAAATTGCTAGGTTGCGTTCGGAGTGCATAACCTCCCGAAGGCAGTATACAAGGACGCGAGGTAGTCTAGAGAACAGTGTACACCATCAAATATATAAGGATAAAAGGAAAGCGTTGAAGATTGCAATACGTAGGAGTAAGCGCAGCTGTTTCCTTAATATATGTGAGGAATTAGATGGTAATCCTTGGGGCCTTGCATATAAACTGGTAACCAAGAGACTTAAATGTCTTGGTCCATCGCCGCCAAGAGAGGAGCCTATTCTCAGGGGAATTGTAGATCATCTCTTTCCCCAACAGGAAATTCCTACGTGGCAAAACAGCTATTCGGCTGCATTTTCCGATATTCCTCCGGTTACGATTTCCGAGATAGAAGGCGCTGTCTCGAAATTTAAAGACAATAAGGCACCAGGCTTAGATTGTATTCCAAATATTGTGCTAAAAGAAGCCGTCAAACTCCACCCTGAGTACTTCTTGAAGGTAATAAGCGCATGCTTGAGCCAGGGAATTTTTCCGACAATGTGGAAAAGACAAAAGCTGGTACTGTTACCCAAGGATAATAAGCCGCTAGACGACCCCTCCTCTTATCGTCCACTGTGTATGATAGATACGAGTGGGAAACTGCTAGAAAGTGTAATCTGTAGAAGATTGGAAGGCTGTGTTGAAGCTAAGAATGGTTTATCAAATAACCAATATGGCTTCAGGAAAGCAAGATCAACAGTGGATGCTATCAAGGTTGTAGTAGAAACTGCTGCTAGGGCTATCCAAGGGGAGCGGTGGAGAAATGGAACTAAGGAGTATTGTGTAGTCGTAACCCTAGACGTAAAGAACGCCTTCAACACGGCAAACTGGGGACGTATTGTTGAAGCCTTAGCAAGATTAGACATCCCAGGGTATTTACTGGCAATTATACAGGATTATTTCCGAAATAGAGAGCTAGTTTATGACACCGATAAAGGTACTAGGAGACGCCAGATAATTGGCGGTGTGCCTCAAGGATCAGTACTTGGCCCACTACTGTGGAACGTCATGTACGATGGAGTATTGAGGTTAAATCTACCTGAGAAGGCAAAGATAGTTGGATTCGCAGACGACATAGCGTTAGTATGTGAAGCAAAAGAGTTGCTAGAGGCGGAAACCATTGCAAATGCCAGTATTCAGATCGTTAGGTCTTGGCTCAGGTCAATGGGTCTAGCTCTAGCTGACCATAAAACAGAGGCGGTTCTGATTAGTAGTCGGAAACGTAGGGAAACCATTAGGCTTAATATTGGTACGTGTAGCATAGAATCCAGGGAATGTCTAAAATACCTTGGAGTCATGATTGACACACGTCTATCTTTTCATGAGCACTTTAAGTATATAGGTGCCAGAGCATCGAAGACCTGCTCAGCTTTATCCCGGATCATGCCAAATACAAGAGGTCCGAAATATCTGCAGAGGAAATTGATCTCTAGTGTAGTTAAAAGCATTATCCTATATGCATCCCCTATATGGTCAGGTTCACTGAGATATTCTACGTATGTGAATCTGATATCCCCTGTGTATAGGCTGGCCGCCCTGCGAGTATGTAGCGCATTCCGAACTGTGTCCGACGAGGCAGCTTTTGTCATTGCCGGTATGATGCCCATCGAATTAGAGGCTATATCGGACAGTACAAATGGTGTGACAGATTTGTGCCTACGTAAGTGGCAGGCACGATGGACAGCGACTGATAAGGGAAGATGGACTTACTCACTGATACCTGACATCAGTACATGGTTATCAAGAAAGCACGGTGACTTGAACTACTATATTACACAGTTTTTGACTGGACATGGTTGCTTCAGGTCGTACTTGTACCGTTTCGGACATGACAGTATTCCGTTTTGTCCGAGCTGTGATGGTAATGTCGTGGAAGATGCCGAACATGTGTTCTTCATCTGTCCACGATTCAATAGTAGAAGAGAGTGCTTAGAAGCAGATTTAGGGCGTAGAATTAGGCCGGACAACATAGTTCCAACCATGTTGGAATCTTTGTACAACTGGACGTGTGTATGCAATTTTGCAAAATTCGTTCTATTAGAACTTCGTAGGTTAGAAGAGATTCGCAGAAGAATCTCTTTAGGTTAGATTAGGTCTAGGATCTATTCCCACCCTGTGATGTAAAGCCTTACGGCAGTACCACAGGGAAAGGTTTTGGGTCAGTGTAAAGGGGTGTTTTAGCGTGTTAAAGTCTCGCACTCCTGGCAAACACCATCATTGCCAGGGTCTTTCGATGATTTCATCCCATTCATCCCATGAATAAAAAAAAAAAAAAAAAAAAAAAAAAAAAAACACATAGAGAGATACAAACACATACATATGCATGTACATACACATATGCACATACACACACATACATATGAATATATATATATATATATATATATATATATATAAATAACTAACATAATTACAAATTAATATATTAACATATATACAAATTTACATACATATGTATATAACTAAAATTTACAATATTTAAACTATTCAATCAACATTACAACAAGGATAAGAATTGATTACAGTATAGTGTATATAAATAACATATAAAAATAATGACATGATATAAATATATATACATATGTGCATGCATACACATACATATATATACATATACACATATACATGTATACACGCATACACACACATACATACATACACACAAATATATACGTACAAAGCCACATACATTCATAGGAATAAATTCTTTAACCAATTAACATAAATAAACAAAACATTTTTTTTTTATAAAAAATTAAAATTTTACTAACTAAATACCTATAGTTCTGTGCTAATTTTTCTGTGTCTGCCTTAAAATTTATTCTTTGTGATAAAGGTGTGCGAATTATTTCTAACATTTCTAACATTAAGCGCCGATTACAATTGTTATCTGTGGTTAATATTGAAACATTTTCAAAATCTGCAAAATGATATAATTCAGAACTATGAGAACATAAAGCAGTTTTTTGTGAATTCATGTGTCTATATTTTTGATCTGACTTATGACCTGTTATCCTAGTCTTTAATTTATTTTTAGTTGTACCAATATATATCTTATTACAATTTTCCTGACTATTCCCCTTGCAAGGTATTTTATAAATTACATTAGACCTATCCCACTTATCAATCTTATCCTTTGTTTTGCTAAATAGTCTTTTCATTGTATTATATGTCTTGTGAGCTATTCTATATTTCTCTGCATCGTAAATTTTAGATTTTACTAATCTTTCTGATATTCCAGATATATAAGTCAATGGCTTATATGTCTTTTGCTGTGTAGTATTATTTATATTACCATTACTATTATTATTATTGTTATTATTATTATTATTACTATTATTATTATTTGTATTGTTGTTAATATTGTTGTTATTATTATTATTATTATTGTTATTTGTTCTCCTATCTCTATATTGAAATATTAATTTAATTATTAAACTCTTTGGGAAATTATTATATTCTAAAACGTCTTTAATTTTATTTATATTATTTTTATGAAATACCTTATCACTAATATTTAAAACTCTTTCTATGAAATTTTTAGCCGTATTGATAATAATATGTCTTCTATGCTTAGAATAATAATTAATCATTCTGCCTGAGGCTGTAGGTTTCCGATACCAATTTATTAATAATCTATTTCCTTTTCTAATAATTAGTGTGTCTAAGTAAGGAAGTTTATTATCAAACTCTCTCTCAATAGTAAACTTTATATTAGAATTAAATTTGTTTAGTTCTGTTAACATATCATCAATTCCAGATGTAGGAATAATGCAAAACAAATCATCTACATATTTTGTCATTATTCTGGGTTTAAGATCAACTTTTTGAATTGCTCTATGTAATAATTCTTCCATTACAATATCTGCTATAATTGGTGATGCTGGTGATCCCATTGGAAGACCTTTTTGTTGTATATATATTTTGTTATTATATTGGAAATATCTATTATCATCTATACAAAATTTTAACATACGTAAAAATAAAGTTTTATTTATGTTAGTATATACTTTGATTGTATCCCATTTTTTTATTGTATTTATTGCAAAAGATATAGGTATACTAGGAAATAGAGAAACCACATCAAAAGAAATTAAACTCTCATTATTAGATATATTCTGATCTCTGATTCTATCTACAAATTCCATTGAATTTTTAATGTTAAAAGTAGAATCTTTCGTAATATTTTTTAAAATATTTGTAATTTATCTGCATAATTCATATGAAGGATAGTTAATAAAAGAACATATGAGTCTCAATGGAAAATTCTCCTTATGTATTTTTGGTAATCCATATAAACGAGGAGCTACCGAAATATTTTTCTTAAGTTTATTCTTCTCACTACAATGGATAATATGTTTTTTGAACAATTCCTCAACTATTTCATTGTTGATCTTTTGAAATTTGGTCGTACGGTCTCTATTAATTATATTATAATTCGTTCGATCTCCTACAATATTATTCATCCTAGAATCATAATCATGTTTATTAATCGCTACAGTAGCATTACCTTTATCTGCATCTATAATAAGTATACCATTATTTTTCTTTAAGAAAAGATCAGCTTTCCTTGCTTTGTTTAATATAAACTTATCTCTATTTGTTAATATTATTTTATTTAAATTGTTATCAATAATTGAAGTTAGTCTATTTCTAGCAATTCTTGTTCTTCTCTTCCATTAATAGTTCGTACTAAATCTTCTCCCACTGAAATAATTTTTAAAATAGGAATGTTACCTTTTTTAACAGGTAAAGCATATTTTTGTCCAAGTGAAAGTATATATATATGGACTGTATTAGTGCTTTTTGTTTGTTATGCTAGGAACACAACTGCGACGAACGACGAATTTTTGGTCGCGAATATTCGCCGCCAAAAATAAAACGAATTGTTGTATATGAAAATGCACACAATCGTGGCGTTGGTCGAAGTTCGTCATACTCAGCGAAAGTTGAAATACATTGTATATGTATTTGTATGTTGAAATACTTTACAAAGTAAATTTGCAAAGTATTTGGTTCACAGATGCCGACGGAGTGACTTAGACTATATGCCGGCGATGTTATTAACCCGTATTTTCTTCCGTTACTGTGACTGACTGTACACGACCTATGCCTTCACATAGGAAGTAGCAACGTAGTTAACCACGGAATATTCCTCAGAAGAACTGTAAAACTATACAGTTATCTGAGGTGTTGAAATTAACTAGTGCGAGTGAGACGCAAAACTCTCGAAAGAGAGTAAACAATCAGTGGTCTGGCTGCACTTAAAAGATAATTGCCAACGAGGCTTGATGTTAACTGACTCAGAGCTGCTTTGCGACTGTGAAATACATTTATTTCTAATTGTTTCGTCAACGAACGACGAACAAATCAATATAAAGTGACCAGGTTTCATATACTCAAACTGGTTTTTTGTGGAAAAACATAGTTCACTACTGTATTGTTGCATGTAGCGCTAAAATTTTCAGTACATATTAAAAATGCATTCACTAATTCACAAAAATGTATCATTCGGACGACTTTTTATTAATTTTGAACACTTTTTATAATATAGTTTTTCTTTCTATTTCTCACTTTTTCATATGGTCACCCCATCCAGCTGTTAAATGAAAATAATAATTTATTTACAGACAAAAAATTTTTCAGAAAATATTTACAAAAAGGAATTTGTTCTGAAAAAAATGGACAACACCGGGATAATTATTGAGTGTCTAAACAATCTGACTGGCATCAGAGGATTACAATGATTTAAAAAACAATTATTAAAATTTTGTTTGCTTATTATTTTAATTTATTCGTCGTTATTGTGTTTCATACGACGAATTTATAGAGCGATTTTTTATCAACGAATTCGTCGTACTAAGCGAAATTCGTCGTTCGTCCCAGTTGTGTTCCTAGCATTATGTGGTCAAGTATGTCTATATGAATGGATTTCATTGGTTCTTACAACAAATCATCAGTAGACCT
Source organism: Linnaemya tessellans (assembly GCA_951800035.1). Classification (NCBI taxonomy): domain Eukaryota; kingdom Metazoa; phylum Arthropoda; class Insecta; order Diptera; family Tachinidae; genus Linnaemya; species Linnaemya tessellans. The sequence goes on from OX637536.1 coordinate 62,045,496, forward strand.
TAACCTATTTCCAAAATAACAAAACCTCGCAGATTATACATAAACTCCCAAAAATGAATTGAGAATTACACAAGCAAAACCATAGGATTTGAAATTCAAAACAACACAACAAACAAATTTTATTCGATATAAATCTATTTTGTTTTTCCACCTTTTTTTAAGAAATAAACTTTTCAGAAACGATAATTAAATAAATTACGAAAAACAAAAAATCACAATTATACTCGTATGCAAATAGAATTAAAAGTACACAACTGTGAAAGAGTGAAAATCTTTAGATTTTATTATTTAATTGTAGTCTAAAGAAAAGAAGAACAAGTAAAAACGTTATATTCGACCGGGTCGAATCTTAAATACCCTCCAAATATTTAGTAAGTGAATTTAAAATATTTAACTTGGTTGGACAGAGTTCCTTTATATAATATCGTACGTCAACGCCCACTAAAGGGTTCGGGGTGCACAATATATAATATCATGTTTTCCACAGACGAACGTATGGGCATTGCTAGACCGTCTTAGACTTCATCACAATTCTCTTTGGAGGGTATAAAAACTGTATTTTGGCGGGGTCGCTCTGGCAAGGCCTGTGGGGGAAACATTTCACCTTTGTCATAAAACTCTAAAAATAAATGCTTGGGATAATTATATACAAAATTAAAATTTCTTTTTTTTTTGTGATAGGGTCATTTAGAGGGCAAAGGGGGTAGGGCAGAAACAGGTAGACATAAAACTCTAAAAATAAATGCTTGGGATGATTATATACAAAATTAAAAAAATTTTTTTTTGGTAGGGTCATTTTGGGGCAAAGGAAGAGGGGGGAGGGCGGGGTAGGGCAGAAATCGGCAGTCATAAAATTCTAAAGATAAATGCTTGGGATGATTATATACAAAATTTAAAAAAAAAAATTTTTTTTGGTAGGGTCATTTAGGGGGCGATGGGGAAGGAGGGGGTAGGGCAGAGTAGTACCAGGTTTCGTCTCACCTTCGTCATTAAAGATTAAAAATGTTATTTTTTAGGAATGTAGGCTTAAGTAAAACAATTTGTTAAATTTTCATGCTATTTTTGCCTATAATAACGCCCACTAAAGTGGGCGGGGTCAAAAAATATTTTTATTTTATTTAATGGCTCCAAGTCTAAGGCGTTGAACCATATTTGACATAAAAATATATCATTTGCTTAACAAAATAACCAAAAAACTTTAAAAATTATGTTGTTTTTTCTGGGTTGGTTTAGTTCTTCTTAGGGGACCTTTTTTTCCTCTGGCCCGATTTACCCCATCTTCGAACTTAACCTGCTCTAAGCTTCAAAATATATTTATGCCAAATTTCAAGAGTCTGGCTCTTTTCGTTTGGACTGAATCGTGATTTCCACAGACGGACGGACGGACATGCTCAGTTCGTCTTAGATTTCATCACTGATCAAGAATATATATACTTTATGGGGTCTGAGATGGATATTTCGATGCGTTACAAACGGAATAACAAAGTGAATATACCCTCCAAATTCTTTTTTGGAGGGTATATAAAGCAAAACGTAAAATAATGATTTTAAATAAATAAAATTACAATTCCCTCATAGAGCAGATAACAAATCTTTATTATCAACTTGAATATGATGTGAAAATAAATGAAATACATACAAACATTTCGCAAAAAAAATATATAATCAAATTGGATGACTTTTATTTTGGATGTGGACGTGGATGTTTAAAGGTAAGACTGCAAGTTAAATATTTTGGGTGTGTTGGTGGGGAAATATCGAAGTAGACCACAACTGTAACCCTATTACACTCCCTTCCGTGCCTCAGTAGTGGATGGTTCAGTACACCAATCGCTATATCTGTCAATCACCGAGACCCACATGCAACACCTGCGGTTACTCTACGAGCCCTAACCACTATTAATTCGTATACTGAGCATTTTTCATGAATGTGCTATTAATATATGTATGTATATTTTCGGAACTATAATGACTACACAAAAAAGTTTATACTTTTCTTAAAGATCATTTCATTCTCTCTAGACATACATAATAAAAGCTACATATTAAAAGAAGGACTTTTTAAAAAACAAACAAAAACGAAAGTTCATTATTTTAAACAAAAATATTGTGACCACTATTAATTCGTACAGTCGCCAATTTTCATACTTAGAATTTTGTTACGCCACCTTTGTTTTTTAAAACGGTCTCGACCCGCTTTGGCATGGTACTGACTAGTTTTTGGCAGTCTTCTGGGGTTATCGAGTTCCAAATTTCCTGAATTTTGGACTTTAACCTGTCAACAATCCGTTGGGGTTCATTTCGAAGTTTTCTTTTCATAATAGCCCACAAATTTTCTATCGGATTAAGGTCTGGACTAGAAGATGGCCAATCCGGGACCGCGATTCCATTTTCCTCAAGTAACTTTTTCGTTTTTTTTTTTGCAGTATGGGAAGAAGCACCATCCGGTTGGAATATGTATTCCCCGCAGTCTGTTAATTTCGATGTCGATGGTATCTGATTTTCCTCCAAGATTTTTATATATTTGTCTACATTTACGATTCCATCTATGAAATGGAGCTGACCGACACCTTTTGAGGACATACATCCCCATACCATAACGCTAGCTGGAAACTTGACTGTACGCTTTAAGCAGTCTTTGTTGTATGTCTCGGTGCTTTTACGTATTACCCTTTTTCTTGCATCACCAACACTTACATCAAACTCGGATTCGTCGCTAAAGATAATGCTGTCCTATTGCCGTTGTACCCAAGAGCGTCTCTCTTTAGTCCATAATAGACGCTTTTTCATTTGAAGTGCGGTAAGCAATGGCTTTTCCTTGGACTAAAAATATTATATAAATTATCAAGTTGATTTCGAAATACCGGGTTAATCTTTAACTTACTTTATAAAAATTAGAACCTATGATTTTCATTTGCTGTCGGGTCCACTCACGTTTTACGGGCCTTCCAATTGCTTCAGACCATTTTAAGGCTATATCCCGCACTGTGCTTCGACGATTTAGTTTAATGATATTTGCCAAAGCTCTTGTATCGCGATGACTTATTCTGGAAGTCCGGCATTATTGCACAAATTGCTGAAATTTCCACTTATTTCATATTTTCTAACAATACTTTGTATTGTAGATCTTGGGATTTTAAGGTCGGTCGATATCTGCCCATATGTCATTCCCGATTTGAATTTATCGACGATTAAAATTCGAAGTTCCTCACAAACAGGTTTACCACGTGCCATTTTTTAAAAATTATGAAAATTATTAATTTTTTTGTCTCCTTTACATTCCTATTCTCTTATACATTTAAAATTTTTGTTTGCATTTTGATTTTTTATTTAGCTTGAGCGCAATTAATACACTGAACGAATTAATAGTGGTCAAATAATTTTTAATAAATAATAAAGGCCTTTTAGTTTAGTTAATTTTTTTAACATTTTGATGCAGAACTTAAGAATATTTCTAAATCCGTTTATAGGAAATAAAACGACCTTTCAGAAAAGTATAAGCTTGTTGGTGTAATTAACATAATTGAATCTTTATTCAGGCGTTTAGTGCTAAAGAGCGAAAAAATAACTGGTGTACGAATTAATAGTGGTTAAGGCTCGTATACCTCTAATGATTTGCTAGGAATCGATCACAATGTCTTTACTAAATGCTAACATCGGACTTAGGCTGATGTGTTGGACAGTGGCTCTCAGTGTAATACTAACTAAAGCTGAACACTTCTCCCAAGCCGGGTCCACCAGTATCGTCCAGTGCAAGTGACCGCCACATGATACCTAAATACTTCATGATCTATCCTTAATGCTGTCAATCGGGTTAAAGTTTTTCAGTTGTACTAAGAACTTAAGGTCAAGATACATAGAAGCCGCCATACGTTATGCGTCACCTTCTTTCACTGACATAAACGTACTGGCAGAGAAGCTTGACACAATGAATACTTAATTGAGGGATATTAAATAAGCTGTTTGTTCTCCATTTAAGAAAAAAAAATTAATCAAAAAAATTTTAAAAACTTACTGATGATTGTCAAAGTATTCAACGCACGTCAAAATTTAAAAGTTGGCTAACTTTCGTAATTTGCGTTGACGCAGAAATACTGAATGTAACAACTCACCTAAGAAAGCTTGTATTCCAACTCAATTGCCACTTGAAAAAGGCGACGTAGAACGTATGACGTATTCTTTGTGCCTCGCTCCTTAACAGTCCAGCATTTGTACTTTGCGTTAACGCAGAAGTACTGAATGTGACAACTCACCTAAGGAAGCTTGTATTCCAACTCAACTGTCACTTGAAAAAGGCGACGTATAACGTCTGCCGTTGGCAAACAATAAAAGTATATAAAAAAGGCACAATGAAAACAAAATCTACACAAAACGTTTTTAAAATCGTTTATTCGACATATTGTCTCAATTGAATTAGTGCTTTTTATTTGTTATGTGGTCAATGCAGGCATATAGACATACTTGACCACAAAACAAACAAAAAGCACTAATTCAATTGAGACAATATGTCGAATAAACGATTTTAAAAACGTTTTGTGTAGATTTTGTTTTTCATTGTGCCTTTTTTTTACCCTCCAAAAAAGAATTTGTAGGGTATATTCACTTTGTCATTCCGTTTGTAACGCATCGAAATATCCATCTCAGACCCCATAAAGTATATATCTTCTTGATCAGTGATGAAATCTAAGACGAACTGAGCATGTCCGTCCGTCCGTCCGTCCGTCTGTGAAAATCACGATTCAGTCCAAACGAAAACAGCTAGACTCTTGAAATTTGGCACAAATATATTTTAAAGCTTAGAGCAGGTTAAGTTCGAAGATGGGCTAAATCGGGCAAGAGGGAAAAAAATTCCCCTAAGAAGAACTAAACCAACCCAGAAAAAACAACATAGTTTTTAAAGTTTTTTGGTTATTTTGTTAAGCAAATGATATATATTTATGTCAAATACGGTCCAACGCCTTAAACTTGGAGCCATTAAATAAAATAAAAATATTTTTCATAGGCAAAAATAGCATAAAAATTTAACAAATTGTTTTACTTAAGCCTACATTCCTTAAAAATAACACTTTTAAGCTTTAATGACGAAGCTGAGACGAAACCTGGTACTACTCTGCCCTACCCCCTCCTTCCCCTTCGCCCCCTAAATGACCGTACCAAAAAAAAAATTTTTTTTAAAATTTTGTATATAATCATCCCAAGCATTTATCTTTAGAGTTTTATGACTGCCGATTTCTGCCCTACCCCCCCCCCCCCCCTCTTCCTTTGCCACCTTAATGACCCTACCAAAAAAATTTTGTTTTAAATTTTGTATATAATCATCCCAAGCATTTATCTTTAGAGTTTTATGACTGCCGATTTCTGCCCTACCTCCGCCCCCCCTCTTCCTTTTCCCCTAAATGACCCTGCCAAAAAATTTTTTTTTTAAATTTTGTATATAATCATCCCAATCATTTATCTTTAGAGTTTTATGACTGCCTGTTGCTGCCCTACCCCCTCCTCCCCCTTCTCCCTCTTTGCCCGCTAAATGACCCCATTAAAAACAAATAAAAATTTTTTAATTTTCTGTATAATCATCCCAAGCATTTATTTTTAGAGTTTTATGTCTACCTGTTTCTGCCCTACCCCCTCTCCCCCTTTGCCCTCTAAATGACCCTATAAAAAAAGAAATTTTAATTTTGTATATAATTATCCCAAGCATTTATTTTTAGAGTTTTATGACAAAGGTGAAATGTTTCCCCCACAGCCCTTGCCAGAGCGACCCCGCCAAAATACAGTTTTTATACCCTCCAAAGAGAATTGGATCCCATGAAGTAAATATATTCTTGATCAGTGATGAAGTCTAAGACGGTCTAGCAATGCCCATACGTTTGCCTGTAGAAAGCATGATATTGTATATTTTTGAACCCCGCCCCTTTAGTGGGCGTTGACGTACGATATTATATAAAGTAACTCTGTCCCACCAAGTTAAACATTTTAAATACACTTACTAAATATTTGGAGGGTATTTAAGATTCGACCCGGTCGAATATAACGTTTTTACTTGTTATACCCTCCAAAAAAGAATTTGGAGGGTATATTCACTTTGTCATTCCGTTTGTAACGCATCGAAATATCCATCTCAGACCCCATAAAGTATATATATTCTTGATCAGTGATGAAATCTAAGACGAACTGAGCATGTCCGTCCGTCCGTCCGTCTGTGGAAATCACGATTCAGTCCAAACGAAAAGAGCTAGACTCATGAAATTTGGCATAAATATATTTTAAAGCTTAGAGCAGGTTAAGTTCGAAAATGGGCTAAATCGGGCAAGTGGGAAAAAAGTTCCCCTAAGAAGAACTAAACCAACCCAGAAAAAACAACATAATTTTTAAAGTTTTTGGTTATTTTGTTAAGAAAATGATATATTTTTATGTCAAATACGGTCCAACGCCTTAAACTTTTAGCCATTAAATAAAATAAAAATATTTTTTGACCCCGCCCACTTCAGTGGGCGTTATTATAGGCAAAAATAGCATAAAAATTTAACAAATTGTTTTAATTAAGCCTACATTCCTTAAAAATAACACTTTTAAGCTTTAATGACGAAGCTGAGATGAAACCTGGTACTACTCTGCCCTACTCCCTCCTTCCCCTTCGCCCCCTAAATGACCCTACCAAAAAAAAATTTTTTTTTTTAAATTTTGTATATAATCATCCCAAGCATTTATCTTTAGAGTTTTATGACTGCCGATCATCCCAAGCATTTATCTTTAGAGTTTTATGACTGCCTGTTGCTGCCCTACCCCCTCCTCCCCCTTTGCCCGCTAAATGACCCTATTCAAAATAAATAACAATTTTTTTTAATTTTGTGTATAATCATCCCAAGCATTTATTTTTAGAGTTTTATGTCTACCTGTTTCTGCCCTACCCCCTCTCCCCCTTTTTCCTCTAAATGACCCTAGCAAAAAAAAGAAATTTTAATTTTGTATATAATTATCCCAAACATTAATTTTTAGAGTTTTATGACAAAGGTGAAATGTGTCCCCCACAGCCCTTGCTAGAGCGACCCCGCCAAAATACAGTTCTTATACCCTCCAAAGAGAATTGTGATGAAGTCTAAGACGGTTTAGCAATGCCCATACGTTCGTCTGTGGAAAACATGATATTGTATATATTTGAACCCCGCCCCCTTTGGTGGGCGTTGACGTACGATATTATATAAAGGAACTCTGTCCCACCAAGTTAAACATTTCAAATTCACTTACTAAATATTTGGAGGGTATTTAAGATTCGACCCGGTCGAATATAACGTTTTTACTTGTTATATACTTTTATTGTTTGCCAACGGCAGATTAATTGTATGAAGGTGGAAAAACAAAATAGATTTGTATCGAATAAAATTTGTTTGTTGTGTTTTCTTGAATTTCAAATTCTATGGTTTTGCTTGTGTAATTCTCAAGTCAGTTTTGTGAGTTTATGTATAAGCTGAGAGGTTTTGTTATTTTGGAATTAGGTTAAAGTCTAATGATGATTTGGTGTAAGAACCAATGATATGCAGGCATATAGACATACTTGACCACATAACAAACAAAAAGCACTCATGATAACAATTTTTGTGAATTAATTTTGTAAAATAGTTGTTCGGAGTAAATAATCGCGATGCCATATTTTTTATGTTTGTGAACGCATTCACAAAAAATTTCTATGGGAACATTCACGATAGCAAATCATAAAATTTGGGAGTTTTGTCTTGGGAACGTTCATTCGCGATAGGGGTGATTATGTATATAGCTCTGCTGCAGAGACATGAAATGTATGTACAAACAAGCACATACTGAGTGTGGGGATGTGAGGAATGTGACTACCGTTATTCCTTGCCTATATGAACATGACAATAACAGTGACAATAATAATAATAATTTCAATTGAGGCAAGTGACAAAAATAATTCAATGTTTGGGCTTAGTAGCTAATGAAAAGAAAACTTAATAAGTAACATAACAATAATAATAATAATGATAATTTCAGTTCGAATGTAGATGAGGTGTGGACAAAAACGTGCCCCTGACTTTTGTCGTCACTCCCTGGATTCGAATTTTTGATTTTTTTAAATTTAATTACCAATTTTGTTCTTCCTGAATTATAAAACAGTTTTAATTAGTAAGAACAACAACGTCAATTGCCTTTTTGGTTACTTTTATGCATATATAATATATCAATTCCCCCACCCTGGAAAAGAAATTTTAATTTTTTTTTTTTTACCAATGAAACTCTTAATGAGGCATGAAATAGTTTTATTTAAGAAAAACTTAATATTTGTAACCATTTCGGTCACTTTCATATACTACAAAATATTGCAGTTATCCATCTCTGGAATCTAAATTTTGATTTTTTAATATTTGATACCAATTTTTTCCTGAACTAAAAAATTGTTTTAATTAGTTAAAAACCGACGTTAGTTGCGTTTGGTTACTTTTATGTATAATTTTCCAGCCCTGGAAGTTAAATTTTAATATTTTTTACCAATCCTAGTCTTCATTAGGTATAAAGTCGTTTTATATAGAAAAACTTAAAATTTGCAACCATTTTGGTCACTTTCATGCACTACAATATATTCCATGTACAAAAAAAAACTTTCAACTTCCCAACCCTGCAAGTGAATTTTTAATATTTGTTTGTTTTTTTTGCCAATTTAACTCTTTATAAAGTATAAAGTAGTTTTATTTAAGACAAATTTACAACTTTTTAACATTTTGGTCACTTTCATATACCATAAAATATTGCACTTGTCCAACCCTGGGTTCGAAATTTTGATTTTTTTTAATTTTCGATACCAATTTTGTTCTTTCGAAATTATAAGACAGTTTTAGTTAGTAAAAAAAACAAGCATCAGTTACCTATTACTGTTACTTTCAAATATAAAAAAATGCAATTTCCCACCCCTGGAAGCAACATTTTAATAAAAATTTTTTTTGGCCAATGCAAATCTTCATAATGTATAAATAGGTTTTGTTAAAGTAAAATTTAAAATTTTTAACAAATTTAGTTACTATATGTACTACAAAATACAGAATAGGCCGAAAAAACAATTTTTATTTCCCATCCCTGCAAAAAAACGTTTGTTTTTTAGTTTTTAATAGACCATTGAGGCTTCCCAAAGCGAAATAGGTTTAATTTACAAACATTAAAAAAAACTGATTTTTGGTATAAATTTTGCGTCGAGAAATAGGTGTAAGCTTCCCACCTCTGGAACCATACTTCGGATTTCAAAACCACTCTGTTTAATTTCATTTCCAATCCAGCGGTCCAAGAACGAAGTCTCTAGCTCTTCTGGGGGCTTGGAAAAACCGATTTCACGTACAGACGGACGGGTACAGACGGACGGGTACAGACAGACGGACATCGCTCAATCGTCCGAAATATATATATATATATATATATATATATATATACATATATATATACTTTAGGGGGTCCCATGTGAATATCGATGGAATTACACACGGAATGACAAACCTAAATATACTCTTCCACTTTTTATTCAAAATTTTTAATACAAAATGTTCTTAAAGCAGTTTTCAAACAAATTTTATATTTTCATGAATACAATAAATTCTTGATAATATTTAGCTCTATGAATGTGGTGTTACCCAATTGCAAACGTTATTATGCGTAAGCTAATCATACATATTAATTCATAAGTTCTTCAGTACAACTGATTTGTGCAAGATTTGCAATGCACATTTTAATTAACCATTTTGGAATCACGCTGCATTAATTTGATATCTCAAGTGTCATTAAATCGACCATTCAATCTTTGTCTGAAATAACATGTGTGTATGTGCCATCAACTATTTAAAAGCCACAAACATCTCCATTATAGCAGCTATTACAAATCATTAATATTTTCTTGCAGTTTTTCAAAAACAAAAGGTATGCTAATTAATTATTAATCTATTCATGCTGCTGAACTTTGGCTGTGTTATATTTTGCAATAATTAATGGTTAAATGAAATTATAAGATAACAATTATCACAAGCTGGACGTGGCGATATTAAAATTAAATAAAACCAATTAATTTATTGTAATATTAATCAAGCTTGTGGTCGGTTTTTATAATATATTATTTCTTATAATTTTTATTTGATATTTCGTTAACAGCTTGTTAACATCATCAGGAAATAAAAATTATTAAAATTTTAATAATTTTTATTTCCTGAAGATGTTAACAAGCTGTTAACGAAATATCGAATAAAAATTATAAGAAATAATATATTATAAAAACGACCACAAGCTAGATTAATATTACAATAAACTGATAAGGTCAATAAAAATAAATCAACATAAAAACCATTAAAATTAAATTTCGAAGCTGTTAGTAGAGTGACTGAGCAAATTTCTAAAGGCCATTTGGCAAGGAGCTGTTGAAATAACCGTAACATTAAAGTGTAACACACATACAAACTATATACTCTTCCCGTACATACTCGTATGTACTTTTAGGCTTAACATATATTTGATTTCTTGATTTTATTGTTATTACTGAGATTTAATTTGATAGTTTCATTTACTTTTGTACATTTTCGGTACGTTTGTTCATTTGCAGTCTCCGAATGACACAACATGTACGTGTTCCATTAACAATCGCATTTGCCACAAAAAAGTGTTAACATCCTTTGGAAAGTCAAGTTTCAATCTGAAACACACTTCCTAAGGAGAATGCGTAGTCTCAAGGCTATTAGATCAAGATGCGTGTGCCACGTACAAACGTAGTTTCAACTTCAGTTAAGGTGATGTAATACTGCCGTTGCTGGCTTACGCTGATAGATATTCCTGCTATACTTTAAGCTAAAAGTATTTTTACTTCAAGTGACTACTTTCTTCAATAAGTAATATGTAATATAAAAAGGGAAACAAAGAAGATGATTCATGAAATCTTGTGATGGACTTACATTAAGTCTGTTAAAAAGCATGCACATCGTTCTAATTCTGTAAATACAATTGGGGGATTCACACTGCAGTCATAAAGTCATAAGTCATAAAATAGTAGCACGAAATGTATGACTACTGTAAACAACCCGTCATAACTTAGCATGCTATTTCAAACATCGATCAGCTGATAAGAAAACTACACATTTGTAATTAGATGTCATCAAAGCAAAAGATAATTATAATAAAAATCTTTGAAAATTCCAAAAAGTCTAAAAACTCCATTTGTATTTAAGATTATTAAATGTGTCTACTGGGGCAGAAGAATATCTAAATAAATTTGTATGCATAAACTAAAACAGTTGCTGCGGCATACGGAAAAACGTTCAGTGGCTGCCAGCTACCTATGTAAGTTAAACGAGAAACATTTTTCACATGTTTATATTTAGTTTTTGAGATTTAGCCCTCTTTTAATATTTTTTATGTTATAAAAATGTGATTTAATGTACAGACATATAAGTATGAATAATTTTTTGGCCGCTTTTTAGTCGTGAATCATATATAAGTAACGGCGGCAAACATATACTATCGCTGTCTCGCCTTTCGACTCAGATATCTCGACCTATTTTATGACAAAACAAACACATACCTGAAAGCGTGCTATTATTTTATGGCTTTTTTGTATGCAGCCCAGCAACAACTCTTTTAAACTGGTCTAAAATATTATGACTTTATGATAATATGACTAAATAGTGCGAATACCCCAAATATATCATTGAAGACGCGAAAAATAAAACTAGGTGTCTTCTGATATCTAATACCATATTCTTTCAAATATATGAAATACATATATTTAATAACACTGTACAACAATTTCAAACTTTTTGCAAAATTATGGGCTTCTGACAATTCATCCTGGTAGAGGACACTAAGAAAATATATACGTGTGTCGCCGTTTTGATGTAAGGAAAACACCTCAGATGTAAGGAAAACATAGTTTTATATACCGATATGCTGCAAGAATTGGCCAGAGATAGAAAATTTTAACCGCCTGTAAAATAAAATTCCGATGTGATCTGTCAAAACGCCGACATATGTATATATTTTTTGTCTCCCCTACAAGAATCAATTGTCGGAACTCCGTAATTTGTTTTCGAGTTGAACAGTGTAATATAGTCTAATATTTTTAAGCTTAAGGTCTCTTTATTGTTATTTAAAATGTATTAATTTTCAATATTTCGTCACTCCTTTGCGTAACGTCTTCAGGAAATAATATTTTATCTCTCCTTTAAATAAAATTATGTTGACTATATGGATATTGATACGCTGAGCTCAAATCCGTTTTCAATTTTTTTCCATCAGGTCGGGATATTTTTTAAAGGCGTGGCAAAATTTCCCCCCTAAATTTGTCAGGTACGGAGACATATTTCCCCCTAACGCGAAAACGAGTCATCCGATTTTTAAAAGTAATACACCAAAATTGTATTTATTTTAGTCGAATATAATTTTTCTCTATCTCTTATCGTTTTGGAATTATTCAGAAATTAATGGAGAAAAAAATTGATTTTCGTGCTAAGTTCGTAATTTTTTTCAGTTTAAACATGGAATTAAAAAAAAAATAAAGCAAATATTAAACACTTTTCATCTTTTTCTGAGAACTGCATATCTTAAAAATAAAATAAGCTATAAACCATAAAAATTGGTTAAAAAATTTGGATTTTATTGTCAATTTACCGCAGGTATCAAATAATGATCAAATACGTGTAATGCAGCAAATAAAACATCAAGAAGGCTGACGTCAGAGTGGCAACTCTTTACTTGTATTTTTTTTCGTATAACAAAAACAAATGCAAGCAAAAAATTTTGCTAGATTGCAATCTTGCAGCAACGCCCCGCGTAAAGGGCTCACTCTGCCGTCACCCGTAGATAACTTCCAATTACAATAAAAATTTAAAATAAAAAATTTATATGCATACATACATATGTAGGTGTGGATCGACCAAAAACGACACTTAAGAAAAAACTCACCGAAAACAAAAAACCGCAGCAAAGCTGTTGGTGGTCCAAATCGGGAGTATGTGTTTTCTTCCAATGAAGAGGCAATTATTGATTTCTTGTCGTTGGAAGAGAGTATGGGAGGATTGGATGTGGACGTTTTTGGAATCCCGGTAAGCAGTGGTAAAAGGAAAAATGCTGAAATGGAAGACGATGTAGCTGCTGAACAACACGCGCCAAAAAACGTTTGTGGGACAAGCTAAGATCCAAGTATTGCGAAAAGTGTAGAAAACATTGCACCTGTTAAAAACCAGCAAGAAAAAGCAAGGCGGACCCGAGCTCAATATTAACCGAAGAATTGGAGACGCAGAAGAAGAAATGTGCAAATATTGAAGAAAGTACCAAAATGTGTAATAACCACTACAAAGAAATAGACTACCGCCTGAAATAAATTTCCGTTAATTTACAGGAACTGGTAGAAACCCACAAGGATTTGGTGAAAGAAACGAAGCGGCATAACAAAAAAACTGATAACATTCGTTCTATAGAAATGGAGAACAATTTGGAGCTTACAAACATCCAAATTGAAGTTGAAGAAATTAAATTAAAGAATTTAAAAAATTAATAATTAGATGTTGTCTAAAACTTAACTGCCTTATTCATAATAAATATGAATTATGAACAAGGCAGTTAATGATTAATTTTTAAAGTTAACCTAAGAATGTGTTATTATCCAGAGAAGACTGGTTTTGTGTCTGTTTTTATGTTTATTGTCCAGCGAAGAATGGTTTTGTTTTTGTTCTTTTTTATATATAGCTTTAGGATTTTTCATAGACTTATGTACGTGTGTTCAAACATGTATCGAAATGTGATGAATAAATGTAGAAAATATGTTTTAAAATTAGTAAAATTAGTTTAGAAATCGAAATAAGTTTGTTTTAATTTCAAAAAATGTTTTGTCTTATTTAAAAAAATACGCATAGTTTGTATTAAAAAAAGTCTCTGAATCGACTTACAGAGTTTTAAACGTTTTTGACTTTTAATAAGAATTTTTTATTAAGAATTTACGAGTTTTTTTTTAATTAACATTTTCGTTTCGAATCCCAAATATTTTATAACGTTTTAGTTTAAGTGAAAGGGAATTACAAACATGATACTTTACAATTGTGGTCTGGCAATTGGGACAAGTAGTACACATATTAGGCTCAGTTGTGGGAGCACCATTGCTATTAGATGGTGTTGCTGCTGGTTGGCCAGAATTCTGATGCGGATATCCATGACTGCTGTTGTTGTTGGGGATTGTAGTTCTGTTGCTGGTATTGTTGCTGTTGTTGATAGTGGTGTTTTTGATGATAGTGTTGTTGTTGATAGTTTTGTTGTTATTTCACTTGCGCCTGAGATATATAGATAAAAAATTGTTTATAAAAACATTGATCAGTTACAAAGAGCACATCTGACGAATATTCGCGAAAGTTGGCTAGAGGACAAATAGTTTTTAAAAACATTGTGGTAAAAGATTTAACGAACAATGGCGATTTTAGCCAAATAATTTATTGCAATAAAAAAACGACGAGTTTGTTTAATTACAAAATTAAAAATTTGTAATGAATTGAATGAAATCAATCAAAATTCATCATACCTAAGTCGTTTATAGAATTGTTTTAATTTTTCAAAGCAATCCTTTTTCATCACATAACTGATTAAAGTGAATTTGCTATACTAGCACAAATGCGTTGCGCTTCACTCATACGTGGTCCTTGCGCAACAACATCATCGTAGTCTTGCTTATGACTTTCATAAAGTGGTATTTCTTCAGGCGTGAAGTCACATTTGTAATATATATACATGTTATGTAGCGCACTGCATACATTGACAATTTGAACACTTTTCTCTGGAGAGTAAAGCGACTCATGAGCGCCAAGTAAACACCGCCATCTATTTATAAGCATCCCGTTGGCTCTTTCCACAATATTGCGTGCGCTCGAATGCACTTCATTAAATCGGGCTTCAACAGATCCTTCACTTGCATTTCTGTAGGGTACCAGCAACCATGGCTCTGAGGGATAACCGGCGTCCCCTAAACTTCATATTTTCATAGTAGCCAAAATCGTCTATGTCATTCGAGGTAGTCTTGTTCCATGGAAGACCGCTGTAAACTTGCAGCCCAAATTGAAGCATCGTGTGTCGATGCACCTTGACTACCGTCCACGTATCGAATTCTCATATTGTTGTCAACTACCTTACACTTTTCAATGAAACATAAAAAATCGCCAAGTCGTACATACATAAATTTGATTCTTTCCATCGTTACATTAAGGCTATTGAAATCTTTTCTATTATGTGGGTGCTGTTGGCTGAAGTAGTAGAACACGAGACTATGAAGTGGAGGGTCCTGAGTTCGAGCCCGCGCGGAGTCAAGAAATATTATGTTGAATTCTTCTGATCAGCATTAGTGCGTGGTTGTGTTAGTTGTTGCCAGCCTGTTTCACTGATGAAGGCTTAGTCACTGGTCACTGAACATAATTGGCAGCGACTGACACTATCATGTACTAACAAAGCAGAGTAACAGCACCCACCTTCGTCGGCACTGTAGCAAAAATTAGCCGGCGAAGTAAAAGGTTGAAATAGCTACACAAAAAAAAAACAGTCTATCCTCTTATCTTTCCTAATCTGTCCCCTCAATACTATCCCCTCGTTTCCAGTTCCGGCGCAATGCATTGCATATATAGGGGTCATCCCCTGAGTGCTGGACCAAGATAAAAAAAAATAAATTCCGGTTTTTTGACGGACCGAAGCCTCACATGAGTGCCGTCTATACAGACTACCACCCCTGGTATTTGATATTTTGTGTAAAAACCTTTTGAAATCTCTTTCTTTTCATCAAGAGATGGCCACACAATCCACTGGGGTCACAAAACTTTTTCTAATGTCACTAAAACTTCTGCTAGCACTTCACTATATTTAGATTGTGCTAAGCCGACTTCGCGTATATGTCTTCGCTGCAATCGTTCCGTGGATTGATTTTCTTCTTCCAAAATCAGGAAACGCAAATAAACACTATTCATTTTAAATTAACACTTTTCTTCACAAAATAGACTTTTCTTTTATAAGCACGCAAATTATTTATAAATCAAAACAAACAATTCAAAATAGAAATTGTTACTCAAATGAGATTCACATAAGACTTTTGACTCCCGAAAAATTCGCGATACCAATTTGTTGGGGATGGGAATTCCCATAACATTCGCGATAGGGGTGAATGATACACAGAAGATGTATGCTCGTGGTTGCGTTGATCGTTTAATGATCAGCAGCAACACTCAGTTTATGTGTTTGTACAGCTTATGTCTTGTGTCTCTTGTGTACCTACATACGTACGTTCACATGCGGCAATACTCATTTTGTAACGAACATACCTACAGAATTTGTGTATAAAAGCAAGCACCAATGAGTAGAAGGGATCTTTTCGCTTTTGACTATTGAACGGTAAGGTTGATATTGCTACGGTGTATTCCAGAACAATATTAACAGAAATAGTATTGCTATTGAATCGGAGTGTCCATTCAATAGAAATACTATAGGGACGACACTGCACATAGTTCGTGGGTGATCACTTCTAGTAGGCCGGTGTATTCCGGACTAAGAGAGGCATCATCCAGAGGATAGGTATTCCTTGTGTAGTGGGTTGGTTTTTCTAATAGTATTCCCTTTTATCTTGGGAGGGTCAGCCGTAGGGTAGTATTGTCTAGCGGAGCGGTGTATTCCACTTCACTAGAGGATATCACCCAGGACACACTATTGCAACGGCGTTCCCTTGTAATAATGGTGCCGTCCACTCGCCCAAGTATTTCGGTCAGACAGCGTGGTATTCTACAGTGGGCGGTGTATTCCGTTTCACTGCAGGAGCCATCTGGAGGCTGGGAGATACTATTAGCTAAAGACATCTCATACAGAAGAGACATACTGCAAGCTGATGTGGACAGTCACACGACGACCTAGACTACCCGCGTTGCTTTCCCCTTTTGCTAAAAGATTTTTATGTTCGACACTGGACCCCGCTGAGTTACCCAGCCACAGAGAGCGGAAAACCGTGTCGTTACAAGGGTTGGACAAATTACATATTTTATGGCACATGAAAGTCTGAAAATTTTAATTGTTGTGTCAAGTAAAACTATGTTACACTAAGAATTGCATTGGTAAGAAAATACAAATTCGCTTCCAGAGTAGGAAAATCGAAATATTTTTGGTGCATAGAAGTACCTACATAAATTCCAAATTTTGTGTTTTTAGTGAATTAAACCTATTTTATAATTCAGAAAAAATTAAATTAGTATTAAAAATTTAAAAATTCGGTTCCAGGGTTGGAAAATCTAAATTTTTCGGTACATAAAGGTAACCATAAAAGTTCCCAATTTTGATTTTTTTCTCAGAGAATTAAACATATTTTATACTTCGCTAAGAATCAAATCGGTATTAAAAGTTTTTAAACTAAAAATTCGGTTCCAGGATTGGAAAATCGAAATTTTTTGGTACATAAAATTAACCATATTATTTTTTTGGTTTTCTGTGGATAAAATCTTCTTTATACTTCGGGTATAAAAAAGATTGGTATTAGAAACCAAAAAAAATCTGAAAGACGATTCTAGTGTTAGACAATTAGAACTTTTTGGGGTACATGAAAAGGATTTTTACTTTTTGTTTTAAATTAAATATATATAATATTTTTGAAAGACGTTCAGAGGTATTAGAAATAAGAAAAGCCAAACATTTATTTTCCTAGCCGAAAAATTTAAACGAAAAGAATTACATCTGTGAAGGGTATTTAAGATTCTGCACAGCCGAATATAACACTTTTAATTGTTTTTTGGTTATTTGTAAATTAAACCTGTATCATTCTTTGGGAAGCCTCAATAGTCTATTAAAAACTAAAAAAATCTAAAGTTTTTTTCCAGGGATGGGAATGTAAAAGTTTTTTTTTTGACACATTCATTATTTTGTAGTATCTACATGTTATAAGTAAAATTGTTAAAAATTTTAAGTGTTTCTTAAATAAAACCTCTTTATACATCATGAAGATTTGCATTGATTAAAAAAAAGTTTGTTAAATTAAAATTTCGCTTCCAGGGGTGGGAAATTGAAATTTTTTTGTACATAACCGTAACCAAAAAGGCAACTGACGTTGTTTTTTTTTACTAACTAAAACTATTTTATTATTTAGGAAGAACAAAATTGTTATGAAAAATTCAAAAATAAAACTTCGAATCCAGGGTTGGACAAGTGCAATATTTTATAGTACATGAAAGTGACCAAAATGGTTAAAAATTTTAAAATTTTCTTAAGTGAAATTACATTATATCTCGTGAAGCGTTGCACTGATGAAAAAAATATTACGCTTCCAGGGTTGGGAAATTGAAATTTTTTTATACATAAAAGTAACCAAAAAGGCAATTGACGTTGTTTTTTTTGCTAACTAAAACTATTTTATATTTTAGAAAGGACAAAATTGGTATCAAAAATTAAAGAAATATATTCACAATTTCGAATCCGGGGTTGGGCAAGTGCAATATATTATAGTTCCAAATGGCTCAAAATTGTAAATTTTTCTTAAATAACACTACGTTTACGAGTTTCATTGGTAAAACAACAAAACAAATTTAAATTTCTCTTCCAGGGTTGGGAAGTTGAAATTTTTTTTGCTACATGCAATATATTGTAGTACATAATATGACCAAAATGGTTACAAATTGAAAGAAGACTATGAAGACTATCATTGGTAAACAACATTAGAGTTTCGCTTCCAGGGCTGGGAAATTAAATTTTTTTTATACATAAAAGTAACCAAAATGGCAACTAACGCCGGTTTATTACTACTTAAATCTATTTCTTAGCTCAGGAAACACAAAATTGGTATCAAAAATTAAAAAAAAAAACAAAATTTAAATTCCAGAGTTGGATAACTGCAATATTTTGTGATACATTTAAGTTACCACAATGGTTACAAATATTAAGTTTTTCTTAAATGAAATTATTTCATGCCTCATTAAGAATTGTATATTGGTAAACATAAAAAAAATTAAAATTTCGCTTCCAGGGTTGGGAAATTGAAATGTTTTTTATGCATAAAGGTAACCAAAAAGGTAATTGACGTTGTTACTTTTGATAATTAAAACTATTTTATAATTCAGGAAGAACAAAATTGGTATTAAAATCTTAAAAAAATCAAAATTTCGACTCCAGTGTTGGACAAATGAAATATTTTATGGTACATGAATGTGACCAAAAAGTTAACAAATTTTAATTTTTTTGTCAAGCAAACATATGTTACACCTCACTAAGAATTGCATTGGTAAAAAGCTAAAAATTCGCTTCCAGAACTAGAAAATATATATATATTTTTGGTACATAAAAGTACCCACAAAAATCCCAAATTTTGTGTTTTTAGTGAATTAAACCTATTTTATATTTCAAGAAAAATTAAATTAGTATTAAAAAAATAAAAATTCGGTTTCAGGGTTGCAAAATCGAAATTTTTCGGTACATAAAAGTAACCATATAAGTTTCCAATTTTGATTTTTTTCAGTGAATTAAATATATTTTATACTTCACTAAGAATTAAATTGGTATTAAAAATTTTTAAATAAAAATTTGGTTTCAGGGTTGGAATATCGACATTTTTTGATAGATAAAAGTAACCATATAATATGCTATTTTTAATTTTTTGATGAATTATACCTTTTTATATATCAGGAAGAAGTAAAATGGTATTAAAAACCAACAAAATCTGAAAGACGATTCTAGGGTTGGGCAATTAGAACTTTTTGGGGTACATGAAACGGATTTTTTCTTTTTGTTTGTAAATTAAACATGTTTAATATTTTTGAAAGACGTGCAGAGGTATTAGAAATAAGAAAATACAAACATTTAGCTTCCTTTATATATAAAAGTAACCGGTAACATCATTTTGATTCTTTAATTAAACCTACTTTCTGTTTTGGCTAGAAGGGTATATGAGATTCGGCACAGCCGAATATAGCACATTTACTTGTTATTTATAATTTTATCAAGTAAAATATATATAAATTTTGCACTTATTTCTTTAAATTGCACATTATTTAAATATATCTTATAAAACGAGTATGTCAATGTGCTATTGATTACATTACTGGTCAGCTATGCATAACAATATAAATATATAATTTAACAAGTGAGAATTGGTCGAATCTCCAAATGTTTAGCAAAAACTCTATTTTTATTGTAATTATTTTCATGGTATATGGCTTAGTAAACAAAGAAAAAAAATTCATTTTTGTTCGGTTGATTGTAATGTGTTGGTAGGAGCATGGGTGAGACACACATCCATCATCATAACAGCAATTTACGTATTAATATTTTATATCAACTGCCACAAAAGGAACTGAGATAAGTAAAAAATGTTCAACCTGCTGGGTGCCCAATTTTAACACTCTACACAGGATCACTCCGGGAAGGGCGGTGGTGGAGACATCTCACCTTTGTCGTAAAAACGTCTTTGACAGATAACGTCTTGAAAAGGTAATGTTTAAAGAATGTATGCTTAAGAAAACTAATTTTATGACTTCAGTTAAACGCTTTGGACCTTCTTTGACATAAAAATATATCATTAGCTGAACAAAATTACAAACAACGTAAAAAATTATGTTGTTGTTTTTAGAGGTTGGTTTAGTTCTTCTTAAGGTAATTTTTCCCCTTGGCCGACAAAGCCCATTTACGAACTTGACCTGTGATATCCTTCAAAATTTATCTGTACCAAATTTAAAGGGTCTGGCTCTTTTCGTTTGGACTGAATCGTGATTTCCATAGAGTTTTAATTTCACAACCCAGGAAGGAAATTTTAATTTTTTTATCAATGCAACTCTTAACCAGGTCTAAAATATTTTTATTTAGTAAAAAATTAAAATTTTTAACCTTTTTGGCCACTTCCATGTGCTACAAAATATATCAGTTGTCCAAATGTGGAATCGAAATACTGATTTTTTTAAATTTTTCATACCAATTTTGTACTTCCTGAATTATAAAATAATTTTAATTAGCAAAAAAAAAAACACGTCATTTGCCTTATTGGCTACTTTTATATATACAGCAAATTTTAATATCCCATCCCTGGAATAATTTTTTTTAGTTTTTAATGTAAATTTGATTCTTTCCAAAATTAAATGGTTTTAGCTGGTTAAATTTACGTCCACAAATAGGTGTAAGCTTCCCAGTTCTGGAACCGTATTTTGGATTTTTCTGAATTTCAATACGACTCTATTTAAGCTCATTTTCAATCCATCAGTCCAAGAATAAGGTTGCTAGATCTTCTGCGGGCTTGGGAAAACCTACACCTCACCTACAGACAGATGGGCACAAGGACTTCGGTTATTTTATACGGATCCAGAAAATATATACTCACTGGGGTCCCATATTAATATTGAGGAAATTATAAACGGAATGATAAACCTAAACCCTTTCACTTTTTGCGAAGGGTATAAAAATCGAGTTTTCACCAGATCTCGTCGTTTTGAAGATTTTCTGGCTACTTCTGTCTTTATGTAAGTGTGTGTGTATGTAAGTAAGTCACCCGCTTATAACTTTTGAATTGCTAAACCGAATCAAACCGAACTAGTCGCATTCAAAGGGTTCTTTCAAACTTAAATTTCTTGTGAATTTTAAACGATTCGGGCTGGTAGATTTTGATATTTTAAATATAGAGCGTATAAATATATATCAGCCATTAATCAAGAGATTTTAAATTTGTAGCAAATTTAATGAATAACCGTAAAAATTTAATTGAAGTTGTAAGTTCTTAGATGAATGAATTAAATTAAATTTCTATGTGCCTTCATTTTGTTAAATATAGAGCGTTAATATTTATTACTACAATAATACTAATAATAAATTCTGGGGTAAACAGAAAAAGAAATTGCAAGAGATTCAACTATTTCGAAACAGCTAGCGTTGGACATTACTTCTATTTGTTTTTGGTGAATAATACATATTTCTATCACTTTAAAATTTTTTTTTTTTTTTTTAATTATTTTATTGCAATTTATACATAATGATAATAAGCAAATTAGATGAATTGTAAATATGACACTTGTAGTTGCACTTTTACTATAAGTACAACTATAAAGAAATAGAAAATCAATTCTTAAATATATTAAATTACAATAAACAATTATCAACTGTTTAATATGACTATAAATTACAGATAACAAATTTTTTAATAAAAAAAATTATAATAATAATAAAATAACATACATTTGACTAGTTTCTAAATGGAAGATCTAATATATGACATCTTTTAAGTCTCCTAATTTCATCAGTATCGTCTAATAACGTGACAGCTAATGGATTTAGATGATTACTTAGTCTATTAAAATATTTTTCACTACAAGAGTTAATAGTTTCTTTTACAGTTTTAATATTAAGATCAATATGGATTGCTTCATTAGTAATATACCAAGGCGACTGAATGATAAGTCTTAGTGTCCTTTGAATAATTCTAATATTTGAATGACTTGCAGTTCCCCATAACTGTATTCCATAGGTCCGAACAGGTTTTAAAATTGCTTTGTAAAATCTTAATTTGTTTTCCATATTAAGTTGAGATTTATGACCTATTAACCAATAAAATTTTCTATTTATTAAATTTAAATGCTACCGCTTGCTTTTTATGTGTTTTTCCAAGTGAGTCTACGGTCCATATTCAAGCCACGATATTTTACGCAGTCATTTTTAGGTATCTGAATATTATTAATAATTAAATTTGGACAATCACCCTTGCGAAGTGTAAAAGTTACATGTACAGATTTTTCTGCATTCACTTTAATTTTCCATTTTTTCAGCCATAACTCTATTAAATTTAATTCATTCTGAACATTATTAGATGCCACTGCAGGTAAATTGTCTGCTGCTAAAATTGCCATATCATCTGCGTATGTTGATATAGTGACATTTACTGAAGTTGGCATGTCAGCGTTGAAAATTGTGTATTACACCGGACTTAATACACTACCCTGTGGAACTCCTGCACTGATATCAAACATGTTTGACTTCTCATTTTTAATTTTTACATAAAATTTTCGGTTTTGTATATAAGACTTTATAATTGAATAAAATGTAGCTGGAATGAGACTCTTCAACTTGTACAACAGACCAATATGCCAGACTCTGTCGAATGCCTGTTGAATATCCAAGAAAACTCCGGAGCAGTACTTCTTTTCTTCAAAACATTTCCGAATAACATTTACTACTATATGACACTGTTCAGGAGTTCCATGTTTATGTCTAAAACCAAATTGATGATCGGGAACAATATGTAGTTCTTCAAGAATTGGATACAATCTGCTCAAAAATATTTTTTCAAACATTTTAGAAAAAATACTTAACAAGCTAATCGGTCTATAAGATGTTATTTTATTTTCTGGTTTATTTGGTTTTTCAATCAATTTCAGCACATTTCCACTGAGAAGGAAAGTGACTTAATCTCAGAATAGAGTTACAAATTAACCTCAAAAATATAATGGCCTTCTTCGGAAAATTTTTAGCATCTATCATATCATATCCAGGAGATTTTTTTATATTTAGATTTTTTATTAGAATCTTAACCTCAGAAAAAGAAATATGTCTCATTGGTAAACACATCTGATAAGGTACATCTAAGAAATTTGAGATTTCTTCATCGTCAATAGGACTACTCATTTGAAGTGATTGAAAAGTATTGTACAGTGAGTTGCAAATGCTTGGACCTTTTTTTCGTCTGACCTTCACCACGGTCCATTAACATTTTTAAAAGGAGGATTTCTTTTTATTGGCTGCTTAATACACTTCGTTGCTTTCCATAAATTGTGATTGTTATTTGATGCTAAATTAATGTTGTCAAAAAACTCCCCAATAGATTTGTTTTTGATAGTATTCAAATGCTGTTTCAGATTTCTTGTTGCTATGTTTAGACGTCTCTTATCGATGGGATTTCTGCTAATCTGCCATAATTCTCTAAGTCTTCTCTTAACTTGAATAAGTTCACATGTGTGCGAAGAAATTTGGAATCTGTTTTGCATAACAGGTAAAGATATTGGTGGATTCGATAAAAAAGCTGCTTCATGGATTAATTTGGTAAAATATTCAACTGCATTATCTAGCTCATAACCGTTTGTTATAGGTAAATTTAAATTAATATCAATCCAAAATGAAAAAGATTCTAAATCGGTTTTACAGGTTACTAGCTTTTGAACTTTATTAATTAATTGAGGAGCAGAGTTATATGTTAATAAAACTGGAGAATGATCAGAGCTAAGAGCATAATTGTCCTTAATTTCAAGTTGATTTGTGTTTATTCCGGTATAAATGGAAAAATCAATTAAGTCAGGAATTTTAGATGGATCAGAAGGCCAATAAGTTGGCTTACCAGTAGATAATACAGAATAATTTTTTAAGGCTATACTCTTATATAGTTCTCTACCCTTAGGATTTACTAAACGCGAGTCCCACCAAGGATGTTTTGCACTAAAATCTCCACCAACAATGAATCGTGTCCCAAGTTTACGAAAGAAATCGTTAAAATCGTCACAATAAAATTTGTGTAAATAGGAACTGTTATCACATTCAACTAAGCCACCTAATAAGTGGTGATAAACACAATACACATGACCACTGATGATGAAGGTGTTGCGGCTTTCGAAAACAGCTGTTCTGCTCTGCTGTGTAAGTTGAATAAAACTGATGTTGACTTTCCTTTGTGCCTTGGAATATTTATCATGTCTTTCTGAGATTTAAAAAACAAATTTCGAACAATTAGCCCATGAATCTTAATTCAATTTAATATAGCAATTTAAATGTTCGTGAAAATATTTACTTTCATTTAAATTCAAACCAAAAAAGTTTGACTTAGGTATGATGGAACAAAAAATTCAGAAAAATGGGACATGATGAAAAATAATCAAACGGTAACACGGGTATTAAAACAATAACATGTTAACATCAGCTTGATACAGTTCTCGGATTCTTTTTCACTATAAAATTTGTGTAAATAGGAACTGTTATCATATTCAACTAAGCCACCTAATAAGTTGTGATAAACACAATACACATGACCACTGATGATGAAGGTGTTGCGGCTTTCGAAAACAGCTGTTCTGCTCTGCTGTGCAAGTTGAATAAAACTGATGTTGACTTTCCTTTGTGCCTTGGAATATTTATCATGTCTTTCTGAGATTTAAAAAACAAATTTCGAATAATTAGCTTATGAATCTTAATTCAATTTAATATAGCAATATAAATGTTCGTGATAATACTTACTTCATCACAGCTAATGTTACAGATATACATATATTGCACAAACAGTCACAAAAAACAAATGACATTTAACATTAATAAGGGAAGCTTGTATACTTGATTGCGAAAAATTCTCTTCTTGATAGTAATTAATGCATGGTTTAAATAAAGTTGCTGAGCCACCAGCAATTAGCACTTATCAAATCGTAACCTTTAATCTTGAAAAATGACTTACTTGTAAAAGGCGCTTCTGATATTAAAAATATATGGATATTATTTGATTGCAAAAATAATTCAACCTCTCGTAAATGATTACAGAGACTAAGATCTATTGACATAATTTAGTACAAATAACTGACATCATATTAATAAGGCAGTTCGTCAGCTCCATCCGTTTTGTTAATAAGCTTTAAATTTTTTGTAATGTTGGGTTTTCATTATTTAATTTATACATCCCTTTTACTGCATTAGCATACGTACAATTTGGTAAAGATGGATAGTTGTTATCATTAGGAAGATGATCTGAATATAACGGACCTTGATTTTTTATTTGTTGAAAATTTGAAAACTTT
This sequence comes from Linnaemya tessellans, assembly GCA_951800035.1. Taxonomy (NCBI): domain Eukaryota; kingdom Metazoa; phylum Arthropoda; class Insecta; order Diptera; family Tachinidae; genus Linnaemya; species Linnaemya tessellans. The sequence goes on from OX637536.1 coordinate 62,071,265, forward strand.
TGCTGTATCCTTTTTTTATATTCTTGATGTATAATGCATCCCCTATAACTTGCAGGATGAGATTTATCACAATTAGCGCATTTAGCTGTGTTTAGTAATGTTACTTCTTATAAATATTAGAAATGTTTTTTATTTTATGCCCTAATTTTTCAATAAATTCTTTAATATCTTCTACATTAGTAGAGTAGTGCAAATTTTTAATTAGCACCCTGTTGGCCCTTTCGTGCTTTATTTGAAATGTATGATAACTTATCTTCTTAGTCTTCAGACTTGAGACAAAGTTTCTATATGCACTAATAGCTTTTATCATAACTCTAACTTGTCCATCTTTTATAGATTTATATGAATATTGATCTGCAGCAATAATAGTAGAAAAATATTTGATCATATCTTCTAATTTGATACATTTGGAATATACAAAGGGTTTTGATTCAATTGGCTTCAATATGTTGATATTATCTTCATCATCATTAGAAATAACGCTATATCTTTTTGTATTTGTTTTTGGAGATTTATCATTGTTGATTATTTGCCTTTGATTATTTTTTTTTAGGAGTAAGACCAGCACTCAGGGGATGACCCCTATATATGCAATGCACTGCGCTGGAACTGAAAACGAGGGGACAGATTAGGAAAGATGAGAAGATATACAGTTGTTTTTGTAGCTATTTCAACCTTTTACTTCGCCGGCTAATTTTTGCTACAGGGCCGTCGAAGGTGGGTGCTGTTACTCTGCTTTTAGTACATGATAGTGTCAGTCGCTGCCAATTATTTACGTTATTGATTATTTGTATTCTTTTATTTTCATACATCAGAGGCGAAATTTGACGTTTTCTTGACTGTGGAACATTTTGCCATTCTATTTCTTCATTATTTTTTCCATAATTTGATGTTTGTGCAATATCACCGAATTAATTGTCCTTAAGACAATCTTCAATATATTAATATATATTGTATATGTTTGTATACTAATATATAAGTATTTATTTTTTTATTATTTATTTAAAATTATTTTTTAATATGTTTTTTTTTAACAAATATAAAATATGTTTCTTGATTGAAAACTTAATGTTAATTGAAAAAATATTGACATAAAAATATTAATAGTAATTTCAATGAAAATATAATTAAAAATATTTATACACATATACATTTCAAATATAATAATAAAGTATAATTAGGGATGGTGGTTGAACATATAACTCCCCCACCCTTTGAATACACATTACTCCCGAAATGTGGGGATACTAACTTAATAGTACTTAATTTGCAAACAAAAATTTTTACAATTTACAATTTTTATTTAGTTTTAGAATAATTTCTGCCAGTTATTTTTCTTTCAAATTTAACATCTGGTATTTTATTCTGGTATTTAAAAACTCTTTTAACCAATTGCCTATCTCTTTTACAACCATTTTCATCTATAAAGTTCGTCTCATTTTTTTCTTTGACTTTTTTTATTATATATTTAGGTTTAAGCTTAAGATTATGAAATCCCAAATTCTTTACAAATTCTCTTTCATTGTATTCATGACAATCTTCTCTATCTGTATTTACTTTTCGAGTTCTGTTAATCTTATTTTCACAAATTTTGTTATGCAACATATGCCAAATAGATTTGTCCACTTTATTATGTAATAATTCATTTGGTTTGTAGCCTGTTGTGTTATGGATTGAATCATTATATATTTGAACAGATCTTAAAACAAGTGACTTATCATCATAATCATCATGTTTCTGTCCTAATTTGAAAAGTCTGATATGTTCATTAAGTGTATGGTGAAATCTTTCTACATCTGCGTTACCTGTATGGGAATTTGGTGCAGTGAAATGATAATCTACTTCTTCGCTGTTAAGAAAGTTTTTAACATAAGCTGTATTGAATTCATTATCAGCAATAATTTTTTTTGGTTTTCCCAAAAATGCAAACCTTTCTTTTAATTTTTCAACAATTGTTATTGAGTTTTTATCATTCAAATAGTGAACTGTAACATGTTTAGATAGTTTATCAATACAAGTTAAGAAGGTAGTTTGTTTGTTAAGAAACCATATGTCAATGTGAATTATTTCGTTAGATTGAATTGGAGTTTCCGTTACACATAATTTTGTTTTTATTGGACGTCTATCAAACTTACACATATTACATATAACACAATTGTTAATGAACTTATAAATTTCTTTTCTTAGATTTGGATAATAAAGTATGTCTTTTAATTCTAAATATGTTTCTTCTATTCCCCTATGAATCTTGTCAATATGAAATTTTTCTATTAGTTCTAGAAGATTTTCTTTATCAAAAACGTCTTTTACTAGTTTAGAACATTTTAAAAATTTCGTTTTTGAATTTGAAAAGAAACAGGTTATTGTTGCTTGAAGTTTTTTGAATACATCAAAACTTTCACAAAAAATGGCTATAGTTCCTTTAATAGGAAGAATTTGTTTTAGAGAATCTAATATTTCATCCTCATAATATTCTGCTATGGTAATCAAATGTCTTATTTTCTTTTGATATAAAATTTTCTTTTCATATTTATGTGTTTTTCCTAATTTTACAATAAGTTGGTTTCGAAATATATTTACCGGAGAATCTGACATGAATATATGATCATTTAAATCTTCTTGTCCACTGTGTATCGTAGCTCTGTCAGAATAAATGCTTTGATCACTTTCTTCCATGTGATGTATATCTAGACGGCTAAAATAGTCTGCAACTTGATTAGTTTTTCCATTTATATACTCAATATCAAAGTCATATTCATTTAACTGAATTTTCCACCTTTGTAATTTCATATTGGGTTCTTTTAACGAATTAAGCCACACAAGTGGTCTATGATCTGTCTGTATTTTAAATTTTCGACCAAACAAGTAAGGTCTGAAATATTTTATTGACCATATAATAGCTAACAATTCTTTTTCAATTGCGCTGTAGTTGCGTTCATGTTGATTTAATGTCCTAGAAGAAAATGCGATAGGATGTCCATTTTGTGATAAAACTGAACCTAATGCATCATTGCTGGCATCAGTAGTCAAAACAAACATCTTCTCAAAATTTGGATATGCTAGGACTGGAGGAGAACATAAAATACGCTTCAATTTATTGAAGGATTCAATGTAGACCGAGTTATCTGTATTTATATGTGATCCTTTTTTAAGGTATGAAATCATTGGGATCGCGATTTTGCTGTAATCTTTAATAAATTTTCTGTAGAATCCGGTTAAACCTAAAAATGATCTTATCTCTTTTATTGTTCTTGGCAAAGGAATTTTCTGTATTATATCAATTTTATTTGGATTTGGTTTAATACCATCCGGTGTTATAATGTGTCCCAGATACTCCGACTCTCGTTTGAAAAAATTGCATTTATCTACTTGGACTTTCATGTTATAATCAGATAATCTCTGAAAAATTTTTTGTAATGACAATATATGTTCCTTCAGGGAAGTTGAAAATACCAATATATCATCTAAATAAACGACGCATATATTATTTATATAATCTTGTAGCACTTCATTCATCATTCTCTGGAATGATGCTGGAGCGTTTTTCAGACCAAAAGGCATTCTGGTAAACTCATAATGTCCAAATGAAGTTGAAAAAGCTGTTTTGTGCCTATCTTGTGGTAATAAAGGTATTTGGTGAAATCCTTTAGCTAAATCAATAGTACTAAAATATTGAGACTTTCCTAATTTTGAGAAAAGATCTTCCATATTAGGAATAGGAAATTTGTCTTCTATTGTTACGTCATTTAATTTTCTATAATCTATAACTACTCTAAATTTTTCCTTTCCAGAGTTGTCCATTTTTTTAGGTACAACCCAAATTGGTGCGTTGTATGGGCTACATGATTTAGTTATAATTCCAGACTGTAGCATTTCAATTATTTGTTTGTTTACTTCATCTTTAAAAATTTCCGGAAAACGATAATTTCTTGAATAAATTGGAACTTCGTTAATTGTTGGTATCTTATGTCTATATTTAACAACGCATGATAAATCTTCACCTTCGATATAAAAAACATTCTTAAAATTCTTAACCAATTTCGTTAATTGTTTAATTTCTTCATTGTTTAAATTTTCAGTTTTTAGTTTCTTACTTAGGTATTCCATTTTCGGCTCATTGAAATTTATATCTATCGCTATTGAGTTAAAATATGATAAGTCATTCTCATTGTATTCTGTACTAGAATTTGTATATATTAAAGGAATTTTTGCATTATCAGTTATTAAAAAGTTTTGCTTTAAATCAATTTTCGTTCCTAAGGGTTTGAGTATATTACATCCTAAAATTCCGTCAAAATCACTAAATATGTCTGCCTCAAGCATCTCAATTTGTTTATTAGGAGAATTAAATTCTTGAAAAAGTGGTATTGATATTTTTGTTGTAGAAACAGATTTAGAAGAGATAGTATTCAAAATTATTGGGTTATCAAGTGTAGTTCTAAAAGAATTATGAAATAAGCCACTTCTTATAAGTGACGTCCCAGATCCAGAATCTATTAATAACTTGATAGGGACAGATCTAGTTTTTACTATTATACAGGGTAAAGCTCGTTGGCCCGTTCTTGAAAATTTGACACTTGTATGTTATCTACTTCCATCCTGTTGGAACTATTAGTAGTTTGTTGAGATTTATTTAAATTATTTCTATAGTTACTATTCGTATTACTAAAATTTCCCGACATATTTTGACTTTCATAGTGATTTGATTTATTTGTCTTTCTATGAATATCTGGAAAACTATGATTATTACTCTGAAGATTTACAAAACTATTTGGTCTATATTGGTTTGCATAATGTTGGTTATAGTTGCCTTGATATGGAATATTTTTATTATTAAAAATTTGTTGATTATTATTTTGTGAAATTTGATTCGAATTATTATTACGATAAGATTGGGAATCAGTAAAGCTTTGATCAGAACTTTTATAGTCTTTTTTACTCATATATTTGTTTTCTAACTTAGATGGATAAAATGTAAAGTATTTGCTATGAAAATAATCGGTTTCTATTAAAATTTCTTTTGCTTTTAGAAGTGTATGAGGATTTCTTGCATTTAATACTAGTTTTGGTTCTTTAGGCAATTTGGATATAAAAATTCTTAAAACCATAGCTTCATTATTTTTACAATTGTACCAGAGGTCATTTACTTTATCTACACTAGTTTTTAAATTTAATTTAGTCAGCAAATTTAATAAATATTCATACAAATCACTAACACTGTTTCTAAATTCTGATGTTTTAATTTTGTTTACAATAGACTCTACACTATCTGAAATACTAAAATTAATTCTTAAAATTATTTTAATTTCATCCCACTTAATTGGATTATTATTATTTATAAGAACTAAATTAGCTTTACAAATGATTTTATTCCTTACTCTCAAATCAAATAAGGATATAAAAGACAAATAAACATGCTTACGTATTTCTTCAACGTGTATAGTAAACATTTCTAATTCTTCAGCTTTCCCATCAAATTCTGGGAGACCGTCCAAAAGATTAAAAGCATTGATAGCCATTGTTCTTTCTTAAGTTGTGCTCCTTATGATGGTAACCAATGAAATATGTTGCTATTACTGCTTACTCTTGATTTCTTGTTTCTTGCTTTTAAATTTGATGATGTTCTTGCTTTTAAATTTTATGATGTTCTTGCTTTTAAATTTGATGTATATATATATATATAATATAATGATAAAATTGAATCCTTCCCCTTTTTTAAGGAATTTTGATGTTTGGTTCGTAATGCGACTGCGCCAATTAATTGTCCTTAAGACAATCTTCAATATATTAATATATATTGTATATGTTTGTATACTAATATATAAGTATTTATTTTTTTATTATTTATTTAAAATTATTTTTTAATATGTTTTTTTTTAACAAATATAAAATATGTTTCTTGATTGAAAACTTAATGTTAATTGAAAAAATATTGACATAAAAATATTAATAGTAATTTCAATGAAAATATAATTAAAAATATTTATACACATATACATTTCAAATATAATAATAAAGTATAATTAGGGATGGTGGTTGAACATATAACTACCGGTGCTAATGGCTCTGGCAGTAGCCATATGCACTGATTTATTTCTTGTAACTTATACCACAAAAATCTGTTTTTATTTAACTCAAATCAATTAAAATGAAGTCTTAAAATTTATATTTGAGAAAACAAATCTCAATTTCAAATTATATTTTAAAATTTTTTTATTTTTATTTTAAAATTTTTTAGTTTTTAAATTCAATTAAATAATTTTTCCAATTTAACAGAAAAAGCAAACCTATCGTTGTCAATGGTTTTCTGAATAATCACTTTAACAAATGGAAAAAAACATATGACGCAGGTAGCAAGCGTTGGGAAGATTTAGAGTTTAAAATCTTACATCCCGATGTGAAAACACTATTGGAAGTGTATGTATGTTTGTATGCTTTCATAAGCAATATTATGAGAAAAAATATATTTGATTTGTATCGGCGGGCAATGGGCATTGGTCAAGGACGATTTTGATGGAAATATTCTTTTTTTAATTTAAGGCGGAGTCACATAGAATCCGTCATTTAAATTGACAGGAACGTAACTAAGGAAAAGGTTGGCACAATGAGTACTTTGTTCACGGATACTCTATTTTATTTATTGAAGTTAAATTTATTTATTTTATACATTTTTTATATATTGCTTTATTTTTACCAACTTTAGTACTTTGCGTTAACGCAGAAGTACTGAATATGACAACGATCATAAAAAAGCAAGTATTTTACCTCAGTTGTCAGTTGAAAAAGGCGACGTATAACCTATGACGGATTATATATGTATGTCAATATAATGTCCGGTGCCAATTTTCAACAATGTAGACAAGAATATATTAAGCTATCCCTCTCTGCACATAAATTCTTATATACCTTATTGGCCCTCTGGTAAGCAAAGCTTTTGCTTTGCTGAAGGGTAATGTCAAGTCATGGCTTGATTAATATATTTTCGGTCAAAAAGACTTCGAATGGATAAGGGTCACAGAAGCGCCTTTGTGACAATGTATTGTGCATATCATTCGCAAGATCTATTCACAACATACTTGCATATCAAAATTGCACTGTTTTGTTTGCTAATGAAAAGTTATCAATATATTTAATTTGAATTTAAAATTTTATATATAAACCAGACATTATAATATAGCATCGCCAATAGTTTCCAATGGCTTGAGGCCATAAACACTTTACGAACTTCATTTCATATAACACAAAATTGTATCTGTAAAATAAAACTTGATATGAAAATAAAAAAATATATGCTATTTTCCTCCTCAACTTCAATAGCAGGCCATAATTAATAACCATAAAACCCAAATGATGTTGACCCGTAGACGAACACACATCATTCAATCTGTTAGATGGTGGCAGAGGGCGAGAGGAAGAGAGAGAAGGATTGGTTGAAATTATCGCAAAATTTTTTAACAAATAACATCAAATGAAGCGAAAAGCCATCGTCAACATTAACAAAATTGTTTTTATACATATTCACTAGTGATAAACGAAAATGATAATGATGAAAGTTCAACCACGTGCTTCCTTCCACTTTGGCTGGCTGGATAACGGTTATCCAACAGAATCGCTTATTCAAAGGCTTGGACTTATCAACAGTAAAGGGCAGAATTATTTACTATTTAATGTTGGTGAAGGTATAAAGCAAAATTCGTGACATTATTTGAATGAATTAATTTTATAAATAGTTTTCACTAACAAAGTTGCAGCGATACGGAAGTTATGGAATACGATAAATATTCATAGGAACCAGTGAAAATCGACACCAAATTAATTATGGATCTTATGCGTTAAACACATTCGCAACAGCAGGCTACCGACTACAACCTGTAATAAATAGAATATGGACATGTGTTTATATGGAAATTATTATTTTCACGGCTACACGGCAGGTTATTGTCCGTGCTACTTTTGGGTGGTCAAATCAAACTAATTTCTATTTTGATAGGCGAGAATAAACAGGTTAGTGCTGCTAACAGAATGAGAAGTTGTAAATAAACAAGTAAAAGTGCTATATTCGGCTGTGCCGAAACTTTAATACCCTTCACAGATGTATTTGTTCTTTCTTTCTTTCTAAAACAGAAAGTAGATTTAATTTAAAACAAACAATATGTTGTTATCAGTTACTTTAATAGTATTTAAGAAAACGTTGAAATTTTTCGGCTAAGAAGCTAAATGCTTGCCTCTTCTCTTTTCTAATACCTCTGAACGTCTTTCAAAAATATTAAATATGTTTAATTTACAAACAAAAAGAAAAACTCCGTTTCATGTAGAGGAAAAAGTTCTAATTGTCCAACAGTAGAATTCACAAAACACCAAAATTAGGAACTCATATGGCAACTTTTATGTACTAAAAATTTCGATTTTTCAACCCTGGAAACGAATTTTTAATTTTTAAAATTTTTAATAACAATTTAATTCTTAGGGAAGTATAAAATAGAATTCACTGAAAAAACCAAAATAAGGAACTTATGTGGTTACTTTTATGGACCAAAAAATTTAAATTTTCCAGCCCTGGAACCGAATTTTTAATTTTTAAAACCTTTAATACCAATTTGATTCTTCCTGAGGCATAAAATAGGTTTAATTTACTAAAAAACAAAATTTGGAATTTATCTAGGTACTTTTATGTACCAAAAATATTTAGATTTTCCAACTCTGGAAGCGAATTTTTATTTTTTTACCAATCCAAATTTAAGGAGATATAATATAGTTTTACTTGACAAAATATTTAAATTTTTAACGTTTTTTCATGTACCATACAATTCTTCATTTGTCCAACCCTGGAAGCGATATTTTATTTTTTGTTTGCTTTTTTTACCAATGCAACTCTTCATGAGGTATAAAATAAAAAATAAAACTATTTAAGAAAAACTTAACATTTTTATCCTTTTTAGTCACTTTCAAGTACTACAAAATATTGCAGTTATCCAACCCTGGAAACGAAATTTTAATTTTTTTTACCAATGCAAATCTTCATTAGGTATTAAGTGGTTTTATTTAAGAAAAACTTTAAATTTGTAACCGTTTCGTCACAATATGTAGTACAAAATATTGCATGTACCAAAAAAACTTACTTTTGCATACCTGGAAATTTTTTTATTATTTTTTTAGTTTTTAATACATATTTGAGGCTTCCCAAGGTCTGAAATAGTTTTAATTTACGAACAAATAAACAAATAATTGGTTTTCAGTAGTTAATTTTGCGTCGAGAAATAGTTGTAAGCTTCCCATCTCTAGGACCGTATTTCAATACCACTTTATTTAAGTTCATTTCCAATCCATCAGTTTAAGAATGAAGTCTCTAGCTCTTCGGGGGGCTTGGGAAAACCACAAAAGAGTGAAAGGATATTACTAGGTTTGTCGTTCAGTGTGTAATTTCTTCGATATTCACGTGGAACCCCCTAAAGTATATATATTCTGGATCCTTATGAATAGCGATGACGATTGAGCTATGTCCATCTATCTGTCTATCCGTCTGTCTGTCTATCCATCTGTCTGTCTGTCCGCCTGTCTGTCTATCCGTCTGTCTGTCTATCCGGGTTCCCAAGCCCCCAGAAGAGCTAGAGACTTCGTTCTTGGACTGTTGGATTGGAAATGAATTTAAATTCAGAAAAATTAATACCAAAAACCAATTATTTTTTTGGTTGTTTGTAAATTAAACCTATTTCATGTTTTGGGAAGCCTCAATAGTCTATTAAAAACTAAAAAAATAAAAAAAAAATTCCAGGGATGGGAATGCAAAAGTTTGTTTTGGCACATGCAGTATTTTGTAGTACATGTAATAAGTAAACTAGTTTTAAATTTTGAGTTTTTCTTGAATAAAACCGCTTTATGCAGCATTAAGATTTGCATTGGTAAAAAAATTTTAAAAATTAAAATTTCGCTTCCAGGGAAGGGAAATTGAATTTTTTTTTTTTATATATAAAAGTAACCAAAAAGGCGACTAACTTAATTTTTTTACTGATTAAAACTATTTTTTAATTCCGAAAAAAGAAAACTGTTATCAAATATTAAAAAATATCAACATTTCGATTCCAGGGTTGGAAAACTGCAATATTTTGTATCACATGAAAGTGGCCAAAATGGTTACAAATATTAAGTTTTTCGTGCCTCATTAAAAGTTTAATTAGTAAAAAAGGCAATTGACGTTGTTGTTTAAAACTATTTTATAATTCAGGAAGAACAAAATTGGTATTAGAATCTTAAAAATCAAAATTTCCATTCCAGCGTTGGACAAATGAAATATTTTATGGTACATGAAATTTTAATCTTTTTGTCAAGTAAAACTGCGTTACACCTCACTAAAAATTGCATTGGTAAAAAAATAAAAATTGACTTCCAGAGTTGGAAAATCGAAATAATTCTGGGCCATAAAAGTACCCACATAAATTCCAAACTTTGTGTTTTTAGTGAATTAAACCTATTTTATACTTCAGGAAAAACTAAATTGGTATTAAAGAATTAAAAACTCCGATCCAGGGGTGGAAAATCGAAATTTTTTAGTACATAAAAGTACGCACATATATTCCATATTTTGTTTTTTTAGTGAATTAAACCTTTTTTATACTTCGCTAAGAATTAAATTGGTATTCAAAATTTTAAAATTTAAAAATTCGGTTCCAGGGTTGGAAAATCGAAATTTTTTTGTACATAAAACTAAGTTACATAAAACTATAATTTCCTAATTTTGTTTTTTTGTGAATGAAATCTTTTTTATACTTCGGGAAGAGCTAAATTGATTTTAAAAACAAAAGAATTAAAAATGCAATTTCAGGGTTAGAATATTGACATTTTCTGATTCATAAAAGTAACCATATAATTTACTATATTTGATTTTTATGATGAATTATATATATGGACAATTAGAACTTTTTGGGGTACATGAATCTGATTTTTTCTTTTTGTTTGTAAATTAAACATATTTAATATTTTTGAAAGACGTTCAGAGGTATTAGAAATAAGAAGAGCCAAAACGTAAACGTATCTGATAACATCATTTTGTTTTTTAATTAAACCTACTTTCTGTTTTAGCAAGAATGAAACTACATTTGTAGAAATGTAGTCGGTAGCCTGCTGTCGTGAAAGTGGTTAAATCATAGCTCAATTAAGCAGAAGAGCTGAGCTGTCGCTGTCAGTATATTTTGTTTACCCAAATCATTAGATGAAATTTAGCGGCTTCCGAAAACAACTGTTCTCTTCTGCCATGTAATTTGTCTAATTAAATTCATGTTGATTTTCCCTCGTTCCTTGGAGTATTTAGTATGTCTTTCTGAATACAATGCATTACAAATCTTAGCCCATCGATCTTAATTGAATTTGATATTGCAAAGAAATAGTTCGGAATAATTATCTGCATTAAAAATTAAGCCACTGGCTTCAGTTATTCCCAAGAAACTTTCACATATACTCAAGTGTAAAAATGAAATCAAAGAAGTTTAATTTAAGTAAAATGGAACAAAAGCACGAAGAAAGTAATGTAGCGGAATACCAGGGACTTAATTTGTATTTACATCCATTTAGTATTGATACAAATTTCTCATTAAATTAGTAGAAATGAAAAACTTTGCCACATTTATCGCAGGCACCTATAAACAAAATATGAAAGAGTGCTGATGATGGAAGCGTAGCGGCAGTTGTCCCGCCCTGCTTTGTAAGTTGGATAATTTAATTGATGTTGATTTCGCTTTGTCCATTGGAATACAATACGTTGCGATTATTATCCAATCAATCTTAATTAAATTTAATATAAATTTATTGATAATTCTTGTGCCTTATGGGAGGGTATATATGGAAAAATACATAAGTTAGAACAAAGTGTTCATAACTTTGCCAACAATTGGGGGATTCACACTGTAGTCGTAAAGTTATAAGTCATAAAATAATAGCACGAAAAATATGACTACTGTGAACAACCCGTCATAACTTAGTATGCTATTTCAAACATCGATCACCTGCTTCCTTGATATGAGCTGAATAAATTTTTTTTGCGGCGACATACGGAAAAACGTTCAGTGGCTGCCAGCTACGTAAGTTAAACAAGAAAAATGTTTCCCTTGTATATATTTAGTTTTTGCGATTTAGTTCTTTTTTAATTCTTTTATGTTATAAAAATGTGATTCAATGTATATATGTCTGCAGGTATGAATAATTTTTTAGCGGTTTTTTAGTCGTGAATCATAACGGCGGCAAACATATACTTTCGCCGTTTCGCCTAAAGATATTCAGCCGTTCTCTAAAGCTCTAGATCTATTTTATGACAAAACAAAGACATACCTGAAATAGTGCTATTATTTATCTAAAATATTATGACTTTATGACAATATGACTAAATAACACACAGTGTGAATACCCCAAATATTTATAATTGTGCTGTTTATTCTATTCAGCAAGTGTTTGCTGACATTATGAAAGAATAATATTTAAAATAGCAAACATGCGTTGTCTCTCTATACATCACTTAACTAATTATAACACCGTCGTACCATTTTCTCTGCCCTAGAGAATAGTAGCGGCTTTCGGAAGTACCACTTGGCTTCGAAGTTAAAAGTTGTGGTTTCGATTCCGTAATCAACTAAGTTCATAATCGAATTATTGTGATCTACACAAGTGCGTGGTTGTTTTAAAATTTGCTAGGGCTATTTAAATGAAAAGGCATATCACTGGTTAGTAGTAACGGCGTTTGGAGTTAAAGCACGTCAAACTATCACGAAAAAATTGCATTTTCGGCACATCACATCCAATTTCAATAAAATTCAACACAAATGTCATACTCCATAAGAGTATTATTAACCGTACGATTCATAACCAGCAAAACTCCTTTAATTTCATAACCAGGTACCCGGGTACCCGAAGTAGGTTGTTTTGCGTTTATTGAAATAAAATAATATTTTCCTGTAAATATTTTTGTTGTTGATTATATTTTGCGTTCTCAACTGTACAAATTTGATATTTGGAAAAAAAACTGGTTTCTGTTCGTATATAAGTACCTAAAGCGAAACAAGTAGGCAGAAACTGGTTTTATGTAAGGGTTGTTTATTTGCTTATTTTGCTTATTTTCAGTACCTACTTGCTTAATTGCTTTTGAATTAGATAGCAGATGTTCATTTGTGTCGTAAAATTGAAATATTTCATTTTCTTCGCCAGTCTGTGTTGAATATTTGAACAGTGAAGTTGGTGAAAAATCAGCCGCAACGACCGATATTTGTCTAGAAGGGAATACTGGAATTTGAGTGATGAAGCAAGAAGCACATATATTCAAAGTTTATTTGAGGAAGCGACTCAAGATGAGGACCTTGAAGTGGACCCTGTGGTAGACCAAAATGAAGGAAATGTGTCCTATACTGGCGAAGTTTCGGAATCAGAGAATGAAGATTTGAATGTTGACAACGCAAACGAAATTGCAGCTGCTATTGACGCACCAGAGGAAATTTTCTTTGATGATGAAAGTGAAGATGATGATATGCAAGAAGATGCACCAACAACAAACCCAGCAGACTACATGACTGCACGTGACGGCACACAATGGTAGCGAACACCACGTAGTTGCCAACAAGTGAGAAGCCACAATATATTCACAGACCGCTGTGGTCCAGCGCGGATTACTGAAAATATGACGCCTTTGAAGTGTTTCAAATCATACCTCACAGTGGAAATGGTGTATATAATAGTGCGCCACACAAATAGAAAAGCACATGCCACATATAATGCGTACAATGAAGCGAATCCCAATAGACGTCAGTTGAAGTGGAAAGACACGACAATCAACGAAATTTATGCGTTCATTGGAATGATTTTGATGGCTGGCACAAATCATTCTAATGACGAAAACGCAAGAGATTTGTGGACGTCACAGGCTCACCCAATATTCCGCGCCACCATGGGAATAAACAGGTTTTTTCGATTTGCTGCGTTTTATGCGGTTTGACGACCCCAGAACACGGGTAGAGCGGCAGCGTCAAGACAAAGCGGCGCCAATTCGCGATATTTGGATAATGCTCAATGCAAATCTTGCCAGATATTATGTGCCATCAGAATATTTGACCATTGATGAACAATTATATACATACCGTGGTAGAACCAAATTCACCCAATATATACCCTCGAAGCCAGCAAAATATGGCATAAAAGTATGGTGGATTTGCGATGCCAAAAACTCATATCCACTTCATGGCCAAATATATACTGGCAAACAAGAAACTGGTCGTGAAGTTGGTGTTGGCGAAAGAGTGGTGAGAGATTTAGTTGGGCCATACTACGGTAGCGGACGAAATATAACAATGGATAATTTTTTTACGACGCTGCCGTTGGCTAGGCAACTAAAAGTAGAAAAGCTCAGCATTGTGGGTACACTCCGCCGCAACAAAGCTTACATCCCTGCGGAGATGAAAGAAGACAAAAAAAAAAGACGGTGGTTCAAGTTTATTTGGCTTCTACGACAACGTAACACTGCTCTCATATAAGCAGCGGAAGTCCAACTCGGTCATCCTTCTTTCTAATATGCATGATGATGCACAAATTGACGAGAATGGGAAACCAGAAATTATAAATTTTTATAAACAAACAAAAGGTGGGGTGGACGTAATGGACCAAACGCTCCAAGAATACACGACCCAGCGACAAACAAGAAGATGGCCGATGGCATTTTTCTATAACATCATTGATGTGAGCGCATTTGCATCACACATCATATATTATGCAAATAATCCAACTGCACGATACACCACGACGCGTAGGAAGAATTTCCTGCGTCAACTGGCAGAAAACCTGTGCATTCCTGTTATAGAAAATAGAATTTCAAATGTGCGAAGCGTGCGCCAATTTTCAACAAAAAATGCAATTGAAAGCATCATCGGAAGGCCGTTGGAGAGTGCGCTTTGTGCTGCAGGTCCGTCAACATCTCCGTCAGCATGACAAAGGGGCAGAAAAGTACACACCGGCGTGTGCTACATGTGCAATCTTCTTCCAAATAAGCGCAGAAGAAAAACTAGAAAAAATTGCAGCATATGTAGCACGCCGATATGCGATGAGCACGCCATAACAATTACTAAATGCTACAATTGCCACAATAACAACGATAGTATTCGGATGAATTATAATATAATATATATAAAATATGATAAAATAAATAAAAAAGACATTTATTTCCAATAAAAACAACACCAAAAAAACGTTTTTTCATTTACATGTCAAGCATTTACATAGGAATTGCATTAGGGTACCCGGGGACCCGGTTGGGTTTTTTGGGGGTAAAACCTTTAAAATAATTTTTTAAAGAAAATATTGAAAATATTTTGAATTTTTTCGTATTTAAATCTTAGTTTAGCCAAAATCTCTCATGATTCGGAGTTTTATGTCCATATCTCAAAAATTATAGGCACAGCAGCACTTTAAAGTCCAAAAAGGTACACGGGTACCCGGTTATGAATCGTAGGGTTAAAGAAAAAAAATTTTACCCCAGATTCATTCGGTTTCTGATATATGACGTCAAAAAGCGATAGAACTTTTGAACTATGCAAGATAACTTGGTTTCTGGTATCGTTTTAAAGGTGAAAGTGCACCCTTTAAAATTATATGAATATTGCGTTTTTTTAAGAAAAGGTCTAAGGTAATTTTTTGGGGTCTTGAGTTCAAAGGTTATATCTGCAAAAGTACATTTTTTAAAATTCTTAAAAACATATATGCCACGTATTAGATCCTCTTCTATATTTCCAGAAAATTTAAAGTGGAGACTCGATAGTGGGTAGATGTGACCACTGTACATCTATTTCTTGCAAAAAGTGAAAACTGAAAATTTTTGAGTTGACCCTCTTTTGAGGAACCAGTGCGATATATGATGAGCAACATTAGCTGTATCTGTTCTAAAATTAATTTTCCTATCTATTGGAGTGTTAATAATTTGTAGCATTTTTAACTCGCATATACGTTTATAATTATTCTCTGTGTTAAAAATAGAGACATTATTAAAATCTGGAAAATGATTAAAATTTATGCAAGAAAGTCCAAAACGTTGAACTTATAGCCATAAAATCAGAAAAATCCATTTTTGTCACCACCCCCTTTAGGGGCCGTTGACGTAAAATATTATATGCAAAATTAGTGGAGAAATTTAAGAAATTGTATTACTTAAGCCTGAACTCCTTAATTACATTTTTAAGCTTGTATGACAAAGCTGAGACCTTATCTAATCGTCCTCTGCGTTATCTTACCCCCTTCCCCCCCCCCCCCCCCCTTTGCTCCGTCAATGGCAATATCAACAAAAATGTTTTTTTCTGCACTTAAGTACCCTAAGAAGTTACTTTTTAAGTTTCTGCGACAAGGATGAGATGTCTCGACACGGCCATTCCAGGAGTGACAGTATCAAAATAGTGATTTAAAATTGAGCACCGAAATGTCTTAAAGGAATTCTGACCCAACAGGTTAAACAGTTTTAACTTATCTCAGTCCCTGTTTTTGCACGTTGATATAAAATATTAATACGTCAATTGCTTTTACGCTAATGGAAAGGGGTCTCAGCCATGCTTCTCCCAAAACATCGGAAACACCCGTATTAACATAAATTTTTTTCTTGTTTACTTAAACCAAATACCATAAAAATGAAAATAATTAATAAGAATAAAAATAGAGTTTTTATTTACTAAATATTTAAGATTCGACCCGGTCGAATATAGTCGATTCCGCTTTAGCGCAACACACTTTATTGAAAAAATCGAATTACTGAAAGCGATACAAATTCCCGCACTGATTTTAACGCAGTTAGTCTTATTTATTTCGCTTTAGCGAAACATCGCTAAATCATACGATTCCCATATAAAATTGTACAGAAAAACAACATCAAATTTTAAAAATTACAAAGAAATGGTTTTGATGGGTAAAAATACATGATTTTGAATTCCTCTGCGTACATATATGTATATGCCGTTTGAAAGACCTTGGTCTTGTGTTTCCAAATCGACCGAGAAATTAAAGTTTGGTTGACACTAGACTACTCGTAAGATACAGGCTAATAACTAAACTGTTTCGCAAATTTCAAAGACGTTCTGCCCGACAAGACCTATCAGAAAAAAAATATCATGTCCCAGGTATTTTAACTTTGTTCTAGTGTGTATCAGTGTTATTATACAAAAAATTTAGTTTTATTATAAAATTGCAAAAGTTGATTCTTTATGAGCTATTTTTGGTATCTGGACACGTTCAGATTATATTGGTATGTTCATAAAAGTTGTTCAGCTTTACCGTGGCTACAATTTTCCTAAATACGAGTATAGTGTACGAAAAATCCGGATTTCCTAAAAGTTATGATCAAAAAATTGTAAAAAATTTTATTTTTCTTTAACTTTCTTAAAAAAAAAACTTTAAGATAAAATACACACTCACATTTACAACAAAAATAAGTTCAAAATGTTTCTTCGAAACTTAATTTATGTTATGAAACGTATTTTGAATATAAAATCTAATTTAAAGGAGTCTTCAAGTATGAATTTGGCAATTAATTTCGCGATTTTTGCTAAAATACTTTTCTGTACACTGAGAATGTGAAAGTTTCATGATTTCAACAACTTTGCGTTAGTGTATAGTGGAATTTACAAATTATAGTGCAATATGACTCCGTTTTTAAAAAAGCAAGAACTTTTCTCCCAACCCAATTTTATAAGTTCATTTTTATTTCGGTTATTGTTGCAGTACAATTTGTTTACTGCTGGACACTGCTTTAAACTTTTTGTCAGTGTGTAACGCTGAAATATTTAAATTTGCATATTTACGTAGAATCATGCTCCTCTGTTGTACATGCTAAACGATTTTCGATTAAAGCCATTGAAAACGTGCTTTTTATATGCATGCTACCGCATATTTCATGCGTAAACAATGGCCGGAAATAGCCAACCAATATAAACAATTTGTAAATATCCAAACACAAGCAAAAGAACGCACAGATACTTCACATGCCAGTTTGTATATTTTAACTATTCATATTAGTACGAGCTAAATCATTAGGACAAAAATTGTATCATTGTAATACTCTCATGATACCCGACAAAAACTCATTTCTTGCGGTTTCTTTGTTCTCGGAACTCTGTACCATTTGATCGAATTGCATAATACATATTTCACGTATGCTGGTTTAAAATTTGCTGTTGTGGAAGTTAGCCAACAGAATTGATTGCAAATTTAAATTAAATTGTTGCAGATAAATCAATGTTTAAACACCTATTAACAAATTAAACAGAAAACTTAAGCATTGAACAATAGTTCACTTATTGTTCTTTTTATAGTCCTGATCCGGTTTGCCTGAGCTTTAATCTGAGCATAGGAAGTGTTTAAAGACAATCACGTCTTGTTCGAAGTGCCATTGTAGGGTGCAGGGCGTATCTTCTATTCGACATATTGTCTCAATTAAATTTATATCGAATAACATTTATTTGTTTTGCTTTCTAAAATTTCAAATCCTATGGTTTTGCGTGTGTAACTCTCAATTCATTTTTGGGAGTTTATATGTATATAAACTGAGAGGTTTTGATATTTTGGAATTAGGTTAAAGTCTACTGATGATTTGATGCAAGAACTAATGAAATTCAGGCATATAGACATACTTGACCAGATAACAAAAAAAAAGTACTAATTACAAATAAAAGGTTAGACACAAAAATTTATTATACCCTTCACTACTTGTGCCAATATTAATATGCGATCTTGTATATACTCTGGGTCCTTGTGGATAGAGAAGTCGAATAAGCGATACCCGTCTGCACACGAAGCCCCTGAAAAGTTATATACTTCATTCTTGGACAGATGTATTGGAAATTATTCTATATAGATTGCTATCAAAAATCTGTTGAATATAAAATACAGTTTCAGAACTGGGAAATTTAAAATTTATTTTGGAATATGTAAGTAAATAGCTAAAATGATTTGTTTGATCTTTCTGATTTTCAATACAAATTTATTTCTCTCTAGTATGGAAAATATATTAGATAATCGAAGAATAAAATTAGTAAATACTTTAATTTTATAAAGCGAAGTTAAAATTTCCCAGCTCTGGAACTGTCTTTTTGGTTTTTCTGATTTCTAATAACAACGAATGGCTTTAAAAAATATCCAATATGTTTAATTGATAAAGAAAAAACTTTGCTTCAGTTGTTTATCTTTATGTACCAAAAAGTTTCACTTATCCAGCCCTGGCATCGTATTTTTGATTTTGTTTGCTTCTTAATAATTCTTAGGCGGCCAAAGTTAGTCTCACGTCCCGCAGCAGATATCGGAATTAAATTTGGAATGGTTAATGTCTATGCATAGCAGAAACTTTATAGAAAAATGTGCGTGGTTAGCCCACCTTTATTAGTAGCCCTCACACAAGGTGAAAAAAAATTGTATTCGAATTTGAGTAGAACCAACTTTCTATATATATTTCAAAGTGCTTCTTACTGTTAATCATGTTCAATTTGGTCAATAAATTAACCATGAATCAACTTACAAATGAACAGATGAAGATGATTGAATTTTAGTATAAAAATTCATTCTCGGTTAACAAAGCGCATCCTGCTGATTTCTCATTGAATGGATTGTTGAGCAAGAGAAATTGTTCATTTGGTGCGAAGAGTAGCCAGAATCATTGCAGGAACTGCCAATGTATCACCGAAAAATGCACCGTTTGGTGTGGATTATGGGCCAGTGGCATCGAGACAACGAAGGTAAGTACGTTACTGTGTATGGCGAGCTCTAGCTCCCGATGATTAAAATTTTATTTAGTCCAAAACGGTGCCTCATGCCACACCACACGAAACAATGGCCCAGTTCAGAGGCGAATACGGGAAACGTATTATTATTCTTATTATATATATTTCCTTATAAGAAAATTCGAAGGTTTAAAAAAAACTGGGAAATTTCTGGCTTTTGAAAAAATCGAATTTTCACTAAGAAACCGCCAATATGTCTTTATGTATGTGTGTGTGTGTGTGTATGTGACCCGCTTACAACTTTTGAATGGCTGAACCAAATCCAACCTTTCGAAGGGTTCCTTGAAACTTAGATTTCCTGTGAATTGGCACCGATTCGGATTGGTATATTTTCAAAAATATCACAACAACTGAATTTTATTTTTTTTTTAATTTTCTCTTAGAATAACTTTTAAACGGCTCCTCCGATCGATTCCAGAAACTAATCAGCTCTTGGCAATCAAAAACCACACCGAGCGCTACCAACCGGGTCAAAATTGGTTACGCCTTCGTAAGATATCGCGAACGAAAAAATTCGAAAAAAGTGATTTCTTAAAAAAACTCTGAAATTATATATCTGAGGTGTTCGAACCCAGCTAGTCGTGTTGTAAAGGTTTCTTTGAAACTGCGATTTCCTGTGAATTGCAACCGGTTCAGACCGATAGATTTCGAGAAATATTACACAAACTGAAAACTTTTTTTTTGTATTTAGAGTAACTTTTAAACGGCTTTTCTGATCAATTCTAAAAACTAACCAGCTAGTAACAATAAAAAACTAAATCGGTTGACATGTTCGTGAGATATCGTGAACGAGAACTTCGAAAAAAATTAGTTTTTCAACTCTGAATCTATATGTGTGATCAATTTGTGTTCTGGATTCTGTTGTAGGTATCGAAGAACTACATCAATTACCGCTTGCCACGTGGGAGTCGGCTGATCCATTCGAAAGTTATAGCAGTTTTAAATTAAATTAATTTTTATTAAAATAATACATTTTTTTAGCAGTTAAAATTTGCTGAAAGTTGCAGGGATGACTTTTAATGTAAACGTTTTCCATATATTTTTTAAAACTGACCAGCATTCAGGGGATGACATCTACGTATCCAGTGCATTGTGGTGGAACTACAAAGGAGGGGATAATATTGAGAATAAAGATGAGAAGATAGAGAATTCCGTTAAGTAGGGTGTCGTTTACTTTTCTGTTTTAGTACATGATATTGTTAATCACTGCCAGCTATGTTCAATGACAAATGCTGTGCCTTCATCAGTGAAACAGGCGGACAACTAACACAACCATGCATTCATGCATAACTAAGTGCGGAGTTGAACTCTGGACCCTCCGCTTGGCAGTTTCTCAACTACACCCTGCCGCCTACATCGTGCGATTTAACGCTTTTAGATTATTTTTGTGGGGTTACTGGAAAAATTTGTTCGTGAGACACCAGACGATATGTTGGAGAGGGTTTGCCTAATTTGGACCCAGCGTATGAACAATGAATATGATGTCGCTTTTAAATTGAATTATATAGATCGTTCAATTTAAATAAACATTTCATCCCTAAATTTTATGTGTCTTTTTCTAATCAAATCCGAAAGATTAGAAAATAAGGATGCCATAAATATAAGCAAAGACTTTATTGAGGAGCATAAATGTGTTTTTAATTTTTAATGTAACATTAATTGGATTAAATTAATTGTTTTTATTGGGCTCTACCCACTATAACAGATATTTACATAATCGCGAAACAATTGCCATCAAATGCTCAACATTAATGCCAGCCGTAGTAATCGGTAATTAATTTAACTCTTGTAAATGTCAGTTCAGCTAGAAAAAAAACCGTTAAAAAGAATTCCTATGAATATAATTTGAACGTATAATTGCCAACCCTTTCTGCTGCTCATTATTCATATTTAATTAATGCGTGTGCTTAATTAACTTTACAATTATCTACTCGTACTACTATTTAGATGACTGTTCAACAAACTGCAAGTACTTAAGAAACAAGTGCAGTACAAACTTGTATTTGATAATAATACTTGTAGCTAAAATACTTCTTATAAACAGCTGAGGAATGAGCGGTGGCAGACATTATGCTGCATGTCTATTTAAACTTTAAAATGGAAAAGTTGGATTCTTGCTTGTCGCTTGTTTATATTTTGCAGTCAACATTCTAAGTGTAAATGGTTCAGCTTATATTTACAAATCGTTGTTATACAATTCATAAAGTTTTTAAAGTTTTTTATTTCTCTTCTAGTGTCTTACTGTCTGATCCTGCCTTGGCTTCCTGCTGCACAAACTTGCAGCATTCTACAGCATTAATGAAAGTCGTCACAATAAGTTTGTCGTTTATTTTTTTATTTTTTATTACTCTTTGTGAAAAGGTGAGTGTTTGCTGTTCGTAGAAGCAGTAAGAACTTCCGAACATCGGAGTGCTGATGTTACATCCACTTATTTGCGAGCGAATTCATGTGGAAGACAATATTATGAAATTAATTACACAAATTAAATATTCTGAAAATAAGAAAATTAAATTTAACTAACGACAGTTTAAGGGCTTGTTGTTTTCAATACATTAACCCATGACTAAAATGTGTATGATGGTTGTAATTTCAAAAACAATGAGGCCATAATGGTTTTTCAATATCTAGACTATGATTAGTGGAAAAATATTACCATCATGGTGCAATCATAAAAGGGTGAGTCCATAAGTCCGTGACCTTTTGAATTTAACGCCTGTTAATTCAATAGGGAACACTTCTTCTGTCAATAAGCAACTGTCAGTTGATTCCTGCCAAAAGTTGAACAAGCTGCGTGATTTAATTAGTTTTTGGCAACTACTGATAGCAGACTACCGCATATTCCGGGGAGAAAATGGAAAAAAGCGAATTTCGTGTGCTCATTAAGCTTTATTTTTTGAAAAAAGGCCATCACTCAAACCAAGTCTAAGTTAGACAAATATGATAGGGATTCTGCACCGTCCACTTCCATGTTAAAGAAGTGGTTTTCAGATTTTTATTGTGGCCGTACAAGAACGGAAGATGCCGAACGTTAAGGATTCCCAGTTGAGGATTGCAGATTCGAAAGAATTAAAAAATTCATGTTATGGTTTTAGCCGCTAGGAGATTGAAAGGGAGAGATCTTATGGGAGCCATAGGCATCTCACATGGTTCGATGGTTTTAATTTTGAAAGATCACTTGGGTGTGAGAAAACTTTCCACAAGATGGGTGTTACGTTTGCCAACAATTAAGGATGAACTCATGTGCAGTGTCCATGGAAAAATCCACAAGAGAGTCTCTCATCTCAAAAACAAATGACTATTTTGGTTACCATGAAGAACTGTATTTTTGGGAGTGTGTTGAACCCAAAGGAGTCTATGTTAAACGAATAAAATAATTTGTATATAAAAACGTGTGTTTCCTTCAACAAGTCAGGGACTTACTGACCCACCCTCGTACACTCTGGAAGCGCAACATTGTTCGAAATGGTAGAATTTCTTGCCATTTGCTTTAGTGTTTACACATGCATTGTCACTTTGAAAATGTTGTCGTAGCACAAACCTGAGCAAATTTTTTTACCTTCCAAATTGAAAATATACGTTTAACTTGACCGATTTCTTATTCATATTCTAAATATAAATATATATTGTTGTTAAAACTGTTCTATTTTTACTTTTTTCTTGAGAATAGACTTACCGAGTACAGTGAAGCACATTCTTGGTAAAAATATGCGTTATAGCCACAGGGTATCAAAACTTAAAAACAAGAAATATCGGAAGAAGGGGAAAACTCCATTATTTTTAAGTTTTCCTATATTTTTGTTTAGCAAACTTCATTTTTAATGTCAGCGAAAGTTCACTAGCCCAGCAAGTAGTAAAATTATTTTTTCCCGCCCCCGTTTGATTGCGATGACACAAAATATTATTTACAAAAACATTGTAAACTTTAGAAGAAATTAATTACTTGCGTCTTTATGCCTAAAAATAAATTTGTTTTTAATTCACAACGGTACTCAGGGGATGATCCCTACATATGCAGTGCATTGCGCCGGAACTTGAAAATAGAGGATTGTATTGAGAGGACAGATGAAGATAGATGAGGAGATAGAGAATTTTTCTGTAGCCATTTCTACCTTTTACTTCGCCGGTTAATTTGTTGCTACGGGGCCGACGAAGGAAGCTACTGTTGCTCTGCTCTTAGTGTCAACCGCTACCTGTTATGTTCACTGAACGGTGCTATGCCATCATTACTGAAACAGGCTGACAACACAACACCAACCACGCACAAATGCTGATCAACCGGGTTAAAATCAGAGAAGTATTCGTGGGATTCATTCACAAGTTATAGCAGATTGAATAATAAAATGATACCGTTCTTAGTGGTTAAAATTAGCGGGAAGATGTAGGGATGACTTTTAAGCTCTGAATATCGATTTTTACGTGTAAAATCTTTATTCGTTTAGCCGAAAAATAGATTGTGGAGTTGTAAAAATCAGTAAAAACCCAAGTAATTAATCAACTTCTCTGTGTTAAAGTCTCCTAAAATTATAAATCTCGGGAAAAAGTCTTACAAATTCAATATGCGATTAAAAATGTTGTTATATATCCAGCTGTGCATTTAAATTTGGACATATATTCAATTTAATTTCTAGCTTAATGTCCGGTTATAGATTGTCAAAAATCCTTATGTGCGTTGGTTATTAATTATTTGCATATCTCGAATTCATACACCGTAAAGAAATTCACTTTTTTTAATTTATTAAAAAAACTACTCAGTTATGGGCGAACACGCTGTGTAACTTTGCCAAGAATTAAATTTTTTTTACTAATTTTACATCCGGAAATAAAATTTTTTATTAAATATTTGCCTCCAGGCATAGTCGACAAGTATCATCCGGAACGACTTGCATTTTAGCCAAATGATACTTCAAATTTCCATGACATGCAGTTAATGCCATCAATCAAACTAAGTTTCTTCGGCTATTTCCATGATCTCGTCTATATGCCCCTAGAGTACCATACGAGCCTGCCAACAAATTGTCATTTTCCGCCAGCTTTCGAAGTGTATCGAATTGAAACACTTATCATAGCTCTACTCGTACCAGACCCCAATGCGGTATTGGATTGTGGTCCAGCTGCCCGTTATGCCGTAATGCTCCTTAACACAAAACGGTATTGCTTCATTAACAGAGGCATGGCTTGGAGTACACGTCCGCTTGCCGCATGCAGCTGATGACCGCTTAATTATCCAGAAATAATAAATGATGTTATACGTTTTACTTAGTTTTGCTAAGTCAATTTTCGGTTGGTATTGAAATCATATCGTTCGCTGCCGTAGTTTCTAGCATCATGCTTCAATTCTCAGGTTACTTAACTGTTTGCTTTCTATTGCTGGAATGTAAGTCGCAGTCCAATTAACAAACTCCAAAATTTCTACCATAAAACCACTCAGGGACGTGAACAGGTGCTTGACAACATCAAAGGTGAAGCAAGTCCAGATTTGGGAACAATTTTATACAAAAATGCTCAATACAGCAATGGCTGCCGTTAACACGAGTAGAACGCCCAATTTAATGTAAACTGGCCAGACATCTCAGAAATCGTATCTGCAATAGATGCATTGAAATCCAACAAATCTCCCGGTCCAGATAATATACAACCTGAGCTTTTAAAAGCTGATCGCTTTGTCAGCGTCGAAATCTTATACCCGTTCATCAAATACTTTTGGGTTGAGGAGACTTTATCATCTGACCTCACGGAGGGGACCATCACCCTGTTGTCGAAGAAGGGTAACTTGTCAGAATGCAAAAACTGGGGTGGTATTACTTTTCTCAGCATGTTGAACAAGATCATCTCGCATATAATTACTAAACGTCTATCAGATTACGTCTCACTGAGAAACGAACAAGCCTGATTTAGTGCTCGAAGATCTTGCGTTGATCACGTCAACACGCTGAGAATCACAGCGTTAAATACAAAGTTCTTGAATGAGTTCCCTGTAAATTCATAAATCTCATCAAGGCATTGTACGATGGAGCCACGTGGCGTATTAGTCATGAACAGCTGCTAGGTAGTCATATACCAGTAAAGAAAGGCGTGCGTCGGGGATGCGTTCTATCGCCACTACTTTTTAATATTGTCCTCGATTCTGTGATGTCTCGAGTCAGCGAAAACAACAAAGGAATATCCTGGAGACTACATGGCAATCTCAGTGATCTTCACTATGCCGACGATATTTCCCTGCTCGCCCATAAACATTCGGATCTATCCAAAATGTTGGGAACATTTCGCAGCAGCCGTCGGACTGTCTATTAATATACCCAAGACTAAAGTTATGCGGGTAAGTGTTACGAATCCCCAACCAATTTCAATAGGGGTAAACACAATCGACACTGACACATCATTCTGCTATCTAAGGAGCATAATAACATCCAACGGTGGCTCAGCAGATGGTGTTAGAAATCGTACAAATAAATGTCGTGCCGAATTCAATTCCCTTGAGAAACCCTGCAGATCAACACAAATCTCCTGAAACACCAAAATCATTTGATGCCAGCATTAAATCAGTGGTTTTGTACGATTGAGAAACTTGGAACGCACCAAGAAGGGAGTTAGAGGCTCTACAGGCTTTTTGCAATACCTGCGAAAAATTATGCGGTTGCATTGGCCAGACAGGATCTCCAACGACACATTCTGGAGAGTCACAAATAAAGATACCCATACATGTGGAAATCCGGCGTAGCAAGTGGATTGGCCACACTTTAAGAAAGTCTCAAGACGATATTACCCGAAACTCTCTTGACTGGAACCCACAGGGATGCCGTAGAAGAGGTAGACCGTCAAACACCTGGAGACGACTGGTAGACACTGAAACCACAGGAGCAGGTTACACATGGCGTGAAATAAAATTATTGGCCAGAGATAAACAGAAGTGGAACGAATTCGTCGCTGCCCTAAGCTCCTCCTAGGAATAACGGGAATATATATATATATATATATATATATATATATATATATATATATATATATTTATATATATATATATATATATATATATATATTTATATATATATATATATATATATATATATATATATATATATTTATATATATATATATATGGTTTTCTTGCAGAGTTTATTTATTTTAAAGTCTATGAATTTAAAGAATTTAAAATTCTTACAGACTATTTAAATACATGCATATACATATATACAGATTATATTTCAAAGAAAATATAAATTATTGGCTGTTATTTAATGCAAACAAAATATTTCGTTTAATCAAATTTTCACTGAAAGAAAAATCAACATAATAATATATTTAAAATAAATAAAGTGTTTAACATAGATTTTTGACTACTTAGGGATGGTAACTTAATAAGTGCTAGTCTAGCTTTATAAGAAGGAAAACAAAGTGGATTCCATTGCAATCTTCGAAGACAAAATATTAAAAATTGTTTTTGTACAGATTCAATTGTGTTGATGTAAACTTTATATGTTGGATCCCATATTACAAAATGGGAAAGTGCAGACATTTTCCAACTCATAACCGCCCAAAAAATATTTAACATTGAAATGGCTCCTTCGAAAGAAACACATATACTTGCATTTTTTTAGATCCAATGTCATTAAATTCATTTCACACCAAGAGTACAAAGAGTTTAAGTCCGCTTGAAGAAACTTTTGATCATCAAAGATATTGAAATCTGTGTAGACTACATCAGTTTGTTTTTTATTGACAAAACCACGATTTACCAAAGTTGTAAATTGTATGAGGTTGGTTACAGTTGAGCAGCCTTTACGAAAACCATGTTGACTAGAACATAATATTAATGACACCTGGTGGCACAAGTTACTTGTAATTAATTTTTCGAAGAGTTTCGGTATAATACTCAGTTTTGCGATTCCTCTGTAATTTTTAATGACAGTTTTGGTACCAGATTTAAACAACGGAATAATATAAGAATTCCTCCATATTTCAGGGAATTTTCCAACTTTAATTGAAAGGTTGTACTATAATGTAAGAGGAAACACGAAGGCTTCAGCACACTTAACTAGAACACAGCTAGGAACATTATCAGGTCCACTCTTGTACGAGAATTTCAGTTTTTTCAATCCATTAAGAACAGAAATTTCATCCAGAAATGGAATTAAAATAGATTGACTTCCAGGACAAAAATTTGATTGCAACCCAGTAGTAATAGTTTGATCAACAGCATAAGTAGATGAAAAGAAATACGCAAAAAAATTACTAATTTCAGCCTCGTTATCTGATTCTTTTTCATTTAGTTTCATAATGGACGAAAAAGAAACTGATTTTCTTTTTAAATTCACGAAATTGTAGAAAGGCCTTGGATTTTTCTTCAAGTTGTTTTTAATTTTTTGTAAATAACAGTTATAACATTTAAGATTTAACTTGTTATAATCGGCACGGGCAACAGAATATTTTGCAAAATCTGCGGATGATCCTGATTTTTTGTATTTTTTATAATATTTGTTTTTGCTATTTTTAAGTTTGGAAAGAAATTTTGAATTCCATGGAAGTCCAGATACTTGTGAAGCGACTTGTTTAGGAACACATTGGGTCAAGATCCAATAAATCCTATCGTAGAATTTTATGGTTATGTGATCAATAACATCGGGATTGTTTTCTGAGTTCGAAAGTAAGAATAAATTGTGCCAGTCTGTATTGTGTAGAAGTTCGGCTATTTTGTTATAATTTGCCCTTTTAAAACATAAAGTCTTGACTTTTGAGTTGTACGCAGAACGAGATATATAAACAGATGGAAGACATGTATTTATTAAGATTGTGGGATAATGACAGTCCTCCGGTAAGGTTAAAGGATCAGTGCGAAGGACAGACGTGTCATTTACAAAAGCCAAATCTAAAAGCTTATGGTTATCATTATATATGCCACTTATCTGATAAAGATTCATATCCAATAAGCACGTACTTATTAATTCTGCCGCCATTAGAAAATATTGCTCACCTGCTCACTCTAGTGCTTTTTTGTATACACATGTGTCTCATCAGTTGATTGCTCAGTACTGAAGAATCAAATGACTACTCAAACCTGACAACTCTGTTATGTTTTGTTTATATTCCTCATTGAAAATAAAAAAACAATTTATCAAATTATATTAAGAATTTTATATTTAAATAATTATAAAGCAAATAAAAAGTATCTTACAAACTAATATATTACAGTTAAAATGTCTGTGGCCGTACAATGTCGTGCTGCAAAGGAATGAAAATTGCTAAAATTAACAAAAAACAAATACCATTAATTAATCCAACAAAATTTACCTGCAATGATATTATTTAACTTCACCTTAATTTTTCGAGTTTTTGATGAGCATCTTAGACTGTCCTTTGTTTACCTGGATGGTGAGTTCTTCACTGACACTCCACTCTCCGGAAACATTTTGGAAATCAGTAATGGCTGTAAAAATAATTTATTATTGCAATTGTTGTATGCGCATTATATAATATACTTACATGTCTTACTTCACTAAAGGTTCAGGATTTCTTTCTTGATCTCAAATAATTATTTATATGTTTTATTTCTTTTCTATAAGAAAATATGAAATGAAAACAAATTAAAATCAAAAATTCGACAAATGTCAGTCGCATGTTCAAGTGTGTTAGTGAAAATGTTTTGTGTGTATTAGTTTCAGTCATTCATTTCTTGTAGCCCAGTCAGCATTTTATGAAATTAATGATCATATTCGAGTCTTTTTCGAGTCCTCCGCACGATTAAAATAAACATTTATGCGCTCGTTTTCGAGTCGAAAATGACTGTTCATTCGGGAGAAAATGGTACCCTAGCCGCGACTCTTCTAAGGTAGTCTTTTATGATTCGCACTTCTGATCAATTTCGACTAATTTTCGAGACAGTTTGTGGTAGTTCTTACAGGCAGTTGCGAGTCTTCTTCGAGTCCTTTTTCAGTCATATTACTAGTCATTTACGAGTCTTTTTCGAATCATATTAAAAGCGAATTTATTATTGTTTTGATTTTAATTTAATTTATAAATAACATAACAAGAAAAATGTAAAAATTATAAAATTCAATTTCCAAGCTTTTAATTGAAATATCAATTTGGCATCACGTGCAGTGATGTCCTGAATCTCCACAACATCCGGCTGCGACACAAGTTGTTTTAATTCAGCCACACTGAACCGCATTAGCCACACTGAGTTTTCTTTTTGACAAATCGTCGTCTTCACCATCTTCCTGCAACTTATTTGCTAAACTTTTCTGGTGCAATTGCATTTTTGTCTTTTTCCGGAACTGTCTGTACATGCGAGCCAAATCGGCAGTGGCTATCTTCTCCGGCACATATCTGTAAGAACCAGACAATTATATTTTTGAACTACAACGATATGAAGTCCTTACTTACTCAATGATTACGTCGTTTGCAGCTCCTGGCGATTTTTCTCGCGTTGTTTCGTCACTTATTCATCCTGAATATGTTCATTTTCACGTTCATTCTCTTGGTTCTGCTTTAGTTTTTTATTTAACTTCTTTATAGCTGACATTACCTTTTTTTTCTTTCTAATTTTTATATGAATTCACTGACAAATGTAATATGTATACTTTATATATTTCTTTGCTTTCTGTTTGTTTTTGTTTTTTTTAAATCACTTTCTAAGTATTTCTGGGAATCATTTTCGAGTCTTATTTTAAGCACAGAACTGATTAATCAGTTTTTGATCACCTAAGGTACTCGAAAAAGACTCAGTTTGGTGACACAATCTTCCACATGCTGACTGGGAGGGTATGTATGACCAAACATGCATGTATGATTGTTGATATTTAGGTATATGTGTGTGTATACTTAGCACCAATTCTGAAGTAATATTGAATCAGGTTTACAAATAACAATTTAATTCAGCATCCAATTGCACAATTCCTTCAACAACAATTTAAGCAGCAAAACGCAGCACAGATTCGAATTTTACAATGAAGTAATTAATAACTTTTAGAAAAATTTTCACAGAGCGAGAGTAAACACGTCTTGACGTATATCCAGAGCTGGGTAAATTCTTTCATTGCATTAATATATTTTTTTATATAAAATTTAAAGTGCGTTGTAATATTTTTTTTGGTACGATTTTAAAGTTTATTGCTTTATCACCTAAGGTAACATAATACTTTATTTACGTTCATTGTTTCAATAAAATACCGTCTATTCTTAGTCAGCATAAGCGGTATTTATGCAA
Source organism: Linnaemya tessellans (assembly GCA_951800035.1). Lineage (NCBI taxonomy): Eukaryota > Metazoa > Arthropoda > Insecta > Diptera > Tachinidae > Linnaemya > Linnaemya tessellans. Next base: position 62,102,243 of record OX637536.1, read on the forward strand.
TGAACTGAATAATAACGTTAAAATTAATGACATAGCGTTAAGTTAGTATTTAAGAAAACAAAACTAATAAAAAGTTCGTCATAATTGTAAAAGCAAATAAACAAACTAGTTTACTGTTTCAGCTTTCAAGTGCTGGTGTTGCAACATATAATCTTCTTGGTGCCATCGCCTTGAAGATAGTTTCACGCAGGGTATTCAAAGTCAATATTTTGAATTAAAACAACAGCTATAACCTTAGAATGGATCTGCCGATTCCCAAGTGGTATTGATGCAGATCATACATATAATTTCGATATCTCACGAACGCACCAACCGAATTGATCCGGTTGGTAGAGCTGGACGTGATGTTTGATTGTCAAGAGCTGATTTGCTTTAGGAGTGATTGGAGGAGACGTTTAAAAGTTATTAAAAAAACACTTTGGAGAAAACTTTTTTTTTGTTTTTTTTTTACTTTTGAAAATGTATCGATCCCCAATTCACATAAAATGTAAGTTTGAAGGCACCCTTCAAAACGCGACTAGGGTGGTTGTATTCGGTTTAGTCGTTCAAAAGTTATAAGCGAGTCACATACTTACACAACACACACATACGCATACATACTCTCTGGAGTAGCGAGGAAAACTTCCTAAGGGTGCGAACAGAGTGCGCGCTGATGCCGAGCCGAGCCCAGTCGAGCCTATTGACGCTTATTATTATGCGAGAAGAAAATTTGTATATAACACAGTGCATGCGAGAATCAGCGCTGATAATGAGAGATCACTTTTGTAACTATGTATCTATTACCACGTTTATACGCACGTGTTATTTGCAAATAGAACTATTTGTAAATAACTACTTCACTATTTATACGGGAAATTGCATAGAACTTATGTTATTGTTAGTGATGCCAGGTGACGAAAATATGATACCTGATCATAAAAAACACAAAAAACGTTCATGAAGTGGCAACGTCTTAATTTTTATTTGCAAATAGTGTCGTTATTCACGACTTGTTAATTGCGTTAATAAGTTACAATAAAAAAGTTATACGGCAACATTTTTCTTTTGTATTTGCAAATAAGACGTGCGTAAAAACGTGGTATATGCCTCAATAAACTCAAATAATATGTAATATTATTTACTTGGTACTTTTATTTCTGCTGCAACCGGTGTTCACAATTTTTGCACAAAAACACGATTGTGATACAATTTAATTTGTTGGTCCCACAAAACAGGCCCAGGAAAAATTTCACTTATAATATGATCGATATACATTTTTTTTAATTTTAAACCATTAAAAAACATCAACAATGCAAAAAAGCGCGCAAAACGCTTTGAAACTGTTTTCTCGCACTCCATCGGCTTCGCTCTCTGCTCTTGACGGCGTTCACTATGTTATACACAAGCTTATTTGTATTGACTTGTATGTAATCAGTTTTATCGCACTGACAATCTTTATCGCACTGACAATCTAGGCTCGGCTTTCAGCGCGCACTCTGTCCGCACCCTAAGAAATCAAAACGTAGAGATCTGGTGAAAATTCGATTTTTTCAAAACGGGGTAAAATTAGTAAATTCCCAGCTTTTTTTAAATTTTTTAGTTTTCTTAGCGGGAATTTAAGAAATTACCGGGGTTCGCGCTCCAAACATGGTTGAAACATCATGGTTCACCATATAAAAATTTGAGAGCGAAACACCATGTTTCATTATGAAACTTGCTGCGAAACAGTATAAATTTACTATCATCTCCAATTTTGATAACAAATTATCGCAAGTTTATCTGAACTAGCTGTCACAAAATATATAAACAAAGAAAAAGAGAAAATTAATGTGTGCAAAAATATATATAAAAATATTAAATTAAAAAAAGGCGTATATATACATATTAAAATAAAAATGGAAAAAAAGAAATAGTGAAGCGTATTTTAAAGTACAGAAGGATATATATGTAAACATCAAAATGAAACAAGAACCATCGTCTGAACACCAGGGTTCACAATCGTGTTTCAGAGAGCGAAACAAGTGTTTCACTTTGCCGTGTGAACATAGTATTAAGTGTTTGTCATCTCCTTACACAAACAAAATTTTTGTTAAATTAAAAAATTATTCTAATATGTTGAAAGAAAACTAACAATTAATTTGTTTTGCATACTGCAACTAGATAAAGTCTTAATGTATGTATATCACTTATGGTTTGATGTATCCTCAAATTTAAATTTTGCTTATAATTATTTTCCATCGAAATGCAAACAACCATCGAATGGTGCATGTCATTGCAAGTATTGGTATTTTTCTGAGTTTTTGCATGAGTGGGTACATCGGATGGTGATATTTTTTTATTGTTGTTATAATTTTTTTAAAAACACTTAACAATTTGCCTCTGCAGTTAACACCAGTGATTAAAAAATTAATATTGGAAAGCATTTTTTGGTTCATTCGCTTTGTTTGCTAACGGGTCCGCCATATAACTCTTTTTTTAAATGCTATAAAAAAACTACTGAATATTTTCAGAAATTTCTTTTTTTATTTGAAAGTACAATCCCTCCGGTTAATAATGGAAAATAATTTCATTCAAATGGCTGCCTCGGCTGGCCAAGCAGTAGCCTACACGATCGTTCCAATTTTGAAGCACATTATCGATTGTGAGCAGCTGTATTTCACCAATGGCCTTTAAAGCGTCAATTGTCTCCGTGTTGTCGGCGTAACACTTATCTTTGACGGCACCCCACAAATAATAGTCCAATGGTGTCAAATCGCAGCCCCGAGGTGGCCAAACGACATCAGCTCTGCGGCTGATAATGCGATCTTCAAAAACAGGTCGCAAAACATCGAGTGTAGCTTCGGCTGTGTGGCGCGTAGTGCCGTCCTGTTGAAACCAAATGTTGCCCATATCCTCCTCATCAATTTTTGTGAACAAAAATTCGTTCAACATGGCCCGATAACGATCGCCATTGACTGTAACGGCCACTCCTTGCTCATTTTCGAAGAAAAATGGAACAATTATGCCTCTGGACCAAAATCTGCACCAAACAGTGACTCGTTTTGGGTGTGTCGGCTTTTTAATGTATGCGTGTGGGCTTTCTGTGCCCCAAATGCGACAATTTTGCTTGTTTACATACCCGCTAAGATCAAGATGAGCTTCATCTGAACAAATAATTTTTTTTTTTGGCAAAATCGGAATCTTCTGTAAGTCGATTGTAGGCCCATATTTCCCAGCGTTGTTCAAGCGTATACACAACCATATTCGTTCAGCGGAAGGATAAAACTAATTACCTGTCAGATCAGACATGTGTTACCATTCACGAAATAAGCTCTAGTTAAAAAAAAAGTTAGATGGCGGACCCTTTATAAACAGAAATTAATTTGTCACATGCAAATGTATATACAAGTGTAAAGAGTTTTAGTCAAAACTTGAAATAACCTTCTGTTAAATTATTTTGTCTTAATAATATTTTCAAATGACCACCAAGGATAATGAACTGATACATGCATGAATATATAGTTAGGATGATATTAATATCTTCTACAAATCAATTTTAAATAGAATTTTTTTGTTCTTCATATCTATTTCATTTTTTAAAACTGTGTAGAGGACTTATAACAGTCAATGTAGCCGAATGTAAAAGTATTTATTGTTGTGCTTAATTTTTCTGCTTCAGTTCGTGCAATGACAATGTGATTGATGATCAAAATCAGTAGAGAAGAAAGTGGCCAACGTTCAAATTGATGTCAATTAAAATGAATATTTTTTTCTCTTGTAATTGTTTGTAGTAACGTAGAGTTATCTAAAAAAGGGATGACTGTGTTTTATTAATGATATTTTCTATGCGTTCGAAAACACAAATAAATTATTTCTCAGTGCTCTTTTATTAAAAGCCTAACAAAATTCCCACGAAATTAATTAATTTTGGTACAGCTGAGATCTCTGACATAGCTAAAATTGATAAGTAATTGGCACATCAATAAGAATTGGAAACTTATCTACATTGGGGGTAAAAAAATAGTCAAGCAAAAGTGAAATTGGCCAACCACATGGCGGAGAGTTCATGTATTTATAAGGCAAGAAACAATATTTTCTAATTTAAAAATTTTGATATATTCATTCGTGAGAAATATTTTTTTAATCACTCAATATTTTGTAATTAAAAGATTTAACAGGACATCGATTTTTATACTGTTTTATTTAAACTTAATTTATTGTTTGTTTGTAATTCCGTTCAAATCTGCCATCTCATTTTTGACCCACTTCCTCTGAACCGACTTAGCTCAAATTTGGATCACAGGTCAATCTTGGATGACAATACAATATTTTGTTATCATTAGGATGGCCCAAATTTTAACTTTACGCTTAACAATACAATATTTTGGTATCATTAGGGTAATCGATATTTTCATTAGGGTGACCACTATTTTCGTTAGGGTGGCTCAAATTTAAAATGTGTTTCTTTCATGACACTACAATATATTGGTGTCATTGGGGTGGCCTATATTTTCATATGAATTTCTACTATTTGAGAAACAAATTTTTATTAGGAAGAACAAATTTTAACTTTACAGTACAATATTTTGGTATCATTAAAGTGGCTCATCTTTTCATGGAAGTGGCCCGAATTTTTTTATTAGTTTGACTTAAATTTTAAATGTTTCTTCTAAATTTTATCATTTGAGAAACTACATCAGACTAAAAATAAAAAAAAATTAAGTTATACTTTTATTTTACAATTTACAAAAATGTAGAAAATAACTTTTCTTTGATTTCTTTCTAATAGTCTAATTAACAATGTGTGAACCTTATATAGTTTCAAGGTATTGGTTGCTCTATAAAACAGTGAGCCATATATATATATATATATATATATATATATATATATATATATATATATAAATATATATATATATATATATATACATATATATATATATATATATATATATATATATGTATATATATATATATATATATATATATATATATATATATATACATATATATGGAAAAATTAAACAAAGAACGCTGATGAGATGCCGTAGAGGCCTCGAAATCAATACTGATCCGTTCTGCTGGTTTGATGATTATTCTTAATATTCCACTCTCAAAATAAAACAAATAGAATCTGAACAAATTCATTTATTAAATAGAAATAAAAAGTAATTTGCAGCTTCGCAGATTTGAACTTGAGCCCGTTAAAAAAAAGAAAAAAAATTAACATCCTGTAAAATGTAAATGTTAACCTTATATAATTTCAAAGTATTAGTTGTTCTATAAAACAGCGAGCCATTGAACAAATAACATACAGTGTATTCAAGAAGAATGGTATGATAAATGGAAGATATAAATCAAGATTAGGGGGCTAAACGTTCCTAAATGTTGAAGCTGAATGGTATGATATATGGGAGATAGAAATCAGGATTTGGGGGCTAAATGTTACTGAATGTTATTTGTTCAATGGCTCACTGCTTTATAAAACAACCAATACTTTGAAATTATATAAAGTTGACATACATTTTTAATTAGTGTTTGGTAAATTTTAAAATAAAACAGTATAACTTAATTATTTTAAAATATTTATTTAGATGTATTTTTTTTAGGAGTAGGAACAACTCTCAGGGGATGACTCTGGAAAGGAGGGGATAGTATTAAGGGGCAGATGAGGGAAGATGAGAATATAGAGAATTTTTTGTAGCAATTGTAATCTTTTTATTTCGCCGGCTAATTTTTTTTCTACAAGGTCGACGAAGGAGAGTGCTGTTCCTCTGCTCTTTAGTACATGATTGTGTCAGTCGCTGATCAGTGCTATGCCTTCATCAATGAAACAGGCTGACAACAACTAACACAATCATGCAGAAGATTTGGACACAATATTCATGACTGAGCGCGGGATTGAAATCGTGTTAACTAGTTCAGCCAACAGCACCCTCATATTTACGTATTTGTGACCACAAATTTTTAAAAAAGTTGTGGTATTTTTACTAATAATTGACAGAAGCATAGAAGGTATGCCTCCCATTCCATTTTTGTCACCAATTAAGTCCGTTTGCTTTCATACCTGTCACAAAAAATGGTGAAAGAATATATATAACACTGTTATTTCCAAAATAATAAATAACATGTTATCCCATAAAATATATAGTATGTATTTTGGGTTCTTATCAATAAAAAAGTCGAATATGCAATGGCCGTCCGCCCGTCTGTCTGGACGCCGAAGATCAGATTGCCGAAACCTCAGAAAAACAAGCAACTTCAGCCCTGAACTGATGTAATGATAATAGTCCCAAAGAGATTGCTAAATCCAGAATATCGTTCCAGAACTGGAACTTTTACCTTTACCTTTGGTATATACATAAAAGTAACTATGATTATTGAGTCTAATATTTTTAACCTTTTTTCTTTTAATAGTAAATAAAAAAATAAATAAAAAATATTTACATATACACTAATTGAAAATAAAATTTTTTGACAAAACCAAATAATTTCCTTATGAAGCTAACCGATGGTTAGCGAAATATCGAACAATAATTATTAATATAAAATAACCTAAAAGCTTAAACATATCTATTTACTAATAAAAGTAACTAGCTAAAACAAAATGTTCTTTTTATACCCTCCAAAAAAAATGGAGGGTATATTCCCTTTGTGATTCCGTTTGCAACGCAGCGAAATATCCATCTGATACCCCATAAAGTATATATTATTGATCAGTGATGAAATCTAAGACGATCTGAGCATGTCTGCCCGTCCATCTGTCTGTGGAAATCACAATTCAGTCCAAACGAAAAAAGCCAGACTCTTGAAATTTGGTATAAATATATCTTGAAGGATAGCACAAGTTCGAAAATGGGCTAAATCGGGTAAAAGGGAAAAAGTCCCCCTAAGAAGACCTAAACCAACCTCGAAAAACAACATAATTTTAAAAGCTTTTTTTTTATAATTTTGTTAAGCAAATGATATAGTTTTATGTCAGAGAAGGTCCAACGCGTTAAACTTGGAGCCATAAAATCAAAAAAATTTATTTTTGTGCGTTATTAAAAATTACACATATTGTTTTATTTAAGCATACATTCCTTAAAAATAACATTTTGAAGCTTTAATGACGATGCTGAGACGTAACCTGGTGCTCCTCTGCTCTAACCACTCCTCTCTTTTTGCCCCTTAATGACACTATAAAAAAAATTTTAAGTTCATTTTACATTTAGTTATCCCAAACATTTATTTTTAGCGTTTTATGGCAAAGTTGAAATGTCTCCCGTCTCCAGAAAGACCCGACAAAACATTGTTTTAATACCCTCCAAAAAGAATTGGACACCATAAAGTATATATGTTCTTGATCAGTGATGAAGTCTAAGACGATCTAGCAATACCCATACGTTTGTTTATGGAAAACATGATATAATCTACTTTTGGACGACGCCCCCTTTAGTGGACCTTGAGGTACGATATTATATGCAAAAATAGTGTATATATTGAAAAATTTTTTTCCTTAAGCCTATAAGAAGCTGAGATGTTCTCTGATCTTGCAGAGGTGAAACGTCTCCCCCACAGCCCTTCCCGGAATCACACTGTCAAAATAGACATTAAAATTGGGTACAGAGATGTCTTAAAGGAACTCTGTCCCACTAAGTAAAACATTTTAAATTTACTTACTATATGTTTGGAGGGTATTTAAGATTCGACCCGGTCGAATCTAAAATTTTAATTATTATTTTTTTTTGGAATAAAGAGTAATTAGATTGGTGTTAAAAGTAAAAATAAGAAATTAAAAAAACCATTCCAGGGCTGCAAAACTAAAACTTTTATTGGGACATAAAAGCAACCAAATACAGCAATATTTAGTATTTATGATTGAAGTTCATTGCTATTCGAAGTCATAAAAAGCAAAAAAGAGCTGGAAAACTTTAGATATTAGAGTGTCTAAAAACTCCAATATTTTTCTTTGGTAATCAAATAGATATTATATTTGATAAAAAAATTAAAACTTTTGTTGATTTATTTTTATTGATCAAGCTTGTGGTCGTTTTTTATAAAATTATATAATTTTTCTAATTTTTATTCAATATTTCGTTTACAGTTAATATAATTTTTATTGTAGTAAGAACTTTTAACGAACATTTATATTGCTATATTAAATTGAATTAAGATTCATAGGCTAATTGTTCGAAATTTGTTTTAAATCTCAGAAAGACATGATAAATATTCCAAGGCACAAAGGAAAGTCAACATCAGTTTTATTCAACTTACACAGCAGAGCTTAAGCCACCTAATAAGTGGTGACAAACACAATACACATGAGCACTGATAAAGAAAGGGTTGCGTCTTTCGAAAACAGCTGTTCTGCTCTGCTGTGTAAGTTGAATAAAACTGATGTTGACTTTCCTTTGTGCCTTGGAATATTTATCATGTCTTTCTGAGATTTAAAACAAATTTCGAATAATTTTTATTTCCTGAAGATGTTAACACTGTTAACGAAATATTGAATAAAAATTAGAGGTAATATAATTTTATAAAAAACGACCACATGCTTGATTAATATTACAATTTAAACTTTAGTCTTATATGTAGTGAATAACTCAAATTTCTTTATTTGGTACTGAAATATATTTCCTACTTTAGGAAGAAATAAATTAGTACTGAATATTAGAGATCAAAAGATGGTTGCGCCGTTGGAATATACCTACTCCATGCGTACGTCAGTGAAGGGTATACAAGATTCGACACAGACGACTATTGCACTTTCACTTTTTTAAATCAGGTGTCGTAATTTTTTGGAAAAGATGATATTTAGAATTTAGCGGCTGAGCAATACATTCTTGAAAATCTGTAATTACCGCTTTTGTGGTATTCCTTAGGAATTGATCTAATTATGGATGAATTGATTTATCTCTTGAAAGTTAGATCTAAGAATAAGGTATATACATTTTTTATTTATTTATTAATTTAAATGTATAGTCAATGGATATAATCCTTATAGACTATTAGTATAATATTGGAACAAAATAAAAATACAGTACAAAATTAATGAATTAAGATAAATAATAATTTTATGTTTCACAGCATTGGAACTTAAAGAATAATTAACGAATTCAGACAAATAATTATATTCACGACATAACCTCAAAAATGGAGCAGCAAAAGTATAGTTAACAAAAATTAATAACAAGAGGATTATAATGACGAGTAGTACGAGTAGGAATGTTAAATTGGACAGAATTTATCAGATATTATACATACATATATCTTGCTTCATTCCTTTGCTGTATATAAACACAGAAATAATTGTTAAACATATTCCCAAGATCAAGCGAAAGTCAATACAGTTCTCCAACTTACACAGCAAAGACAACCAAAGCTTCTTGTCATAAGTACTCACGAGGAGTTTTGTTTATCACCACATATCACCTGGCTTAAGATACTGCCACATTTATCAAACATTTGTCCAAAGAAACGTAAGCAGTAAACGTTAATGAAAAACCTTTTGATTGAAACAAGTATTTATTGAGCTAAACAGTTTGCAATAATATTAAATTCAACAACACTTTCTATTAGTTTTGTGTGAAACTGTTCTACTTAGCAACACGTATCTGGATCAAATCTTTTTCATTTGCGTTTAGTAGTTACGCTTCTTTGGGCAAATATTTGATAAGTGTGGTCGCACCTTTAGATATAGGCGACTTATGCTTTTACTTATTTGAGATCAATATGAGAGTTGCACCAAAGAGAAATAACTATTATTTTCTTCATGTTCCAGTTATTTCAACGTTTTTGGTTTGATTTTTATGTTCAAGTACATGAGAAAATATGTTTTCAAGAGCTCAAGCCAGTAACTTAATTTTTAACGAAGAAGCATGTTCAGAATTACAGGATAAATGTTGCAACAAGCAACAGAAAATTAAAATCAATAACAAGTGCTGATAAAAAAATAAATAAAGTATGACATTTAATGAAGGGCACGTGTGAAAACAGTGTTGCTCTGCTGTGCTGTGTCAAACTATATACATAGATAAAAAACTTGCTAGGAAAATCCGTTAAAATATTGTTAAAAAGTGATATTTTGTTTTATTGAAGAGCAACATTTCAAATGTTTGTGGCAACTTTTAATCAAAGCTGTGAAATAAAGCAAATAGGAATTTTAGAAGAACAGCTAAACAGTGGCTTATTTAATGTAAGGAAAAGTGGTAAATTCATTGAAATAGCGAGGTTGGCACCATATTTTAAATCCCTTAACCCAATAGTCTTAATGGATTAGAAATTCTAATATTGTTAAGAAGATATCATTCTGATAGTGGTAATTAGATATTATAATATAACTGTTTTAATAAAAAGAAAATATTTGGGTTTTTTACGATACATCAAACAGTGAGCACATTTCACTTACCATGTAACCTGAACGATGGTTTCTTCAAATGTCTCTTCAATGAGGCCGCAAGTTATCGTTCGGTCACACAAATAATATTTAAAATAAAACCACATCGCTGAACAAACAAAGAGACGCGTTTTTATACCCTCCAAAAAAGAATTTGGAGGGTATATTCACTTTGTCATTCCGTTTGTAACGCATCGAAATATCCATCTCAGACCCCATAAAGTATATATATTCTTGATCAGTGATGAAATCTAAGACGAACTGAGCATGTTCGTCCGTCCGTCCGTCTGTGGAAATCACGATTCAGTCCAAACGAAAAGAGCCAGACTCTTGAAATTTGGCATAAATATATTTTGAAGCTTAGAGCAGGTTAAGTTCGAAGATGGGGTAAATCGGGCCAGAGGAAAAAAAGGTCCCCTAAGAAGAACTAAACCAACCCAGAAAAAACAACATAATTTTTAAAGTTTTTTGGTTATTTTGTTAAGCAAATGATATATTTTTATGTCAAATATGGTTCAACGCCTTAGACTTGGAGCCATTAAATAAAATAAAAATATTTTTTGACCCCGCCCACTTTAGTGGGCGTTATTATAGGCAAAAATAGCATGAAAATTTAACAAATTGTTTTACTTAAGCCTACATTCCTAAAAAATAACACTTTTAAGCTTTAATGACGAAGCTGAGACGAAACCTGGTACTACTCTGCCCTACATTTATCTTTAGAGTTTTATGACTGCCGATTTCTGACCTATCTCCCCCCCCCCCCCACCACTTTTTTTGCCCCCTAAATGACCCTACCTTTGTATATAATCATCCCAAGCATTTATCTTTAGAGTTTTATGACTGCCTGCTGCTGCCCTACCCCCTCCTCCCCCTTTGCCCGCTAAATGACCCTATCAAAAAAAAGAAATTTTAATTTTGTATATAATTATCCCAAGCATTTATTTTTAGAGTTTAATGACAAAGGTGAAATGTTTCCCCCACAGCCCTTGCCAGAGCGACCCCGCCAAAATACAGTTTTTATAGCCTCCAAAGAGAATTGTGATGAAGTCTAAGACGGTCTAGCAATGCCCATACGTTCGTCTGTGGAAAACATGATATTGCATATTTTCGACAAGGTCGAATATAAAGTTTTTACTTGTTCTTATTTTCGAAGCACTTCTGAGAAATTCTAGACGACTTAAATAATTGATTTCTAGAACTTCACTCAGATTCCAAAAATATATATACATAATTGATGAAAAACTCTAGTTCGGCTTAAAGTCCGTTCACAAAGAAAAACAAATCAATTTGTTTAAAACGTTGTTTTTATTATTTGTCTCTTCCAATATTTCGGTTAACTTCGTTAACCATTATCAAGGAATCTAACAAAATACAAATATAATAGAACATATACCAAAAAATTTTTTATATATCAAACACTAATATCTGTATGTAACTTATTTTAATTAAATCTATATAAAAAACAAAACAATGTCCTACCTCTATGTTGTTTACTTATCGATTAATTATTGTTTCTCTTATATATGTTTATTAATTATGTGTCGATATAGCTGAGCGCACTTGTCTGTATCTGTCTTGTAATTTAGGCGTTTGTTTGTTGGTACATTGATAATGTGTATAATTTCCAATATAAATCTTTTTTTGTAATTTTTCTCCTCTTGTAGTATCCTCACATTGTCATAGTCCAGTTTATGACCACTTACTGCACAGTCGGCAGCGAGTGCAGTTTTTTGCTCAATAGGTTTATTGTTGTGTTTTATATCAGATTTGTGTGATGATATTCTTGTTTTTAGTTTTGTCTTTGTCGTACCGATGTACGTTTTGTTGCATGTACTCTGATCATTGCCACTACAATTGATCTGATAAATTAGGTTCGATTTATATTCTTTTGGTAAAGTGTCTTTCGTTTTACTAAATATTTTCTTTAAGGAGTTATTTGTTTTCATAGCTAGTTGATATTTATTATTGTCATATATGTCAGTGTTTTTAATTCTCTCTGATAGACCCGGTATGTAAGTAACTTGTTTGTATATTTTCCCATTGTTGTCATTGTTTAATATATTTCCCCGTTTAGATGTAACGTATCTTATGAGTTCCTTTATCGTCTTATATGGATAGTCATTCTTTTGTAGAATATTTACGATTTTTCGTTTATTTTCTTCATGAAATATGTTGTCGCTGATATCAAGGACCCTTTTAATAAAGTTGGTAGCTGTATTAATTATAACGCGCCTTGGATGCTTGGAATAAATATAATTCTATATTCAACCAGACAATCCCATACTTTGCGAAATTTCCAAAATAAAATATTGAGAGGTTTCTTAATATTAATAATTAATATAATTTGAACATTGCTTTGAGTGCATTTGGTTTCCCCGAGTGGTCATACGTTGTATGTCCCAAAAGTTCGTGAAATTTTCACTATTACGTAAGTGTGTGTATACCAGCAATAAATATCTCATAAATAAAACACAATCAATTGTTTTAAATGCAATTGCTTTATAAAGAGGACTTATGCAACGTCCGCCAACTGAAATACAATGTGTCAAAAGAAATCATACAATTATTTTGTTCGGCAATTATAGATGTAATTTGAAGCGGTGGATATTGCATTAGTGTAGAGGACAAAACAAATGTTTTGAATAGTAGGTAGACTGTAAATGCCCTCTATACACTGTTGGTTACAGCGATAATTAAAGTGCGGTACACCATTTTCTCAATCTTCTTTGAAAAGCTTGTGCTACTTGAAAAATGTTTCCGACTGTGAGCACAATCGCCGTGTGCCAACTGGCGTTTGAGGACTTAATTCTATTTTTTGCAAAGAATTTGGTCCACACACTCTTTGTTTCTGTATTTTCAACAGCAAAAAGATAAGCGAACGTGCTCTCTCTCACAACATTAAAATGCTAATGATATGTGCGTAGTCCGAAGAATTTGAAACTTCGCCTTACTTTTTGAACACACCCCGTATGTAATAATGCATGAATCTTATCTATTTTGTAATATCACAAACTACATTAAAAAAGTTGTATGCGGCGATTAATAGATGCTCATTAAATGCGTCTTTTCAATTTTTCTTAAAACCTTTCTTTAACATTGTGCTCGTATTTCGAGAATATCACTACTATTTCCTCCATCAACAATAAATATGACATGTCTGTTTCTACGTTTCCTTTTATACTTCGGAAGAAGAAATATTTAAGTTCATACGAGTTTATTTTTATTAAATGTACTATAGACCATCATGACACAAGAACGATGTGCACTATAACAATGTACTCGATTTGTTTTTGTTAGAAGATGATACATTTTATGGACAGCAGTGAGAAAGGAGCCGAAAAAAGTAAAATCTGTATTTCAAGTGTGGCATGAGCATCCGTGTAATGTTGTTAGATTAAATATCTGTATCTATTTTAAAAGTAGTAGTAAATGAGTTGAAATGTTTGCACAATATTTATAGGATATGTACGGACTAAAGAGTAGTTTGTCTGGAGGTTCAGCAGAAACTTTTAGCTTTTAGAGTCTTAAATAGCTTACTGATATTTCAGTTTCTAACCAAAACGGATAACGGTATTGACATTGATGGTTAGGGCTATCGCCTGTCCGAGTTGCTCAATATTAAGCCAGCATAACAAATTTTTTAAATTTCGATATCAGTTACTGTATATATTTTATTTCGGCATCGGTATTACCAAATTTATTGTTTCGATCTCTTTGCAATCTAATACCATCCATTAAACATTTTTAATGATTATGTATGTATATATGCGAGTGTTAATTTGAACAGTGGTTACCATAGATGTTGCAAAAATAACAATAAATAATAAAATAATATTAAATAAATAATAAAAAATGAGTTTGCATTTTTACGAGTAAGAGAATAAGAAAAGAGGGAGAGTTCAAAAATATTATGCATTTGAAATTCTGGAATTTATTGGCGATTGGCAATTAGTGTTTCAATTAATTTTTCTCATTTTATGTTCCAGCGATTATTTCAAATAGTTTAAATTTTAATGAATAAACCAAATGACAATCAATACATGTGATTAAACATTTATAAAACGTTGTCTAAACTTGTTTGCACAATGTGTTTATTGGTAAAACCTTGAATGATACTTTTATCTGCAAACATCTTTTTTTGAAACATATGAAGTTGCCTTACTTTCAAAATTGGTCATGTCAAAATAATATTTAAAATGCTTCTATAAGTAAACCGCCGAAAGTCGATATACATAAGTTAGTCGCAGTGAAATGCACATAGAAAGTTTTGAATAAATTCGACGAGTTAGAAAGGAGCACACAAGAGACATGCAGCAGAGGAAAATCAAAAATTACTTTTGTAGGTGATTCTAACCGAATCAGGAAGAAGATTAATTATCTTAAAACAAGTACACTGCAACTACCAGAGGAAATTGAAAATCATGCCTAAAAAATTAATTTTGGGACTAATAATTTTTTAATCTATCATAATTTATAGAAGCATAAGCGCTGTGAAAAGTGTTTGAATAAATAGCATTTTTTTCCAGTCAATCGTTATATTTTCCTCCTGCACCAAAACTACTGCAAAGAATAATGAATTGCAATGCTCCTTTTATCAACACTGTTTTTAGCTGCTCGGCTGTTTTGATGTAATATGTCACTGTTAAACATGTTCAGTTTGGTCTATAATTTAACCATGAAATGACTTACAAACGAAAAACGCTGGCAGATTAATAAATTTTATTATCAAAATTCATGCTGGGTTAAAAAAGTGTATTATTCACTTCTTGTTCAGCATAATGGATACGTGAACTGGCAAAGTTGGTGGGAGGAGTAGCCAGAAACTACCGTGCGGTGATTACAAAATTGTTTTCCCTAAAAATGGAAAAGATGCGCTTGGCTAACAAGTGGTTTCAACTCGACATATGCCACACACCACGCGAAATAAAGCCCCAGCTCTATGGATAGTTTATTTCACGTTTGGGGCGGTTGAACTTAAAATATTTTTTGGGGGTCGTTAAGGCTCACGTCTGTCAGAAAAAGCCTTCAATGGCTCATGCCAATATTGAAGGATTCATTCGTGAGACAATGCGCGATATATGGGAGAGAGAAAAAGAGAGTATGCCAAAATTTTACACAGCATGAAACCATCTTTAAACGGTCGTTCTGCTATTCTGACTGAAATAAAGATTTCAAGCGTCTTTTAAATGAAATTCGAAGGCTTTTAAGAATGCACCCAGTACTATGTGTTACTTTTGTTCCAGTTCCTATGACACGGGCACATCTTGTCCTGCATTGAACGATACGATTTATCATGCAAAGGGAATATCTATTGCAATTTCTTAGGTATTTGCGGATAAAAAATCAGGACTCAGTTCGAACTAAAGCTACTGTTTTCTACTTCAAGCAAACTGGAGTATTAGTGACACAACTTTGACTTGCTACACTTAAGTTAACCAATTGCACACTTGTATTGACCATGAAGGAAGGTACCTACTTTACAATCATGTGATATTAAACGTGTACAAATTGTTTGCAATGAAATAATCATTCATTTCTTCCTATTCGACATTCCGATTTTTTATGTACAAACACATACACGGATGGATATCCTTAACAGTTATGGACATGGTATATGAGTGTGTGAGTACAACAGGTCCTTAGAGAACACGAGGATATCAAAAGAAAAGATGCAAAGAAAACAAGGCTACTAAATGCATTGGATTATGTTTGAGTATGTGCGATGGTGCTGGCAGCAGATAATCGTTAATATGGGTGTGTGTGTGTGTGCTTCTGTGAATGTGTGCACCATTTAAAGTGGTTCTGTAGCCATTTTTCGAAACTTTAAGTAGCGGAAAAGTTGAAGAATTTCTGTAAATATAATATAAAAGGATTCTATTGTGCATTTGTTCGAGTAAAAAATTAAACATGTCATAGAAAGCACTTTCCTAGAGTAGATCTTTATTGTGAAAAACTTCCTTGATAAATATTAAAATTTCTGGAAAAAATTGCATTGAATTTAATAAGTAAAAATGAAAGAGCAGATGTACCTTTGTGAGATATAAATATAATATTCTTTAACAAAATTAAGTGAACTCCAAGATTGTTATCACATGTAGATACTCTGTAGGGTATTAATCGCTTTATTTCTTATTTTCTATTCTTTCAAACACTTTTGCTGTTTATGTGCAATTAATTTTGTTTGAGTAAATAGAAAGCTCTGTTTTGAAAGTAAAACATGATGCTTCTAGAAACTATCTTCTTTCTAATTTCCTTGCATATTAATTAATTAATTAATTACTTATATATGCAAAAACGATAAACTTCACTTAAACAATTTCTTATATGAGCTGAATGTAGAAAATGCAGGATCTTTAGAACTTTGCTGTTAGTTATTTGTAAGGCATATGTTACCTAAGACTTACACTAATAAATTAACAGTGTTTATTTAGGTTGGTTGGCAGGTTGCTGCAAGAACGAAGGAAAATATGTCAGCCCATTTTGTTCTAAGAAAAATTATCCCTTTGCTTTAGCTGTAGAGGAAAGGTCAAGAGACAGATCGCAAGTGTAGAAGGAAATATTGACACTGCTAGAGGAAAGGAATAGCTTACGACCACACAACTGAGTACTTCTATTATAGAAATTTAGCCCTAGAAAGCCAAACATTATTTAAATATGCGTTAAAGCCAACAACACATAAATTTTATGTACCATGAGGGAATTTTTCCTATTTTCATATTAAGATCTAAACAAAACTATATTAACATAAACGATTTTTATATATAAATAACATTAATGTTTGAAATCACATCGCACTAAATTCACGTAGTTTTTAAGTATATCCTTTTAGTGTTCTCTGTTTAAAAGCACTTATATATTTTCGCTCAAAAACAGGTCATGAATTTGGTACTGTTACGTCACTCCTCGCTTGGTTAGCAACAATAATAAAAAAATTACATATAAAATTTACGTGGGATAACTAGGGTTAAGTCATTGGGAACCACTCGCGATATTTCGGAACTCCTGCTGAAGGATATTCTGCAAAGAAATCCAAGGTCGACAGTATACAGATTGCTCTCCTGTTTTTTTTCAACTAAAACATAATTCAGTGTTTGGGAGAAGCTTAGGTTAACCATGAGTTAAAGTTTGCAGTGGTCGGTTAGTACGGTGTTGAGATCGGTTAGTTTCCGCTGAGATAAAGTCAGACGGCTATTGTTTTTATGAAGGTTTAATAATTTTCATTACTTTTTATTTATACGTATTTGCCTGCAATTAATTCAATACAACAAGTAAAGGATCAGCAGACTTTACGTGTTTGAATTTTTTGATTATATTATTAATTTTAATGCTATGTGCTATAAGTTACAAAAATTTATTGTAATGATCCGCAAAGAACATCGACAGAAAATCCCTGTAGGGTACATTGAAAAATATTTAAAGGAAAAATTATTTAAAAAATTCTTGTTTTTCTATTTTTTAAGTAGGGCCACCACTCAGAGGATGGCCCCTACATATGCAGTGTATTTCCCGGAACTGTAAAGAAGGAAATTTTAACCATAATAGGACCGATTAACTGTTTATTATCAACGTTTATTTAGTTGAATCATATAAGTAACGCTTCAGTACTGATGAGGAAAGTATATCAACCGAAAAAATTTAATTGATGTTAAGTTTTTGTTGGGGTATTCACCCTGTGTGCTATTTAGACATATTTCCATAAAGTCATAATATTTTAGACCAGTTTAAAAAAGTTGTTGTTGTTCTTCATACAAAAAAGTCATAAAATGATAGCATTCTTTCAAGTATGTTTTTGTTTTGTCATAAAATAGCTCTAGAGATCTGAGTGGAACGGCTGAATATCTTTAGGCGAGACGGCGATAGTGTATGTTTGCAGCCGTTACTTATATGTATATGATTCACGACTAAAAAACGGCTAAAAATTATTCATACTTATATGTCTGCTCATTAAATCGCATTTTTATAACACAAAAAAAATTAAAAGAGAACTAAATCGCAAAAACTAAATACATACAAGTTAAAAATTTTTCTGGTTTAACTTACGTGGCTGGCAGTCAGTGATCGTTTTTCCGTATGCCGCCGCAAAAAAAATTTATTCAGCTCATGTCAAAGCTGCAGCTGTTTTAATTTATATGTACATACAAATTCATTTATATATTCTTGTGCATCAAAAGACATATTTCATAATTTTAAATGGAAATGGAGTTTTTCTCATATTCAAACAACTTTATTACAATTGCTTAATTTCCTTTTGCTTTGATAACAGCTAATTACAAATCTATTGTTATATTATCAGCTGATCGATGTTTGAAATAGCACACTAAGTTATTACGGGCTGTTCACACTAGTCATATTTTTCGTGCTATTATTTTATGACTTATGGCTTTATGACTACAGTGTGAATCGCCCATGTATTTCCTTGGAATATAATACATTGCGAACATCAGGCTGAAAATCTTAATTGAATTATGATCTGCCATAAGAAAACTTTCTAAAAATGTGCTAATTAACATCAAATTTTTGTGGTTAAAAAAACTTACTGCCTCTTCGACGATGTCTCAAGCTATCGTTCTATAAAGTAAATAGCATGTAATACAAAAACAATTTTTAAATTCATTCGATCGAAGGATAGCTTGCGACGTCGCCGAACAGACAGTTAATACATTTTCACGAAAACTATTGAATAACTGAATTCCATGTTCGGTTGATTTAGATCTTTTTTTGGGAGGTGTGAATTCTGTAGAATTTTAATATTCTACAATCAGCCAGGCATATACGATTACACCCACCTACCTACGTTTTTCTATAAAAATGGAAAAATTCAAATAAAAAATGGACATGGAGATGATTTTAAAAGATACCGAACATCTATTTATGATTTATTCTTAAAACAGTAGTTTTCAAATAGGGTTCCAATGTTTAAAAATGAGCAGCTTTATTTTTATTGTTGTGGTCAGTAGAAGTTTATCTTATTAACTTCCAAATACAGGCGTCTATCATGCTTCAGTACGCTAGCCTTGATTCCATTATATCTTGATAGAAGCATACCTTTAAATTTGTTTATTTATACAACGTGTGCATCTTTAGAGACATTCTACATCCGATGATGGAAAAATTCGTAATCATGTCAGGGATCGGCTCGTCATAGCTTTCAGTTCAATGGTTTCCAGGAAAACCTTGAACTGCTGCCTTAAAGCAGTTTCAGGATTTTTTTCTCATCGTTAGGGTGCCTTATATTTGATTCAAAAATAATCACGTTGAAAAAGGGTATAATAATTGATTTCCAAATACCGAAAAAGTTTTCAATCAATGTCTTGTTGCCTAAATTTTAAACTACCAGAAAATTTATTATCTTAAATTGTATGACTTTTTGAATAAAATTTAATCAACTGATTACTAGTTTTGTATGTTTTTATGATTATTTTTTTGAATACTTGTGTAGAGAAGTTTTTGAATTTCTATTTATAGAAATATAAAAAATATAAAAAAATCGTACCGTCATAATATGAAAACTACATTTTATTTAGTTAATTGCTACAAAATCAAAATAGCCCTTTTCCATCCCTGAAGTCAACTCTTGCTTGCAAAAACACTTGAATAAAACATGTTCGATTACCAAACGGACAATTAAGCAAACGATGCGTTCGCATGATTTTAAACTGATTTTAAACGCAGCTAGTCTTATTCACTTCGCTTTAGCGAAACATCGCTTTATTGAAAATATCGTATTACTGAAAACCAAAAGCTAGCCCACAACTACGCTTTGTACGAAACTCACTTCCCTTTAGTGAAAAAATACAAAATACCAAATTTAATTATTAGAAATCAATTGCATAACTTAAGGCTGAAAAATTTTTGCATGTTTTGTCCGTTAAATAATTAAATGGAAAAATGTATTTGACCTTTTCGCTTTGACGAATTTTGTTGTATTTTTCTATTATATTGTCAATGCAAGTGGCTAGACATTTTCGAAGAATTCGTGAAAAATTTCAACAACAAAATGAATAATATACAGATTTCATATAAAAAAAGATTATTTTACTGATTTTAAGCAGTACGCTTAACTGTAAAAAATTTCAGTAATCCGAACTACGTTTTATAGAAAAAATCGGATAACTGAAAAACAGTTTGGTTTTGGTCGGAGTCGACTGTAAAGCTAAACATATATTAATCGAATTTCCGTGATATTAGTAGCTTAGTCAAGTGTTTGTAAATACAAAACCGTAGTACAATAATAAGTACATTATTTTTGCATTAAGTACAGTACTATCTCGATAATCCGGACACCATAAGTCCTGAGCATGTCCGTATTACTGGAGTTAACTTTTTTACCTGCATACATACATAATGCAAAGAATAATAACTAAATCAATTGCATATTTATTTATCAAGTTTTTTATTAAAAAGAGTATATAGTTCAATATATGTTACATTTACATATATGTAGTATATGAAACGAAAATTCATATATGTATATGTTAGACATAAATTCTCTTAAAGCAGCACTATTTTTTTAACATGGAATTTTCATTCATTTTAATTTTTATATAAAAAAACAAAACAACCAAATTCCTTAACTTCATACAATTTAAACATTTTGTTATTGTTAATAAATTATAATTTACGTTTCAATTGTTATCCTGAAGAAAATATCCAGAGGATATCGAAATATTGATAAAAATATTAAAAAAATAGTTTTATAGTTATTATTTTATAAAAATAAGCCTCAAGCTCAATATTATTTCTAAAAATAATAAATCAATGACTGAAAAATTAGAACAATATACTATAAGAAATGGTGGTGTTGATTGGTCTCCACGCTCGCCTGATTTGACTGCTTCGGACTTCTTTTTGAGGAGATATCTCAAAAGCAGAGTTCAGAAAAGTACACACACCGTATAAAAGTATCGTACATAAGTGTAAACGACCAAACCTCAAAGCAACCAACATATACAGGCATGTTCCAGAAAAGTAAAAGTAAATGAAGTTAATTTTTTAAGTTTTTATTTTTGATTTTATCCAAAATTGTTAGTTTTTTTGCTATAATTTCCGTATGCTTTTTAAATAATTTTTCATTTCTAACTGAAAAATGTAACAGTAAACTACTAGTTTTGCAGAAAATCAAAAATAAAAATTTAAAAAATTTAACTTCATTTACTTTTACTTTTCTGGAACATGCCTGATAGATATATTTTCATAACATTTATGTGTGTCTCCAAATTTTTGTCCGTGTCAAACACACTCACAGCCATACCTAAATGCGGGCGGAAAGCGGAACGTTTTTTTCCGCTGAGCTTTAACGCTGAAATGCCATACCTAAACAAAAGTGGCAGCGTTATGTAAAAAAACAATAAAAACAGGGTTATCAAACAAACAAATTAAACAACCCTGATTATTTTAACAGCTGGACGGACGACATTTGTGATTTTGTTATTGAAATTTTGAACAAATTACAAACGTGCATACATATGTATGTGTATAATCATATTGTAAATATTTTCTTACCACCATTTTCTAATACGAAGTGCACAAATTTTTTCTTTTATTATATATTTCACTTTTGTAAATCTTTGCTCTTTTTCTCTGGTTACAATTCTCTTCTTTTGCAACCAACTTCATTAGAAAACGCTCTGTCAAAATCGGATTTTCCAATAGCAAAGCGTTGCCGCCGCGTTATTTCGGTATGCTCCATACAAAATGTATGGACAAGAGAACTTTTGACAGCTAAAAAACGCTTGCCGCCCGTATTTAGGGATGGCAGTAAGAAGTTCACGTATTGTTCGATAAGAACACACTTCAAACACACGAGTACGAGTGTACCAATACTTTAAGTTCGTATATGTATGCGACAACAAAGTTCATGTACGATATGAAGATTCTCGTGTGGCTGAATTTTAAGTAAATGTTTGTGTTTGAAAAAAGTACATGAAGGCTAATAATATGTACGATCATTTTTGCAGCTGCAATTGGAAACATTTACAAAACACAAATAATACATCCGACAAAAAAGTTAAAAATAAATATATGATTAAAAAAATTAAGTTACAGTTTTATTTTAAAATATACCAAAGCTAGCGTTCATGTACTTTTTTTCACACAAAAACATTTACTTAAAATTCAGCCACACGAGAATCTTCATATCGTACATGTACTGTTTTTGGCTATAAGAAAATATTATGTGCGAATCAAATAACATTATCTGTGTTGTCGCAGCGAACGCATATACATTTTGTTATTGTAAAAATTGAATTAAGTTAATTCTCATCGACTTTTAGACGCTTTAATTAACACTGAATTATTGGGTAGATATTGGTCCTAGATATATTTAGATCATATACACATGTGGAATGAAATTTAATATAATAAAAAGATTTAGGTCTTCAACATATTGAATTTAACTAGTAGGGTTTTCCAATAAATTAATAATTTCTACACTTGATAAAAATTTATGAAAAATGATGTTTTGCTATAAATTTCTGTTATTGATAATTTTGTATACTAAAGATCTATATTGGGAATTAGCTAAAAATACGTAATTGGCAATATATTTGATATTGTACTTCTGCACTTGTATTAAAATTACGTAACTTATGAAGCTTCTCATAGAAAATTTAAGTATCAAAGTTGAAGTGATAGGCATAATATACATATACATACATAGTGTATGAAAACAATTACAAATAGTTTAAAACTTTATTCTATAATGAGCAGCCAATCGGAAAAACAAGTTAAATCCAACAATAATATCGAGAAGAAAGTAGCGAGTAAAGCAGGAAACAAATGTTCTTTGCCCCATTGTGGCAAATCTAAAAGAAGCTCTTCTGACATGAAACTCTTTCGTTTTCCATTTTCAAACACAACATTAAAAAAGTGGAACTTTGATAAGCAGTTTGTGGAAACAGCTCCTTTATTATTTTTGTGGCATAATCACGTCTCAGCAGAATGCATTGGCAAAAAATATTTAGAAAAAGGTGCTGTGCCAAGCTTGTATTTAACTGATGGTGGCGAGTACAAAAGTGCTGAACAGAAATTTGTTTGTGAAAATGGGGACATTGATTAATCAGTTCTTAGAACTCCTTCCCGTAAGCGTAAGAGATCACAATCACCGCCATCATTATGTAAGAATTGCATGAAAAGCGCAAAAAATTAAAAATTTTATAGAAAAAAGTACTCCAGCATGCTTAAAAACTTAAAGTTTCAGCACAGCAAAATCATAATTTGAAAATCAAATATGAACGGATGAAATAAACGTTAAAACAATTAGAAAGAAAGCTAAAAGTGCCACAGTCTTTTCAAAGAGAAGTTGAACAACTAAATATTAGTCATAACGAAAAAATTTTTGTCAAAATTCTAATGCAATAAAATAGTGGTACATACGGACGTTGGGATGATTGTGTAAAAAAAATTTGCTCAAAGTATATATCACAGACCAACCTCTACGAACTTGTTTTTACGTGACATTTTAAAATTGAACCTTCCAAGTCCATCGTCTTTAAGTAGGTGGAGTGATATTAAAAATTTGCTACCGGGCAACAATATGTGCATATATAATTTGCTTCAAGCGACAGTTAGCAAGATGAAACCTCTTGAAAGGGAGTGTGTTTTACTATATGATGAAGTATCCATCAGAAGAAATTTAAGTTACAATGATTGTGCTGATGTTATAGATGGAGTTATTGATCTTGTCTACGAGCGAATGAATGAAATGGGTTCACAAATTTGCGTTTTTATGATAAGACGAATTATGGGAATTGGAAGTTTGTACTAAACTATTTTGTTACTGCAACTTCTGTAAAAGGAAATATATTAAAGAAACTTATATCATTAAATTTGGATATATTGACTCAAATGGGATTAAGTGTACGTGCAATAACATGTGACCAAGGCCCCAACAACAAAAAATGTTACGACTTATTAGGAGCGTCTCTGGAAAAGTCTTATTTTATTCATAACACCTTTAAAAATTATTTGTTATACGATGTACCCAATATTTTTAAATCCATTTGGAATGGTCATATCAAAAATGATTTTAAAACAACTGATGGAATTGCACGATTTGATGTTATCAGAGAAGTTTTTGAGTTAGAGCATGGAAAAGTCACAAAAATTACCAAATTGAAAATGTGCCATGTATACCCAACGAATTTTCAAAAGATGGGTGTGGGCCTAGCTATTCAAACTTAAAGTCATTCTGTTGCAGCTGCAATTGAGAGTCAAGTAAGCGTTTTCACAACTTGCCATATTACAGTTTAGATCAGCTGACACATTTACCTAACATTTACGATTTCAACGTTTGGCTACGTTAAAGGTTAAAAGGGCTGCCCGCAGTAAGCGAGAAAAAAAAACACTCGGAGGCCATGAGAAGGCCCATTGTTCGGCTAAATGAGCCTTAAATGTTATGAAAATAAAAATATGTGTTGGTTGCTTTTCAACAGTATGCTGTATGTTTGAAGTGTGTATTTTCTGAACCTTGCTCAAAAGCAAGGTTTATGCAAACGTGAAATGTATGAGAGTATAATGAAAAATGTGCTCAAAAGAGCTCGCATTTGTGAGGCTAACAGAGGCGGACAATTATCTGTATTCCATACATAATTGCCGACATTATATAAAACATTTATCAATATAACATCCATTCTCTTTCATTTAATCATTATAAACAACAAACTAGTATACCGTCTTGGCGGACACCCTTTATTTGGCACTTCTTGTATACATACGAAGTGGGTTCGACAAGTAATTCCTCTATATTAGTTAAGATTCTGCTAAAAGTTATATTTAACTCACAAAATAAGTTGCATGAAATTCTGAGAGTATGGGAGTATATAAAATGTGTTTTTATGTTTTCACTTAATTATAAGAGTAACCATATCCAATTTTGGGAGCTTCATTCGCATACCCAATTTATTAGTTATTGCTTTGTACGTTTAGGAGCTTATTTATGGCAGATATATTAATAATTGCTTTGCACGGCGTACACCTTTCTTTTGCCCAAATATATACAACAACGATCGGTTTTACCGATCCCATGAGGAAATAAACAGTTTAATATAAAAATATTATTAGAGCACGGCTGCCAGAAATGCCGATTTTTTGGCATTTTGACGATTTTTTACTCCAAAAATTTCAATATGCCGATTTGCCGATTTTACCCCTAAAAATGCCGATTTTTTAATAATAGTGTGGAACATCTTTTATTATATAATTCTTCTTTTAATAACAATTCAATTGCCTTGTTGTAGGTATGCACGAAATTCCGATGTTCCTTAGAAAATAAAACTTTAAAAGAAGGAATTCTTTATTCTAAAGATTATTTGAAAATGAAAAACTCTAATTGCGAAATAAATAACGATTTAATAAAAATGTCAAAATCTAATATATATGATTGATTTATGAAAACCACATTATTTCCAATTTTTGTATTATATTTACGAATTTTGTTCAAAAATTTTAGGATAATATTCTAAATTTTTAATTGTATATTGTAACTCCTATTTTAGAACCTACGAGTAGAGTTAATTTTTAGGAAATTCTGAAATATAATAGCAAAATTTTGAAATACTATTGGAAAAGACTTATATATTTTAATTGGAACGAAGTTCCTTATGAGACGTTGCGGAGGGGTACCCTAACCGGGAAGAAACGTCCGTAACGTAAGATATTTTGTTTCTAACTCAATGTTTAAGACGTATGAGTAATACAATTCCATACAAACAATTATTAATCATACGCAGCCGGGCCGTGACAGAATTCAATTTCGTTTGGGAACAAAACTGATTCTGTATTTTCGTTGATCGGCGAAAAGAAAAATCCTAATAAAAAATGTATACCCGAATAATTATTTTCTTTATACCTCGAATAGAACTTAAAATAAATTTTAAGAAATGAAAGTGCCGATAATGCCGATTTTTTTGGGAAATTTGCTGATTTTTCACGAAAAATTTCTGGCAGCCCTGTATTAGAGTGAGTGTGATGAAAATGCACGTAATTGCTCTCTTTTGTATAAATATGTCCGAACTTTCCAAAACACAATTTTGTCTCTGGTGTAGCAAATTTTATAGTTTTATTTGTTGTTTATTGCATGCGGCTTAAAATAAAACTAATTTTTCCTGGTTACATGTGCATATGTTTGTGTGCAGGAAGCACGAACATAATACTATAAAAAAATTAATGTGAAAAACTGTATAAAACTTGCGTAAACTTATAAATGCCCAGCATGCGGATACGGATATTTTATGTATGCTAAACAGCACTATACTCGTACTACCAGTGGAATCCTTTTTATTTTCCTTTTCATTCTCGTCCATTTCATTTATTTTTTATTACTTCATTTTGATTGTGCAATACGGGGTCAAACTTCCTCTTCGGTTCGAGCTTATACCAGGATTTTGTTTTGTATTCTAATAAACATTTAATATGGTTTCTTTAAATTCCTTTCTTACTTTTGGTTTCTGCACGTTTAATTTCTTTTCCTTTTCTGTAGCTTTTAAGCACTTTAAGTATTAAATGGATGGTCATAGTGAAAGTGTTACTGGATTTGTGTTGATTTTTACTGTCTAAAGGATAGATTTGATTTTAGCGGCTTATTACGCGATTAGTGCTAGAAGTAATTTCCCACCTAAACTAACTTCCACCGTTTGAATTTTTATGATAATGAACCTGGATATGAAAAGATTAGAAGATGAAAATTTGAAAAATTATTCAACATAGAAAAAGTGCACAAAATGATTAAAGTAAAAAGTGGAATTTTTGTTCAAGTGAAATTTTTATTCCACTTGAAGGGAAAATGGTATCGTGAATCTCCCGTGAGAAATCATTCCCGCTATCAGTTTTCAGTGAATGTAAGAAAGCGAAGAATCTAAGAAATTTGTGTTGAAAAATTTACATTAATGTAATAATTTAAAAAAAAATTTAAAGAATGTTTAATAGTAAAATAATTTAACAGTAAAAAAATTTTGCAATAAAATAATTTGACTACATTTTGGAAACCGAGCAAAACAAATTAAAAATATTCTTAATGTTTAGAATTGAAGCAACAAGTTTTACAAAACGCTGGCAATAGGCCAAGCCAGCAATTCCAAATGGATTTTCAATAAAACGCAAATGCAAATAAAACACTTGATTAAGATGCAAATGTCTTTATATTAAAATTCCTTTAAAAATACAACAATTCATTAGGAATAATTCAGTTAAAAATAATGATAATAAGTACGTACTTTTTGGTTTTGAATATTACTTGAAAGTATTAAAATATAAAAATTCTTAATTTCAAGAAGTGCTAGGTCACCTTGCAAAGTTTAAACAGAAAAAGGTGAAGGCGCGAGAACTTAACTTAGCAGTTACAAGTTTCATTAAATAAAATATGTATAAATTATGTTGACAGATTATTACATGGCAGTATGGAAAGAAGCATCTTCACCGCCAGACTCCTCCTGAAAAGCAACTTCCAAAACAGCTAATTTTGTTGCTAGTCTGTTCATGGTTAGTTAGTATTTTTGGGCTGCTGACTTGCCCATCACCTGCCATTCTCGTCTCCAAAACTTTACCACGCAGTCAAATATTATGAGGCGTGGTAGGGTCAATGCTGTTTACCAAGTCCCCTTGACTTAAAGGTTTTTGTCGATCATGCCATTTAGTCCTACACGTTAACGACGTGATGCTGTGAAGTTAACCAGGATTATTTAAGAAGCCTCCCACTATTATTACAAGACGACATAGGTTTTAACCCTGAAGAACTGCCCACTAGGAAGTGATTCGGTGTTAAAGCCTCACCAGATTCTTCATCTACAGGAACATAGGCTAGGGGCCTGGAATTTATAATGCTCTCTACTTCTACCAGCATACTGTACAAAAGCTCATCGCTCGGTGACCTTGAAGGCATTATTTGATATAAAATTGTTTTGATTGAGCGTACTAGGCTCCCATGCACCACCCATATGTGCCGAGGCCGGAGTATTAAAATTCCATTTTGTTGTCTTTGTAGTAAAAGTTTTGACAAGCTCGTCTCGATCAACATCTGCTAAGGCCTCACGAAGTTCTCTCTCTGCACCAACAACATTTGTCCCATTATCGCTAAAGAATCCATTTGGAAATTGCTAGCTTGGCCTATTGCCTTTTCAACAATCAGTTTATGTATTATTAACAGATCTTGCCACTAAAATAAAATTTGTAAACTCTAATATGCGAGTTATAATAGAAAAAACTTACTTTTTTTACTCTATTCCCCACCAAAAACTAAGTTGATAAATTAAATGGAAAAGCGAAAAAACTCGCGGGAAAAAAATCATTCACGATAAGGGGAATTTAATTTTAGCATGAAATCATTTTCATGATTGCAATTTTAGGGAAAAGGGAAAAATTTCGAGGGAAAATTATTCATGATAGGGGTGAATAAAAAAGTTTTAAAGTAATAGATCCAAAGCCTTATTTTGTTCTTCATCAACCGAATCTAACAATCAACATTAGGCTCATATCAGTAACCAACCCATTAACGTGTTCCAACTTTAAGTCGGTTTAAAAAATATGTAATATTAACTTAACAAAGTAAGAACGTTATATTCGACCGGGTCGAATCTTAAATACCCTCCATACATTTGGTAAATAAAAACTCTATTTTTATTTTTACTAACATTTACATTTTTATGGTATTTGGCTTAAATAAACAAAGAAAAAAATGTATTTTAATACGGTCGTTTCCAATGTTTTGGGAGGAGTATGGCTGAGACACCTTTCCATCAGCATAAAAGCAGATTTCTGCTAACTTTCCTATACTAACGTAAAAAAATTAAACACGTATACTCGCTGACGATATATCAGACCGATTTGTGCAGCGCCTATAAAATTTATATTAGCTCAAAACATTTTAACAAATCTTCATTCACTTTTAGAAACGTATGTTTTTAGTAATGCAAACAAAAGTTTTGGAGAAAATAATTTTACATCTAATAGTGTTTCATTTCAGTCTGTGTGAAGTGCTCGTAAGAGTTAAAAAAACAGCATCAAATAGATATAGTATCTATTACAAAACAAAATAAACCAAAATTCAACAATACCTACAAAAATGTATAATTAAATATATAAAAGAAATCTAGTCTGACTTGAAACAGTAGCAATTAGAATATAACATAATTGCATGTTCGAAGCAAAATAATTTCCTGCAATGATCGCATACGTAGCGACTTTTGCGATTTTTCCCAGAGCACCAAAAGGAACAGCGAGGTAGAAACAATTTCCGGTTCAAAATCTGGACAGTTTCCACTTACTTTATTATCATTATTTTCTTCCTATCTATCAACTGAATACTCATAGTTACTGTCGTTGTTTTCGCCATCATCAGCCTTATTTGTTCTCCGTCTACCTTGATCCTAAAATAAAACTAGCAAAATATATCATTTGCTTAACAAAATTACAAAAAAAGCTTAAAAATATTTTGTTTTTTTAGTTCTCCTTACTGGAATTTTTCCCTCTGGCTCGATTCAACCCATTAACGAACTTGGCTTGTGCTATCCTTCAAAATGTATCTATGGCAAATTTCAAATTTTAATTTTTTGTTTTTTTTCGTTTTGACTGAATCGACACGGCTAGATCGTCTTAGATTTCATCACTGATCAAGAAAATATATACTTTATGGGGTCTTAAAGGGATATTTCGCTGCGTCGCACACGGAATGCCAAAGAATTGGAGGGTATAAAAATGGTTTAGTATTATGAAGGAAGCTTTTTATTGCATTCAGGAACAGTTAAAATTGGCGGCACACTTTTCGATAACAGAATTGTTCTACACACAATGGCCACAACTTTATCTCTTTTGGCTTTAGCGGGATTCAAAACAACGTAGGAAATAATTTTCTGTTGGTGCAGATCAAATTGCAAAAATTATTTAAATGAAATAGAAAGAAAGCTGCCATATACACCACTAATTGGAAAAAACCACACACAAGGGTTATTGTATAATAAAATATTTTCTTTTAGTCTGAACTATTTGTCAACGTCATATCAAGCCAATACCAAAAATAGAACACGTCTGTGCTCCTTTTCTTCAGCAATTAAAAATGTATAATAGAATATTGGTATATCAAAGGCCTTACAGATCCACAAGGAGTGTCCTATATTCACTATTGTCCTAACGTGACGTTGACAAATGGTCACAGACCAAAGGTGATTTTATATGGAAGCAAAATATATCAAAAACAAGTAAAAGTGCTATATTCGGCTGTGCCGAATCTTAAATACCGTTCACAGATGTAATTCTTCTTTCTTTCTTGCTAAAACAGAAAGTAGGTTTAATTAAAAGATGTAACATAGTTTTACTTGACAAAAAAATTTAAATTTTTAATCTTTTTGGTCACTTTTATGTACCATAAAATATTTTATTTGTTCAACCCTGGAGTCGAAATTTTGTTTTTCCTGAACTAAAATATAGTTTTAATTATCAAAAAACCGACGTTAGTTGCATTTTTGCTTACTTTTATGTATAAAAAAATTTCAATTTCCCATCCCTGGAAGCAAAATTAAAATTTTTTTACAAATCCTAGTCCTTCGTAACGCCATGTTGCACTTCTGCAACATACCATTCTATGAGGTGTAAAAATTAAGCTGTTGCTGATACAGCGATTTTGCTTGGTGTTTTATATCAGCAACAAAGCTCTCTAACCATTGAGTTAAAAATTAGGTTACTAGCTGGCAACGTTCGAATTGGCATTTATTTCAAGTGACACATGTGGTCAAATCGGTTTTTCACTACTTGAGCTCTTCTAAGAAAACGTTATTATTGGTTAAATACTAATATTTTTTTAGTG
Source organism: Linnaemya tessellans (assembly GCA_951800035.1). Classification (NCBI taxonomy): domain Eukaryota; kingdom Metazoa; phylum Arthropoda; class Insecta; order Diptera; family Tachinidae; genus Linnaemya; species Linnaemya tessellans. Next base: position 62,133,373 of record OX637536.1, read on the forward strand.
AAATTTCTGTGAAAAGATTTTTCTATGTTTTTAAAATTTTAGCATACAATCAATTTTCTTGCACCGTTAACGCAATGTTGCATTGCAGTAACAAAAAATTTTTTTAACAAAATATATATCTAGTTTGAAAAAAAAGAAATTGAATTATTATTTCCATTCATAATATTACATTTGCCACCTAATATATAAAAAACTAAAAGTTTTAACGTTCTTGCGCCACAAAGGGCTAGTCTTCATTATGCATAAAGTCGTTTTATTTAAGAAAAACTTAAAATTTGCAACCATTTTGGTCACGTTCATGTACTGCAATATATTCCATGTACCAAAAAAACTTTAAAGTTCCCAACTCTGGAAGATAAATTTTAATTTTTTATATTTTTTATCAGTGCAACGCTTCATGAGGTATAAAGTAATTTTTTTTAAAAAAAATTTCAATTTTTTAACCATTTTGGTCACTTTCATGTACTATTAAATATTGCAGTTGTCCATCTCTGGATTCGAAATTTTATTTTTTATTTTTGAATTTTTGATACCAATTTTGTTCTTCCTAGATTATAAGACAGGTTTAGTTAGCAAAAAAAAACAACATCAGTTTCCTGTTTGATTACTTTCACCTATAAAAAAAATGCAATTTCCCACCCCTGGAAACAAAATTTGAATTTAAAAAAATTGTTTGGCTAATGCAAATCTTTATGACGTAAAAAGAGTTTTTGTTAAAGAAAAACTTAAAATTTTTAACAATGTTAGTTACTACATGTACTACAAAATACGGAATGGGCCGAAAAAAAAATTTTTAATTTTCCATCATTGGAAAAAAAAATTTTATTTTGTTAGTTTTTAATAGACCATTGAGACTTCCCAAAGCACGAAAGAGGTTTAATTTACAAACATTAAAAAAAATTGATTTTTGGTATAAATTTTGCGTCGAGAATTATGTGTAAGCTTTCCAGTTCTGGAACCATACTTCGAATTTCAATAGCACTCTATTTAAGTTCATTTCCAATCCAACGGTCCAAGAACGAAGTCTCTAGCTCTTCTGGGAAAACCGATTTCACTTACAGACGGACGGACAGACGGACATCGCTCAATCGTCATAGCTATTTATAAGGACCCAGAATATATATACTTTATGGGGTCCTATATTGATATCGAAGAAATTACACACGGAATGACAAACCTATATATAGCCTTTCACTTTTTTGTGAAGGGTATAAAAACCTTATTATTCTCAGTCAAGTAGTTAACTAACGATAGTGATTTAACCAATACATATTATTAATATCAGTTAAGCTATATAGAACTATAGAGGTATAGCAAAGCTAAGTGCTATTCCTAAATTATTTGAAAAATTAATTGCCGACAATCTTAGCCATCAATCATATCTTTTACTATCAGCAAGTCAACATGGTTTCATGAAGAGGTGTTCTACTACAGGTAATATGCTACAACTTACGTCGTTAATCAATAGCGGTTTTATTAAAAATATGCAGACCGATGTTGTTTATAAGGACTTCAGCAAAGCCTTTGATAAAGTTAATCATGACCTGCTGCTTTTTAAATTGAATTTGCTAGGTTTTACTGATGTCTGCCTCAATTGGTTAAGATCTTACTTAACAGGCCGAAATCAGACTATTTTATTCAATAATTCTACATCAAGATGTATTGCTGTTTCATCCGGATATCCACAAGGATGCCATCTTGGACCTTTTGTTTTTTTAATGATCTCCCTCAAGTAATAAAATTCTCGTATATTTTGATGTATGCTGATGATGTGAACATTTTTTATAGCTTCAAAAGTTATGCTGACTACATGGTCTACAAAGTGATCTTGACAACTCTTTTTTTTGGTGCAAATAAAAAATGATGGTGCTAAATTTGAAAAAATGTAAATGTATGTGATTTTACAGAAATACTTATATTGCTGTTAACTACTACTTAGGCGATTGTCAATTAGATCTAGTAGGTACATTCCTAGGTCTGGGAATTCTACTTGATCGTAAACTTAACTTTGGGTCACATATTACAATGACTGTAAATAAGGCTAGAGGTGTTCCATCCTTTATAAAACGTTGGGCGAAAGAGTTTTCACACCCGTACATTACCATACAGTTATATATAGCCCTAGTGAGGCCTATCTCAGAATATGATTCCGTAATTTGGGATCCATATTATAATATACATTGTCAACGTATTGAATCTGATCAAAAATAATGTTTGCTGTTTCGTTTGCGTGATCTGAATTGGAGTAATGGAGTAAGTCTCCTATCATATACGAGGTAATATTTGTTGTGAATTTCTTTTGTATAATATTCGATTTATCGTTCCATGTCGTAGTACACGAAATTATAAACTTCTTTTTATTAAAAATGTTAGAACAAATTATGCTTTGGCTGATCCGCTAATGCGCTTATGCAATCAGTTTCATAACCTTTATAATTTAGTTGACTTTTCTTTAAATGTTAATATAATTAAACAACGAATTATCATGTATTTAAACAACCTGCCTCAAAACTGTAACTAGTCTTAGTTTTATATAATAGCCTGTAAGGATTATATTCATTGGCTAATTAATTAAATAAAAGCTATTAATTTAACATTATCAGTAACAGTAAATTTAACGATGAGTTTGACGAATAGAACAATTCTGTTGATTAAAAATTTCAACAATTTGCACGCGTTGCTCTGGTGTTGTGACACTCTAAAAAACACTTTTTAAATATAAAAGTGCTTTAAGTGACCAGCACTTATATACTACTTTACGCCGGAACTAGGAAGATTGGTAGAAGGAAACAGGATAAAGAGAGTAATATCTCGACTTCAAACTGCATGAGGCGCGGAAGACAGTTGCAGTTACCGTATTCTTCATACGGAGTATTTGGCCAAAGAACGAGTTCCCTCTCTAATGCTTAGTGCGATGTGTTGGTACACCGACAACAAATAGATGCTTTCGTAATAAAAAAAAGTGTTGTGCGTAAAATAGAATGGGTTTCTGAAACAATTTATTTGATTTCATTAGAGCAAGTGCGGTTGTAGTAACGATAAATTGACAAAACGCTGTTCACAAGCGACGATCCTCAAATGAGTCAATAATTACTAATTGGTCATTTTTTAATATTTTTCGAGTCGATAGAATGATCTATATGAATCAATGTTTAAAGATGATTTCGTGTAAATGTGGATCACTGCTACGCCTCAAATAGTTCATACGCTACGTCCGATTTAGGAATAGCCACTCCAACATATCGTCTGGTATCTCACAAATAAATTCCTCAATATTGATTTACAGTGCGTCAACCGTTGCGTGCATTTCCCTACCGGCATGAGCCATAACAAACTCCCCACAAAAAACAGTTTAAAGGCATTAAATTGCACGACATAGGCGGCCAATTTACCGGCCCCAAACATAAAATAAACTGTTCACCGAACTTTCCTCTTATTTGTGGCATGTTTTGCGTGCTTTGTGGCATGTGGCACTGTCTTGTTGAAACTACGCGCCAGCCAAGTCCAGTTCTTTCTTGTTGAGAGAAAAATGTTTGTAATCATCTCACGTTAGCGCTCGCCAATCATTGTAATGTTCCTGCTCTCATCGTTTTCAAAAAAGTACGGTCCAATGATGCCACCGGTTCATAATCCACACCAACCTGTGAATTTTCCGAAATGCATTGGCAGTTCTTGCAGTGATTCTAGATACTCTTCACACTAAATACGGCAAATTTGTTTGTTTATGTATCCATTCAACCAGAAATGAGCTTCGGCGTTGGACATAAGAAATGCGGTGCACTTTTTTAACCGAGCATGAGTTTTGATAATAAAAGTTAGAAAATCTCCAAGTGTTTTTGGTTTGTAAGTGGATTCATGATTAACTGCAGACCAAACTGAACATGTCTAACAGTAACATGCTGCAAGAAAATAACTGAGCTGCCAGACACAGTGTCGCTAATAATAACATTTTTAAAAAGTAATTAAGCAGTTTGAAAAAGTCTTCCAATAGAGACTTCTGAGCTTTGACAGTTAATAACTACATCATACTGAAGCTACGTCTATCAAATTATACATAATTCATTCCTGCTGTTCTGCCAAATCACAATGGACGGATATTGCATTAAAAAAACTAATTTGTGTTATCAAGATATGTGTTCTCTTCGGCCAACACAATTTTTTATTGAAAAATAATATTCATGACAAAATTGTCGAATCTAAGACTGTATCAATCTACATGAGATTCAAATTTTACCCTGAATTGGATAATCTGAACGAAAACGACATGTGATCGATTTGAGGGCATGATCATCTCACATGATATCCTGCTATGTGATGCCGTTGAACTTCTCGTTGTGAGTTTTTCTTAAGACACACGTGTGCCCCAAAAACCCTAGTGGTCCTCAAACCAACATAATCCATGCCATTATTGAAATGCAGCCTAATTTATGCGCCACAATCATGAAAAATTAGATATATCGGTGCGCTCTACCGCGAGAATACCGGTATTTAGTAAACTTTTTTAAGGAAATCGTTTCAGCTCAATTTTAGCTTTTGTTTTTAAAATTTTATAAGATTTGAAATAGTTCGTCAATTAAACTGCACCGCTAGTGCATGCCATTAATAAGTTTTTTGGCAGCACTTGAAGTGCTACTCGTGTTCTTTCATAAATTTTATAGTGCTCCTATAATTCGTTGCCTTGGCTCTAATTCCATTTTATTATTTTAGCTTAAAGCAATAATAACGAAAGCAAAATATAGCAAAATGGTAATATGTATGCAAGAAAAAGAAATAGAAGTGAAAATAAGAAATCCCAAGTAATTAAAAATAATGTTTGTTTTATTCAACAAAGATTTTCATTATAAAATGCTTGTTTCTTCTCGTCGGTAAAATGATAAAAAAAATATGTTAAAGTAAACTTTTTTATTACTGTCCTGTCTTAATTCTTTAAAGATGACTTCTTTATTGGTATTATATGTTTAAGATAAATATTTTCGCCACGGCAGTAATTTTTTGTTAAGTAAATTAAATTTATTGCAATCGAAAAATTATCTTAGATTGTATTACTTAACCTGTTGTGTATATGGATAAACATCTCAATGCAAAAGGGCTTTCTAAGCGATTTCGGTTGGTTTCTTTGTTTGCAATCGTTTATATGAGAAAAAATATTTAAAAAATATATTTATCTACAAAAATATATGTAATTTATGATTGTAACCTGTCTTAAATCAACAGCCAAAATTTGCTATATCTTTTTTGCTTTAGTTTATTGTAATTTCAGTTTTATAATATTAAATGAATATAAAAATATTTCCTATCCTATTTCGCTAAAAACATTGATTAAATATTTGATATGCCTAATGACTAGTACCATCATGAAAAGTGGGAAATTTTAATAAAGAGACACCTGGATACCATCACTGATCCGTTAGGCTAGTTTGATGATTATAAAATATATTGAAAATATTGCACTCTTAACAAATAATAAAATAATTTAATAGAAATTCTTAAAATAAAATATATACAAAATTTTGAGGATTAAATAAAAGTTCTTGTCTTTATAATTAAATTAATAAGTGTAATAAAATTTACACTCAATAATAACTAACTATTTTAAATTTTTCGAGAGGATGACGACTTAAAACTTCTGTCATGATTCCCTGGTTTTCATACAAAGGCAGATATTCAGAAACAGTTGTTTAAAAATTTTTTATAGAATTTAGAATTTTCTGATAAAATACTTATACACATCTTGATTGGTTTATTATTACTTTAATATTGTTTTTGAAAAAAAAGATAGGCAGTATTTGAAACATTGAATATATTAGGGCCTTTTTTTACATGATTATGTATGATATATATATATATATATATATATATATATATATATATATATATATATATATCTTACTAGATCATATTTAATTGAGACAATATGTGTTATATGCACTAATAAAACTTTGAAAATACAAATTAATATTTTGAAAATTTTTTATATAAAAACTTTTTATGTAGAAAGACAAGCACTCAGTGGATGACCCCTAGATATGCAGTGCATAAATAGATGATGAAAGATAAGATAGAGAATTGTATGTAGCTATTTTAAGCTTTTACTTCGTCGACTAATTTTCGCTACAGGGCTAATGAAGGATGCTGTTACTCTGCTCTTAGTATTTACATGGCAGCGTCGGTCGCTGCCAATTATATTTAGTGAATCTGAAACAACCAACATAGCCATGCAATAATTTTGGACAGAAAAATTCGATATTCATGACTGAGATCGGAGTCGATCTCATGACTTTCCGTTTCATGGGCTTATATTAACTACTGAAATTTTGAATATACAAATTAATATTCAGAAAGCAAAAATTTAAATTGGGAGAAAATTAAAATTTATTAACTTTTTTATGTCTACATTTTTAATATGTTATATAAAGAACAATTTAAATACAATAACTTTCTATAACATTCATTTATTTCCATAACTAATTACATAAATATAAATATAGCGATATTGCATTGCAATCGCTGACTTTGCCGGGTGTGGATGATAAGTGGAGATATTATTAAGCCAACTGCTGGTAATCATCTTCTTCATAAAAGTGTTTAGTTCCAATTAGAAAGCAAATTCTTCTTATTGTGGACGCAGTTTCACACAAACATGATTACAAGGTCTAAGCAGAGACATTAGAAATAAAAATTGCCCACCCTTGGGTTTTGGATTGCATAATTTGTATAATTTTATGTGTACTTAGTAAAATACTTTATTTTTAATTACTTGTCATGAATGTAAATTTTTCCTAATGACTAGTACTACCGTGAAAAGTTGAAAAATTTAACAAAAAACGCTGGTGAGATGTTGTAGCGGCCTAGTGATAAGTACTGATCCATCTGCTGGTGATTATAAAAATATTTTAGATATTCCATTCTTAATAAAACAACTTGAATTTAATAAAAATTCCTGAAAACTGTAACTTGCAGATTGCATATTTGAACTTGAGTCTGAATAAAAAGTTCTTATCTTAATAATTAATTACAATTAATAAATTAAATTCAATTTTCTCAATTTCAAATTTTATTTTCTAACTATCAATTTTGGATTACTTATTATCAGTTTGTATTTTGGATTTTTTAATATAATTTTTTTTATTTTTTTTCAATATCAATTCAGATTTCTTGCTATCAATTTGTATATTTTCAAGACCAATTCGGGTTTTCAATATTGTATATTCCTATTTTCAACTAAAAAAGTATAGAAACATAGTTTTTCTAGTTGCAACTATTAAATATTATATTAAAACGATTTTTGGTATTTAATACTGTTGCCGATTATTTGCCTTTCTATTTTGTAAGAATAATTCACACAAATGCTCTATTTGTTCGATCAAACGATTAAATCTAAAAAGTTGGCCTATTAGACAATAAGAATAACGAATAAAAATACCATTTTAAATATATTTAATTAACAAAAAATAAAATATTCATACATAAAACTCATAAATGAAATGGTCAATATTGTTATTAACACAAAAATGCTATAAACAAAACCTACAAGTTGAATAACTTAAATCACTTTTAACTGATATATATCGATTTTAATATCTGTAGAGAAGTAATTTAAATACATATATTTTATTCAAAGAAATATATATTTATATCAAATACTTTTTTGTGCCTTGAGAAGCCTTAAATTTTATTTCTAAATTCAACAATAAACGATACAAAAAGGCCTGTTAGTTTAACAAATATGGGAATAAATCAAGATAAAAGCTTTTCCTTAAATATTTATTAGAAAATATATTGTCGATTAATCGATTAGCTGATACTAATTAATCAATTTATTCGTTATTCGAAAATCTATCATTTTAAAATTATTCGAATACTTGATTAATCGTAATCCGTTTACAACTCTAATACTTAAAAGGAGTACACACTATGCCCTTTTGTGTCATAGTGGCCAAACGAAACAATATTTGTCATTTTCGTGTATTTCGCTTTTCAAACTATAAATTCTAAATGACAGGACAAATACGATCTCAGAAAATGCATTAGTGTTCTTAGTTTTAATCATGGCAAAATCAACCGATTAGTTGATTTTTTTATCTCGGACCAGTGCTCAGGGCATGACCCCTACATATTAATTAGTTGATTAAATCGATTACAGATTATATCAGGATTATATTTTGTAACACATTTTTGACCTTCTGGTCACAGATTGGATAATTTTACAAGATTTCAGTGTGGCAAGATATAAATAAAAATGCTTTGTTCTAGTTATTTATTTAGATTATTTTACATTAGTATACAATCTGGATAAAAACAAGTAAAAGTGCTATATTCGGCTGTGCCGAATCTTAAATACCCTTCACAGATGTAATTCTTCTTTCCTTCTTTCTTGCCAAAACATAAAGTAGGTTGAATTAAAAAATCAAAATGATGTTATCGGTTACTTTTATATATAAGAAAACGTTTAAATTTTTCGGCTTGGAAGCTAAATGTTTGGCTTTTCTTATATCTAATACCTATGAACGTCTTTCAAAAATATTATATATATTTAATTTACAAAAAAAAATCCGTTTCATGTACCCCAAAAAGTTCTAATTGTCCAACAGTAGAATCGTCTTTTATATTTTGTTGGTTTTTAATACCAGTTTACTTTTTCTGATATATAAAGTAGGTATAATTCATCATAAAAATCAAAAATAACACAGACAGGGGTTTCATGAAAATGCATGTTTTTTTCCTGAAGCCGAGTTATGGCAAAACCGAAATATCTTTGCGAGATGATGAATTTACTTAAAAATGGCATCGATTTGTTAGTGCATACTTTTGCATATTTTGATGAAAATGCAAATTTTTTCATATATTTGTTATAAATGCATTTTATTATGTCATATTTTGTGAAAAATTCAAACTTCAACAAAAGAATTATTTTTGAGAAATTATTACGCTTAAAACTATGGGATGGTTTTTCGGAAATTGATTTGCTTACATTGTTGTAAAATAAGGTAAATGATTGTACAACTACACAACTGGCAGATTTAATATAAACTGCCATTTAGATGATTTTCAGAGGCAAATATTTATTATTTACACTTTTTCCTTAAGAAGTTGACGACCAATTCGATCTGGCAGTAATTTATTCATGCGCAAGTTCGTTTAATCTTTAATGTTTTTGTGTATGTGTTTTATTTTTAAACAGAGCGTCTTCGAACCGCCTCATAGTAGCCGCCGACAATTTTAACCCGACTTCGGCCTTGGCTTCTAAAAATTGTGTAAACAACTTTCAGAAGCTTTTATTTGTTCAAAAGTAGTTTATTAAAACTTTACAGTACAATTTCCGTAAGTGCTATTTCAATATCGAATTATATTTGAAAAATATATTAAAAATGTTTGGTTTTAGGAAAAAATGCCAAAAGTGAAGCCATCGAACAGAAGTATGTTAAGCAAATATGTGTCAGAAAACAATCAAGTCTTTAAAACTGACGGACAAGTGCTTTTCAGCAAAGTATGTGACTGATCAATATCTTTTGAAAAAAAGTTCCTTGTGGGTCAACATCTAAAAGGTCAAAAGCACAAAGATGAACATGCACAAAGTATTAGAAAAGCCTCTCAGGTATTAATATCAACTGAATACAATGAAGGTAAGACAAGTTCGTTTAGCATGGAGCTATGTAAGGTATTTGTCTCTGCCGATATTCCTTTACATAAACTAAACAACAGTGATCTAACTAATTTCTTAAAAAAATATACCAACGAGACTATTCCGTCTAAAACTATATTAAGAAAAGTGTATGTGAGTAAATTGTATGATACAAAACTTAACCAAGAACTTAACTTAAAAAAAAAATCAATATTAAAAAAATTTAATAAATAATTTATTTAGTTAAATAAAAACATTAATAATTGTTTCTAAACAATTAATTGGCGCAGTCGGGCTTGCGAACCACAAACAGCAAACTCTTATAATTTCAAATAACTAAAATTAAAAGAAAAATCTCAAATCTCATAAAAGAAGCAGCTAGAAAGCCAAAAATTCGCAAAGTGCAATAAAAGATCGGAACACCATCTACCACTACTATTGAAAGTTTAAAAAAAAAAAAAATAAATTAGCAAAAATCCAAAACAAACACAAACAAGAAGTTAAAATGTCGACAACAACAATGATTCCTTTCCAATTACTAGCTGATATTTCTAAATTTAGTGGAAAACCAGAAGAGTTGGAAGTATTCATTATGAATATTGAAGGAGTGCGAAAATATGTGGAAGCAACATATATTGAACTATTTGATCTGAGAATACGCAAAAAAATTATAGAAGCCGCAAACATCACACTGATTAACAACAACAATCCAACAAAGTGGGAAGAAGTTAAGGTAATTTTAAGAATAAATTTTAGTAAAACAGATAGTGTAGAGAGTATAATTAATAAAATTAAGACAGCTGAATTAAAAACTTCTGTGAACCAATTCTTTGACTATGTAGAAACTCTAAAAACAAAACTTAATTTAAAAACTAGTGTTGATAAAAACAATGAACAATGGTTCAGTTGTGCAAATAATGAAAAAATGGTTTTGAAAATTTTCATTAGCAAGTTACCTAATGAACCTAAACTAATTTTACAATCTAGGAATCCTAATTCATTATTAAAAGCAAAAGAAATACTTGTTGAAACTGGCTACTTTTATGTTAGTAGATCACAAGGTTCAATATTTTTGCAATCTTCTTCATCCACACCAAATATTTATTCTAACTTTAGACGTAACAAGAATTATTCCCAATATTCAAATCCATATAATGATGGTCAATACAATTCAGATAGTTTTAATAAAAATAATTTTTGCAATGGTGATGAACATAGAAATTTTGAACATTTTAGTAATAATAATTTTAGAAGGCAAAATTTTAATAATAACGGAAATTATAATACAGGACGAAATTATAACAACGTATATAATGGAAGTGGAAACATTAGTAATGGAATTGCAAATAGAAGTATGTCAAACAATAGTAATGTACATTCTCGATCATGTTTGAATAGAACTACTCCAATGGATGTAGATTCTGTTGGAGTGTCAAATTTTCAATTACAGGCCGAAAAAATTTACCCTGCATAGTGTTAAAAACAAAATCAACTCCCATAAGACTACTAATAGATACAGGTTCAGGTACTAGTCTGATAAGAAAAGGTCTATTTCATTCTTCATTCCAATCGGTATTAAGTTGCCCTATTGTTTTAAATACCATTTGTTCTAAGACCATTACAACAACAAAAATTACAATCCCGTTCTTCAAAGAATTTAATTTACCCAATTGCAAAATTGAGATGATAGAAACGGAATTATTTAGTGACTTTGATGGTATTATAGGTTGTAATATTCTGAAACCAATAGGTGCGAAAATCGATTTGAAAGAAAATGAATTGATAACTGATAGTGCAAAAATTCCCTTAGTATTTAAAAATGTTACTGAACCATACGATGGGAACGATATAACATATTTTAATAATATAATTATGGATATACATTTTAATGAGCCGCGAATGGACTATATTATTGACAAATTGAAAACAGAATACTTGAATGATGAAGAAATAAAAGAGCTGACAAAATTAATTAAAAAATTTAATACTGTATTTTATATTGAGGATGAACATCTATCTTCAGTTTGTAAATACAAACACAGAATACCCACAATAAATGATATTCCAGTGTATAGTAGAACGTACCGTTTTCCGGAAATTCATAAAGCTGAAGTCGAAAAACAAGTGAGTGAAATGTTAAATTCAGGTATTATAACTAAATCTTGTAGTCCATATAATGCTCCCATTTGGGTTGTGCCTAAGAAACTTGACAATTCTGATAAACAGAAATGGAGAGTTGTAGTGGATTATAGGAAATTAAATGATGTAACAATTGAGGACAAATTTCCTATTCCTAATATGGAGGATCTATTTGCGAAGTTAGGAAACTCTCAATATTTTAGCACACTCGATTTAGCAAAAGGATTCCACCAAATAACAATTTTGCCAGAAGATAGGAACAAAACTGCGTTTTCTACTTCAACAGGACATTACGAGTTTACACGTATGCCCTTTGGATTAAAGAATGCACCCGCATCTTTCCAAAGAATGAAGAACGAAATACTTCATGATTTTATAAATAACATTTGCGTTGTGTACTTAGATGATATTTTGGTATTTTCTACGTCACTTCAAGAACATATTAATTCTTTGAAGAAAATATTTAAAAGATTATTAGAATATAATCTTAAAGTACAAGTTGACAAGTGTAATTTCTTTAAACGCGAATCTGAGTATTTAGGGCATATAATAACGCCGAATGGTATAAAACCAAATACTGAGAAAATAAAGGCAATTCAAAAGATTCCATTACCGAAAACAATAAAAGAGATCAGATCATTTTTAGGTTTAACTGGCTTTTATCGGAAATTTATCAAGAATTATAGCAGAGTAGCTCTTCCTATGATTTCGAATTTAAAAAAAGGTTCAGTTATTGATCTCAAAAATTCAAACTACATTGATGCATTTAACAAATTAAAGAAAATTTTGTGCACTAGTCCAGTCTTAGCGTATCCCAAGTTTGATAAATTATTTACCTTAACAACAGACGCTAGCAATGGAGCCTTAGGAGCAGTGCTTTCACAAAACGGTCATCCCGTTTCGTATACATCCCGAACATTAAATAAACATGAGCTGAATTACAGCGCAATTGAAAAAGAACTACTAGCAATTGTTTGGTCAGTTAAATACTTCAGGCCATATCTTTTTGGTAGAAAGTTTAAAATCCAAACAGACCATCGACCACTTATATGGTTGAATTCCCTGAAAGAACCTAACATGAAATTACAAAGATGGAAAATAAAACTTAATGAATATAATTTTGAAATAGAGTACATTAAGGGTAAAACCAATAAAGTAGCAGATTATCTTAGTCGCCCAGAAATTAATGTTTTACAAGAAGAAGAAGAACATAATCTCTGCTCAAATTTAGCAACAATTCATAGTGGACAGGAAAATTTAAATAATCATATTTTTATTTCTGAATCACCAATCAATATATACAAGAACCAAATTATAGTTAATTTAGGAAATACTTATAAACACAAAATTGAAACTTTACATAACAAGAACAATAGACACACAATTACATTAAAGAATTATTTTGAAGAAAAAGTAATAGAATATTTAAAAAAAATTTTTCCTATAAAAGGAACAGTGGGAATTTTTTGTAGTAATTTTAATATCTATAAAAATTTTCAACAAACTTTAATACATTATTTTTCCAATGTGCCAGGAATGAAATTCGTTCGATGCACTAAATTCATAAAAGATGTTTTTGATAGAGAAAATCTCTTAACAATACTAGAGAAATATCACAATGACAAAAACCACAGAGGTATTGAAGAAACATTCTTGGAATTAAAAAATATTGTTTATTATCCGAATTTAAGAAGAGAAATTCAAAAGTTCATTAATAATTGTGTTATCTGTAATATGTCTAAGTTTGATAGACGACCTATTAAAACAAAATTTTGTGTGACTGAGACTCCTATGAAATCAAATGAAATAGTTCACATGGATATATGGTTTTTTAACAAAAATACAATATTTCTATCATGTATAGATAAGTTAACAAAACACGTATCTATACACTATTTGAGTGATAAAAATTCTTTAAGTATTGTCGAAAAAATTAGGGAAAGATTTGCAATTTTGGGGAAACCAGATAAAATTATTGCGGATAATGAATTTAATACAGCACTTATTAGAGAGTTTTTAAAATCAGAGGATATAGAATACCATTTTACATCTCCAAATACACACACGGGAAATGCTGACATTGAGCGATTTCATCTTACACTTAACGAGCATATAAGGTTATTTAAATTGCAGCAAAATGATCACGATCTAGACAATAAAGCTATAGCATATAAGTCTGTTCAACTTTATAATGACACAATTCATAGTACAACAGGTGTTAAACCAAACGCATTGTTGCACAACGAACTTGATAAATCAGTTTGGGAAAAATTACATAATGTTGTACATAAAAAAAAAGTAAAAAGGATTGAGAAAATTAATGAAAGTAGAGAAAGTCTAGGATTTAATAATTTAAAACAGAAACCGAAATATATAATAAAACAAGTACAAACAAAAAATAATACAAACTTTTTGGATGAAAAAGGTTGTAAACGCGACAGGCAAATTGTGAAGAGAATTTTTAAATATCAAAACGAAATACCAGATATTAAATACGAAAGAAAAATAACTGGTAGGAATTATTCGAAAAATACAAGAAAATAAATTTAAATTAGCTCTCATACGAAAATTGTTCATTTTGGTTATCATATATTAGTAAAAAAATATTTAAATAAAAGAAACAAAGAAAACTATTGTACAAACTTAAAAACCTTTTATATAAAAACATTATTATATACTTTAAATTACATAAAATTTAAAATCATTTTATTATATCTAACTTTTATATTTTATGAAGAATTATTATGTACGACACATTCCTGGAGTGATGTCTGTTCAAAGGGTAGGGGAGTTATATATTAGTTATATAATGTATGTTCTAGTTATATATTTATGTTTATCCATTTCATTATACTTTAGTACAGTACTTTTATATGTATCTACTTTATAAAATATGAATATATTATTTTTATATATATATGTATATATATATATATATATATATATATATATATACATATATATATATATATATATATATATATATATATATATATATATATATATAAATATTTGTTTTGTTGTCAATCATATTTTTCATTAACTATTAAGTTGTCTTATAAATAACATTCAATTTATATATTTTCTTTATTTTTAAAATAATTATTATAAAAAAAAATCAATATTAAAAAAATTTAATAAATAATTTATTTAGTTAAATAAAAACATTAATAATTGTTTCTAAACAATTAATTGAATGGCGCCAAATCACACGAACGCGGAGGACAAATCACCGGTCCATTTCTCGAAATAATGTTGTCGTTGAAATGTTCTTTCAATAAGTCCATTGTTTCGCCCGCAGTATGACAAGTGGCACCATCCTGTTGAAACCACATTTTGTTTACATTCATATCTTGAAGTTTTGGCACCAAAAATTCATTGATCATGATTCTGTATCGATTTCCATTCACGGTAACGCGTCGTCCTTCCTCATTTTTAAAGAAATAAGGACCGATGATTCCACCAGCCCATAGACCGCGCAACAGTACATTTATCGGGATGCATTGGTAATTCTTGAACGGCGTGTGGATTATCTTTGCTCCGAATGCGGCAATTTTGCTTGTTGACATATCCATTCAACCAACAATGCGCTTCTTCACTGAAGAGAATTTTGCGGTAAAAAAGCGGATAAACATTTTTAATTGAACACTGTTTTTGAAAATAAATTTCCACGATTTGGAAGCGTTGTTCTGGAGTTAACCTGTTCATGATGATTTGCCAAACAATACTGAGTAGAGACGTCACTTTAAACTGTCAAAACAGCTGTCAGACAACAGAGTGATTCGTATAAAAAAAACTTCATCAAAAACACCCTTTAGATGCCGTTATTAAAAAAATAATGGATTTCAAAAAATAAAACTAGTAGCTGTTGTTTTTGCTTCAATACCTTGTGATGATTCAGTTAAAGAAATATATTCCATTAAAGAATTAGAATCATTTATATATACGCCGATCACATCCGTAGATGTCGAAAGGTCTTTTTTAGTGTACAAAAGTTTTCTAAGACCAAATAGATTGAACTTTACATTTGAAAATATAAAGCAAATGTTATTTTTAAATGTAAATAAATAAGAATTATATTCTATTTATATATATAATGTATTTTTACATTCTGTACCTTCATATTTATATTAACCTAATGAGACTGAATTAAAATGTTTTCGTTTGAATAAAAATTAAAAAAAATAAATGCATATTTTATTGTTTTTAGTGTATAATTCGCGTTTTTTATGCCATATTTTAGGTGCTTAATGTACCTTTTTTTATTGCATGAAGTCCCTGTCCCTGAAAATAACAAATAAAATGGCTGCTTTTATGAATCAGAAAAATTCGATTTTCCAACCCTGGAACCGAAGTTATAATTTTTTGATACTCGTTTAATTTTTTCTGAAATATCTAATAGGTTTAATTCACTAAAAGCACAAAATTTGGAATATATGTGTGAACTTTTATGTACGAAAAATATTTCGATTTTCCAACCCTGGAACCGAATTTTTATTTTTTTACCAATGCAACTCTTAGTGAGGTGTAACATAGTTTTACTTGACAAAAAATATTAAAATTTTTAAACTTTTTGGTCACTTTCATGTACCATAAAATATTTTATTTGTCCAACTCTGAAGTCTAAATTTTGATATTTTAAGATTTTAATACCAATTTTGTTCTTCCTGAATTATACAACAACTTTAATTAGCAAAAAGAAACATCGTCAATTGCCTTTTTGGTTACTTATATGCAGAATAAATATTTCAATATCCCAACCCTGGAAACGAAATTTAAATTTTTTACCAATGCAACTCTTAATGAGGCATGAAATAGTTCTATTTAAGAAAAACTTAATATTTGTAACCATATAGGTCATTTTTATGTTCCACAAAATATTGCAGTTATCCAACTCTGGAATCTAAATTTAGACCTTTTTTTAATTTTTGATACCAATTTTGTTTTTCCTGAACTAAAAAACAGTTTTAATCATGGTATAATAAAACAAGGTACTGCCACTGTGAGCTATTAAATTTAAAATAATTTTCTGACAATTTTAAGGATTCTGACATTCCCATAAAAATTAAGTTACCATATCATTTTAAGTTACCCGTTTTTTTTCTTTTCATTTGAGTTGTTAAAATTTTTAATTGCATCGATGTCATAATTAACAATAATTAAAATCCGTTTGCCAATTAATTTATTATAAAAATCTTGTCGTGATTTTGTTAAATTGTCTTATTGATCAATGTAATGGTTTCAATATTTTTGCTTCAATGCAAAGCAACACAATGACTTTATTTCTTGTGGAAATGCATAGAAACTGGGATTTTTCGTAGTTTTCTATATTCTTTACATTTTATATAGCTTTTATTAAATTATTTTAGCAAAATATTGCAAAATGTTTATGTTCAAAACCTCAAAATGAAATTTTTCTCTCGGTCAATATGCAAAAACGATTCACAATGAGATTTTGAGCGGGATATTCTATCAATGTTGTACGTTCAGTATGTTTAAATTGAAAATGAGGTAATACAATGAAATATGTTAAAAGAGAGGGGATAAAATAATGTTAAATACCATGGTATAATATATTATAATGGTGCTTTGTCCGTGATCTCATGAAAATGTGGCTTGGTACTAAAAAGGCCATTATTTTGGAAATTGCTGAACTGGACACCTTGAAATTTAAATAAGTTAGAGATCAAGGAATGAAGTTTAGTATATACAATTTAATTAACGAAATTGCTAGACAAATGGAAAAACTTATATATGTACATATATATGAAATTTTTATTTGACATATTGTTGTCACAACACTATTTTAAATGAAATTTATTTGTTGGTGGTCAAGCAATGCCTATATGCATTTCGTTGGTGCTTTACCAAATCATGGTTAAAGTCTACTGATGATTTGGTAAAGCACCAATGAAATGCATAGAGACATTGCTTGACCACCAACAAATAAATTTCATTTACAATACATATGCATATGTATATATATATATATATATATATATATATATATACATATATATATATATATATATATATATATACATATGTATTACAGATTTTATTTAAAAATTTCCAAATAAACAAAATTTTTTTTATAATGTGGCAACGTCATATTCAATATGATGTAGAAAAATAAACTTCAAAAATCCTTATTAAAATTTAATAAAAGCAAGTGGCACTACCTTGTATTTATATACCTTGGTTTTAATTAGTGAAAAAACAACGTCAATTGCCTTCTTGGTTACTTTTATGTATAAAAAAAATTTAAATAAAAATTTAAAGAAACTACAACTAACATGACGCTTATGTTCGGCTGTGCCGAATCTTACATACCGTTCACCGAAGTACGTCTGGAGTATATAGACACATTTTTGATTTTCAATACGAATAGAGTTAAGTCAGGACCCTGCCCTTCATAGTATCATGTTAACTACTTCACTCAACAGCAGCCTCAAAGCAAGTTTTTAATTACCAAAAACAAAACGTAGAAACCAGTTCTTTTTTTTCATATCATTAATACAAATTTAAGTCTTCCTAAAGCACAAAATAGTTTTAATTAAAAATTATAATAAGATTATGATTGATAGACTAATTGTTTGAAAATTTGTTTTAAATTCAATAAGACGTGATAGATATTCCAAGGCACAAAGGAAAGTCCACATCAGTTTTATTAATCCAACTTACACAGCAGTACAGAATAGCTGTTTTCGAAAGCCGCTACACTTTCATCGTAAGTACTCATGTGTATTTTTGTTTGTCACCTCTTATTAGGTTACGTAGTTGAATATGATAAAAATTTGTATTTATACAAATTTTATTAGGAACTGTATCAAAGCAATCGTAGCACACTTTTAATTCCCATGTCACTTTCCCTTGTGCCTTCGAATATTCATCATGTCTTTCTGAATTTAAAACATATTTTCGAAGGAATAGACTTTCAATCTTAATTGAATTTAATACTATGAATAGTTTTTCCTGGTTACTTGTACGTATCAAAAGAAGTATAAGCTTTCCAGCTTCGGAACCACATTTTGGATTTTCCTGATTATCACTAGCACTCTATTTTGGGACCATTTTTAATTCATCAGTCCAGGAATGAAGTCTCTTACCCTTTCTGGAGAACCTTCTTCATGTACAGACAGGCGGAGATGGCTTTGTTCGACTTCCCTGTACTGCACTTTATGGGGTCGCATATTGATATAGAGGAAATTGCCCACTGAACGGCAAACCTGACTGACAAACCCTTTGACTGAAGTTTAATCGAGAAATTCTTTATTCAGATCAAAGCTTTGTTAGCAGCAATATGAACAAAATGGTACATATATGATTTCAAATCGAAGTTTAACAGAGAAATTGAACTAGAATACTTTATTGAATATTTTTGAAAGAAAGAGGTGAGCGATACCATGGTTTTTAAGAAGCATCGTCATGATCCTGAAACCTGTGATTGTAATCACGTTTTGTCAGCTCTTTTTACAAGGTACTAATCTGTCCATTTTTATTAAGTATGCAACTCTACAATATGAACACTGGGGTGCACTGTTCTTTTCTCTCAATCAAACTCCACAAAAATATGAAAAATGTTGTTTGTATTTTTATATGGAGTTCAAAAGGAGGGAAGATCATGTTTACTTAAACATACAATGTATACAAACATCGACTTTGCAAAAAAAGTAATAATAATAATAATAATAGTAAAGGGGAAGAGGAACAATGCAATACCACAATGTATGTATACAATAATAACACAAAACAACAACTTAGCAGGTAGCTGTTGCTGTGAATTTTCAGTAACAGTGATTAAATCACAGATACGGAAATATTGTTCATCTCTAATGGAAGATAACAACACCCTTAAATAAATAATTAAAAAATCTCTTTCGAAATATGTACTATATAGCAGTACAGTAAAAAATAGCTGTGTGCGTGAGGAAAACTACGTTCACGGTCACGCACGATCACGAACCTTAAATTTTTTTCACGTACGGCAAGACCTAAGGAGCTCACCATCACGCACGCCCACGAACGCATTTTCTAACGTACTTTCACGCACGGTGGTAAAATTGTTGTCGTGTATGAAAGCACATTAAAAGTACGTATCGTTATAGCATATACATACATACATATATGTGTATGTACTATGTGCATACATATTTCCTCAGTAAAGATTCAGGAGAAAAAACTTATATTCTGCTTTAATTGAGTGAATATTATACGTATTAATAATCAGTCACTACTAACAACTAACGAGCCAAAAAATCAAAATAAAATAATACATGTTAATTTTGTTATCTAACAAATCTTTAATTCTATTATATTTTTAACTTAAAAATTATAAAATCAAGTCTTGTCGTGTTGATCTTATGTGCTAAATTCACTCTTCTTCATGAAGCTCATCATGATACTGAAGGTGGCCATGATTTGGATAAATGTTCGCTTTATTTACTTATAAATTTTGACATGTTTGCGTTTTTATTTCTAATTGTTGTGTTGTTGATTTTGAACCACACCTCATTTGCATAATCTTTAGTCTGCAATATTTAACTTATCAAATAATAATGGGATTGTTGTTTGAGTTTGCCTTAAAAACTAGAAGTACAATCTAAAAAGGTGGCAAATATTGATTGTTAATCATCATTATTTCATTGGAGATTTCATTTTCGCTCATTGCGTAGTTAGAGTTGTCGTAGTTATAAACGGTGCGGGGAGTTGAATAGTTATAACTAATTGGTTTGGAAGAAATTGGTGAGGAGGTGGTGTGATCGTAGCCGTTACCATTGTTGTTTCCATCAACAATGAACTTGGGTGTTGTATAATCATAACCAATATTTTCAATTCCAGCGGTAGTTGCTTTTGAGTTGGTTTGATCATGATTGTATTTAGACGTGGTTTCCTTCTTCTCGGAATCCACAGTTTCTATTTTCTGTGTGGTAGCCCTGGTGCGATCTTTAATATTTCTGTCTGTGGTTACTTTATTATCTTTATTTTCATCATCGATTGGTTCGCTTAGATTATCCGAACCTGTATTTTTATAAATTTTAGATGATTCAGTTGTCGCTGATGTTGTTGTTAATTTTTTAATGTATTTTGTGGCTGATTCATCATCAAATTCAACGTCAGGTGTTGTCGCCGTTATTGAAGTATAAGGCCTTTTAGTCGACGTTACCTGTATGTTAGGAAAGAATTTTTTGAAGCCAATATTAAAACCACCAGAAACGCCCGTCCTCAAAAGGTTTGTCAAGAGATTTAACTTTGTGCTTAAAATACTTGTAAAATCA
Source organism: Linnaemya tessellans (assembly GCA_951800035.1). NCBI lineage: Eukaryota > Metazoa > Arthropoda > Insecta > Diptera > Tachinidae > Linnaemya > Linnaemya tessellans. The sequence continues at coordinate 62,154,412 of OX637536.1, forward strand.
ATGCCTGTAGAAATTGATGACGAAGATGACGACGAAGATGTAGACGAAGAAGACGGGCTTGCTGTGCGAGCTGGAGCTGCTCAAAGAAAAAAAGTTTAGTTTTTAGTGACGGTAATAGCGAATGAATTCATGTACGTGTGAAAATGTATGTACATATTTATGTATATTTATATGTATATCTATGTATATCTATGTATATATATATATATATATATATATATATATATATATATATATATATATATATTATATATATACATGTATATACACGTGCTCCATGATGACGCTGTAAAAAAATTTTCTATTCCATTTCACTAAGCATCTTAACTTATTTATTCTAAAGATTTTGGGCACCTATTTTATATAATTTAGTTATCTATCTTTTCAGTTACTTAGAGTTGTGCACTGTACTACACAATCAGCTGTTTCATATATTTTATTAAATTTGTGAAACTTTCCCATTCGCATACTTTTAAAGAATGTCCCAAAATTATTGCAAGATTTGAATTAAAGAATAAACACAGTTTCTAGTCTTTTGATTGTTATTTTTTTACTAAACAATAATTACTAAGGATAAGATTGTTCATGGAATAACACTTCGGACAGATGGCTTTGCATGCCCATACGAATACGTTTGGCGAAAATTTCCTATGCCTTTTTGCATAAATGTAGAAAAATTGCCTTGAATACTTGACATACCCCTTTATTTTATTTATATTTTTTTTTTTGTTAAAAAAACTCAAATCTTGTGGTATTTTTGGGACACCCTTTATATGCAAAGGTTTTAATTGAGAGCAATTTCTTTATATTACCCAGCAACTGAATTTAACTAGCAAAACACTCGAACGAGTCTAATCTCTTTGATAAAGCAAATAGCGTGAAAGCGTCATTGCGGTTATTTTAGAAATGATATCTAATCAAAGAGAATAAGTAAATTGGTTAAAAAAAAAACTATGAAAATTATGAAGATTTTCTTGCAAAATGCGAGAAACCTGCTGAAAGTGAAACTGTATCTTACATCAAAGGCGTCTTATTACTTATTCTTTCACAATATAACTGAATAACATTAGCTGGTAATTTGAATCAATACTTTTTTCTGAAAACTACGTCCTCTTGCACCAAAAATTAATTTTTCAAAATAGTGCACTTCGTTGCTCCTCTATAACTGAAGGCAACGATATACTCATATATTTTTATTCGATATAAAATAATCATTTCTTTAAATTAATATTGAACTGATAGTCGTAGAGCAAAGTAGTATAACATCAACAGAAACATTATCAAAACTTACAATTTTATTAAATAATTAGTTTAAACAGTAATAATATTTTACAGAACTTTGAATTTTCAATAGCATGTGTTTTTCCAGCATATATCCATATATTAATAAAATCTTTTGTGATCACAAAATACGCCTCTGTTATTACGAGGTCTTACCTTCTTATGGATTCACTAACATTATTATAGCTTTATTTCAATAAATCCTTTACTCACGCTTCTTTGTAACTGTACTCACTAATCTTTGTGTTACTTCATTTCAATGATTTAACAAATTCATACAATTTGAATGGAAATTCATATCTGTACGTGGCTGAAGCGCTTGGATTAAAACTCAATACTTGAAAATAGATAATTAGTTTTAAAGATAAACAAACTTGTAATTAAATTATTTGCAAATGTTTTAGTGACTTAAACATAAAAAACTTTAATGATTGATTTGGAAATACTTATTTCAAATCTAATTGAAGTGCTAATATTATGTAGCTATATTCTTTAGCAACTACACGGCTTAGTAAAATACGGGATTGCTTGTCATTATTTTATACATAATAGCTGATCAAGAACGCTCATAGTGCACCCTACATCTGCAAGCATGTGTGTGGATTAAGTCACCTTTTCATAAAAACAAAAAAAAAGTGCTGATTATAAGTGAGGTTGCATGAAAAATCGCCCAAAACAAAATCGCAAAAACAAATTTATGAAATATAGCCCAACCTTAAACTATAGCCGGAAGCGGTACACCCCCCGAGGAATATGGACAATCCAAGGATAACAATAGATACTCGAATGGTATGTAGAGCGGTAAAGAGCTTTTCGCCCTATAAAGCAGCAGGGCCTGATGGCATTTTCCCGGCTCTTCTTCAGAGAAGTATGGACCTGATAGAGGACAGGTTGGCTAATATCTTCACAATCCGTCTTACAAATGCATATACCCTCCTGGCATGGAGGGAGGCTAGAGTTGTCTTCATTCCAAAACTGTAGGGCAAGCTATGCGGATCCGAGGGCTTACAGACCGATAAGCCTAACTTCATTCTTACTGAAGACATTGGAACGAATTGTGGATACAATGTTGAAGGAAAGGATACCGCACGATATACTGTTGAGACGGCCCTACAAGAGGTTGTATATCATATAGAGAGAACCTTCGATTTGGGTATGCACACCATGGCTGTATTTATCGATATAGAGAGGGCTTTCAATAATGTATAGACCTCGAGCATTATTGACTCGCTTGGTAACTTTGACTTGGACCGGAGATTGACTGGATGGATCAGTCATATGCTAAGGAACAGGAAGATAAGTTGCGAGGTTAACGACACAAGGGTAGGGGGGAAGGATTTGCTCCCGTCTGCTATGCAGACGATGTAGTGATACTGATAAGGGGAAACAATACTAGGGTTCTTTGCGAAAGGGCAATAGGGGCCCTGCATTTAGCTTATAACTGGGCTACACAAAGGGGTCTCAATGTCAACCCAGAGAAGACAGAAATTTGTATGTTTACAAGGAAACGGAAGATTGCACATGTGGAATCACCGGTTTTTCGAGATAGGACGATACAGATTAATAAAAAGGTCAAATATCTATGAGTGATACTCGACTGGAGGTTATCCTGGAAGGACCATATAGAAAGTAGGGTGATCAAGACCCAAAGAGTCTGGACCTATTGCAGAAGGGCAATTGGGTCCAAATGGGGAATTAGCCCAAAGATGGCACACTGGCTCTATACGAGTGTGGTAAGACCAATTGTGACGTACGCCTCGTTAGTATGGTGGACGTCCTTGGAGAGGAAGGTGAATATCAAACATCTTCAAAGGAAACAAAGACAGTGCTGTATCAGCATCTGTGGCGCGATGAGAACCACATCAACTAAGGCGATGGAAAATATTCTATAAATATTGTTTATTGATATACAGGTTAAATACGAAGCAGCTCTGGCTGCTACGAGATTGATGGTAATGGGTGAGTGGCAGACTAGGGAACACACAACCAAACACCAGAGTATAGTACACGTCTTACCCGGGAACAACGCTCGCACTGCCACGTGCGATAGAATCCTTATTAGATATGTACAATCACACTGCACCACCATAATATCGGAAGGTATGGAGTGGGAGGATGCAGATACAATGAACCCCATAACTAACCTATACACGGACGGGTCTAGGATTGGTGACCGATCCGGTGGAGGTTTCTGTGACATGGGTCGTAACTTTAGCAAATACTTCCGCCTGCCGGATCATAGCACGGTATTTCAGAGTGAGATCGTGGCTATTACGGAAGGGATAAAATGGTTGAAGGAAATCGATAACAGACTACCGATTCGTATATTCACGGATAGTAGGAAGGCCATCGAGGACCTAAGGAATCATGTGGTTCAATCTCGGTGTGTACTACAGTGCAAGGATGAGATTAACTCATACATGCAATGTGGGGGCATAGAGATAATATGGATTCCAGGACATCAGGGTATACCTGGAAATGTTGAGGCAGATAGGCTAGCAAAGATGGGAGCATTAATGGCGAACATCACACTAGATAGTCCGAAGCCATTTCAGGTTTTTAAAAACGAACTAAAGCGATGGGCTATAGAATTGCATACAAGAGATTGGCAGCACTCTACCATAGGTAGGGTGACTAGAATTCTATGGGGGTAGCCAGATGCTCCAGGCACTACTTGTGCTACTGTCCAGCTTTTAGCCAAGTCAGAAGACAAACATTTAATCAGGAGATTATACAGGAGATGGAATTCCTTAGGGGCTCTAATTGGAAAGACTTAAGGAAGTACATTGAAGAAACTGGGTTCTTGACGTAATCAAACTCAGAGGTTTCCATGGTATCGGTGGAGGCTCCCTACAGTGGAATGGGAACTCCTTATTATAGATCGCACAACAGGCCTATGAGGGCTAAGTGTAATCCATGACGGATTGGGATGCTTATGCCCCTCTTCTTCAACCTAACCTAACCTAAACTATAGCCCAAAAATTATATATGAAATGTAGCTCAAAAATTATACAGAAGGACCCAAAGTAAACAAAATATAACATTTGTAGAGAAGGATTTTCTAAGCACCGCCGGAGTCCACGAGCTCAGAAAAATCTTCACTCAGCGAAGCCACTTTTCGACACAGCTGGAGGAGGTATTTTCTGAGTCTGGCCGAAGGTCGGCTATATAGAAAAATATTGGAAAATAAAAATATACCCGAAATTTATAAATCATTATCCAAAAATGTTGTTGTTTCCCATATGAATTCCCGGGAAAATGACTCATTTTTATTTCCCTTTTTCCTGAGAATTACATGCAGGAATTCTCGGTATTAAAATTGTGACTATTTTGATGATGTTATGAACAATAATGAGAAAACGAAGTCTTTATAAATATGACGGAAAGGAAAATTGTAAAACTTTTTCAAAAAGTCCCACAAAAAAAAACACTTTACTTCAAATATATGTCATGGCAGAACACAATCCCCTAGATGGTGTAAGGCGTTGCCGTTACGCCCTCGTGCGTGTTTATATAATCTTAAACAAAAAAGATATGTGTCTTGATTTTAATGCTGTAATACGGTGGAACTCGATGGTACCCATAATTGAAAAATTAGTTTTTTAATCAATAAAATATCACTTATTGATTTGTAAAAGGGAGAATAGAAGAAAATATATATCTTCGTTAGACGACATGCTTCTGATTTGAAAATTTATTAAATTAAACAGAAGCCTTGAAAAAAAGAAGTACAAACTTACTACACTGAGCGCATTCTAACTTCGTTACGCATGTCAATAATGTAATAAATATATTTTTATTGAAGTTATTATAAACATAAAAACTGTTTTGAATTTCAAGTTTTCTGTTTTATTTAAATTACTTTGAATATAATTACATACATACATACTATGTGAATTGTTAATGTTATTGCTTTTCTATATCATTTGTTTAGAACCTTTTTTAAAATTAAAGTTACTTATGATATATTACCCGATTAATTTTAAGAACTTAACATTTTGGTATATAATGCTTTTTGTTTGTTATGTGGCCTGTATTTCATTGGTTCTTACACCAAATCATCAGTAGACTTTAACCTAATTCCAAAATAACAAAACCTTTCACCTTATACATAAACTTAAAAAAATGAATTGCGAATTACACAAGCAAAACCATAGGATTTGAAATTTCCGAAAACACAAAAAAAATTTTATTCGATATAAATATTTTTTGTTTTCCCATTTTCGAATAGAAGATTTTAAGACATGTTGGTATATATATATATATATATATATATATATATATATATATATATATGCAGTCCATAATACTTGGCTATGTATTACTTGTGTGATGTCCGACTTAAATATGGTTGCTGGTAGAAGGCTCCACTATGGAGTGTCCTTTGCTGTCATAAGCTTCTGAAGCATGGTGGCGTTACACGGAATCCAACTCACATATTGTTGAACGTTAAATTCTCTGTCTCTATTTTTTCGACCACGGGTCAGGTGTTCAAAAGAAAAAAGGTACCAACATGGTTCACTAAATTTTAAAAGAGCTTTCCTAGATTTTTCAAAGATAAGTTGGGAGCATCACATTACACTGTGCAACAGTGCCAAAAGTGCAAGGCCGTGACTATATGGGTTCGATTCTACTATCAAATTGTAGTAAAGCCCTATACCCAGTTTGGCCAATTCGGTGACCGTTTCCTTTTTATGGGCCTCCAAAGTTTCCCAATATTACCAAAATGCCCAAAAAAGGTGTCATCGCTTTTTGCCAGATAGATAATCAGCACTTAAAAATATCGCTTGAATATTTTTTTGTCAACATGTTATTCCAAAAATGTAATTTATCTTACAACTTTTTAAGGAAGTTAGAGAAAAATTTGTTTTTTTCAATTTTTTATCATAACTTTTAGGAAATCCTGATTATATTATAAAATTATAAAAGTTGAGTTTTTATGACCTAGTTTTGGTATCTAGACACGTTCAGATTATATTGGTATATTCACAAAAGTTGTTGAGCTTTACCGTGGTTACAATTTTCCCAAAATTAGTGTACGAAAAATCAGGATTTTCTAAAAGTTATGATCAAAATATTGAAAAAAAAGCAGTGTGAGTCCGATCACAGGGGAGATGTGTAAACATCTAGTAATGAAAAATCAGTTGTTTACTGATATGTTATTTTACAGCAATAGCTCTCGAACTGTACAGCGCTACCACAATTATTTGTAAATTAGTAGTAACTACTGCACACTAGATGGTGCTTATATGCAGCTGTTAAGTTTCTCTGTACTTCTTGTTGTCCAACAATCTCAAAGGAGAAGAATACTTTTAGTTTGGCAAGTTTAGTTATTTCGTTTTCCTTGTTTTGCTATGTTTTAGTAAATTTCTTAGTAAAAGTTCAAAAAATATTTTTAAAAGTTATTAAAATTATATGTTTTTGCACTCATTTTATTTATTTGTTTTTATATGTCCACGATAACATAATGTACCACTACTACTATTGCACACTAGACTTGTGTCCAACTAGCTCATTCGCTTCATTTTGACAAGAAACTTTAAACAAACCTATGTAATTTAAATGCGTTTGATCAGAGGCTCTTGTCAAAACTGAACGAATGAGCTAGTTGGATACAAGTCTATTGCACACTAGATGGTGTTGAGTGTATTTCTATGCAGCTGTTACGTTTCTCTGCACTTCTCGTTGTCCGTATGATTACACTAAAAAACTCATATATAGCTCACACCGATTTGATCTTACTCTAAATTTGTGATTGTATCGTGAAAAATATGTTTACCCCACAGTGTATAGATGTTTACATATCAAAAATAGTTTTTCTTTAACTTTAAAAAAAAACTACGTTTTTGTCACAAAATTTTAGCAAAAAGTATTCAACCTACTCTTGGCTACATTTTTGTCAAACATAATTAAGCAATATTAAATTTGAATTAAGATTCTATAGGCTAATTGTTCGAAATTTTAATTTAAATCTCAGAAAGACATGAAAAATATTCCAAGGCACAAAGGCAAGTCAACATCAGTTTTATTTTTCATGTCTTTCTGAGATTTAAATTAAAATTTCGAACAATTAGCCTATAGAATCTTAATTCAAATTTAATATAAGAATAAAACTGATGTTGACTTGCCTTTGTGCCTTGGAATATTTTTCATGTCTTTCTGAGATTTAAATTAAAATTTCGAACAATTAGCCTATAGAATCTTAATTCAAATTTAATATAGCAATATAAAATGTTCGTTAAAATTATTACTACATATAATTAAGCAATATTTTTAGGTGCTGATTAGCTATTTGGCAAAAACTGATGACACCTTTTTTTGGGCATCATGGTAATATTGGGAAACTTTGGAGGCACATAAAAAGAAACAGTCACCAAATTGGTCAAACTGAGTATACGGTTTTACTACAATTTGATAGTAGAATCGAACCCATATAGTCACGACCTTGGACTTTTCAAAAAATTCTTCATTTGTCGCATAGTGCTATTAGTTTACGTATAATGAGCAAAGCAAAAGCTGATTGAAAATCATTGATTGATTGTGCATACATTTAGCACACATTCATACATAATGCAAATACTTGAAATAATGTCAATCATGCTCCTCACAAGGCGTATTTTCCACTGCAGTTTTTTGATCCACAAGATAATGTATAGATAAAAAGGTTTTATCCTTTACATCTTGTTAAAATTGGTCAACTACACATGAAACAGTAGGTGGTATTTGTTGTTGAGACACTTCTCAGAGGATACATATTTTACACTATACACTATAAATTTAAATAGATCTGTCTGAGCTGATTTCATGTTACAGTGTATTAAATCGATTCTAATTTAGTTACAGCGAGATATTGGACTTTAAGTTCTTTTTTTTTTGTTACCCAAAATAATATTATTAAAAAGGTTAGTTTAAGGTTCTAACCTTTAATAGCAGCAGTTCACTTTTTCACTTCAACATTAATGCAATTGTGTTTGTGTCGGCATCAAGCCATTGCATACACAATTAGCCATGTTTTTAGAACATCATTAACGACGGGTAAAAAACGATAGTATGTTGTGAAATATTGATATTGTGGTTCAGAAAATTATTTAAAATTACGAACGAAGATTTCCTTTAAAAAGGAAAATCCAATCAACAGACGACATGTTGCTTTCATCGTTGAAGACAATGTTATTTTGCCAACTGGCATCATTCGACTAATAGTTGAAGAAAATTAGAATATCTGAAACCAAGTTACGGCATTTTTACCGTTATTTAGCAATAGGGGAGCGATATGAAATCTTTTTAAAACAGAGATCGTGATATCCACATAATTGGCAGCGATTGTCATTATCATGTACTAAAGAGCATAGGAAAAGAACCCCCGTTCGTAAGCCCTGTATCAAAATAATTACCCGGCAAACTAAAAAGTTAAAATAGCTACAAAAAAAGTTATCTATCGTTTTATCTATCAGCATCTGTCCTTGCAATACTATCATGTTAAACTCATCAGAGACCTATACCCACTGTTATATATATTGAGCTGCTTTTTCGGAATTCATGGTGATTTAAAAAAAATTTCAAATCGACAATTAAGCGTTATTTTTCAAAGAAAAACAAGTAAGAACGTTATGTTCGACCGGATCGAATCTTTAAATAGCCTCCAAATATTTAGTAAACAAAAACTCCATCTTTATTGTTATCTGAATTTTTAATAATTTTGATAATTTTCACCTTTTCGTAAATATTTAAAAAGTAACTTTTTGGGGTAATTAGGTGAAGAAAATTTTTTTCTATGGGGTCATTTAGCTGGCAAAGCTGGGTGGAGGGGTAGAGCTGAGGAAGATCAGATAACATCTTACCTTCTTCGTAGAAGCTTAAAATTTTAATTTATAGGAAATGTAAGCTTAAGGATTACAATTTGTTAAATAGTTATATTATTTTCCCCAGTAATATATTACTTCAACACCCACTAATAGTGGCGGGGTTCAAAAATTATCTCATTTTCTGGTTAAAAGTTCAAAGCTTTGGAGCTTTTTTAATATAAACATACATATATCATTTGCATAACAAAAAACTTTAAAAACTATACTGTGTTTTAGAAGTTTGTTTAGTTCTTCTTAGGGGAACATTTATGCCCCTGGTCCGATTTAGTCTATTTACGAACTTGCCATGTGGCGTCCTTCAAAATTTTTCCATGCCTAATTTCAAGGGTTGGGCTCATTTCAGTTGGACTGAATCGCTAGACATTCCTAGATCGTCTTAGATTTCATCACTGATCAAGAATATATATACTTTATGGGCTCAATTCTTTTTTGGAGAGTAAAAACAAAAGATCAGATAAAAGTCTTAAAGGAGAAATTGTTTGTCAATGTTGTGTACCGGTCACACAACATTAGCCCTTCATAGCACCACACTTTTTTCGAAATTAAATCCGCGGACTCTTCATATATAAATATTTAAAAAACATTAAAAGTAATTTTAAGCACCCAATATCATAGAAATGTTGATAAATCGTCAAACCTGTCAACTTTGATGAGGAGTTTTCTTTTTTCTTCTATAATAAAACAATAACAATTAACAGCAGTATTCACAAAAAATAAAGTAGACTTGATCAATACTTTAAAATAAATTTTCTATGAAATTTTTACTTTACAGCACACTTGAAGTACACATTAATTTTTGAATAAAGCAGTAAGACTGTGTGACCATCGGTTTGATACACTTCTAGTATGCAATTTCCCAATATAAATAAAAACTTTATCATATTCAAGCTAGGCACTTAATAAGTGCTGACAAACAATCATACACAAGAGTATTGATGCTGAAAGTGTTGCGCCTTTCGAAATCAGCTGATCTGTTCTGCTGTGTAAGTAGAATAATTAAAGCTGATGTAGACTTGCCCTTGCGCTTTTGCCCACATCTTTCTGAATTTAAAACATATTTTACAACAATTATCTTGTCAATCTTAGTTGAATTTAAAATAACAAACGACGATCTATTTTAATGAAAATTTATTCAATTGGAATGCAAGGTTATTTGATAAATTTATGTATATAAAGTGAGTCTTATTTTCCGACGAGAAAAATAGAATTTTCCAAATGGAATTAAAATAAAATTTCTCGAAAGAGTTTTATTTTATGACAAAGATATGAGACTCTTTTTGTAAGTGTTTCATCTGGACTTTTATTTTACTTTGAAAATAACTCTTTTGGTGGAAGCTTTAGATTTTAAAGGCACAAAATAACTGTTATCACTGACAACCGTTACGGTCCCTGTTTTAAACCCTTTAACAAACTAACAGAAACACACATGGTGATCATGGATATGTGATAATAATCAGTTTCCGTTCCGAGTGATCAAGCTTATTGTACATCTGACAATTCTTTTTTGTGAGTACTTTTTCATTTGTAAAGCAAACCTGTCAACATTTATTTTGTAATTAAAAAAACTGTTATGAAATTTTTATTTGACACATTGTTGTCACATGAGATAACTGTGGTTAAAGTCTACTGATGATTTGGCAAAGCACCAATGAATTGCATATAGACATTGACCACCAACAAATAAATTTCATATAAAAGCAATTAAAAAAAGTTAGAAAGTTCACATAAGCTGCCTTGTACAAAGTTATACAGAAAATCTAATTAAATTGTTGGTAGTGATGACATATTTGTCAAAGAAAGCTCTAAAAGTTCTCAGAAAGGATCGTAGGTCGTTTTCGAGACAATCATATGGTATCATATGTTAGCTGAACTACTATTTAACGCCAACGTACTTTCTCTGCGGAGCTAATATTTCTGCTCTATATATATTTCTTTTGCTTTAATTAATTTTATTTTAACTGAAAGAATCTAGATGTTTCTGGTTTAACCAGGTACTTTCATCTATTTACTACAACACAAGCATTGATAGCAGTCCTAAATTGTGTCTGCACTCACACCGATATTTTGAATATTATCTATAGAACACATTTTATTGCATTTGTTGTAATTTTATTCTTACTATATTTTACGAAATTTAATTGTTTGCTCTTTACGTTGCCATTACTTTCTTACCTTGTGGCACAAAGAACTTGAAAATAAAAGGTTTTGCTTCAACACTATGATGTTGCATAATGCAGAGTGTGGTGATAAGCAAGATCGTAGAGCCAATGGACAAAATACGCATTGTTATTTGTTATTATTAATATGTATATGTATATGTTTATATATATATATATATGTTTTTTTTTAATTTCTCTTATGAGTCTTTTATTATTCGTTTAAAAATCGCTACAACTTTATTGACCGGTGTTTGGTTTCGAACTGACAATATCTTCTTCAAAAAGGCATTCTTAAGCATAAAACCAGAGTATCGATGCAGTAGCTTAAACACACACACATACAAATAATATCCATACAAATGTGCTGCCGTTAAACCATTTATTCAGTAACTTTGCTAAGTTTATTTTCTTTTATTTATTTCAAATCTTCCTGTTGTTTCTTTCACAAATTAACAAGTTTAGTGTTTAGCGGTCATTGTGTTTGTGGCCAAAAGCTATAAAGTGTACAATGAAATAGACCTAGAATACTTTAAACTAGTAGTACTCGTCAAGCAACAATAGCAAAAGTAAAGCATAGAACGAATTATAAAATACAGGTTTTCAGTGGGAAAGAATCAACATATGTACTTTCAAACTCCAGTTGCGTTCTTGGAATCAAATGATGTTTAATTGATTTTTATATGAAATACACAAGATTTGTGTAAAGGAACGATATTAATGAGGTCACAGTAATTAAACAAATATTTAAAAATTTATTGATATGGAAAACAACATACAAAATTTTACTTTTAATTTGACTCAAGTAAAATTGGAACGTAAAATCAGAAGATTGGACATGAAGACATTATTCAATTCTGTGGCAATAAGGAAAAAGTGCTTAAGTCCTATTAAAAACTTAAACATTTAAGCACTTTTTCCTCATTGCCACAGAACACGAGACTATGAAAACGGTAGTCCTGAGTTTGACTCCGTACTCAGTCATGCATGTGGAGTCATACATATCAAAATCTTCCGATCAGCACCAGTACATGGTTGCGTTAGTGTTGTCATCCAGTTTCAGTGACGAAGGTACAGCATTGGTCACTGAACAGCTACTGGCAGTGATTGACTTAAAGACCACCCCTGTAACTTCCCGCTAATTTTCCCCGCCAAATATGTTACTTTAATTTTAAAACTACATATATGCTATAACTTTCGAATGGATCAGCCGATTCCCAAGTCGGAATCGGTGATTGATACTTATAAAAGAATCGAGAACAGTAATTGATCACATATATAATTTCGGAGTGTATTGAAAAATTTACTTTTTCGAATATTTCGTTCACGATATCTCACGAGCGCGCGAACCGATTTAGGTCCGGTTAGTAGCGCTCGAAATTGTTTTTGGAATCGATCGGCAAAGCCGTTTAACATTTATTATAAAAACCCACTTTTGAAAATAAAAATGTTTCGGTTGTTTTATATCTCCGACAATGTCCGATCCGATTCCAATTCACAGGAAATTTAAGTTGTAGGAGCCCATTGAAACGTCACTAGTTGGTTTGAATTTGGGTCAACTGCTCAACAGTTATAAGCGGCCCACATACTTACACTCCCACACACACATTTTCAGAAGAAGTTAATGAAACTTCCTAGGAACTCAAAACGTCGAGATCTAGTGAAGACAGGGTTTATTTTTAAACGCGGTAAAACCAGTAACTTCCCACTTTTTTGAAATTTTTTAGCGGAAATTAATAATGAACATGTCTTTTAATTGCAATACTGCTTTGGACCGGTACTCAGGGGATGACTCCTATTCATGAAATGCATTGTTCTAAGACTAAGAAAAAAAGAAAGAAGCTAAACAAATTTTCGATGATAATAACAAATAAAAATACTATTTTAAATATATTTAATAAACAAAAATTAAGCAATTCATATAAAAACTCATTAATAAAATGGCATTTATTTTATTTTTGTTATTAACACACAAAATGCTTATAAAATTAAAAACAAGTTAAAAATAAAATAGATAGGATTTTCATTAACAAAAGACTATAAGCAAAACTTACAAAGTGAATAAATTAGACCACTTTTAACTGATTTATATCGATTTTAATGATTGTAAGGAAGTCATTTAAATATAAGTATTTTATTCAAATAAAATATCTGTATACTAACGAAAAATTTTTTATACGATTCAAAGGCCTTAAGCTACCTTTACATCTAAACAAACGTTTTTTTATTACTTCGTGCGTATCAGAGATCTCAGAAATGTACAACAAAATTTATTGTACACCTTTAATACAATATACACCTTGAATACACTATAGACATTGTCTTTCTTTCATCGTATACACTTTCTACTTGTGTATAAGGAGAGGTGCTTTAAAACCATGTGAGATAAGGCCATGATGGCTTTATTGCTCAGTTGAATGGGAGATAAAGCCATAATGGCCTTATTTCCCAACCATTGAGAGGGAAGGTCATATTTAAAATTTCGCGAAATGAGAGATATAGCCATATTTTTTTGCGAACGGGAGATAAAGCCATATTTTTTCGGAATATTGTTATGCATGGTGGTCTTAAATGTATATCCCGTGTCATGCTCTGATTTTTATGAAACTTTTGTCATGGGTAATGCTCTTAAATCTAAGAATTATGTTAAAAAAATTTTGGAGCGGACGCTCTTAGTTTGGGAGTTATAGGCCTCTAAATATAAAACATATTTATGCCTATAACATCCCCCATATTACTGCTACATGGTTGATAAAGGAGAAAAATCATAAACCCGGCCGGAGGCCCGCAATGCAGAAAATCTTTACTCAGCGAAGCCACTATTCGACATACATAGAGGAGAAAATCCTTAAGCCCGGCCAAAGGCCGGCAATGCAGAAAATCTTTCCTCAGCGAAGCCACTGTTCGACAAATTCTTCAAAACTGAAATGAGCCATTTTCTGTTGGTGCTGTTGGCTGAAGTATTAGAACACGAGACTATGAAGCGGAGGGTCGTGAGTTCGAGCCCGCGCTGAGTCATGAAATATTGTGTTGAATTGTGTTGTGTTAGTTGTTGCCAGCCTGTTTCAATGATGAAGACATAGTCACTGAACATAATTGGCAGCGACTGACACTATCATGTACTAAAAGCAGAGTAACAGCACCCATCTTCGTCTGCCCTGTAGCAAAAATTAGCCGGCGAAGTAAAAGTTTGAAATAGCTACAAAATCAACTGTCTATCTTCTCATCTTTTCTAATCTGTCCCCTCAATACTATCCCCTCGTTTTCAGTTCCGGCGCAATGCATTGCATATATAGGGGTCATCCCCTGAGTGCTGGTCTAAGATAAAAAAAAAATATATTGCTAATGTGAGCTAAGGCCATGGTGGCTTTATCTCCCATTCAAATGTTACAAAAAAAATGGCTTTATCTCCCAATTGATTGAGAGATAAAGCCATCATGGCCTTATTTCACATGATTTTAAAGCACCACCCCGCTTTTTTAATTTAAACTGAGGTGTAAATATAATATATTCTGTGTTTGCTTTTACTGCGAACACACACATTAATTTTATGAAGTTACAAAACAAATACAATGTGCAAATGTGCATACGTACATAAAGTGAATTCAATGTCTTCAATGTATACAGTTGAGGTATGATGCACAGTCCTGTTCACTCAAGATTTATTTGTGTATGAAGTGAGGCATGCATCAGAGTTCGAAATAGTGTACATATTTTATACTCTGTACGTACAAGTTTACATCAACGACATGACACTGAAAAATGTATGCATGCTTCACTTTGTATGTATGTATGCACATTTGCGGATATGATTTGTTTGAAATATAATAATATAATGTATGTAGTATATATTATGTACTACATATATTTAAAAGATACAAAGTAGTATTTCAAAATTAAAATGAAAAAGAGGTACAAAACAGTCTTTTTAGTTAACAGTATTTTATTTTTTTTTTAATAAATAATATCAAGACTCCAAATTTGAAACTTAAAAATTACATTTTTAAGTAAATGTTCAAAATAAATGCTATCATTATTTGGAAGAAATATAAATAAGTCTTTTAAGTCCTTTTTTTGTCATTTGGAATGGTTGAAGGAGTCGAAATTTTTAATGTTTGCTGTAACAAATCCTATGAAGTTTCCAGACAATTTCTTGATGCAGATTTAAGTAAAATTGCGTTTTGAAATTCTTCACCTTTGGCAGATGCTTTATACCGTAAATTGTACTCTTCATTCTTTCTATACAGAGTTACTTTAATTTTAGCAAATGGAACTTTTCTAAAATCCATTTTATTTGCTAACACTGAATAAGAGTGAAAATCCTCTGGAATCATTTCTATAACCTTTAATTTTGTTTTGATCGCAGGCATATTTCTAAGTAATTGTATTAAATGGTGCGAAACAAAATTTAAATACATTTTTTTACATGAAAAATTTGCTGCATTCACCAAATAGTGGTTTGTAAAGCAAACCAATACTCAGTAGACGTTAACCTTGTGGATATGAGCCAAAATCAATGCTTGACATTTAAAAAACCATAGACAATTTCGTGAAACAGATTTTGGATTCAGAAAGAGGACATCTATTTATGTTATTTCTTGATTTGTTATTTATTCCTAGAAAATACTTATTTTTATTTCTCAGAATATAATAGGCATCTCTTGATTCTTATCTATTCCTGAAAATAATAAACTTGATGATGAACGACTTGATGTAGAAGAGTAGTTAAGAGACGTACAATTACATGCTATTATATCTATAAGGTTATTCAATCAATCAAGCAAAAAATAACTTTTATTTTCTGGGCAATAAATAAAAATAAAACAGGTAACGCTATCTTCGCCTGGGTCGTATCTTAAATACCCTCCAAATATTTAGTAAATAACAACTTTATTTTTATTATTGTTAAAATTTACATTTTTATGGTATTTGGCTTAAGTAAAGAAGAAAAAAGTTTATTTTAATACGGTATAAATTAAATTTTTAAGGAATGTAGGCTTAAGGAATACATTTTGTTAAATGTTTACAATATTTTTCCATCGTCTTAGATTTCCTCACTGATCAAGAATATATAAACTTTTTAGGGTCTTAGAGGGATATTTCGCTGCGTTAGACAAAATGAATATACCCTCCAATTATTTTTTGTAGAGCATAAAAGTAATTAAAATGTGATTTTTAAAATAAAACGTATGAACAGTCCCCCACAATTTAAAGGAAGTGGGTCAAAACAATAATGTTTTACACATAATTTGTTTTTGTTATGAGAAATTTTGTTTGAATCCACAACAACAGGACTTGCGAATTGAAGAAACATTTTTATACCCTTCACAAAAAGGTGAAAGGGTATATGGGTATTTCCACAGAAAGGTCTACCGCAGCCAAAAAATTATAAGTTATTAAACAATTATTTTTATCCACCATTATGAGAGAAAAATATTCAAATTTTGTTATTTTAAAGAATTTATACCTTAACTTAACACCCATAATGAGAAAAATGTTAGTAAAATTCAAAATAATATGTTACTTGGTTTTGATTACTTTTCATTGAATTTTCTCTTTAATGGTTAATTTTTTAAAACGCATTTTTTACGATTGCACTAATTACAAAATAGTTTGCATACAACAACAATAAACTAAAAAATATGTGAAAAGAGCAAAGCGAAAGAAATCTAACTGTAATTTTTCAATTTGTTTTCCTTAATATCCTAATGTCACATGCGCACCTTAAAAACATAATTTTTAGTCATATCATCTGCGCTGTGGAACGGAATTCAATAAAAATTTAAAATTAAAGCATGTTTTATATATAAAACTTAAAAAATAAATTACTTTGACCAAAGTTAATAATAGACCCTTTCTATTTAATATTGAAGTTTGTCACGTAACGCAACTGCTCTAAGTTTAACTTTTTTGAAATTGTTGCTGCAAATATTTTTATAATCAGCAATAAATGCTTTTATGTAGATGGCCACCGTTTCTGAAAAAATTAAAAATAAGGATAAGAAATTTAGGGAAAATTTGAAAGATTCCGTAAAATTGCAAGCGTATCGCTTAACAGCACAAGAAAGAGCACAAAAATATCGACAGCGGCAGTTAAAATTGTCTAAAACGAGCTTTAATGACGAAGCTGAGACGTAACCTGGTACTACTCTGCCCTACCGCCTCCTCCCCCGTTGCCCCCTAAATGACCGTATCAAAAAAAAAATTTAATTTTGTAAATTAAATTAACAATTTTAATTTTGTATATAATTATCCCAAACATTTATTTTTAGAGTCTCCTCCACAGCCCTTGCCAGAGCGACCCCGCCAAAATACAGTTTTTATGTATATTCTTGATCAGTGATGAAGTCTAAGACGATCTAGCAATGCCCATACGTTCGTCTGTGGAAAACATGACATGGTCTATTTTTGAACCCCGCCCCCTTTAGTGGGCGTTAACGTACGACATTATATAAACCAACTCTGTCCCATCAGGTTAACCTTTTTAAATTTACTTACTAAATATTTGGAGGGTATTTAAGATTCGATCCGGTCGCTATGTACCATTTTAAACAGTGACCTGAAGATGAATTTTCATTTATTTTCGTTGAATTAAAACTTTAAAACCAAACTACATCAAAAATTATTCGAGTTTATCATAAGGAAAAAATGTCACGTAACGCAATGTCACGTCACGCTTCGTATTATGGCTTGTATCAATAAAACTAAACATAAAATCATCAGAAAAACAGTTATGAAAATAAAGCTAAACTATCCCTTAATAATATCCAAATAAGTTACATAAAAGTTTTTAGCTTATTTCGTTGCTTTTGGCACTTTAGTAAATGTAGAAAAAAACCACTTCCATATTTTGTCACGTCACGCAACAGCTTTTGTTGACCAATATGTCAGGACCCCGACTCTTACAGCACCCATGCTTTCCACTAAATAAAGATCTCTAAAATTGCTTCCCAAAAACCTAAATGAAGAAAAAAATATTTGCTCCTTAGTTTGATTTTCTTCATGTTGAATACGTGCGACTGTCACGTGCGCAACCATGGAAATACCCATATATAGGTTCCAAGGTTGGAAAATCGAAATATTTTTGGTACATACATAAATTCCAAATTTTGTGTTTTTAGTGAATTAAACTTATTTTATATGTCAGACAAAAATTAAATTAGTACTAAAAAATTAAAAATTCGGTTCTAGGGTTGGAAAATCGACATTTTCTGCTTCATAAAAGCAGCCATTTTATTTGTTATTTTTGATTTTTATGATGAATTATACCTACTTTATTTATCAGAAAGAAGTAAGCTGGTATTAAAAACCAACCAAATCTAAAAGACAATTCTACGGTTGGACAATTAGAACTTTTTGGGGTACATGAAATGGATTTTTTGTTTTGTTTATAAAATAAATATATATAATATTTTTGAAAGACGTTCATAGGTATTAGATATAAGAAAAGCCAAACATTTAGCTTCCTAGCCGAAAAATTTAAACGTTTTCTTATATATAAAAGTAACCGATAACATCATTTTGATTTTTTAATTAAACCTACTTTCTGTTTTGGCAAGAAAGAAGAATTATGTACATCTGTGAAGGGTATTTAAGATTCGGCACAGCCGAATATAGCACTTTTACTTGTCTTCTCCTAATTTTGCATAAAATTATCAAAAACGTTTGGGAATAAATCAAATTCTAAGCTTTTATTTAAATTTTTATTTAAACAAATTGTACGATAAAATGGAAGTATTTAATCGATTGATTCGTTACTCGAAAATAGTCATTTTAAAATTATTCGAATAAGAGTTTGATTTTGTTTGATCGATTTATCGAATTATTCTTAACTAATTGGCAAAATACAATGCGCTAATGCATATTAGACAAATTCGATGCCACTTTCATCACTGGGTACTGAGCCGAACCCGGGATCTTGAATTTTCGTAGTTTACGCATTACGTACTTCAGCCAATAGAACATCCAACTGCTATTAACTGTAAACCTTTTCAAAATAATACCAGTGGTAATAGATAACAAAATTATAATTAAAAAGTCAAGCTTGAAAAATATGCAAAAGACATTCTGGTTCTATAAATAAATTGTATTCATGGAAATCAATAACAACTGTACATAAAATGGTACCGCTAAGAAAGAAAATAAGAGAAAACAACATTCTTACTCTCGATGAAAGAACTAGAAACAGAAAGCTTAAGGAATGTCGACTTTGAAATATTCATAAGCGTTGAAAAATGAACAGGTTTGCCATACATACTCGAATGACACAAATGATGGCAATAGCCGATATATTATCAATTCCAAGGGCGGATGCAGCCTTCAGCTAAGGGGGGTGTCATGTAGTTGAAATTCAGTCGATACACACAGAAAAAAGGGAATGTTAAACTAGCATCACAAAATGTTAATTTAAAATCATGGTAACATTTTACAAACCTGATACCTAATATAAAATTATCATTAATACGAATAGACTTTAAACGTTATAGTGTTAATATTACCTTAAAACACATTACAGTGCTATCCCGATAATCCGGACACGAACACATACATATATAATCCGGACACTGCTACAAACCGGACAGTACCACTTTTTTTACTCTATAATACGGACAGTCATTTTTTTTAATATTTTTGTTTCATTCATGTTATATTCTTTGTATAATAACGGATTAGTCTACGGATTAGTCTACGCGTGGAATTTTTGCAATTTTCCGTTAGTTAGTTGAGTGTTTTTGTTGTCATAGGTTCGCAAAACTTATAAAAGTTTAAGCTATACATATTTTTAAAAATTTCTTTATATAACTGGACATTGTAAAATAATCACCGCTTTTGTGTTTGGCGTTTAACGCCTGAAAAGTCAACAAAATGTAATAGCTTAAAGACAAAAAGCAAAATTCTCTTTAATCTATTACAAAATGTCGAATCTGAAGGCGAAAAACGCCAAACACAATAAAGGTGAATGAATAGTAATTGCAAGAGATCACATAAAAGTTTAAGAATAAAAATGAAGTGTGAACTATTGAATGAATTAGTCACAGTCAAATCAGTAAGATGTGTTGCAGACAAATTTGACGAAAAAAATCGGCCGTGTTCGATATTAAAAAAAATAGTGCTGCTTTAACATAATTTATGTCTAACATATATATGAATTTTCGTTTCAAATACTACATATTAATGTAACATTTATTGAACTATATTCTCTTTTTAATAAAAAAAACTTAAATAAAAATAAAATTGATTTAGTTTTTATTCTTTGCATTATGTATGTATGAAGGTACAAAAATTAACATCTGTAATCCGGACACTCTAGTAATACGGACATGCTCAGGATTTATCGTGTCCGGATTATCGAGATGGTACTGTACTTAATAGAAAAATAATGTACTTTTGACGGTTTTGTATATAAAATACTTGACTAAGCTACTAATATCACGGAAATTCAATTAAAAAATGTTTAGCTTTACAGTCGACTCCGCTTTATTGGAAATAACCAAAACCATTTTTTTCAGTTATCCGATTTTTTCTCTAAAACGTAGTTCGGATTACTGAAATTTGTTACGGTTAAGCGTACTGCTTAAAATCAGTAAAACAATATTTAACGAAAAAATGTTATTTAAAAAAAAATTATTCATTTTGTTCTTGAAATTTTTCGAAAATGTCTAGCCTTGCATTGGCAATATAATAGAAAAATACAATAAAGTTCGTAAGAGCGAAAAGGACAAATATATCTTTCCATTTAATATTTTAACGGACAAAACATGCATAATTTTTTCAGCCTTAACTTATGCAATCGATTTCTGATAAATAAATTTGTTATTGTTTATATTTTCACTAAAGCTAAGTAAGTTTCATACAAAACGTATTTGAGGGCTAGCTTTTGGTTTTCAGTAATACGATATTTTCAATAAGCGATGTTTCGCTAAAGCAGAGTGAATAAGACTAGCTGCGTTTAAAATCAGTGCGGGGACTTGCATCGCTTTCATTTATCCGATTTTTTTCAGTAAGGTGAGTTCGCTAAAGCGGATTCGACTGTATTTTAAAATTTATTATGTCCTATGTCCTATTTACTCTTTCGCAGATGATAGCAGCCTTTCGCATTCCTATTCATTTAACTGCAGGCCGTCAACGTCTAAATTCGAGACAAGGAGGCAGTTTATGAATGTCGTTCTGAATAGTGACCTCGCGAAGATTTCCGAATGGGGTCAGGCGAACAGGGTCGATTTTAATACCCGTAAGACCCAGTGTTGAATGCTTACGCATCGACGTACGTATGACCATGCTGCTTCATCTGTTTCTATGGGTGGTGTAAGTCTTATGGAGTCAGGGGCTCTTGATGTTCTGGGCATGAAAGTGCAGTGTGATGTCAGTTGGACGGAACATGTCTTTCAGGTCGCAAAAGAAGCATTCAAGTGCCTTGTCTTCTTAAGACGGTGCAAGAGATACTTCACCCCTTCTGATCTTCTTAATATTTACACCACTTACATCCGACCGAATATGGAATACAACTCTCATGTTTGGGCCGGTGCTTCAAAGTCTATTTTGAAGTTACTCGACCGCGTACAGGAGAGGGCGATGAAACTCATCGGAGACAGTAGGGTAGCCAACTCTATTGACTCTCTTGAGCATCGTCGCAATGTGGGGTGCGTATCGTTGTTCTATCGTTACTATAATGGCAGGTGCTCTGGTGAAATTAGGGAACTTGTTCCTGATACCCATTCTTTCTTACGCTCAACGCGTTTTTCATCAAGAGCGCATGTGTTTGTGGTCGATATTCCAACGAATCGCACTACGCATTACAGAGAAAATTCGATTTTTGGCCGAACAGTCCGTATGTGGAACAAACTACCCGCAGATGTCTTCCCCGCCACTTACAATTTGAGCAGGTTCAAATCGAATATCCACAGACAATACTCCCTTTATCCTCCTTCCCAAAATCTATTTTCCCAGTTCCAGCGCAATGCACTGCATATGTAGGGGTCATCCCCTGAGTGCTGGTCCTACTCCAAACAAAAAAAAAATGATCTGCGCAATAAACAAGTGAACTTGTGTACATGTCATATACATGTACATTAATGATTTTTTTTATGTTTCTAATAGAACGATACAAAGTAGTGATGAACGCTTCATACAAGTATGTATGAGACGACTCGAGATCGAACATCTTTTACTGACATCCACTGTTGCCATTTTAGCTATTTTCTCGTCAAATCTAGCGATTTTTATCCACGTTTTGCTAGAAAAAATTTTATTTAGCTATTAGCGGGAAATCTAGCGATTTTTAATGGAAAGTTTAATCTTTTAAGTGACTTTATTTATTTACTTTTAACAACATTTTTCAAGCGAGTCTCGAATAACGGGATTTTTATTTGTATAAGTAAAAAGCATTAAAAAATTTACTTGTACTTTGATGTGAATTAGTGTAACCTTTTTTCATGGGTCCTAAATATAACCAAAAATTTCGGCGTGAGTGACTAAACCATGAGAAATTAAAACAGTGGGTTAAGCAAGATGAAAAAGATGAAACCAAAGGATTTTACAAATATTGCCGGTGTTCTCTATCAGGAAAATTATATGACCTCTTGAGCCATGCAGAAACTAAAAAACATAAATCAACCACTTCACTAAAAGGTTCATGTTAAAAGACATGAAGTTGCTTTAACTCTGTTTGCGTGTCAACATACATCAAACAATTCAGTGGATCACCTAAATGACGTGTGCAAAAACAATTTTGATGATGCAAATAAAATACGTATTCACAGAACCAGTATAGGATATAGGTATCATCAAATTGTTAGGTAGGTATTTTGAAAATTTTATAAATAGTTAATCAAACTTTTTTTATTTCAAGTATTGTAATCATTTATTTTAGTACGACAAAACAAAAAATTGTTTCGACATTTTTAAGTTTAGCTGAAGTAGGTGATACAACCGCAGAAGGCATTTCACAAGTTGTTTTGTACTAAAAAAAATTATAGTTTAGAAATTCAAAGTCTTCTTGGTATTGGTACTGATAATGCCAACGTCATGGTAGGTAAAAAAAGAGCGTTTACACAGAATTGAAAAAATACGTTCCAAATCTTATTTTAATAAGATGTGTTTGCCATTCAATTCAGCTGGCAGTGACCCATTCTTGGAAACTGTCTAGAAAATCCGACAAACGAAGCCTACAACTGGTTCTCAAGGAGTTACATACGACAGCAGAGCTACAAATACATAGTCGAAGCAATAAATATTAGAGAGGTACATAGTGTATTATATGATATAAATTTTTTTCATACTTAAAATTTTTTTTCTAGGAACCTTTAAAAATTACAAATATTTGTGATACTCGTTGGCTTTCTATCGAGGTTTCAATTTCCAGAATAGTGGACCAGTGGACTGAATTGAAAACACAATTTGGCATAGCAAAAACGTATGAAAAATGTTTCAATCTGTACGAAATGTATAATGAAATATGTAAATCTGAGCTATTTTTTATTCCTTCGACCAATATTGACAAGGATTCAATTGTTAAACATAACTTTTCAAAGTCAGAACTGTGAACCAACAAAGCTTCTTAATGATATGGAATTGGCTATACATTTTTTAAAACAATTTGTCATAAACCCAACGTTTGAAATTGATATTATAAATTCACAGTTAGACCATTACATATGCAACAACGACCAAAACATATGCAAAAACATATGAAACGCTTAAAAGATCACAAACTGTTAGATGAAGCAAATGAAATAATCATTCGGAGATCCTGTATTAACTTTGATGTTAATTTAATTTTTGAAATAAAGGAAAGGTAAAATGATATAAATAACAATACACATACATATTGTTAAGTTTTTAGACCTTTTCGTAAAAACGCATTTTACTTATCCTTCAAGGATTCGTTTAATTGCATCAAATTAAAAACACGGACAATTAATTTTAGAAATATAATGCGGCAACACTTTATTTACTTCTTAATTAACACGAGTATTTGTACTAAAAAACACTTAGCGATGCTAACACGTCTAGATTTAAGATCATTAAGAATAAATCATCATGTCTTAGCATTGATGTTGCTAGGCTTTTCCTTGTTGTTATTTACACTTATTATTGCACAGCCTCGAATGATCTAGTATGTTCTCGACGATGTATCCGGAATATTCCATTTCCGTTAATTCAAATATTATCTGCATTGTGTTGACCAGGGTTGTATCCTTTTGACAACTAGCCACATTGTCGTTATATTTGAATCTATTTTTAAACTTTGTAACACTGCCGCCCACTTAAGCCTGTTCGACCCGAATAGGCGTACAATCACCTCTTCCACAGTGTGCCAGTCGTTCGAGATGTACTATCTTCATTTTCGACCTTGGGCTATTGTGCTTCTGTATCCGGTACACAACGTCATTCACTCTCTTAATCACTTTATACGGGCCATCCCAGTGAGTCTGTAATTTTGGGGACAATCCTTTCTTCCTTTGCGGGTTATAAAGTAGAACCAATTGACCTTCCATAAATCCCTCCGAATTTGCTGCGCGGTCATACCTAGCCTTCATCTTGTCACTGACCATCTTGATTCTATTACGTACGAAACCATTCAGTTCGTTTAAGTTCTCCTGCTCTTGGGACGTAGTGGCTCCTTCTTCTACAGCTGGCTTAACACCAAATTCCAAGTCACCAGGCAGCTTTAATTCCGCCCCGAAGGAAAACATTGCATTTTTATACGAAAATTTCGGAAGTCCATAACTCGAAAATTATGCATATCCGAGACTTTCACCATTTCAAATTTTCGTCTTATTTTTCAATTTTCTATCGATATGCGACATTTCATCTCAATCGGAAGTGCGTAGCTAAGGTGTATTTGTTCCGCTGACCTATATGGAATCAAAAATCTGGGAATGTGCTCGTTCCAATCCCTCTGATGGTTGCTTACCACTTTTCGCAGGTACTCTTCTAAGGTGCGATTGAACCTCTCTACCATGCCATCAGACTGTGGATGCGACGGCGTCGTTCTGGTTTCCTTTATCTTATATAGTTCGCACATTTGCCTGAATATGGCAGACTCGAAATTCCTTCCTTGGTCGGAATGTAATTCTATTGGGACACCATAGCGACATACCCAGTTGTTGACGAATGCATTTATAACTGTCTTTGCTTCTTGGTTAGGTATAGTATATACCTCTGGCCATTTACTGAAATAGTCCATTACTACAAGAACATAACGATTTCCGGCTTCAGTGACGGGGAAAGGACCTGCTACATCCACTGCGATCCGCTCGAATGGTGGTACTGAGTTGTATTACTGTAGCTGTCCCCGGCATCTTCTTACTGGGCTTTTGGCTGCTATGCACTGTGGGCAGTTTGCTATCCAGTCGGCTACGGCTTGTTGATATCCAACCCAATAAAAACGCTGCTTCAAGTGTTCTTGTTACTCCAAGATGATATCTGCACTGATATGGCAATAGCCATATCAGTGCAGAATGGTCGGTCCTTAATGTAAAGTATTGACCATACAGGTACTTATGGTAATGTTTAATGCATTCCAATACCGCCAAAAGCCCACGTCGTGTCAGTACTTCCTCTCAGTCAACAGTAGTTCCTCTCAGGTTTTGAGAGTACACGGCTATAGTATCCTATAACTTTTTCAGTGCCATTAACTACCTAGGATAGCACGCTATGCCATAGCCGCTCGCATCAGTATCCAGCACAAATTTTTCTCCAGCTATGGGATACGCTAGTACTGGTAACGTACACAACAATCCTTTCAGTTTCTGCAATGCCTTTTCCTGCGGCTCACCCCAATGGTATGTTCTCGAATTTTTTGTCAGCTCATGCAGGCTTGCAGCTACCCTGAAAAATTTTGGCACAAAGCGTCTGTAGTATATACAAAGGCCCAAAAAGCTGCGCAATTCATGAAGATTTTTAGGTTGATGCCAGTCCCTTACTGCTTGTATTTTATCTTCATCTGTTGAGATTCCGTCTGCTGTAACATGATGCCCCACATACTTTACTTCTTTCTGGAACAATGCACATTTCTTCAGGCTGAGTTTCAGTCCAGCTGATGATATCCGTTGAAGAACTTCTGCCATGTTTTTGAGATATTCATCAAAAGTTTTCCCCATCACGATTATGTCATCCAGATATACCAAGCATGTCTTCCAGTGGAGTCCTTTCAGTACCTTCTCCATTAGGCGTTCAAATGTGGCCGGAGCATTGCAGAGACCAAATGGCATAACTTTGAACTGCCATAATCCGTTACCGACGCTGAAGTCAGTTTTCTCTTTGTCTTTCTCTGCAATCTCCACTTGCCAATATCCGCTTCGCAAGTCTAGCGTAGAGAACCATCTCGTACCAGCTAGCGTGTCCAAAGTGTCATCGATTCTGGGGAGCGGATAGCTGTCCTTCTTGGTTATGTCATTGAGCTTCCTGTAGTACTGCCATCTTTCTTTTTAACTAAGACTACAGGCGAACTCCAAGGACCAGAAGATGGCTCAATTACGCCTTCACGCTCCATTTCTCTTACAAGCTCTTTGACTTCATCTCGCTTTGCTAGGGGTACACTTCTGGGTGGCTGTTTAATCGGCCTAGCTTCGCCTGTGTTAATTTCATGTTTAACCAATGCAGTTCTACCCTGGCTTTGGTTTCCCATGGCGAAAATGCCTTTTTAGCAACTGTTTGACTTTATTTCTATTTGTCCCTGACAGTCCTGCTACCCATTTTCCTACGTATTCCTCAAATTGTTCACGTTCTTTTGCGGACAAATTGGTAGGCTCTATCTTCTTCTCGCAGTTTATTATCGCCTCTGCTGGAGAACACCGGCCAATATCGCAATTTTCTTTGATGAATTTTTCATGGTTTGCCAAGTTAAGTACTCTTATAGGGATTATTCCTCCTTTAATAGTTTTTACTAGAGCTTTTGCTGTTATAAGCTCTCTCTTTAGATCTGCTGGTTCTACAACCCACAATCGATTGTCCTCACAATCTCCCTTCATACGCGCCCATATAACTGTTTCAGACTGCGGCGGTAACGTCTGACTCTCAATAGCAAATACTTTTTTCACTTGCGGCTTGCTGTCATATCCAACATCAAGGGGTATTTCCACATTACGCCAAATCATCAGCTGTTACCCCATGTGTAGATTAATGCCATGGTTAATCATAAAATCGGCTCCAATAATCCAATAATAATAATAAACCTCATCGACAATATCGGCAACAATAAACACATGCCTCACGTTGATGTTGGCTATAGTCACCTTCACTTCAATCTTACCATAGACGGTGGCAGGCTCTCCAGTAGCTGTACGTAGCCGTATATCGCTATATCAGGCCTTCTTATTGACTGCGACGCCCCTGTGTCTGTGGTAAGTACGTGCTTTTCCCCGTTGATGTGTCCAGACGCAGTAAGGTTGCTATTTTTCTGCTGCATCACTGATATGGAGATTGTGGGGCCTTCGTTTGTGGGAGCTAGCTCTTGCCTCTTAGTGCTAGATCGTTTTAGTTTAACGGGACTTTTGTGCTGTTCATCCGTTTTCTGTTTCTTGGTGGCGAAACAGATCTATCTCTTTTTCCGCAGTTAAAGCATTTAGGGTTTTCTTTGGTAGCACTTTCCACCAACAGTTGTCGCACTGCCTCCTTAACACTAGCGACCAGGTTATTATCATTCTCGGACAACACCTCCACATTCCGCACCTTAAATATCTGTGGCTTGAAAACCATCCTTGCAGTCTCTTGAGCCAGCGCAAATGAGACAGTCTCAGCGAAAGTGAATTTCTGCGTAGCGCACACAGCCAGTTTAACATCAGAGTCGCGAATGCCATTAACGAACGCCTCAATTTTAAAGTGGTCCAGGAACGGGTGAATCTCGCCTGGATATGTGAGCTGCACTAAACGCTCGATTTCCATTGCGAAATCTTGTAGAGACTCGTTAGGCTTTTTAACTCTACATCGCAATTCCATTCTGTATATATCGCGCTTGTGCTCACCACCATATTTGCGCTGCAATGCTGCCATTATTTCATTATAGTTGTTTCTGCTGCTGAAGCCGCTTACACACTATAAGACTGAGTCGTATGATTTTCATTCGAATTTCTCTTCTGAGATTCCGAAAAATCTAACGTATCATTACAAAACGCTTTCACACTATCCCACTTATAAAATTCATGAAATAAGAAAAAGCATGATTATGAATCAAACGGTTTCGGTCTATGAAAAGTGGTTGTTTGTTTAACTATCATCGTTTGCTATTGCAAACAAAACAACCCTGATAATATGAAAAGTCTCAGCTTTTAGAAAATTTTCAAAAAATGAAGAGACCCATCGGTGTGTCATATTTTACTTCTCATTCGATGAGATTTTACATAAGATCGCTTTCACACTATGAGACTTTTAATATTATTTCGAATTTTTGACAAATCTTAATACTCAATCTTATAGTGTGAAAGCCGCTTTACTGGCACGGTCTCAATTACCTCTGCGGCTGTACCCTTTAAGGACAAAATCAACTCTATGGCCTTTTCTTCAGCCTACCATCCATTTCTGCTAGCAACCGTCTCGAACTGGAATATAAAGATGCCCAATGGTACCTGCCGTCAAAGCATGACGCTTTTATTCGCGCAGAAACCTCCGCAACTGCTCGTACTGGTCCGCCACTACACTCAAGGTTATGCACTTTGTCCTCTAGAGCATGCAATTTTTCTTCGAACTTTTTTGCATGCTGTTCCAGGCCACCGCTTTCTAGATGTTGGACTCTATCTGCCAGCTCTGAGAATTTATTCTCCATAGAATGGCCTCAGAAACCTCTACCCGAGTCTCGTTCATGGCTCTATTTGGCTCCTGTATTTCGGCTACAAGCTTTTCAGTGCTGATCTTTGAGTTCTGTTTTATTTCAGTTATTTCGGCTACAAGCTTTTCAGTGCTGATCTCTGATGCCTCTTGCATCTGCTGAGAGTTCTGGTTTATTTCGGTTTGTGCATCATTGATTCCTTTTATGTGGATCATCATAGCAGCGAAAATTGAATTTATGTCCATGCTGCTGGTCGTAGCTGGAGGACATACCTCTACATCGTCTTGGTCCTCAAATTCGTATGTCCCGATGTCCATGCCACGATTCCTATACTCATCTATCAGCCTCTTCTGCAGTTCAGCCTTGTTACCTGCTGTTGGCAATTTCCGCTTACTAAGCTCCTTTTTTAGCTGCTCAACTTTTAGCTCATCAAATTTCCTGATTATTTATTATAGTTTTTTGTTGTTTTTAATGTCCTTTTTTTCTTTAAATTGCAATGTCCTTTTAATTATTTTTGCAATTCCACTTCTGACACCAATTGTTACGTTTTTAGACCTTTTCGTAAAAACGCTTTTTACTTATCCTTCAAGGATTCGTTTAATTTCATCAAATTAAAAACACGGACAATTAGTTTTAGAAATATAATGCGGCAACACTTTATTTACTTCTTAATTAACACGAGTATTTGTACTACTAAACACTTGGCGATGGTAACACGTCTAGATTTAAAATCACACTCATCCCGCTGATCTCTGGCAGCAACTTTATATAGCAAAATGACGTTGTCTGGTAATTTCGCGAAGCATCTGGTCATGGTTGTTGTTGTTTGTGCTTTACTTAACATGTAGCTATATACTTGTGTTTGTATATATGACAATGCTGTCTTGTGTGTTTTGTTTATGGTAACTATGTGTGGTTGTATGTATGAGTGTTCTGTGTGTGGTGTAGTTTTGTTTCTTCTTGTGCTATGTGTGTATGTTGCTGTGTATATTTGTGTGTATATTGCTGTGTATATTTGTGTACATGTTTAGCTTTTATTAGCAGCGAATACTTGCGTACAAGATCATTAAGAATAAATCATCATTTCTTAGCATTGATGTTGCTAGGTTTTTCGTTGTTGTTATTTACACTTATTATTGCACAGCCTCGAATGATCATGTATGTTCTGGACGATGTATCCGGAATATTCCATTTCCGTTAATTCAAATATTATCTGCATTGTGTTGACTTGAGATAAGTTGGCAGTGCTGCCAAGTACATATAGCCACATTGTCGTTATATTTGAATCTATTTTTAAACTTTGTAACAATATGTATGTAACTTATACTTATGTTAATAAATTTTTGTTATATATTTATGCAGATTGCCTGATAATTACAAAATTTTAAAGCTAGTTAATATGCTTTCGGTTGAAAATGTATTCAAACCAACTACAGATAATTTACTACCTCTCTTACCAATTTTTAACATAAAATCTGATATGATTGACGATATAAATAGCCAATATTTATACATACGTTATGTTAAATGGATTGAAAATAATTCAACATGTTAATTTTGGGCCGAAATTCTAAATTTTAAAGATTCTGCTGGAAATACTCCTTTCAAAGAGCTGGCTATATTTGCTATTGACGTCTTATCACTTCCGTGGTTCAATGCTGATGTTGAAAGGGTTCTCGGTCAGCTAAATATTGTTAAAACCAGGTTGCGAAATAGGATGATACTAATACCGCAGTGATGCGGTATTACACGTAAAGTACAATATTCTGAATTTTAGATATTTACAACTTTTTTTATTAATTGTAAATACATCTTTATAGATACGGCTTGAAATGAAAAAATACATGCTGCCACGATTATGAAGTACCAAAATCGGTTTTGTTAAAAGTAGGTACAAATTCTGCTTATGACAATAAATCTGCGGATGATTGGCTTCAAATCTTCAGCTGAATATCAATTTTGCTGTTAAGTATTGAATACTTATTTATTTGAATTACATTTACATTGAATGACCTTAATAATTTTGTTTTAAAAAATAGTTTTGTATATACATACATATTCAATTAAAAAAAAATCTGCATTACTTAATTTTATGGTTTCACATATTTTCGAGAATAAATTATAGAAGTTTTCAGATAAATTAAAAACTAAAAAATATATTATTTTTGTTCATAAATTTTGGAATTTGTTTGAATGGAAAAAAAGTTAGCGATTTATCGCTAAATTTTTTACTTGTTTATTTTAATTTAATTTAGCTATTTTCTAGCGATATTTTTCGGGAAATAGTTGGCAACAGTGCTGACATTATACATGAAAGTTTTTATTCTCTTTTGACAACGCAGCAAAAGAGATTGTTGAGTGAAAACAGTATCATATCGACGAACGCATCGTTTGCTTAATTGTCCGTCTGGTAATCGAACATGTTTCATTCAAGTGGTTATGGAAACAAGAGTTGTCTTCAGGGATAGAAAAGGGCTATTTTGATTTTGTACTAATTAACTAAATAAAATGTACTTTTCATACCATGACGGTACAATTTTTTTATATTTCTATAAATAGAAATTCAAAAACTTCTCTACACAAGTTCTCTAGGAATCAGTTGATTAAACTTTATTCAAAAAGTCATACAATTTAAGATAATAAATTTTCTAGTAGTTTAAAATTGAGGCAACGAGACATTGATTGAAAACTTTTTCGGTATTTGGAAATCCGTTATTATACCCTTTTTCAACGTGATTGTTTTTGAATCAAATACAAGACAGCCTAACGATGAAAAATGTTTCTGTTGCGAAAAATTATTGCAAATAATTGTAACTCCGTTACTTAAATGAGCCATAATATAGCAGAAATATGAGACATAAGACACTATTTTTAAAGATTCGGGTCTAGAGAACCGTTTTCTCTCGAAAGAACAATCATTTTCAAAAAGAAACGACAAAATAAATATATAGAACAAGCAGAGGAGTCAGAAACGATTAGAAAATTTCATGATGTGCTGACTGGAATACTGTATGTAATAAAAAGTTGACACAAAATCTTTGATTATGTAACCGTATAATTCACAGAAATATTTTATGTTTATTAACTGAGAAATTAACAAAAACTTTCAAGCATAAAACGTTTTTATGAACTAGGTGTAAGCTATTGATTGAGATATTTAAATTGTACCAAATTATTCGTGGTAGTACCACGGTACCAACAAAGTCTAATTGTGCCAAAAAAAGTACAATTGTATCATGTTTTCCATCCGTGGTTGACGTTGAATAAAATCAAAGCAGAGAAGTTAGTCCTCTTTCACACACATCAGGTTTAAAGCTGGAAGTACATAACACGCGTTTCACGCGTCGCGCGTTCTATGCGTTTCATACTTCAGACGCGTTTTTCAACTCAAGTTACATGCAAAGCGTTTTATGCGTCAATGTTTATGTTTTGATCAGCTGTAGTGTAATATTCACAAAGTTCATTTTGCTAAAATGTTAAATAATATTTCTGTACAATAGTAATCTTTTGTTGTATAGAAATTCGTAATTTTTAACGGCATTAATTAACTTCTCATCCATTGCACTTTAATATTATTATCTGTGTTTAACCAACCTTGTCTGATATATTGCAAAATTAATAAACATAACAGAGATGGCACTTATTACTTAAAATAAATCGATAAATTATATGAATATTTGTTTGAAGAAACAATTGTGATAAAATAACTATTTCAATGCATTTCACTCTTGAAAATATTGGTAATCTTTAATGCGACAGTGTTTTCTTATTAAAAACGTTTTATTATAATAAAAATGAAAAAATAATAACCCACGACAGAAACATATTAATCGATAACATTGAAAATGTAATATAATTTGTCATCTCTGGCTATCAAAAACAGTTGACATTTTTGCAATACGCGTGCCGCGCGTACAAAAGTAGAAAGTAGATCTACTTTACGCGTCAAGCTTTCTACGCGTTTTGCAATGAAACTTGTTACATACAATTACACTAGTTCTACTTTTTTGACAGACGCTTATAATGCGTAGACGCGTGAAACGCGTGTTATGTACCTCCAGCTTAACTCGTCAAGTCTTGATCTTAAGAGAGCGGTGAAGAGCGTGAAAAGGGGTACAGACTTGACGTTACTAGTCAGTTTTTATATTTTCTTTTGTTTTATCATCCGTAATATATTAAATCAGTGATGTCAGCCTCATACACAATTGTGGAAGCAAAACTCACATGTACGCTTACGCTCTTTTATTTTGAGAGCGTAATATATAATTGTTTACTGAAAAACACTCTCATTCAGCGGGAAGTATCGCAAGTCCTGTTTTGAGGCCTCTAAACAGAAATATTATATTTATATAAATATATATATACAATATATATAAGAGGTTTGAAATAAGTTGGAGCCACTGTATGTAGATACATCTTTTCGAAAATTTGTTAAAGTAGCTTTTAAATTAATTCATAAGTAAGACTTTTTGTAAAAATTCTTTCTCTTGTATATAAACTAACCAAGTGTTCAGCTTAAACTTATAAAATTAGAAGATATTATTGGTAAATAAAAGGACACTCTTAGAGAAAGGCCACTAGTTAGGCCTCGCAACCGCACATTTCTCCCGCTGGGAATGTAAGAGATAAGAGTGATCTGACCAACACAATCATATTTGACATCACTGTATTAAATGAATGTACAGCAATGAAGAAAAACTTGCCATGACGTTTCGTGTGTGAACGTAAATCAGGGAAAGGCAACCCATACTATTACATTTTGCGATTGTATTACTCATTACTCTCTGCGCTCTCACCACGAATCGGTATTGCCAATCAACTTTCGTCACTTCTCCCCAATTAAAACTTTAAAATCTCCAAAAACTAACTTACTTTTATTATGGGTATTTGCAATATATTAGAAAATTAGTATCGGCATGGCATTGGGGCAAAATGATGTTTGTGGCTCTGTATGCAGTGATGGTGTGTAAATAAGAAGGTTTTGTAGGACATTTGACAAAGAGTAATACAAATACACATACGTATATATATATATTTTTCATTGCATTATTCACCAACAGGCATTATTTGCAAAAAGTTTGAATGTAATGGACACAATGAATTGTGGTTCAAATTGTTAACAAAACACCAGGTGGTTATAAGGGAATGTCATTCATAATTTTCCGCATCTCTTCATACTTTTCGCCAAAGCATTTGCCATTCCTTGTATTAGAATCAGCAAACATTTTTTTCATAAGGATCGGACTCACATTGCTTTCTGGCAACGCTGATTCTTAAATTATGCGATAAACACAACCTGCCTGTTTGAATGCTGAAACTAGACTGATTAAAGTTGTTTACAGCTCTACAATGCGTGTACACACGTACGTAACAGAAGAGTAAATGAAAAGGCGCCGCGCCCTGCATTTGCCTTTCCCTGACGTAAATGCAGCTTCGAAAGAAATTGAAGAATAACTGGTAAAGTATACCTGATGTGTGTGAAAGAGGACTTAGTTTACATAGCACAGCAAGAAAACACTTATCTATGTATGTATATACAATGTACATTGTACATACATAATTTTGCTTTTGTTGTACATGAATACTCGTTCATACGGGCTAATTTTTGCTTTTTGTATTTTATTCATGATAAAAATAATTGTTGCTGAGCAGAACTTTTTTTATTTATCATCAAAACAATATTTATTTTAAAAAATTTAGTTTTAAATACCTACATATGTGATATGCATTTATTTTATTTATCAATGAGTTTAGAATAAATAGATAGCAGTACTGAGCCAGCCCCGGGGGGTCATGACCCCCATAACCCCCTCCCCCTTTCCCCGGATCTGCGCTTGATCAATTCTTTGATGAACATAATTGTTACAATATAACAGTAAAATACCTTTACAGATAATAGAATTGTATTTAAAAGAAAAACATGTTGCGAACATTTTTTTGTGTAGAAAGAAGTAGACATAAAGAGATGGCATATTTATGTTCTATCCCACTATGCATCGCACTAAAATTTCTTTGAAGCTAATTTCAGTTTACAACAACGCACTACACCGACAAAAAACATGAAATTTCTTATAAACAATTAGATGTGTTTTTACAATAAAAAGAACCACAACAAGTAGCAGAGCCAACATTTACAACGTGTAAGAATACCATTAATGCTAGCTGACTGCTTGTCGTGCTGTTACGAAAGCAATTTCAAAATCTGGTTATCATGTAAAAGCATTAAAGGCAGTGGTGTTGTAACACACGGTGTATGTCTTATTGTGTCTTTAATATATTGCCTTTAATAACTTCTTTATTTTTGTAACTCAAATAATCAGGTTGAGTAAAACTTGGCTTTAATTTGTTAGCAATATAAATTTTATGGAATAAGTTTTAAAATCCGTGAAGCAACATTCAAAGGTATTATTTATATAAACTATTGGCATGAAATAATCTTTGCTATTGCAGCAATTTCACGGCTATGGCACCCAATACTTGAGTGATATCCGCCTTAAGCACTTAAATTTTTGCCAATTCAGAATATAAAATTGAAAAATTTTTGCTTTAGAGAAAAGATGTAAAATCATTGTTGAATTACCTGCAAAAAACGAGCATTAAAGTAAGAAGAAAAGATTAAAAAAGTTAATTTGAGAAAAAAGAATATAATGAGAAAATAGCTGAACACAAAAATTCTGATGAAGTTATACGATGGCGAGAAAATGCATTTCATTCTACTGCTGTATGTAAAATGTATTAAAATATTTTTTTGTTTCCTAACGCCCAGTGTGTGTCAGTGTGCCCTGGATTGGGAAAACGGTAGTTTCAGTTTTGTGGGAGAATTTCAATTCTCAATTCAATTTTTAATACATTCAATCAAACGGCATTCGATTTATACGTTGGTGAAGAAATTTTTTATAAAAAATTTCATAAGATGATGAATAGTCGTACTCGCACAGAAATTCTTAGTTAATGGTATGCGTTGCATTTTTAATTAAATAAATAAATTTATTTGGGATTTCATGGGCAGTTTGAATTTTGCGATACTTTGCCTCATTATAATTTATGCTACATCATGAACAACATACACATCAACGGATTATGTTTCGCTTATATCAAAATAGTGTCCGAACTTTACTTATGAAAATTCATACAAACAATTTAATCTGGGAACTTTTCACAACGATTCGAGTACATTTTTATACCCTCGAAAAAAGAATTGGTGAGGAGGGTATGTTCACTTTGTCTTTGTGTAACATAGCAAAATATTTATCTAAGACCCCATAATATATATACATATATTAGGCTGCCAATTATTTTTATACCCTTCACGAAAAAGTGAAAGGATATATGTAGGTTTGACATTCCGTGTGTAATTTCTTCGATATCAATATAGGACCCCATAAAGTATATATATTCTGGATCCTTATGAATAGCGATGACGATTGAGTGATGTCCGTCTGTCTGTACGGTTTTCCCAAGCCCCCAGAAGAGATAGAGACTTCGTTCTTGGACCGTTGGATTGGAAATGAACTTAGATATTGAAGTATTGAAATTCAGAAAGATCAAAAGTATGGTTCCAGAGCTGGGAAGCTTACACCTATTTCTCGACGCAAAATATATACCAAAAAACAATTATTTTTTTTAATGTTTGTAAATTAAACCTATTTTTTGCTTTGGGAAGCCTCAATGGTCTATTAAAAATTAAAAAAATTAATTTTTTTTTCAGGGATGGGAAATAAAATTTTTTTTTCGGCCCATTCCGTATTTTCTAGTACATGTAGTAACTAAATTTTAATTTTAAGTTTTTCTTTAACAAAACGTCTTTATACGTCATGAAGATTTGCATTGGCCAAAAAAAATTTTTAAAATTAAAATTTTGATTCCAGGGGTGGGAAATTGCATATTTTTATACGTGGGAGTAATCAAACAGGCAACTGATGTTGTTTTTTCACCTAAAACTGTCTTATAATTTAGGAAGAACAAAATTGGCATCAAAAATTAAAAGAAAAATCCAAATTTCGAATCCAGGGTTGGAAAGTGCAATATTTTGTAAGTGGCCAAATGGTTAAAAAATTAAAATGTTTCTTAAATAAAACTATTTTATACCTCTAGAAGACTTGCACTGATAAAACATACAAAAATAAAATTTCACTTCCAGGGTTGGGAAAATTTAATTTTTTTTGATACATGCAATATTTTGTAGTACATGTAATACCAAAATTTTTATAAATTTTGAGTTTTTCTTAAATAAAATCACTTTATACTTCATGAAAATTAAAATTTCGCTTCCAGGGGTGGGAAATTGAAATTTTTTATACATAAAAGTATCCAATATGGTTAAAAATTTAAGATGTTTCTTCAATAAAACTACTTTACACCTCATGAAGAGTCGCATTTATAAAAAAGCAACAAAAAAAATTAAATTTCAATTCCAGGGGTGGGAAATTGAAAATTTTTTTGTACATGCAATTTATTGAAGAACATGGAAGTGACAAAAATGGTTGCCAATTTTTAAAATTTTTGTAAATAAAACTACTTTATAAGTAATGGAAACTAGCACTAATAAAAAAGAAGACAAAAATTAAAACTTCGCTCCCAGGTATGGGAAATTAAAATTTTTTTATACATAAAAGTAATCAAATAGCCAACTAACGTCGGTTTTTTACTAATTGAAACTATTTTTTAACTCAGGAAAAACCAAATTGGTATCAAATATTAAAACAATTTAAAATTTCGATTCCAGGGTTGGTTAACTGCAATATTTTATAGTAGTAGTATTTATTGAAGAACATGGAAGTGACCAAAATGGTTACAAATTTTAAGTTCTTCTTAAATAAACCTCATTATTAAGAGTTGCATGAACCTCATTATTAAAATATTTTATGGTACATGAAAGTGACCAAAAAGTTTAAAAATTCACTAAGAATTGCATTGGTAAACAAATAAAAATTCCCTTCCAGAGTTGGAAAATCGAAATATTTCTGTTACATAAAAGTACCCAAATAAATTCCAAATTTTGTTTTTAGTGAATTAAACCTATTTCATACTTCAGGAAGAATTAATTTTGTATTAAAAATTCGGTTCCCGATGTATAAAAAAGATTTCATTCACAAAAAACCAAAATTAGGAGCTTATATGGTTACTTTTATGTACCAAAAAATTTGATTTTCCAACCCTGGAACCGAATTTTTAATTTAAACATATTTAATACAAATTTAATTCTTAGAGAAGAATAAAATATGCTTAATTCACTGAAAAAAACAAAATTGGGAACTTATATGGTTACATTTATGTACCGAAATATTTCGATTTTCCAACCCTGGAACCGAATTTTTAAGTTTTTAATAGTAAGTCATTTTTTCTTGACATATTAAATAAGTTTAATTCACTAAACACAAGATTTGGAATTTATGTGGGTACTTTTATGTACCAAAAATATTTCGATTTTCCAACTCTGGTGGCGAATTTTTATTTTTTTACCAATGCAATTTTAAGTGAGGTGTAACATAGTTATACTTGACAAAAAAATTAAATTTTTTAAACTTTTTGGTCACTTTCATGTACCATAAAATAATCATTTGACCAACCCTGGAGTCGAAATTTAGATTGTTTTAGGTTTTAATACCAATTTTGTTCTTCCTGAATTATAAAACAGGAACCAACAACGTCAATTGCCTTTTTGGTTACTTTTATGCATAAAAAATATTTCAATTTCCCAACCCTGGTATAATGTTATTTTATATTTAGTAAAAAGGATGTATTTTTGTCTAAGTGAGTATTGTCTTAGCACTCCTACCGCATTATCTGAGCATTAAAATGCCCTTTTGAGAATCAGAAATAAAAACAAAGTGTTCTGTTTTGCCTTTAGATTAATTCTGGTTTTATTAAACAAAATTCATGGCTTATATAGTAAAATATTATATTGGTCAGCAATTTTATAAAAGTCAAAAATAATCAATACGATATTAAAAAATTTATTTCACACAAATAGTACTTGGTGACAATTTGCCATAGTTCCCAATTCTCACGATAAACATATTTATCAAATTTCAATTCTTAAACACTGGCATTGAAAATTTAAACATCAACAAATGATTTCATTGAACTTACGATTTGTGCTGACCAAACAGAATTTTTCTTTTACTTAAATTTTATTGAAATTATTTTATTTACAGTGATGTGCATAAGTGCACATATACTACACCCTCATCCTTTTTGGTTTTGGGTATTATTAAAAATAAAAAAAATAGACTTATTTTATAAAAGTATGTATTATTGTAAATATGTATATGTATATAGAAATTATTATTTTTTTTATATCTAATTATATCTAAGCAATTATGCAATAAACTTTTTCAAATTATTCTTATGTATACTTTTAGCTTTTGATTTATTCATTTCTATAATTACGTTTAAATCATCTATGTCCAGTATTTTATATGGACCTTTGTATGGAGGCTCAAGTTTTTTCCTATTCTCGGCCTTTATTAAAACCAAGTCTCCTATATTTAGTTCTATTTTGTTCTGTTTTCCCTCGGATTCTAATTTTCTCTTATTTTTTACTTCTAAAATTATGTCTCTTGCCTTTTACAGTGAGTAACGAAGTCTAATTTTAAGTTCATTCAAATAGTTGTCTAAATTGTAAATCTTTTTAGGGTTGCTTAATTCGTCACCTGGTAATCTAGGAAGTTTTCCGTTACTAATTCAAAAGGTGTATAATTAGTATCAATGTTAGGAGTTGTATTAAAAGCGAAAGCAAAGTATGGTATCCATTCGTGCCAATTGTTGTCTTCTACGAAATTTAGAAAATATTCATTTAGAACACGGTGATTGCGTTCTACTGTTCCCAAGGTTTCATGATGGTAAGGCGTTGAGAAATTCTGTTTTATTTTTAATAATACACAAATCTCTCTCATCAACTCATTAGTAAATTCAGTACCTCTGTCCGTCTTGAGAATGTTAAATAAACCGTATTTCAAAACAACTTCTTCTACTAACGCTTTTGCTACTGTTTTGGCATCCTTTGACACCATTGGACAAGCTATAACATATTTCGTTAGTTCACACTGCATTGTCAGTATATATCTGAAACTGTCAGATGGTCTTAGTGGTTCAACTGTGTCCATTACTACAATGTCAAAACTTCTTGATGGTGTATCAGTTAAAGAAAAGGGTTCTTTTGTGTATCTAGTTAGTTTGTTCTTTTGGCATGAGTCACATGTTCTTATATAGTCCTTAACCATTTTGTTCATATTTTTCCAAATAAATCTTTGTTTTAATTTTATTAATGTCTTTCTGACACCGAAATGTCCACTATGTGGTGAGTTGTGGAATTCCTCTATTATTCTGTATTGTTTGATATTATCATTTACTCTTTTTGGTATTTTGTATATAATTATATCGACGACATTATCTTTAAATTTATTGTATTCTTCTTTCAATTTCTCTACTTCTATATACTTAAAAATTTCATCATTATCATATAGTACGTACTTTTTGTTCTTCAATTTCTTTATTTTCGATAGAAGTTTCTCCATAAATGTTTCTGAAAACATTGGATTTTCGCTTCCATCGCATATCACGCGTGTAATTTTATCATTATATTCATTCTGCAGATTACACTAGAGAACAGTTTTTTGACCAAACGCATTTGACACCTAATCTATATGTAAAATTGTCCGCTGAATCCAAATATGAAGTCAGAATGGTCAAAAGTAGAACAGTTTTCGAGATATTGCAAAATAACCGTTTTTTGTGTTTTTAAAAAAGATGAAGGCACTTAAAATAAAATATTTTCAAAAATTTCCGTCGGTTCGGACATTTCTTTCTTTCTGATGAAAGACAATAAAATTACTAAAATAACCATTGGTTGTTTGTTAAGATCGGTCATGAAATGACAGAGTAATGGTGGAAAAAACTTCAGATTTCATGAAAAATTTGTTAATTTTTAGCAAATTTCGCCCTTTTTAATCAATCTTTTTTAAACCGAACAATTAATTTGTATGTATTTTTACATAGCGTATTAGTATATTTAAGTGGGAATATTTTGCGTCCAACATGATCCAGATTGGTGCAGAAGTGACAAAGCTACAGAAGATTAAGTGAATTTAGCCACTTTTCGCTATTTTTAAATCAAGTGCCCAAAGGAAAAACAAACTTTTTAAATATTAAAAAATTTTAAAAATACACCTTCTGCATTCGCACTTAAATTTCTTCCCAAATAACCTCGGCGATGAAAGTGACGAACATGGTGAGCGTTTTCACCAACATATACAAGAAATGGAACGTCGGTACCAAAGGGTGTATGATGAGGTGATGCTGGGCGACTATTGTTGGTTCCTTGTGCGAGAGGCAGAAAATAATTACAATAGGCAAAGCAATTCAACAGTTCTAAGTCATTTTTAATATTTATTATTAATAATGCAATGTATACCTACATGCATTTTTTTAATTTTATAAAAATCTAAAAATGGGATAATTTAATTAATCTTCTATAACTCTGTGATTTTTGCACCGATCTGATTCTTATTGGACCCGTAATATTTGTATTGAAATAAATTAATCTCCTAAGTGATGAAACTAAAGAAAAAGTTATTGTTTGGTTTAAAAAAAGAAGTTGAAAACAGCAAAATTTCAAAATATCATTAAAATTTTCGTGAAGTTCAAGCTTTGGTGAACTGTAAAACTCTAAATTCTTAACCAATTTTTGCAAGCGACCCGTGATTGTTTTGATAATTTTATTGTCTTTCAACGGCAAAAAAGACTTTCAAAATCCGCCAAGCTGTTTTGAAGGTACGTTCACTATAGTGACATAACCTTTTTAGAAAACGCAAAAAACTGTTATTACGCAATATCTCGAAAACTGTTCTACTTTTGACCATTTTGATTTCATATTCGGATTCAGTGAGCAATTTTACATACAGATCAAGTGTCAGATTCATTTGGTCACGACTATGTTGAAATTTTGTGAAGTAGTGTTATTATTTTCATATATATATTTTATTCTTTGAAGCTTCTTTATATCATTCATAGATATACATTCCCACATATTTAGGTGATCAGTCTTCTGTTGAGATATGTAATTCTTTTTCTTGTTCTCAATTTCAATTTCATTTTCTTTATTTTTAATATTGTTATTAAGCATGCTACGTGTTATTGACAAAGTTTTTCTTTCTTTCTCATCAATACAGTGTGGAATCATTTCTTTTAATATTTTTGTGTTTATTTTGATACGCGATAACGCGTCTGCGTTAGTGTTTTTTTACTCCCTTTTTATATATAATATTAAAGTCATAGTCTGATAATTCAAGTCGAATTCTGGTCAGCTTTGAGGATGGGTTTTTATGCGAAAATAGTGCAATAAGGGGTCTGTGGTCTGTTACTACAGTGAATTTTCTTCCATATAGATATGGTCTGAAAAATTGTATGGCCCAATGAATTCCTAATAATTCCTTCTCAATCACTGATTTATTTCTTTCGTGTTTATTTAGAGATTTGCTTGCATATGATATGGGCAAGTCGTTACTAATTTCGCCTTGTGAGAGTATTGCTCCTAGTGCTATATCTGAGGCGTCTGTGGTTAGCACAAATGGTTTCTCAAAATCGGGGTAATGTAATATAGTTGAGTTCTTTAATCTGTCTCTTAGTGTGTCAAATGCTCTTT
Source organism: Linnaemya tessellans (assembly GCA_951800035.1). Taxonomy (NCBI): domain Eukaryota; kingdom Metazoa; phylum Arthropoda; class Insecta; order Diptera; family Tachinidae; genus Linnaemya; species Linnaemya tessellans. The sequence goes on from OX637536.1 coordinate 62,197,126, forward strand.
GACAATCGTCTGTCCATTCGAATTTGACCTTATTTTTCAATAAGTTGTTAAGGCAATTCGCGGTTTTAGCAAAATCTGGAATGAATCTTCTATAGTAATTACAGAAGGCTATGAACCTTCTAACTTCATCCGAATTTTTTGGAATAGGATACTGTTTAATAGTTTCATATTTTGCTGGATCGGTTCTAATGCCGTCCTTTGTAATAAGGTGTCCTATATAAAGGACTTCTGGCTTTAAAAAGCTACATTTTTCTGCATTTAATTTCAAATTGTATTGTTTTAGTCTTCCAAATACTTTTATAAGATTTTTATTGTGGTGCTTAAGGCTGCATCCGAAAATAATTATATCATCTACATATAGGAATGCTTCAGATTCCAAACCAGCCAATGCTATGGTGAGCATCCTCTGAAAACTATTTGATGATATTTTTAGTCCAAAAGGTAGTCTATTGTAATGATAGTGACCGCTGTTAGTGGAAAATGCTGTAATTGGCTTTGATGCTGTTTCGAGTTCTATCTGATGAAAAGAACTTGTCATATCAACCGTTGAAAAATATTTTGCTCGTCCCAGTCTGTCCAAAACATCGTCTAATCTTGTTAGGGGGAATTTATCGTTTACAACTTTATCATTTAATCGTCTGTAATCTACAACCAAACGCCATTTCTTTATGTCATCTTGTCCTTTTTTTGGAACCAATAATAAAGGAGAGTTGTATGGACTAACTGATGGCTCTATTATATTTTCTTGTAATAGTTTCTGTACTTGTCTGTCTATTTCATTCAATTGTGTTTGTGGCAAACGATAATTTTTTATGTACACTGGGGCCTTATCGTTTAGTTAAATGGTTTGTTTATAAAAATTATTAGTGGTTAATGGTTCTCCTTCTAGATGAAATATTTATTATTTATGTTTTAATATGTGGTATAAGGCTTCCTGTTTTTCTTCATCAAAACCTTCGAATTTAATTGTTTTTAGTAATTTCTGAAATCTGTCCTCTGAGTAATGTTCATCATCCAGGTAAGTGGTTTTATAAATGTTATAGTATTGTAAAGGTATTGTAGTTAGTTTAAGTTGTGACAGTCGTATGGGTGTTTCTAATGTATTTAGAATTTTAATGTGGCGATTACCAGTTTTTGGTATTATCGTGTTCGCAATGAAAACTCCATTTTCTACTTCTTTATTGCATACTACACTATCTTCACTTATTTCAATATTGATTTTTATAATTTTTTCGCTTCTTGGTCGTATGATGACGCTTGCTAAATATTTTGTATTAGTTTCTATAGGAATTGTAATGCTATCTTCATTTATATAAGCAATTATAGTTTGTGTATCGTAATTTATTATACAGCTGTATTTGTAAAAGAAATCCATTCCCAAAATTCCGTCTGTGTTTATAGGAAAGTCACTGTCCACTATGTAAAATTTATGTTTTAAGCAGTGTTCTCCAAGTACTGTTTCTAATTCTGTCGATCCAAGAGTCTCTGTATAGTCTTTGGTTATGCCATTTAATCTAAAAATATCTTGTTCAAATACAATATACCCGTGTGCAGCATATTTTTTGCAGAGGGATATATCAGAACCCGTATCTATCAGGAAAGTCAGTTTATAAGTCAGGTGCTTGATAGATAAATATATAAAGTTTGAGGTGTTGGGATTTATTGTGTGAATCTGTAATTTTCCCTTTCTGGAGATTCGTTTTGAATCTCCAGGGTTTCTTCGTTTCCCTGTTGATTTATTGTGCGTACATTTGAGTGGTTATTTCTTTGAGTTGTATGGTTGTTATAGGTGTTTCTATTATTTCTGCTGTAAGCATTGTTTATGTTGTATCTACTGTTAATATTATTTGGATTCCTACCGCAATTATTAGTATTATTTGGATTCCTATTACTAGTATTATTTGGATTCCTATTACAATTATTAAAATTTCTGTTGCTATTGTTGTTGTGGTTTCTGTCATTTCTGTAGCTATTGGTGTTGAAATCTTGTCTTCTTTGCCTGTTATATCTGTTATTAGCGCTATAGTTGTAATTGTTATTGTTATTACTACGTCGATTTCTGTCATTTATATGAAAAATGTTCAATGTATTTGTTGCCTGTAATAGTCTTTCCTGTGTGCTAGCTATTTCAAATGCTTGTGCTAAAGATTTAGGTTGCGCTGCTACTACCGCCGTCCTTATGTTTTCCTGTAAGCCTTCTTGGAATGTTTCAAGTGCTAACTTTTCGTTCATCATTCTAATCGTAGAACGTGCTATTACATTTGAATTATCTTCGAGATCACCGAATTGTACTAAGGTTAATTCTGAAATTAATGTGTTTATTTTCTCTCTAAAACCTGACACATTACCTCTTTGCTTAACATTTCTAATTTCTGAATGAAGACTACTGGCTGTCTTTGTTGACTTGAAATATTTGGATAATGTTGATTTCAGTTCGTTAAATGTTTTTGGTATGTCTTGTGTCATCAAAATATTTCTAACCCTATCGTTTAATTTCATGGCTGTAACATATTTTATTAACTTCTTTTTTCCTTCTTCGTTAAGTTCATCTTGTACTAATTCTACCATCGATAAAAATATATCGAGGTGTGTATGTTTTCCGTCAAATATCGGAATTGTGTCCGAAGCCTTTTTGCTATCAAAATTCGACATGTTTAAACTATTTTTATTCAAATTCGTGTGTTCCTTCAAAAGCTCAACTGTAGTTGCCTTTAGCGTTCTAAATTCTTCAATTTTTTGCTGTTTAAGTGGATTTGGTAAACTGCTTACTAGCTTTCCAAATTGCCTACTATATTCAAAGATTAAGTGGTATTTCTCTTTTATTGTTTCTTCTGTATACTTTCTGTTTATAGATTTTTTTGCGTTTGTAATTAACTTTTGGAGTTCTTCAATAATTTGTTCCATAAGTATAAAATATATTTATATGTAAATATTTTTTTTTTTTTTAATTTAATCAATTATTTGTTACTGCATTAGTAGTAACCTCCTTTTTTATTAAATTTTTTAGTAATTTCCATAATACTATGATCATTATAATTATTATTAAAATAATTATTATATCTAGACTTAAGGATATCTTGTTATCATTTACCGCATAGGTGTTGGATGTTTGTTCTAGCTTGGTATCCGCTATCCCCATTATTATATTGTCCAAAACCAGTCTTCTCTCCAGCCTTTCTTCTTTAATGTGTCCAACTCGTTTATTAGTTTTTTCTTTTGGCTCCCTTTGGCTATGTTTATAATACGTTGGAGGTTGGCACACGTCTGTTCAAACCTTCTCTTCTTACCTCCTCGTTTTTTTGGTTTATAGGCAGATTGGTTGAGTGGTTTGGTCTCTTTTTTGCTCTTCGCCTGCCTTCGCCTATATTCGTCTATTGTTATCGGTTTAGGGCCAGCTTCCTTTGGAGTCGGTATGTATTTTGCTGGCTGCTCTTGGTTTTCAGTTATTAGAAGTGGTACGTATTCTTCCCACCTTCTGAAGAAGATGTCTATTTCTTCTTTCGTCGTCATTGAGTATTTGAAGGATCTAAATTTTCAGGATTGGTTAAAATGGCAGGATCCGAATGATCTCAAGGATCGCAATTTATACTTGAAAGATCGGTTAAAAAAAAATGGCAGGATCCGAATGATCTCAAGGATCTGAAGGATCGCAATTTATATTTGAAGGATCGGTTAAAATGACAGGATCCCAAATTAAATTTGCATGATCGCCATGCAAAATGTTATTTTATATTTAGTAAAAAGGATGTATTTTTGTCTAAGTGAGTATTGTCTTAGCACTCCTGCCGCATTATCTGAGCATTAAAATGCCCTTTTGAGAATCAGAAATAAAAACAAAGTGTTCTGTTTTGCCATTAGATTAATTCTGGTTTTATTAAACAAAATTCGTGGCTTATATAGTAAAATATTATATTGGTCAGCAATTTTATAAAAGTCAAAAATAATCAATACGATATTAAAAAATTTATTTCACACAAATAGTACTTGGAGACAATTTGCCATAGTTCCAAATTCTCACGATAAACATATTTATCAAATTTCAATTCTTAAACACTGGCATTGAAAATTTAAACATCAACAAATGATTTCATTGAACTTACGATTTGTGCTGACCAAACAGAATTTTTCTTTTACTTAAATTTTATTGAACTTATTTTATTTACAGTGATGTGCATAAGTGCACATACACTACACTGGAAAGGAAATTTTAATTTTTTTGTTAGTTTCATGCCTCTTAATGAGGCATGAAATAGTTTTATTTAAGAAAAACTTAAAATTTGTAACCATTTTGGTCATTTTCAAGTACTACAAAATAATGCAGTTATCCAACACTGGAAGCGAAATTTATATTTTTTTAATATTTGATACCAATTTTATATATAATATGTAATGAAAATATAATGGAATATGTAATGAAAATATACTTTACATTTAACAGCTGATAGGATGCCCATATCAAAAAGTAGGCAACAGCAGAAAATACTATTTTAAATAAAGTTTTCAAATTAATAAAAACACATCCGAAAGATAGAATTTTGTGCGTTGGAGTCTGAAAACTAGCAAAATACAACAGATCCCTCTCTAGTGTATTTTCAATTATGGAACAAGTTCCATTGAATCGTCCAGCATTAACTGCTGTTGTATCGAAAACCAAAACTTTTACATAATTTTGTAGACCACATTAAAAAATATTTTAATATTTTATGAAGAAGCGATGAACAAAAACAATATATTTTGCAAATTGTTACGGACTACCGTTTATGTTGTCCAAATTGCAATAAAGAAACCCTTTTTTAACTAAACAAAAACCAAAGCCATAACCAAAAAAATAATATTTGCCACATATAAAATTAATATATGTATATAAATTTTTTTCTTATGTAACGCCTACACTTAAGTAATTGAAATCACCCATTTAAACATATGAATAAATCAATGGTTTTTCATTTATTTTTTTAATTCAGTAGATATTAGAGATACGAAAAATATTTGTGAACAAAAGTTGTTCCTCTGAGTTTGATCTATAACCTTTACTAACAATTTTTTTTTTGTAAAATAAATATAAACGAAGTTATTGACAATCAAAGTTATAAATCATATATTTTGTAAATTTTTGGGGAGTCTAGGGCACCCTATCCCCTCATCCGATTGAGCTAAAATTTTCAAGGGACTATTTTTTTTTAGCAATTCGAGCCAATCTGGGGGTTGGCGTGAAAGAAATTTCTTAAAAAAATTTTTCCCATATAGTTAATTGGAACCCTAATATATATTCTTGATCAGTGATGAAATCTAAGCCGATCTGCAAACGAGGCAGATGCTTGAAATTTGGTATAGATAAATTTTGAAGGATATCAGAGGCCAAACTCGTAAATTAAGTAGAACTAACGCAGCCTCTAAAAAACACATAATTTTTAAAACTTTTTGTAATGTTGTTATGCCAAATATATTTTTATGTCAAAAAAGGTCCAAAGCATTGAACTTGTAGCCACAAAATCATACAAATCCATTTTTGAACCAAGCCTCCGTTAGTGAGCGTTGAAGTAATATCTTACATGGGAAAATAGTGCAAATCTTTAACAAATTTTATTCCTTAAGCCTATATTCATTGGAAATACAATTTTTTAGCTTTAAGAACGAATGTAAGATATTTGTTTGTCCTCCCCTGTGCCTTAACCCTTCATACACCTTTGCCCTAAATGACCCTATACATATAAGTATCCCAAAAATTTACTTTTTAAGTTCTTACGACAAAGGCGATATGTCTCCTCCACGACCCCTCCCGGAGTGACCCTGTTAAAATAGTTTTAAATAGGGCACATAAAAGTCTTAAAGGAATTGTAAAAAGAACTCTTAAAGGAAATAAAAAAGACGGGATGGTCAGATAAAGATAGAGAATTTTTTGTAGCTATATTTCTGATTTTAGCTTTTATTCGTCTTATAAAAAGAACAATGATATCTTTTCGACAGTTCCCTGACTTCACATCCTTTAAGTTTAGTGATTGTTGCATCAGTGACCAATATCTACAGTAAATATATGCAACCGCATAGTATTATATGTGTAGCATCAATAGCCGTTTGAATAATTTTTATAGCGGTTATAACTGCGCAAGTTATGACAGCGCATGAGAATAAAAAAAAAAATATAAGCGCTATCAAATGTTATAATATCTGAAGAAGGCTTCAAGGGTCTGGTTATTGCAGTAAGGAAAATTATTATTAAACACAGTCTTTGTGTAGTCGAATGTATGCTGAAACTTGTGAAGTAGAATTTATTTAAGTTTTACATTTCTAGTAAAATATTTGTTCGTAATCTGAAAAGTACTCCTAGGTTATATGGAAATTATCATAGCACCTGCCATTCAGACTGCCGCAAATACAAACTTATCGAAAATTGGTTCCATTAAGGAAGAAGTGAATAATATATCTCAGAATTTGGCCTTGCAAATTGAGTTAGATATCATGCTGATAAGTTCCGGTATTAACGGATAAATTTTAGCAACTCAGCTGTTTTCGTGTAACATGTTACTTTTAAACATCTTCAGTATGGTTTACAATTTAATCATTAATCGACTCAAAAACGAATAACGACTGCAGATTATTCAATTTTATTATCAAAGTTCATGCTCGGTTGAGAAAGTGAATCGTGCTTATTTCGGATTGGATGGATATGTGAACGTTATATATCTGTTGGAAAGATTAACCAGAAGCATTGCAGAATTGCCATTGCATCGAAAAATTCGCTGTTGGTGTTGATTATGGACGGCTGGGAAACATGACGAAGATTTTTTTAGCAAAATCGAAGTGCCGACAAGTGGTTTCAACAAGATTGTGCTACATGGGCAATAGCACGCGAAACAATGGCCCAATTGAGAAACGAGTTCGGTGCAGCGATTGCCTTTAGACTATTTTTTGTGGGGGCTTTGTTACGGCTCTAAGATATGGGACAAGACCACAGTACTTGACGCGCTGGAAGCTAATATTGAAGAATTTATTTGTGAGATACCAGCGGAAATAGTGGAGACTGTAGCCAGGGTTGGGCTTTAAGTATGAATAACTTGAGGTGTAGCTTCGGTCGACATTTATGTGAAATCATCTTTAAACATTGAATAACATATATCGTTCTATGGACTCAAATGCAGATTTCATTTCTCTAAATTTTACATGTTTTTTTTTTCAATCAAATCCGAAAGCGCTTAGGAAATAACCCATTGTGTTTTTAACTCTAATTTCCGCAATCAGATATGAAGCAATGATAGTACCTACTTAGCACTTTACGAACTATACAATCAATCTGCGGAATTATTTTTCACCATGTGGGGAATTAAACTGTCTCTACCAGTGTTGCCAAGTTAGGGGTTTTCCACCCTAAATCTAGGGTTTTTATTTATGTTTAGCGTGTAATATGTTGTAGGGAGAAAAAACCCCTAAAAATAATTTTGAGGGGTTTTTTAGGGTTAATATATCAGTGTCGATTTAGTAGTAATCTTCACATATGCCTAAATATTGCAACCGTTCAAATTTGTTTCCATCTAAAAATCCCCCTGGTGATCTAACGATAGCTTGCTGAACGCAAGGATCTCCCGATGGTGATCTTGGCATCGGCGTACCTACCGTATGAGATGGACGACCCTCCTCCGATTGCGGTGCGCACACTCATTGCGGGACACGAGGACATGACCTTGTACTTGGCTGTGATGTAAACGCGCATCATGCACTCTGGGGGAGTACGGATACTAATAAACGAGATGAGGATTTAGTACAATTTCTCTTGTCAACCAATCTTAGGATTTGTAATAAGGGCAATAGGCCAACGTTTTTCAACAGGATCAGGGAGCACGCCATTGATTTAACTTTGGTTAGTGATAAAGACTCCGTTAGAATATCTAAGTGGAGGGTGAGCCTTTAGTGCTCATTCTCTGATCATAACAGGATTACCTTTACGATCTATCTTATTCCGAGAGGGGGCAAGCCTTACAGAAACCCTAGGCAAACGGATACCCTACCACCTCCAGAAGCGGGACAGGTGGGCAGAATTCGGGAGCTGGAGGACTCTTCAATTCTTTTGTCAAGGACACTGAGAGACGCCTATCATGCAACTTGTCGGGAGCGGCAACCGTCGACGAGGGTTCATCAGAAGTGGTGGAATCCAGCACTCAAGCAGCTCAGTACAGTCTGCCGGAGACTTTTTAATAAGGCGAAGCGCGATAGAAATCACATAGACTGGGATAATTATCGTAGGAATTTCAATGTCTTCAAGAACGAAACCAGGAAGACAAAGAGGGAATCATGGAGGCGTTTCTGTGGTGACTTGGAGGGCACATCTGAGACTTCCCGCCTAAGAAAACTACTCTCTAAGGAGTCTGGCACGCCCGGATCCCTGATGAGGCCTGATGGGACTTTTACTGAAAGCAGCGAGGATACCCTGGAGCTACTGATGGAGACTCACTTTCCGGATGGCGAGGACGGGGCAAACGTACTTGGTGCGGTTGTCCCCGTCCAAACAGCTATCCAATCGAGTGACGAGGTGGACTCCATTGTACAGCCAGCCAAGGTGAGATGGGCAGTGGCATCTTTTAAGCCCTTTAAGTCAGCGGGGCCAGATGGTATTTTCCCAGAGCTGATGCAGCATGCTATGGAGGCGATTTTGCCATGGCTGCTAACCATCTTTAGGAGAAGTCTCCCTTACGGGTACATTCCCATGGAGTGAAGGGAGGTGACTGTGGTTTTCATGCCGAAGGCGGGGAGGATTAACCACTGCACCGCTAAAGATTACAGACCAATCAGTCTGTCGTCTTTTCTGTTGAAAACACTGGAGCGATGATGACGTTGTGCTCCTTATAAAGGGTAAATATTTGCATACGATAAGTGAACTCATGGAATCAGCGCTGAACGAACTACTCGACTGGGACTGAGGTTTGGGTGTACACCCTACGAACACTGTATTGGTACTTTTTACCAGGACAATGAGACAATGCTTGATTTGGCTTCCTTGGGGTTTTCATCAGGTACATATCTGCACGATCTGCTCTCAGACTCATCGAGTCCCCTGGACTCGGGGACAGTGAGGTCGAGATGTGTGCTGGCATGCATTCAATCTCTGGCTCGACTTGAGGGACATGATGTCAGGATAGTCTGGGTTCCAGGGCATGAAGGCATTCAGGGGAATGATATGGCGGACGAATGCGCTAGAACGGGTTCGGCCTTGAATGACGCAGCCTCACGTAGGGATATTCACATTTCCTCAGTTGAGCTGCTGAATAAGATTCAGGAGTGGGCAGAGAGGGAGGTGACAGGCAGGTGGTCAAGTAGGGTCTCCAGAACTCTATGACCCTCATTTGACAAGGCACACCGGCGACAGATTCACTCCAGGTGGGGGTCTTGACGGGGCACTGTGCAATTGGGCACATGTCGGGGCGTTTGGGCTTTCCCCATGATGGTCGCTGCAGGAGCTGTTTAGATGAGGAGGAAGAAGAGTCAGTACAGCATTTTCTTTGCGAATGTCAGGCCCTGCAGGAGCGCAGGCTAAGAAATCTAGGCTCACGTTTCCTGCGGGATCTGGACTGCCTCAGGGATGCACAGCTGGCTGCCCTGGCGGGGTTAGTGAGAAGTTCTGGGTGGTTCTCAGGAACCACTACATCGTTTTGAAAGGATTGTGTAGGGTGTAGTCCTCTGGGCATCACAATGAGCCTTTATGGCCTCCGCGTGTTTTTCTCGCTTATGGCGGGCAGCCCTTCTAACCTAACCTAACGTAAAAATCCCCCTAAATAATATTAGGAGGACTTTAGGTAAATATATCTTTGTTGATTTAGTAGTAATTTTTACATATGCCTAGATATTGCAACCATTCAAATTTGATTTTATCTTAATATAAGTTTCTTAACAGTAAACATTTCCAAAAGAGAAATAACTATTAAAAATGTGTAAAGACATTTGCATTCTCAATGTTTAGTATCATAAAAAATTAAATACGAAATAGAATAACTACTTTAACAGTTGAATCAATTTTAAGAGTTAGATATTCATTAGATAATAGATGCCAAAACTTCACACTTTCCACAGAAATGGTTTAAATTATTTCACTATGAAAACGAGAATGTTGTGGAAATTTTTAATACTAAAAATTTTTGCTAATTTTTATGACTATATCTATAGTATTTACATACATATGTACAGGGTGTTTTTTATTGAGGTGTAGAACTTCGAATTGAAATAAAACACAAGAAAATCGTTTTAATGTCCATCAATTTGGCTTTATTGGAAGGATAATTTTATGCCATTAATGTTTAAATATGATTTCGGGCATGTGGCCGCCGCGGCTGGCTCGAATAAAGCCAATTCTACAGGTCCAATTTTCAACCACTTTTTCGAGCATATGGGGCCGTATGTTGGCAATAGCGCCACGAATGTTGGCTTCCAAGTCCCCTAACGTTTCTGGTTTGTTGGCGTAGACGAGCGACTTCACATATCCCCAAAGAAAATAATCCAATGGTGTCAAATCACACGATCTTGGTGGCCAATTGACAGGTCCATTCCGCGAAATTATGCGCTCATCGAATGTTTCCTTCAATAAATCGATTGTGACGTGCGCTGTGTGGCATGTGGCGCCGTCTTGTTGGAACCACAACTAATCCACATTCATGCCATTCAATTCGGGAACAAAATAGTCGGTTATCATGGCTCTATACCGGTCTCCATTAACGGTAACTGACTCTCCAGCATTATTTCGGAAGAAGTATGGCCCAATGACTCCACCAGCCCATAGAGCACACCAAACAGTCAGTTTTTGTGGATGTAATGGCGTCTCAAGGGTCTCATGTGGATTCTCTTCACTCCAAATGCGGCAATTTTGCTTGTTGACGTAGCCATTCAACCAAAAATGAGCCTCATCACTGAACAAAATTTTGCGGTAAACTTCGCGAACTGAACCATTACTTTCGAAATAAATTTGCACGATTTGCAAGCGTTGTTCTTTTGTCAACCTGTTCATGATGAAATGGCAAACCAAACTAAATATTAATCACTTGACAGCTGACAAAATGGCCGCCAGTTAAAAAAGTGATGCCAACTTCAAGTTCTATACCTCAATAAAAAACACCCAATATATATTAGATGCGTCTCGAAAAAAAGTTCGTGGTACATCACCGAATATAAAGCATTGTTGCAAGGTGATTTCGAAAAAAAATTGTTTTCTTTTGCCGAAAGTATTGGTCGCCAAAATACATTTTGCATTATACCTTCTACATTTATAGTCGGATCTCAAATAGTGATATGTCGATGTTTTGTCTTGAGCAGGCCAATGCTTTGCTTTAATAGTCATTGGCCTCAAATATACCGTTCTTGTATTAGCCCACCAGATCTTAGTTCCTACCACCCTAATATCAAAATATTACAGCATGCAAAAAATCATTAAACTTTTGCTAAGGAAACTTTTCAATGATTCCAACAGAACTATTAAAAAAAAGATATATATTTACGTTTTGCCGAACGTAGGGTAGCCTGTTTATCATATCTTCGATATTTACAGCTTCTTGATTCTAGATTCGTCAATTGCCAGACGATGTACAACAGATTCTTCTTCCGTCCATAAATATAACGCGTACTTTATCGATCCCCAGAATGTTTTGCTGTCGATGATAACAGACCAAGATCCGCTAGTGAGTTCAGATGGCTATGCTAAGATTTTATCAGCCCGAAGTGAAGCAACGGCATGCATTCGTCAAATGTTGGGTCCACAAGTTCTTAATATCATAAACTTCGAGAGTGACTCATAATTCAATATGATCAATTGGACCAAACTTGAATTGACTGAGCCGCCATGAATTTTTTTTAAATTCGAGAGCCATTAAAAAATAGCCAACTTGGATCATTTCAAAGTATGATTGATTAAAATTTTTGGATTTTAAATTAATTTCGTTAATCCTTTTTGTATAAGTTAGGATAATATAGGTAAGTTCTATTTGGGATATGATGGGTAAGAACAATGGTTATTGAAAAATAAGACGAGAGAAAAACATCGATATATCACACTTTAAGATCCGACTATAAATATCGACGATATGACAAAAAATTTAAAAATGCTACCCCTACGTTCGGCAAAAAATTTATATATGTGACGCGCAAAATAGAAAGAGACCCAAGGGGAAAAACCGGTTTTGTTCAGGAGAGCCATTTTAAAGATTAAAATACGTGTATCTTACTTCATATAACGCCATCACTTCATATAACGCGCATATCTCTGGGAGGTAACACTTTTGGGGCATGGGATCGGTCTCATTCGATGCTCAGAAGTTGTCCACATCAAAAACAACAAGTAAAAGTGCTATATTCGTCTGTGCCGAATCTTAAATACCCTTCAAAGATGTAATTCTTCTTTCTTTCTTGCTAAAATAGAAAGTAGCTTTAATTAAAAGACAAAAAATTTAAATATTTAAACTTTTTGGTCACTTTCATGGTCCATAAAATATATTATTTGTTCAACCCTGGAGTCGAAATTTTGATTTTTTAAGATTTTAATACCAATTTTGTTCTTCCTAAATTATAAAATAGTTTTAATTAGCAAAAGCAAGAACGTCAATTGCCTATTTGGTTACTTTTATATATTTCAATTTTCCAACCCTGGAAACGAAATTTTAATTTTTTTGCTTATTTTTATCAGTGCAACGCTTCTTGAGGTATAAAGTAGTTTTATTTAAATTGTAGTTTTATTTAAGAAAAATTGCAAATTTTTTACCATTTTGGTAACTTTCATGTACCAAAATATATTGTACTTGGCCATCCCTAAATTCGAAAATTTATTTTTGAATTTTCGATACCAATTTTGTTCTTCCTAATTTATAAGACAGTTTTAGATAGCAAAAAACAACAACAAAAAAACATTTCCTATCCAACGGTCCAAGAAAGAAGTCTCTAGCTCTTCTGGGGCTTGGGAAAACCGATTTCACGTACAGACGGAAATGAGCTTAAATAGAGTGGTATTGAAATTCAGAAAGATCCGAAGTATGGTTCCAGAGCTGGGAAGCTTACACCTATTTCTCGACGCAAAATTTATACCAAAAATCAATTATATTTTTTAATGTTTGCAAATTAAACCTATTTCGTGCTTTGGGAAGCACGAAAACTAAAAAAATAATAAAATTTTTTCCAGGGATGGAAAATTAAAAAAATTTTTTTTTGGCCCATTCCGTATTTGTAGTACATGTAGTAACTAAAATTGTTAAAAATTTTAAGTTTTTCTTTAACAAAACCTCTTTATATGTCATGAAGATTTGTATTGGCCAAAAAATAATTTCTAATTCAAATTTTGCTTCCAGGGGTGGGAAATTGCATTTTTTTTATACGTGAAAATAATCAAACAGGCAACTGATGTTGTATTTTTGCTAACTAATCCTGTCTTATAATTTAGGAAGAACAAAATTGGTATCAAAAATTCGAAAATAAAATATCGAATCCAGGAATGGGCAAGTGCAATATTTAATAGTACATGAAAGTGACCAAAATGGTTAAAAATTTTAAATTTTTCTTTAAAAATAAATTACATGAAGCGTTGCACTGATAAACAAAATATTAAAATTTCGCTTCCAAACCAAACTGGTTACAAAATTTTAGTTTTTTTTAAGCAAAACTACTTTATACCTCATGAAAATTTCCATTGATAAAAAAAATTTTAAAATAAAAATTTCGCTTCCAGGGTTGGGAAGTTTAAAGTTTTTTTGGTACATGCAATATACTGTAGTACATGAAAGTGACCAAAATGGTTGCAAATTTTAAGTTTTCTAGGATTGGCAAAAAAAAAATATTTATGTAGTAATAATTTTAACGAACATTTTATATTGCTATATTAAATTTGAATTAAGATTCTATAGGCTAATTGTTAAAATTTTTACTACATACAAATTTAAGCTATGGCTTGAGCTACCCAATAATAAAAATTGGAAAAACGTTCACATGTACTTAAGTATAAAATTCAAACCAAAAAAGTTTGACTTAGGTATGATGGAACAAAAAATTCAGAAAAATGGGACATGAAGAAAAATAATCAAACGGTAACACGGTTATTATAACAATAACATGTTAACATCAGGTTGATACAGTTCCCGTATTCTTTTTCACAATAAAATTTGTGTAAATAGGAACTGTTATCACATTCAACTAAGCCACCTAATAAGTGGTGACAAACACAATACACATGAGCACTGATGATGAAAGGGTTGCGTCTTTCGAAAACAGCTGTTCTGCTCTGCTGTGTAAGTTGAATAAAACTGATGTTGACTTGCCTTTGTGCCTTGGAATATTTATCATGTCTTTCTGAGATTTAAATTAAAATTTCGAACAATTAGCCTATAGAATCTTAATTCAAATTTAATATAGCAATATAAAATGTTCGTTAAAATTATTACTACATACAAATTTAAGCTATGGCTTGAGCTACCCAATAATAAAAATTGGAAAAACGTTCACATGTACTTAAGTATAAAATTCAAACCAAAAAAGTTTGACTTAGGTATGATGGAACAAAAAATTCAGAAAAATGGGACATGAAGAAAAATAATCAAACGGTAACACGGGTATTATAACAATAACATGTTAACATCAGGTTGATACAGTTCCCGTATTCTTTTTCACAATAAAATTTGTGTAAATAGGAACTGTTATCACATTCAACTAAGCCACCTAATAAGTGGTGACAAACACAATACACATGAGCACTGATGATGAAAGGGTTGCGTCTTTCGAAAACAGCTGTTCTGCTCTGCTGTGTAAGTTGAATAAAACTGATGTTGACTTGCCTTTGTGCCTTGGAATATTTATCATGTCTTTCTGAGATTTAAATTAAAATTTCGAACAATTAGCCTATAGAATCTTAATTCAAATTTAATATAAAAAAATATTTAATTTCGCTTCCAGGGATGGGAAATTGAAATAATTTTTATACATAAAAGTGACCAAAAAGGTAACTAACGTCGGTTTTTTACTAACTAAAACTATTTTTTAGTTCAGAAAAAACAAAATTGGTATCAAGAATTAAAAAAAAAACCAAATTTTAGATTCCAGAGTTGGATAACTGCAATATTTTGTAGTACATGAAAGTGACCAAAATGGTTACAAATATTAAGCTTTTCTTAAATAAAACTATTTCATGCCTCATTAAGAGTCGCATTGGTAAAAAAAATTTAAATTTCGTTAAAGGGTTGGGAAATTGACGTAGTTGTTTTTGCTAATTCAAACTATTTTATAATTTAGAAAGAACAAAATTGGTATTAAAATCTTAAAAAATCAAAATTTCGACTCCAGGGTTGAACAAATAAAATATTTTATGGTACATGAAAGTGACCAAAATATTTAAAAATTAAAATTTTTATGTCAAATAAAACTATGTTACATCTTTTAATTAAACTCACTTCCTGTTTTAGCAAGAACGAAAAAAGAATTACATCTGTGAAGGGTATTTAAATATAGCACTTTTACTTGTTTTTTAATAGTTCTGTTGGAATTATTGAAAAACTTCCTAAGCAAAACTTTAAAGATTTTTTGCGATCTTTAATTTTCTGATATTAGGGTTGTACATTAGGATGGTACGAACTTAGATCTGGTGGGTAAATACTACAAGAGCTTATTTGAGGCCAATGACTATTGAAGCAAAACATTGCCCTTCTCGAGACAAAAACATCGATGTATCACTCTTTGAGATCCGACTGAAAATGTAGAAGATATAACGAAAAATGTATTTTTGCAAGCCCTACTTTTGAAAAAAAAAAAAAATTTTCAAAACCTCCATGCAACAATGCTTTATATTCGATGTTGTACGACGAACTGTTTTTTTGCCTGTAAGGCGAGACGCTAAAATATATATGTATAATAGACATATTTTCTTCAATAATCATTGTACATACTTACCCATCATATCCCAAATAGAACTTACCGATATTATCCTAACTTATACAAAAAGGATTAAAAAAATTAATTTAAAATCAAATAAAAAAAATATATATGTATAAGATAAATGTGTAAGTCTTAATTACATATCAAAATATAAAGCGTAATATTGAAAATTAATATTATGATCTGTAATTTTTTATAAATAAGTGAAAGAGATTTTATTCAATGAAATAAATATTATAAAATATTTATATAAATGACGAATATGAGGCATGCCGATATATACATGGTATATAAATATGTAAAATTAAATAAGTAGTGTGAAATATGAAACAAATACATAGTATTTGAAATATTTGAAAATAAATAATAATTTTTTTTAAATCGTTTATTCGACATATTGTCTCAATCGAATTAGTGCTTTTTGTTTGTTATGTGGTCAAGTATGTCCTACATGCCTGCATTTCATTGGTTCTTACACCAAATCATCAGTAGACATTAACCTGATTCCAAAATAACAAAACCTCTTATCTTATACATAAACTCCCAAAAATAATCATGACTGAAATTGTTTGCTGGACAAATATTCTAGAAGAAAATATAAAAAAATTCGTAAGCATCCGCCTCATCGACGACTAAATTAAAGAGGGTAAGAATACGTGTGAATGATCTCAGCCCAAGGCGAATTCATACCAGGTGGCCTTAGTTCAGAAATTGGTGATCAGCTGTTACCAAGGCAAAATTATTGAACTGTCTGTTCTTCTGGTTTTTCGTTTTTGTGTGCGGTCATTGTTTTTTCCAAAGCATTTCATTTGACAGTTCAATAAATTTTACACAGAGTTGCATAAGTGAGTTCACCTTGTATGAATTCGCCTTGGAAACGCTCGTATCTGGTATAAATTGAATTGATCCTTCGAGTGCGACTCCAACAAGAGAGAAAAACGTCGCACTGCATATAGTGAAGTATCCACAAACTATGACATCCGTTCGTAGCTCACAAGTTTTATTTTTATAGAAATATCAGTCCATATTAACAAAAAACTGAATAACACTCACCTGCAGAATATACGTAGCTCAGGCATCAAGTCGTCGATAGCCGTCAGTATATCTAATTATCAAATCTGTAAGTGGCTGAAAGAAGTTCTTAGGAAAGAAAAATTAGTATTTTTTTATTGCTTGTTACTATGATCTTTCAAAGTTATTTCTGTAGATCCAAGATGCGTACACACATACATACACAGTTCATACTAACAGTCATACATATGTACCTATGTATATTATTGTCGTTATATGCTTTGCACTTTCTTTTCTTTTTGTGCTTTTTTTCGGCATAACTAAACATTTCATTGAATCCCAAGACAAGAAAAACAAGAAATTTCAATAGGTGAGAACTTTATTAAATTCGTTCAATACTAATCAAAGATTTCGTTGTGTATTTGGTTGATTTTGAATTGATGTTTCTTATGTTGATGAAAGTAATTTTTTAAATAAAATCAACATTTCTTAGTGTTATATTTCGTTTAAGATGTCAATAGATTGTTACGTGATATTAGTATTTTATTGTGGAACTGTTAATTCTTTTTCATAATATTTAAAGACGCTGTACAAAAAAGTGAATGTGTGTATATAAGTTTGTCGTTCCCTCTGTAATGTTCTCAATATTAGAAACAATTTAATCAAATTTTACATTCGGGAAAAAATAGATTGGTACTAAAAATAAAATAAAATATTCGATTTCAGGGTTGGACCAAAGCATAAAGTAACAAAATAAATTAAAAATTTTGTTTTTGATTTTTGTTTGTGAATTAAACCGATTTCATGCATCAGAAATAATTAAATTGATATGAAAAACCAATAAAATGAAAAATTCGATTCTGTAGTTTAATCTACTGCATTTAACTGCAATTATTGAAGAAACTGTTTATAATGCGGTCCTTCAAAAGAACCTTAAATTGGATTTCATCGTATCTCGAAGGTCGACAGCAACGCGTTCGTTTTAACAACGTTTTCTTTAGAACTACTACTTATGTTAGATCTGGTGTTCCACAAGGCAGTCATCTTGGTCGCACTCCTTTTATACTGTATGTTAATGATTTACAATCCTCCGTACAATCTTCAGAAATACTAATCTATGCCGATGATATCAAAATATGTTGGAGTTTAGATAACTAACTTAGCCAAACATATCTCCAAAAATTTATATATATGAATTTTTCCAGAAAAGTTAACTCTGAATGTTTAGCTTTGGCTGGTTACTTATTGCAGTGCGTCGATGTGTTTGTTGATCTAGGAGTTCTTTTCGATCGCAAACTTCTTTTTACAAATCACATAACGATGTGTTTGTTGATCTAGGAGTTCTTTTTGATCGCAAACTTCTCTTTACAAATCACATAAATACATGTCGTAATAAGGATCGTGGTATATTTTCTTTCAAGAAATAAATGATCTTTCATTAACGAGGCATCTTTACACTTCTCTCGTCGGACCTATTCTGGAGTCTGGCATCCTCATTATAATATCCACAGTTTCTAATTTCTACTCTTCGTATTACGTAATATATATACCAATTGTGTATCAAATTTGCCATCCTATGTATCCAGACTATGGCGAATTAAGCTTCCTATATCAAGGAGTCAAAGAAAAGTTTTTAAAGAAATATTTGTTATTAAATTCATAAATATTGACATATCTTTTGAGTTTTTGGTCAACCAAATGTCATTTAATATACCGGAATGTTCCTTACGACAATACCGTCTTCTGGTACTACAATATTCTCGCCAAAATTACTCAAATGCCGATCCATTTCGTAGAATTTTTTATAATTTTAATGAATTGCATAACGGTATTGATATATCTCTTAATGTAAAATTAATTAAATTACATGAATGGTTATACATATGTTATTTGACATCTATTTTTTATGTGTTGTGGTTCAATTCAGTTAAAACACAATCTTGTAGAACGGATTTTTAGGATATAAAAGTGCAAGTCGATCCAATTTATATATTGAAAGAAATAGTGGTCTTGAAAAGAAAAGCTTAAACGTGGCCTGTTGCCGTTGGCATAAAGGGAAATCAATAAAACAAAAAAATTCAATTCCTTTTATGTACCAAAATGATATCTATATAAAAGAGAATGTGTCATTTTGCTCAACTTTTTTACTGATTGAAGCCGCAGAGAAAAGAATTAATATACGCAAAACACTATTTATTTGTATGTAGACAAACACAAGCTTTAAAATCCACACGCATCGTAAAGTTTATTTCAAGTTGTTGGTAAAATATAAAAGTAAGACAATATCTAAGCTTTTAAACTTGATGAATGTGTAAATATTAATACACGTACAACCATTTGCACAGAAAGAGTCAGATTTAAAAGCACGCATTGCCAACCTTAAATAAACTAAAATAAAAGAAAAACAACAAAATAGTTTCAAAAGTCACATCAACTTTACAATACAATAGAGATAACCAAAACTTAAAAAACATTTTAAGGTTATAAAGTTTATAATATAAACATTTGTTACCGGTTATCAATTTACCCATAAAATATGTTGTAGGAAGTAACTACTATCACAACATCACAGAGCATTTCCACTATCCATAGAAGTTGCCTTCTCTATAAATTTCATGTCGGCATTGAACATAGACGGGCACTTTGCAGCACCAGTACTTTTCCAGTATACATATTTTTTACTGGTACCGCACTTCAATTTTCATACCAGTAAATATACATATATATTTTTACTGATTACTGAAAAAAAAATTAGTATTCAGTAAATTTTACTGATTACTGAAAAAAAATGTCAGTATTCAGTAAATTTTACTGATTATTGAAAAAAAATTCTGTAATCAGTAAAGTTTACTGAATACTGAAAAAAATCAGTAATCACTAGATTTTACTGATTATTGATTACTGATAGGAATGCAGTATTCCATCTAGTAAAAAGATGCTTAAAAAACAAGAATTATAAAACTGTAAGAATTTTCGTACTCAATGAAATTAATATATTTATAAATAAATATTTATTTCCAATATAATTATATTATTAAGTTTCTTTAATTGAACCGATGAAAATCTCTAGATACTGCAATCTAATCATTAAGCAGTAAAATTTACTGATTACTGAATTTATTTTCAGTATTCAGTAAATTTTACTGATTACTGAAAATAATTTCACTAATCAATAATTTTTACTGATTACTGAGTTCTTTTCAGTATTCGGTAAACTGATTTACGGAATACTGATGTTTTTTCAGTAATCAGTAAAATTTACTGAATACCGATTTGTTTCAGTAATCAGTAAAAATTTGAAGTAAAATTTCATTGCCAGTAAATTTTTACTGATTACGAAAACGCTTACTGCAGTAAAAAAGTAATGCAGTATGCCCATGTATGGTATTGAATATATTTTGCTATATTGATTAACCTTTACATCTACAGCAGCATTTGCCTTTTCAAACCGCAATTTCTTTTCGTGCATGATTAGGAAAAAAACATGAAAAAATGTGAATCATGCATTAGTTAGGTGCAAAATAAAACATTGAATTTTGTCTTTGAGTTCCAGCAATTCAAATAGTATGAAACTATTATTGCAATATAGAAAAATGTGAGAATTTGAATATGAAAGTACAGAACAATTTGGGATTACATTGCGGCAAATAAGTGGAATATGTTTTAAACACTGCTGTTTTTCATAATGCGTAGCTCAGACTCGTTGGTGTTCTGCATTTGACCGCTTCCTTCTGTTGTATCCATAATCTTCAGAACACAAACTCTGTTATGTAAATTATGCACGCAGAAGCACTCACACCCATAGTATAATAAAAGAGAGCCATCTCTTTGCTTATCGCTTGATTGCATATTATGACAGGCATTTGTCCGTGTAATACGAGCATCTTTCTTTATTTATGTTGCAATCTCATATCATGAGATTTGCTAAAATTACCGTTTAAAAAACCGAAGACCAATACTTAATATATCTATTATGACAAATCTTATGAATGGTAGCATCTATTGTGACTCCCGTCACAAGAGGTGAGACTCGGGGGTACTGACTCGGTGGCTACCCGACATCTGGGAAACTGTGTTTATGCCATCACCGAGACTGTAAAATAATTGATGGGCTCTTTTCGCAGACCAACATACATATATCTGTTCTCAAAATAGCTTGAAAAAACTTAAAATTTAGTACGAGTTGTTTTTCTGTACAGATTTCAGAATACAGCAAATAATGGGTGATTTTTTAAGAGTTTTAGGAATTCATTTAAAAAGAACAAGTAAAAACGTTATATTCGACCGGGTCGAATCTTAAATACCTTCCAAATATTTAGTAAGTAAATTTAAAATGTTTAACTTGGTGGGACAGAGTTGATTTATATAATATCGTACGTCAACACCCACTACAGTGGGCGGGGTTCAAAAAAATGTTTTCCACAGACGAACGTATGGGCATTGCTAGACCGTCTTATCACTTCATCACTGATCAATAATATAATTACTTTATATAATTCTCTTTGGAGGGTATTAAAACTGTATTTTTGGCTTTGGCAAGGGCTGTGGGGGAGACATTTCACATTCGTCGTAAAACTCTAAAAATAAATGTTTGAGATAATTATATATATTTTTTTGATAGGGTCATTTAGGGGGCAAAGGGGGAGGAGGATGTAGGGCACAGTAGTGCCAGGTTACATCTCAGCTTCGTCATTATATATTAAACCTAGATAGATAATCATATTCTGACATACGTTAAAGATAATCATGCGTAAAATATACGTATGATTTTCAATGAGCATATATTCACTATTTTTAAATTAATTTAGAATAGACTTATGTAGACTAAACATCTACATATAAATTAATCAAAAATATCACCACCTTAAATATATTTATATATGTTTATTATGAGAAAAATCAAACACAATAAAACTTTATAATGAGTCAACTAAACATAGAAATCATATTTGTTTGAAAACTTATATGTAATCACGCGTCATTTTGACTCATGTAGAGCGTATATTTCAATCTGCACACCGACTGAGATGTCCAAAGGGCGCAGCGGCGAATTAGCGCTATTTAAAAAGAAATTGCAATATTTTGGAAGGGAATGCTTAAATTTTACGCAAATTAACTTTCTAGGGTTAAAAATGTTATTTTTAAGGAATATAGGCTTGAGTAAAATAATTTGTTAAATTTTTACACTATTTTTGCATATAATACCGCCCAGTAATGAGGGTGGGGTCCAAAAATATTTTTATTTTATGACTCCAAGCTTAATCCGTTGGACCTTCTTTAATATAAAAATATATCATTTGCTTAACAAAATTACAAAAAATCCTTAAAAGTTATGTTGCTTTTTAGAGGTTGGTTTATTTCTTCTTAGGGGAACTTTTTTCCCTCTCGCCCGATTTACCCCATCCCCGAACCTAACCTGTGCTATCCTTCAAGATATATTTATACCAAATTTCAAGAGTCTAGCTCCTTTCGTTTGGACTGAATAGAACAGACGGACGGACATGCAGAGATCGTATTAGATTTCATCACTGATGAAGAACATATATACTTTATGGGTTCTCAGATAGATATTTCGCTGCGTTACAAACGGAATGACAAAGTGAATATATCCTCCATCTTCTTTTTTGGAGGGTATAAAAAGTTACAAATAAAATTTAAAGATATGTATGAAATATATATTTGCGTCGATAGATTTATATAATTCAAATAATGAACATACGCTGGGTTCAATTTCGACATGCTCCCTCCAACATATCGGCCGGTATCTCATTCCTACATTCTTCAATATTGGTTTCCGATGGGTCACCCATTGTGGGCTTATCCCGTAGCCATGATCCTTAACATAGTCCGCAAAATGCGTTAAATAGCACGATGTAGACGACCAATTGGATCGATTTTGCGAAATTCTTGCCATCGTGCGTGAAAGTACGTGATTGAAAATAATACGTTCGTAAACGTGCGTGATCGTCAGCGCCTTTAATCTTGCAGTGCGTGAAAAGTATGTGAGTTCCTTGATCGTGCGTGATCGTGAGCTTAATTTTTTTTATCTTGGACCAGCACTCAGGGGATAGCCCCTACATATGCAGTGCATTGCGCCGGAACTAGAAAGGAGGGGATAGTATTAAGGGGACAGTTGAAGAATTTTACTCACTCGCATTTCTCTAATAATAATATGCATAGAAATACTATATAACAAGACAACAACATGATTATGTGACTGACGTATGTACATACGTATAATTTTTTGAAAATGAAATAAAGAATAAACTTTTTTTGATTTTTCTATAAAAGCAAATAATTTGAATCGGATATGGGCGAGTTCATGATCAGCATCCAGATGATGCACAAGTGATAATCTGCACCTTGCGACTGGAGATTATATATGATTTTTATTAAAACATAATTTACTATCCGTTCGCAATAAATTATCTATTATTAGTAAGTACTGAAGGATACTTAAGCACAGAAAAATGCCAGCAACACAGAATTAAAAAAAAACACATTTAATAATTTATATTCTCCTATTTCGTCTAGGATACATTGCTGTCAAAACGAACATGTGTTGCAAGAACAATTAATCGAAATTACATTTTAAAGGAAAAATTACTGCCAGCAATCCAATGAATTAAATCGTTGCAAAAGAAGAGGAAGCACATGGAAGGAAGGACAACGAAATACAGAGAATCAAATAAAAAAAAATTTTAATTGTAAATTGCTTAGCGATTCCATGTGCAAAAAGCACAAGGACCCTCAATAAATTCGATGTTTTACTGTTCCTTTATATATGTTTTGCCTTTTCAAGGGACTTCGCTTTTTTTTAATGTATATTTGTATGTAAGCGTATATGCTTTGGTTTCGTAATCGTTTAGTTCATAAATTGCTAAAGCGTATAATTCATTTTCTCATCCGTTTTCATTTTGACGCTATTGTCTAAAATAATCTATGACAAAAGAGCAAAGCTTAACTAGAAAAATAAAACAAAAGGATTTTTCTTGCTTTTTTCCGTCTATTCAGTTTACATAGACAGACAGCATTCACATTGTGCACAGTGGTGTTGGTGGTAATAAAATAGGGTGCCGTATTTTCGAACGAATTAGCTGGTTTAATATGTAGTTAGAAAGATTATTAGCTTTTTTGTTTACATAAAATCTAGGATCATGAATATAACAGCTTTATGGACTTACCTATGTTCATGGTATTTAAACTTTATTAACTAGCAGTTTTTGTAAATAAAATAAAAACAAGCAGTAAGAAAAAACATACAAATTTACGTGTGTAACCGAACAGTTAAAAAATATTAAAGCAAAAATAATTGAAATTACCTATTTATTATATTTACTTGCCGCAGAACGTATTGTACTTTACGAATGCTTATTACGTGTACATAAGAGCTTCTATAGAATATATTAATCGGTTAAGTACTAATCTGCTTACCGCTTAATTAATAACCAATTAGCCACTCCATTTACTTAAAATTAAACATTTTAACAATATTTAATATTATCGTTGTTGTGTTTAATATTTTTAGCGAGTACAAAATTTTTTAATACAACATAAACACTGAAACACATTTTAGAAATACATAAATTTGTTTTGTAGATGTTTTAGTGCTCAACTTGAGCAGAATAAGTCTGATGACAACAGAGGAAACTGTCTTTTGGCGGATAAACTAAAATCCAAACAGGAATCTAATGGTATTAGGGATTTCATTATCAGTATTGCCAGTAAAATTTCACACATTTTAGTTTCCAAAAAAGTAAATTTTTCCAAAAAAGATACTTTTTGAAAAAAAAATTTTAATCCATTTTTATTAACATAAATGTTGAATTTTTTAAATTCTTCCAGATATAAATTCTTCAGAATAACCTTGGCCATTTAACTGAAGAAATTAATGAATATGGAAAACTTTTTAGTGACTTTAAGACTTTAGATAGTTTACAATCACCATCCATAATTCGCCACAAAAGCCCCAGATTGTTCAATAAAGATAACAATACTTCTGAAACAATCAATCAATATGTAGTTAATACGATTAACGACGGATCCAGATTAACTAAAAATTCTCCTCCAAGAACAACTATGCCTAATGCCTCAGATAATATGGTAACATTAATCATGTCAACGATATGAATAATGACTCATCAACGGCCGTGCCTCTAAATAATGCTTCAAAATCTCTAAGCACCGCTCAATTAAGTAATTTTCATGTCTCAACTTCCGCCCCTTTAACCTCAATAGCGAGCTCGTCTACAGTTAATAATCAAACATTAACAGCCCCAAGGGAGTTGCTTACGATTCCTCCGAAAAAAAACAATATTTGCTACACGTTTCGCATCGGATACAAAAGCTGAAGATATGAAATGGTATATTCAAAAGAAATTTGAAAATTGCTCACCACAGGATATCCTCGTTTTTAAAATAAACTCTAGAAATCGAGCTTCATTCAAAATAATTGTACCGGAAGTAATGTTTCAACAAATTGTTGGTCAAGAGTTTTGGCCTAAGAATGCTCTAGTACGTGAATTCATTTATAAAGATGATAATAATGCTCGCTTGCCTAATTTAGTGCACCCCAATCCAAAAAACTAATATCTATTTTATACCAAAATGTCAGGGGTATTAATTCAAAATTGTCATCGATTTACCGAAACAGCTTTGGATATGACAACGATATTATAACATTCACTGAAACCTGGCTTAGTACTAAAATTAATAATACCGAAATAATGTGTTCCAGATACCAAATTTTCAGAAAAGATAGAGAAAGTTGTCAAACAGCCAATAATATTGTAAAAAAATCGGGTGGTGGTGTTTTAATTGCTGTCTCAACCATGTTTTCGTCGGAAGAAATTATACTGCATGATTTTTTGCACATTGAGTTAATATGCGTATTAGTGAAAGTACATAAACAGCTTATGTATATTATATGCTTGTATATTCCTCCTAACTCGCAATATTCTATCTATGAAGATTACCTAAACGCTATAAATGTTATTGGAGATAAAGTAAATTGAAATGATCTTATACTTGTGCTGGGAGATTTTAGTATGCCAAATGTGTCCTGGAAATCTGTGACTGATTGTAATTATTTGTCACATTTTCAATCTTCGGAGTTATCACAGTATTTCATTAACAGTTTACTGGAGTGCTGCCTTATTCAAATCAATTGCATCACAAATAGTTCTGATAAATTGTTAGACCTTGTATTTGTTAATGAACCGTCAGACTTTCGATATCGCCGCATACCCCGCTTTCAAATCCTGAAGATAGTTATCATCACACGATTGAATTAACTCATATCGACCAACCTCTTCGATTGTCAAATACATCTTAGCAAAATAAAATTTTTCGTTTTAAATCAATAAATTACATTAAACTTCAGCGTGAACTCTCTCAAATCGACTGGTTAAATGAATTATCTTATGGCAATGATTTAGACAAAAGTATCGAAAAATTTTACCAGATACTACACAAATGCTTCCTATCTTCAATACCTAGAGTACTACCTGCGCCCTGCCATGGTCCACCTTGGATCACTAAACGACTTTCAAGACTTAAAAACCAAAAGAGTAAACTATTTAAAAAGTACAAGCAAAATGCATCTCAACTGAATTATTCTATGTACTCCTCAGGAAGATCTAGATATACCATTGCTAATCAACTGACTTATAGTGCTTATTTAAACAGGGTAAAAAATAACTTAAAAAATGATCCCAAATCTTTTTATAAGTTTGTCAATTCGAAAAGGTGTGTGTCAGATTTCCCTTCTGTTATGAAGTTTAAAGATTGTGAGTCTTCAGATGATAAAGTTATAAGTAACATGTTTGTTGACTTTTTTGCATCAACCTATTCATCGTCTACGTTTGGCAATATCGAGCAATATTCTTACCATATCCCTGAATCAGTGAATTTTAGTGTACCCCGTATTGAGCAGCAAACTGTTTTGGCTTATATGAAAAATCTAAAACTTTCGTATGTTCCCGGTCCTGATGGTATTCCTAGTAGTATTTCAAAATACTGTCCTCATTTACTACTCACTCCATTGACCTATTTATTCAACAAATCACTCAAATTGAGTTATTTTCCTCCAATTTAGAAGAAATCGTTCATCATTCCGCTGTTCAAATCTGGATCTAAAGCTGATATATCAAATTATAGAGTTATAGATAAATTGAACGCTATACCAAAGTTGTTTGAGCAACTCTTATGCGATACACTGTCTTATCAAGCAACATCTATCCTTTCTTCTGCGCAGCATGGCTTCTGTAAAGGTCGATCAACTATTACGAATCTCTTAGAATTAACAACCTTAGTTAACGATGGATTTGTCACTGGCAAACAAACAGATGTCATCTATTTTGATTTTAGTAAGGCCTTTGATAAGGTGAATCACAACTTACTTATTCATAAGCTTGATCGAATTGGATTTGGAACGCCTCTAATAAAATGGGTTGAATCTTATTTGAAGAACAGAATGCAGTGTGTCAAGTTCCGCAATATGCTTTCTACTGATATAAATGTTATATCAGGTGTGCCTCAGGGTAGTCATCTCGGCCCACTTTTATTTACGTTATTTATTAATGATCCTCCCTCCGTTGTTGAAAACTCAAATATACTAATGTATGCAGATGACATAAAGTTGTACTTATCGTTTGACTGTATTGACCAACAGTTGCGTCTCCAAGCTGACATTATACACTTAACCACTTGGTGAGTTAATAATTTAATGGAGCTAAATGTGAAAAAGTGCAAATACATGATTTTCTCAAGAACAACTCCAATCAATGGACTCTATAAAATGAATAATGTTGTTCTTGACCTATTGGATTCATTTAATGACTTGGGAGTTATTGTAGATAAAAAACTGGACTTCAGGTGCCATATATCTTCGACTATTAACAAAGCTACTGGTGTTCTGGGTTTTATTAAACGCTGGGCTAAGGAGTTCTTTGACCCTTACACAACCATGATGTTATTTACTACTTTAGTTCGTCCAATACTTGAATACGAATCTGTTGTATGGGACCCACAATATCTTTCACATTCAAATAAAATAGAGTCAGTACAAGTGCAATTCTTATTATTTTGTCTTCGTGGTCTTCCTTGGAACTCTAATAAAAGATTACCATCTTACGAGAGACGCCTAGGACTTATTAAGCTCCCAACCCTAAGGAGCCGTCGGCAAATGCTAAATGTTACCTTTCTGCTGAAATTAATAAACGGCTGCGTCACTTCTCAATTTCTCCTGAGCAAAATAAACTGGAATATACTCAATCGTCCCACGAGATATTATAGCTTCTTGAGAAATAAGTTTTACACTACAAACTATAGTAACTTCGATCCCTTTCGGAGAATTTGCAATGATTTTAATAGACTTTACGCTTGTATAGATTTCAACAAAAGTATTGATGTCGTAAAAAATGATATAATTTTATACATATCTTAACCGCGGTATTCATAAAATTTAAAATGAGTTTGAAATGTATTTTAATCAAATTTTTTATACAAAATTTTCTTAAAAAGATTTCAAATAGGTTTTATTTTTTTATGAATACCGGGGTAACTCTTTACAAAATTAATTATAAATAAATTTTTAATTTGGTAAATCGACATTTGTTAAAGGCATACTTTTTGTTTTTACTGTAATTTGTCTTGTTACTATTGTAAAACAAAGCTTTATCGATTCCATTTATATATATATATATATATATATATATATATATATATATATATATAAATATATATATACATATATGCATAAGAAAAGAGGTTTTTAAATTTTCAAAACTGTGGTTAAAGTCTACTGACGATTTGATAAAGCACCAATGAAATGCATATGGACATTGCTTAACCACCAACAAATAAATTTCATTTATATAATATATATATATATATATATATATATATATATATATATATATATATATATATATGTACTTATCATTTCTGAAACATTGTTATATATTAATTGTATCAGTCTGTAAGGATTAATCCATAGACTAAATAAATAAATAAATAAAAAATAAATAACATTTTTGTTTCATATTTAATGAATATTGTAAAGAAAATGATATTATATCAATTAATTTTTATGTTTATTTAAGTAATTTTTATTCAGTCTGAAATTATTACTGTAAAGATCGTTATTGTTTTCTTCTAAAATTTCATCTTAACACATACTATAGATGCAGAAGAACTTAACAACAAAATGAATGTTATTTAGTTGTCAGTGTTTCTTTTAGTATTCATAACGAAATGATAACTTTAAAAAACTTCGTCAGAAACGGAAAATTTAATATCTTATGTCCAAGGCAGATTTACGAGGTACTCTCAGTAGCGCAACTGTATATTGAATTTTCCTTGGTGCGTGATGAACTACTGTCAAAAGTTTATATACAAGCCACATAAAAAGTTTTTTTTTCTTAAATCTTCCTTGTTAATGATGCTTCTTCTTCCTTGATTTTGACATTAGCTCTAAATTTTCTACCAAAAATATACGTGTGGCTGTCGGTGTTGTTAATTGTTGTACTAGTGAAAGTACCTGGTAAATCTTCTTTGGTCTGTACATTTTGCGTACAGATTCAAAAGATACGACGTCAGGATTATACATGGTACCCGAAGTCATCAAAATATACGATTTTTCGTATCCCAATGGCATCGCTGGTTATTATGTATACATATTTAGAAAATCTATTAAAGAACTGTGTTCGATTGTTGTTATAGCCTCCAAAAAAGAATTGGAGGGTATATTCACTTTGTAATTCCGTGTGCAGAATAGATTTGCTGAATTATAAACAGGCCAAGTTCATAAATGGGCTGAATTGGGCCAGAGGGAAGGAAGTTCCCTTAGAAGAACTAAGCCAACCTCTAAAAAGAACATAATTTTTATAATACTTTTTTGTAATTTTGTTAAGCAAATGGTATATTCTTATGTCAAAGAAGGTCAAACGCGTTAAACTTGGAGCCATAAAGTCAAAAAAATAAATTTTTGTACCCAACCCCTTAAGCAGGCGTTTTTATATGCAAAAATGTGTTATTTTATAATATTATTTATACACAAAATTTTTTATTTACCTAATTCCTTTGATTTATATGAAAATTATTTTAATAAATGTATAAAATTTTTTATATAATTGAAAATTGTTAGCCTACTTCTGTATTCTAAATTTTAAGTAATAATTAGATTACAGTATGTATTAGTGTAATCTTTTTTATCACTTTTATAATTACAAACTACTCGTTCATGTTTAATTATTTGATTTACTTCATGTATTTGTAATTTTGTTTTATTTTGTTCAATTTTAAGTATTTTTGTATTTTCAAAATCAAAATCATGCTTATTTGAAATAGCATTTTTTATTTAGACACAACTATTCATCGTAAACAAAATGGAAAAGTTATAACTAATTGGTATCATAAAGATATTTCATCCAATCGAATTATAAATTATTATTCAGCTCATCCATATCATATGAAAGTTAATACAGTTAAACATTTTAAAAGAAAAATTTTTTGTTTATCACATAAAGAATTTTGGTTTAATAATATTAAAAGAGTTAATACCATACTTGTTAAAAATAATTATCCTCAGATTGTTGTCAAAAAACTTATATATTCTGTTTGTCAACAACATAAAATAACAAGAAATAACCAAAATAAAACATGTATGAGTTATATATTTATCCAACAAAATGAAACTATTAACTCATCAAATATTGTAAGACAATCAAAATCCTTAGTAAATTATGCATCGATGACATATATTCCAACATTAACTGAAAAATTGTCAAAAGTTTTTAAATATTTTACACCAAATGTTCAACTTGCAATGAAACCGCCAATAATTTCAAGCAACAAACAATGAATCTAGCAATAATGCATGATTGATGTATATTTTTCTTAATTAAAGTAACATTTCATTAACTGTGGGTGCTGTTGGCTGAAGTAGTAGAACACGAGACTATGAAGCGGAGGGTCGTGAGTTCGAGCCCGCGCTGAGTCATGAAATATTGTGTTGAATGTTTCTAAACAGCATTATTACGTGGTTGTGTTAGTTGTTGCCAGCCTGTTTCAGTGATGAAGGTATAGTCACTGGTCACTGAACATAATTGGCAGCGACTGACACTATCATGTACTAAAAGCAGAGTAACAGCACCCACCTTCGTCGGCCTTGTAGCTAAAATTAGCCAGCGAAGTAAAAAGTTGAAATAGCTACAAAAACAACTGTCTATCTTCTCATCTTTCCTAATCTGTCCCCTCAATACTATCCTCTCGTTTTCAGTTCCGGCGCAATGCATTGCATAATAGGCGTCATCCCCTGAGTGCTGGTCCTACTCCTAAAAAAAAAAAAAAAAAAAAAAACTGGTTATACGAGTGACTAACTGATTAAACCAGACGACTATTTAACTGAGATATGTTAGACACTAACAGATTAGCCTTTGCTACAACCTTGAATCTGTCAACGTTATTAAGGAAAAAAGTCCAAAAATACAAGAAAATCGTCTTTGTTTGCTTGACAAGCACTGTTAACTTTAAGAAATCCCGTTAGGCGTTATTTATACATTCTTTCTTAGTACCACTAGGATGCCAATCAGATGTGCAAGTATTTTTTTTTTGGAAGGATTTGTATTTGTACTCACATTTTTGGAGATGGCTAAATTGACCATATTCTGTGCCTGATTTCTGTTAGTTTTCTGGTAGAAAAAATATTAATAGTTAAACTTATGTTATTTGGTTTAGGGCAATGCATAGAATAATACTGATGTGCTTCATACAAATCTAACATATGTACATATGTATATATTTAATGTAATTTATTTGATAAAAAAAATTGATTTGTTTGTATGTCAATCTGCCAGCACTTCATTGGATCTTACACCGAATCGTCGGTAAACTCCCAAAAATTCAACAAACTTCTCAAATTCTTTCTATTTTGAGTATTAAAAACTTTCAATAAGTTTTCCGCTAAGAAAATTTAAAATTTTCTAAAAGGAGTGGGAAATTACTAGTTTTACCCGTTGTCTATTTTCACCAGATCTCAATGTTTTGAGTTCCTACGAAGCTTTTCTGACTATTGCTGAGAAGCCGTCACTATGTCTGTATGTATATGTTTGTGTATGTAAGTATGTGACCTGCTTGTAACTTTTAAACGGCTGAACCGAATCGAACCAAAAAGATGCGTTTCAAAGGGTTTCTTCAACTTAGATTTCTTGCGAATTGGAACTGTTTCGAACCGATACGTTTTCGGATGTTAAAAAAACTGAGCTCTGAAATTATATATCTGATCAATTAGAGTTCAAATCAAGATTGCCGCATATCAAAGGTTTATTTCAAACCTTGGTTTCTGTGAATAGTAGATTTCGAGAAATATCAAAAATAAACTGAACATTTTTTTTTTGAAGATGTTTTTTAGAATAACTTTTCAGATTGATTCCAAAAACTATCTTAACAATCAAAAACCACATCGCGCGCTGCTAACCGAATTCGAAATATTTTTTTTTTCAAAACGCTCCGAAGTTATATATGTGATCAATTAGTGCTCTCGATTCTTTATAAGTATCGAACAACTATATCAATCACGGCTTATCACGTGGAAATCGGCTGATCCATTCGAAAGTTGTAGCAGTTTTAAATTAAAATATAATTTTTAGCGGTTAAAATTAACAGGAAGTTGCGGCGATGGTCTTTAAGGTCAACCGTTTTCCATATTGTTGTTTTCTCATAATACCATATTTATTTTATATGAAGTATTTCTTAGATTAAATCTCCTGATGTTGATAATTGCGCCTTGATGTTTCTTTTGGCAGTGTATGTGATTGAGGTCTTTAATAAATTTACTCATTTGAGATATTAACTGTCAAATCTGGTCACTGTGCCACATCTCACCACATGCACACGAACATATGCACCAACATTAAGTCAAAGCACCATAACTACCGATACTAACCCATGCATTCGTTTGAGCTTACAGGAGCATCAAGTTTAGCAGCGAAACGGGATAAAAAAAGAGAACAACTAGTGAATAAAACCTAAAGCGAAACTACAACAAAACGATAAAAAGGATTTCAATGTGTTGCCACAAAAGCAGAAGAAAGCTTAAAATAAAATCTAAAAATTGTTAAATGCTGTTGTTAAATCTAATGCATGTTAAAATGTGCACAGCCCTGCTCTCTTTGCCTTTTGCAAATAACCATATTTGAACTATTTGCCTAAGTGTAAATGTGTATATGTGTGTGTGAGTATTTTAGCAGTTTGTGTTCCTTTTAGTAAAAATACGTTCGGATGTGTGCATATGTGCGCAAGTGTCTGGTATAAATAGTGTTTATTGTATAGTGAGTATCAGTGATACTTTTTTCCAGAATTTGCGGTCAAACTAGAAGTAACATCGTTTGGGGATTAAGTACTTGCGTTTAACCACTTTGTATGTATGAAAATGAATGAATATATGTAAGTACATATCTATACATATATTTATTTTGTATTCTTGTAATATATTTTACTAAATATCTCATCTCAAAATGGTTGGCTTAAAATTGATGTATGTATGAGCAACAGGGTCTTCAAGGAATTCGTTGTGCGAAATAGCTGTACGGAATATTTTTATATATTTATAATATGAATTAAATATATTCTTCCTCTTCTCTGTTCTAAAAGCATTTATGTAATTGTGTATATATATTTAACTGAACAAATAAACTGATTTTGTAATAATCGTAGATTTTTCTTTTTTAATGGGCTAATTGTACGAGTAGTTA
This sequence comes from Linnaemya tessellans, assembly GCA_951800035.1. NCBI lineage: Eukaryota > Metazoa > Arthropoda > Insecta > Diptera > Tachinidae > Linnaemya > Linnaemya tessellans. Next base: position 62,230,770 of record OX637536.1, read on the forward strand.
TACTCGTATTTATATTTGAATTTTTTATATAATTTTCTATTTACATATATGCGTAAGTACCAAGTGATATTGCCGAGTTAGAAGTTTGCCTTAATATGTTATTTTAACTATGACGAGCTTGGTTGTCTTTATGATCTCTTAATGCACAAAGATTTTGGATAGAAACCATGTCCCCAAATTTTGATCGATACCGAATGCCGCAATTTACCCCTGCACTTATTTTTCACATTTATGTTTTTCTGTAGACCTTGTGCCTTTCTGCTAAGTTTCTTTAACCAAGACCTATCTGCTGACTTCTTTTCGGCTGTCTAGTTAGAGCCGAAGAGCCTCATGATTTAGATGGGCTTGAGTACAAATAAGAGGGGAACCTAGATCTCTCCATAAAAATGTTCCGTTTTCAGATTTTCCTTTTTAGCTGTGCATGGAGGCCTATCTTAATATTAAATTTCAATTCTTTAATCATAGCGGAAATGCCACATGCTTAATTACAAATAAGGAGGAAATGTTGACCCCTTGATGTAAATATCCCGTTATTCTCTTTTCTGTTATTTGTTAACCAAGGCCTATCTGCTTAGAGAATTTCTTTCTGCTCTCTAGCTATAGTGGAAGTTCCCCACAGTTTAGATGCCTTAAATGAAAATAGGAGGGGAACTGACCTCAAGAGCAAAATTTTCTGTTTGCGCCTAAACCAATCTGTACATACCAAATATGCACTTCTTACACTTTCATATCGCTCAAATCTTTTACGATGAGCTTTGAAATATTACATAGGTACAAGGCTACCTATACAAGTTTCAGTTGTGTTTAAAATTTTTAAAATTTGTAACGACGCAATGCAAGGTAACACTTTCAACAAAGTCGTGACCAAATGAATTTGACACATGATCTTAATGTAGATTTCACCGAATCCGAATTTGAAGTCAGAATGGTCAAAAGTAGAACAGACTACGAGATATTGCAAAACTACCGTTATTTGAGTTTTTAAAAAAGATGATATCACTTTAATAAAAGAATCTTGGTAAGTATTAGATAGGTTTTTATTTCTTTTTTCTACTTGAAAGAAAATAAAGTTATTAAAACAACCACGGGTTGCTTGTAAAAATTGATCAAGAAATAACTGAACTACAGTGAAAAAAAGTTTAAATTTCACAAAGAATTTAATGGTTTTTTGCAATTGAGCTTTTTGCAACTTAGTTTTTTTTTCAAATAAAAAAATAATATAACACAATTAAATATAGATATATGTAGTAGGTTAGGTTAGGTTAGGTTGAAAAAGAGGGGCATAAGCATCCCAATCCGTCATGGATTACACTTAGGCCTCGTAGGCCTGTTGTGCGCTCTACAATAAGGAGTTCCCATTCCACTGTAGGGAGCCTCCACCGATACCATGGAAACCTCTGAGTTTGATTACGTCAAGAACTTAGTTTCTTCAATGTACTTCCTTAAGTCTTTCCAATTAGAGCCCCTAAGGAATTCCATCTCCTGTATAATCTCCTGATTAAATGTTTGTCTTCTGACTTGACTAAAAGCTGGACAGTAGTACAAGTAGTGCTCCAGTGTCTCGTCCTCTTCCTGGCAGGCCCTGCATGTTATATCGCCAACGATACCCATTCGTGCCAGGTGAGTCCTTAACTCTGTATGTCCTGTTCTTAAATAAACCAACCTCCGTAGTGTTGGCCTACTCAATGCTAGGACCTCCTTTGTCCTACTACCATGTGGGTCCCCCCATCGAATTCTAGTCACCCTACCTACGGTAGAGTGCTGCCAATCTCTCGTATGCAATTCTATAGCCCATCGCTTTAGTTCGTTCTTAAAAACCTGAAATGGCTTCGGACTATCTAGTGTTATGTTCGCCATTAATGCTCCCATCTTTGCTAGCCTATCTGCCTCAATATTTCCAGGTATCATCTGATGTCCTAGAATCCATATTATCTCTATGCCCCCACATTGCGTGTATGAGTTATTCTCATCCTTGCACTGTAGTACACACCGATATTGAACCACATGATTCCTCAGGGCCTCGATGACCTTCCTACTATCCGTGAATGTACGAATCGGTAGTGTGTTATCGATTCCTTTAACCATTTTATCCCTTCCGTAATAGCCACGATCTCACTCTGAAATACCGTGCTATGATCCGGCAGGCGGAAGTATTTGCTAAAGTTACGACCCATGTCACAGAAACCTCCACCCGATCGGTCACCAATCCTCGACCCGTCCGTGTATAGGTTAGTTATGGGGTTCATTGCACCTGCATCCTCCCACTCCATACCTTCCGATATTATGGTGGTGTAGTGTGATTGTACATATCTAATAGGGATTCTATCGCACGTGACCGTGCGAGCGTTGTTCCCGGGTAAGACGTGTACTATACTCTGGTGTTTGGTTGTGTGTTTCACTAGTCAGCCACTCACCCATTACTATCAATCTCGTAGCAGCCAGAGCTGCTTCGTATTTTACCTGTATATCAATAGGCAGTATTGATAGAATATTTTCCATCGCCTTAGTTGATGTGGTTCTCATCGCGCCACAGATGCCGATACAGCACGGTCTTTGTATCCTTTGAAGATGTTTGATATTCACCTTCCTCTCCAAGGACGTCCACCATACTAACGAGGCGTACGTCACAATTGGTCTTACCACACTCGTATAGAGCCAGTGTGCCATCTTTGGGCTCATTCTCCATTTGGACCCGATTGCCCTTCTGCAATAGGTCCAGACTCTTTGGGTCTTGATCACCCTACTTTCTATATGGTCCTTCCAGGATAACCTCCAGTCGAGTATCACTCCTAGATATTTGACCTCTTTATTAATCTGTATCGTATATGTAGTATGTATATACGTAACAATGAAATTAAAAATGGTTTAAAACTGTTGAGGTGCTTGTCTATTGTAGTTATTTTCTAGCTAGTCGCCCAACATCGCCTCGTCATACGCCCCTTGATACCGTTGGTGAAAACAAGAAGAAGAAAGAAATTTAAGTGTGAATGCACATGAATGTTAACATTAATTAAAACAAAATCGTGTTAAAAACTTTACCAATTTTTTAACAAATCTTGAATTATATCTTTATAATTTGGGCTCCTGAAATTTACTACAAAGCCTGATACAACTAAACCAAATGACTTCCATGCTTTTTCATCTTTTGACAAAATCGAATCCAATTTGAAATCTTTAAGTACCTCAGTAATTTGTGGTCCTACAAAAACAGCTTCTTTAATTTTGGCACCTGATACGTTGGGAAAAACGGTTTTCAGGTATTCAAAAGCTTCATTGTTTTCTCTTTTTAGCAAAGCTTTGGCGAAATTTTTGATTAAGCCGAGTTTAATATGTAACGATGGCAAAATAAGGTTTTCGTTTTGTGTTCGACATTATAATGGCCAAGCCTAAAATTAACAGCAATATTTTGTGTAGCATTGTTGCAAACCAGTTACCATGGCAACAACTTTTATATCGGCACAGATTTTCCAGTTATGCTGTTCGTACTCTGTCAGACCCAGTAACTTAGACATGGACTCATATGATTCTTTAACGTTAAGTGCGTGCGCCACTGGAATTGACGGCTTTTTATTACCTATGTGCAACAAAACTGCTTTTGAGCTCAACTTTCTGCGTGTTTACTTCCTTTAGGTTTTTGATTTAAATTTTTTCCATCGTTTCTTGATTAATCTTGGCATGCGATGTATGTTTATTTTAGTAATTTCACTATCTTTTAACGACGAATATATTTGAAGATATTTGCATTGGAGCCACATCATCTTTTTAAAATAATACCATTTTTAGTGGTGAAAATTTGTGGGAAGTTGTAGGGATGGTCTTTAAGATCAAACGTTTTTCTTTTAATAAAACCACCTGTTAATGGATGACCCCTAGAGATGTAGTGCATTGTGTTGGAACTTGAAAAGAAGGGATACTATAGATATGATTGAGGAAGAATAATAAGAAAATAGTGATTTTGTTTGTTGCTATTTTAAAATTTCTTTTCGCGGACTGATGTTTGGTAAGACCAAGGGGGAATGTTGCTGGTACTCTGCTCTTAGTACATGAGAGTGTCAGTCGCTGCCACTAATGTGCGGTGGCCATTGCTATGCTTTTGTCAGGCCAATAGAAAACACAACCCTGCACTACTGCTGATTAGAAGATTTCGACACCATATTCATGACTATGCGTGAAGTCTAAATCGGGATTTTCGGTGTCATAATCTCGTGATAACTACTTCAGCCAACAGCATCCTGACTATACTTTCTACGATAATTTTCCATTTCCTTACGAATATTCTTATTCGGTTATTTTGCAGGAAAAATTATCGAAACTGTTATAAAATTATTCGGTGGGACTAAGCGTGGTTATTTCCGCAAGGAAGTTGTTATTTTGCAAATCCTCATTGTAGACAATAAAAATACATTTATTTACGGTTATATGTATGTGAAGCATTTAAACAAATAACTATTTTAATTTACTGCTGCTAACTTCTTTGTATGCACCTCGGAAAACACTCTCTCTTTTTCATCTAACGGAGCAAAGTAACAATAGTCCAATGAATATACAACCAAAACCAATAGAGCACGTTTCCTTTCAGCTTTTTAAATCAATATTATTTACTAAAATGTTTCTGAAAGCGTTTAAAGGAAGTTTTGGTACAAATTTAAAATATAAATTGCAGCAAAAAGAAATATTACCAGAGGGAGATATAAAAAAACTACTCATGGACGTTTCTATCTGTACAACAGAAGTTCTTAAATTACCCCTGTCGTTTTTATTGGCGAAAGAAGATATATGTACAATATTAGAATCAATGTTTTTCATTTTGCTGTTGTCTTCTATTTTATTGTTTTGGAAAGGGTCAGCAATGTAAAACACCGAAATGGAAAAAACAATAAAAGATATTAAAACTAAAGCATCAACCACTTGAGTTTAAATAAAAGAAAAGAAAATTATTTTCTATTTTTTAGGAGTAAATAGCTTTCAGCACTACAGTGTACAACAACACTATTTAATGATGATGTTATTACGGAGTTTATAAATCAATCTTCAGCACACAACTCTTTGTTAAACGTTTTTCGTTTTTAAGTCTGGATACTCCAAAAGCTGGTGGATTAATGCTTTAAATTGATATTTATGTATGTGACTGAAAGCTACTTTCGCTACAATTGTTTAAATCAGAAGCAGATAGGATGCACTACAGATGTTAATATTTAAAACTTGTTTGGGGATACAGCAAATTTATGTTCATGTTTGTTTTCCATGACACCCAGGGGTATATTAATTAACTAGCAAAGTTTAAAAGATAATAACTGAAATTGTTAAGGGTTAATTTGAGACAATAGGGAACATAAATCTCTATTAAAGAATAAGTGTGATAGGATTTCAGGGATTATGAAGCAGTGCAAACATAAACAACACATTTATATAAATTTTGTTGATAACAAATACAATAAAGTGACTCTTGCGGTGCACGTTTAACTTTTGAACAAACCTTTAAAAATAACTAATAAACATTCTCAGCTTAATAATTAAAATTAATAATTTCGACAAATAAAATTCAGGGGAAGATCATAGGACATCATTTTTAAGGAAAGTAGGCTTAATTAATACAATTTGTTAAATATTTACACTATTTTTGCATATAATATATTACGTCAACGGCTCCTAAAGGGGGCGGGGTCCAAAAATAAATTTTTGGCTCTATGTTCAATGCTTTGCACCTTCTTTGACAAAAAAATATATAATTTGCTTGACAAAGTTACAAAAAATAAATTAAATAAATAAATATTAAATATTATGTTGTTTTTATACCCTCCAAAATCGAATTGGAGGGTATATTCCCTTTTTCATTCCAAGACCCTATAACTTGTATATCGTTGGTCACAAGTAGAAAGGCCCTAACTCAAATTGTTGTAATTGACGATCTAGCGATATCCGTCCGTCTATGGAAATCACGATTCAGTCCAAACGAAAAGATTCGTAAATGGGCTGAATCGGTCCAGAGGGAAAAAGTTCCCCTGAGAAAAACTAAACCAAAATATTGGACGCGCGATGCGTTAGCCATCCCCATTGCGAATATTATGGGAATGAGTTGCATGGGGTAAATCTATAGTCCCGTTCCCAACTAATATGGAAAATTAGGGACTAAAAGTCACATTGTGAATTGCTTGCGATTAACAGTTTCTATTGCTATCTGCACATTTCTTTGTGCTTAACAAATAATTGGTGTAAAAAGAAAAATACCGATTCTGTCTAAAAACAAGTAAAAACGTTATATTCGACCGGGTCGAATCTTAAATACCCTCTAAATATTTAGTAAGTTAATTTAAAATGTTTAACTTGGTGGGACAGAGTATCTTATTTATAAATGGTGAACGACCACTAATAGGGCAGGTTTCAAAAATAGACATTATCATATTTTCCACAGACGAACGTATGGGCATTGCTAGACCGTCTTAGACTTCATCACTGATCAAGAATATATATACTTTATGGGGTCTAATTCTCTTTGGAGGGTATTAAAACCGTAATTTGGCGGGGTCGCTATGGCAAGGGCTGTGGGGGAGACATATCACTTTTGCCATAAAACTCTAAAAATAAATGTTTGGGATAATTATATACAAAATTAAAAAAAAAATTTTTTTTATAGCGTCTTTTAGGGGGCAAAGGGAGAGGAGGGGGCTTAAAAATGTTATTTTTAAGGAATGTCGGTTTAAGTAAAGCAACTTGTTAAATTTTTACGCTATTTTTGTATATAATAACGCCCTGTAAAGGGGGAGGGGTCCAAAAACTATATTTTTTATTTTATGGCTCGGAGTTTAACGCGTTGGACCTTCTTTAATATAAAAATATATGATTTGCTTATCGAAATCACAAAAAACTTTAAAAACTCGGTTGTTTTTATACCCTTCACAAAAAAGTGAAAGAGTAAATATAGGTTTGTCATTCCGTGTGTAATTTCTTCGATATCAATATAGGACCCCATAAAGTATATATATATATATATATATATATATATATATATATATATATATTTATATATATATATATATATATATATATATATATATTATGAAATTTTTTTATTTGACACATTGTTGTCACAATACTATTATATATAAATAAAATTTATTTGTTTGTGGTTAAGCAATGTCTATATGCATTTCATTGCAAATCGTCAGTAGACTTTAACCACAGTTTTGAAAAGTTAAAAACCTCTTATCTTATGCATATACTTCCGAAAACCATCTTCTTTATTTGTTGGTTTAGTTTTGTATGAGTTTCAAGGCCTACTATTCTTGTTCTGTTGTTATTTTTGAAAATAATTTGTAATTTACAAGTTGTGAATTCTCAGATGATTTTCGGAAGTATATGCATAAGATAAGAGGTTTTTAACTTTTCAAAACTGTGGTTAAAGTCTACTGACGATTTGGTAAAGCACCAATGAAATGCATATAGACATTGCTTAACCACCAACAAATAAATTTCATTTATATATATATATATATATATATATATATATATATATATATATATATATATATATATATATATTCTGGATCCTTATGAATAGCGATGACGATTGAGCGATGTCCGTCTGTCTGTACGTGAAACGGGGTTTCCCAAGCCCCCAGAAGAGCTAGAGACTTCGTTCTAGGACCGTTAAATTGGAAATGAACTTAAATCTTGGTATTGAAATTCAGAAAGATCCGATGTACGGTTCCAGAGCTGGGAAGCTTACACCTATTTCTCGACACAAAATTTATACCAAAAAAACAATTATTTTTTTTAATGTTTGTAAATTAAACCTATTTCGTGCTTTGGGAAGGCTCAATGGTCTATTAAAAACTAAAAAAATATAAAAAATTTTCCAGGGATGGGAAATAAAAATTTTTTTTCGGCCCATTCCGTATTTTGTAGTACATGAATTAAATAAACTTGTTAACAATTTTAAGTTTTTATTTAACAAAACGTCTTTATACGTCATGAAGATTTGCATGGGCCAAAAAAAAAATTTAAATTAAAATTTTGCTTCCAGGGGTGGGAAATTACATATTTTTTATACGTGAAAGTAATCAAACAGGCAACTGATGTTTTTTTTTTGCTACCTAAAACTGGCTTATAATTTCGGAAGAACAAAATTGGTAACAAATATTAAAAAAGAATCAAAATTTCGAATCCAGGGTTGGAAAGTGCAATATTTTGTGGTCAAAATGGTTAAAAACTTAAAATTTTTCTTAAATAAAACTATTTGATACCTAAACAAGACTTGCACTGATAAAAAACAAATTAAATTTCGCTTCCAGAGTTGGGAAAATTAAATTTTTTTTTTTGGAACATGCAATATTTTGTAGTACATGTAATAATCAAAATTGTTATAAATTTTGAGTTTTTCTTAAATAAAATCACCTTATACTTCATGAAGATTTGCATTGATAAAAAAATTTTAAGAATTAAAATTTCACTTTCAGGGGTGGGAAATTGAAATTTTTAAAAATGTTTCTTTAATAAAGCTACTTTTTACCTCATGAAGAGTCGCATTTATAAAAAAGCAAAAAAACATTAAATTTCAATTCCAGTTTTTTTGTACATGCAATATATTGTAGTACATGAAAGTTACAAAAATGGTTGCTAATTTTAAGATTTTTGTAAATAAAACTACTTTATAAGCGATGAAAACTAGCATTGGTAAAGAAAGAAGACAAAAATTGAAATTTCGCTCCCAGGGATGGGAAATTGACATTTTTTATACATAAAAGTAACCAAAAAGCCAACTAAGGCCGGTTTTTTACTACTTAAAATTATTTTTTAATTTAGGAAAAACAAAATTAGTATCAAATATTAATACAAATCAAAATTTCGATTCCAGGGTTGGATAGCTGCAATATTTTGTAGTACATGAAAGTGACCAAAATGGTTACAAATTATAAGTTTTTCTTAAATAAACCTCATTATTAAGAGTTGGGAAATCGAAATAATTCTGGTACATAAAAGTACCCACATAAATTCCAAATTTTGTTTTTTTAGTGAATTAAACCTATTTTATACTTCAGGAATAATTAATTTGGTATTAAAAATTGGGTTCCAGGGTTGGGAAATCGAAATTTTTTGGTACATAAAAGTAGCCATATAAGTTTTTTATTTTGGTTGTGTGTGAATGAAATTTTTTTTATACTTCGGGAAGAGTTAAATTGGTATTAAAAACTAAAATAATTAAAATCCAATTTCTGGGTTGGAATGTCGACATTTTCTGATTCATAAAAGTAACCATATAATTTGTTATTTTTGATTTTTATGATGAATTATACCTACTTTATATATCAGTAAGAAATAAATTGGTATTAAAAACCAAAAAAAACTAAAAGACTATTCTACGGTTGGATAATTAGAACCTTTTGGGGTAGATGAAACGGATTTTTTCTTTTAAAACATATTTAATATATTTGAAAGACGTTCAGAGGTATTAGAAGTAAGAAGAGCCAAACATGTAGCTTCCTAACCAAAAAATTTAAACGTTGCCTTAAATATAAATGTAATTGATAACATCATTTTGGGGTATTTAAGATTCGGCACAGCCGAATATAACACTTTTACTTGTTTAGAGGTTGGTTTAGTTCTTCCTTGGGGAACCTTTTTCCCTCTTGCTCGATTTAGCCCATCTCTGAACTTAACCTGTGGTATCCTTCAAGATGTATTTATACCAAATTTCAAGAGTCTAGCTCTTTTTGTTTGGAATTAATCGTGATTTCCACAGACGTGCGAACGGACGGACATGATTAGATCGTCTTAGATTTCATCACTGATCAAGAATATATATACTTTATGGGATCTCAGATGGATATTTCGCTGCGTTATAAACGGAATGACAAAGTGAATATACCCTGCATATTCAAAATTCAAAACGTCTTACCGTCAATAAATACTGGATATTACATGTTCCCTTCTCGTTCCCACTAACACTTGTGGGGAATCTATTTTGTAATATAATTCATAAGAATAAACAATAGGGAAGCCATATCTTTTAAGCTTGTGAATTTGCTGCCAAAAATTTGGGAAATATCCAGGACAGGAAATCAGAAACCTGGCGAGTCTTCTCCGTGTTAATAGTTGTTCATAATTGAAGTGAATAACTTATTTATTTAAACTTTATTCTCATACCTACAATTATGCAGTGCTACACTTCTTCACGCCATTCACGTGATATAAATTATATATTTAAATTTAGTATACGCAACTATTCTGAATATTTCTATATAATTTAATTAGAAAGGATATTAAAATTCTAACTACTTATTCCTGACGCAGCCACATCTATTAAAAATTATTCATGTTTTACATTTTACAGTTCTTTAGGTCACTATCACGAAAACATTTTGGGCAGAGCAATGAATGAATTAAAATTGCAATGAATATTGTATTTGCACTTATTTCCTATATTAAATTTGGTATGAATATCAGAATAAAATACTTGATGATGGAATGAACAAATGCATGCCATAAATATTAACGAATACATTTCTCATATTCGTTTGGAATTTATAATTTGAATATACTTTTTTTATTGTTTAATTTTAATATTTAAAACATAAATAGCCTGGGCTCATACATACTTATACAGCGAAAAAATTTTTCCATTTTTATATACAGTTAAATTTTATATGGCAGAACTAGTGGGCATTTCTTTATATCATATGATCGTGCGAGGCATTTATAATGAATCGCTATGAAAAGTTACTTTGTGTATTGTTTTTAATTAATACATACGAACATATAAGGATTATTATTATTATTTAATTAAATTATGTTATATACATTTAGTTTATTTTGGTTTTGGTCTTTGCTGTCAGTTATTGTCAGTTCCAGTATTAAGGGAGTATGCAAAATATTAACAGAAAGTTTGAATAACCCATAAATAGAGCATATTTTTTAAATATTTGTCACTTCCTCATAAAATATTTGGATGATTCTGCGTCCAGATAATAGATGAGGTTTGCTTGGAGAGTCCATATGGCTATCGTTGCCATTGAAATCAATGGGAGATGTTTTGATTTTAAGGACTAAAATGCGAAAAATGCTAGTGGATGGCTGGACTTCGGACTAACCAATTGTACATGACTATCTGTTGTTGCTAATACAACAGAAGCAGCATCGATAGTTCTGTGAGGTTATGCCTTTGTATTAGAATCCTAGTTTGCAGTTTATGATTTGTTTGCTCGCCTGGGTTGTTTTAAGCAGTTCATTTAGAAACATTTTGAAAAGCTTTCAGCTGTGAACACTTGCCTCATGTATTCCTTACGAGTCACACTGGAGTGTCTTCATGGTAATGCCGATGATAAAACAATGTTAAGAGCATCGTCAACATACTTCGTAACGGCAATCTTAAACATACCTGCAATTTCAGGTCATTCAGGAGGCACAGGTGTGCAACTTTGATTAATCAAATCTTATTGCCCTTATTAGAGGGGTAATTCAGAAGTGTTATTCAGATAATTTGTTTTCGGAAATAGTAGTTCTTAAAATTGCTTATAGAGTTTTTCCTCTTTCGAATTACAGATGCGCAATCTCTAGTAAGTGACATTCCTAATCTCTAGTAAGTGACATTCCGACCATTGACTGTAACGCTCAGATCAGCATTGTTTTTAAAAAAGTATGGACCAATGACTTTTCCAGCCCATTAAGAAACCAAATAGTCAGTTTTTCCGAATGTAGCAGCGGTCTACATATGCAATGCATTGTGGCGGAACTAGAAAGGAACGGATAGTATTGAAAGGACAGAAGATAAGAAGATTGGGATTCTATTTTTGTAGCTATTTCAACATATACTTCGCCGGCTAAGTTTTTGCTACAGGGCCGACAAAGGAGGGTGCAGTTATTCTGTTCTGTAGTACACGACAGTGTCAATCGCTGGCAGTCATGTTCAGTAACCAGTTCTATACCTTCACCACTGAAACAGGCTGACAACAACAATCATGATCAAAAGAATTCAACGTAATATTCATGTGTTCTCGTTTTAACTACTTCAGCCAACAGTTCCATTAACCATTCAAACAAAATGAAGCTTAATGGCTAAGCAAAATTCGCTTATGAACGGATTTCAAACAGAACCATGATTTTCAAAATGAATTTGTACAATTTAGAAGCGTTGCTCAGGCGTCAGTCTGTTCACTTCGGAATGCCAAATAAAGTTAAATATTAACCACTTGGCAGCTGATAAAATGGCCATTGCCAATTCAAAGTTTTTCACTGTTTTGAAAAATACCCTTTACATACAAATTCATTTCGGGAAACAAAAAACAAATTTTATATGTAATGCTAGAGTTAATGTCGACGTCGTCGACGGCGTCAAATGTCAAAAAAAAAGTTGAATCGTATGAAATTGTATGAGAGCAGTTAATCTAAACGCGTTGCAACGCCGTAAAAGTTCAATCTATTTCAACTTTTTCGGCGTTGAAACGCCGTCAACGGCGTCGACATTAACTCTAGCATAAGTATTTTTATCGAACATTCATATTGCTATATTAAATTCAATTAAGATTTACAGGCCAAGGCACACAGGAAAGATAAGTATGACGCCGCTAGCCCAAAATTCACACCAAACAGAAATGGGTCTCAACGTAGAAGATGACTTTTCAATGAAAATTGCTAACCGAACAGAACATCCACTTTGATAGACCAATTTTATCCATTTGTGCTGACTTGTTAGAACAGGTTGAATAAATGACAACTAATTTGACAGGTGAGTCCTATGATAGAGAAGGGATGGATTGATGTTATGGTTTGCTACAATTGAGGTCAATTGTTCTATCAGGATGATCGAAATTGTAATATATTGAATATAGCTACCTTGGTTTTTACAATAATTTTAACTTCAATCCAGCCGAAAAAGCCAAGAATGATAGAACATATTTCGCCATCCCGAACACAAAAATTTAATTTTCTCTGCATGTTGGTTAAATGACGCCACGAAACACTCTCACAATTAACAGTTATGTAAACATAACGGTGGAGCAATTTCTTAGTTTTCCCTTTAAATAATTTTCTGAAAATTCTTTTTTCTTTGGGTTTTATTTGTTAATTATTTCATAAAAATAATTCAATATTTAGAGAATATATAAAACTAAATAACATTTATAATACATATTTCTATAATTTTAAGTATAAAATTAGTTTATTATATTATTATTTTTCTTTTCCTGCTATTTATATTCTGATTAATTTCCGCATTGAGTGATCTTATTCTAAAGTACATTCCACATCTAAAAAAAAGTTTTTTCGCTTCTCCACTTGCTATAACGTCCTTTGCTTCAGCTAAATGTTATTTTAAATATTTATTTGTATCCACCCAATTGCAAAATTGTATCCAATGGTTTCTTTGTTGTTCGTTGTTTTTTGGAAAAGTGTAAGCAGATATATCTAAAGTAAGAATTATTAAAAATACGAACAAATTAATTCTTAGCACAACTTCTTACTTGATTTTTTTCGTCGTTTTGCTTGCATTTGCCCACTGCGCACTTTCAGCAGTATTCACAAAAAATAAAGTAGACTTGATCCACACTTTAAAATAAATTTTCTATGAAATTTTTACATTAAAGCACACTTGAAGTACACATTAATTTTTGTGAATACAGCACTTTATCTTCACAATTTCTAAGTAAATATTTTTTGCACTTAAAGCTTTTCAACAAACGGTTTTTATAATGATAAATATTTGTCACATTATATTATATATATGTAAGCTCAAAATTCTTAACCTTTAACGATATATAATAAATTAATATTTGAAGAACTGTCAAAGTGATTTTTCTGCTGGGTTACCAAATTTCACATAACATAAAAAGTTTTTCGGGCAAAATTTGGAAACTTTTTTTATACGTATGGATTTTTAATTAACATTCCCAAATGAAAATATGTCAAATTATTGAGTAGAATATGTATCATATTTGACCTCAAAGGATTGATTCTTCGTATATTAATGAAAATAACTAATATACAAAATTTTAATTTATACATACATACATAACCCGAGAAAAATTTCAAATAATTTACATATTAGTAATTTTAATTTATTTTAGAATTATATAAATGTTAAATATAGGAGGCGGCTCGCCATCATTATCAACCATAGGTCCATATAGGGTTTAATATAGTTTTATATAAAATCAATTAATAAATCAAAAACTCTATGTAACCAATTTTTAAAATACCGTTATAAAGAAAATTTTTTACAATGACATTATTTTAGTTTATTTTTGATAAATATTTTTATTATATATGATCACATAAAAGTTTTTTGATAGCCCTTTTATATGGTACGCATATCGTCTAGATATATTAAACACAAATTAAGATATTTGCATTTTTAACTTGGAGCTTTGAGGCTTCAAGCCTGAACGAGTCCGAGAAGAAATGTCTGAGTTTGGTAAATACATTATGAATTCTATGGGTGGTGATAAATATCTGAGAGCTCAATATATTGTTGATTGTTCCAAAATGTATTCTACTCAATATTTCTACACACACAGTTCCTTGAAATTCAACACCCTGCAGAATTTGACATTCATAGTCACCTTCGAAATGTAGAATATCCTCACTTTAAATCATTAATATAAATCATGCAAATAAAAGTTTTCTATACAAGCATAGCCCTAAATGATTTGGAAATTCACAGACCTTGCATGGGTTAAACTACGACATCTAACGGAAAATCATGCGCATGGCGTAATATGCGAGAAAGCTATATTACATATATATTTAATTTTTTTTTTAAGTTTTCATACCAAAAAAAGGATATGGAGGGTATATTTAATTTGTCATTCCATTTGTAATGCAGCGAAATATCCATCTGATACCCCATAAAGTATATATATGTATATATATATATATATATTCCTGATCTGGATGAAATCTGAGACGATCTGAGCATGTCCGTCCGTCCGTCTGTGGAAATCACGATTCAGTCCAAACGAAAAGAGCTAGCCTCTTGAAATTTGGTATAAATATATCTTGAAGGATAGCACAGGTTAAGTTCGGAGATGGGCTAAATGGGGAGAAAAAGAAGTACCCCTAAGAAGAACTAAACCAACCTCTAAAAAACAACATGATTTTTAAAGTTTTTTTGTAATTTTGTTAAGCAGATGATATATCTTTATATTAAAGAAGGTTCAACGCGTTAAACTTGGAGCCATAAAATAAAAATAAAAAAATTTTCTGATACCGCCCCCTTTAGTGGGCATTATTATATGCAAAAATAGTGTAAAAATTTAAAAAAATGTATTACTTAAGCCTACATTCTTTAAAAATGAAAGCTGACACGTAACCTGGTACTACTCAGCCCTAACCCCTCCTCCCCTTTGCCCCTTAAATGACACTATAAAAAAATTTTATTTTTAATTTTGTATATAATTATCCCAAACATTTATTTTTAGAGTTTTATGACAAAGTTGAAATGTCTCACCGCCCTTGCCAGAGCGACCCCGTCAAAATACAGTTTCAATAGTCTCCCAAATGAATTGGACCCCATAAAGTACATATATATATTCTTCATCAGTGATGAAGTCTTAGACGGTCTAGCAATGCCCATACGTTCGGTCGAATATAACGTTTTTACTTGTTTATACTCCAGAAAGTATAACAATCGTGTAAAAAATTCAAAATATTAAACATTTTATTCGAGGGTTGAAAAACCGAAGTTATTTGGGTACATATATGTATAAATTCCTAATTTTTTTGTTTTGTTTGTGAATTAAACTCATTTTATACTTCAGGAAGAATTAAATCGGTATTAAAATCCAAAAAAAGAAAAATTTGATTCCACGATTGGAAAATCTAAATTACTTTTGTAAATCAAAGTAGCCCTATATGTTCCTTATTTTGGTTGTATTACACCTATTTTATACTTCAGGAATCATGAAATAGTATTAAAAACCAAAAAAAAATTTATTTCAGGTTTGGAAAATAAGAATTTGTTTTTGAGCTCCTAATTTTTATGTTATTACACCTACTCTATACTTAAGGAATTGATATTAAAACCCAAACAATTTTAAATTCGATTTCAGAGTTTTGGTGCATAAAGTTGAAATACATATATACAGAAATATTTAAATGTTTTCTTAAATATGAAAGTAACTCAGTAAAAATTTTAGTTTTTGGTAAACAAACATAATTTCTGTTAAAAAAAGAAAATGAGATACATCTGTGAAGTGGATTTAAGATTTGGCACAGCCGGATATAGCACTTTTACTTGTTCATTTTAAAAGCAATGATTTACATCATAAACACAAATATATTTTATAAGATTAAAAGCGATATTTCCATATGGAATTCTGATGCTAAGCTATTGAAGATTAAATTGGTTTTGAAAATGAGTATGGGAGAAATACCTGTTTGAATGAGTATGATTGATATAAAAAATAAAACCATCGGGCAGTAGTCATAGTTGAAACAAAGTATACTTTAATAGTTTTAAACCAGCGTTTTGTGTGAAAAATCCTAAATTGGTACAAACACATGACACTAAAATTGCGAAAAATATACAAACAGTTTTTCATTAACTAAAATTGCACATTTTCAAAAAAGCGGGAAGTTACTGGTTCTACACTGAATTAAAAAAAATATACTTTTCACCAAACTTTGATTTCTTCTGAGTTGGAATCGGTTCTTTTATGGGTATCAACGAACTGCATCAACCACCGCTTACCACAGGGGAATCGGCTGATCCTTTCGAACGTTATACCAGTTTTATCAAATTAAAATATAACCACTTTTAGCGGTTAAGATTAGCGGGAAGTTAAAAGCCGTCAATTCCACATTTTTTTCAATCTATACTACACTTGAATGCCACTGGTTGCATGGGCAGGCCCAAAGTATGTTTTGTGCTTTACTAAGAGAATTTCTGAAACGTAGATATTTATCATAAATTTTATGTGAACTATAATCTCGAACTCCTGTCCTTGGTTTTAACTAATCTCAAAAGATTGTTTTCAAAGTCTTAACGATACTAGAAGTAAAAATATGTGCCACAAGTTAATGCTAATAACTTACAAACGATTAAGTTAAAGTACAATTTATTGCCTGTTATTGAAGCTCTACACACATTCACAAGCACTCTTTTATACAAAGTATTTTCAATACAAACGCACATATTGTGTTACCCCTGTTATGTTAAAGTTCACACGCCAAATAGCAGACAAAAGTCAATTTTAGTTCGCCTGTATCACATAAATCTTGAGATTCAAATGAAATTGCCTGTTTCATTCGTATAAAAGTATATTTATGTCAGTGTGTTAGACAATAAATATAAACGTAAAAGCTTCAAATGCATGATATATATTTTGTTTATTAAAATATTGAATATACAATTTTTAACTTGAACTCCAATGATGACGGTGGGTGTTAAAAAAAATTTTCTGTTTGCGGTTGACAATAAATTTATTTAAATTAATTGTTTTTATAGGCATACAAAATTCTTTTATAGAAAATAATTTAAACTGAAGTGACAAAATGGTTATTTGCAGTATTGGCTTTGATTTCTGAATGTCTCTATTTTTGTTCTGCTAAATCGACTGTATTGCTTTTAGGTGGTTGAACCATTCATGAATCCCATTTTAAGCAATAACTCAACGTATTTAAATTGTGTAGGTTTCAGTACCCAACTTACTACATCGGTATGTGTGCAATAGAATTCGATTAAGCGGAAACCGAAAATTACAGAAATATCCCTAGAGCATAGATGCCCAGTAGTGGCTGATATCAGCAAATTAAACTCACACGTATTCTTAACCTCTTTAATTTAGTCGTCGATGAGACAGCGACGAATGAATATCAGGCGGATGCTTACGAATTTTTTTCCACAATATTTGCCCAGCAAACAATTTCAGTCATGATGATATGCGAAAAATATTTTGCCATAAACAATGCTTTCGATAACATACAATGCCTTTTATACAATTTTTCTCCAAATTAGTCTGTGTAAAATCTTATCAAAAATATTTTGAATATGTTTCCCATATGAAAATGATCTTCCATGCCGACAAATATCAAAGCTTATCAAGTTTGATACATCCAACCGCGTATTATTTGTTTCTGGCGAATATTCAGTGTTATACTCCAGCAAGAAACAATTGTTTTATTTATTTATTTTTTCTTGAATGGAAAACGTAGCAAATTATTGTCCTATCTTTTTTAACTTTTTTCATTTGACTATTTACTTACAAAAAAAATTATTTTTAATTAATAGTACGTAATCAACGTTTTTTCAACTTAGAAAATATTACTAATTATGTATAAATATACCATTATCTATCAAACGCTTGGCTTTGTGTTTGGTGGGTAGCTCTGAAGCTCAACACATTCACAATTTACCAATACATTGACGGTGCCCACCACTGCCCTAGAGCATAAAGAACCTTCCACAGGATACGTCAAGTTGCAAGTGGCAAACAAAACGTTCGAGCTCTAAAACCGGTTGTATAACCGGTTGTAGTTTTGTAAACACCGGTTATAGAAATGACATATCCAAGAGTTATTTTACTCTAAGCCTGGGGTTTAACGATTAAATCACAAAAATGTCCTTTAAGGCCTGATTATAACATATTTAATTAATATAACCTATGACCGTAAATTAAAAAAAGACGGGAAAGTAATACTTAACACATTTTTCTTCCGAAAGACTTACAGAAATTATATATAAATTACCCGATTTTACGCAGATTGGAAGAATTTTGAAAGCATTCTTAAGGCCCAAGTATAATATGAATAAGCAATTCAGTACGGAATGTGCGTTCAGTTTGGCTCTTTACTTAAACAAATGGCATTTGACGAAACTTGACGAAAAGTTTCTCTTAAGTACATTATAGTTGCACACATACGTATTGTATGTAATCGCACAGTTGCTTAAGTTTGCTTATTTATATTATAATTGGGTCTTAAGTCTAGTTTTACCATATGTGCTCTTTTCACCATATAGGACTCAGGAGTTTTGTGTACCATTCTCATTTTCACCAGTCATAAAGGAAATGATTGTTACAAAATTTCCCGTAGGATTTGTACTCCTTATGTGCGAAAAACAACCATCCCGAATAAGTAAAGCATGTTTTAGTAATTTTATAATTATTCTACAAAGCAATTAATGCATTAGAAATCAAGAATATTTAATCAAAATTTCGTTTTAGATTCATTTTACAAACTAAAATATTACAATTTTGTTCGTGCTGATTCTTTTCCTAAATTTAAAACAAGGGGTTTTAGCTAGTTCCTATGCGCATTTCACTGGTGGTAATTCAGATTATCGGGGAATCTTTAACCAACATTTCTTCGAATAACCAAAAGCATTCGGCCTGATTGTGTAAGACGTTGGCGTTTACGCCAAAGGCGTTTTCTGTACAAGATTAAAGAAACATACACGCAGTTTTCTTTAATCTACTACGAAATGCGACTGAGGCGTAAACGCAAACGCCTTACACAACCAGGGGGATTATTATAAACTGCGACTCAGTTTAATCAGAAGCTTAAACGAATAGCAAAGCTGTAACAAGTCGATTCATGACTAAATTATACACCAAACTAAACATGTTTAGCAGTAACGGTGTACGAAAGCAGCTGAGCAGCCAAAGAGAAAACCGTTAAAAATAATTACTTTTTATATATGCCAATGATGGGTATCTGTAGCCTTAACTGTAAAATAATTTTAACATGAGTGCTAATAACTTAAATCAAACAACCGACATACGTCGGGTCACATATAATACTGACTGTTTTCACAACAAATAGAGGATGTGGTTTAGTTCGTTTAATATTATTATTCTTATTAAGTTTTAAGTTTCATAGAACAATAGTCTGCAAATAAATAGCAGCATTTGGCATTAAAAAAGTATATCAGGTTTCAATGGGCGATAAAAACTACAGTGAGGATTAATGGGTTGTAAATCAGTGTCCTTTTATGGCCTCTGCAGGAGTCGTTCGTAAAAGGTGAATATTGAACTATAATAAGTGATGGTTTTATGTACCACGTTGCTAAAAAAAATCTTTATGAAGGATACGATTTTAGCACTCTTTTGACCGCTTAACTTTGGACATAATTTTTACAGTTTATTGTTTGTGAATAAATATCGCCAAGCAATTTTACCAGGTGTGTCTCTAATATAAAATAGTAAAAGATTCATAAAAGAGAAAGTTTAAAAGCACACGAAACGTCTGTAATAACTTTCAGAGTTCCAGTAATCAAATAATAATGCATACATATGATACTCTTGTCCGATTTATTGCATTTTTACGTTAGGTCGTATCTAAGATCTGCCATCAATATGAGAAGATTTTAACATCTCATAAGAAATATGCAGTATATGGTCGAACAAACAGGTCATCTCACTTCTACTGCTGTTTTTTTGCAGGGTTGTGTTTTGCCCATTAAAAATTTTCCATTGTGCCAAAAGTTGTTTACGATTTCGGCACAAATGAGTATATACGAACTCTGTTCCACGGTTTGACTATTTAAAGTTTTTTGACACATAAAAGTAGAGAACCTTAAATTTTTTCGCAATCACGAAGAAAAATTTTCTGTCTTCTGTTTTGAGTGCGTAAATATTATACGTATTAAAAATCGGTTCTAAATTTTTGAATTACGCACGCACTTGGGGTTTTAATAATTTGTAATTAATATACGCGTGGTTCTCGCGTAAATCACGCGTGACATGCAAAAATCACGACATTTGCACATCTCTACATAAAAGTAACAAACCAAAACACTTTTTTGTGATCTTGCAATTAGGATTTGTTAATGGTGTTTGCGAAAATTTCTCTTTCTTGTGTAATTCTCAAAAGATTTTGGAAAGTTTGTGAATAAGCTGTTGTAGCTATTTTATGATTCTGCTTCGTCGGCGAATTTAAAAAAGTACGGACGAAGAATTTTTAGCACTCGATTGTGTCAATTGTTGCTAATACTTCTCAGTGGCCATTGCTATGCCTTCATCATACAAACAGTCCGACAGCAATTAGGAGAATGCAGATAAGACATATTCAGAGACCGTAAATAACAGTTATAGGAGAAATATGAATTCAAAAGCACTTCATGTTAGAGTCGTCGTAGACCTATACTGCCCATATACCAATAGATTCGAATTGAACTGCTCTTTCGGAAATTATGATGATCTTAAAAAATATTTTCATCTCCAAAGTGAAGAGTTATTTTGCAAAGAAAATATAAAAGATTAGATGAAATAATTAAAAATAAATATTCATGGCTGACCATTTGTCTTCGTAATACACGCGTGCTTTGTTTGCTTTTCTACAAAATTATTCCAGTCAATTTATGCTACAGTTTTAGATGATAAATTTTGCTTTTTTGCCAATATAAAAATTTCTTAGAAGATATTAACGGCAACAATTAATGGATCATAATTTGCATTTTAATTAAAATTTGCTCTAACGTAAGCTTTTTCATATATGTCATTTCTTACAATATCAATAAAAATCAACTTCTAGGAAACCTGAAAATTTTACAGAGGTTTTAATTTATTTTGTGTTAAACACAAGAAGTATTAGATCACTTTTACTATAAATGATTAAAATCCAAATAAAGTTACTCGTAAATTAACTGCGTAAATAAAAACAATTTAATTTTAAAGATGATGGTATATACTTTTTTACTCTGATCAGAAAATCCAAAAGTCAAACACACTATAAACCTGTTTGCCCTCTGAAGTTCTCAAAGCCTAACTTCAGTTTAGCTTGTATTAAGAATCGCACAGTGGTGCTTTCCAAAGTAAATGGTTATACAAATACAATGTTTCACTTAATTAGTCATGAGTATTTTGTGAGTTTGAATAATCGTATATTGTTTTTTATATTTACATATACACATTTGCGTATAAATTCACCACAGATTTAAATAATATATGAGTACTTACACATTAATTAAATAAAATAAATGATCGCTATAGAAACACAATACTTCACGTACAGTTTTAAAGCAAAATCAATAACTTTAATATATGAAAAATTGATTTTTCCATGCAAAGCGATGAATATTTCCAAAATAGCATTGAGCAACGTGCGCATAAAGTATGATCTTGGCATTTATTGGTTTGTTGTAATATTGATTTTTTTCAAATTAATTAATAAAACTTATTTTGTTTATTGCTTGTTAAGATTTTTCTTTTGTAATGCTCAATTAATTGAAATATCTATATATTAAAACTTAAATCTAAGCCATATACAAATACATACATACATATTAAAGTATAAAATTTCTGATATATTCTCTTGCTTTGATTATTTTCCTTTTCTGGATTCATAAAAAGGCAGCTCTGCTAGTACGAGGGCTGTTTGATTAGTCCGCGATTATTTAGATAAAAATATTTTGTTTTTCTCTCCAATGTTTTTTATTCCTTCCAGGTAATAGGTTTTGAACTCTTCATTCGACCCAAATTTCTTACCACCTGCAAGCTGTTTCGTCAGGTTTGGAAAGAGAAAATAGTCGTAGGTATCTAAATCTGGAGAATATGCGCAATGATTTAGCAGTCTGCAAGCCAACTTATGAATTTTCGTCAAAGTGACTACAGACGTATGCAGTCGTACATTGTTTTGATCGCGCACAGATCTCGTGCATGGCTTTTTATGCCCACATATTCATGTAAAATGTGATGTGCCCGCTCAGTTGCGATGCCCACACCATCATCCTTCTTACCTGTTTCCATTTTTCGACCGTCCAATATTATTATATTATTCAGTTGATCGAAAAGTCTGTTAAAGTGACTAAAATAAGTGATTGTTTGAAAACCGAAAGAAATCTTATACTCACACATCATACACAAGTATTTAATGAGCATTTTGCAATAATATTATTCTTTCTAAATATAATAGCTTTCTTTAAAACTGCAAAAAAAGCAATTAAACTTGTTAAATATATTTTAAACAAAAACATTAACTTCTACCACTAATTTTGCCACAATTCCTTTGATTGAACTAGAAAATGATCTTCGTCCCTTACCTCAATATAAAAGGTAAGTTTTTCAAACTCTGCTTTTAATAAAACTACTTCCTGTTTTGTCAAAAGGGAATTGGTAAAAACGTGGAAGCAAACTGTTTTATCAAATCTTTAAATTTTTAAATTATTTTCGATTCTCTGAACAAAGTCATTTTCTCAAATTGAATTTGAGAAAAATCTGAAAGAGGTCAATTTGTCTATCCTGCGTTCTAGAGGTCGTAGAAATATGGGGATTCAACGCATTATCACGTTATACATATATATGTATATGTATATATATATATATATATATATATATATATGTATATATATATATATATATATATATATATATATATATATATATATATATATATATATATATATATATATATATTATACATCTAATTCTGGTTTTACGCGATAGATTCGTTCCTCGAAAAGTCGCGTAAAAAACGCGTACACAAAAAATGGAGTATGTATATTATATAAGGGAATATTTTCGAAATCGTGCTCTGCTGATGATTCAGTGATTTTGGTCACAAATTGACTTCCAGTCTTTATAAGGCTCTTATGTAATTCACGAATTGACTGTATTGTTACACTCTTTCTTTCAACTAAATTTATTTGATATAAAAAAGGAAAATCCCCTATTTTGATCGTGTAAAACAGAATGAAATATTTATTTGGAAACTCGCGTAAAACCAGAATTAGGTGTACTTTTGTAAAACTGTGTTACCTCTGTAGAAGCAATTTTGTCAAATGTCCACAGATGTACATTTTTTAGGGTAGATGAAGATAAGAGAACATCTTACCTTCGCCGTAAAAGCTTAAAAATTTAATTTTTAAGGAATGTATAAAACAATTTTTTAATTATTCACACCATTTATGCATATAATATCTTGCATCAACGTTCGCTAAAGGGGGCGGAGCCCAAGAAATAATTTTTACGATTTTCTGGCTATAAGCTCAGTGCTTTGGACTTTCTTTGACATAAATATATGTCATTTGGTTAAAATATTTAACCAAATTCAGCCGATTCTGCCCATTTACGAGCTTCACCTGTACTGTCCTTCAAAATGTATCTGTACCAAATTTCAGTTTTGGCTGCTTTAATTTGGACTGTATCGAGATTATCACAAACGGAAGGAATATATATACTTCATAGGGTCTTAGAGAGATACTTCGTGAAAGTGAATGTACCCTCCAATTCCTTTTTTGGGGGTATAAAAATAGATAAAAGTACAAAGGCTGAACTTCAAACGCCTCATCATTTGTCTTAAAGTAAAATCCAAAAACACTAACACTCAAAATATTTTCATTCCATTCCACTGCTCGCTATAGCTTCTGTATAATTATGGAAGGTCGTTTTTTTCTAACAGTAAGATACAATTTGTATATCTCTTGTCTACGAAATGAGTTTTTACCCAACCCTATATTGCAAATGTACATAAATATGTATAAATCAATATGATTTTAGTCCTGATGAGCAGCTTATTTGTTCTGTTAAAAGTTTTAAAATAATCTTCCATTTATGTATCCAGTAGGCATGTACAAACATTTAGAGAACAAAATATATTAACAAATAATTATGGACGTTTTTTGTTCTAGACAGAGTGTTCGTCTAATGTATTCAACAAATATTTAATGTTTTAATATAAAAAGCTTTTAAATACTTTAAACAACGTTTCACACGAAAATAAAGCGAGAGTATTCAAAAGACTTCCAAGCGATACGGAGGTGTGGTTGCTAAGAACAAAAAACAGAAAAACCGAAATAGTTTGAAACTCAAGTGTTTTAGTTAGTAAAACATTAAAAAAAAATAAATTTGTTAATTAAAAACTAGAGAAATCAATCAACATGATGAAGTTTATGTTTGTTATTTATGCTACAGTCGCTTTGATGCAACAAACGCAGGCTTTTAAAGTGGTCACTATACAGAAAGGTGTGTGTGTGTGTTTTGTTTTAAGTACATATGAAAAGAAAAAGTTTTAATAAATTTCTGTAAATTACTATTCAAGTTCTGCCGCCCCCTCCAGCTATTGATGCTGCCGCTGTGTTGCAGGGTGTTCAAACAGCTGTTGCTGGAAAATTGCAAAATTTCCAAACTTTGCTTGGTGCTTTGATCCAGAAAAAACATGCCCTTAGGCAAAGTGCTTTGAACTCCATACAACTCAGCACTATACCTATACAACCAGGTTTCGTCTTTCGCAAACATGTTTATGTGAGTGTACAAAAACCTGTAGCTCCATCAGCTCCGGCAGCTCCTGACTCCACTACAAGTATTGATCTTGATGCCACTACAACATCGAAATAATTAGCAAAAGTCCAAAGATATAATATTCAATTCAAATAGATTTTAAGTTGTGCTCCGTGTATAAACTACAAATATAATACTCTGCTGTACGTCAACTGCATAAGACTTATGAAGAAATAAAAACGATTCATTTTTATTGTTTATAAATCCGTTGCACAAAAATTAATATTTTCAACAGATCAGTAGGAAATTGAATGAAAGCGTAAATATTGAGCATAAAAAATAAATAAAATAGAAAATTAATATAATAAAAAATAATAAGAACAATAACTATTAAATTTTAGAAGGGCTTCAAAATGATGAAAATTATAACCGAGACAAAAAATATGATCAACTAAAGCAAACACTTATTTCAAAAAGTCAAACCGCTTCTCTAACGTCTGCATAAAATTGCCATAAATCCTTAATAATAGTTCACAATGTTACGCTGCAATATATTTACAGTGACGTAACGTGGTCAGTTACGTCACTGTCCGGTCTTGGGTCTGACTCGGACCTGAGAGCCTTCATACACCACTGAAAGCCCGCAGGGCCGAGTCGGGTCTGACTCCATAGCATCTCATAGACTATGGCGTACTCTGCGACAGACGGTGCCAAGGCTGGTAGAAATATGTGAGGGATATCGGCCGGGTGACTTCCCACCACTATCGATACTCCGCCATAGGTGGGATAGTGCTGGGGAGGTCACCAGGGTGGAAGACAGCCCTTATAAGTTCAAGAACGTACCCCGACACAAAACACTGGTGGTCGTGGACAGTTCTGAATACGGTCCTCTTTTGGAATGAAGGCGGTCTGGGCTGGAGCCCGCGGACCAAAATTACACCACTTTTATTTTAAATCAACTAAATATTTTAAGGTCAACTCTACAGACTTGAGCGAAATGAACTTTCTAGCTATTTTTAACTTCTCGCTAAGAAAACTGAAAATTGTAATATATCAGAAAGTTATTGCCTTTACGCGGCTTTGCAAAATTCCATTTTTCTCGACCAGAGAATGTCAGTATGTGTGTGTGAATGTGTGAGTGTAAGTATATGGAGAGCCTTTTTTGAATTGCTTGACCGAATCACGTTTCAAAGAGTTCTACCAAACTTCCAAAATATATATATTTTTTTTAGTAGGACCAGCTCTCAGGGAATGACCCCTACATAAGCAGTACATTGCGCCGAAGCTAGAAAGGAGGGGATAGTACTAAAGAGAGAGGTGAACACAAATGAAAAACTAGAAATTTTTTTACTTCGCCAGTTAATTTTGCCACAGTCCTGACGAACGAGGATGATGTTATTGTGATATTTAGTACATCATTGCGGCAATTGCCGCATGTTCGGTGACCAGCAATTTGCCTACGCCACTGAAACAGGCAGACAACAACTAACACAAGCATGCAGTAATGTTGAGTAAAAGAAGTCGACACTACATTCATGACTGAGAGTGAAGTCAAACACGGGACTTTCGGTTCCATAGTCTCATGTTAACTACTTCAGCCAGTGGCACCCTCAATCTTTCTATTTCCTGTCACAATACACTGATTATGACGACCATAACACTGCTCTGCAAAAATAATTTTTTTTCTCTCCTTTAAATAAAATTATGTGGACTATATGGCTGAGTTCAAATCCGTT
The DNA here is from genome assembly GCA_951800035.1 of Linnaemya tessellans. Lineage (NCBI taxonomy): Eukaryota > Metazoa > Arthropoda > Insecta > Diptera > Tachinidae > Linnaemya > Linnaemya tessellans. The sequence goes on from OX637536.1 coordinate 62,257,651, forward strand.
TTAGGGTTTTTTTCATCAGGTCGGGACTTTTTATAGGCGTGGCAAATTTTCACTCCTAAATTAGTCAGGTACGAGGACATATTTCGAGAACGAGGCATCCGATTTTGAAAAGTAAAACACCAGAAGATACGTAACAAAGTTGCATTTATTTTAGTTGAATAAAATTTTTCTCTGTCTCTTATCGTTTTGGAATTATTCAGAAATTAATTGAAAAAAAATTTTTTTCGTGGAAATTTCGTAATGTTTTTCAGTTTAAAAATGGAATTAAAAAAAATTAAAGCAAATATTCAACATTTTGCACATTTTTCTGAGAACTACATATCTAAAAAACAAAATAAGCTTTAAACCATAAAAATCGCTTAAAAATTTAGGATTTTATTGTCAATTTACCGCAAGTATCCAATATTGATCAAATACGTGTAATGCAGCAAACAAAACATCAATAAGGCTGACGTCAGAGTAGCAACTCTTTACTTTTATCTATTTTTGTACAACAAAAAATACAAGCAAAAAAGGTTGCTAGATTGTTATCTTGCAGCAACGCCCCGATTAAAGGGCCCACTCTGCCGTCACCCGTATATAACTTCAAATTATAATAAAAATTTATAATATTTACAGTCCATATATTTCTTCTTTATACACACCCTCCAAAAAAGAATATGGAGAATATTCTTGATCAGAGAAGAAATCTAAGACGATTTAAGCATGTCCGTCCGTCCGTCTGTGGAAATCACACGTCAGTCCAAACTAAAGGAGCTAGACTCTTGAAGTTTGGTATAAATATATCTTGAAAGATAGCACAGGTTAAGTTCGGAGATGGGATAAATCGGAAAAGAGAGAAAAAAGTTCCCCTAAGACCAGCGCGTTAAACTTAGAGCCATAAAATAAAATATAATAATTTTTGGACCTCGCCCCCTTTAGTGGACGTTATTATATGCAAAAATAGTTTAAAAATTCAACAAATTGTTTTACTTAAGCCTCCATTCCTTAAAAATAACATTTTTAAGCTTTAATGACGAAGCTGAGCCGTAACCTGGTACTACTTTGCTCTACCCCCTCCTCCCCCTTTTTTTAAATTTATATATAATTATCCCAAACATTTATTTTTAGAGTTTTATGACAAAGGTAAAATGTCTCCCTAATAGCCCTTGCTAGAGTGACCCCGCCAAAATACAGTTTTAATACTCCCCAAAGAGAATTGGACCCCATAAAATGTTTGACTCTGTCCCACCGAGTTAAACATTTTAAATTTACTTACTGAATATTTGGAGGATATTTAAGATTCGATTTGGTCGAATATAAAGTTTTTACTGTTTTTTTTAAAGAACAGAAAATTTTTGTTACAAATTAATAATTTTATTTCAGAAACATTATTAAAATAAAAAGGTAGCTTAAGCTGTTCCGTTGATTCAGCTTTAGTTTTCTTTAATCAATATTTCAATTTTTATTAACATTATCAGTTTGAGTTTCTTGCCAAATCGACCAACAAAAATCTGCAGACATCCCTTCCGATGGGTTTCCATTATAACGCTTCTCTATATGTAACATATCTTGATGAAACCTTTCACCATGTTCGTCTGATACAGCACCAAGATTATCCGGAAAAAAATCTAGGTGCGAGTCCGAAAAATTAATTTTAAGGGACATATTGCACTTTAGAGGTTTGTAGGCAGAAAGTAGTTCTTCGATGATTTCATGGTAGTTTTCAGCTTTTCTGTTTTCCAAAAAATTGTGGCACACATTCACAAAACCTGTCCATGCTCTTTCTTCCACATCGTTCAATTTCGTTCTAAAGACCTCGTCATTTATAAGCTGTCGTATTTGAGGAACTAAAAATATGCGTTCTTTTACTTTTGCATCGCTGATTCTTGAAAATTTGCTCTTAATGTATAGAAAGCCTTGGCCGTCCTTGTTCATTGCTTTGACAAAATTTTTCATTATTCATAGCTTTATATGAAGAGGAGACAGAAGAATTTTTTCTTTTTGAATTAAAGGTTCTTATGCTACATTTTTTTCTCCTGGAATAAAATTTACTCTTTTCAGTCAAACTTTAACATTGTAGTGTTTTGCTTTCGCGCGGCTATCCCATTTACATTAAAAGCAACAAAACTTAGTATATAAACTTTGCAATCCGTTTAATATTGCTACGACTTTTACATCTGCACATACGTTCCATGATTAATGTGAATATTTAATTTTTGTAGTATCATCTTCATGCTACAAAAGCTTTCTTTCATATTTCTTGCATACGCGAGTGGAACCGATGGAAATTTGTTGCCATTGTGAAATAAAACGGCTTTCCGACTTGTCTTGGATGAGTCAATAAAAAGCCGCCAATCAGATTTATCACTGAAACACAGTTGACCAATACCAACTCTCCCTTTCTGCTGAAATAACTCAAAAAAGTTTGTACTCTATTTCGAAAGTACGAGGCTTTCACGTCTTTTTGCACCAAATTCCATTGTTTTAATTTGGATGCAAGAAGCTCAGACTTGTTTTTTGAGAGACCTTATTTACTAACTAAGTTATTCAGATCAGTTGGATTCGAAAAATAAGGTTTACTCGTTGTACTTACAACTGAATGCGAAGAAACACCCATGGTGGCGTAACTGGATTGAATTGTTGCAGAAATCCCATTTTCTTCGTCGTTTCTAGGAGGCAATGGAGATAAATATTTACTTGTAAACTGGTCCTTTGAACATTGAAGTATTTGGATATGTAACTTAATTTTTGTTTTTTTTTTTCGTAAACCCACGTGTTCTAGTCAATAAAAGTAGCAATAATTTTCATGATTTTGTGGTTCGCTCCAAATAGCTGTCTTCATGAACGGTAAAGACTTATGACTTCCTCTTAACCAACCTCTTAAAGATCTTGCACAGCTATTACAACATATTTTCTGCAGCCAATTTTTATCTCTATCACCAATAGGAAACCCAAAATAACGGTGATAAGCATCTTTAGAAGCATCTGGGAAGTTATTGTCTGAAGTTGAGAACTTAAAGTTAGATCGCCACATACATGACAAAATAAATATGGAGAGTTGTTACAAATCCTTGACATTTTGTAATATGAAAGCGTTTGTGGATTCTTTAATTGCTTTATTTCCTTACGCAATAACAAAGCACACTATAAGGTCTAGTTACTGTTGCCGATTTTAACAGCACCGTTCAGTTTTTTAGACTGAAAAAGTGCATTCAGTGAGTTGAAGTAATTAAGTACATATTTTAAAAACAGTAAGTAAGCTTTATTACATTCATTTGTTATTTCTACCAGAATTATATCGGCTGATTTTAATTTGTAATTTTTTGCTGCAAATTCTCTCTATACACTTCTGGTGTTATAACAATCTTGTGTTTAATGTTCTCAGAATGTTTTTTTCCCCCATTCATCATTTCTTGAAATTCTTCCAACATGCTGCATCGTTTTGAGCTTCCAGAAATATAGGTCCCAATTTGCCTCATCAAATCTTCGGGAGCTCTTGGTAGGGTAAAAAAATCTTTATTTGCTATTATATCGAAAATCGTATTGCCGAAGGTGCCCCAAGGCCGAAGCTGGGCAGCTTCGGCCTTGAGTCTCCCCTACAGAATCAGTGCACGATATCTAATCTTTGTATACAAATTGTGGACATGTGGGGCAATATAAATATCAATATCTCTCAGTTGTGGTTCTAACACTAGGAATAGCTTAAATGAGCTTGAGGAGATTACATTTTTTTGCAGTTCCCAGCGATCGAATGTGGCGAGATCACAAAGTCCTTCGGACATATTGACATTATTGGGTGAAATCATTTCGGGAAAATCACAATGATCGAAATTGGCCAACAAAAAATTTTTGGCAGCCGATTTGTATATTTTGGTTTGTAATTCAGCCAAGCCAGCTGCACATTTTAGACGCGTCAGAACAGCCTAAAACAACAAAGTTAATCATATACGTAATTCTTTTTAGCCTTTTTCTCACCTGGTTTGCATCCTTGGATCACTTGTTAAAATCAGGTGTACTCTCTGCTTTAGACACGTAGCTCAATGTAGAGCTACGTGTGACCAATTTTGCAAATACAGCGATATTTCAATGACGTTTAAACAATTAATTAACCACTTCTTTGCCGCTGGTGCAATAATCTCTAGCACGGGAATAGCATTTAAGCGCATTGGACAAATCCCCGCAGCTTAGATAGTGATCGTTCAAATCATCGTGAACTCGCCGTATACTTTCCTTGATGAAACTTAATTTAAAGTTCTTCAGATCCGAGTCAAGTTTTTCCAATTTTAGTGCAGCCCTTTTGCTCTTAGTCTCTACCCAGTTTTGATCGAATACCGGTAATTCAAGGGCCTAGGCGGCCAAAGCCGGCTATGCAGCTATATCCGGCAAACCGGCACCTCCGCCGGCTGCGCCAGCAGCAGTACTGCTGACATACACATAATTTAGCGTTTTATGCAACACTTGATACATGGTCACATTGTAAGTGGTCATGTCATAATTTTAGCCATTTTTAAAGCTTCCAAGCGCAACGAAGGACACACATCAAACACAAAAATTAGCCGATACAAGCGGGCCAAGCCCACATAAGAATTTGCGCAGACTTCCAAATCCCAAGTGGGATTCTCAACAACTAATTGATGTTCTTCATTATTGTCGTTGTCCTCCATTGGGGCATCTAGTTTTATTTATCTTGTGGACATACACCTCATTTCCATTAATTTTTTTTAGTTTAAAATTTAATGTTTTTCAAAACAATGAATAAAACTAATTTTGTTCACATAACAATTTATTTTATTTAACAAAGGCGAATTAAATAGTTCGCCTTGTATTTGACATTGTGTTTCACAAAAAAGTTGCTTTGTTGTAATGAATTCGCTTTGCACATACCTGATAATTGTACCATGAGCCTTGATTATGGAATATGCAAGGCGAATTCACATTGAGAATGCCTGTTATAATGCCAACTGGTCCAATTTATTTAAAAAGGTGTTGCCATACCACCAGATACATTATTGTTAGACTGAAAAACTCTTTCATCATATAATAAAATTGTGTAAGAAAAAAATTTTTTCTTAATAAATTTTAAGCTTCTTAGTGCGATTTTTTCTTATAATGCAAAAAATCCCAGCAAAATGCCTTAAATTACAAACTCTGTCCTTCTTTCCTCACACGTGAAAATTAACAAAAAAAAAATTTACCAAAAAGGTATACATCCCTACACTTGGCAACAGTGACCGCACGATATTCAAATTTAAACTGACGCACTTATTGACAATAAAATTTAAATTTCTTCTTAGGGGAACTTTTTCCCCTGGTGCCCGATGTAGCCCACCTCCGAAATTAACCTATGCTATCCTTCAAGACATGTTTATACGAGATTTGAAGAGTCTAGCTCTTTTCGTTTGGACTGAATCGTGATTTCCACGAATGGACGGACATGCTCAGATCGTCTTAGATTTTATCACTGATCAAGAATATATATACTTTATGGGGTCTCAGATGGATATTTCGCTGCGTTACAAACGGAATGGCAAAGTGAGTATGCCCTCCATATTCTTTTATGGAGGGTATAAAAAATCTCTTTGCATGGTTGAAACGCGCTGAATCTAGAACGAAGCGTGCTAATTTGGCATCGCTGTGTATTAACCACGTGTTCTTTAAGAAAAATATTTCGCAAAATCTAAACTTACTTCCTAATAATCAGTGTTCTTAAATTGAGATAAAGTCCTGGATAAAATTCACCTCATAAAAACTCCCCTACTCACTGTCGTACACATTCACACGATTTATTTAGGGCCCGATTACGGTTTACAACAGTTGTAATTTAAGAGTTGTATTTTTGAAAAAGCGATTATGGTTTACAACTGTTGTCAGCACTGTTGTATAAAGAGTTGTCTATGTACAACATGTGTATTTATGTGTTGTCAGTACTGTCAAAAACTTACAACTGCTCATTACCTGCTGTTTTAAACTAAAAAGTTAAAAATATAAAATGGAGAAAAATTTGTAAGTATATTTCACTTTATTTTGTAAAGTTTAATAATTAGAAACGTTTTTCAGGCAAATATCTAATAAAAAACAAATGGAAAAACTAATAGATTTAATGAAAAAAATCCTGAGGTTGGTCGCGGGAAGCTACCATTTGGAATGAGCAAAATGCAGCTCAAGGAAAAATGGGAAAACTCACTGTTGTCGAGCCATCACCAGGTGCTAAAAAAATGACTTGCTGCTATTGCAAAATAAAAAATCATGCGAATATAGAAGACGAGCGGTTAAAAATTTTAAGGTGAAAGCAAAAAACCAAGAAGAAATTCTAAAAGCGTTAAAACGCCTAGAAAAAAATTCCTACAAAAACTACGAAATAAAAAGAAAATGTATGATTTAAAAAAGCAAAAAGTAGATTTGCAAATAGAATTATTAAAAGCAAAAATCGAATTAACCCGTAAAAAATTAGAATAGTATATTATTGTTTTTTTGGTTTAGCATTTCATTTACATACGTTATATTTTATTTTTTTGTTATTTTGAAAGTGAATATTAGTTTTTTAGTTTTAAAATAAAAATGAATTATGATTTTTTAGTTAGCTATTTTAAAAATATATTGCGAATTTTAGCCTTTTACTAAAATGAATTACAGGCTGTGAATATAAAAGAAAATAAATTTTATTTATTTAAAATTGCAAGCATTAAATTATTTCTAATTTCACGAGCAGACTCTTCCAAGTTTGTTTCTGCAGCTTCTCCAATTTCGATTTCGGTGTTTGATGGAAAAGGCATTTCTTCCTGATATTCAGTGCACAACAAACATTTGTTATTTGAGTGGCTTTTCCAGGACTATAGTGCAAACCTCTTGCAGATAGCAAGCATCGAAATCTGCTTTTGAGAACCCCAATTGTCCTTTCAATAATGTTTCTCGCTTTTGCATGAGTCGTATTAAAACGGCTTTCTGGAGATCCTTCGGCGGCGCTTCGGGATGGTGTTATTAAAAATGGTTCCAATGGATATCCAGCATCATCTAACGTGTCGAAAGAGTACATTCATATTTATTATTAAAAAAAAAGTCATTTATGTACCTAAAATCCATGTATTTTCCTCCAATGTATGCTGTATATATTGTTTCAGATCGCTCATATTCCATACGAATGAGTCATGATTTGAGCCGGGGTATCGAGCATTTACATAACGGATGTTCATTTCAGAGTCGCATAGCTACAAAAAGTCATTCATTTATCAGTAATTTTTTTTTTAAATATTATTACGCTTACTATCATGCCTTCAAGCTTAATACCCCTTCCTATTCATATACAAATGTTGGACTTCTTTTCGAGAAGAATGATTCCTTGAGAATCGGAGGAATGGCAGAACACTGGCTTGACGGTTTTAAAATATCATTCAACTGCAGAAGCAAAAACGAAAACCCATCTTTGTTTATACGGAAACATTTGAGGAAACTGTAAAATATATGTACATATGTACATACATATTTAAAAATTTTTAACATCGGAAAAATTTACTTGCTCTGTATTTGGTAATTCCAAGGGGTTAGAATTGTCTCTAATTCTTTTACGGATACGTGACATGTGAGTTTTCTTTCTGTATTTTCCATCATAATTGTCAGGAAAAAAGGATCTACGTTTATATCCATATTCTTTACACTTAATAGTTTAAAACCGTTTTCAAATTGAATAATAATTATGTATTTTCCTTTCTACCTGACGCTTCTTCCTACGCAGGTATGTATTTTTATGCACAATTTGAATACAGTCAATATGCAACCCTGTGACGTATACAACATCTAGATGTTGTAAACCATAATCACGAATAAGATAAATGTTGTGTTGTAACCGAGACAACACAACATTTAGATGTTGTAAACCATAATCGGGCCCTTAGAAACAAGTAAAAGTGCTATATTCGACTGTGCCGAATCTTAAATACCCTTCACAGATGTAATTCTTCTTTCTTTCCTTCTTGTTAAAACATAAAGTACTCGTAGGTTTAATTAAAAAATCAAAATGATGTTATGGTTACTTTTATATTTTAAAAAACGTTCAAAGTTTTCTGCTAGGAAGCTAAATGTTTGGCTTTTCTTATTTCTCATACATCTAAACGTCCATCAAATATATTAAATATGTTTAATTTAAAAACAAAAAGTAAAAATCCGTTTCATGTACCCCAAAAAGTTCTAATTGTCCAACCGTAGAATAGTACTTTAGATTTTTTTGGGTTTGTAATACCAATTTATTTCTTTCCGATATATAAAATAAGTATAAATCATCATTAAAATCAAAAATAAGAAATTATATGGTTACTGTATGAATAAAAAAATTTCGATATTCCAACCCTGAAAATGGATTTTAAATTTTTTTTGTTTTTAATACTAATTTAATACTTCCCGAAGAATAAAAGAGATTTCATTCACAAAAAACCAAAATTATGGCTACTTATATGTACAAAAAATTTCGATTTTTCAACCCTGGAACCGAATTTTTAATTTTTGAAATTATTAATACCAATTTAATTCTAAAATAAGTTTAATTCACTGAAACAAAACCAAAATTGGGAACTTGTAGGGTTACGTTTATCTACCGAAAAATCTCGATTTTCCAACCCTGGAACCGAATTTGTAATTTTAAAATTTTTAAAACCAATTTAATTCTTCCTGAAGTATAATATAGGTTTAATTTATTAAAAAAACAAAATTTGGAATTTATGTGGGTACTTTTAAGTAAAAAAAATTTCGATTTTCCAACCCTGGAACCGAATTTTTAATTTTTTAATACTAATTAAATTTTTCCTGAAATATCAAATAGGTTATAATTCACTAAAAACACAAAATTTGGAATTTATGTGGGTACTTTTATGTACCAAAAATATATCGATCTTCCAACTCTGGAAGCGAATTTTTATTTTTTTGCCAATGCAATTTTCAGTGAGGTGTAACATAGTTTCACTTGACAAAAAAATTAACATCTTTAAACTTTTTTGGTCACTTTCATATAGACACCACAAAATATTTCATTTGTCCAACCCTGAAGTCGAAATTTAAATTTTTTAAGATGTTAATACCAATTTTGTTTTTCCTGAACAATAAAATTGTAAGCAAAAACAACAACGTTAATTGCTTTTTGGGTTACTTTTATGCATAAAATATATTTCAATTTCCCAACACAGGAAACGACATTTTATTTATTATTTTTTTGTTTTTGTTTTTTACCTATGCAACTCTTAATAAAGCTTGAAATAGTTTTATTTAAGAAAAACTTATTATTTGTAACCATTTTGGTCACTTTCATTTACCACAAAATATTACAGTTATCCAACTCTGGAGTCTAAATTATGATTCTTTTTCATTTCTAATACCAATTTTGTTTTCGCTAAACTAAGAAAGTGTTTTAATTAGTAAAAACCCGACGTTAGTTGCCTTTTTGAATACTTTCATGTATAAAAAAATGTCAATTTCCCAGCCCTGGACGCGAAATTAAAATTTTTACCAATGCTAGTCTTCGTGAGGTGTTATTTAAGAAAAATTTACAATTTTCAACCATTTTGGTCACCTTCATGAACTATATATCTAATATTGCACTTGCCCAACCCTGGATTTGAAATTTAGAATTATTTTTAAATTTTTTATACCAATTTTGTTCTTCCTGATATATAAAATTGTTTTATTTAGCATAAAAAAACAACGTCAATTGCCTTTTTGGTTACTTTTATGTATAAAAAAATATTTAAATTTCCCAACCCTGGAAGCAAAATTTTAATTTTTGAAATTTTTTTTATCAATGCTAATTTTAATGAGGTATAAAGAAGTTTTGTTTAAGAAAAACTATAATTTTGTAACTTTTTGTTTATTACGTGTACTACAAAATACATGTACCAAAAAAACTTCCATTTTCCCAACTCTGGAAGCAAAATTTTAATTTTTGTTATAAGTGCAACGCTTCATGAAGTATAAAGGAGTTTTATTTAAGAAAATTTAAAATTTTTAACCATTTTGGTCACTTTCATGTACTATAAAATATTGCACTTGTCCAACGCTGCATTCGAAATTTAATTTTTTATTTTTGAATTTTTCATACCAATTTTGTTCTTCCTAAATTATAAAATAGTTTTAGTTAGCAAAAACAACAACGTCAGTTGCCTTTTTGATTACTTTTGTGTACAACAAATTTTCAATTTCCCAACGCTGGAAGCGAAATTTTAATTTAAACAAGTAAAAACGTTATATTCGACCGGGTCGAATCTTAAATACCCTCCAAATATTTAGTAAGTGAATTTGAAATGTTTAACTTGGTGGGACAGAGTTCCTTTATATAATATCGTACGTCCGCGCCCACTAAAGGGGGCGGGGTTCAAAAATATGCAATATCATGTTTTCCACAGACGAACGTATGGGCATTGCTAGACCGTCTTAGACTTCATCACAATTCTCTTTGGAGGCTATAAAAACTGTATTTTGGCGGGGTCGCTCTGGCAAGGGCTGTGGGGGAAACATTTCACCTTTGTCATTAAACTCTAAAAATAAATGCTTGGGATAATTATATACAAAAATAAATTTTTTTTTTTAATAGGGTCATTTAGAGGGGTAGGGCAGAAACAGGTAGACATAAAACTCTAAAAATAAATGCTTGGGATGATTATATACAATATTTAAAAAAAAATTTTTTTTTTTGGTAGGGTCATTTAGTGGGCAAAGGAAGAAGGGGGGGGGGGGGGGGGGTAGGGCAGAAATCGGGAGTCATAAAACTCTAAAGATAAATGCTTGGGATGATTATATACAAAATTTTAAAAAAAATTTTTTGGTTTGGTAGGGTCAGTTAGGGGGCAAAGGAAGAGGGGGGGGGGAGTAGGGCAGAAATCGGCAGTCATAAAACTCTAAAGATAAATGCTTGGGATGATTATATACAAAATTTAAAAAAAAACTTTTTTTTTGGTAGGGTCATTTAGGGGGCAAAGGAAGAGGTGGAGGGGGGGAGGTAGGGCAGAAATCGGCAGTCATAAAACTCTAAAGATAAATGCTTGGGATGATTATATACAAAATTTAAAAAAAAATTTTGTTTTTGTAGGGTCATGTAGGGGGCGAAGGGGAAGGAGGGGGTAGGGCAGAGTAGTACCAGGTTTCGTCTCAGCTTCGTCATTAAAGCTTAAAAGTGTTATTTTTAAGGAATGTAGGCTTAAGTAAAACAATTTGTTACATTTTTATGCTATTTTTGCCTATAATAACGCCCACTGAAGTTGGCAGGGTCAAAAAATATTTTTATTTTATTTAATGGCTCCAAGTTTAAGGCGTTGGACCGTATTTGACATAAAAATATATCATTTGCTTAACAAAATAACCAAAAAACTTTAAAAATTATGTTGTTTTTTCTGCGTTGGTTTAGTTCTTCTTAGGGGAACTTTTTTCCCTCTTGCCCGATTTAGCCCATCTTCGAACTTAACCTGCTCTAAGTTTTAAAATATATTTATGCCAAATTTCAAGAGTCTAGCTCTTTTCGTTTGGACTGAATCGTGATTTCCACAGACGGACGGACGGACGGACGGACGGACATGCTCAGTTCGTCTTAGATTTCATCACTGATCAAGAATATATATACTTTATGGGGTCTGAGATGGATATTTCGATGCGTTACAAACGGAATGACAAAGTGAATATACCCTCCAAATTCTTTTTTGGAGGGTATAAAAATTGTTTTTGACCAATTCAAATCTTCATGATGTATAAAGAGGTTTTATTTAAAAAACTTAAAATATTTAAAAATTTTAGTAATTACTGAATGTGCAGAAAAAACTTTTACATTCCTATCCCTGGAAATTTTTTTTTATGTTTTTTGTTTTTAATAGACCATTGAGGCTTCCCAAAGTATGAAATAGGTTTAATTTACAAACAACCAAAAAAATAATAGGTTTTTGGTATTAGCTTTGCGTCGGGAAATAGGTGTAAGCCTCCCAGCTCTGGAACCGTATTTCGGAATTTCAATACCATTCTATTTAAGTTCATTTCCAATCCAACGGTCCAAGAACGAAATCTCTAGATATTCTGGGGGCTTGGGAAAACCAATTTCACGTACAGACAGATGGACATTGCTCAATCGTCATCGCTATTCATAAGGATCCAGAATATATATACTTTATGGGGTCCCATATTGATATAGAAGACATTACACACGGAATGACAAACCTAAATATACCTTTTCACTTTTTTGTGAAGGGTATAAAAAATCGAACAAAGTCTGACTGACTTTAAAAATGCGCTTCCAAATGGCATTCTATGTGCTGCGCTATTACACAAAAATAATACAACACAACTTCTTCGGCTGACACACATGCAATCATTTATTATAATATAATTACTTGGACTGAAGTGAACATGATATTCTAACGAATAAACAAAAACTTAAAATATTATCACCATATTTTTAGGCGCCAACATCGTGTCTCTACTCACTCAGGTCTGTTTTACTGCAATGAGATTTTTTAGGTAAAGTAAATCTTTTAGCAACTTATTTTTGGCAACACTCTTTTCGTCACGTGTATTCTGAAAAATTTCCTGTTTGGTGTCGATTATTGGCCAGTGGCATACTTTTCAAAGATTCGGAAGGCAGGAGCTTACTCTGAATAGCGACCGTGCTATGAATACGACTTTTTCCCCAAAACGGAAGATGTGGACTTGGCTGACATGTGGTTTCAACACGACAGTGACACATACCATGCAACACGTGAATCTGTGGTCCAATTGAGAGACGAGTTCGGTGAAAAGCTTATTTCACATTTAACGTCTTTAGCCCGCAACTGTGGACGCACTGGAAGCTAATATTGATGAGCTTATTCGGGAGATACCGGCCTATATGTTGGAGAGTGTAGACAACATATACATGAAATCATTCTTTAAACCAGGGAAAGGCAAATGCAGGGCGCAGCGCCTTTTCATTTACCCTTCTGTTACGTACGTGTGTACACGCATTGTAGAGCTGTATACAACTTTAATCAGTCTAGTAACTAGACTCTAGTTCAGAGTTAAACATTTCATAGCACAATTGTGCTAAAACAATCACACGTATACTCTTACGCTCTCGTATTCAGTCGTCATTTAGATATTGATGACTACACATGTGCGGATGCTTACGCATTTTTTTCAGGTTTTTCGTTGTTGTTTTAGTAATTTTTATTCAGCGAACATTTTGAAGTCAGAATGATATTTGAAAAATATTTCATGATAAATAATGCATTTGGTAAAATGCAATGTCTTCTTTGTTACCAAATGTTTAAAGAAAATAGGGAATATGTTATTAAGAGACATTACGATTCTTTTCATAGTGACATGAAAAGTTTCGAAGGTAAGAAAAGAAAGGATCATTTAGATATGGTAAAAAACATTTATGTAGAAAAAATAAAAGAATGGCTACTTGAAGTTGATGAAAACAAAGCAAGGACAGAAAATAAAAATAAACAAGTAAAAGCGCTATATTCGGCTGTGCCGAATCTTATATACCCTTCACAGATGTAATTCTTCTTTCTTTCTTTCTTGCCAAAACAGAAAGTAGGTTTAATTAAAATATCAAAATAATGTTATCGGTTACTTTTATATTTAAGAAAACGTTTAAATTTTTCGGCTAGGAAGCTAAATTTTTGGCTTCTCTTATATCTAATACCTATGAACGTCTTTCGAAAATATTATATATATTTAATTTACAAACAAAACAAAAAATCCGTTTCATGTACCCCAAAAAGTTCTAATTGTCCAACCGTAGAATCGTCTTTGGTTTTTAATGTTGTTGGTTTTTAATACCAGATTACTTCTTTCTGATAAATAAAGTATGTATAATTCATCATAAAAATCAAAAATAACAAATAAAATGGCTGATTTTATGAATCAGAAAATGTCAACTTCCTAGCCCTGGAACCGAATTCTTAATTTTTTAATACTAATCTAATTTTTTCTGATATATAAAATAGCTTTAATTCACTAAAACCACAAAATTTTTAATTTATGTATGTACTATTATGTACGAAAAGTATTTCGATTTTCCAACTCTGGAAGCGAATTTTTATTTTTTTACCAATGCAATTCTTAGTGAGGCGTAACATAGCTTTAGTTGACAAAAAAAATACTATTTTTAAACTTTTTGGTCACTTTCACGTACCATAAAATATATCATATGTCCAAACCTGGAGTCGAAATTTTGATTTTTAAGATTTTAATACCAAATTTGTTCTTCCTGAATTATAAAACAGCTCTAATTAGCAAAAAAAACAACGTCAATTGCCTTTTTCGTTACATTTATGTTTAAAAAAATTTCAATTTCCTAACCCTGGAAGCGAAATTTAAATTTTTTAAAATTTTCTTTATCAATGCAAATCTTCATGAGGTATAAAGTAGTTTTGTTTAAGAAAAAGTCGAATTTTGCAACCATTTTGGTTATTACATGTACTACAAAATATTGCATGTACCAAAAAAAATTTAATTTTTCTAACCCTGGAAACGAAATTTAAATTTTTTTTGTTTGTTTTTTTATCAGTGCAATGCTTCTTGAAGTATAAAGTAGTTTTATTTACAAAAAATTGCAAATTTTTTACCATTTTGGTAACTTTCATGTACCATAAAATATTGCACTTGTCCATCCCTGGATTCGAAATTTTATTTTTTATTTTTGAATTTTTGATACCAATTTTGTTCTTCCTAAATTATACGACTGTTTTAGTTGGCAAAAAACAAAAAACAACAACATCGATTGCCTGTTTGATTACTTGCATGTATAAAAAAAATTCAATTTCCCACCCCTGGAAGCAAAATTTGAATCTAAAATTTTCTTTTCTTTTTGCCAATGCAAATCTTCATGACGTATAAAGAGGTTTTGTTAAAGAAAAACTTAACATTTTTAACAATTTTAGTTACTACATGTACTACAAAATACGGAATGGGCCGAAAAAAAAATTTTTATTTCCCATCCCTGAACATTTTTTTTTATATTTTTAGTTTTTAATACACCATTGAGACTTCCCAAAGCACGAAATAGGTTTAGTTTGCAAACATTAAAAAAAATAAATTATTTTTGGTATAAATTTAGCGTCGAGAAATAGGTGCAAGCTTCCCAGCTCTGGAACCATAGTTCGGATCTATCTGAATTTTAACACCACTCTATTTAAGTTCATTTCCAATCCAACGATCCAAGAATGAAGTCTCTATCTCTTCTGGGGGCTTGGCTAGACCTGTTTCATTACTTTCACTTATAAAAACAATGCAATTTCCCAACCCTGGAAGTAAAATTTGAATTTAAAAACAAAAATTTTTTTTTGCCAATGCAAATCTTCATGACGTATAAAGTGGTTTTGTTAAAGAAAAACTTAAAATTTTTAACAATTTTAGATACTACATGTACTACAAAATACGGAATAAGCCGAAAAAAATTTTTTTTATTTCCCATCCCTGGAAAATTTTTTTTATTTTTTTAGTTTTTAAGAGACCATTGAGGCTCCCTAAAGCACGAAATAGGTTTAATTTACAAACATTAAAAAAAATAATTGATTTTTGGTAAAAATTTTGCGTCGAGAAATAGGTGTAAGCTTCCCAGCTCTGGAACCATACTTCGGATCTTTCTGAATATCAATAGCAGCCTGTTTAAGTTCATTTCCAATCCAACGGTCCAAGAACGAAGCCTCTAGCTCTTCTGGGAGCTTGGGAAAACCGATTTCACGTACAGACGGACGGACAGACGGACATCGCTCAATCGTCATCGCTATTCATAAGGATCCAGAATATATATACTTTATGGGGTCCCATGTGCATATCGAAGAAATTACACACGGAATGACAAACCTATATATACCCTTTCACTTTTTTGTGAAGGGTATAAAAATTGGAGGTATCAAGCTTAATAAGCTTAGATATTGTTAGGCATGGTAGGTCTTTCACTGATGGGATATTTTTTAAAAACTTATTAGAAAAAGTTTTTGAAAAGCTTAACTTTAACACTAAGTTTATAAAATCTCTTCCGTTGTCGGCCCCAAGTGTAGTACGACGTATTGGTCATATAGGAAATTTGGTGGAATCTGCTATTAGGGAAAAATTAATAAATTGTGAGTATGTTTCTTTTTGTTTAGATGAAAGCACGGATATTAATGATCTTTGCCAATTGGTATTATGTATTCGCTGCGTGGATAGCAACTACGAGGTGTTTGAGACAATGTTTTCTCTAGAAACATTTCATGGAAATGTAACGGGCAAGCTTTTATATGAAGTAGTCAGTGAAAAGCTTTTTGATATTATAGATAGAAAGAAAATTGTTGGAGTCTGTACAGATGGGGCAAATGTAATGACCGGAAATGTTTCATGAAATGTTTCTAGAGAAAACATTGTCTCAAAAACCTCGTAGTTGCTATCCATATGAAAAGAATCGTAATGTCTTTTAATAACATATTCCCTATTTTCTTTAAACATTTGGTAACAAAGAAGACATTGCATGTTGTGCTATGAAATGTTTAACTCTGTGTTATTACGATGTTTGGTGAACAGAATCGGCGACGGTTTTTGTCTCGTGCCGAAAGAAGACTTTCCATAGATTTTTTTATAGACTCTTCCTCAGAAGTCCATATGTTTTTACTGGCGGAGCTTAGCTCTTTTTCTGAATTACATCGGATTTGAATACTCATACAATATTTTTTCTTTTTTATGTTTAAAAATAAATGTTTGAAAAAAAATTCTTAGAATTTCACTTTTTATGTCTTTTTTATTTTCTACCTATTACGGTTTATTCAGGTTTTTTTTATTAAAGTTTTTTTCCACCTGTTACTCTTTATTCAGCCGCACTAAAAATAACACGTCCGTACTAAACTATTATAACGTATTTATGCAATTTATACAATAAAAATACGTATCTGTTTAATTGGAAAAGGGTAAAATAATTCTTAAATAAATTATATTTGAAATGATTCACTTTGTGTTTGTTGGGTAATTCTCTCTCACAATACAACCTCATTTTTAGTTTTGTTTACCCCTGCTCTAGTTTCAGCATTCAAACAGGCAGGTTGTGTTTATCGCATACTTTAAGAATCAGCGTTGCCAGAAAGCAATGTGAGTCCGATCACAGTTGAGAAATCTTTATGAAAAAAATGTTTGCTGATTCTAGTACAGGGAAAGGCTAATGCTTTGGCGAAAAGTATGAAGAGATGCGGAACATTATGAATGACATTCCCTTATGACCACCTGGTGTTTTGTTAACAATTTGAACCACAATTCATTGTGTTCATTACATTCAAACTTTTTGCAAATAATGCCTGTTGGTGAATAATGCAATGAAAAATATACATATATGTACGTATGTGTATTTGCATTACTCTTTGTCAAATGTCCTACAAAACCTTCTTATTTACACACCATCACTGCATACAGAGCCACAAACATCATTTTGCCCCAATGCCATGCCGATACTAATTTTCTAATATATTGCAAATCCCATAATAAAATTAAGTTAGTTTTTGAAGATTTTAAAGTTTTAATTGGGGAGAAGTGACGAAAGTTGATTGGCAATACCGATTCGTGGTGAGAGCGCAGAGAGTAATAAGTAATACAATCGCAAAATGTAATAGTATAGGTTGCTTTTCCCTGCTTTAAAGTTTAAACGTTCAATTATATAGATCGTCCAATCGACTCGAATAAAGATTCCATACATTTCCCCAAATGTTATGTGTTTTTATATATTAAATCCAAAAGCTCTTAAAAAATCACCCTTTACAGATAAGAAAAATTCGATCCCTTATTCATAACTTTCTCGGTACATAGTCAACGCGTTGACTACTTGAATTCGTTAATAGCGCCTTGATGTGGTAGTGCAACAGCAACTGCTTTAATTTCTTAGGGTATGTACAGAGGAGAGTTGTAAACGAATCATTTATTTTTGAATAAATTCGCGAATAATTCATGCACTGAATTGGTAAAATTTTGAATTAATTCTTTTCGCCTAAAACGAATTGAATGAAATTTGAATCAATTCATTTGAATTTAGGAAACATGAATTGCAATTCATTTGCAATTCAAATGAATTGTGCAAAATGAATTGCAATTCATTTTTAATTCAAAGGAATTGGTAAAATGAATTGCAATTCATTTCCAATTCATTTGAATTGAATTGACTTCGAATTAAATCAAATGAGTTAGAAGATATGATTTGCAATTCATTTCCAATTCTTATTATTAGCCTGTATCTTAGTCTAGTATCAGCCGAACTTTAAATTCTTTAAATTTTTTTTGTTATTTTTAACATTTGATGTTGTTTTTCTGGACTATTTTATATGGGAACCGTATGATTTCTGTTTTGAGCTAAAACGTGTATCTGTCTGTGTATAAAATGCAACTCTACTTTTGTAAATCCACTAAAAATTGACCGAGTTATAAAAATATTTTTTAAGGCACAATTTCGTTAATATATAATTTTTCATGAATTTACTCAAAAATGTTTTCTTGGTAGTTTCCTTTTTAAGTAGGCGTCTAGAGTAAATTTAACAAAAAATATGTCTCAGTTAAAAGTCCAATAACTCCGCCAAATTTTAGTGGACTTTCAAAAATGAAATTTCACTTTATACACAGGCCAATACACGTTTTAATCCAATTCAGAAAAACGCCATCAAATTTAAAAAATGGCTAAAATAAAATCATAAAAAATGAGTTTGATGGGGAAAGATATATGATTTTCAACGCCTCTGCGTACATGTACATACATGCCATTTGAAAGGTCTTGGTATTGTCTTTCCAAATCGAACGAGAAATTAAAGTTCGGCTGACACTAAACTAAGATAGAGGCTAATAACTAAACCAAAGTAGAAAACCCGGTTTTTTACCCGTAACTCAAAATTTTGGAGGTGTTTCGCAAATTTCAAAGACGGAGTCTCGTTCTGCCCGACAAGACCTATCAGAAAAATAATATCATATACCAGGTATTTCAACTTTGTTCAATTTTGTATTAGTGTTATTATCCAAAAAATTTAGTTTTATTATAAAATTGTAAAAGTTGATTCTTTATGACTTATTTTTGGTATCTAGACACGTTCAAATTATATTGGTATGTTCTAGAGTTGTATCACCGAGCTATGAGCTAGTTCAATTGAACGTTTCACTTAACTGAGCGAAATGAGCGCTCTCTACAATAGATGATTTTAGCTCAGTACTGAGCGCTTTTGTGTCAGAGCGGTTTTGTTTCAAAGCGCTTTTGTTTCAGGGCTGAGCGTTTTTAATAATGTCAATTGTCATATTTGTAAAGATACCGCAGTTTCTTAATATGCTGCCAGACAAATATAAATACATCATTGTATATCAACAAAAATTAATGTGTACTTCAAGTGTGCTTTAAAGTACAAATTTCATTGAAAATTTATTTTAAAGTATTGATCAAGTTTACTTTATTTTTTTTGTGAATACTGCCGCCAATCTTTATGTTTGGACATTTTTACAAACAAAACTGGTGCGATGAAACCATGTTTTGAAAAATACCAGTATATGGGAATAGTTTTATTATCCACCAATGTTATATATATTTAACGTTTTTATATATGTATATATATAAAAACGTCGAATAAAATCGTTTATTCGACATATTGTCTCAATTAAATTAGTGCTTTTTGTTTGTTATGTGGTCAAGTATGTCTATATGCCATACATAAGGTGGAAAAACAAGATAGATTTATTTTCTTTCTATTTTGTTACTTTAGTCGTCGACCGGAGAATTATTTGGCCAGTCCTAAAACTATTCCGCCACCACCAAGAATAGATTTTTATCGAATAAATTTTGTTTGTTGTGTTTTCTTGAATTTCAAATCCTATGGTTCTCAATTCATTTTTGGGAGTATATGCATAAGCTGAGAGGTTTTGTTATTTTGGAATTAGGTTAAAGTCTACTGATAATTTGGTGTAAGAACCAATGAAATGCAGGCATAATTGACCACATAACAAACAAAAAGCACTAATATATATTTAAATATATAAAAAAGTCACATTATACTTCCGATTGACTTTTAATATGTTAAAGGCGATATTGGAGGATATATGTCCCTGAAACTCCACGATATTATTCTTATACATTCTGCTATCTTTGAATAAATATGGTTAGAACGCTTTTAAATGAACTAGCTCAGTAAACTGAGCTGAGCTAAAATGAGCGGTCAGCTCACTTAGCTGAAAACCACAACTCTAATACTGATGTTTTAGATAAAGTTCATAGCATATTGGATCTGGGCATACTGTTGGATCATAGGCTCAACTTTCGCGATCATATCTCTATTATGGTAAATAAAGCCTACGGGGTACTAAGCAGTTTCTTGAACCATATATTACAAAACGTATATATAGTTACCCAAAATTTGTTCAGCTTTACTGTGGCTACAATTTTCCCAAACAGTGTTCTGTCTCTCGTGCCGTTAACACGTTTTTCGTCTTTATGTCTGTCAGTCCGGGCTGTGTTGTAGTTATTTAAGAAAATTACAAATTAAATAAATAAGTGAAAGCATATAGGCAAAAAAAAATTAAATAAACATAAACATATAAAGAACAGAAATTCCAATCAACAGAAAAAAAAAACAAATAAATAAAATTTTAAATTCGCGCGCACCAAATCTTGAATTAAAACAATAAATACATTCAACTTAAAACATATTTCAATAATAAAATACAAAATCAATAACTCAAACAAGAAAAAACAACAAACAATAAACAGTGCATTCCTCACCACCAGTGACGACACCCCATACCAGTGTTGGCACTATGAGCCACTATGGGAAAATGGAAGTGGACCAGACCAGGGCTTTTATGACCTGTGTTTTTTGCAGTGTTATGCGCCTCCCATCCCTCTTCCCATAAATAAAATAAAAACTCTATTTTATTGGTGCGGTGTACTGATAGCGGCTGGATCATTCACTAGTGAAGACATAACACTGCCTAGTGAATGGTCACAGCAGTTGTTGTCATTGCATCGTATTCGCTAATCAACAGTTTGGATGTCGGTTTTTTTTTCTCTCATCTTGTGATGGCGGGTAAGTTTAGAATCGACTTCTGTAACATACGTGGGTTAAGAGCGAGTTTCTTTTCTGTATATGCTCACGTTTGTTTAAATCGGACGGATGTTTTCGCCTTAAGTGAAACCCAGGTACATGAGGATGCTGATGCACAGGATTTTCATTTGTCCTGTCGCTTTTTATTCTTCATAGGGGCCTTGCAATATATGTACGTAATGAAGTTGTGTACCAATGTCAGCAACCATTAGGCATGTCTGACGCAGAATTTAGCTGTCTTTGGGTTAAATTTAAAGTCGGTACACACTTTTTGCATTTCGGGTTTCTGTATAGAAGTCCAAACGCAGAAAGAAATGCTACCATACATGTCTTCGATACTCTTTCCGACTCCATATCGAAGATTCTTGATAGTTGTCCGAGCAGTGAAATTGTTGTTGCTGGTGATTTCAATGTTCATAACACATCTTGGCTTCGCCATTCAAGCCACACAACCTCAGAGGGCCAATTTGCTGAGTTGTTCGCCGCGCACAATCACCTTGTGCAGTTAGTTAATAAACCAACACATATTCCGTGTGTTGAAGGGCACCAACATAATACGCTTGACCTTTTTCTAACTTCCCATCCTGAAAAGTATGAAGTTACCGTCAATGCACCTCTCGCTAACTCGGATCATTGCACCATTTCCGCAACCTTTCTGTTCTCCAAACTTCGCAACGTTTCGCGTGCAGCCGCGAAGCGTAGTAAATATATTTACGAAAAGGGTCGTTAGGCCGAGCTCAACGAATTCTTTCAGAATTTTAATTGGAAACTATGTTTTCTTGACAATGATGTCGATTCTATGGCGAAAATGGTTGAAAACACATTTCTACTGTGGATGAAAGCTTTTATTCCCTGTAAGCAAATTTCGGTTAAACCTAGGGCGAAGTCTTGGTTTAACCAGCCATGTAAAGATGCGTTGCGATCCAGAGAGGAAGCATTCAGTACAAAAATGCCTCTACTGATTTGCTACGCAAGAAGGCAAGATCTACGTGTGCGAAAAGGCTTTATACGAGCAGCGTATTCGCACTAGAATTCTCACTGCCCCCAGGGGTAGTAAGAGTTTTTGGACATTCGTCAAAAGTGTTAAGGAAAGTGCTAGTTCATCAATTCCGACGCTTTTGAGGAATGACCATATATTTACTGACCCGGTTGATAAAGCTAATATATTGGCTGAAATATTTGCAAGTAACTCTCACTTGCCTGATAGCTCTCAACCACTCCCCGCGCTCGAGAGAGTATGCGTAACTATGAATAAGATATTTTTTCGAGTGCGTGCAGTTAAAAGGGTTCTTGCGGAACTCAGCACAAGGAAGTCTCCTGGGGCGGATGGAATCTTTGCACTGGTCCTGAAGCAGTGCTCTTCGACGTTACCACGTCCATTAGCCAAACTTTTCAGTACACTTTACCACTCCGGTAAATTTCCAATGTGCTGGAAGGTTGCTAATGTAACGCCAATTCCCAAAAAGGGAGTGGCTAATAACCCTGAAAATTACCGCCCGATTGCAATATGTTCTGCTATATGAAGGTGATGGAAACTATGCTTAACTTCCATCTTGTGAAATATCTGGAGTCCAACAGTTTACTAAACGACCGCCAGTATGGTTTCCGCAAAGGCCGCTCTACGGGTGACCTATTGGCCCTTCTTTCGGAAAACTGGTATAGTTCGATACACCGTTCTGGCGAAAGTAAAGTGGTGGCTCTAGATATTTCTAAGGCGTTCGATAGAGTGTTGCACGAAGCACTCCTGTCCAAACTTATTGCATTTGGTGTCGGAGACACCCTCTCGGTTTATATCAAGCTTCCTCAGGGATCGCTCTATACGAGTTGTTATAGATGGGATCTCATCCGAAGACTTCAGAGTCAACTCAGGGGTACCGCAGGGCTCCGTTCTTTCTCCTACTCTATTTCTAATTTTTCTTAACGATCTACTTTCCCAAACTTCCTGTCCTATTTACTCTTTCGCAGATGATAGCAGCCTTTCGCATTCTTATTCATTTAACTGCAGGCCGTCAACGTCTGAAATCGAGACGAGGAGGCAGTTTATAAATGACGTTCTGGATAGTGACCTCGCGAAGATTTCCGAATGGGGTTTGGCGAACAGGGTCGATTTTAATGCCCGTAAGATCCAGTGTTGTATGCTTACGCATCGACGTACGTATGACCATGTTGCTTCATCTGTTTCTATGGGTGGTGTAAGTATTATGGAGTCAGGGGCTCTTGATGTTCTGGGCATGAAAGTGCAGTGTGATGTCAGATCGACGGAACATGTCTTTCAGGTCGCCTTGGCTTCTTAAGACGGTGCAAGAGATACTTCATCCATTCTGATCTTCTTAAAATTTACACCACTTACATCCGACCAAAGATGGAATACAACTCTCATGTTTGGGCCGGTGCTTTAAACTCTATTTTAAAATGACTCGACCGCGTACAGGAGAGGGCGATGAAACTCATCGCAGACAGTAGGGTAGCCAACTCTATTGACTTTCTTGAGCATCGTCGCAATGTGGGGTGCGTATCGTTGTTCTATCGTTACTATAATGGCAGGTGCTCTGGTGAAATTAGGGAACTTGTTCCTGATCCCATTCTTTCTTACGCTCAACGCGTTTTTCATCAAGAGCGCATGCGTTTGTGGTCGATATTCCAACGAATCGCACTACGCATTACAGAGAAAATTCGTTTTTTGGCCGAACAGTCCGTATATGGAGTAAACTACCTGCAGATGTCTTCCCCGCCACTTACTATTTGAGGGGGTTCAAATCAAATATCCACAGACACTACTCCCTTTATCCTCCTTCCCAAAATCTATTTTCCTACTTCCAGCGCAATGCACTGCATATGTGGGGGTTATCCCCTGAGTGCTGGTCCTATCTTAAAAAAAAGTCGAAAAATCAGGATTTCCTAAAAGTTATGGTAAAAAAATGTTTTTAAATATTTTTTTTCCTTAACTTTCTTAAAAAAACTCTAAGATAACATACATTTTTGTCATCAAATTTTTGCGAAAAATATTCCACCACTCTTAGCTACATTTTTGACGAACATAGGTAAGCGATATTTTTAAGTGCTGATTAGATATTTGGCAAAAACTGATGACACCATTTTTGGGCATCATGGTAATATTGGGAAATTTTGGAGGCCCAGAAAAAATAAACGGTCACCAAATTGGCCAAACTGAGTATGGGGTTTTACTACAATTTGATAGTAGAATCGAACCCATATAGACACGACCTTGCACATTTTGCACGTTTGCACAGTGTAATTATCCCAAACATTTATTTTTTGATTTTTATGACAATGGTGAAATGTCTCCTCCACAGCCTTTGCCAATGCCACCCTGCCGAAATACAGTTTTAATATCCTCCAAAGAGAATTGGACAACATAAAGTATATATATTCTTGATCAGTGATGATGTCTAAGACGGTCTAGCAATGCCCATACGTTCGTCTGTGGAAAACATGATATTGTCTATTTTTGAATCCCGCCCCCTTTAGTGGGCGTTGACGTAAGATATTATATAAAACAACTCTGTCCCACCAAGTTAAACATTTTAAATTTACTTAATAAATATTTCGACCCGGTCGAATATAACGTTTTTACTTGTTTTTAATTCCATTTTTAAACTGAAAAATATTACGAATTTGGCACGAAAACAAATTTTTTCTCAATTAATTTCTGAATAATTTTTTAAAAACTTATTAGAAAAAGTTTTTGAAAAGCTTAACTTTAACACTAAGTTTATAAAATCTCTTCCGTTGTCGGCCCCAAGTGTAGTACGACGTATTGGTCATATAGGAAATTTGGTGGAATCTGCTATTAGGGAAAAATTAATAAATTGTGAGTATGTTTCTTTTTGTTTAGATGAAAGCACGGATATTAATGATCTTTGCCAATTGGTATTATGTATTCGCTGCGTGGATAGCAACTACGAGGTGTTTGAGACAATGTTTTCTCTAGAAACATTTCATGGAAATGTAACGGACAAGCTTTTATATGAAGTAGTCAGTGAAAAGCTTTTTGATATTATAGATAGAAAGAAAATTGTTGGAGTCTGTACAGATAGGGCAAATGTAATGACCGGAAATGTTTCATGAAATGTTTCTAGAGAAAACATTGTCTCAAAAACCTCGTAGTTGCTATCCATATGAAAAGAATCGTAATGTCTTTTAATAACATATTCCCTATTTTCTTTAAACATTTGGTAACAGAGAAGACATTGCATGTTGTGCTATGAAATGTTTAACTCTGTGTTATTACGATGTTTGGTGAACAGAATCGGCGACGGTTTTTGTCTCGTGCCGAAAGAAGACTTTCCATAGATTTTTTTATAGACTCTATGTTTTTACTGGCGGAGCTTAGCTCTTTTTCTGAATTACATCGGATTTGAATACTCATACAATATTTTTTCTTTTTATACCCTTCACAAAAAAGTGAAAGGGTATATATAGGTTTGTCATTCCGTGTGTAATTTCTTCGATATGCACATGGGACCCCATAAAGTATATATATTCTGGATCCTTATGAATAGCGATGACGATTGAGCGATGTCCGTCTGTCCGTCTGTCCGTCCGTCTGTACGTGAAATCGGTTTTCCCAAGCTCCCAGAAGAGCTAGAGGCTTCGTTCTTGGACCGTTGGATTGGAAATGAACTTAAACAGGCTGCTATTGAAATTCAGAAAGATCCGAAGTATGGTTCCAGAGCTGGGAAGCTTACACCTATTTCTCGACGCAAAATTTTTACCAAAAATCAATTATTTTTTTTAATGTTTGTAAATTAAACCTATTTCGTGCTTTAGGGAGCCTCAATGGTCTCTTAAAAACTAAAAAAATAAAAAAAATGTTCCAGGGATGGGAAATAAAAAAAATTTTTTTCGGCTTATTCCGTATTTTGTAGTACATGTAGTATCTAAAATTGTTAAAAATTTTAAGTTTTTCTTTAACAAAACCACTTTATACGTCATGAAGATTTGCATTGGCAAAAAAAAATTTTTGTTTTTAAATTCAAATTTTACTTCCAGGGTTGGGAAATTGCATTGTTTTTATAAGTGAAAGTAATGAAACAGGTCTAGCCAAGCCCCCAGAAGAGATAGAGACTTCATTCTTGGATCGTTGGATTGGAAATGAACTTAAATAGAGTGGTGTTAAAATTCAGATAGATCCGAACTATGGTTCCAGAGCTGGGAAGCTTGCACCTATTTCTCGACGCTAAATTTATACCAAAAATAATTTATTTTTTTTAATGTTTGCAAACTAAACCTATTTCGTGCTTTGGGAAGTCTCAATGGTGTATTAAAAACTAAAAATATAAAAAAAAATGTTCAGGGATGGGAAATAAAAATTTTTTTTTCGGCCCATTCCGTATTTTGTAGTACATGTAGTAACTAAAATTGTTAAAAATGTTAAGTTTTTCTTTAACAAAACCTCTTTATACGTCATGAAGATTTGCATTGGCAAAAAGAAAAGAAAATTTTAGATTCAAATTTTGCTTCCAGGGGTGGGAAATTGAATTTTTTTTATACATGCAAGTAATCAAACAGGCAATCGATGTTGTTGTTTTTTGTTTTTTGCCAACTAAAACAGTCGTATAATTTAGGAAGAACAAAATTGGTATCAAAAATTCAAAAATAAAAAATAAAATTTCGAATCCAGGGATGGACAAGTGCAATATTTTATGGTACATGAAAGTTACCAAAATGGTAAAAAATTTGCAATTTTTTATAAATAAAACTACTTAATACTTCAAGAAGCATTGCACTGATAAAAAAACAAACAAAAAAAATTTAAATTTCGTTTCCAGGGTTAGAAAAATTAAATTTTTTTTGGTACATGCAATATTTTGTAGTACATGTAATAACCAAAATGGTTGCAAAATTCGACTTTTTCTTAAACAAAACTACTTTATACCTCATGAAGATTTGCATTGATAAAGAAAATTTTAAAAAATTTAAATTTCGCTTCCAGGGTTAGGAAATTGAAATTTTTTTAAACATAAATGTAACGAAAAAGGCAATTGACGTTGTTTTTTTTGCTAATTAGAGCTGTTTTATAATTCAGGAAGAACAAATTTGGTATTAAAATCTTAAAAATCAAAATTTCGACTCCAGGTTTGGACATATGATATATTTTATGGTACGTGAAAGTGACCAAAAAGTTTAAAAATAGTATTTTTTTTGTCAACTAAAGCTATGTTACGCTTCACTAAGAATTGCATTGGTAAAAAAATAAAAATTCGCTTCCAGAGTTGGAAAATCGAAATACTTTTCGTACATAATAGTACATACATAAATTAAAAATTTTGTGGTTTTAGTGAATTAAAGCTATTTTATATATCAGAAAAAATTAGATTAGTATTAAAAAATTAAGAATTCGGTTCCAGGGCTAGGAAGTTGACATTTTCTGATTCATAAAATCAGCCATTTTATTTGTTATTTTTGATTTTTATGATGAATTATACATACTTTATTTATCAGAAAGAAGTAATCTGGTATTAAAAACCAACAACATTAAAAACCAAAGACGATTCTACGGTTGGACAATTAGAACTTTTTGGGGTACATGAAACGGATTTTTTGTTTTGTTTGTAAATTAAATATATATAATATTTTCGAAAGACGTTCATAGGTATTAGATATAAGAGAAGCCAAAAATTTAGCTTCCTAGCCGAAAAATTTAAACGTTTTCTTAAATATAAAAGTAACCGATAACATTATTTTGATATTTTAATTAAACCTACTTTCTGTTTTGGCAAGAAAGAAAGAAAGAAGAATTACATCTGTGAAGGGTATATAAGATTCGGCACAGCCGAATATAGCGCTTTTACTTGTTTATGTTTAAAAATAAATGTTTGAAAAAAAATTGTTAGAATTTCACTTTTTATGTCTTTTTTATTTTCTACCTATTACGGTTTATTCAGGTTTTTTTTATTAAAGTTTTTTTCCACCTGTTACGCTTTATTCAGCCGCACTAAAAATAACACGTCCGTACTAAACTATTATAACGTATTTATGCAATTTATACAATAAAAATACGTATCTGTTTAATTGGAAAAGGGTAAAATAATTCTTAAATAAATTATATTTGAAATGATTCACTTTGTGTTTGTTGGGTAATTCTCTCTCACAATACAACCTCATTTTTAGTTTTGTTTACCCCTGCTCTAGTTTCAGCATTCAAACAGGCAGGTTGTGTTTATCGCATACTTTAAGAATCAGCGTTGCCAGAAAGCAATGTGAGTCCGATCACAGTTGAGAAATCTTTATGAAAAAAATGTTTGCTGATTCTAGTACAGGGAAAGGCTAATGCTTTGGCGAAAAGTATGAAGAGATGCGGAACATTATGAATGACATTCCCTTATGACCACCTGGTGTTTTGTTAACAATTTGAACCACAATTCATTGTGTTCATTACATTCAAACTTTTTGCAAATAATGCCTGTTGGTGAATAATGCAATGAAAAATATACATATATGTACGTATGTGTATTTGCATTACTCTTTGTCAAATATCCTACAAAACCTTCTTATTTACACACCATCACTGCATACAGAGCCACAAACATCATTTTGCCCCAATGCCATGCCGATACTAATTTTCTAATATATTGCAAGTCCCATAATAAAATTAAGTTAGTTTTTGAAGATTTTAAAGTTTTAATTGCGGAGAAGTGACGAAAGTTGATTGGCAATACCGATTCGTGGTGAGAGCGCAGAGAGTAATAAGTAATACAATCGCAAAATGTAATAGTATAGGTTGCTTTTCCCTGCTTTAAAGTTTAAACGTTCAATTATATAGATCGTCCAATCGACTCGAATAAAGATTCCATACATTTCCCCAAAAGTTATGTGTTTTTATATATTAAATCCAAAAGCTCTTAAAAAATCACCCTTTACAGATAAGAAAAATTCGATCCCTTATTCATAACTTTCTCGGTACATAGTCAACGCGTTGACTACTTGAATTCGTTAATAGCGCCTTGATGTGGTAGTGCAAAAGCTACTGCTTTAATTTCTTAGGGTATGTACAGAGGAGAGTTGTAAATGAATCATTTATTTTTGAATAAATTCGCGAATAATTCATGCACTGAATTGGTAAAATTTTGAATTAATTCTTTTCGCCTAAAACGAATTGAATGAAATTTGAATCAATTCATTTGAATTTAGGAAACATGAATTGCAATTCATTTGCAATTCAAATGAAATGTGCAAAATGAATTGCAATTCATTTTTAATTCAAAGGAATTGGTAAAATGAATTGCAATTCATTTTTAATTCAAAGGAATTGGTAAAATGAATTGCAATTCATTTCCAATTCATTTGAATTGAATTGACTTCGAATTAAATCAAATGAGTTAGAAGATATGATTTGCAATTCATTTCCACTTCTTATTATTAGCCTGTATCTTAGTCTAGTATCAGCCGAACTTTAAATTCTTTAAATTTTTTTTGTTATTTTTAACATTTGATGTTGTTTTTCTGGACTATTTTATATGGGAACCGTATGATTTCTGTTTTGAGCTAAAACGTGTATCTGTCTGTGTATAAAATGCAACTCTACTTTTGTAAATCCACTAAAAATTGACCGAGTTATAAAAATATTTTTTAAGGCACAATTTCGTTAATATATAATTTTTCATGAATTTACTCAAAAATGTTTTCTTGGTAGTTTCCTTTTTAAGTAGGCGTCTAGAGTAAATTTAACAAAAAATATGTCTCAGTTAAAAGTCCAATAACTCCGCCAAATTTTAGTGGACTTTCAAAAATGAAATTTCACTTTATACACAGGCCAATACACGTTTTAATCCAATTCAGAAAAACGCCATCAAATTTAAAAAATGGCTAAAATAAAATCATAAAAAATGAGTTTGATGGGGAAAAATATATGATTTTCAACGCCTCTGCGTACATGTACATACATGCCATTTGAAAGGTCTTGGTATTGTCTTTCCAAATCGAACGAGAAATTAAAGTTCGGCTGACACTAAACTAAGATAGAGGCTAATAACTAAACCAAAGTAGAAAACCCGGTTTTTTACCCGTAACTCAAAATTTTGGAGGTGTTTCGCAAATTTCAAAGACGGAGTCTCGTTCTGCCCGACAAGACCTATCAGAAAAATAATATCATATACCAGGTATTTCAACTTTGTTCAATTTTGTATTAGTGTTATTATCCAAAAAATTTAGTTTTATTATAAAATTGTAAAAGTTGATTCTTTATGACTTATTTTTGGTATCTAGACACGTTCAAATTATATTGGTATGTTCTAGAGTTGTATCACCGAGCTATGAGCTAGTTCAATTGAACGTTTCACTTAACTGAGCGAAATGAGCGCTCTCTACAATAGATGATTTTAGCTCAGTACTGAGCGCTTTTGTGTCAGAGCGGTTTTGTTTCAAAGCGCTTTTGTTTCAGGGCTGAGCGTTTTTAATAATTTCAATTGTCATATTTGTAAAGATACCGCAGTTTCTTAATATGCTGCCAGACAAATATAAATACATCATTGTATATCAACAAAAATTAATGTGTACTTCAAGTGTGCTTTAAAGTACAAATTTCATTGAAAATTTATTTTAAAGTATTGATCAAGTTTACTTTATTTTTTTTTGTGAATACTGCCGCCAATCTTTATGTTTGGACATTTTTACAAACAAAACTGGTGCGATGAAACCATGTTTTGAAAAATACCAGTATATGGGAATAGTTTTATTATCCACCAATGTTATATATATTTAACGTTTTTATATATGTATATATATAAAAACGTCGAATAAAATCGTTTATTCGACATATTGTCTCAATTAAATTAGTGCTTTTTGTTTGTTATGTGGTCAAGTATGTCTATATGCCATACATAAGGTGGAAAAACAAGATAGATTTATTTTCTTTCTATTTTGTTACTTTAGTCGTCGACCGGAGAATTATTTGGCCAGTCCTAAAACTATTCCGCCACCACCAAGAATAGATTTTTATCGAATAAATTTTGTTTGTTGTGTTTTCTTGAATTTCAAATCCTATGGTTCTCAATTCATTTTTGGGAGTATATGCATAAGCTGAGAGGTTTTGTTATTTTGGAATTAGGTTAAAGTCTACTGATAATTTGGTGTAAGAACCAATGAAATGCAGGCATAATTGACCACATAACAAACAAAAAGCACTAATATATATTTAAATATATAAAAAAGTCACATTATACTTCCGATTGACTTTTAATATGTTAAAGGCGATATTGGAGGATATATGTCCCTGAAACTCCACGATATTATTCTTATACATTCTGCTATCTTTGAATAAATATGGTTAGAACGCTTTTAAATGAACTAGCTCAGTAAACTGAGCTGAGCTAAAATGAGCGGTCAGCTCACTTAGCTGAAAACCACAACTCTAATACTGATGTTTTAGATAAAGTTCATAGCATATTGGATCTGGGCATACTGTTGGATCATAGGCTCAACTTTCGCGATCATATCTCTATTATGGTAAATAAAGCCTACGGGGTACTAAGCAGTTTCTTGAACCATATATTACAAAACGTATATATAGTTACCCAAAATTTGTTCAGCTTTACTGTGGCTACAATTTTCCCAAACAGTGTTCTGTCTCTCGTGCCGTTAACACGTTTTTCGTCTTTATGTCTGTCAGTCCGGGCTGTGTTGTAGTTATTTAAGAAAATTACAAATTAAATAAATAAGTGAAAGCATATAGGCAAAAAAAAATTAAATAAACATAAACATATAAAGAACAGAAATTCCAATCAACAGAAAAAAAAAAACAAATAAATAAAATTTTAAATTCGCGCGCACCAAATCTTGAATTAAAACAATAAATACATTCAACTTAAAACATATTTCAATAATAAAATACAAAATCAATAACTCAAACAAGAAAAAACAACAAACAATAAACAGTGCATTCCTCACCACCAGTGACGACACCCCATACCAGTGTTGGCACTATGAGCCACTATGGGAAAATGGAAGTGGACCAGACCAGGGCTTTTATGACCTGTGTTTTTTGCAGTGTTATGCGCCTCCCATCCCTCTTCCCATAAATAAAATAAAAACTCTATTTTATTGGTGCGGTGTACTGATAGCGGCTGGATCATTCACTAGTGAAGACATAACACTGCCTAGTGAATGGTCACAGCAGTTGTTGTCATTGCATCGTATTCGCTAATCAACAGTTTGGATGTCGGTTTTTTTTTCTCTCATCTTGTGATGGCGGGTAAGTTTAGAATCGACTTCTGTAACATACGTGGGTTAAGAGCGAGTTTCTTTTCTGTATATGCTCACGTTTGTTTAAATCGGACGGATGTTTTCGCCTTAAGTGAAACCCAGGTACATGAGGATGCTGATGCACAGGATTTTCATTTGTCCTGTCGCTTTTTATTCTTCATAGGGGCCTTGCAATATATGTACGTAATGAAGTTGTGTACCAATGTCAGCAACCATTAGGCATGTCTGACGCAGAATTTAGCTGTCTTTGGGTTAAATTTAAAGTCGGTACACACTTTTTGCATTTCGGGTTTCTGTATAGAAGTCCAAACGCAGAAAGAAATGCTACCATACATGTCTTCGATACTCTTTCCGACTCCATATCGAAGATTCTTGATAGTTGTCCGAGCAGTGAAATTGTTGTTGCTGGTGATTTCAATGTTCATAACACATCTTGGCTTCGCCATTCAAGCCACACAACCTCAGAGGGCCAATTTGCTGAGTTGTTCGCCGCGCACAATCACCTTGTGCAGTTAGTTAATAAACCAACACATATTCCGTGTGTTGAAGGGCACCAACATAATACGCTTGACCTTTTTCTAACTTCCCATCCTGAAAAGTATGAAGTTACCGTCAATGCACCTCTCGCTAACTCGGATCATTGCACCATTTCCGCAACCTTTCTGTTCTCCAAACTTCGCAACGTTTCGCGTGCAGCCGCGAAGCGTAGTAAATATATTTACGAAAAGGGTCGTTAGGCCGAGCTCAACGAATTCTTTCAGAATTTTAATTGGAAACTATGTTTTCTTGACAATGATGTCGATTCTATGGCGAAAATGGTTGAAAACACATTTCTACTGTGGATGAAAGCTTTTATTCCCTGTAAGCAAATTTCGGTTAAACCTAGGGCGAAGTCTTGGTTTAACCAGCCATGTAAAGATGCGTTGCGATCCAGAGAGGAAGCATTCAGTACAAAAATGCCTCTACTGATTTGCTACGCAAGAAGGCAAGATCTACGTGTGCGAAAAGGCTTTATACGAGCAGCGTATTCGCACTAGAATTCTCACTGCCCCCAGGGGTAGTAAGAGTTTTTGGACATTCGTCAAAAGTGTTAAGGAAAGTGCTAGTTCATCAATTCCGACGCTTTTGAGGAATGACCATATATTTACTGACCCGGTTGATAAAGCTAATATATTGGCTGAAATATTTGCAAGTAACTCTCACTTGCCTGATAGCTCTCAACCACTCCCCGCGCTCGAGAGAGTATGCGTAACTATGAATAAGATATTTTTTCGAGTGCGTGCAGTTAAAAGGGTTCTTGCGGAACTCAGCACAAGGAAGTCTCCTGGGGCGGATGGAATCTTTGCACTGGTCCTGAAGCAGTGCTCTTCGACGTTACCACGTCCATTAGCCAAACTTTTCAGTACACTTTACCACTCCGGTAAATTTCCAATGTGCTGGAAGGTTGCTAATGTAACGCCAATTCCCAAAAAGGGAGTGGCTAATAACCCTGAAAATTACCGCCCGATTGCAATATGTTCTGCTATATGAAGGTGATGGAAACTATGCTTAACTTCCATCTTGTGAAATATCTGGAGTCCAACAGTTTACTAAACGACCGCCAGTATGGTTTCCGCAAAGGCCGCTCTACGGGTGACCTATTGGCCCTTCTTTCGGAAAACTGGTATAGTTCGATACACCGTTCTGGCGAAAGTAAAGTGGTGGCTCTAGATATTTCTAAGGCGTTCGATAGAGTGTTGCACGAAGCACTCCTGTCCAAACTTATTGCATTTGGTGTCGGAGACACCCTCTCGGTTTATATCAAGCTTCCTCAGGGATCGCTCTATACGAGTTGTTATAGATGGGATCTCATCCGAAGACTTCAGAGTCAACTCAGGGGTACCGCAGGGCTCCGTTCTTTCTCCTACTCTATTTCTAATTTTTCTTAACGATCTACTTTCCCAAACTTCCTGTCCTATTTACTCTTTCGCAGATGATAGCAGCCTTTCGCATTCTTATTCATTTAACTGCAGGCCGTCAACGTCTGAAATCGAGACGAGGAGGCAGTTTATAAATGACGTTCTGGATAGTGACCTCGCGAAGATTTCCGAATGGGGTTTGGCGAACAGGGTCGATTTTAATGCCCGTAAGATCCAGTGTTGTATGCTTACGCATCGACGTACGTATGACCATGTTGCTTCATCTGTTTCTATGGGTGGTGTAAGTATTATGGAGTCAGGGGCTCTTGATGTTCTGGGCATGAAAGTGCAGTGTGATGTCAGATCGACGGAACATGTCTTTCAGGTCGCCTTGGCTTCTTAAGACGGTGCAAGAGATACTTCATCCATTCTGATCTTCTTAAAATTTACACCACTTACATCCGACCAAAGATGGAATACAACTCTCATGTTTGGGCCGGTGCTTTAAACTCTATTTTAAAATGACTCGACCGCGTACAGGAGAGGGCGATGAAACTCATCGCAGACAGTAGGGTAGCCAACTCTATTGACTTTCTTGAGCATCGTCGCAATGTGGGGTGCGTATCGTTGTTCTATCGTTACTATAATGGCAGGTGCTCTGGTGAAATTAGGGAACTTGTTCCTGATCCCATTCTTTCTTACGCTCAACGCGTTTTTCATCAAGAGCGCATGCGTTTGTGGTCGATATTCCAACGAATCGCACTACGCATTACAGAGAAAATTCGTTTTTTGGCCGAACAGTCCGTATATGGAATAAACTACCTGCAGATGTCTTCCCCGCCACTTATTTGAGGGGGTTCAAATCAAATATCCACAGACACTACTCCCTTTATCCTCCTTCCCAAAATCTATTTTCCTACTTCCAGCGCAATGCACTGCATATGTGGGGGTTATCCCCTGAGTGCTGGTCCTATCTTAAAAAAAAGTCGAAAAATCAGGATTTCCTAAAAGTTATGGTAAAAAAATGTTTTTAAATATTTTTTTTCCTTAACTTTCTTAAAAAAACTCTAAGATAACATACATTTTTGTCATCAAATTTTTGCGAAAAATATTCCACCACTCTTGGCTACATTTTTGACGAACATAGGTAAGCGATATTTTTAAGTGCTGATTAGATATTTGGCAAAAACTGATGACACCTTTTTTGGGCATCATGGTAATATTGGGAAATTTTGGAGGCCCAGAAAAAATAAACGGTCACCAAATTGGCCAAACTGAGTATGGGGTTTTACTACAATTTGATAGTAGAATCGAACCCATATAGACACGACCTTGCACATTTTGCACGTTTGCACAGTGTAATTATCCCAAACATTTATTTTTAGATTTTTATGACAATGGTGAAATGTCTCCTCCACAGCCTTTGCCAATGCCACCCTGCCGAAATACAGTTTTAATACCCTCCAAAGAGAATTGGACAACATAAAGTATATATATTCTTGATCAGTGATGATGTCTAAGACGGTCTAGCAATGCCCATACGTTCGTCTGTGGAAAACATGATATTGTCTATTTTTGAATCCCGCCCCCTTTAGTGGGCGTTGACGTAAGATATTATATAAAACAACTCTGTCCCACCAAGTTAAACATTTTAAATTTACTTAATATATATTTGGAGGGTATTTAAGATTCGACCCGGTCGAATATAACGTTTTTACTTGTTTTTAATTCCATTTTTAAACTGAAAAATATTACGAATTTGGCACGAAAACAAATTTTTTCTCAATTAATTTCTGAATAATTCCAAAACGACAAGAGATAGAGAATAATTATAAAAAAAAATGCAATTTTGTTACGCATCTTTTGGTGTTTTACTTTTAAAAATCGGATGACTCGATTTTGAGTTAGTGTGAAATATGTTTCCGTACCTGACTAATTTAGGTGGGAAAATTTGCTACGCCTATAAAAAAAAATTTGGACGTGATGGAAAAAAAAATTAAAACGGATTTGATTTCAGCGCATCAAAATCCATATAGTCCACATATTTTTATTTAAAGGAGGATTTTGCTGCTGAGCAGTGTAATCGGCCCATGATGGTCGAAAAGAAAGCCGCTTGGAAAACAACTGTTTAATCTAGTATTTTACGCGAATTTTTGTGACTAAAACATCTATACCATAAGTAGCTATCATTATTTAATTATATTGTATACGTGTAGTAATGGAAATTAATTAGTTTAGAGAACTAAACCAAACCAAAACCTGAATTAAGTAATCAAGCTATTAACCGAAGAAAACCATCCAACTATAAACCGCAGACCGCCATGTCTGTATGTTCGTTTAAATATTGGACTATACAGAGTTGTTCGTTATGAAAAATAACACGAACTTTTTTATTTTTTTTACCTTGTAGAACAAAAAAAACTTAACCAAATTTTCCTTATCAAACAGTTTCCCTTATCACTCAACTGTAAGAACTCAGTCATTAGGAAATCAAGAAAACCATAAAAAACTATTGAGCAAAAAGTAAGAAATAAATATGTCTTTATCATTTTCTTTATAAAAGGATTTATTTTCGTTGCTAGTCTTCTTCTTGCTCGAACTGGGTTAAAGTAATACACAAATTTATTCTCGTATTTTTTTTATTATATATCTGTTTTTTTCGGATTTTATTAAAATTAAGTAGAGTGCAAATTGACAATGTGACAAATATTACATTTGAGGTTCGAGAAAACTATAAGAACTATGGAATGCAAAATAAGGCAATATGAAAACATTACCATAAAAGGTTTTTTCATTTTTAAAAGGAAGAAGAAGAAGATGTGAATATAAAACTTGAACATAAAATAGAGTGTTAAACTGACCTCATAATCAAATGTTGTCACGCATTGTTTGCATAGGATGTGACATCTATTTATTTTGCTCACCCTTTTATTTTCTGGTTGCCTTCATCTTTTCCAATATTTTTGGTAAATTAAGGTAAATTGGTTTCTTAGAAAATTTTGTTTTTCTGCTTAGTGAAGCATATATTGTCCAAGAGAAATTATCTAAATTTGTTTTCATATAAGATTGGAAAGTATCATTGATTTAAAAATGCATGATTTTAAAATAAGAAAATATGTGTTCAAATGGAATCAGCAGAAAGAAGGCAGACATCGAATTCTTGCTACCTTTAGAGTGTGAAAGTGTAGCAAATTATGCCAAGAAATTCTCTACATTTTGTCAATGATTGCGGTTTGCTGAAATTATTCCTAATGTGTGTGAAGTAAATGTGAATGAATTTTCGAATCAAACTACGAAGACTTAATTTAATGCTTAAAATTTTTTCTAAATTTAGCTGTGCAACACAGTGTGGCTGCTATTCTAACAAATGCAACTGTGGGTCATCCATTATTGGTGACTTAGAACTACAAAATAAAGACATTAAAGCACGAATAAACTTGGTTCTGATTTTATTTCACTAAAAACTCAATGATATTTTGCATTTTTATAGTTTTTTTTATTTTGCTACTTCAAATTGATATTGAATAAAATTGGTGTTGTTTTATGTTAGAAAATAAGTAAACATTATAACATCAAATTGATTTCGAAAATTCGAACACAAAATTTCCTTCAATTTGTATATTGAAATGGACACACTTCGACATGATTTTCTCGAATCCACTCGATTTCCTAAAATTATTTACAATAATAAATATTTGTCTTAATGAGAAAAGATTAATCATTAATTAAAATAAATAAATAAATATATCAAGCATATCAAGCACAGTCATGTCCGGTATGAAAA
Organism: Linnaemya tessellans; assembly: GCA_951800035.1. Taxonomy (NCBI): domain Eukaryota; kingdom Metazoa; phylum Arthropoda; class Insecta; order Diptera; family Tachinidae; genus Linnaemya; species Linnaemya tessellans. Next base: position 62,295,570 of record OX637536.1, read on the forward strand.
TGTGCACTAAAACTTCCATGATACAAATTACCTTCCGGCAAATGCCCGAAAATGATTGAAATCGTGCAGACATACAAGTACTTAGATGTGATTCTCAAATATTTGCCGAAAAAAGCATAACCACTAAATACTAATGAAAAATATTTCGAATTAGATACGTGTTTAAAAAAAAAACTATGAAAAATCAATGCAATTAAATGGGAGGTTTTCCTAAGACCAATTTCAATCAATAAAGAATTGCCTTAATTAAAGGTTTCCTCATTAGTATTATGTTGGCAAATATTCGGCAAGTGTGAAAGTACCTCCACATACAAGGAAAGTGGAATAAATTCTTTTTAACTGTAATTCTCCTCATGCTAATATTTAATATTTTCATTCAAACCTAACTAAAAACTAGAATTGTCTGCACTCTATTATAAAATTGCCTTATGCTGGCTCTACGAAGAGATGTCATTAGTCTCTCGTCTTATAATGACACTTGACTATAATAAAGTGCAGCGAGAAAAATAACTGACCAGATTGTTGCAGCATAAAGGAAACAACTATTAATAACTTGCCATTGACATCAAAACCAAATGCTTTAGGACACAAACACCTTATTGGCTGCTCAATGGCAGGGACTCTATTCAATGGTGACTTTCCTTGGTTTTAGGTTTAGCTTTTGATACGGAGCACTACCTGCTAAAACAACTATATCAAAAACAACTCTCCACAGAAATAATGGTTGGTAAATGTACACATCATTTTCATTACTACAACTAACAGTTAAGTAGGCCAAAGGAACACACGATGAACAACAAGAAATATTTATGAAAAATAATTCTCCTTCTTCTTTCAGGATACCCGTAGTTGGCAAGTTGTTTTGCTGCAAAGCATTAAAACTTATTTATGGACGTACAATGTTTAATAACTAGGACTGAAAGGACATTTGAAAATTATGTCAATGTTACTCGTATATAGCCGTTTTTCTTGCTTTTGTGAATATGTTTTGCTTTCGTACTTCTGGGATTTTCTCTGTTGTTTGGTATGAGCTTTAAAATGATGACACAAATTCTGATTACGATTAAAGTTCGTATAAAGAATAGTTCAAGTTAATAAGTTTCCTTTTTTACAGTTTCTTGCCGATGCATTTGTATTGCTAAGTGCTGTTGATTGTTCAACAATACGACCATTAATTGCTTCTAAGCCAAATTCAAAAGTTATTTAAGGGAATTTATTTAGAAAAACGATATATGCCTATGGACATTATTTATATGTATATTCTTAGCTGAAGTTTAGTTATGCTGTTGGTAAATTTTGTAGATGTGGAACTCTTCCTTGTTTTCAAAACATATATTTTTTTCAGTCAGTCACAAACCAGCTTTGAGCTAGTCAAATTCAAGTCTCAATGACTATGTTACGATTTTTGAACACACAATAGGAAAATATGCAGACATTATTAATGAAAGAAAAAAAAACACCTAACTCCGAAAATTCAAGCGGGGTTCTTTCCTCAACTAGTAGTGCGTTAAATATTTTTCCCTTTATTCTACAGTATTGAATTACCATGCAAATATTACATTGTGCAAATGATTATAGCTCACACAAGCTATCTGCGTTACATAGATCGGAGATACTTGTTTTTTCCCCTTTAAAACATACTATCACTCTATATCCAACTTCTCATTGGAAATCAATTTTACAATATATCAGTTAGAGATAGCAAGTCTTTTGTTTCAATAAATGATCAGACTTTTGGTTTTATAACGCTAGTTCTCACTGGAAGGTAATTAATATTGTGCAATTGAATTTACTCATCACTTAGTTACGGGTTTCTTTAAAAAGTTGAGTTAATTAACAAACAAGAAGTGGTCTGATCAACATGTAAAAAGAATTAACGCAAAAGAAATATAAATAAAAATTGTAAAGTAATAAAAGTTACACGTGACAAATTTTGTATAATTAAATTCAACAACAATTAAGACCAATTGATATCACTTGTGCAGCATCGATAAGATAATCCTTCCGAAGATCACTCCCTTAAAAAACAAAAGAAGACCACGTAAAATTCCAGTGAGGAAAACAATAACCCTTTTCACAGCAGAAGTAGTCGAAGCGTTACGCAATACCCTGCACCTTAAACCAGGTTTGCCCATATAAAGGGCAAAATAAAATAATTAACCGGCTTACAACTAAATTGCATACAAAAAAAAAGTTTATAATATATTGACCTAGTTGAATCTATATTGCTCTTAAAATTGTTTGTAATTTAAAAATAGAAAATATAACAATATCAAAAGAATTACGAGTTATTATTAACATTTATTACATAAAATAATAAAACATAAAATTTATTTTATTTACGTGTAAATTTACTAAAGTTTGATGACATTTTGTAACAAAATCGTAGAGTAATCTTGAACAAAATTTTGTAAAACCAGAAAGATTATAAATTTATAAAAAAAATGGAAAAAAACTCAGTATGTAAAATTGTCTCAGTATTTTCAAATGTCATTTTAATTAATTTTTCATTTTCTTTAAATTAAAACAAAACAAGTAAAAGTGATATATTCGGCTGTGCCGAATCTTAAATACCCCTCACAGATGTAATTCTTCTTTCTTTCCTTCTTGCTAAAACAGAAAGTAGCTTTAATTAAAAAATAATTTAAAAAACGAAATGATGTTATCAGTTACTTTTATATTTAAGACAACGTTTAAAATTTTTAGTTAGGAAGCTAAATGTTTGGCTCTTCTTACTTCTAATACCTCTGAACGTCTTTCAAAAATATAAAATATGTTTAATTTACAAACAAAATGAAAAAATCCGTTTCATGTACCCCAAAAGGTTCTAATTGTCCAACCGTAGAATCAATCGTCTTTTAGATTTTTTTGGTTTTTAATACCAATTTATTTCTTCCTGATATATAAAGTAGGTATAATTCATCATAAGAATCAAAAATAACAAATTATATGGTTACTCTTATGAATCAGGAAATGTCGATATTCCATTTTTAATTATTGTAGTTTTTAGTACCAATTTAACTTTTCCCGAAGTATAAAAAAGATTTCATTCGCACACAACCAAAATAAGGAACTTATATAGCTACTTTTATGTACTATAAAATTTCGATTTTCCAGCCCTGGAACCGAATTTTTAATACCAAATTAATTCTTCCTGAAGTATAAAATAGGTTCAATTCACTAAAAAAAAAGTTGGAATTTAAGTGGGTACTTTTATGTACCAGAAATACTTAGATTTTCCAACTCTGGAAGCGAATTTTTATTTTTTTACCAATGCAATTCTTAGTGAATTTTTAAACTTTTTGGTCACTTTCATGTACCATAAAATATTTCATTTGTCCAACCCTGGAATCGAAATTTTGATATTTTAAGATTTTAATACCAATTTTGTTCTTCCTGAGTTATAAAATAGTTTTAATTAGTTAAAACAACAACGTCCATTGACTCTTTTGTTACTTTTATGCATAAAGAATATTTAAATTTCCCAATCGTGGAAACGAAATTTTAGTATTTTTTGTTTTTTTTTACCAATGCAACTCTTAATAATGAGGTTCATGCAACTCTTTATAATGAGGTTTATTTAAGAAAAATTTAAAATTTGTAACCATTTTGGTCACTTTCCCGTACTACAAAATATTGCAGTTATCCAACCCAGGAATCGAAATTCTATCCTGAATTAAAAAATAGTTTAAATTAGTCAAAAACCGACGTTAGTTGGCTTTTTTGTTACTTGGGAGCGAAATTTTAATTTTTGTCTTTTTCTTTTAATCAATGCTAGTTTTCATTGCTTATAAAGTAGTTTTATTTACAAAAATCTTAAAATTAACAACAATTTTTGTCACTTTTATTTTATGTTCTACAATATATTGCATGTACCAAAAAAATTTTCCAGCCCTGGAATTGAAATTTAATTTTATTTTGCTTTTTTATAAATGCGACTCTTCATAAAGTATAAAGTAGTTTTATTGAAGAAACATTTTAAATTTTTAATCATTTTGGATACTTTTATGTATAAAAAGTTTCAATATCCCACCCCTGGAAGCGAAATATTAATTTTTAAAATTTTTTTATCAATGCAGATCTTCATGAAGTATAAAGTGATTTTATTTAAGAGAAACTCAAAATTTATAACAATTTTGGTTATTACATGTACAACAAAATATTGCATGTACCAAAAAAAACTTTCATTTTCCCAACCCTGGAACCGACATTTTATTTTTAATTTTTTTTTATCAGTGCAAGTCTACTGGAGGTATAAAGTAGTATTATTTAAGAAAAATTTAAACTTTTTAACCATTTTGGCCACTTTCATGTACTACAAAATATTGCACTTGTCCAACCCTGGATTCGAAATTTGGGTTTTTTTGTTGGTCAATGCAAATCTTCATGACGTATAAAGTAGTTTTGTTAAAGAAAAACTTGAAATTCTTAACAATGTTAGTTACTACATGTACTACAAAATACGGTGAGGGCCGAAAAAAAAATTTATTTCCCATCCCTGGAAAAAAATTTCAATTTTTTTAGTTTTTAATAGACCTTTGAGGCATCCCAAAGCACGAAATAGGTTTAATTTACAAAAATTAGAAAAAATAATTGATTTTTGGTATAAATTTTGCGTCGAGAAATAGGTGTAAGCTTCCTAGCTCTGGAACCGTACTTCGGATCTTTCTGAATTTCAATAGCACTCTATTTAAGCTCATTTCCAATCCAACGGTCCAAGAACGAAGGCTCTAGCTCATCCGGGGCTTGGGAAAACCGATTTCACGTACAGACAGACGGACATCGCTCAATCGTCATCGCTATTCATAATTATCCAGAATATATATACTTTATGGGCCCCATGTGAATATCGAAGAAATTACACACGGAATGCCAAACCTATATATACCTTTTCACTTTTTTGTGAAGGGTATAAAATAGTAAGAAATTTAAGCATTTTAAGATTTTCATAACTTGCTGAATTCATTAGACTTAATTTTAAGTTATGAATTTGCACTACCTTATTATATTCTACAATATATTTTTTTTCCATATCATTTATAATATCTTTTGCTGAAATTTATATCATTTATAATATCATTTACAAAAACAACATCTACTCCAAATTGCTGGGCCCAACAATAGAGAGAGATCGCCAATCGTAATATTAAATTTGTGAGTAAAATGTAAATGTTATTTCCATTCATAATAATATATCAATAGTAATTATCGTTAGCCTTATGAAGAACTAAGTAGTTTATTTAATGGGAAGTATGGCTATGGCAAAATATGGACATATTTAGATAAAGGTAATTATCTTCTAGGGACAGAATTAAATTATGGGTAACGTATCTGTCTAGGTGTTAACGTATTGGGTGGGAAAATTGTGCCCTCAATGACATATAACTACGTAATTTCTTTTTTTATATATAATTATATCCCTTTTCTCAGGATTTCGACATATCCTGAAAGATTAATGAATTTTGCCTACTCTTTGGTAATCGACATGGTATGATAAGAGTAGGTTATATGCTTACGCAAATCGGAAACCGGGTTAAGAACTACATTTACCACAGAGCTAGCTGGAACATCTATTCATGCCCCTTAACTCGTCATTCTTGAGGCGAATCAAAACCCCAAAGGTAGCATTATTGCATGTTAACCGCACATATTGTACTTTTGCGGTCAATTTAAAAGAAAAAAAAAATATTGTTAGCCGAGCGTAACAACTATTATATTTACACATATTTATATTGTGAAATTACACACGGAATTATATTCAGTCCTATCGTGAATATCAAGCAAAGAGTTTGTTCTCGTGAAATTTTCATTCCCCCTCACGGGAAAATGGATATCGTGAATTTCATTTCATTTCTTACTCCCTTCTGAGAACTGAGGGACCTTATTTCTTACTAAATGACAAAAGTTTGAATATTATAGAAATATAATTCCAAGATATCAAAAAGCTTTGATGGGAAAGTGCTCACGATTGCAGTTCAGGGATAAGGGAAAACTTGTTGGGGAAAAAATAATTCACGATAACCGATTTTCAAACGAGTACATGCGTTGGAAAGGCCTACTTTCACTGATGGTTTATAAAAAAACATCAAAATATTTCTACGAATATGCGTTATACCCGCACTTTTATAATGGTGCGTTTTCCCTATATAAAATGGATTATTTTTCTTACTAGAATTACATTTTGTCGGTATAATGCTGTGCTTGCTCGCGTCATTTGACTTATTTAATTTCTGTGTGTAGATGGTCATTTAAATTTACAGTGCGAGCATTAACATTTTTTAATTATTGATTTGTAATCTTTTAGTTAAAATTAAAATCTTTTGCATAAAAAAAAATTAAAAAAATTATTCAACAATGCCGCGACGAAGACGTTCACAAATTGGCCGACGAACACGCCACAGCAGTCAAATACGTTTAAATAGATCTAATCAGGATGAAAAAGAGCGATTAAAAAGTATTGAATTAGCAAGGCAACGAATGGCACGATCAAGATCAAATCAAAATCAAGAACAAAGAGAAGAACGTATTGAAAGTGTGAGAGTTAGAAACAGAAGAGATCGTGAACGTAACACTGAACGCGACAATCAAAATAGGCAACAACGGAGTCAGGAAAATTTCTATTCTTTCCAGAAAATTTAATTTTTAATACAAAGACGTAAACGTATGTTATTGTATTGTCCAGCAACGCGGGCAGGGTTACTCTAGTAAACTATAATATAATAATAAGTTGAATCAATAAAACAGAAATTTTGAATTATATTTCTGTTCCTTTTAAGGCATTTATGTATGTACATATGTCCAAAGTCAATAAAATTAAGCAACAATACAATTCATTAAGCAACAATATAATTTTCTAAGCGGATCAGATATGACAAAATTAGTACGAAAAGTTCTGACATAAAGGCTAAAATTATATTAAAGGGCGTAGTTGGTCGCAGCAGATACTACCAAAAAATATACATTGAGCACAAACGATCGTTATGTATTTTGTAATGCGGATTTGCCTTACAAAAGGATCATTGAATTCCTTCGACCATGTCTTAACGAAAGCTAAAACTCCACGAGCTTTATTTACATTCATATTTCTCTGTAGAACAAAACAATTTTCTTTAATCTAGCAATGCCTAAATCCCTAGATATTTCAATGCTGTTTAAATAGTGGAAACCAATTTTGTAGGAATAAACAGAACCACAAACTTTCGAAAATTGCAGATGCTTACATTTCTTTATATTTAACTCCATTAAAATTTTTAGAAATCATCCAACTCATTCTACAGCTGCCTGTTACTAAAAAGATTTTTAACGTCATCCGCACACATCAATGTATTAGAATGTATTTTTAATTGCTTTTGAATAAATCGGTTATAAATGGTACATATATAATTTGGCCGAGGCACGCCAGAGTTAGCCAGAATTTCTCTCGAGACTTCATTATTAAAATGAAAGCATTGCATTTTATATATAAGAGATGAGAATATTATTAAAGCCTAATATTTCAGTTTTTATACACCTCACAAAAAGTGAAAGGATATATTTAGATAATTTGTCATTGCTCGTATAATATCGTCAATTTTGATGCATAAAAGTAATCAAATAAAATACTAATTTTGGGTTTTTTGTAAATTAAACGTCTTTTATACTTCCGTAAGAATTAAATTTGTGTTAAGAAACCAAAACACACAAAAAATCGATGCCAGCTAAAAAATACAAATTTCTTTTGGTACATGGGAATAACCAAATAGGTTGCCAGTTTTGTTTTTTTTTATACCCTCCAAAAAAGAATTTGAAGGGTATATTCACTTTGTCATTACGTTTGTAACGCATCGAAATGTCCATCTCAGACCCCATAGAGTATATATATTCTTGATCAGTGATGAAATCTAAGACGATCTGAGCATGTCCGTCCGTCCGTCTATGGAAATCACGATTCACTCCAAACGAAAAGGGCTAGACTCTTGAAATTTGGTATAAATATATTTTGAAGCTTAGAGCAGGTTAAGTTCCGAGATGGGCTAAATCGGACAAGAAAAAAAAGTTCCCCTAAGAAGAACTAAACCAACCCAGAAAAAACAACAAAATTTTTATAGTTTTTTCGTTATTTTGTTAAGCAAATGATATATTTGTATATCAAATACGGTCTAACGCCTTAAACTTGGACCCATAAAATAAAAATAAATTAATTTTGGACCCCGCCCACTTTAGTGGGCGTTATTATATGCAAAAATATTGTAAATTTTAACAAATTGTTTTACTTAAGCCTACATTCCTTAAAAATAAAATTTTTAAGCATTAATAACGAAGCTGAGACGAAACCTGGTACTACTCTGCCCTACCAAAAAAAAATTTTTAATTCTGTATACAGTTATCCCAAGCATTTAATTTTAGAGTTTTATGACTGACGATTTCTGCCCTAACCCCTCCTCCCCCTTTGCACCCTAAATGACCCTACCAAAAAAAAAATTATTTTGTATACAATTATCCCATGCACTTATTTTTAGAGTTTTATGACTGCCTGTTTCTGCCCTACCCCCTTTTGCCCCTTTCCCCCGTAAATGCCCTTATAAAAAATAAATAAAAAATTTTATTTTGTACATACATAATTTCCCAATCATTTATTTTTAGACTTTTATGACAAAGGTGAAATGTTTCCCCCACAGCCCTTGCCAGAGCGACCCCGCCAAAATACAGTTTTTATACCCTCCAAAGAGAATTGGACCCCATAAAGTATACATATTCTTGATCAGTGATGAAGTCTAAGACGATCTAGCAATGCCCATACGTTCGTCTGTGGAAAACATGATGTCTATTTTTGAACCCCGCCCCCTTTAGTGGGCGTTGACGTACGATATTATATAAAGGAACTCTGTCCCACCAAGTTAAACATTGTAAATTCACTTACTAAATATTTTGGAGGGTATTTTTGGTAAATTTTATACTTTTATACTTCAGGAAGAATTAAATTAGTATTATAAATTCAAAAAATTATATATACGATTCCAGGGTTGGCCAATTGATTTTTTTTCAAGTAACTAATTGAGTTCCTAGTTTGGGTGTATTTGATGAAATAAACCTATTGGTATTAAAAATAAACTTTTTTCCAGTAGTGCGATTCGCTATACTTTTTAAGCCACAATTGTTTCGTTTAAAAGTGTTAACCACAAAATTAACCATTTTGCTATTCACTAACACTTTAAACGATATCCGATGGTGTTTGAAACCAGCTGCTTCAATCAGCTGTGATTTTTAACTACCGAAACTGTGGTTTATTAACGACAGAAATTTTGTTGGGGTTTAATAAGTAAAAAACTGTTTAATTTTTCATAGACAGCAGCTCAGAAAAAATGGTACAAATAATTTATATGTATTTCCAATTTTGTTAAATGGACTGCTTTTCATAAAATTTCAAAATAAAACAACTTTATTTATTGATGTATAGTTTATTCATTTATTGAAGAAATATATGTGGAATTGGGAAATATTTTTATGATATATTGGCAATAGATTCATGGCCCTCAACGTAATCGCTCCCGATTATTTCAATCACTGGCCTTTTCAATTCGCTTAAGTCCTCCTGCTTCACGGTCTTATTCCCAGTAAACGCCAGTTGCCTCTTCCTGTCCCGTACCTTGGTACTGGTGCGGCTTTTTAATTTCTTCCACACCTTTGTGACAATGAATAATTGTACAATTTCTTGTATTTATTAAACAAGGTTTACTCACCGCCTGCCACTGGTTGACCTCTTTAACTGCTCCAACGAGACAATTAAAGGTTCCTGTCATTTCTGCCCACTTTATGTCGCATTCCAACTTTCCGTGCAGTTTCTTAAATTTACCGCCAGCAAGTCCCGGGTTGGTCGTCATAAAATCCACCATATTGCTGAGCTGCTCGGCAGGCGCGCAACTTCTTTTTGCTAAATTTCCGGACATTCTACGAAAAAGATATATAAGTATATAATAAATCAATATTATAATTTGTATATTATAAAAATAAAAAATGTTTTATTTACTTTGCACCACGAATGAACAAAAATGATTTGTTTTTTTTTTTCATTTTCTTTGTTCTTTTCTGATATTTTGACATTGGCAGAGCTGTTTAGAATGGTTAAAAATAAGTTACTGAATCACATGGTGGTTAGTGCAAACATCAAAATCTGTGGTTAAAGTTAACACTTGCTAAAGTGTTAAAAGTTAGTGAATCGCACTACAGGGTTGTACAACTGAATAATTTTTTAGTACATAGCAGTATTAATCAACTGAGCTAAATATTTTAGTTTTGCTCATAATTAAACATATTTCATATCTTCGAAAGAAGTTCGGTTGTATTAGAAGTAAGAAAAGTGAAAGACAGCTTTAGAGTTGCAAAATTTAAACTTTTTTAAATATCAAAATAACTATATAGTATGTAACATAGTTGTATTTCTTTAGCAATAAAACTTATTTCCTGTTTTAGAGAGAAATGAATCAGTATAGAAGACAAGAAAGATCAAAGAGAGCCGCACGTCAGTGAAGATTCAGCACAGATGAATATAGCACCTCTACTGGTTTTTTACAAGAACAACATCCCAGCAAAAGCTTCTGTTGAAAAATAATGAGCTCAAACATTTATAAACATGCTCTTCACTACTTCTGCTTTGATATTTTGAGCAATTAATTGAACACGGCGATGCCATTGGAGGCAAGTACTTATCAGTCACGCTTACAGGTAACTAATTCTAATTTCCACTACAAAAGAGTCTTTGGAGGATCTATTTACTTACGAACGCTTAATAAACAAAATTTAATATAATGACTTATCGAAGTCGTGGGTTGTAAGTAGGCTTACCAGATCCAGATTATTAAAAAGCTGGACATGTGAATTAAAAATGCTGGATATTAAAAAAAAGCTGGACATTTTGAAATAACATTTTCAGGAAAAGTTAATTGTTTATTGTACAAAAAATTTTATTAATTGTATCTACATACCTCTCATTTGCTGCAACAACGTCACAACTCAAAAAATTAGTTTCTTATTTTAATGTAGAATTAATTATCGCTCCTATATTTATCTTAAGTAAAAAATTTATGTAAAAATCTTGCATATTCAAGTCTTGAGAGAAATATAATTTTTCGTTTTCCCATTGACTTCTTTGCAAATTGAAAACTTTGATTATGACCTTTTCCAGCATATGAGCGATATGTATTTAAGAATTAAAATTAAATAACGAAAACAAAAAATCATACCAAAAAGACAAAAACAAAACAAAAAACAAGCTACTAGAAATTTTTGTACTTTGAAGTAAAAAAGTTATAGCAAATTTATAAAAATTATTTTAAAGCAGCAATAAATATTAAGAGCATTTTGTGGAAAATTGTTTTTAGCTGGACAAATTTCTTTTTAGCTTGAAACTGGACAGGCCATTAAAAAGCTGGACAATCCAGCCAAAACAAGCCCGACTGGTAACCCTAGTTGTAAGAGAAATGACTGAAGCTGTTCTCCATAAATAACGTATGAAATTTGCGATAGTAACAAATGTTGAAAATAAAAAATAAATTAAGAAATTTGTTCTATACTTTTTAACTTCCAGCTAAGAAAATTGAAAATAATAATAAAATCGAGCAATTACTGGTTTTACAACGTTTTGAAAAAATATCTAGGTTTCGCCAGATCGCTTTACTAATGTTGCTAGATGAAGAACATTATTTGCAGTGGAATGTTCCTTACGTAATCTATGTTGAATTGGTACTAAAATTGGATTAACTGAATGAGTTAGGCAATCGATCATACATTTCTCAAACAAATGACAAACCACCACTTTTACTATTTTTGGCGAAGAAACTGAGCTCATTTTTTATCTATAATTATCTATTTTTAATTTCTAGTAGGGAATAGTACAGCTGTTCATATAAACGGAGTTAATTTCTATGTAAGTATTTTTATCGAACTTTTTTGCTATATTAAATTCAATTCAGATTGATATGCTAATTGTTAGAAAATTGTTTATATTCCAAGGCACAAGGGAAAGTCAATATCTATTTTAATGGTTTCATTTACACAGCAGATCAGAGCAGCTGTTTTCGAAAGCCGCTACACTTTCATCATCAGTACTCATGTACCTAATAAGTGGGATACACAAAAACTATCATATTCATCTAGTCCACAAAAATACACACGAGTGCTGATAATGAAAGTGGAGCGGCTTTCGAGAAATTATGTTCTGCTGTGCTATGTAAGTTGAATAATCAAAAGCTAATGCTGACTTTTCTTTATGGCTAATTTTTATTTTCTATATGCAATAAGAACTACAGAAATCATCAGGGATCCTTCTCCCAAAGTTTCTTATAAAATAACCAAACGTCTTCTACTTTTTTTGACGTCTTATTTTATTTGTGCGTCTGTATGCCAAAGCTTAGGATTTTTATGAACTTTTCATAAGAGTCACCGTCGACTAAAAATTATATATAGAGAAATCTAAATTAGCTTCCTAGTGCTTGCAATACGCTTGCGTCCAACTCCAATAATGAGCCATAGTGCACTTCTGTCAGTCACCCTTATCATGATGGATGTTTTTCGCCTCCAAATTCTACCTTTTGCAATAGATTAAACAAAATTTTTGTCTCTTGTCTTTAATCTATTACAAAATGTAGAATTGGAAAAACAACAACAACGATAGGCGTGAGTGTGAATATACGAAGACTTCAGCTCCAAGTCGTAAATATCTAGGTCACTTAAGTTATTTATTCCATGCATAACATTTTCAAACTATTTCCATAAACAAGATAATAACGTTCGATTGTAACACAAGTTCTGGCAGTAAGCGCAGACAAACATTTCCTGGAATAAAACTTTCGATATCCCCAAAAATATAACTTGCAAAGAAAACTTTAATTTTCACTATGAACATAATAACTCTTTAAAACAACTTAATAGCAAGAACATTCTTAAGCTTTATAATGAAAGGGTGTTTTGTAGTAATAAGCTCACATTCAATAAAGAGTTGAGCAAAAAATATCCATTAGTTTTATGGCCATTTTTTGTTTTAAAAACTTTTGATTCACAGTCTACGTGCTGAGAATGTGCATTAAAACCTTGTCATAAAAAGTAATTTGTAATACAGGACTTTAATTTGTGTGTATAAGTACTTTAAAGGATGCGTAGTGTGTGTGGCAATGGAGGAGAAATAAACACTGACTCCTGCATATAAATTCCTCACATACTCGTTTCAAGCGTCCATGTATTCATTAAAAAGAAAGTTTGCCCTAGATGGTTTGCAACTGTGCAAGAGTTTGCTTGGGATTGGTTGCTTGGACGAACGGTGGATGTTGAATGCATTGATAGATGAATATCTCTACGGATGATTGTGAGTGTGTGTGTGTGTGTGCGTGTGCCGTGTATGTGAAAAAAGCCAATTCAGTGTGCTAAATGCTAAAGTAGTAATTTAGGTTAATGTTGTCCCTGTAATTACGAAAAAATGGATTCATGTTCATGAGACTTGTTAATGCAACAAAATAATATGAGAAATGTTAAGGCTTAAAAGTATGCGAAAACGGAGAACGCTAATGTTCATGGGCAATACGACTCTCACAATGAGAGACAAATAAAAGTAAAGGAAAATGTGAAGGAATACTTTTTAACTTCGTTCAACTTCAACAATATTATTGTGTGTGTTAATTTGATGTCACCGTTGTGTGTATACATGCTTTAAACATTTACTTACACGCAACATCTGACTGGCTTAAATAAATTGTGAATTCTTTTGTCATGTATGACATGCAAAACAATATCGCAAGCCAATGTTGCATTCTTCATATTTGGACATTGTTAAAAGGAAATTAAAATGCATTGAATGGCTTTTGCTTTTGAAAAAAGAACAAATAGGTATAATAATGGCTCAACCTCCAATTGGCTTTTATAAAATGGAATTGGCAATAACAATTGCAATTCGTGTATATTTTTAACCAAATAATCGTGAATTCATTCAAGGAAAATTAAACGTACAGATAAATACAAGCGATGGTGTACTCTACGTGATTGCCGTCATGATGATTTTCATAAGCAATATAATTGAAGAGCTGTACGCAGCGTTATAATGTTCTTCAGGTTCTACAAAATCCTCTGTATGATGACTAATTGCCTTTTCGGGGAGCCAACCTGCCATAAGGCGGGTATTAAGAACTTTTTTGAAGTCCGCAAAGCCACCGGTGACTTTAACATTCTGTGGGGTTAACTTTTTATACCCTCTAAAAAGAATTGGAGGCTTTTTCACTTTTTGTCATTCCGTGTGTAACGCATAGAAATATCATTTTAAAACCTCATAAAATATATGTATATATTCTTCATCAGTGAAAAATCTAAGAAGATCGATCCATGTCCGTCCGTCACTCTGTGGAAATCATGATACAGTACAAAAGAGCCAGAAAGATACATTTTGAAGAATATCACAAGTCAAGTTCATAAATGGGCTGAATCGGGCCAGAGGGGAAAAAGTTCCCCTAAGAAGAACTAAATCAATCTCAAAAAAAAAAACTGAAAAATATATAAATTTGTTTGTAATGTTATTAAGAAAATGATGTATGTTTATGTCAAAGAAGTTTCAGAGGGTTATACTTGGAGCCAGAAAGTTATAAAATTCAATTTGTGGACCCCTTCCCCTTTAGTGGGCGTTGATGTAAGATATTACATGGAAAAATTGTGTAAATATGTAACAAATTGTATTCCTTAAGACTACATACCTTAAAAATTCAACTTTTGAGCTTTTATGACGGACCTGTGATTTTCTCTGATCTTTTTTAAAATTAAAAATAGTTAGAACGGCATTTGCCTCATGTTGCAATGTTGCTCATGTAATACCAATCCCAAAAAAATCAGCGAAAATTACCGACCAATACTTATTTGCTCTGCTAGGTGCATCTGGAGTCAAGCAGTTTATTTAAGACTTGATGGCTTTCCACTCGTCGCTTTAGCGATATGTTTAAAGAATTCGACAGGGTGTGGCATGGGGCACATTCGAATAAACATTTTGCTTTTGTTACCAATGATCGCGCTATAAAAGTTGTTATAGACGGGATATCGTCAACCGAGTTCAGCATTATTGAGGTTTTGTTGTGTCCTTACTATTCGTTTAAACTTCTGATTCAATTGAGTTGACATTTAAAATAATATATTTAGTTATTCTATGATATGTTGGGTAAAGGTTCCCTGATGATCTGCATTAGCCCCAGTGAAATACGCATAGGAACTAGGTAAAACTCTCAATAATCAAATTTGTATTTTTTATTTCTTTTTGTAAGTTTGGGAAAAGCATCAGCATGAATAAAATAAAAAATTTAGTGAAAACAGCGTGTTCCCAAATATATAAAAGAAACTAAAAACAACAATAAATGTTTGAAGAAATAACAGTGGCAATGGCCACCGAAATGTTGCTCGTTTTGTGGCCTACTGCGGCAACATCTGATTTAACGTTACAACGTAGAAGCATCTCTGGTTTATTTTGTGGACCAGATGTAATTTTATTTTTATGCATCGTTGACAATAGCAAGACTGATTCATTTGTGGAAGGAATATCGGAGACTAATGTTACATTTTCGAGGAAACCAAAGAAACTAGTCGTAACTTCTCAGCTTGGGACGGTTTGAAATCTTCAGAAATATTTTTCTTATATTTTTATTGTGCCTATGACAGACAACTTTCAAGTAGTATTGTAAGCAAATGATTCAAGGTTAGATTTCTTCAGAGTTTCTTATTTGGAAGGCCTTTATTGCGTAAAACGTGTTCTGAAAATCATTACAGGATTGTACGGTCGATAATGAACTCTTTAGTTATTCTCTTAATTATTATTGGTGTAATCCGTAAACTTTAATTATTTGTTCCTTCGTGTATATGCTGCTATAAAAGAGCCTGTTCAAACCCTTAAAATGAATGTCTTTCACATGTGCGTAAGTCCATTGGTTTAAATCTACAAACGTGATTACGTACCCATGCCTGCACGAAATTATGGGAACAACCTTAAATTGCATAGTTTACATATAATTCAAATTATAAGAACAACTTTGAACTGCTGGTTAAATTGCAATTTGTTACTGTATTTGTTTTTGTGTTTAGTTTGAGTTATTTTAATTTCTGTTATTTATTTTTGAATTACTTTTAAGTTTGTGTTAAGAAATGCATTGACCCAAAGCGGACATAAAATTAAATGATAAACAAAAGTTATTAACAAACAAATTTAGATTGCTTGTCAGCATAATATATATATATATATATATATATATATATATATATATCTATATAGTATTTATATATATATATATATATTTCGTATTTATTATATATATGTATATTGTATATATATATATATATATATATATATATATATATATATATATATATATATATATATACATATATATAGTATTTATTATATATAAAGTATTTAAGATTTCTACTTTACATTAATAAACTCAAAAAGAATAATTAAATCAATCAAAATGGTTGTTTTTTCTCACTACTCCAAATAACCAAGTTAGAAGTTCTTGCGTGTACAAACAAATTGTCTTGGCGATACTGCTTTGACACAAACTTAAATCCAACTTTTTTATTTATTCATTGTAAGCAAGTTTCAAGTGCTTGAGTTACACATACAAGTTGTATTAGTGAAACTTTTAGGGCACACGAACCGCGATCAGTAAACTAACTGATCAAAACAGAGCCAACAAAGATGTTGCTACACTAATTTAGCTGTAAGGAAATAATTAAATTTTTATTCATATTGTGAAGAAAATATATACAGCAAATGATTAAATTCTAGAGATTATATTTCATAAGAGACGAATTATTGTTTTTTATAATCCGCGAATCTTTAATATTTCACAGCCTCCTCAGTGATAGGCCAGCACACTACTCACTAGTCTACCAAACACTTACATATATCTAAATATCTCATTTTATTTGGTATGGAAACTGGTTTAATATTATAGAGATAAATAATAATTAAGCTGTAACTAAGATAGTTTTTCCTGCAATTCATAGAAAATGTAATATTTTCATTAAAAAGCTCTTTGTTGCTTTACTGCCAATCTGAATTGCATGTTGTTGCTTTTCATGCTCTATATTTTCTGAAAAACATAAATTAAAAGCTGGATTAAAATCTCCAGGATAATAACTTGTGCTCCTCATTAAGATATGCAATATGTAATTTTTATTATATCTAGTGTGCGTTACTTACAAGTATAATTGACACTTGAGGAGAATAGATAAAAAAATTATTCTTATTAATTTTGCATTAATATCTTCAAAATACATATATCATTATATTTAAATTGTAATTGTGTGTGTGTCTTACAGAACAGAACAAATGATACAGTATCAAGTTTTCTTTTCAATTAGACGGTTTTTATTAATCCATCATTCACATTTCTTAAAGCATCAATTTAGTTAAACGCTCTGAATGCAGGTATCCTTAATGTCATAGCAAATTGGATAAGCAAGTTAATACACTCATGCCTTTGGAAAACTTTCCTCTACAATCACAATGAAAACTCGATTTTGTGACTATTCCGTAGGTTCGTCGGTTAGTGGAGTGAATCGCTGGTTATTTTGATATTTAATTTTTGTTTTCATTTATTTTTATTTTATTTTTTTGCTGGTTTGTTGTTGGCTTCTTGTTACGCAAAGAGCCTTTATTATTATTGGCATAAAATTGCTGTTTTGTGCACTGTTGGCCAATGTAACGGCGGTGTAACATTCATTAAGCCATATCTCCTTCCACAAAGCAAACAACGTACATACATGCATATCCTGTTCATCTTCATCAGCCGTGAAAGCGGCAGCAGCACAATCTACGTCCTCCTTGTGTTTTTGAATTTTAATGTCAATTGCTTTTTGTATGTTTGTTAGCTTGCTCTTTTTTCCGTATTGATATTTTTATTTCGTGTTATAGTACAACTTGAACTACAAGTACGTTAAGCTACAAGTTGGTTGTAGGCTTTCCATCGCCTTTACGACCATGAATTTCTCATTTGTTACACCAAAACCATCATCATAATCATCATCATGAACCCAGTGCCCAACGAACCAGTATTCTCCTCAATTTTCTGACCATTATATGACCCACCTAGTTGGACACACTCGCATTAATATGCGTGCGTATGTGTGCGCACGTGTGATCTATGTACCATTCGCATACATTTTTTATATTTTTAATTTATATTTATTTTTATTTCTGTTTTTATTCATCTGTCTGTTGTTGTATGCAAAAGCTGTATTTCCCAGTGGTAAAATTAAAATGGCGTTCTCATATCAAATTGAAATCCGGAAGAATTTCATGCTAACTTTCGGATCCCATGCGTTTCTTATGATTTTTGCACTTAATTGCGTGTGCAAAAAGTTCTCGTGCTTAGAAGGTTAAGAAACACGAAACACATAGAATTTTTCTTATCTGAAGACCCTTCCTTCTTCTTCGTCTAATCAGTGTCCGTTTGCTTTTATAGTTGCGTCATAGATCCATTGAGACATAATTGTAGGAAAAGCAAAACAAATGGTGCAATTAGAAGTCGTGACGAACAGCTAGTGGCATTCAAAGATCGGCGTTAGGTACAAAAAAAAAACACTGAACTTTAATATATAAAATAATAAACATTTCAAACTTAAAGACATACAATAGAACAAAATATTAAAAATATGGGACATTAAGAAAATAATCAAACATGAACAGAGGAATTCGGTTTGATACTGTTCTCGTATGCAATTTCGAAATAAAATTTTTATAATTAAACTTGTATCGTATTCAACTAAACCACCTAATAACTGGTCACATACAAAAATAAACATGAATACTACTGATGAAAGTGAAACGGGTTTCGAAAACAGCTGATCTGCTCTGCTGTATAATTGGGATAATTAAAACAATATAGTTATACAAATATAGCACATACGTTTTTATAGATAGTTTTTCAAGTTTGGTGTCTGCACACTAATATTTACCATAGAGCAGGCAGTATTCTGCTGTTTTTCGCTTTAGTATATAACAATTTTGATTATATGGGATGTGAGAATGCAAAACTAAAATATATACATACCACAGATCACCATAAACATTAAAAGTAGTAACCGATATAGTTACTTTTATGTACCAAAAAATTTCGATTTTCCAAACTTGGAATAAAATTTTTTTTTTTTTGGTTTTTAGAGCCCATTTCATTTTTCCTGAAGTATAAAATAGGGTTAAGCTACAAAAAAAACAAAAATCAGGAACTTATATATCTACTAGAACCGAATTTTTAGATTTTTGAATATTTTACACCATGGCGTAATTAAACAAGGTGGCAGCGTAAGGGCTACAAATACAACAACATAGGTGTTTTTGTTTTTGTAATAAAGTTTTGAATGTCAAAACATGAGTGAATCAGAAATGGAAAACATGCTACAATTGTACTTTTTATGGTGCATTTCCGACCTTTGTGGAACCGTGGTACTACCGCCAATTACTTGGTACAATTTATATATCTCAATCAATCTATAATCGGACTAATCCATAAAAATTATTTTACGTTTTTTATAAGCTTATTTGAAAAATGTATACAGACATTTTGTAAATAATAAAAGTTATATATTTTTTATGATTTATAATAATTAATTTACTGTATGGCAAAAATAGTCTTTGTTTTACTCCTCTACTCGATCAAAGTAACTGATCAAGTATAACTAATTTTCGAGACAGTCTTGCTATTAGTATGATGCTTTTTCGCAACTAAAATGTTTTTCAATGTCATCTTACCTAGATCCAAACAATTTGTAAAGTTTGTTTTTGTTTTTTAGCTACTTTCTAAGCATGGAGGCTAATTACTTTCAAGTTTTGTGTTAAGATCAACCACCATTTGATCATCTAGACTTGTCTTAGAACATCCATCTCCTTTGAACTGAGTGGGACTATTCGTGTCTATGTAATCTTTATTTCTAGTAGTGTGAATTTGCAATGAATATATTTAATTGTTTCTATAATTACAAAATTTGTATATTAAAACATTTGTTTTTAAGAAAATTTATGGATCTGAAATATTTTGTTATATACTTGTGAATTTGTAAAGATATTTGTTTTGTCATATATAAAAAAATGGTACCGCCATGATGTGAAAAGTACACTTTGCTTCTTTAGTTGGTACAAAATTAAAATAGTCATTTTCCATCTCTGTTGTGAAAGCCTAAGAAAAAGAAAGCTCTGAACATAAATAGAATTAACCCTTATCTCTGCGGCAAAAAAAAACACATTGTTAGTATTATTCTAAAAATTTAAAACTGAATTGGATACAACATTTCATTGATTGATAAATTTGTTTTTTGCTAATTTTTCGACCTATTTTTTATATAATAATACAATATTTTTTAAGCTTAAGGTCTTTTTGATATATATATATATATATATATATATATATATATATATATATATATATATATATATATTTTAATATTTCGTTAACCTTTGGTTAACTTCTTCAGGAAATCGTTATTATTATAATTTTTTTTCCTGAAGAAGTTAACCAAAGGTTAACGAAATATTGAAGATTTAGTACGAACTATTAATGGAAGAGAAGAACAAGAAATTGCTAGAAATAGACTAACTTCAATTATTGATAACAATTTAAATAAAATAATATTAACAAATAGAGATAAGTTTATATTAAACAAAGCAAGGAAAGCTGATCTTTTCTTAAAGAAAAATAATGATATACTTATTATAGATGCAGATAAAGGTAATGCTACTGTAGCGATTAATAAACATGATTATGATTCTAGGATGAATAATATTGTAGGAGATCGAACGAATTATAATATAATTAATAGAGACCCTACGACCAAATTTCAAAAGATCAACAATGAAATAGTTGAGGAATTGTTTAAAAAACATATTATCAATTGTAGTGAGAAGAATAAACTTAAGACAAATATTTCGGTAGCTCCTCGTTTATATGGATTACCAAAGATACATAAGGAGAATTTTCCATTGAGACCCATATGTTCTTTTATTAACTCTCCTTCATATGAATTGTGCAGATTTATTACAAATATTTTAAAAAATATTACGAAAGATACTACTTTTAACATTAAAAATTCAATGGAATTTGTAGATAGAATCAGAGATCAGAATATATCTAATAATGAGAGTTTAATTTCTTTTGATGTGGTTTCTCTATTTCCTAGTATACCTATATCTTTTGCAATAAATACAATAAAAGAAAAATGGGATACAATCAAAGTATATACTAACATAAATAAAACTTTATTTTTACGTATGTTAAAATTTTGTATAGATGATAATAGATATTTCCAATATAATAACAAAATATATATACAACAAAAAGGTCTTCCAATGGGATCACCAGCATCACCAATTATAGCAGATATTGTAATGGAAGAATTATTACATAGAGTAATTCAAAAAGTTGATCTTAAACCCAGAATAATGACAAAATATGTAGATGATTTGTTTTGCATTATTCCTACATCTGGAATTGATGATATGTTAACAGAACTAAACAAATTTAATTCTAATATAAAGTTTACTATTGAGAAAGAGATTGATAATAAACTTCCTTACTTAGACACATTAATTATTAGAAAAGGAAATAGATTATTAATAAATTGGTAGCAGAAACCTACAGCCTCAGGCAGAATGATTAATTATTATTCTAAGCATATGTAGAAGACATATTATTATCAATACGGCTAGGAATTTCATAGAAAGAGTTTTAAATATTAGTGATAAGGTATTTCATAAAAATAATATAAATAAATGTTGATTTATTTTTATTGACCTTATCAGTTTATTGTAATATTTATCAAGCTTGTGGTCGTTTTTTATAATATATTATTTCTTATAATTTTTATTTCCTGAAGATGTTAACAAGCTGTTAACGAAATATCAAATAAAAATTATAAGAAATAATATATTATAAAAAACGACCACAAGCTTGATAAATATTACAATAATATAAATAAAATTAAAGACATTTTAGAATATAATAATTTCCCAAAGTGTTTAATAATTAAATTAATATATCAATATAGAGATAGAAGAACAAATAACAATAATAATAATAACAACAATATTAACAACAATACAAATAATAATAATAATAATAATAATAATAACAACAATAATAATAATTGTAATATTAATGGTAATAATAATATAAATAATACTACACAGCAAAAGACATATAAGTCATTGACTTATATATCTGGAATATCAGAAAGATTAGTAAAATCTAAAATTTACGATTCAGAGAAATATAGAATAGCTCACAAGACATATAATACAATGAAAAGACTATTTAGCAAAACAAAAGTTAAGATTGATAAGTGGGATAGGTCTAATGTAATTTATAAAATACCTTGCAAGGGGAATAGTCAGGAAAATTGTAATAAGATATATATTGGTACAACTAAAAATAAATTAAAGACTAGGATAACAGGTCATAAGTCAGATCAAAAATATAGACACATGAATTCACAAAAAACTGCTTTATGTTCTCATAGTTCTGAATTATATCATTTTGCAGATTTTGAAAATGTTTCAATATTAAACACAGATAACAATTATAATCGGCGCTTAATGTTAGAAATGTTAGAAATAATTCGCACACCTTTATCACAAAGAATAAATTTTAAGGCAGACACAGAAAAATTAGCACAGAATTATAGGTATTTAGTTAGTAAAATTTGAATTTTTTTATAAAAAAAAAAAAAAAAAAAAAAAAAAAATTTTGTTTATTTATGTTAATTGGTTAAAGAATTTATTCCTATGTATGTATGTATGTATTTATGTGTATGTATGTATGTGTGTGTATGCGTGTATACATGTATATGTGGATATGTATATATGTGTATGTGTATGCATGCGCATGTGTATATATATTTATATCATATCATTATTTTTATATGTTATTTATATACACTATTCTGTAATCAATTCTTATCCTTGTTGTAATGTTGATTGAATAGTTTAAATATTGTAAATGTTTAGTTGTATACATATGTATGTAAATTTGTATATATGTATGTTAATATATTAATTTGTAATTATGTTAGTTATTTATATATATGTATTCATATATATGTGTGTATGTGCATATGTGTATGTACATGCATATGTGTTTGTATCTCTCTCTATGTGTGTGTATATATGTTTGTATGTAGTTGTGTATGTTCATGTATGCATATATGTATACGTTCATGTATGTATTGATGTATACATGTATAAATATATATACAAGCCTGTATATATGCTTTTGTTTTTATGTTAATATTTTTGAAAACATAGATATATTCGAAAAAATTTTTGTCATATTTCAAAACCAATTTATACAGAAAATTTTAATTTTCGATTGTTATTCCTGATGATGTCAACAAATTGTTGACGAAATATCGAATAATATAGAAAAATTATAACGATTTTTACAAAAACGACCTCGAGCTCAATCATTCTAAAATACATATATAAGAAAAGGTCAATAAAAGCAAACAACAAATATATATATATATATATATATATATATATATACATATATATATATATATATATATATATATATATATATATATATATCATAAAGACCTTAAGCTTAAAAAATATTGTATTATTATTGATTGATAAACTTAATCTGATTATAAATTTTTATAATGGTTTGAAATATATTTCAGATCGTTATATACTACAAATTTTGCTTTTAGTAAAGAGACGACTTTATGTTGCCATGTGCCAAAAATGAAAAAGTCAGTTATTATATTATCTACTATGCACGCCGAACCTAATGTTGAATGAACCGCTGTGCAAAACCGGAAATTATAATGTATTATTAAAATCGTTTATTCGACATATTGTCTCAATTAAATTAGTGCTTTTTTGTTTGTTATGTGGTCAAGTATGTCTTCATTTCATTGGTTCTTACACCAAATCATCAGTAGACTTTAACATAATTCCAAAATAACAAAACCTCTTAGCTTATACATGAACTCCCAAAAATGAATTGAGAATTACACAAGCAAAACCATAGGATTTGAAATTCAAGAAAACACAACAAACAAATTTCATTCGATTTAAATGTAATGTATTATAATAAAAGAAAAGGGGGAGTAAATAATATGGACAAACTAGAACAAGCCGATGGCCATTGTCACTTTTGTTAATGTTATTGATATAGCAGCACTAGCATCCTATATTATATATGTATATGGAATTTAAAAAAACAATCTAGTGATCGTCATCGAAAATTCTTAAAAGATCTTAAAAGGTTTGTGTCAAAAAATAATACAAAAAAAAATTTTTATATACCAAACTTTGAAACTGCAACATTTTCCATACTGTACTGGCTGTTCCAAGCCAATCTGCAGTCAACACTCTATTAGTCGACCAATATGTTCGATAAATTTACACTAAAATGTTACTTCTCTTTTTGATTTTTTTATGTTTCTCTTTTCAAATTAGATCAAATAAATTGTTTTTGTTTTTAACTTTTGCAGATTTTTAATTATTCATGCAAAGCTACTAACAGCATCAAATAATATATTTGCAATGGCCGCTTTCTCATATAAAACCCGTACAGGTACCTGGGTACCTTCGTGTGCAGTAAAGGCTATTTAAAATAGAATGGTCTCCTAGGCAAATTACAACAAAAATATCTGACTCGCGTCTGCACAATAACTCAATATTAATTTAAATGACAAAACTTTGATTGAAGACGCCAAAGACATCCGGGTACCTTGGTGCGCACATAAGGGTTAAGCAATCTTTGACAATGCAAACTCACAACAAACAAAAATCCAAAAAGAGCAAAAAATTGTTTACATTCTTAACGCTGCCACCTGGTTAAGTCCGCTCTGAGTTGCGAATGCAATTCTTCCTGAAGTATAAACAAATTTTTATTAAAGAATCGTCTTTTTTAATTTTATTATTTATTTTAATTTATTATTATTTTATTAATTATTCTTGTAACACTTTTAGATACTGTTTTTCGTAAGAATGGAATCGAACTTTATATTTATTTTTAATTTTTAATGCCAATATTATTCTTCAAAAAGTTATGTATGAATTTTTATTAGTCGAACTTTGTAATGTAAATTGTTAATTTTGGGCTTAAGTTCGAATCTGCATGACTGCAAATGATTTTTTTATTATTTTTATTAATAAATGAATTTGTTCAAATTCTATTTATTATTTTTTATATTAAGATTGGAATATTAAGAATATTTTCAATAATCATCAAACCAGCAGAACGGATCAGTACTGATTTCGAGGCCGCTACGCCATCTCATCAGCGTTCTTTGTTCAATTTTTCCACTTTTGCAAGTGGTGCTAGTTAGTAGGAATATCAACTATTTAACGAATATTTTAACGAAAATTGAATATGAGAACTTATCACATTCATATTTTCTAGTTATTACCTTTTTGGTTGGTACGAAATTCCCCAACCCTGACGATTAATATTCCCAATAATCTCTTTCGCTTTTTCCAGAGCCATCGGCTGCTGATATCTAAAGCTTTTTGTTATTTTATGCTCAAGGAATTGCATTTTTTTTTGTTAACAATTTGCAATGAACATGTAAACAAGTGCGCGTGCCCTCGCAATGTTTTTAAATTAATGTATGAATTTCTATTTTAATAGTGAACCTTTATTTATGTAAATTGTATTACAGGATGTAAATTTTCCCAACAGGCTATAGGTTTAAATCTGCGAAACTGCAAATTATTTTTTATTTTATTTTAATTTTTTTATTTTAATAAATGAACGTGATTACATTCTATTTATTATTTTTGCGAGTGGAATATTAAGAAAATTTTTCATAGTCATTAAACCAGCAGAACGGATCAGTACTGATTTCGAGGCCGCTACGCCATCTCATCAGCTTTCTTTGTTCAATTTTTCCACTGTTTCAAGTGGTGCTAGTTAGTAGGAATATCAACTATTTAACCAATGTTTTTAACGAAATTCCTTGAACATAAAATAACAAAAAGCTTTAGATATCAGCAGCCGATGGCTCTGGAAAAAGCGAAAGCGATACATGGAATATGGGGAATATTAATCGTTAGGGTTGGGGAATTTCGTACTAACCAAAAAGGTAATAACTTAAAAATATGAATGTAATAACTTCTCATATTCAATTTTCGTTAAAATATTGGTTAAATAGTTGATATTCCTACTAACTAGCACCACTTGCAAAAGTGGAAAAATTGAACAAAGAACGCTGATGAGATGGCGTAGCGGCCTCGAAATCAGTACTGATCCGTTCTGCTGGTTTGATGATTATTGAAAATATTCTTAATATTCCAATCTTAATATAAAAAATAATAAATAGAATTTGAACAAATTCATTTATTAATAAAAATAATAAAAAAATCATTTGCAGTCATGCAGATTCGAACTTAAGCCCAAAATTAACAATTCTTCAAAGAGTATAAAATATATTTAGTTAGCCTAAAAATAAAACGTAATAGGTTTTCGCCAGTTAATTTTATGTACCAAAGTAGATTTAAATTTTGCAACTCTGGAATTGTGTTTTGAATTTTGCTGAATTATTTAGGACGATTTTCAGTTCACGAATGAAGCTTTACTGGGGTTTGTGAAAACTGCATAGGCAGACAGACGGATTGTCTTTCCTATTTATAACGATCGAGAATACATAGACTTAACAAATTGCACGGAATAGTTGGAGGTGGTAAAATTTACTCGCACCGCTACAGCTAAACACCAGCCATATCATGCAATTCGCTAAGGCTAAAACTACATCTCTAAAAATTTAAAAAGTGTTTTTAAGTCCAAATGATTGTAATAAACTTCTGCATATTTTTGGGGCCTGATTTTGAATATACCTATTTACTATCGAACAAATAATTCTTATACAATATGACCCCTAAAACTATGCAGAAGTTTCATACAACTGTTTAAGCCAAATAACTTTTTAGATTTTTAGTGATTGATCTTTAGCTTTAGGGGATTCGCTATTGTAGCGAAGCCAACTTGGCGCGTTTCGCGCTAGATTTAACGCGTTTAAAGTAACTAAATAATTTTGTTTCTTTGACAATTTATATATATTAGAAAGAAAGATATTTAAGATTCGGCACAGCGGAATAAAGCATTTTTAATTGTTATACCCTTCACAAAAAAGTGAAAGGGTATATGTATATACGTTTGTCATTCCGTGCGTAATTTCTCCGATATGCACATGGGACCCCATGAAGTATATATATTCTGGATCCTTATCAATAGCGATGACGATTCAGCGATGTCCGTCTGTCCGTCCGTCCGTCTGTACGTGAAATCGGTTTTCCCAAGCCCCAGAAGAGCTAGAGACTTCGTTCTTGGACCGTTGGATTGGAAATTAACTTCAATAGAGTGCTATTGAAATTCGAAATATGGTCCCAGAGCTGGGAAGCTTACACCTATTTCTCGACGCAAAATTTATACTAAAAACCAATTACTTTTTTTAATGTTTGTAAATTAAACCTATTTCTTGCTCTGGGAAGCCTCAATGGTCTATTAAAAACTAAAAAAATAAATTTTCCAGGGATGGAAAATTAAAAATTTTTTTTCGGCCCATTCCGTATTTTGTAGTACAATAGTAACTAATATTGTTAAATATTTTAAGTTTTTCTTTTACAAAACCTCTGTATACCTCATGAAGATTTGCATTGATAAAAAAATTTTAAAAATTAAAATTTCGCTTCCACGGTTGGGAAATTGAAATTTTGTTTATACATAAAGTAACCAAAAAGGCAATTGACGTTGATATTTTTTTTGCTATCTAAAACTATTTTATATTTTAGGAAGAACAAAATTGGTATCAAAAATTTCCACAAAAAAAAAACAAAATTTCGAATCTAGGGATGGACAAGTGCAATATTTAATAGTTCATGAAGGTGTTTAAGGAATGGTTGAAAATTGTAAATTTTTCTTAAATAATACTACTTTATTCCTCAGGAGGAATTTCATTGGTTAAAAATAAAACAAACAAAACTAAAACTTTCACCTCCAGGGTTAGGAAGTTTAAAGGTTTTTTGGTACATGCAATATATTGTAGTACATTAAAATGACCAAAATGGTTGCAAGTTTTAAGTTTTTCTTTAATAAAACGACTTTATACCTAATGAAGACCAGGATTGTTAAAAAAGAAATTTAATTTCGCTTCCAGGGATGGGAAATTAAAATTTTTTTTACATAAAAGTAACCAAAACGGCAATTAACGTCGGTTTTTTACTAATTAAAAATATTTTTTAGTTCAGGAAAGACATAACTGGTATAAAGATTAAAAAAAAAAATCAGAATTTAGATTTCAGAGTTGGATAACTGCAATATTTTGTAGTACATGAAAGTGACCAAAATGGTTACAAATATTAAGTTTTTCTTAAATAAAACTATTTCATGCCTCATTAAGAGTTGCATTTTAAAAAAATTTTAATTTTGTTTCCTGGATTGGGAAATTGAAATATATAGAAGTAACCAAATAGGCAATTGACGTTGTTGTTTTCGCTAATTAAAACTATTTTATAATTCAGGAAGAACAAAATTGGTTTTAAAATCATAAAAAATCAAAATTTCGACTCCAGGGTTGAACAAATAATATATTTTATGGTACATGAAAGTGACCAAAAAGTTTAAAAATTTAAATTTTTTGTCAAGTAAAACTATGTTACATCTTTTAATTAAACTTACTTCCTGTTTTAGCAAGAAAGAAAGAAGAATTACATCTGTGAAGGGTATTTAAGATTCGGCACAGCCGAATATAGCACTTTTACTTTTTTTTTTTTCTAATGCAGACCAGTGCTATGCCTTCATCGTTGAAACAGGCTACAGATAACAACGAACACAACAATGCACTATTGCTGATCAGAAGAATTCGACACAATATTCATGACTGAGCGCGGAGTCGAATTCTTGACACTCATAGTCATAGTCGTAGTTTCATAGTCTCGTTTTAGTACTTCACTCAACAGCATCCACAACGATTTGAAAACTTTTTACATCAATGAATTAATTACACAAAAGCTTATTTCAGATATTAAAAAGCCAGATATACCGTTGGCAGTAGCAATCACATTTGGAATTAAAGGGTACCTAAATTATTATTGTGAATATCAACATCAAAGTGAAATTGTATTCCATCAACTGCTTAACTACAATTGTTTTATTATACCCTCCAAAAACTCAGGAAAATATCCCTCTAAGACCCCATAAAGTACATATAATCGTATATTCTTGGCCACTGATGAATTCTAAGGCGATCTAGCCATGTTCGCCCGTCTGTGGAAATCACGCTTTAGTCCAAATGAAAATACCTTGAAATTTGGTATAAAGAAATCTCTAAGAATAGCACAGATCAAGTTGGTAAATGGGCTGAATAGGAACAGAGGGAAAAAAGTTCCCCTAAGAAGAACTAAGCCAACCTATAAAAATAACATAATTTTAAAATTTTGTTTTGGAATTTATGAACCCCGACTCCTTAGTGCGCGTTGACGTAAGATATTATATGCAAAAATAGTGTAAATATTTAAAAAACTATTATTTAAGCTTACATTCCTTAAATATTTAATTTTTAAGCTCTTATGACGAAACTGAGACGTTATTTGATCTTCCGCTGCCCTACCACTCCACCCATTCTTGCACCCTAAATGCTGCTGCACAATCAAGTACCGCATAAATTTAGTTTTTAAGTTTTTACGACAATGGTGAGATGACTACCCCATGGCCCTTGCCTGAGTGAACCTGTCAACATAGAGTTTTAAAATTGGGTACAGGAATGGCTGAAAGGAATATTTTTAACTTATCTCAGTCCCTTTTCGTGCACGTTGATGTGAAATATTAATACGTAAATTGCGTTTATGCTGATGGAAATGTGTCTCAGTCATGGTCCTCCCAACACATTGGAAACGATCGTCTTATAAAAATTTTTTCTTTGTTTACTCAAGCCAAATAAAAACTTAAATTTTAATAACAATTAGGTTTTTATTTAATAAATATTTGGAGAGTAATTAAGATTCACGCCGATGAAATATATCGTTCTTAAGGCCGAGACACATAGAATCCGTCATATGTTACACGTGGCACGGTGGCTCAGAATAAATTTTCATTGGCCAAAACCTATATTTTTTCTTGACATACATAGATTCTTAAAATTTGTATGCCATCAGAAAGGAAACTGATCAAAACTAAGGTAGCCGAAAAATGTTGTTAAAATATTCGCGGTAGTAGGCGTGGCATGCTGCAAAAGACAAGAATTTAAGTTAATTTTGAAATTAAACAAAATTGTAATATTTGATCTCTTAATTATTACGATTTCTTGAAAAATATTATTGTTATGCAATAAATTTGAAACCACCTTATATTCGTAAAATTTTAAGTTTAATAGTGTATAACTTTTGAAGGACAAAAAAGATACAAAAATCGAAACCATCCAAAGAAAGGCAAAAGTGTTTTCTTTACGCCTATATATACTGTTGCACCCGCCCGGAGCCGCCCGTAGAACACTTTTTTTATTTTAATGAAAATACTCAAAATTTTTACACACAAAATTCTATCAGAATTGGTGGTAAATTTACTTTAGAAATCATTCACTGAAATAAATACAAATTGCTGATAGCAAACGTAGGGAGAAAGAGGGGAGATTTATTAGTGGTATAAATATTTCATTAAGTGGTTGACATCCTTTTAAAAAACTTCCTAGAATTGTTCATTGAATGATACATGGAAAAACGGCCAAGGTTTTGACTGATACAGCTGTATTATATGTAAAGCAACATCAAGTCAGTTAAACCAAGAATCGACAAAGTCAGTAGATAATATTGAAGCATTTGAATTTGGATTATCACCGCTACGTACGAGGATAAGGTTCATGGAACACATACTGAAAATTAGCTATGATTTGGACTTCGGATCTTCAGGATCAGTAAGAAATAAAGACACCAACAAAGAGAAAAGAAAATTGAAAAGAAATAAGTTCAAGATGCATTTCTCAAACACGGGTTAATTATAGATTGCCATACCGCAAGAAGATTCTTTTTATATCCCGAAAGTACATCTGATATAACAGGTGTTGATATAGTTGTTATTTCGAAATTTAAACCAATTACTGAAGTAGTTGCGTGCAATGAACAAATTAAAGCCAGAAAATGTTGTGATTATGCCAAGGAAACCGTTGCTATATACATATACATATATCCAAATATTCTTAAAAATTGCTTTATCATGGAGAGGATGCCAGAGCAATATATTGCCAATTGGAGATTTATCGGAGGAAACCCAGAAAAAAATAAATAAGGATTACAGATTTTACACACAACATAATACCAGAAAAATGTCACGAAGTTCTACAAATGAAGATTTATTTCATATTATTGGCAACGTCCTTCATCTGCAGCATTCGAAGTCAATGGAAAGTGGATCACTCAGACCTACATGCCGAAGCTAAGGCACTGCTACAGGACAGAAGTAATACAGAATATAAAATATTCACAGGAAATATTCCAGCCAAATGAATAATAATTATAATTTGCACTTAATATTTGAATGAAATAAAGTATACAAATATTAATATTAAATGTTATTTATTTACAATCTATTTATGCTTATAAATAAATATATAATTAAAGAAAAATCAAGTTACACTGTTTTATTTTAAAATTGACCAAAAACTAAGAAATAAAAATATTATATTGTCATCCAAGATTGACTTGTTTCCCAAATTTGAGCCAAATCGGTTAAAAGGAAGTGGGTCAAAAATGAGTTGGCAGATTTGAAACGGAATTAGAAACAAGATTTAAGAAAAACAGATCGAAAACTGAACTTAAATTTCTTAACAACCGCTGTACCGATATTAATAGAACCTAAGCTCGATAAAAGCTTAGGATGTTATCTATTGACTAAAAACAGAACTACAAAAAATCGTTATTACTTAGAACGTTACAGAGTTTTGGCCAATGAAAAACGATTCTGAACCACTGTGCGTCGGCTTTTTCAACCTATGACGGAGTCTATGTCTCGGCCTTTACTTGTTTTATATTCACTTTGTTTGCAGAAGAGGTCTATGTCATTAGCTCTAAGAGGCGGCCCTTAAATTTTTAAATTTTTTTTTGAATGTTTTTTTGTTAACAATTTGAAATACATGAATGATACTAAAAATCATTGGGCATCTAACTCGTAAAATTCATACCCACTGAAAAAAACAAATAAATTTTTTCTGACCAAAACATGAAATTGGTTGATGCGAATTTATGTTCACAAGCCTTCTTAATATTTTTAACTAATCCTCAATCTAGAAGGGACGTAATATTTTTTACATTTTTCTACATAAATTGTTTAAATTGCCCTGTTCTATTCTCAGACATTGAAATTTATTCTTGTATTTCCTATAACAAATTGCCTTGTCTTATTTTTTCCAAATTCTTAATATTCAAATAAGTTTTTTCCTATTACCTCCCATGTTTGGTGAATTTATTTTCATTAGCTAAAATCCTTTTATCACCTATAAAACATTTTGTGTTCTTTTATTTCAGCCTTTTGCAATTTTCTTTCTACATATTTTATCATGTCGACAAGTTGTTGCCATTTGCTGGTTTTTACTTATTTTTTCTTCTTCTTTTTTCTTTTTATTTTTAACCCATTCAGTCTATTCGCCAGACACAACCACACGACGTAAATGAATTGTGTAAGTGCAAGGCCTTTTGGCCTAAAATACATGTATTTTATTTGATCTTTTGACAAGTTCTCTGTTCTTCCGGTTTAAATTTATTTTTTTATCTTTTTAGTTTAATTTTTTTCCAAATATCAGTAGATGTTCTTTTGTCTCAGCACCACATTTGATATGTTTCAAGTGAGGATGTGTTTGTCTCAAAAAACCCATGCAACAATTAAAAGATTTGAGCATTTTGTTGTCCATATTTTTATACCCTTCACAAAAAATGAAAGGATATATATAGGTTTGTCATTCCGTGTGTAATTTCTTCGATATCAATATAGGACCCCATAAAGTATATATATTCTGGATCCTTATGAATAGCGATGACGATTGAGCGATGTCCGTCTGTATGTACGTGAATTCCCAAGCCCCCAGAAGAGCTAGAGTTCTTGGACCGTTGGATTGGAAATAAACTTAAATAGAGTGATATTTAAATTCAGAAAGATCCGAAGTATGGTTCCAGAGCTGGGAAGCTTACACCTATTTGTCGACGCAAAATTTATACCAAAAATCAATTATTTTTTTTAATGTTTGTAAATTAAACCTATTTCGTGCTTTGTGAAGCCTCAACAGTCTATTAAAAACTAAATATATTAAAATTTTTTTTTTGGGATGGGAAATAAAAAATTTTAAGTTTTTCTTTAACAAACCCTCTTTATACGTCGTGAAGATTTGCATTGGTCAAAAAAAATTTTTTAATTCAAATTTTGCTTCCAATCAAACAGGCAACTGATGTTTTTTTTGCCAACTAAAACTGTCTTATAATTTAGGAAGAACAAAAATTGGTATAAAAAATTCAAAAATAAAATTTCGAATCCAGGGATGGACAAGTGCAATATTTAATAGTACATGTAAGTGACCAAGATGGTTAAAAATTTGAAATTTTTCTTAAAAAAATTACTTTATACCCTATGAAGCTTTGCACTGGTAAACATAAAATATAAATTTTGTTTCCAGGGTTGGGAACATTAAAGTTTTTTTTGGTACATGCAATATTTTGTAGTACATGTAATAACCAAACTGGTTACAAAATTTTAGTTTTTCTTAAACAAAACTACTTTATACCTCATGACTTGCGTTGATAAAAAAAAAGAATTGAAAAATTAAAATTTCGCTTCAAGGGTTGGGAAATTTAATTTTTTTTATAAATAAAAGTAACCAAAGAGGCAACTGACGATGTTTTTTTTGCCAACTAAAACTATTTTACATTTTAGGAAGAACAAACTTGGTATCAAAAATTTCCAAAAAAATAAATCAAAATTTCGAATACAGGGTCGGACAAGTGCAATATTTTATAGTTCATGAAAGTGACCAAAATGGTTGAAAATTTAAAATTTTTCTTAAATAATACTTCTTTATACCTCATGAAGAGTTGCATTGGTTAAAAATAAAACAAAAAAATTAAAATTTCACTTCCGGGGTTGGGAAGTTTAAAGTTTTTTGGTAAATGCGTTATAATGTAGTACATGAGAGTGACCAAAATGGCTGCAAATTTTGAGTTTTTCTTAAATAAAACGACTTTATACCTAATGAAGACTAGGATTGGTTAAAAAAAATTTAAATTTCGCTCCCAGCGATGGGAAATTGAAATTTTTTTTATACATAAAAGTAACCGAAAAGGCAACTAACGTCGATTTTTTACTAATTAAAACAATTTTTTAGTTCAGAAAAACCAAAATTGGTATCAAAAATTTAAAATAAAAATCAAAATTTAGATTCCAGAGTTGGATAACTGCAATATTTTGTAGTACATGAAAGTGGCCAAAGAGGTTACAAATATTAAGTTTTTCTTAAATAAATCTATTTCATGCCTCATTAAGAGTTACATTGGTAAAAAAATTTAAATTTCGTTTCCAGGGTTGGGAAATTGAAATATATAAAAGCAACCAAATGGTCATTTAACATTATTGTTTTTGCTAATGGCATTAAAATCCTAAAAACTCAAAATTTCGACTGCAGGGTTGAACAAATAAAATATTTTATGGTACGTGAAAGTGACCAAAATGTTTAAAAATTTAAATTTTTTTGTCAAATAAAGCTATGTTACATCTTTTAATTAAACCCACTTCCTGTTTTAGCAACAAAGATAAAAGAATTACATCTGTGAAGGGTATTTAATGTTCGGCACAGCCGAATATAGCACTTTTACTTGTTTTCTTTTTAATTTTTCAAACAATCTGTTGCAATTTTGTAATCTTTGACATTCTGTAACAGGTCTTTGGTTCAGTTGGTTGACTGGTCATTTATACATTGTAGTCACACAATGAGCAACTATCTTGATGTTTTGAAATGATTTTGTATGTTTTCAGTATGTTTTATGTTGTTGCAGCCTTTAAGATTAGTACCATTGTTTCCTGCAGCTATTAAATTTGCGGCAAAATCTACGTTTCTTTTCAATTGCACAAATTGGTTTTTTCGTTACGTAAGGGTTTACTGACAAGAACTTAACAGTTGAAAGTAAACAACTTATAACTAGAATCAGCTTTATTTTAAATTCGTCTGAGTTTTATATGCTAAAAGCCTTAAGTTTAAATTCAAGTAGGAGTTGGTTAATACTCCAAGTAACAAGGGAACATCAATATTGAGTTAATTTGCTCCACATAGTTTCCAAGATAAACTGCCACGTTAATAAGCCTTGTTTTTTTACCGAGCATAGTAGTTTTAAAGATGTTTTCAAAATAGAAGAAATAATGAGACATTGAAAGGCCGGGTTACCGCTAAATAAATTGCTCAAATTGTATTGTTTAATGGAAATATTTATCTAACGGAAATATATCTCTACACGTTGTCCAAACCATGCACTTACACAATTGTTCAATTAATTAACTGAAGTTTTGGTTTAATCGGTTAATTTTGTTATTGATCAGTAAAAGTTTTTTTTTATAAATTAAGTCATTTCAATAAACAAATATGTACACGATAGATCTATTAATCAAAAAGTATTTGTTGTTTGACACAACACTGTTGAACTAAAACGAGCAGACCAAAATGAATTCACAAACGTGTGATCAAATGTGAGATCTCTTTTAGCTATTTTAGTAGTTTAAGGAGGTTTTATAAAATAAACTTTTAGAAAAATAATTTAACTTAAATATTCAGAATTTAGACGAGTCTTTTCCTTAGTTTTGTAAAACTTGGAGAAATCCATTCACTTATTGTAGATTTAGGAAAAATTTGAAGCATTCAATTCTAATTTGTCAGTCGTTTTCCTGCATTTTTTGAAACATATAAAGTCTTCCATTACGCTATTGGAGTCCTGTTTTAATTGTTTAAAGATTTTAATACTTCGGATTTCTTCGGTTAATTCTGTTAAACGATTGCTTGTGAGTTAAAACACGTCAAATCATCACGAAAAAATTGCATTTTCGGCATCATCACCTCCGATTTCAATGAAATTCAACACAAACGTTATACACTATAAGAGTATAATTAAACAAAAAAAATTTGGCTCCAGATCCATTCGGGTTCCGATATATGACGTCATAAAAGATGTAAAAATTTAAAAAAAAAGTCAAAAGTCTCCTTACAAAAAGCGATAGAATTTTTGAACTGTGGAAGATAATTTGGTTTTTTTGGTATCGTGTTAAAGGTGAAAGTGCACCCTTTAAAATGATATGTATATTGCGTGTTTTTAAGAAAAGGTCAAGGGTAATTTTTTGGAGTATTTAGTTCAAAGGTCTATATCTGAAATTCCAAAAAAATTCTAAAAAAATATATGTCAAGTATTAGACTCTCTTCTACATTTCCAGAAAATTTAAAGGTGTAGACTCGATTGGTGTCAGAGTTATAGACCAGAACGTGATCCTAAGTATGTTTTTTGTTCATACTCAATTGATTATTTGTTTTGTGCAAATTGAAGTATGTACATTAGGGCGTCTCGAAAAAACAAGTTTGCCGTACACCCCCGAATATAAGAAAGGTGTTTCGAATATAATTTTGATTTCTTTTTGTCGAAGGTATGGGTCTTCAAAATACATTTTTCATTATATCTTCTACATTTATAGTCGGATCTCAAGGAGTGATATGTCGATGTTTTTTTTTTTTTGAGGAGGCCTAAAACTAAATTATCTTGCATAGTTCAAAAGTTCTATCGCTTTCTGTAAGGAGAGTTTTGTGATTTTTAAACATTTTTTACAAATTTTATGACGTCACATTTCGGAATCTGAATGGATCTGGTGCCAATTTGTTTTTTTTTTGTTTTGTTTAATTATGCTCTTATAATGTATAACATTTGTGTTGAAATCGGAGGTGATGATGCCGAAAGCCATGACGGTTTGACATGGTTTCACCCGTGTGTTACCTATACCATCGAGATTTGCTACTGTTGTCAGGACATCATCTCACTCTGCTTGGCAAAGCTCATCACCGCACATTTTGATATTATTTTCTGAGTTTCTTAGCTTCTTGTTTTATATTTCCGTTTAAGAATCTATTTCTTGAAAGAAATATGACTGGAAAAAAGGAAGTTTTACATCTTGAATCCGTGTCTCATTGAATCTAAACCTAAGATTTTTAATTAAATCGGTGACAATAGTGTTGTTCCAAATAATAAATACTTTTTGATTAATATATGTATCTATTGTGTAAATCTTTGTGTATTGAAATTACTAATTTATTAAAAAACTTAATTAACTGGTTAACCGATCAATAACAAAATTAATTGATAATTAACCGATTAAACCCAAACCTCGGTTAATTAATTGAACAATTAACCTTTTAAAGGAACAGCCCGATCAAATCAATACCCTAGCGAATATCGACTACATTTCATATCTGGGAACTTTTAAAAATGATTTGAACTGCATATTTTGGCAATCTATGATTGTCAGTCAACTGAAAAGTCATTTCAAGTGAATTGTTTTTTTAATGTTTCACAAATACATGATGCATAGTGGACCTACCAAACTATAAAGCAAGAGAGGATTTGTGATCAAAAGTTTGTGTGTAGAGCTGCATAGAAAAAATATCTCCTTCTACATGGTGGAAAATTATTTGCGAATCCACAGAATTGCGTAGGATGGTGGTCCGTATATTAACTTCTCCGTGCACCTGAGTTGCCACCACTAAAGAACGTTCATTTAGCATTTGAAAAGCACAAAAGAGACTAACAGCAGATAATGCCGGCAAAAAATATTGTCTTAATACAAAATTGGAATCTCCTCAATAAAGACGTAAGAGAAAAGGATGCTACTCAAAAAAGATTACCATCTGAGGATAAAATCATCAATTCTGCGAATTCATTTCCACTCCCATTACCCATTCTAAGTCTCACTCTTCTTTTAATTATTTTCTTTGTGCAAATGACAATTCAAGTGACGATGAGTTTGATTAGTATAATGCAATCTTGCAAATATTTCTACAGCTCTATTCACAATCTCATGGGTTTGAGATTGAAAAGTTATACAATAGTAATTATTTTCCATTAACTGTGAATGACCTCTTCGGGTTATTGCAAAACACGAAGTTCATATCTGATATATAAATAAAATTATTTTTTACTTAATTTGACCTAAAAGATATATAATAAATCTAAGAAAAGCTGTAAAAGGCAATTAGTTGAACCTTGAATAAGCAAAACCGCTGAATAGATTATATTCCATCCGTGAATTTAAGGAATATTAGGTGCTACCTTACATTTAATAAAAATCAAAACCTAAATGTGGAAACTAATAATGAGCGCAATATGAACCTTTTTACTTCGCCGGTTAATTTTTTGCTACTGCTTTGTAAGAATCTCTATTTAATAAACTCAAAAAAATGAAATGAAATCTAAGACCATCTAGCCACGTCCGTCCACCTGTCACGATTCAGTCCAAACGAAAAGAGCCAGACCCTTGAAATTTGGTATAGACATATTTCGAAGGGTAGCATAGTTCAAGTTCGTAAAAAAGTTACCCTAAGAAGAAAAAACCTCTAAAAACAACATAGTTTTCATTCAACCAGAAATGAGCACGACGCACTTTCATAAAGGGTCATGCATTTTTTTAATAAAATTAAATAATCTGCAAGCGTTATTCGTTTGTAAGTAAATTCATTTTTAAATTATAAACCAAACTGAACAGTAACATGTTACACGAAAATAGCTGAGCTGCCAAAAACAGTGTTGCAAAAAAAGCTCTCAAGAAATCACCCGTTACATACGTATTTACCTTTTTGTAATATTAGTATAGTTAAAGGCTTCATAAAACTTTTATACTTAATTCATTAAAAGAACATTATTAATTTTCAAATCGATAATAAAGTACTAAACTGATTTGCTAAAAATAAAAACGCAAGTGATTCATGATTTCAATACTTTTGCAGCAAAGTCTCTTCTTATTTTAGATAATGAACAAATTGATTTTATAAATCTATACGTAAGTATGAAATAATATGAAATATTTACTTTAATGTTCAAATAACATTTAGTTTGCTAACTTAACACTATAAAAAATTAATTAAATTAAACTCTTTTTTCCACGTTTGCACTTCTGTAAATCTGGTTATTGTTTCATTTTAAAAATATAATACCAAGAAGTTCAGAATAATAAAAGTTCTTCTATTGTGTATATTAGCAGTGCGCACTGTGTACATAATATATAATTAAAAGTTTTATTCTGGCTTAGAAAATTCAACTAGGCGGAAGTTAACAAAAAAAATCTCTTTTTATACATTCATTTTTGAAATAGGGTGTTCCTTAACTTTTATTATGCAACATAATATAAAATTATTAAGTGAAATTTTAATTTTATAAAATATTTTTATTTATTTATTGATCTTAAAAATTTTAAATATAAACTAGAATTAGATACCCTATTATTTAAAATGTATTTAAAAGATCTAATGTTGATTTCTTTTCTGTAAAAGAGTGCAACATTTTGGGCACTTTTTATTGAAAAATGCCATCATTATATAATTTGAAAATAGTGAATTTATTACAAAATAAACTGCCATCCCTTACGAATATTAATCTGTCTCTTAAAACACCGCCTAACTGCAAATTTTAAGAAATAAAGTGAAACAATGTTACATGTTTTCCAGAAAAGAAAACACCATAAGGAAGTAATAATTATGTTCTAGAAATTTAAAAAATTTGGCGGTATTTTAGTCTATTCAGAGGATTCTGTTTTATCATCGATAATCCACGATGGACCTCACTTAAATTTGTTATCAGTTTATTACCGTCGTTATTAGACTATTATATATGAAAGTTAATTTTCAAAATTTTTAAAAAGAAGTTATATCAGATCAAGGTGTAGCTTATATTTAAGAAGAAATGCAAATTCAGAGGCCGCTCTTTACAAAATATAAGTTAAAAGGCAGCAATGAAAATTTTGTTAATAAAATAAGCAGGGAAATTGATTTGGTTAATCTCAGTCCGCTTTTTTCACAAGGTACGTTCCTAAAATTTTGTACACAATTATTGAAATTATTTTTAATATTATCGATGAACTGCATATAGTGAAAATTTTATCGACATTGCTTGTCGGCATCAATTTTGTGTTGTTAATTTGATCGAATTTTCTTCTGTTAAACCCGTGCTCAGCAACATGATACCAACCATTTGGCTAAGTGCTTCATTCGACGCACTTCTATTGACAGCCTCTTTCCCAAATTAAGCTGCAATGATATTTTGCAGTAGAATTTAAACATATTCCTGGTTTATTTATCATCTTTAAAATATATATAAAATTTTTATTTTTTTTAATTCCTTTTTTTGCTGTACACGAAATATATTCACAGAGATGCCCCATTATAGGATATTATAGCGACGTAATTAGATAAAAGATATCGAGTCACAGAGTCATTACTGCATACTGTTATAATTCTAGAACATTTTTTTAATCCACGAAAAGGGACCTCTACGTAGAAAAGAAGTTATTGAGAAAAACGCGTTTAAAAAAAACGCTTTTCCGTGTTTTGCGCATGGTTATGCAACTCTTCCTTCAACCTGATCATCTGGCGATGTATTTCTACTCTCTGGTACTTTGTACGATGTTCACTATGCAGCGTTGCCTCTATGAAAATTATTTCTAACAGTTAAAAACCTGTTTTTAACTAGAGCTTTTTAATTCCTTATCAAATTATCAATGTTTTGGTGATTTGTAAAACAACTAAAAGACATAGAAACTTGCGGTTTGCGGCATTTGAAAGAGCGTTTTTTTCCTATAAGAATCACTCAAAAAGTGAAAAAAAATTTTTCGGCGCAGAGGTTCCTTTTCGTGGAGCAGGTCATATATATATATATATATATATATATATATATATATATATATACTGTATATATATATATATATATACAGTAAAAAATTTTGGATTAATTTTAATACCAAGCCGGTGTGTATATATAACAAACCCAAAAAAGAATTAAATTTAATCCAGCATGGTATGAAAATGAAGAGATTGAATGAGATAGACACTGAGAGAGATTCTTTCTTTAATGTATTTCAGGGCATTAAAGTAATACCAATATTTATTACGTGCTATTCTTTTTTTGGTATTAATGTAATTCCATAATGAATAATTTTAACACCGAACGAAGTGTTATTTTAAATACAAATAAGATTTGTACTAATCTTATCCAGCATTAACGGTATTCCAGAATTGGTGTAGTTTTCAATACACCACTGTTTAAATTCTATTTATGTTGCTAATAACCTAAGCAGCATTGGAATTACACCTTTTTTTTAAATTTCATAACTAAAAATAAAACTAATTTTAATAAATTTTTAAATTTTATTCATTTATTTTTAAATTAATGTTAGATTAAGTAATACATTTTTAATTATTGCGCTATAACATCGGGTGTTAATAAATACTCTGCTGAGTTAAGCACACAACTTTCATATGGCCTTAAAAAGGATATTTCCTTAAAACTAAAAATTTTTAAAATATTTTGACTAGTTATTTCATAACCATTTAGGATCATGTTTAATTCTTTACTTACAAACATATCTAAAAACAAATGCAATCTTGTCCTCACGCTTCGGATAATTGCCACTTTGTTGGCGCAAAAAGTTTATAGCTTCGCGTACCAAACAACGTCGGGAAGAGTCACTCAAGGTTTGCTTTGCTGAATATTCATTAAATATTGCAGAATAATCACCATTTTTAAGATACGATGCCAGTTCCTGCAATATTAATGCTAACTGTAACAAAACAAACTCGAATGAAAAGCGTTTTACTTAAGTTCTTAATGTTAACGTTTTTGGCAGCTGTTCCGTGTAAGCAAAACACTACAAAAAAGCCGCTGCAGCCTTTATATTGCAAAACAATTCCTATCAGCTCTTCAAAATCAATTTCAGCACCGTCGCGATCTTTGAATTGCAGCTCTCTTCCTTCTAGTCCCAAATTCAGCTTATTTAAAACTAAAGATTAACATAAAAATGTTTGATTTAGGTTGGGTCAGACGTACATAAGTGGACAATCGGGTTCATAGCTTTACCATAAAAAACCCTATTATCTTGACAGTCTCAAGATAGATTATGTTGCCCTTACGACATACACTTGAAAAAAAGCTTGTATTTAATACTTACTTGAAATTAGTATTCCATTTGGCGTGAACTCCTCACTTTCTGGATTACAAATTTTAACAATAAAAAATTGTCCGCCACTTTTAATTTTCACATACATATTGAACCTTAATTGCGCACTTTCTTTATAAGAATAAGATTTTTCACTATTTTAAGCCGCATGGTGATAAAAAGTATTAATTTAATTCCATTAAGGGCATTAATTGTAAAACTCAGAGAGAGTTTTAATTCTTTTCAGGTATTATTTGTAAACTTGATGGAATAAAATTATTTTAAGAGAGTATTTTAATTCTTTTAAGGCATTATAATAAAACTCAAAGGAATGAAATAAAAAGAGAGAAATTATTAATGCCTGTTTCGGTATTAAATATAAGCGACTAGGTATTATTTTTTTTAGTGGAAAAATTTTTTTTAAGCTTTAGGTGTTATTTTTATTCCAAGTAAGCATAAAAATAATCTCAAAAGTTTTTTTTGGTTTTAAATGTAAACTATTTCGGAATTAATTTTAAATTTAATGCCAAAATAGTCTATAATGAAAACCGGTGGGTTTTAAAATTAATCCACAACTTTTTACTGTGTATATATACATATATATATATATATATATATATATATATATATATATATATATATATATATATATTTATATATATATATATATATATATATATGTATATAAGACTTCATGATACCACGATACATGTGGAATTAATATGCGGCTGAATATTCAGTTTATTGCAACTAAACTTTTACACTATTTGCATAAAAACTGGTAAAAGTGCTATAGTCGACTGTGCATATATACATACATGCATCTATTCCAAAACTGGAAAATTTGTTTGATCTTTCTGATTTGCAATACTATTTTATTCTTGTATATATTTGTGTGCCGAAAAGGCTTCAATTTTGCAACCTCATCTATTTTATTTTGTTTGATCTTGAATACCATTTTAATTTTTCCTGAATTCATAATTTGCATTCACAAGTGCGAGCTGCTTACAATTTCAATCGTGCTGATTCTTTTTTCCCAAATTTAGACAAAAAAATTCAAATTAATTATTGAAGCAACAACACCGAGATCCTTCACAGCCTTTATTTTGATCATGACATATTTATATTCCTATTGCAAACATTTTGAATTTTACAACTTAATATGTCAAGACACCCATATTATATGTACTCGTATACACACAATATCCAAATGTCACATGAGAAAACAAACATACACAGGAAGCTTTATATAAATATATCAAAAATATCCAAAAAAAAAAAAATAAAACAAATTTAACAAAAATTTATAATTTATGTAAAAAGTTAATGTGCACATCCACAAGCGATTGCACTCAAACCTATGTATATGAAGATTTATTAAAAAAAAAATGTGATGGAGAATGTACGAGTATGTAATTACAGCCTACAAACTGCATAAACATGCACAATCGAGCCTAAAACTGAAAACCAACAGAAATTATGTGAAATGGAAAATATTTCCTTGTCCTAATATTTGTGTTCACTTTTGTAGAGCATTATATGTATATCATGCTAAACTCATACATGTGCAAATGCTCGTATTTAAAATAAATGGTTAACGAAATTATGTGCAGTGGATTAAGTACAGTGATCCGTACTCATAGTCAAAACAAGGTATACTCTAAAGGACTAAAAGTAGTATTTTCTAAAGAAATACTGATTCTAAAAGTAGATTTTATTTATTACTATGAGAATGAGCCAATGTTTTAACCTAATACGAGTATTTTAAAGCTGAAACGGCATGGACTGCTATAAGTAAATAAAAGTGTTAAGATGTTTATTTAGTATGCAGCACAGTGCGTCCTGAACAAGAAAGGAGAGGAGAGTGTTGAGATTACATACATATGAAGGAAAATGGAAAAAGAGAGATTTTTTTGTAGCTATTTTTAAACTTTTACTTCGCTAGATAATTTCTTGCTAAGCTGTCGACAAAGGAGCATTATGTTACTCTGCTATTTATACTCCTTATGATCACGAAGCCCTTTAAATTTAAGATAACTTTGCATGATCTTCGTCTATTGTAAAAGGCTTGGAGTTGTGTGTTTACGTAAAAAGAGTGTTAGCCAAATTTAATCAAATTAACTGCTGATTTCACAATGTCGACAGGGTTCTTTCTTTCGTATAAAACATCTGAGACAAAAACAAATTATAAAATTTTGTTTTTGTTTCAAATTTATTTGAACGAAAGAAAGAATTCAATCGACATTGTGAAATAAGGAATACGTTTTAGATCAATATAATGGTCGTTTTTAATATATATTTTAATTAAATCGTGGGATATGTAACTTCACCTTACATTCGTCAAGCAAAGTCATCAGCAGAAATCAAAATAACATGAAATGAGAATAAAACAAGTAAAAGTGCTATATTCGGCTGTGCTGAATCTTAAATACCCTTCACAAATGTAATTCTTCTTTCTTTCTTTCTTGCCAAAACGGAAAGTAGGTTTAATTAAAAAATCAAAATGATGTTATCGGTTACTTTTATATTTAAGAAAACGTTTAAATTTTTCGGCTAGGAAGCTAAATGTTTTGCTTTTCTTATATCTAATAGCTATGAACGTCTTTCAAAAATATTATATATATTTAATTTAC
Source organism: Linnaemya tessellans (assembly GCA_951800035.1). Taxonomy (NCBI): domain Eukaryota; kingdom Metazoa; phylum Arthropoda; class Insecta; order Diptera; family Tachinidae; genus Linnaemya; species Linnaemya tessellans. Next base: position 62,340,400 of record OX637536.1, read on the forward strand.
AAAAAAAAATAAAAACCCGTTTCATGTACCCCAAAAAGTTCTAATTGTCCAACCGTAGAATCGTCTTTTAGATTTTGTTGGTTTTTAATACCAGTTTACTTCTTTCTGATATATAAAATAATTTTAATTCACTAAAAACACAAAATTTGGAATTTATTTATGAACTTTTATGTACGAAACACATTTCGATTTTCCAACCCTGGAACCGAATTTTTAGTTTTTAAAATTTTTAATACCAATTTAATTCTTAGCGAAGTATAAAATAGGTTTGAGTCACTGAAAAAACTCAAAATTGGGAACTTATATGGTTACTTTTATGTACCAAAAAATTTAGATTTTCCAACCCTGGAACCGAATTTTTTCTGAAATATCTAATATGTAGGCTTAATTCACTAAAAGCACAAAATTTGGAATTTATGTATGTACTATTATGTACGAAAAATATTTCGATTTTCCAACTCTGGAAGCGAATTTTAATTTTTTTACCAATGTAATTCTTAGTGAGGTGTAACATAGTTTTACTTGACAAAAAAATTAAAATTTTTAAACTTTTTGGTCACTTTCATGTACCATAAAATATTTCATTTATCCAACCCTGGAGTCGAAATTTTGATTTCTTAAGATTTTAATACCAATTTTGTTCTTCCTGAATTATAAAACAGCTTTAATTAGCAAGAAGATACAACGTCAATTGCCTTTTTGGTTACTTTTATGCAGAATAAATATTTCAATTTCCCAACCCTGGAAACGAAATTTAAATTTTTTTTACCAATGCAACTCTTAATGAGGCATGAAATAGTTTTATTTAAGAAAAACTTTATATTTGTAACCATTTTCGTTATTTTTATGTACCACAAAATATTGCAGTTATCCAACTCTGGAATCTAAATTTTGATTTTTTTTTTTTAATTTTTGATACCAATTTTGTTTTTCCTGACTAAAAAATAGTTTTAATTAGTAAAAAAAAACGTCAATTGCCTTTTTGGTTACTTCTATGTATAAAAAAGATTTCAAGTTCCCAACCCTGGAAGCGAAACTTAAATTTTTTTAAAATTTTCTATATCAATGCAAATCTTCATGAGGTATAAAGTAGTTTCGTTTAAGAAAAAATCGAATTTTGCAACCATTTTGGTTATTACATGTACTACAAAATATTGCATGTACAAAAAAAAATTTAATTTTTCCAACCCTGGAAACGAAATTTTTGTTTTTTTTTGTTTTTTTTTAGTGCAACGTTTCTTGAGGTATAAAGTTGTTTTATTTAAGAAAAATTTCAAATTTCTTACCATTTTGGTAACTTTCATGTACCATAAAATATTGCACTTGTCCATAATTGATTCAAAATTTTATTTTTTATTTTTGACTTTTTGATACCAATTTTGTTCTTCCTAAATTATAAGACAGTTTTAGTTAGCAAAAAACAAAAAAAAAACAACATCAGTTTCCTGTTTGATTACTTTCATGTATAAAAAAACTAATTTCCCACCCCTGGAAGCAAAATTTGAATTTAAAAAAAATTTTTTTGTGGCCAATGCAAATCTTCATGACGTATAAAGTGGCTTTGTTAAAGAAAAACTTGAAATATTTAACAATTTTAGTTACTACATGTACTACAAAATACGGAATGGGCCGAAAAAAAATTTTTAAATTTCCATCCCTGGAAAAAGATTTTATTTTTTCAGTGTTTAATAGAACATTGAGGATTTCCAAAGCACGAAATAGGTTTAATTTACAAACATTAAAAAAACTAATTGATTTTTGGTATAAATTTTGCGTCGAGAAATAGGTGTAAGCTTCCCAGCTCTGGAAACATACTTCGGATCTTCGGATTTCAATAGCACTCTATTTAAGTTCATTTCCAATCTAACGGTTCAAGAACGAAGTCTCTAGCACTTCTGGGGGCTTGGGAAAACCGATTTCACGTACAGACAGACGGACATCGCTCAATCGTCATCGCTATTCATAAGGATCCAGAATATATATACTTTATGGGGTCCCATGTGCATATCGAAGAAATTACACAAAAAAGTGAAAGGGTATATATATAGGTTTGTCATTCTGTGTGTAATTGCTTCGATATCAATATAGGACCCCATAATGTATATATATTCGGTTCCAGAGCTGGGAAGCTTACACCTATTTCTCGACGCAAAATTTATACCAAAAATAATTTTTTTTTAATGTTTGTAAATTAAACCTATTTCGTGCTTTGGGAAGAATCAATATTCTATTAAAAACTAAAAGAATAAATTTTTTTCCAAGGTTGGGAAATTAAAAAATTTTTTTTCGACCCATTCCGCATTTTGTAGTACATGTAGTAACTAAAAGCGTTAACAATTTTAAGTTTTTCCTTAACAAAACCTCTTTATACGTCAAGAAGATTTGCATTGGCCTAAAAAATTTTTTAAATTCAAATTTTGCTTCCAGGGGTGGGAAATTGAAATTTTTTTTATACGTAAAAGTAATCAAACAGGCAACTGATGTTGTTTTTTTTTAACTAAAAAAAAAACAACAGGAAGAACAAAAAAGTAAAAATTTCGAATCCAGGGTTGAACAAGTGCAATATTTTATGGTCCATGAAAGTGACGAAAATGGTCAAAAATTTTAAATTTTACTTAAATAAAACTACTTTATACCTCAAGAAGCGTTGCACTGATAAAAAAAATTTTATTTCGTTTCCAGGGTTGGGAAAATTAGAATTTTTTTGTTACATGCAATATTTTGTAGTATATGTAATAAGCAAAATGGTGTCAAAATTAGAGTTTGTCTTAAACAAAATTACTGTATATCTCATGAAGATTTGCATTGATAAAAATTAAAAAAATAAAAATTTCGCTTCCAGGGTAAATTAAAATTTTTTTTATACATAAAAGTAACCAAAAAGGCAATTGAAGTTGTTTTAAAACTATTTTATATTTTAGCAAGAACACAATTGGTATCAAAGATTAAAAAAAAAATCAAAATTTTGAATCCAGGGTTGGACAAGTGCAATATTTTATAGTTCATGAAGGTGACCAAAATAGTTCAAAATTGTAAATTTTTCTTAAATAAAACTACTTTATACTTCATGAAGAGTTGCGTTGGTAGAAAACAAAAAATATATTAAAATGTCACTTCCAGGCTTGGGAAGTTTAAAGTTTTTTTTGGTACATGCAATAGTACATGAAAGTGACCAAAATGGTTGCAAATTTTAAGTTTTTCTTAAATAAACCGACTTTATACCTAATTAAGACTAGGATTGGTAAAAAAATTAAATTTCGCTTCCAGGGCTGGGAAATTTAAATATTTCTTATACATAAAAGTAACCAAAAAGCAACTAACGGTTTTTTTCTAATTAAAACTATTTTTTAGATCCGGAGAAACAAAATTGGTACAAAAATTAAAAAAAAAATCAAAGTTTAGATTCCAGAGTTGGATAACTGCAATATTTTGTAGTACATGAAAGTGACCAAAATGGTTACATATATTAAGCATTTCTTAAATAAAACTATTTCATTCCTCATTAAGAGTTGCATTGGTAAACATAAAACCAAAAAAAATTTTAAATTCGGTTCCAGGGTTGGGAAATTGATATATTTTGTCTACATAAAAGTAACCAAAAAGCCAATTGACGTTGTTGTTCTTGCTAATTAAAACTGTTTTATAATTTAGAAAGATCGAAATTGGTATTAAAATCTTAAAAAATCAAAATTTCGACTTTAGGGTTGGACAAATGAAATATTTTATGGATGTTACATAAAAATGACCAAAAAGCTTAAACATTTTAATTTTTTGTTAAGTAAAACTATGTTACACTAAGAATTGCATTGGAAAGAAAATAAAAATTCGCTTCCAGAGTTGGAAAATCGAAATTTTTCGGTACATAAAAGTAACCATAAAAGTTCCCAATTTTGATTTTTTTTCAGTGAATTAAACATATTTTATACCTCGCTAAGAATAAATCGGTATTAAAAGTTTTTAAATTAAAAATTCGGTTCCACGATTAGAAAATCGAAATTTTTTGGTATATAAAATTAACCATATAAGTTCCTTATTTTGGTTTTTGTGGATAACTGCTATAAGGTGTTTAGAGCTGACAGGGAAACACTCGGTAGTGGTGTTGCCATATTTGTGCAAAATGTGCTATAAATCACCTTTTGCCAATGGCTCAGCCGAACAAGGTATTGAGTTTATTTTCATTGAAATCGTTTCATATGATAAAAAGTTATTAGTGGGTTGTGCTTATCGGCCTAATAAGAGAATACAAGTTTTTTACACTAAACTCGAAAATCTTACGTCGGAGTACAATGATATTGTAATCACCGGTGACTTTAATTCAAATGTGTTAACAGAGTTGAGTTTGCCCGAGAATATGTTAGCTCTGGGTCTTTTTCCCGTTAATACAACATATCCAACGCACTTTACATCCACAAATAGCACTCTGATTGACCTTTTCTTCGTGTCCAACTCTAACAGCATAATTTTTTAAAAACATTTCTATTTAAGACCTTTGCCTAATTTTATTATTATTATTTTTATTTTTGGCGCAAAACATTGTTATTTAGGTATATTTTACTTTTTTCCTTAATAACTTAATATTAATTACTCATAAAATGTTTATAACGATATGCGTTCCTGTACTCTAAATATAAGAGTAAATCTTGTTGTACAGGAAATGAAAATAAATAAAGAAATTAAATGAAAATGAAATCTTTTTTATACTTCGGGAAGAGCTAAATTGGTATCAAAAGCCAAAAAAAATCTAAGGGGCGATTCTACGGTTGGACAATTAGTACCTTTTGGGGTACATGAAACGGATTTTTACTTTTTGTTTTTAAATTAAACATATGTAATATTTTTGAAAGACGTTCAGAGGTATTAGCAATAAGAAAAGCCAAAGATTTAGCTTTCTATCCGAAATATTTAAACGGAAAAAATTACATCTGTGAAGGGTATTTAAGATTCGGCACAGCCGAATATTGCACTTTTACTTGAGTTTATTTATTATATTGCTTCTAAAAAGTTATTGGGTGCTCCCAAATTGATGAAACTTGGCAGAAATACGTGTTATGGCTATTTAAGCTTGAACATAGAAAAAATCGGATCAAGGGGAAAAAAGTTCATCTTAGAAGAACTAGTCCTACATCTGAAAAATGAAATTTTATTTTAAGTTTTCCCGCACTTTTGTTTAGAAAACGGAATTAACTGTTAACGATGGCAAAGATTCAAAAACCTAAACATGGACCCAGGAGATTGCAAAATGTCATATTTTCCTGCAAAAATAAGGTACATATTAAAAGAAATGAATTACCTACGCGTTAATGTCATAAAAATTTAATTTTTGAACTTTTATAGGAAGGTGACAATAATATATAGCAAAAGCATATGCAGTCCATATTTGTTTATTTTATATATATATATATATATATATATATATATATATATATATATATATATATATATATATATATGTTTTTGTTTTTAATGACAATAAAAAAGTGAATTGAAAGAGATACATATATTTTGCTCCATCAAACAACGCTATTTACAACGCTGCTGCACAGGTAGCTAAAAACCGTTATAGGGGTGTGGGATAATTGCTGTTTGGCGCATTTCTTTTTTATACAGGTAAAAACCAGCTATGTGTAATAATGTAAACATACACCTAGAATTATGAAAAACTAAAACATTTTATGACTGACAAAACGGTTTCTTAGTCATATGTATGTACTTATGCAAGATGATCAAAAACAGCAAAAAGGTGAAATTTGCGAAAAATCCCCAAATAAAATGGCGCAAGGTTATTTTTACCTGGCTAAAAGTAGAGATTTTATATTTCATAGTGGATTATAAAATTTTTACGAACTATATGGAACTCACTTCCAAAAACCTTTTGATATTGTCTTTTTTACAAAACATTGAACAAAAAAATCCTTTTTATACACTTCCCAAAAAAAGTGAAAGGCTATATATAGGTTTGTCATTCCGTGTGTAATTTCTTCGATATGCACAAGGGACCACATAAAGTATATATATTCTGGATCCTTATGAATAGCGATGACGATTGAGCGATGTCCGTATGTCCGTCCGTCTGTACGTGAAATCGGTTTTCCCAAGCCCCCCCAAGAGCAAGTGACTTCGTTCTTAGACCGTTGGATTGGAAATGAACTTAATTAGAGTGCTATTGAAATTCAGAAAGATCCGAAGTATGGTTCCAGAGCTGAGAAGCTTACACCTATTTCTCGACGCAAATTTTATACCAAAAATCAATTATTTTTTTACTGTTTGTAAATTAAACCTATTTCGTACTTTAGGAAGCCTCAATGGTCTATTAAAAACTAAAAAAATAAAAAAAATTTTTCCAGGGATGGAAAAAAACATTTTTTTTCGGCCTATTCCGTATATTGTAGTACATGTAGTAACTAAAATTGTAAAAAAATTTTAAGTTTTTCTTCAACAAAACCTCTTTATAAGTCGTGAAGATTTGCATTGGCCAAAAAAAAACTTTTTAAATTCAAATTTTGATTCTAGGGGTGGAAAATTGCATATATTTTTTACGTGAAAGTAATCAAAACAGGCAACTGATGTTGTTGTTTTTTCGCTAACTAAAACTGTCTTATAATTTAGGAAAAACAAAATTGGTATCAAAAATTCAAAATAAAATTTCGAATCCGAGGATGGACAAGTGCAATATTTAATAGTACATGAAAGTGACCAAAATGGTTAAAAATATTAACTTCTTCTTAAAAAAAAATACTATATACCTCATGAAGCGTTGCACTGATAAAAAAATAAAACAAAAAATTAAAATTTCCCTTCCAGGGTTGGCAAAATTAAGGTTTTTTTTGGTACATGTAAAAACCAAAATGGTTGCAAAATTTGAGTTTCTCTAAAACAAAACTACTTTATACCTCATGTAGATTTGCATTGATAAAAAAAATTTTTTATATTAAAATTTCGCTTCCAGGGCTGGGAAATTATACGTAGAAGTAACCAAGAAGGAATTGACGTTGTTTGTTTTTTGTTGCTAAAACTATTTTATATTTTAGGAAGAACAAAATTGGTATCAAAAATTTCCAAAAACAAATCAAAATTTCGGATCCAGGGTTGGATAAGTGCAATATGTTATAGTTCATGAAGGTGACCAAATTGGTGCAAAATTGTAAATTTTTCTTAAATAACTACTTTATACTTCATGAAGAGTTGCATTGGTAAAAAAAAAAATGTAAGTTTCACTTCCAGGGTTGGGAAGTTTAAAGTTTTTTTTGGTACATGCAATATATTGTAGTACATGAAAGTGACCAAAATGGTTGCAAATTTTAAGTTTTTCTTAAATAAACCGACTTTATACCTAATTAAGACCAGGATTGGTAAAAAAAATTATATATCGCTTCAAGGGCTGGGAAATTTAAATATTTTTTTATACATCAATGTAAACAAAAAGGCAACTAACTAATTAAAACTATTTTTTAGTTCAGTAAAAACAAAATTGGTATCAAAAATTAAAAAAAAATCAAAATTTAGATTCCAGAGGTGGATAACTGATATATTTTGTAGTACACCAAAGTGACCAAAATGGTTACAAATATTAAGTTTTTCTTAAATAAAACTATTTCATGCCTCATTGAGTTTCATTGGTAAAAAAATTAAAATTGCGTTTCCAGGGTTGGGAAATTGAAATATTTATTCTGCATAAAAGTAATCAAAAATGCAATTGACGTTGTTTTTTTTTTTTGCTAATTAAAACTGTTTTATTTTTCAGGAAGAAGAAAATTGGTATTAAAATCTTAAAAAATCAAAATTTCGTCTCCAGGGTTAGAGAAATGAAATATTTTATGGTACATGAAAGTGACCAAAAGGTTTCAAAATTTAAATTTTTTTGTCAAGTAAAACTATGTTACACCTCACTAAGAATTGCATTGGTAAAAAATAAAAATTCGCTTCCAGAGTTGGAAAATCGATATAAATTTGTTACATAAAAGTACCCACATAAATTTAAATTTTTTGTTTGTAGTGAATTAAACCTATTTCATATTTCAGAAAAAATTAAATTAGTATAAAAAATTTAAAAATTTGGTTCCAGGGTTGGAAAATCGAAATATTTTGGTACATACATTTGGTACCCACATACATTCCCAATTTGGTTATTTTTTCAGTGAATTAAATATATTTTATACTTCGCTAAGAATTAAATTTGTATTAAACATTTTTAAATTAAGAATTCGGTTCCAGGGTGGGAAAATCGAAATTTTTTGGTTCATAAAAGTAACCATATAAGTTCCCAATTTTGGTTTTTTTTCAGTGAATTAAACATATTTTATGTTTCGCTAAGAATTAAAGTGCTATTAAACATTTTAAAAACTAAAAATTCGGTTCCACGGTTGGAAAATCAACATTTTCTGATTCATTAAACTTTAATGAATCAGAATATGATTAAAGTAACCATATAACTTTCTATTTTTGATTTTTATGATGAATTATACCTACTTTATATATCAGGAAGAAAAAGTTGGTTTTAAAAACCAAAAGAATCTAAAAGACGATTCTACGGTTGGACAATTCGAACTTTTTGAGGTACATGAAACGGATTTTTTCCTTTTGTTTGTAAATTAAACATATTTAATATTTTTGAAAGACGTTCAGAGGTATTAGAAATAGCTCCCTAGCCGAAAAATGTAAACGAAAAGAATTACATCTGTGAAGCGTATTGAAGATTCGGCACAGCCGAATAAACCACTTTTACTTGTTTTTTTTTCATTAGGAAAAAAAAATTTCTTATCATATCAGTACTTTTGGTTTGTTATGTGGTCAAGTATGTCCATATGCCTGCATTTCATTGGTTCTGACACCGAATCATCACTAGACTTTAACCTAATTCCAAAATAACAAAACCTCTTAGCTTATACATAAACTCCCAAAAATGAATTGAGAATTACACAAGCAAAACCATAGGAAACTCGAAATATTTTTGGTACATAAAAACAGCTAAATACTCGTAAGTTTCTAGTTTTGTTTTTTCATGAAATAATCCCATTCTATACTTCAGGAAGAATTAAGTTGGTATTAAAACCAAAAAACTTAAGTACTGGATTCCAGGGTTGGAAAATCGGTTCTTTTTTGGTACATAAAAGTAGCCTATAAGTTCCTAATTCTGTTTTTTTTTTTGGTGAATTATACATATTTTATACTTCAAATTTTTTGGTACATTCAAAGCGAATAAGTTCCTAGTTCTGCTATTTTGAGAATTAACCGTTTTTTATACTTTAGAAAGAATTACATTCGTGTAAAAACCAAAAATTAAAAATTCGATTCCAGAGTTGGAAAATCGATTTTTTTTTTTTTGGAATATACAAATACCAAATAAGTTCCATATTTTGATATTTTTTGTGAATTGCGCCTATTTTATACTTCAGGAAGAATTAAATTGGTATTAAAAACCAAAAATATTAAAAACTCGATTCCAGGGATGGAAAATCGAAATTTTTTGGTACATAAAAGTAACAAAATAAGTTCATAATTTTGATTTTTTGGTGAATTAAACTTTTTTATACTTCAGGGAGAAAAAAAAATCATATTACAAATTCTATTCCAGAGCTGGAAAATCGATATACTTTGGATACATAAAGGTAGTCATATAAGTAACTAATATTGTATTTTTAGTAGATCAAACCTATTTTATACTTTAGATCATTAAATTGGTATCAAAAACCTGAAAAATTTAAATTTTCGGCTCCAGGGTTGGAGAACGCTGCTGACTCGGCTATCGCCTCCCTTGAGGCGTGCATGCACGACCAACAATTTTCAAATCTTTCTTTCTACCCTCTTCTAAATAATTTCTGACCTATTTTTTTCCTTCTCTACTCAAACTATACATTAGACCTGGCGCAGCAAATATGGGATTTTTTATTTTTTGGAATTTTGAATGCGGGTAGCAATGAAAATATGCGATTTAATGCCAAAATTGATGTAGTAAATTTTCAGGCTGATCGCATGGTGCCTACCCGTGCCATAATGGGGTCAAAGGTCAAAACTTTGAAAATTCACCGAATCACCAAATTTTTAAAAATCAAATATGTATATGTTTATTATAATTTTCAATTCAGCTTTAAGTTGTAAAAAATTATGGTGCTTCTGCTAAAACAATAAGACGAAAATATTTATAGAAATTAAAAAATACCAACAATATCTATACCAGCAACTATTTTTGAAACAACGGTAAAACTATTTTTTCGTTGCTCACCTCAATATTCTTATGCTTTTCTTGTGTACGTTTTTTCTTGATAGTTGCTCTCTTAAGTGAATTGTTGTTATTCCTGTAACAGCTATGATGAATTCATTTGACTTCTGCGCAAGCAGAATTTTTTTTATTTTTTTGTTGTTTTGCTATAATGCGACATGGCCGCACATCAAACTGATGCTTCAAACTTGTGTATGTGTTGGTAAAATTCAGTTTGAGAGTAAAAATCTAAATTGTTTTGATATTCTTCAATCTCACATCAAACCATACGTGTGAGTTTTTTTCACTAACACTATCAAAGAAAAGCAGAGTTTGAAGCGTCAGTTTGATGTGTGGCCATGCCGCTTAAGGAGATTTTTTGCAACGTCTGGTCTAAAAGTACCGTTGTTCTAGCTCTGTTACTGCACACATTGCAATGCTTTTGATATAAATATATAAAGTTTTGTCATTGTAAATTTGAATATTGTTGTGAAAGGCTTCGTTTATGTAAAATAAATTACTTTGTTAATTTTCGTAATTAATGGCTCAAAAGAAAATTTCATCGTTGAAACGGCTTCGATCTGCTGATACAAATGTGTATTTGATCGGTAAATGTAAACCCAAAATAGTTGGTGTGAAATTGCCATCAAAACAACATGTGCTTCAGTGTTTTTTTTTTATAATGTTCGTTGTGAAAATAAAACAGTTAAAGAAAGTGCAAGATTGGTGTTGGCTGAAATATTGCCTTTTTGGGAAAAAACTAGAATACCAACTCCAGATCAAAGAACATGTGCTGCAAAAGTCATTAAACTTTATGAAGAGTGGAGAACAGTCCAAAAAGTGGGCAATTCTCCTTTTCCGAGTTATCGCAAAAAAGAAAATGACTTTAAGGAAAATTTAAATAATTTGTTTGACATTGCACACGTTGACGCACTCAAGCTGATGAGTATACAGGAAGATATAGACTTTCTAACGAAGCAGCGAGAAAATGGACGCGTTGGTAGCATGACTTGTGTCGATAGAAATGTTACAAATAAAGAAAAAAGAAAGGCACAAAGATTGGACGATGAAAAACGTCGAAAAGAAAAAAGGCACTTCAGGTAATTATTATGTAGTATTTGGACAGGCAGTGGCTATTTTTACCACTTAATTTCATGAACAGACTGGACTATGGAATATGTTGAATTTGAAAGTGATGATCGGGAGAAGATAACCAAGCGATGGATGAACAGAGTGACAACATTCCAAGTTGCTCCAATAAGCCGATTCAAAGACGTGGAAAGAAGAATTTTATAGACGATAGAATGCTTGCTTGTATGGATGCTGGCAATATGTCAATTCCATTTGCTATACACTTCATCAGTGCAACTGCCAAAGCGTTGGATCACAATATTGAGGATCTTGTTCTGAATTGCACAAGTTTGCATGAACAACGTAAAAAATATCGTCGGCGTCATGGCAAACAAATTATTGAAAATTTCATGGTACATATTTTTTATTTTGGCCAAGTTTTAAGTTTTTTTGAGCTTAAGTTTTTTACTTAGATCCCTGAAACATTTGTTTTGCATTGGGACGGAAAGCTACTTCCCGCACTTGCTGGAAAGGACAAAGTTGACCGTTTGCCTATTGTACTCACGTCGGAGAACGTTGAAAAATTGATAGCTATCCCGATCATTTAAGATGAAACAGGTGCTGCAGTTGCTCAATCAGTCTACGAATATTTGCTAAAAATTAATATGCAGAATTCGTTAGAAATGATATGTTTTGACACAACTGCTGCAAATACTGGCTCTCATAGTGGTGCTGGAACTTTATTGGAACGCAGCTTATTGTGGTTACCATGTCGCCACCATATTGCAGAAATTCTATTAAAAGCTGTATTTGAGATTAATGTAGGAAAATCAAGTGGCCAAGAGGTGGCGATTTTTGAACGATTTGCACGAGAATGGAGCACATTTTATTTAAAGGGATTCAGCACTTGTATGCAGGATGATCAAGTTTTGAAAGTCATACCTGTCCAAGAACGCGAAGCAAGCAAGAACTTTTGTCTTGAATATTTAGCTAAAGTTCACATTCGTCATGATTATAGAGAACTCCTACAACTTGCATTCATTTTTCTTGGTGGTAGCATTCCCAATTTCACTTTTCGTACACCTGGAGCTACGTCTCATGCAAGATTCATGTCCAAGGCTATCTATTGTCTAAAAATATACTTGTTTCATGCACACTTAAAATAGTGATATGCAGCTGATAAAGGGGATTATTACCTATTATAATAAAGAAGTATCTACAGTGCTATTGGAAAAAATTCGGAAACATCTGTGGTATTTATCAGAGGAGGCAATCGCACTTGCCTTTTTTGATCCTCATGTAGACTCAGAAACAAAGATAAAAATGGTTTTGGCATGCAAATAGAGTCCAAAGAAGACAATCATATCGGTGATGATGTAAATGTTTTCCCTTCTAAAAAAGTGTGCGTAAGCGTTGATGAATTGCAATTGTACACATCCAAGGATTTGAGTTCTTTTGTGACTACCAAAACAAAATTTTTTTTCTCTCGTTTGGAAATTTCTATGGATTTCTTACTCTTAGATCCGTCAAATTGGCCTAAGAGCGAAGCGTTTTGTAAAGGGGAACAGATCGCAAAATGCATTAATGTTGTAAATGATGCCGCCGAAAGGAAAGTTAAACTAATAACTGACTTTAACAGATCCTTAACACACAACGAAGCTGATAAACAATATTTATTACACATTGTAGAGGGCTACCGCAAGGACTTTCCTACCTACACAAAATCTTCGTTGATTTAAAATAAAAATAATAAGCATATGAAATAAAAATAAAATAACAAAACATATTTATAGTATTTCTTATTAAAAAATTATCAAATGCAAAAAAAATATTTTGGTGATTTTTTTTAATTTTGACCTTTGACCCCATCATGGCACGGGTAGGCACCATGTGATCAGCCTGTTTCCAAAAAAAAATTTAACGCCAGGTCTACTATACATGTAACACAAAAGAACCCAAATGGGATGCACTCTTTCTTTTTCTGCCAGCGACCTGCTAACCTAATCTGAACTGGAGTATAATTTTTAATAAAAACTTGTATTTAATTTATTACATTTTTAGTTCTGTGCATCTTCGTACTGATATATTGATACATTAAACAAACACCAAAACAAATATCAACTGAAGGACTTTTACAATAAAATTAAAAAGAAAGTTATTTTGTATTATAAAGAAACATTTTTCCATTTGACTGAAACACAAGAACAACCAATGCGGCACTCACCATTTTATATTACTTCATAATTTCTTTAATGCTTCGATATATATCCATAATGCTTCGTCAATAAGGTTGTTAATACCCTTCACAAAAAGGTGAAAGGATATATAAAAGTTTGTCATTCCGTGTGTAATATTGATATTGGACCCCATAAAATATAGATATTCCGGATCCTTATAAGTACCGAAGACGAATAATAAATAGGCGGTTCTCTCAAGCCCCTAGAAGAGCTAGAGATTTCATTCTTGGACTGATGGATTGAAAATGATCCTATATTATTCAGCAAATACAATTCCAGACCTGGAAAGCATACATCTATTTGTATACGCAAACTTAACTAGCAAAAACGATTTTTTTTTGTTAATTAAACCTATTTTGCTACAATAAATTTAAATTGTGATTCCAGCGATGGGCAATTGAAAATTTGTTTATAGTACATATAAGTTTTCTTATACACTTCACGAAAAAGTAAAAGACTATATACATATATGTCTGTCAATATCATGTGCAATTTTCTCAATGTTATTATGGGACCCCATACAGTATATATATTCTGGATCCTTATAAATATAAATAGTGATGACGTATGAGCGATGTCCGACTGTCTGTACGTGAAATCAGGTTTTCCAAGCCGCCAAAAGAGAAAAAGATTAATAATTTTGATTTTTTTAAAAAGACTATTTTATACCTTACTAAGATTTGAATTGCATTCAAAACCCAAAATAATCAAAAATTTAAATCCAAGGCTGGAGAACGGATTTTTTTTTGGTAAATAAAAATAATCAAAAAAGTCACTTGTTTTTATACCCTCCAAGAAAGAATAAATATATCTTGAAGGATAGCACAGGTCAAGTTCGTAAATGGGCTGAGTCGGGCCAGAGGGAAAAAAGTTCCCTTAAGAAGAACTAAACTAGCCTCTAAAAACAACATAATTTTTAAATTTTTTTGGAATCTTGTTAAGCAACTGATATACCATTTTCATGTCAAAGATGGTCAAACGCGATAAACTTGGAGCCATAAAGTCAAAGAAATTAATTTTGGAAAATTCAACAGATTGTAGTACTTAAGCCCACATTCCTTAAAAATAACATTTTTAAGCTTTTATGACGGGGCCCTACCCTCTTCCTCCCCTTTTGCCACCTAAATGACCCTATCAAAAAAAATTATTTGTTTACACTTAATTACCACTAAAATTTATTTTAAGTGTTTTATGGCAAAGAAGAATTGTCTTCACCACGGCGCTTCCAATAGCAACTCTGACAAAATACAGCTTTAATACCATCCAAAAAGAATTCGACCCCATAAAGTATAGATATATATATTCTTCATCAGTGATGAAGACGATCTAGCAATGCCCATACACGATATAGTCTATTTTTGGACCCCGCCCCCTTTAGTGATAGCTTAAGTTACATATTACATAAAAAAGAGTAGATATTTAATCAATTGTGTTCGTTAAGCCTACAATTCTTAAAAATTTAATTTTTAAGCTTTTGCGACGAAGGTGATATGTTCTCTGATCTTCCCCTGCCTTTGCGTCCTAAATGACCTTATAAAAAAAATTTGTTTTCTACACTTAATTACCCCGAAAATTTACTTTTTAAGCTTTGACGACAAAGGTGAGATGTCTCTCCCACGGCCCTTCCCAAAGTGACCCTGTATAGAGTTTTAAAATTGGGCACAGATATGTCTTAAAGGAACTGTGACCCAGCACGTTAAACATTTCTTAGTCCCTTTTTTGCACGCTGATTTGAAATACTAATACGTAACTTTTTATGCTGACGGAATGGTGTCTCAGTCATGCTCTTCCAAACACATCGGAAACAACCGTATTAAAATAAATTTTTTTCTTCTTCACTGAAGCCAAATACCAATAAAAATTTTAATTTTAACAAGAATATTGTTTGTTATGTGGTCAAGTATGTCTATATGCCTGCATTTCATTGGTTCTTACACCAAATCATCAGTAGACTTTAACCTAATTCCTAAATAATAAAACCTCTCAAATCCTATGGTTTTGCTTGTGTAATTCTCAATTCATTTTTGGAACAAGTAGACATGTGAGTTTCTAATTTTGGTTTTTCTAGTGAATTAAACCTATTTTATATTTCAGGAAGAATGAATTGGGTATTAAAAACTAAAACAAGATGAAAAACTCGATTCCTGGGTTTTAAAGTAACCATATTTCTGTGAATTAAACCTATTTTACAAAACTAAATTGGCTTTAAAAACCCAAAAAAATAAATTTTCTATCTCAAGGTTGGACAATCGAAATGTTTTTGGTAGATAATAGAGAGATAAACGGCTATTATTATTACTATTATTATTATTATTATTATTATTATTATTATTATTATAGAGTTACTAAATCTCTCAATCTCTATGAGATTGGAAAATACCTATCCCGGGCTATGCCAAGGGATTAGGCTCTGATGATTCACTGTTTTTTTTTTTTTTTTTTTTTTTTTTTTTATTATTATTTATTTTACTGTGCTTGTAGGAAGCGTCTTACAATATTGCATGTATTTAGAATCACAGATTTCTGAATAATCCCCAGGGTGTCGTTGAGGTTGTTTTTCTTAAGCTGGACTACAAGGTTCTTTGGTATTAGTCCTGTGGCTGATATGACGATTGGCGCTATATCTACCTTTTCTACATGGTACATAGCTTTAAGTTCATCGGCAAGGTAAGTATATTTTTCGATTTTCGTGCTATACGTTGACTGGATGTTATTGTTTAGGGGGACAGCGATATCAAACAAGGTGATTTTCTTCTCCACCTTGTCGAACAGAACGATATCCGGCTTGTTAGCTCGTATGGTGCGATCTGTGACTATCGATCTGTCCCAATATAGCTTGGCATTTCTGTTTTCAATGACAGGTGGAGGCTCGTACTTATAGTATGGACATTTTTCTGACACGAGCTTGTTGTTTATTGCTAGGCCTTGGTGGATGATCTTCGCTACCTGATTATGTCTCGCAGTATAATCATGCGATGCTAAGCATATGCATCCACATATAATATGGTCGATGGTCTCTGCGCTGTTTTGACATCGCCGACATGTATCGTTTTCTAGGTTTTCCCTCAATATGTATTTCCGGTGATTCCTAGTTGCTATGACTTTATCTTGTATAGCGATCATAAATCCCTCCGTTTCTGCGAAAAGAGACCCCTGCTTAAGCCATATGTTTGAGCTGGTTTTGTCGATGAAATCTTGTTCCATCTGAAAAGGGTGTATGCCGTGTAGAGTTTTATTTTTCCATGCCTCTATGCGTTCTTCACGTGACAAAACATTCGCTGGTTTTTGTAGTTGAGTCGATTTTAAGTTGAGCGGAGTGTAGTTTTTGTCCGCTAAGCACACTGTTCGGATTAAATCCGATGTTTCTATTTGGGTTCTAAAATATTCTCTTAAGTTGTTTATCTGAGAAAAATGAAGATTCGGTACATCGAGTAACCCTCTTCCGCCATCTTCATGTGAGAGAGTGATTCTCTCCAGTGCACTTCGCGGATGGTGGCAAAGGAATTTGGTTAGGGTGGTTCTTACTGAGGTTGATATTTCATCAAGATTTGTATTTGACCAGTTAACGACACCGAAAGAGTATGTATATTATTATTATTATTATTATTATTATTATTATTATAATTTTTTAAAGTAACTAAATAGATTACTAATTTTGGTTTTTTCAGTAATTTAAATCTATTCTATAGTTCAGGCTGAATAGAATTTGTATTGAAAATTTAAAAAATTTTAAATTATTCAGGGTTGAACAATTGGAAATTTTTTTGGTACATAAAGGTAACCAACAAGAACGAATTCTTTCTTTTTGCTTATAAGCTAAACAGATTAAATATTTGTAAAAGAAGTTCATTAGTATTAAAAATTAGAAAATCCAAAAATACAGCTTCAGAGCTGAAAAAGTTAAACTTTTTCTTAAATGTTAAATTAGCTAATTAAATGTATTGCTTTGGTAATTAATCCTATTTTATATATTAAAAAGAAAGAACAAATACAGCTGTGAAGGGTATTTAAGATTCTGCACAGCCGAGTATAGCACTTTTACTTGTTCTAATTAAAACTGTTTTAGAAATAAAAAAAATAAAATTGTATTTGTACATCCTCCTTCGTCGGCCATGTAGCAAACAATTATCCGACGAAGTAAAATGTTAAAAAACTTCAAAAAAATTCTCTATCTTCTCAACTTTATTCAGCTGTCTTCTCAACACTATCCCCTCCTTTCAAGTTTCGGCGCAATGCACTGTATATATAGAAGTCATCTCCTCAGCGCTATTAAAAAAACTTTGAAAAAATCTAAATTTTGATCCCAGGGTTGGACAATTCAATTATTTTTTGCTGCCCTAACTTTGATTTTTTCAAATAAGACTATTTTATACTTTACTAAGAATTTAATTTCTAACTAAAATAAAAAGAATCAAAACATTTAATCCAGGATTGTAGAAGGGATTTTTTTATAAAAAAAGAATTGTAAAAAAATTCACTATTTTTGGTTACACCTTTTTTGTGTTTCAGGAAGAGTTACATTCGCGTAAACAATTTCTGAGAAATTGAATTTTTTTCTGGTACATAAAAGCAGCCATATAAATTCCTAATTCTGATTTTCTTAGTGAATTAAAGCTATTTTATAACTCAGGAAAAATTAAATTGATATTAAAAACCAAAAAAGTGAAAAATTCAATTTCAGAGTTGGAAAATCGAAATTTTTTGGTACATAAAATTTGCTATATTGCTTTTATATGAATTAAATTGTAAAAAATAAAAAAAATTAAGAATTTGATTTTAGGGTTGGAACACGTAAATTTTCTTGAACATATAACTAGCCACACAAGTTCCTAATTTTAGTTTTTTAGTGAAATTGGTCCATTTCATACTATTGAATTAAATTAAATTAATATTAAAAATATATCAAAAATTCTATTCCAAGGTTGTACAATTTTTGGTACATAAAAGAAAACAAAACGGCTACTAACGTTTGTTTTTATTTGGTCTTAAAACTATTAGATGCTTCAGGGAGACAATATATGAAATTTTTATACATTTTATAAATTAAAGATATTTCATATACATATATGGTAGAAATCAGAAAAGTCAAAAATGCATCATCACATCTGAAATATTTAAACTTTATCTTAAAAATTAAAGTAACTAAATAACAAAATTTTGTGTTATTTTTTTATAATTAAATCCATTTTCTATTTAAGAAAGAAAGTAAAAATACATCCGTGATGGGTATCTAAGATTCGGCACCACCGAATAACTATAGCACATTTACTTGCTTTCGTAAAACTATACAGTGTTTGGATGTTAAGCTATTCTGTTCTGTACAGTTTTGGATAAAAACTTTTACTTTTAGATTTGTATAACAATTCTGTTGGCAGTAGCAAACACTTTCCACAAAACTTTACCTTTTATTCCCGTGTAGCAATTTGTACGAGAACAGCTCTGATTATGTTTTGAAATTTCCTTTTCTTGCCGTGTAATATAAATGATGTTTCATAAGTTTAACAAATAACGTGCCATCAACACTGTGACATCACAATTTTGTTTATAGTAGACACTCGGCTGAAGAAAAAAACTGAATGATTTACTCGTGCGAGTCCCAGCATGTGTACGTCAGTATGAGATTCTACATTTTAAGGGGCCTAAAGACGGTCAAAATGCATGGCAAACATTCTTATAGTAGGAGTTAAAATTTGTTAGTATGTGTGACACAGACTATGATTGAAGAAAAATCAAAAAATTTAGATGTTTAGCATGCTTGCTGTCACATGCTTGTGAATGTATTGTAGTATTATCTCAAACAAGAACAAATTTTCATTTTCATGTAATTTTTCATAGTGAGAAAGTGTAAAAAAAGCGGAATAAAAATTAAAACATGTCTTTTTGTTAAACTTTTTCTGTTTCGCTTTTCTTTTTTTGCAAACACGCTGTCATTATAGCTATTAATATTTCTTTATTTAGAGAAATTTTTCTTAAAATTTTCGTTAGTTTTAATATATTAATATTTCATACGAACACCACAATATCAAATCAGAAATGAATGATTGACGAGTTAACAAGCCAGCAAGCACACATATACGAAAATGACAGCAAGCATTTTGACCGTGTCTAGGCCCCTTTATATATTAGTTAGTACTTTGCTATTCATTGAATATTTACTTTATCTCTTCTTTACAATATGTTCTAGTATATTTCAGTAAATTGTACCAGGGTGATCAAAAATTTTTCATTCTGTTGCAAGTGTATACATTTTCTCAATTAAAGCCTACATATTTTTAGTAAATAATTTCTGTTTTGCGAAATATAAATTTCTAATAATATATCAAATTAAATATTTTAAGCTTTTCATACTGAAAATGTTTCATATTTGAAAGCACACATGAAACGAACAATTTGCAAGGAGTGAAGCCCATATAGAGAATTACACAATAAATAATACTAAAGAGTCATAGCAATTATATTTAACAAACTTTGTAAACATAAGAGTTTTAAAAAATTGGTGATATTAAAATGCAATGTTGAAAATTATTACTTAGTCTTAATTTGAAATACGTGAATATATATAATTACGTTTATTAAAAAAATTTTGCTAAGTTAAACAAAAGCAATTTATAAAATTTTGATTTTGTTAAATAGGAACCCAAATTGAATTTTTCGAACTTATTGATTTATTATTAATATTATATTTTGCTATTAATTTAATTTTTAGTTTCAATATTTCGTCATTCCTTTGTGTGACTTCTTCAGGAAATTAATTATAATTATTTGATATGAAAAATTTTTTTTTATATATTTTTGTTGTAATATTAATCAAGCTTGTGGTCGTTTTTTATAATATATTATTTCTTATAATTTTTATTCGATATTTCGTTAACAGCTTGTTAACATCTTCAGGAAATAAAAATTAATAATATATATTTTTCCAACCCTGGAAACGAAATTTTAATTTTTTTTGTTTTTTTTTTATCAGTGAAACGCTTTTTGATGTATAAAGTAGTTTTATTTAAGAAAAATTGCAAATTTTTTACCATTTTGGTCACCTTCATGTACAATAAAATATTGCACTTGTCCATCCCTGGATTCGAAATTTTATTTTTTATTTTTGAATTTTTGATACCAATTTTGTTCTTCCTAAATTATAAGACAGTTTTAGTTAGCAAAACACTAAAAAACAACATCAGTTGCCTGTTTGATTACTTTCATGTATAAAAAAATTTCCCACCCCTGGAAGCAAAATTTGAATTAAAAAAAATTTGTTTTTTGGCCAATGCAAATCTTCATGTCGTATAAAGTGGCTTTGTTAAAGAAAAACTTGAAATTTTTAACAAATTTAGTTACTACATGTACTACAAAATACGGAATAGGCCGAAAAAAAAATTTTAATTTTCCATCCCTGGAAAAAAAGTCAATTTTTTTAGATTATGTATGAATTTTTATTAGTCGAACTTTCTTATGTAAATTGTTAATTTTCTTAAGTTCGAATCTGCATGACTGCAAATGATTTTTTATTATTTTATTAATAAATGAATTTGTTCAAATTCTGTTTATTATTTTTTATATTAAGATTGGAATATTAAGAATATTTTCAGTAATCATCGAACTAGCAGAAAAAATTAACAATTTATTTTTTTTAGTTTTTAATAGACCATTGAGGATTCCCAAAGCACGAAAAAGGTTTAATTTACAAACATTAAAAAAAACAATTGATTTTTGGTATAAATTTTGCGTTGAGAAATAGGTGTAAGCTTCCCAGCTCTGGAACAATAATTCGGATCTTTCTGAGTTTCACTCTATTTAAGTTCATTTTCAATCCAACGGTTTAAGAACGAAGTGTCTAGCTCTTCTGGGGGCTTGGGAAACCCGATTTCATGTACAGACAGACGTACATCGCTCAATAGTCATCGCTATTCATAAGGATCCAGAATATATATACTTTATGGGGTCCCATGTGCATATCGAAGAAATTACACACGGAATGACAAACCTATATATACCCCTTCAATTTTTTGTGAAGGGTATAAAAAATGAGTAACTTAAAATAATATGGTAACTTAATTTTTATGGGAATGTCAGAATCCTTAAAATTGTCAGAAAATTATTTTAAATTTAGTAGCCCACAGTGGAAGTACCTTGTTTTATTATACCATGGTTTATAATATATTTTATTTAAATTTGTTTGAGACATTTTGAATTTTGTTGCTAATTATATATATATATATATATATATATATATATATATATATATATATATATATATATATATATATATGTTTATACATACATATATATGTATATGTAAAATTTTTTTACGTATGTTTATAGACTACATATGTATGTATGTATACATTTACTTGAATAGAATAAAAAATTTTTTACAATTTTTAAAATATATGTACATATATACATGTATACGTTTAAATATTTTATTATAATATGTTTTTTGAAATTTATTTAAAAATGTTTGTAACTTCCTGCATATCAGTTTATTTATTCGATAATTTATGTAAGAAAGCCGCAGTTTTCTTGTGTGTTAAAAAAGTAACAGTTTAAAAAATAAATAAAATTAAAAGCTAATTTAAAAATTTTTTAAACGTGTGTTTTTATTAATATTTATGTTCATATGTATGTAAAATCAGCGATCTTCTTTAAAATAATAAAAACTGATATATGTATTGTATGTTCATTAGGGGTTGGTATATGGTGGAGTACCAAACGTAGTACAAGGTGCTAGTGGATTGAGTGTGCCCTGAAGGAACTTTCCGTTTCCTCTTATAAACTAAGAATTGATGAACCATAAATTGCTTGTGAAGACAAAGACTTCACAAATTTCATTGGGTTTAAAAAAGCTACAAATTTAGGGATTTTTTATATATTAACCAGTTCGTAATGCAGAACTGATTGTACTAGTAACCGACTAGAAGAAATTATATTAAAACTCATCAAGTACTAATAGTACTAGTATCCCCCTAGTTTCCATCTAGTACCAATGGTACTGGTAATTTTCCAAACACACTCAATGTTAATTTGAGCATTAACATGGTATAGGAAAGTTCACAGTTGGGAACCAGTACTGGTGATTTTTGTACTAGTGCAATACTAATTTGATACTAGTTCGATCTTCTGCAGGGAAGTCAAACACATTCTTAAGTAAAGCCTAGTACTTTGTTTGAATTTGTGAAAAATTTTACGCAACATCAGTTATTTCAGTTTCAGTTTTTTTCCTTTTTAATTGAAATTATGTTTTGCATTTTGAATGAGAAAATTTTTAGTTTAAAAAAATTATCGTACGAAATAAATAACATTCATATTATTTCACATGTTTTGCATAATTAAAACAGAGTACTGGTTTAGCAACAATTTTCCACAAATATTTCGATTGAATATTTTTGTATGGGTTCTGTCAGAATTTCACATGAAATTTTAAACAGAGTACTAGGCTTACCTTAAAATTGGTTTTTAAATAAGCACAACTAGTGTATAAAGTGACTTTTTTTCCTTGTCGTCGACTCATTTATATTAACATATGCATGTCATAGGCGATAGTCAATTGGCCATCTCTGCATGACTTTTTAATTGATTACTAATGACTTATTTTTCAAACAATTTGTAGTCAGTTGAATTTAAATTATTTAAAACACTTTTTTATTAATAATATATATATATATATATATATATATATATATATATATATATATATATATATACATATACATATATATATATATATATATACATATACATATATATATATATATATATATATATATATATATATATATACAATATATATATTTATATATATATATGGTATTCATTTGTATATATACATAAAAATTGTTTTTTATAAATGTTTGTTTTTTTCAAATATAAGCATGTATAGGTTGTAAATATAAGAGTAAACTATTTAAAAAGTACAAGCAAAATGCATCTCAACTAAATTATTCCATGTACTCCTCAGCAAGATCTGCATATACCATTGCTAATCAACTGGCTTATAGTGCTTATTTAAACAGGATAAAAAATAACCTAAAAAATGATCCCAAATCTTTTTATAAGTTTGTCAACTCGAAGAGGCGTGTGTCAGATTTCCCTTCTGTTATGAAGTTTAAAGATTATGAGTCGTCAGATGATAAAGTTATAAGTAATATGTTTGCTGAATTTTTTGCATCAACCTATTCTTCGTCTACGTTTAGCAATATAGAGCAGTATTCTTACCATATCCCTGAATCAGTGAATTTTAATGTACCCCGTATTGAGCAGTAAACTGTTTTGACTTATATGAAAAATGTAAAACTTTCGTATGATCCCGGTCCTGATGGTATTCCTAGTAGTATTTTAATATACTGTCCTCATTTACTAAGCACTCCATTGACCTATTTATTCAACAAATCACTCAAATTGAGTTACTTTCCTCCAATTTGGAAGAAATCGTTCATCATTCCGCTATTCAAATCTGGATCTAAAGCTGATATATCCAATTATAGAGGTATAGCTAAACTGAACGCTATACCAAAGTTGTTTGAGCAACTCTTATGCGATACATTGTCTTATCAAGCAACGTCTATCCTTTCTTCTGCGCAGCATGGTTTCTGTAAAGGTCGATCAACTATTACGAGTCTCTTAGAATTAACAACCTTAGTTAATGATGGATTTGTCACTGGCAAACAAACAGATGTCATCTATTTTGATTTTAGTAAGGCCTTTGATAAGGTGAATCACAACTTACTTATTCATAAGCTTGATCGAATTGGATTTGGAACGTCTCTAATAAAATGGATCGAATCTTATTTGAAGAACAGAATGCAGTGTGTCAAGTTCCGCAATATGCTCTCTACTGATATAAATGTTATATCAGGTGTGCCTCAGGGTAGTCATCTCGGCCCACTTTTATTTACTTTATTTATTAATGATATTCCATCCGTTGTTGAAAACTCAAATATACTAATGTATGCAGATGACGTAAAGTTATTCTTATCGCTTGATTCTATTGATCAACAGTTGCGTCTCCAAGCTGACATTGTACACTTAACCGCTTGGTGCGCTAATAATTTAATGGACCTAAATGTGAAAAAGTGCAAATATATGATTTTCTCAAGATCAACACCAATCAATGGACTCTATAAAATGAATAATGCTGTTCTTGACCTAGTGGATTCATTTAATGACTTGGGAGTTATTTTAGATAAAAAATTTTACTTCAGGTGCCATATAACCTCGACGATTAACAAAGCTACTGGTGTTTTGGGTTTTATTAAACGCTGGGCTAAGGAGTTCTCTGACCCTTATACAACCAAGATGTTATTTACTACTTTAGTTCGCCCAATACTTGAATACGGATCTGTTGTATGGGACCCACAATATCTTTCACATTCAAATAAAATAGAGTCAGTACAAGTGCAATTCTTATTATTTTGTCTTCGTGGTCTTCCTTGGAACTCTAATATAAGATTACCATCTTACGAGGGACGCCTAGGACTTATTAAGCTTCCAACCTTAAGGAGCCGTCGACAAATGCTAAATGTTACCTTTCTGCTGAAATTAATAAACGGCTGCATCACATCTCAATTTCTCCTGAGCAAAATAAACTTGAATATACCCAATCGTCCAACAAGGTATTATAGCTTCTTGAGAATTAAGTTTTACACTACAAACTATAGTAACTTCGATCCCTTTCGAAGAATTTGCAGTGATTTTAATAGTCTTTACCCTTGTATCGATTTCAACAAAAGTATTGATGTCGTAAAAAATGATATAATTTTACATCTTAACTCATTACAAAATTGATTATAAATAAATGTTTAATTTGTTAAATCGACATTTGTTAAAGCCATATTTTTTGCTTTTGCTGTAATTTGTCTTGTTACTATTAAAACAAAGCTTTATAGATTCCATTTATATACATATGTATCCAATTATCATTTCTGAAACATTGTTATATTTTAATTGTATCAGTCTGTAAGGATTAATCCATAGACTAAATAAATAAATAAAAATAAATATATGTATACATAGTATATATATATATATATATATATATATGAGCTACCAATAATAAAAAATTGGAAAAACGTTCACATGTACTTAAGTATAAAATTCAAACCAAAAAAGTTTGACTTAGGTACGATGGAACAAAAAATTCAGAAAAATAGGACATGAAGAAAAATAATCAAACGGTAACACGGGTATTATAACAATAACATGTTAACATCAGGTTGATATAGTTCTCGGATTCTTTTTCATAATAAAATTTGTGTAAATAGGAACTGTTATCAAATTCAACTAAGCCACCTAATAAGTGGTGACAAACATAATACACATGAGCACTGATGATGAAGGGGTTGCGTCTTTCGAAAACAGCTGTTCTGCTCTGCTGTGTAAGTTGAATAACAAAAACTGATGTTGACTTGCCTTTGTGCCTTGGAATATTTGTCATTTCTTTCTGAGACTTAAAATTAAAAATTTCGAACTATTAGCCTATAGAATCTTAATTCAATTTAATATAGCAATATAAAATGTTCGTTAAAATTCTTACTACATAAAAATTAATGTGTCCACTACATTTGATTTAATGATAAATTTAAAATTGCTCCCCTTCCAAGCTTCTTTTACAATAACTACAAGCAACATGTGGAGTCCATGGCTTGTCTTGATTCCGAACAGGACAGCCAAAATATGCTTCGTAGGCTTCAAGGATGATATTTTTAGTTCATATTTCATGTCTCGAACTTTAATAAATTGACCACATATATAACAAAATGCACCAGCATCATATATACACTTTCGCGACGACATTTTAATATTTTCTAGACACGTATAAAACACCTGATCTTTATCTATCATTCGAGTGCCATCTGGAGGCACTGGGTGAATGTAAAAACCCCACTCTGTTCTCGCAGTATTTTTGAACGTAAATTGATATTTATAACAGAAAATGAGTATTATTACTATGTATAAATATCACAAAAGCAAACTTTATATCAAAAAAAGGTATTTTCTTTCGTTATTATTTATATTTGATAAAAAATCCTAATATAAACTTTAGGATAAACAACAAAAATTGTTTTGTTGAGTCGTGTTATAATTAAAATCTCCCATTTAGAGTATTATCAAGACGAATCTAACTCCTCAATATATTCATGGTCCTTACGAAACCTACAACAGATACGGGCGTTTCATAGCACAATTGTGCTGAGATCATTCACACGTATTCTTACCCTCTTTAATTTAGTCGTCGATGAGACAGCGACGAATGAATATCTGGCGGATGCTTACGAATTTTTTTATATTTTTTTCCAGAATATTTGTCTAGCAAACATCTTCAATCATGATGATATGCGAAAAATATTTTGTCATAAACAATGCTTTCGATAACATACAATGCCTTTTATAGAATTTTCCTCCAATAACGGACTATACTAACTCTCCTAATTTAGTAAGACACTTAGTATTATTAATTAGTCCGTGCAAATTCTTATCAAAAATATTTTGAATATGTTTTCCATATGAAAATGATCTTCCATGCCGACATATATCAAAGCTTATTAAGTTTGATACATCCAACCCCGCATTTTTTTTTGCGAAAATTCAGTGTTATGCTCCAGCAAGCAACCATTCTTTTATATATATTTTTTTTTGAATGGAAAACATAACAAACTATTGTCCTTTCTTTTTTAATTTTTTTCAATTGACTGTTTACTTCAAAAAAGTTTTATTTTTAATTAATAATTTTACGTAATCAAAGTTTTTTTTCAACTTGGAAAATATTGGTACTTATGCCTAAATATATAGTGCACCATTATCTTTCAAACGCTTGACTTTTTGTTTGGTGGGTAGCTCGCAAGCTCAACACATACACAATTTATCCAATACATTGACGGTGCCCACCACTGGCCTACAACCAGAACTTCTCAAGGTGCGTATAGCAATAAAATTAAGGATTACAACAACAGCTTCATATGTTGTATGATACTGCATCAACCACAACAAGTGGCTCTAAAACAGTGATGTCAGCCTCATACACAATTGTGGAAGCAAAACTCACATGTACGCTTACGCTCTTTTATTTTGAGAGCGTAAAATATAATTGTTTACTGAAAAACACTCTCATTCAGCGGGAAGTATCGCAAGTCCTGTTTTGAGGCCTCTAAACAGAAATAATATATTTATATAAATATATATATACAATACATATAAGAGGTTTGAAATAAGTTGGATCCACTGTATGTAGGTACATCTTTTCGAAAATTTCTTAAAGTAGCTTTTAAATTAATTCATAAGTACGACTTTTTGTAAAAATTGTTTCTCTTGTATATAAACTAACCAAATGTTCAGCTTAAAAATGGAGAAACATTTTAAAATTAAATATCTGAGCACTTGGCAATTTTCGAAACCCTTTTTTACAACTTATAAAATTAGAATATATTATTGGTAAATAATAGGATACCCTTAGAAAAGGCCACTAGTTAGGCCTCGCAACCGTACATTTCTCCCGCTGGGAATGTAAGAGATAAGAGTGATCTTACCAACACAATCACATTTGACATCACTGCTCTAAAACAGTGATGTCAGCGTCATACACAATTGTGGAAGCAAAATTCACATGTACGCTTACGCTCTTTTATTTTGAGAGCGTAAAATATAATTGTTTACTGAAGAACACTTTCATTCAGCGGGAAGTATCGCAAGCAGGGCTGCCAGAAATTTTTCGGAAAAAATCAGCAAATTTCCCAAAAAAAAATCGGCATTATCGGCACTTTCATTTCTTAAAATCCGCAAAAAATCGGCATTAATTAAAAAACTTATTTTGACATATAAACAAAAACAATTCAATATAATTTATTAAATATTATACATAAAACAGCATGTATAGATCAATAAATTTGCACCTCACAAGTTTTGAAATTATTTTGGGGTTTCGTTTAATCTCCCAATTGGCAATTTAAAAGAAACGATTTATTATTTTATTCATTTAGAATGACTTTTACTTACAAAAAATACATAAGATCAACTTGCTTTTTATAAAACAGTATAAAATAATTAAAAAAGATGTGTGGTGTCGTGGGACACCGGATAGGAACGCAGTTCCTTATTATAAAAATATTAATTTTAAGTTCTATTCGAGGTATAAAGAAAATAAATATTCAGGTATACATTTTTTATTAGGATTTTTCTTTTCGCCGATCAACGAAAATACAGAATCAGTTTTATTCCCAAACGAAATTGAATTCTGTCACGGCCCGGCTGCGTATGATTAATATTTGTTTGTATGGAATTGTATTACTCATACGTCTGAAACATTGAGTTAGAAACAAAATATCTTACATTACGGACGTTTCTTCCCGGTTAGGGTACCCCTCCGCAACGTCTCATAAAAAACTTCGTTCCAATTAAAATATATACGTCTTTTCCAATAGTATTTCAAAATTTTGCTATTATATTTCAGAATTTCCTAAAAATTAACTCTACTCGTAGGTTCTAAAATAGGAGTTACAATATACAATTAAAAATTTAGAATACTATCCTAAAATTTTTGAACCAAATTCGTAAATATAATACAAAAATTGGAAATAATGTGGTTTTCATAAATCAATCATAAATATTTGATTTTGACATTTTTATTAAATCGTTATTTATTTCGCAATTAGAGTTTTTCATGTTCAAATAATCTTTAGAATAAAGAATTCCTTCTTTTAAAGTTTTATTTTCTAAGGAACATCGGAATTTCCTACAACAAGGCAATTGAATTGTTATTAAAAGAAGAATTATATAATAATAGAATTATATAATAAAAGATGTTCCACACTATTATTAAAAAATCGGTATTTTTAGGGGTAAAATCGGCAAATCGGCACATTGAAATTTTTGAAGTAAAAAATCGTCAAAATGCCGATAAATCGGCATTTCTGGCAGCCCTGATCGCAAGTCCTGTTTTGAGGCCTCTAACCAGAAATAATATAAAGTTTTTCTATTTAACACATTGTTGTCACAATACTAATATATAAATGAAATTTATTTGTTGGTGGTTAAGCAATGTCTATATGCATTTTTTTATTGTGTATAAACTAACCAAGTGTTCAGCTTAAAAATGGAGAAATATTTTAAAATTAACTATCTGAGCACTTGGCAAATTTCGAAACCCTTTTTTACAACTTATAAAATTAGAAGATATTATTGGTAAATAAAAGGATACTCTTAGAAAAGGCCACTAGTTAGGACTCGCAACCGCACTTTTCTCCCGCTGGGAATATAAGAGATAATAGTGATCTCACCAACACAATCATATTTGACATCACTGCTTTAGTTAAATTGTGTATCTGTTGAGCTTAAGAGCTACCCACCAAACACAAAGCCAAGCGTTTGAAAGATAATGGTATATGTATACATAATTTGCAATATATTCTAAGTTTGAAAAAAAACGTTTATTACATAAAATTATTATTTGAAAATAAAACTTTTTCTAAGTAAACAGTCAAGTGAAAAAAATTGAAAGAGATAGGACAATAATTTGTTACGTTTTCCATTCAAGAAAAAATAAATAAATAACAGACTGGTTGCTTGCTGGAGCATAACACTGAATATTCGCATAAAAAATACGCGGTTGGATGTATCAAACTTAGGGCCTATTTCTCATTGTCGAACGAATTCTTTCTTTCGTACAAATATACTTAAAACAAAAACAACATTTTATGAATTGTTTTTGTTTCAAATGTATTTATGCGAAAGAAAGAATTCATTCGACGATGAGAAATAGGCCCTTAGAAAAACATACAGTCCACTTAAAATCCAGAAAAAATAAAAAGAGTGTACCATAAGGAAGAAAATTCTATAGCCATACTTATCTACATGTTTGAATAAAATCAATTTTACCTAAAAGTAATAGAGAAGGAAAATATCACATTAAGTAGTCAGAAAAAAATTGAACTGTTGGATACTTATTACGTAAAGTATTTAAGGATTACTTACCCGTATACCTGAAAAGAAAATATTGGAAAACAAATTAATATGATTAATAAATATTATTATATAATTGTGTTTCTTACCCGTGCAAAAAAAAGGAGATTAGTAAATGACTTTACTTAATAACACGGTTCCATGTTGGCAACACGGCGGTTTATTTAACCAGTACCTACTAAATAAATTGTAACTCAAGGAAGTTGATGTGGAATTTAATGGAAAAATTTATTGATTTAATACTTACCGCTTCTAGAAAAAAGTTATTACAACATTTAATACATACTTATATACCTACTAAACCAACCAAATACAAATTCTATACTTACCCTGTATTATAATAAAATAATATTATTCAGAAATAATTACCATAGAGTTTAACTAAACAGCGTTTATGGTATTTATGATGAAGTCGAAAACCTATCTCATAATAAATTATTCAGTTTCAAGTAAATGCTTCTTAAATCAAGATAGCTCCGCACATGTTTTCTAGATTATTTCTGTGAATACTAGGTAACAGGTACCTAGTACTGTCCCATAGCCCCTAATATAAAATAATCTAGAGACATTAGTTACGCTAGATAACAGGTATCTAGGTAGTGACAGAACTAAATTAAGCCACGAACCCCCTAAAAAGGCAGTTAGGCACCGCGAATTCATACAGGCCCTCGAACTCTGAATGATAGTCATTAACACTTAACAAAGTATTTGTTAGCGTTATATACCAAACCCCTTAATATCAAATCTTAAAACTATAGCTCCTGATAGTTTATTAAGTTAGTTACGCAATCATGAATCCCAGCGACCCCTGTTCAGGATATTTTCATATTCGACTGCGAAAATCTGCTACATTTTTGTGATCTCTTCAGTAGAGTTGAGAATGAAGATCATACAGAGTCAGTACTGGAAATAAATCTAAAAGATTTAGAATCGAGGTATAAGAAAATGCAAGCTTCTTATCAAGAACTGATGTTATCTCACGATGGCTCAATAGACCCAGATTTTAAACAAACCGCTAAAACAGATTATGCTGCTCATGTAACTGCCTATTTCCAGTGCTATGGCTAAATAACAGAGCTACTGAAAGCGTGTCGGATGGAAGCTCCAAATGCTCAGGGTTTCTAATCATCTTCTCGTTATTCACTCCCAAATATTGCATTCGCGCAAAATATGGATCAGAACAATGCAAGTGCATGTATAAAACTACCACCGTGTGATACAGAGGTGTTTAAGGGTAGTTATGAGCAGTAGCCCTCGTTTCGTGATATGTTCACGGCTGTGTACATTAATCACCCAAGACCTTCCCCCGTAACGAAATTGTATCACCTTCGTAATAAAACTAGGGGTGAAGCAGGAGATATAGTGAAAAGATATCCACTTTCCCACGACAATTTCGACCTCGCATGGAACGCTTTACAAACCCGTTACGAGAACAAACGTGTTCTCGTTGACAATCAAATAAAAATCCTATTTGATATACCTGCAGCGACTGGCAAGGACAGTGAATCTATTAGAAGGATTCAGTCCTCAGCTAACGATTCTTTAGCCACTCTAAAAACCCTTGGCGTTGAAGTGGAAAGTTGGGATCCAATACTCATTCGATTAATATCCACGAAATTGCCCGAAGTTACTCTAGCTCTGTGGGAACAATCCCTAACGGCACCATGTGAGCTCACAAAGTGGTCCCAATTGTCACAGTTTCTTATGTATAGATATGAAACTGTTGAAAGGGTCACAAGCATTAAGAAGTCAAAAGGCAGCTTGAGTTTTGCTAAATCCTCCCATGTGCAGACTTACTCGGCACAAGAGAATATGAACGCATCATGTAAATTATGTAAAACAGAACACACGCTCCGGACATGCCCAAAGTTCAGAGCATTTACGGTTCAGCAGAGAGTGGATTATGTTTTTAAGAATAAGCATTGCAACAACTGCTTAGGACACTCTCATCTCAAGGCGAACTGTAAAAGTAAGCACACGTGCATGTATTGTAAAAAACAACATCACACACTCTTACACATGCCCAAGCGATCTCAAGGTTCTCCTAATATAGCAGATAATACTCATCAAGGAAAATTCTCTCAGCAAGCAGCTTTTTCCCGAACCGCTTCAGCAAGTATTGCCAGAATTGAATCAGAAAAGGAACAACCCAGCACATCAAAACGCATCCAAGCCAACTGTTCAACAATTAATGAAAATATTCTTTTGCGCACTGCCCTAATGCAAATTGAATGCAGAGGTGAATATTTTACAGTGAGATCTCTAATTGACCCCAGTTCCCAACGGACGTTTTTATCTGAAAGAGTTAGGAATCGTCTTCAGCTGTCATATCGAAAGGCTCACTACGAAATCGCTGATATTGGAGATCAGAAACAGTCGGCAAGTAAGGAATGTGAGCTCATATTATACGCCAAAAGAACAGACAGAAGAATTCCCATAAAAGCCATAGTTTTACCAAAAGTCACTAGGTGAATCCCAGCTTGTTCCTTTGAATTCTCCCGCACAAAGGAACTTGCAGAATTAGATCTTGCGTATCCAACTTGTAACGACACGGATTTCCGCTCTAATGCTGGGGTATCCAGTGTCAGCGGAGTCCAGTGTCCCAAAATAAAACTCGGTTGAGTGTAGATGTGGTAAAGTTTGTTTATTTATCTTCTTAGATCTAGTACTAGCTGACTAGAGGCGGATATTCTGTGGCCCCAATACACCCAGGAATGAGGTCGGCGTTTGCGTTGGAGCTGATTGACAGTCCGTTTCGGTGTGTCGGGGTTAGTGTACCGACTCGAATATTCCACAGCACTAGCGACACCTAGGCTTCCGGTCACACTTCTCTAGGATTGAAATTCTCCGCACCACGAGAAATAGTACCTATGCCCTAGACTCCGTAAGAGTGCGGTACTCCTATTCTAATGGCCGTCCGATTAGAATAGGGACGCCTGGTGTCTGGATTGATTGCCGGTTGGAATGACATACGCCGTTCCACGCGGGTATGCAAACCCGGACACTTCTTTTCTTCCGGAGCGTGCGGTATCCCTAGTACTCCGAACTACTCCAGCTACCCTAGTGAGCCCTACCATCTGGATTTATTTTTCCACTGGATGACATACGCCGTCCACTGGAAAAGGCAATCTGTTGGCTTGGTTTCCTAAACGTCCTATCTAGTATTTCTATTAAGTGGATTGCGCCAACTCAATAGTCGTACTACTATGATAATATTACTATGGAATTCACGCTTGTTAATATTACCTTCCTCACCCAGCAGCAGCGTTGCCATAACTTTAAAAAAAAAACTGCAACTTTAGAAAAAAAACTGGTTTTCACGTAAAAAAACTGCACATAAAAAAATCACAAAAATATATAGTTTTTTTAATATTTTTTTATTAAAACAAAAACATAACACAACAAATTAAATATGAAATATATCTACATATAACAAAGCAATTCATTTCAATAACAAATATATAGGTACATAGGGTTTAAATAAACAAAAAGAGTTCATTATTATTCAGATATAATACAGCCTGTTCCAGAATCTCGACATGCCGATGTCGTTCTCATATTTATATTGAAACCAATAATTAAAAATTTAAATTTGTTTGAATGTATGTATATAGAAAAACACAAGGCAAAAATAGAACACTTATTGTAGAAACTACCTTAACAGTTGCAAAAATCGTTAAACGACACTACTAAGTTTGACGTTTTATCAGGTTAGGCAAGTGAGCTCGTGCTCCCACCTGCAATATATGTACACCTTGGTAAAATTCAACTTGCTTTGTGGTCAGGGGTGCGAAAAGATGTATGGGATAATTACATACTCGTATGCAAAGTATAGTTAAACCTTGCCACTGTTATATTAAGCAAATGGGGTAAAATTATGGTTTCAGAAATTGGAATTAAAATAACAAAATTAAGAGTTAAAAAGTAAAATGTAAAAACTGCAAAATCTGCACAATTTACAGAAAAACTGGTTTTTAAAGAAAAAAACTGCAAAACTGCTCAATGCTTAGAAAAACTGTCAAATGCAGATAAATCTGCACATTTGGCAACGCTGCCCAGCAGCCAGACACAAACTGAAAACTTATGCGTTGTGTTTCGCCCTTTATACCAAATTTCTGCTGCTATGTATTTTACTTCGCTTTTTATAATGTGTTTGCTTTACTACAACACAACCACCATATACATGTGTGTGCATTGTATCAGCACATCAACCACTCGTAGCTGATGATCATTAACAGTGATCAGCATGCCAATTGTATGGGACATGTAGTATGTGGCTACCGTTACTTATTTACTAAATAATAACGACAGTTCATGCTTATGGTATAAATAAGGTATGTATAAAGAATTTAGCGAAAATATGTGATTAATAACTGGAATTCATTCTTGTAATAATAAAACATTAACGTAAAAATGTATTCATTCCAGTGTCATAAACTAATTTTAATTACAATATAAATAAACAATATAAAAATAATGCAAATAAAAGTAACATGTATTCCTTCCAGTATTATAAACTAATTTTCATTACAAGATAAATAAACAATATAAAAATAATGCAAATAAAAGTAACATGTATTCATTTCAGTATTATAAATTAATTCTCATTTTAATATAAATGAACATTATAAAAACAATGCACATAAAAGTAACATTCATCCTTTTGTGCAGCAACTAAATTTAAGGGGGCATCTTGATGACGTGTGCACTAAAAACGAAGTGGCTGACTTTTGTCGTCACACTACTCCCCTCCTATCTTTATGTGGTTGTTACATGGAGATTGATGTCTCCTTGTCGGCGAATGGTGATCCGGTATCGCTGCCCGTAAACCTCCTTCACAAAGCGGATTCGTGTCCCCGCATGCGCTTTCTATCTCTCTTGGATCTCCTCTTGTAGCTCCGGAGGCAAGTGTGCGTATGCCAGGAGAGGCGGTGGCGATGGGGCTGGCGAAGTCAGTGGTGGTGGCGATGGAGCGGGCGAAGTCAGTGGTGGTGGCGATGGCGTGGGGGTATCATTCGTGGCGGTAGGAGTGTGTGTTGGTTCTGTTTCGGCGTCGGGGAAACACGGGGATTTCTACGGTTGGTTTGGGGCCGCCGACGTTTCTTAGCCCCGTAATTGTTGTTGGACGGGCCGGCCTTAGTGTCATCCTCCAGAAAAATAGTTCGCCTGATCTTTGCTTGTTCTTGCTCCATTCTGCGCCGAAATCTTTGACGAGACTGCTCAAATTTGTTGTCATTGGTACTCATCTTGCCCCATGGTTTGGATATCGCGTTAGTGGTTCCAGGGAGGATCACAGAGAGAATTTTATTAGTACCGTGGTAGGGTTTTAATTCGCTTAGGTGTGCTGTGCGTCTTTCTCTACTGTCCTCTGTCCGCAGCTCTACTATAACGGGCGAAACGAAGCCTGTAACTATATAGGGTCCCCCAAATTTCGGTGCAAGTTTTGCAGCGAAATTGTCCACTGCCTTAGACAGGGGATGCTTCCTCACTAGTACAAGGTCGCCTATGACGGGCGCCCAATCGCGGCGCCGTAAGTGGTAGTGGTGTTGTTGTTTCTGTGAGGCCCTTAGCATGTTGCGCCTTACGATCTGGAATATCTCTTTCAACTCTTTTGCTCGCTCGTCGGGTGATGCACCGCGGGTCCCCGACCCTATTGTCACTTAATCATACAACGCATTGTGTAATCGCGGATTTCTTCCCTGAGTCAGAAATGCAGCCGAATAACCGGTGGATTCCGACTCGCTGGTGTTTAGGGCCAGCATTATTTCCGGAAGTGCCTCATCCCATTTATTATGCTGTTGACCTGCGACTTGGGCTATCATGGTTTTAAGTGTTCGATTTACCCTTTCGGTGGGGTTTTTTTGCGGCGTATAAGGGGCTGTAAATTGCTGCTTCACCCCATTTTCGTTAGGTATCTCTTCAGGATTCGGGACGTGAACTGCGTCCCATTATCCGTGACCAATGCCTTCGGCACTCCGTGACGGGCTACGATCCGTTCTCGGATCGCCTTGATGACTCCGTCCGCCGTGGCCTTTCGCAATGGAATCAGTTTGACCCATTTGGAGAAATTGTCGAACAATACCAACAACATGGTATTTCCCAGGGCCGTTCGAGGAAAGGGTCCAATAAAATCCGCACACAGCAAGGACCACGGCTCCTCTTGTAAGCGAGTCAACATCTTCCCAGCTGGTGCTTGTTGAGAAATCTTATAACGCTGACAGCTATCACATTGCCGTACGTACCTGTTAACATCGCGGGCCATTCCTGGCCAGAAATAAAGACTTGCTGCCTTGTTGAGCGTTTTCCGCATACCGTGGTGACCACCCGCGACCTGGTCGTGGGTTTCCATTAATACCCGCTTTCGCTGGCCGGTGGGGACGTTGGTTTCCCGGGTGAAGTGCCAGTACAATTTGTTGTTCACGATTGCGTAATCCGCATTGTGTTCTGGGTTTTTCTGGACAGCCTCCATCTTTCCGTCGTACCATGGGCACCTGTCGGAGGATGTTTTGACTAGATGGATCTCGGAGACAGGTAACCGTGATAGGGCATCGGCAACCACATTCTGCTTACCTTTCCGATACTCAATTGAAAACTGGTACTGCTGGATCTCCAACGCCCACCTGGCTAGACGGCCCGTGGGATTATCGATGGAGTTCAGCCATTTTAAGGAGAGATGATCCATTATGACCCTAAACTGATAACCTGTGAGGTTGGGACGCATTTTGCGGATGCCCCATATTATGGCCAGACATTCCTTTTCTGTAGCCGAATAGTTCTTCTCGGCCCCATTGAGGTGTCGGCTTGCGTATGCGATCACGTGCTCGGCATCGTCTGTCTCTTGGGTTAGTACAGCTCCTAGCCCACCGTCGCTGGCATCGGTTTGGAGGGTGAACGGCTTGGTAAAATCTGGGCAGGCTAAGCTTGGTGAAATCTGGGCAGGCTAAGACTGGGGATATAGTGAGGCTCTGTTTGAGGCATTCAAAGGCCGCCTGCTGCTCCAAGCCCCACTTCCAATGCTTCCCCTTGGTGAGTAGTGGCAGTGAGATCTGGGCAAAATTTGGTACGAATCGGCGATACCATGATGTGGTACCGAGGAACCTACGAAGGTCCCTAATGTTTTGTGGAACCGGGATTTGGAGGATGGCTGCTATCTTGTCGGGATCAGTTTTGATTCCTTCTCTGGTAACAACATGCCCGAGGTATTTAAGCTCTGATTTGCAAAACTCGCATTTCTCTGCGTTGATCTTCGGGTTGGCTGCCCGTAACCATCGAAACACTTCCCGAAGGTTCTTTAGGTGCTCCTCGAACGTTTTCCCGATCACTATAATGTCGTCCAAGTAGGCAAACGCGTGGGGTTCCATATCCGGAGCTATCATGCTGTCCAGTGCCCGTTGGAAGGTAGCGGGAGCCGAATGTAAGCCGACAGGCATCACCCGCCATTGGTATAGCCCCCGTCCGGTGACAGCAAACGCCATGTACTTTTTACTATCTTCCTCCATTGGAATCTGCCAATAACCATCCTTCAGATCGAAGCTGCGGATGTATTGGGCATTGCGTAGTTGGTCGAGAATGGTGTCGATACGAGGTAGGCGTCGGGAATCGCCTGCATTGCAGGGTTTCGTGGTGCGTACCGGATTTTGATTGCCCGGGTTTCCTTCATGACGATTCGGTGCTTGGCGATATTGGAAGGCCCTTTTAGTGGTATGAATTTCGGCAACTCCTCTGCTAGAAATTTCTCTATTTTCGGTTGAAGGTTGCCGTCGTTCTTTCCGCCTACCTGATACAATTTCTTTGAGTGCGTTTTCAACACCCCATTCCTTACCTGCTTATGTGGGTCGGCGTGCCGGGTTTCTTGGTGATTCGCTTTACCAGAACTAGCCCCCAGGCCTGCGCATTCAATGTTAGTATTCACTGCTTGCAAGAAGTCTATCCCCAGGATGATATTTTAGGTGGCGTCCTAAATTACGAGGAATTCGTGGTTGAGAGTTCGATTCCCGAACGTGACGGGGATCGCGGTGGCTGTCGAGAGACGCTTCCTGGTGCCGTCAGCTAAAGTTACTTCCATATCGGTGGCCACATATTCTGGCCGTTGGCTTAGCCCCTTCAAGACGGCGGGCATCACGAAGCTGCGTGTAGCCCCCGTATCTACAATAGCGGAGTGGGGCTGATTGCCTAGTAGTATTCTGGCCTTCAGCTTCCCAGGAAAGATTTGTTGTTTGCCCGTCTGTTGAGTTACTACCACTTTTTTCGGTGCGTGTGTGGCTATCGAGGGCACGGTGGTGTTCGTTTCGGCCTGGCGCTGGTGCATTAGGGAAGCTTTCTAGGTCAGCTGCCAACGATAGCAAGTCGTCCAGGCAGCTAAAGTCATTTCGTCGGATGTACCATTGGTAGTCTGGTAGAGCGTTGCTGAATATTCTTTCCATATTCTCATCTGGGTTCAGCTGCGCGTGGTGCATCAACTCTTGTAGGGCTAACACGTAGTCCTTGAAGCTCTCACGTGGTCGTTGGGTGCGCTTACGTATCTCGTCTTCGAGTTTCTCGAAATATCGTGGGGGTAAGAAGAAATTCAGCAGATCCTGTTTAAACTAGGTCCAGTGATCCCATTACTTACGATTATATCCAACCCACACAAACGCCTTGTTGCGTAACAGCTCGAACATCAATGGAACTATGTAATCTAGCTTTATATCCAATATACACCCTTAGATGAAGTCCAAATTCATGGATTTTGTGATGCTTCGAAAGCTGCGTACTGCGCCACGGTTTATATTAGATGCACAACTAAGACTCATACGACCTTCTCGAACTTATTGGTGGCAAAATGTAAAGTAGCGCCAATACAGACAGTCTGCTTACCACGGTTAGAACTCAATGGAGCGGTATTATTGGCGAATTTTATCAAGTACGTGCAGTCATCCCTAAGTTTCCAAACCACGGAAGTGTTTCTGTGGACTGATTCATCAATAGTCTTGGGGTGGATCTCAAACCCCCTTTCAACATGGGAAACTTATGTAGCAAACAGAGTTGCCCAAATTTATCGCCTTGTTACATTGGCAACATGGAGACATGTTCCGACACATGATAATCCAGCAGATCTCGGAACACGGGGGTGTAAATCTCCAGAGCTCGCTAGTAATCGCCAATGGTGGAGTGGGCCCTCATGGCTCATCAAACCTCGATCCGAGTGGCCGAAGGAAAAATCATTAAAAATTGTAGAGACACCCAGGGAAA
Source organism: Linnaemya tessellans (assembly GCA_951800035.1). NCBI lineage: Eukaryota > Metazoa > Arthropoda > Insecta > Diptera > Tachinidae > Linnaemya > Linnaemya tessellans. The sequence goes on from OX637536.1 coordinate 62,380,081, forward strand.
TACATTCGTTTCACTCAAGTACTCCGAAAGAAGATATTTTAAGCAGATTTTCTTCATACATTAATGCCCTACGGGTTATAGGGTATGTATTCCGTTTTTTTTAGAAAGATTGGTAGAAAAGACGGACAGGAGATGGAAGGAGAGGTTACAACTGACACAAAAAGAGATTCAATTTGTAAAGGTGAGACTTCTGATTCTGTCACAGAAAAGGTTTCACTCAGAGGAGTACCATTGTTTGCTTAACAATCGGGAAATACACAACAGAAGTCCTCGACGTTAAACCCATTTTTATAAAGACTCTGTTCTTAGGGTAAATGGAAGATTGTCTGAGTCAGCTCTTCCCTACAGCGAGCGTTATCCAATTATATTACCAGGTGACGCCCGGTTATCGTCAATTTATCTTAAGCATTTGCACGTGTTTCTCCTCCATGCTGAATGTAGTCACATGTGCCGAATGGTGCAAACCGAATTTTATATATTCAGGCTTAAGACCCGAGTGAAAAGTATAATACGCCAATGCAAGACATGCATCATTTACAAACAGCGGTCATGTACCCAGATAATGGCGCCCTTTCCCTCTAAAAGATGCACTCTATAACTTCCGTTTCAAATCACAGGTATAGATTTTGCAGGCCCCTTTGAACTGAAAACGTCACTGCTACGGAAATATTCTTCAATATGGAAGTGTGTTTGTATGCTTTAGCAACCGAGCAATACATTTGGAACCATGAGGCATTTCTGGCTTTATTTTCTCGCTTCGTTGGGAGGCGGGGGCTCCCCCAGAAGGTGATTACTTATAATGGTAGGAATTTTTTGGGCGCCAGTAAAATATTAGAACGTGAATTCCAGAAGTTTGTGCAAAATGCGGCACGGGATACGGCTCAGAGATATGTTACCCACGACTTTGAATGGAAATTCATTCACCACATGCTCCTCACATGGGCGGATTATGGGAAACTGCAGTGAAGAGTTTCAAGTTTCATTTGAAACGAATGGCAGGAGCTCAAAAATTCATCTTCGAAGAGTTTGCTACAATATTGGCTAGAATCGAAGGCATACTGAACTCTCGGCCCATATCAGCTTTGACTGAAGATCCCATGGATCTGACTGCTTTGTCCCCAGGACACTTTTTACGAGGTGCTCCACTGAATGCATTCCCAGAGCAGGAATTTCGATCTATGTCTCTGATCAATAGGTGGGAAAAGCTGAAGGCGCTCCAACAGTAGTTCGCAATCCGATAGAAAGATGACTATCTCAAGTCTTTACACAAGCGTTATATGTGGAGAAATTCGGTCCCGAATATGAAGGTAGGAGATCTTGTGGTCGTCATGGACGATTTGCAGTCTCCCTATGGATGGCATTTACGAAGAATACAGAGAACTTACCCCGGGTCCGATAGCAAAGTACGTACAGCGGACGTACGTACTGCCTCAGGAACTATTACATGGCCCATAGTTAAATTATGTTATCTTTCCATGCTAGACAAAGAAGCCACCAATTAGAGGTTTTATTTACTCCTATTTTCTACACTCAATGTTAACATTAACTTCTCTTATGCTCAATCAGTAGACAATATACAGATATTTATAATCTACTCAAGCTCATAATTTTACATTCTCTAATAAATTTTAATTTTTTTTATGTTAGTGTAATGTAGCGGCAAAGGTATGACCAACGAGACAAAGAAAACGACCAATCTCAATGAGTACAAATTTAAGAGTGTCTGTTTTATTAATTGTATTCTTATAGCTAGTTAACATGGTTACTCAATAACACCTGATAGTGTTGCCGTCGTACTCACATTTGCATAGTACTAAAGATGACATTTTATAGTATATTATTTACACGCATATAGAACATGCCCCCTTTTAATCTGAAGTATGCATACAATACAGATAGTGAATTATATTATTTCATTTAAAAAACTTTCCGTCTTTGCGGGGTCTTAATTTTCTATCAAGGCACACATTAGCTCGATGGTTAGTCGAATCTTGCCCTGAATGACGACTCGATTGCTCTTCCTCACTCATGGGTTGATGAGAATTATTATTATTCGTTTCAGATGATATAACTACATCACCTTTACTTTCGCTTCGCTGCATGTTGGTTTCATCTAAGACCTCTTTCTGACGGGCTCCTGATCTGGTTTAAGTGTCTCTTTATTTGACGAGATGTTTGAGAAAAAATACATAGGTAATTTCTTGGCCCAAGTTGTTTGTTGATAGTTGCTTATGTCCAACTTGACTTGTTTGGATCGGTGTAATCCCGTACCCATACAAGCTGTCCCTTTTGAAATTCAATATTCCTTGTGTCGCGATAATTATTTACGATTTTCTTTTGTAATTGTATCTTTTAGTAGAGGTGGTTTTAGTAAATTGAATCTGGTTTTGAGTGTCCTACCAAAGAAAAGTTTGGAGGGGGTTTCGCCTGTAATGCAGTGTTTAGTATTTCTGTAATCGGCAAGGAAGCGCTGAACTATTGTTTCTAAATTACTGTTTTTGTTTGATTTCAAGTTGGCGTAAATTGCCTTTTTCAGAATTTTGACGAAGCTCTCTGGAGAACAAGTCTTTAAACTTGGAAATAACAAAATTTGTTGTTATGTTTTTCGTGATGAATGCCTCAGACCAATTCGAATATGAGTCAATAACAATGAAAATGTAATATTTATTTATTGGACCTGCGAAATCTGCATGGATGCGACTCCATACTCAGTCGGCCAGTTGCCATGGAATGAGACTGCTCTTTTCGGGACTAGATTGCATTTCTTGGCACGGTGCGCAAGAGTTCACAAGCTTTTCTATATCCCTGTAGAGTCCTGGCCACCATATGTACGATCTGGCTAAAGACTTTGTTTTAACAATTCCCAAATGCGAAATGTGCAGTTGATTTAGTACTTCTTTTCTAAATTTCTGCGGAAGGATTATTCTGTAACCCCACATTAGGCAGTCCGATTCAATTGTCAATTCATTACATTTGCTGTTGTACGGTTCAAATTCTTTTTCTCTTAAATATGGGAGAGCATTTGTGTTGGTGGCTTCAACAACTTTAGACAATATCGGATCACGCTTCGTCTCTAGGGCTATATTTTTATAGCTTAAAAGTAAATTACTTTCGTTATCAATAAAATTAATGTATGTATGTTCTTTTGAATCGGATGCAACATTGCACTGTGGATAAACCATCAGCTTGGTTTCTTGTGCCCTGAATATATTCAATTTCGTAGTCAAAACCAGATAAAATTACAGCCCACCTCTGTACTCTGGCTCCTGCCATTATAGGTAACGCTTTCGCTTGGCCAAATAATGAAACAACTGGCTTGTGGTCAGTGCGAATTGTGAAACTGTTGCCCAGTAAATACTGTCGTAATTTGGTCACGCAAAATATTATAGCCTCTTTTTCAATGGGCGCATAATTTTGCTCAGGCTTAGATAATGCTCGCGAAACAAATGCAATTGGTTTGACTGAGTTGTCAGCGTATTTATGTGCAAGTAACGCATCCGTTGTTAAAACGATAGGTAATTTAGGGTTAAAATGTACCAAAATTTGGTTAGAAGTTACATCAACTTTAATTTGATCGTATGATTTTTGGCATTCTTGCCACCATACGAATTTCTTGTGTTTTTGTAAAAGGCTGTATAATGGTGTCATTTTATGCGCAAAGTTTGGAATAAATTTTGAGTAATAATTGACCATTCCAGCGAATGCTTTTACTTCAGACGTATTACGTGGAGTAGGTGCATCTATAATGCAAGATATTCTTTCAGGTGTCTTACTAAGATCATGCATGTCAATCTGGAACCCCAAGTATGTTATTTTAGGTTGAAAGAAAGCACATTTATTTTTGTTTAATGTTATACCTACAGAGCTCAATTTTGATAATACCATTTTAAGAGTAGCAATGTGTTGTTCTAAGCTCTTGTCAGTAATGGTTATATCATCTTGATAGACGATTACGTGTGGAATACCACGTAACAAGTTTTCCATTATTCTTTGAAAAATGCTTGCTGCAGTTTTGATACCGAAAGGCAAGCGTTTTACCTTGAGAGGCCCTATGTGAGTGCTCCAGGTACACAACTTTTGAGAATTCGAATCTAAAACTAGTTGATTGTAAGCGTTCGACATATCCAACTTCGTGAATAACTGTCCACCTTCTAACGAAGCGAAAATCTCTTCAATACGGGGCAGTGGATATTTGACGTCAATGAGATGTCTATTTAACGTGACCTTATAGTCCGCGCAAATCCTTAAGTCTCCATTGGCCTTAAGAACAGGTACAAGAGGTGTGTCCCATTCTGAGTGATCAGTCGGGTCTAGAATCCCCATGTCTATCATTTCGAGCAATTTTCTCTCTACTTTTTCTTTATATGCAAAGGGCAGAGGACTGGGCTTAAAAAAAATAGGCACTGCTTTATCATCAATAGCCAACGTTACTTCACTTGTTTCATATTTGCCCAAATGGTCAGCAAACACTTGTGAAAATTCACTTTTTATTTCATTTACAATAATCTCGTGATCAACTTTGTTGATGATGAAATTTACTTGCCTCAATTCAAAATCAAAAGAACGTAAAAAATTTCTACCCAAAAGTACTGGGTTACTTTCATTGGCAACTACAACATTTAACTTTTTGGTTATGCCTTGGTACGTAATCACTGAATCGTACTCACCAATTACTTTTTTTTTAATCGCTACTGTAACTTACGTATGGAACATCCATACTGATCAAAGAAAGATTTGGAAACCAATATGCAGGGAGTGCCGGTATCACATGCTGCTGTTACGTTGATTCCGTCAATATTGACTGTGAGTGAGTAGGTAGCAATCGACTTGTCATCTGTAACACTGAAAACATGGGAATTAAAAGTATTATTAAGATCAAGTTTGTCTAGATTCATATTATGATTGTCTATTGGTATATTTGATACGTAGTTGACACCATTTTTATGTTTGGAACGACAAATTGCCGCCAAATGCCCGATCTTGCCACAGTGATGGCATTTGCTACCCTTATATCTGCACTCCTCTGAAATGTGATTGCGCCAGCCACAATGCATGCATTTGCCAAGTTGTTGTTGTTTTTTGCTGAAGTTCTTGTTTCTGTTGCCTTTGCCGATGTTGTTGTGTTTACCTTTGCCATATACGTAATTTACGTTGTTATTGTTTTTGTGCTCACTATCGCCTGATTTTGCGGCCATCTTGATTTCATAAATCATTGCCTTACGTAATGCCTCATCGACTGTTAGATTTTCGCTCTCTTCGAACATTTTGTCGAATATTCTTTCTGGAAGCCCCATCACAAACTGATTCAAGATGAAATTGTCCAAACAATCACCAAATTTGCAGTTCAATGCCAGTGTTTTTATTCTGGCGAAATACTCAGCAACGCTTTCATTGGCGTTCATTGATGCCTCTTAAAAAATCTTTCTTTGCTGGAAAATGATTACCGGTGGTGTGAAGTGTGTTTTAAGCTTTTTACACACGTCTGTAAATGATAAAGATGCTGATTTGTCTGGGCTGCATAAACTATTCAATAAATTGTATGCTTGCGATCCAATTGATTTTAATAAAGCAGATCGCTTAGCACTGTCATCCGTAATGTTAAGTTCCGATATATGTACATCGAACTAGTCTTTCCATAGGGTCCATGACTCTTTGGACGGATTAAATTCTTGCAGCGTCACGTGAAAGATGTTTGTTGTACCTAACAACGTGCTGTTGTTTGTCGTCATTTTGACTATATCTTATTAAGATTTTTGGTTGCCTTTTTGCGTGAAACGTGTATGTACACTTTTAACTGTTTATTTTTTTGTTATTTAAACCTCTTGTTTTTGCTTTAACCTCGTAGCCAATGTAATGTAGCGGCAAAGGTATGACCAACGAGACAAAGAAAACGACCAATCTCAATGAGTACAAGTTTAAGAGTGTCTGTTTTATTAATTGTATTTTTATAGTTAGTTAACATGGTTACTCAATAACACCTGATAGTGTTGCCATCGTACTCACATTTGCATAGTACTAAAGATGACATTTTATAGTATATTATTTACACGCATATAGAACAGTTAGGAATAACAAGCAGCTCGACAAACGTCGTGCGAAGTGGGAGAAAATGCGTCTAGAACCTGAGATATATAAATGCATTTTATGCAAGCGTTTCCACGCCCTGCAGTTTTGCCGAAAATTTCTAAATATGACTGCGGAAAAGAGGGAAAGAGTAGTAGAAGACAACAATTATTGTACAAATTGTTTGGGACGCAGCCATGACTCCCGAGCTTGTTCTTCGATGCATTCTTGCCGAAAATGCACCAGCATGCTTCATCACACGTTGCTGCATCGTAGATCTCAGCGTTCACAAGAGATTAGAGAAATCACCACTAAAGAATTACGGCAACGTCAAAGGTCACGTAATCGAAAACCATCTGCAAGCAAATCCAAAGGAAAAGAAGCAACAGCGTTCAACCCAGTCCATAAAATAGCCGTTCAACCAGCTAAATCGCAACAACCAGTTCAACAAAAGGCACTCACGGCCACACCGGAGGCCAGGATTATTGTAGAAGCAATTAGATCCCTGGTTCTTTGTGCGTCTGAGAAAGCGTCATCTGTTGCCTGAAGGCAAGGCCGGCGGCATTTGAAAGCTTACTTTGGACAAAATAAGTATAATTGCATATTTTTTACATAATTTGTTTAAGTGTTACATATAATATAAATTAGCATGATAATATTGATATATAATTGTCAACACTTTGCATTATCCGTGAATCGGATATTGAAAACCGTATACTTACCTTTATGTTGCTTATAAATGTATATTTTTATACTTACCTGTTTCTTGCTTATACGTTTTTTACTTACTTACTTTTCAACTACTGAAGTGTTAACTTGAAATTTAAATAACTACCGATGTTTCAAATTTAAGTATATTGTACAACCGAATAAACCGAAATCTAATTGAAATACAGAATACTTCATATTTTTAATAACCAGGAAAAATACTTCATATTCGAAGTACCATAAGAAAAGGTGAGCATCTCGTCTCAATCATACGTTGCAGTTAAGATAAAAGCATTAACCATTTCTTTTATTTTCCCTTAAACCCAATAATTATAACCCCTTCCCACGGAGTGACTATAATTACTCTCCGATTTAGAGTATTATCAAGACGAATCTAACTCCTCTATAAGGGAGATTATTAGCAATAATACCAATTTATTCAATATATATATATATATATATATATATATATATATATATATATATATATATGTATATATGTATTACAGATTTTATTTAAAAATTTTCAAGTAAAGAAAATTATTTTTCATAATGTGGCAACGTCATATTCAATATGATGTAGAAAAATTGTAGAAAAATAAACTTCAAAAAACCTTATTAAAATTTAATAAAAGCAAGTGGGAATACTTTGTATTTATATACCTTGTTATAAACTATATATTATAAATTATAAACATATACACATATATTTCAACAAAATTCAAAAAGTTTAAAAAACAAATTAAAATAAACTTAACATATTTTAACAATAACAAAACTTTTTAAAACCTATACCTATTATCTTATTAACTAAGTGTCTATAATTTTGAGCTTCATTTGCTGTATCTGCCTTAAAATTAATTCTTTTTGTGATTGGTGTATTGATTATGTGTAACAGTTCTAGCATGAAGATACGATTATAATTATTTTCTGTGTTTAATATTGAAACATTTTCAAAGTTTGGATAAGCATTAAATCTTGCACAATGTGAAGATAATGCATTTTTTGTGAATTTATATCTCTATATCTTTTATCAGTTTTATGTCCTCCAATACTAGTTTTTAATTTGTTCTTTGTTGTACCTATATACACCTTATTGGAATTTTCATTACAAGTTATTTTATAAACTAAATTCGACCTGTCTAATGTATCAACTTTATCTTTTGTCTTACTAAAAAACTTATTTATATTAACTTCTATAAGCTACTGTATATATTTTAGAGTCACATATTCCTGATTTATCAATGCGTTCTGATATTCCAGATACATTCCAGATACAATTTTTGATTCATTTACATTTCTATTTATGTTACTATTTCTCAATCCATATTGATCTATTAATTTATATATTAGCCAAACTGGAAAATCATTATACCTTAATATATTTTTAATTTTATTCTTATTTTTTCTATGAATCTACTGTCTCTAATTGTTAAAACTTTATCAAAAAAAAATTTTAGCTGTATTTATAGCTTTTTTATTATGTTTCGAGTAATAGTTAATAACTCTTCCTGAAGATGTGGTTTCTGGAACCAATCTATTAGTAAATTTCTATTCTTACTAATTATTAAGGTATCTAAATATGAAATCATATAGTTACCTTCTTTTTTTTTATTTAATACAACTGTTAAACTCATTTAATGTTATCAACATATTATCTATTCCGCCTTCAGAAATTATGCAAAATAAATAGTCTACACATTTAGTCATTATCCTAGGTTTTATGGCTACACGTCCAATACAACTGTCAAGTAATCTCTCCATAACAATATCAGCCACTATAGGAGAAGCTGGATATCCCATTGGTAAACCCTGTTGCTGTAAATATATTTTTGCATCATATTGAAAATATCTGTTATCTTCTATACAAAATCTCAATATGCGTAAAAATAAGCATTTATATAGAGTGTTTTTTTATGAAGTTTTTTTTTATACGAATCACTCTGTTGTCTGACAGCTGTTTTGACAGTTTAAAGTGACGTCTCTACTCAGTATTGTTTGACAAATCATCATGAACAGGTTAACTCCAGAACAACGCTTCCAAATCGTGGAAATTTATTTTCAAAAACAGTGTTCAATTTAAAATGTTTATCCGCTTTTTTACCGCAAAATTCTCTTCAGTGATGAGGCGCATTTTTGGTTGAATGGATATGTCAACAAGCAAAATTGCCGTATTTGGAGCAAATATAATCCACACGCAGTTCAAGAATTACCAATTCATCCCGATAAATGTACTGTTTCGTGCGGTCTATGGGCTGGTGGAATCATCGGTCCTTATTTCTTTAAAAATGAGGAAGGACGACGCGCTACCGTGAATGGAAATCGATACAGAATCATGATCAATGAATTTTTGGTGCCAAAAATTCAAGATATGGATGTAAACGAAATGTGGTTTCAACAGGATGGTTCCACTTGTCATACTGCGGGCGAAACAATGGAATTATTGAATAAACATTTCAACGACAACATTATTTCGAGAAATGGACCGGTGAATTGGCCTCCACGTTCGTGTGATTTGACGCCAATCGATTATTTTTTGTGGTGATACCTGAAATCATTGGTTTACGTGGATAAACCAGCAACGGTTGACGCTTTGGAAACCAGTATTCAACGTGTCATTGATGAAATACGCCCTCAAATGCTTGAAAAGGTAGTCGAAAATTGGACCTACAGAATGACCTTTGTGCAAAATAGCCGTGGTGGCCATATGCCCGAAATTATATTTAAATGTTAAATGACAAGAAATTATCTACCAAATAAAAAATTTTTTTTGGCCATTTCATAATTTGGCATGTGTTTTATTTAAATTTCAAATCAGCAAGCTCTTATAAAAACACCCTTTTTATTAGTACATCTCTCTATTATATCCCATTTCTCCTCAATAGTACTTATAGCTAAATCAACTGGTATACTGGGATATAATGATACTACATCAAACGAAACTAATCTTTCATCATTACCTATTTCTAGATTTAATAATCTGTTTTTAAATTCTAACCCATCTTGGTCGTGTGCACCCTATGAGTGGTAATACTGTTTTGGTTGTGTTAGTAGGCAAATGGTTTATTTGTTTTGTTTTCTCTTTTGTTTACGAAAATGGGAAGGCGGAAGTTTTTTGTTTATATGTTTGGAAAGAAAGGTAAATAGGTAGGAAGGAGTATAAAAGGGATTTTGTTTAGATGGAAGGGGCCCATTTTTGATTTCAAGTTGTGAAGATATACATTTTGTTGGAACTTTTGGTTTGGTTTTGTGTAGAATTACAAGTTTAAGAAGAAAATTAAATAAAATATATAAATTTGTGGAACAAAAGAAAAAAAAAGGAAAAAAATAATAATAAAGCTGAAATTTAAAATTTGAAAAAAACAAGGTTACCGAAAGACAAATCAATTTGGTGAAAACAAAAAAGAACATATGAACACAAATAAAACAACCGAGAAACCCAAAGCCCGCTAAAAGTAAAAGAAAAAAAAACCCCGAGAATAAAACCAGCAAAATTAAAATTAATAAACAAAGCGCAAGAACATTAACGTTGGGTATAAAAGAAAAGAAGACCTGAACCTGAAGTATAGAATCCGAAAGTGACCAAATAGGCGATCAAAGAAGAAAAGGACCACGATCAACGCGAGAGGAAGATTTTGTTGAAGCCTAAGCAAGACAGCAAACCGAGCTGAGTGGAGATAGATCCGGGGAAGACAACATCCAAGAAATATACATCTCGTCAACAGGTATCGTGCCAATTTAGTTTATTACCCGTAGAGGACTGAAAACTGCGACGGACGACTATACGTATATGTATGTAATTTTTGTAGGATTTTTTTGTGGAGGGAAAGTTTTTCCGCGGGGCTTACCTTTTTGCCGCGTTTTTAAGCAAAAAGGACGTGAATAGTTGGGTGAGCTCATCGTAGCGGTCGCGGTCGTGATAAGTTCCATAACCCCGAAATTCCTTAAGCAATATTTTTTCGACATTATATATATATATATATATATATATATATGTATATTTATATGTATATAGTTTTTTTAATTTGTACCAGCGACGACGGGACGTGTAATTAGGACACGCCACGTACGGACGGACGTAACTTGATTGGATTCAGTTGTTTTTTTACCCTTTTGTAGTCTCCATCTTGGAGCAATCAGTAGATTTTTGTAATTTTGTGTTTTTAAATTCAATAATTTTGATTAAAATCAAAAAGAAGAATTATTGTTAGCAATTTCTTTTGGTTTAATTTAATTTTAATAATTTTGTTTAATTTTTTTTTTTCATATTTTGCATTCTAGTTTAAATTTTTCGTTAACTAATTTTATTATAATTTCATATATTTTGTTTTTCATTTTAATTTAAAATTTGCGTTAATTAATCTTTTTTATATAAATAAAAATGTATTTCATAATTGGTTGAAATTTGTAGAGTTTTAGCATGGCCTTCTAACTTATGTTTATGCGGTAAGTAAGGGGAAAGAAAGATACCAAGGAATCGTTGTTGGGACATCCAATAAGGACCGATGTGATGTCACGGAGGAGCCGCAAGGTTCCTAAAGGAAGGGTAAATTCCTGGCAGTCCAGCCGCCAGAGGGTTTCATTTGGTATGCATGTGTAAGTGTACTGAAAGGGAGTAATAATGTGTTTGTTTCGGGCTCTATTTCATAAACAGGAATTATTATTTTGTGCTGAACAGCTTGCACAACAAAGCTGGTTTTTTTTTATATATATATTTATTGCAATATTATGCAATATTCAAAAACTGTTGCATTATGTAAATATAGCACCAAATGTGATAAATAAATATTTTCTTTTCACAAAAATATTTAAAAATAGTGGATCTAATCAAATCTAATCAGAAATAATCAAGAAATCTAATCAATTATTTTTTGGATCAGTTTTGATTAGATTTGATTACAAATGCTAATCGTCACTAATTGTGATTAGATTTTTGATTATTTCTAATCTAATCAATTAGTAATCTGAAATTTTTATCAAAATTCAATTCTAATGATTAGATTATTTTATTTCTCTAATCGTAATGATTTCTAATTCTAATCGAAATTCTCAAGCTATGGGGTACACACACATACATATCAATATGAAACCTTATAAATATAACAAATACCTTGGTTATCTTTCTGTATCCTGAAAATACCTCATAACAACTGTGGCAGCACTGATTTTTAATACTTGAATTTTGTATATTGAAAATTATTATTCATATAGTTGGGTTGGCCAGCATAAGGCTGTCAGAAAGAAAATAATTAAAAAAATAATAAAAATTTGTAAGTTTGAGAAAAAGCGAATAGCATTAAATGTTTTTGATTTAAACCAGGTTAATACATTGGCGACGAGGTGTAAAATTATAAATATTGGACATTTAGCATTAAATTGCGATAGATAAATTGAATTTGGATTGGTATAACACCAATAATTGCATTTAATTGCGAAAGTATTTTACAAGAAGATTTTGAATGAATGAGCATTAAATTGTGTGGTTTCAAAGGAAAATTAAAATATTGGTATGTTACCGATTAAATTCGGCATTTTGGAAAAATATTAAATGTGGATTGACACATAAAATGTGGATTTATCGGTTTTGGTTGTTTGTTTTAACTAATTTTGATAAATTTAATTGCAGTAACCTTGTGTGGTACGATGGCGGAAGTCATAAGGCCCTTCCTTTGTGAAGCAATAGAAAAGTCATTGTTACGACACGAGTGGGTAAAATGGCTAAGGTCATTTAAACTTTATTTGGCTGCAGAGGAGATAGTCGATGATGTGAAGAAAAAGAATAAGCTTTTGCATCTGGCTGGACCTCAATTACAAGAAGTAATATTCAACATTCCTGGTGCTTTAGTTGAAAGCAATGAAAAGGAAAATATAAAGGTATATGATGTTTTAGTAGAAAAGTTGAATGAATATTTCTCACCAAAAAGAAATACAACATTCGAGAGACACTTGTTTCGGAATATAACACCTATTGAAGGCGAAAATTTCAACAAGTTTTTGCTGCGGTTGCGTCAACAAGTAACAAAATGTTCATTTGGTAATAGTAAAGAGGAGATTGAAGAAATTTCCATAAAAGATAGAATAATAGATTCATGGGCGCCTCTCGAAGTAAAAAAAAATTATTGGAGAAGGAACAGAGTCTCCTAGAAATTATAGATGCGTGTCAAGTGTACGAGCATATAAATAAAACTTCTCGCAGCATGCTAATGTGCAATGAGCAAGAGCAAATAAACAAGGTTTCCAATAAGAACAATGGTCAGGCATATTTTTCAGCCGAATGCAGCCGGTGTGGAAGGAGAGGACATTTATCAAATTCCTTTGAATGTCCTGCCAAGAATGCAAAGTGCAATAAGTGTTCTTCGATTGGGCATTTCGCATTAAAATGCAGAACTAAAAGAAAAAGAATTGAAAGTGACAACAATGGACCTTACAAAAAGAAGCTCCCTTTTGCTAATGTTCGTTGCATCGCAGAAGATGATAATATAATTTCTGAACCTCATGAATTTAGGTGTTTTAAAATTGGGAATGAAGGGAAAAGTGATGGAAATATACTCTGCTCTATTGGTGGAAAGGAAATATCAATGATAATAGACTCTGGGTGTCGTTTCAACTTAATAGGAGAAAGAGATTGGAATCTTTTACAAAATTCAGAGGCGGTAATATGGAATATACGCTCACATTCTGCAAGTAAATTTAAAGCGTATGCTGCAAACTGTCCATTAGAAGTCGTTGTCGTCTTTGATGCTCCACTACGTACGGGTAACAGGAATGAAATAATATCATCGTTTTATGTTATAAAGAATGGCGATCAATCTCTCTTGGGCAGAGAAACAGCTCTTAAACTTAATGTACTGAAGCTGGGATTAGATGTTTATCACATTTATGAAAAGGAAACTCAACCTTTTCCGAAAATGCGTGACATTACGGTTTCTTTATCAATAGATAACACGATTACCCCAGTCCAACAACCATTACGTCGTGTGCCAGTTGCGCTTGAGGATAAAGTGGCTGATAAAATAAGTGAAGCATTGCGGCTTGATATAATTGAGCCTGTTTTGGGTCCCAGTAAGTGGATCTCTCCCATAGTCATTGTTTCAAAAGGAAATGATGACATTCGTATTTGTGTTGATATGAGACGCGCTAACCGTGCTATTCTTCGCGAAAATCATCCATTACCAACTTTCGAGTCATTTATGAGCAGATTGAAGTCAGCACAAACTTTTTCTAGACTCGACCTGAAGTCAGCATACCACCAAGTTGAACTAGATGAGCCAAGTCGTGAAATCACCACTTTTGTGACACACAAAGGTTTGTTCAGATATAAACGATTGATGTTTGGTGTTAACTCTGCTCCCGAGATTTTTCAAAAAAATTATGGAAGGAATGCTTTCTACATGTCGAAACGCCCTTAATTATATCGATGACATTATTATATTTGGAAGCTGTGACGAAGATCATGATGCAACATTGAAAGATGTCTTAAATATTTTGAAGAAAAACAATGTTACCTTAAATAAATCAAAATGTGTATTTAGAGTTAAAAAACTCATGTTTCTGGGACATGTACTTTCGGCAGATGGTTTTGCTGCAGATCCTGAAAAAGTAAAAGTGATACAGCAGTTCCGGGCTCCGGAATCAAAAGATGAATTACGCAGTTTTTTAGGCTTAGTCACGTATATTGGAAAGTTTTTGCCTGACTTAGCAGATGTGACTCATCCTCTTAGGATACTGCTTACCAAAGATGCAAAATTTGTGTGGGGACGCAGACAAGAAGAAGCGTTTGGCAAATTAAAGGCATTGCTTTCCGAAATATCCAATCTTTCGTATTTCGATCCAAAATTAAGAACTCGTGTTATTGCTGATGCAAGTCCTGTAGCTTTGGGAGCAGTATTGCTTCAGTTCAATGATGACGGTGAACCCAGAATTATCTCTTTTGCAAGTAAGAGTTTATCTTCTACTGAGAAGAGATATTCTCAAACTGAGAAGGAGAGCTTAGCCCTAGTTTGGTCGGTTGAAAGATTTTATTATTATCTAGCGGGGTTATATTTTGAGTTAGTAACTGACCATAAGCCTTTGGAAACCATATTCAAACCAACATCAAGACCGCCGGCTAGAATTGAAAGATGGTTGCTTAGAATGCAGGCTTTTAAATTCAAAGTAATTTATCGACCAGGAAAAGAGAATATAGCAGACTCGTTATCCAGACTTTGCAAAATTTCTGACGAAAGGTCTTTTGATATGGAATGTGAGGATTCAATTTTTCAGGTGCTAGAAAACACAGTTCCAGCTACGTTAACGATTTCCCTTATTAGCAATGAAAGTAACAAAGATGTGGATATACGCAATGCTATTTCTAGCATGGAAAATGATGCATGGGAATGTTCAAATCCGTATTTTGTTTTCCGCTTGGAGTTGTCAGCCATTGGATCAATTTTGCTGCGTGGAAATCGAATTATAATACCAACATCTTTAAGGCCTAGGGTACTGGAGTTAGCTCACGAGGGACATCCTGGTGAATCGGCAATGAAGCGACGTCTTCGTTCCAAAGTGTGGTGGCCATTAATTGACAGGGAGGCAGAAAATTTTGTAAAGACATGTCATGATTGTCTTCTGGTTTCACAACCCTTAAATCCCGTTCCAATGCAGAGACATCCATTTCCAAATGGTCCCTGGCAAATGTTAGCTACGGATCTACTTGGTCCACTCCCTAATGGCGAGCATGTTTTAGTGCTCATTGATTATTATTCGAGATATCAGGAAGTTGTTTTCTTGAAAAGCATTTCTTCTGATATCATAATTAAAGCGATGAAAGAAATTTTTTCTAAACTTGGATTACCCAAAACAATAAGGACAGATAATGGCAGACAGTATGTCAGCAACGAATTCAAACGCTATTGTGCAGATAACAATATATCAGTAATAAGAACACCCCCATATTGGCCACAAGCGAACGGCGAAGTGGAGAATATGAATAGGTCTCTGGTAAAGCGGTTAAAAATAGCTGCGGCAAACAAGCGTGATTACAAGGAAGAAATACAAAAGTTTATACTGATGTACAACGTGACACCACATGGCACAACAGGCTCCGCACCGAGTGAACTAATGTTTAACAGACGTATTCGTGATAAGATTCCTGGTATTGAAGATATCATAGAAGAAGTAATTGATTCATCTGCTCGAGACAATGATTTAATGAATAAACAAAAAGGAAAAGAGAAGGCTGACTCAAAAAGAAGAGCAAAAGAATCTACCATTCAAATAGGTGATAAGGTGTTATTAAAAAATGTTATTTTTCCCAACAAACTCACACGTAACTTTGATAAAACAACTTATGAGGTTGTTGAAAGAAACGGAAGTGAAGTCAAAGTTGTAGGAGGGGGGCGAACATATACGAGAAATATAAGTATGTTGAGGAAGATTCCAGAAGTAAGGTTGCTAGAAACCACATCATCCCAACAACGTCTTAATGCAGAGTTACCTTCTGATGCCAGAGAAACACAATTCCTTGGAGATGACTTTGTTTCACCTCCCATCAATGATCACTCTTTATCAGCGGATTTAAATTTATCAAAACCGTTACTATACCCACGGGACTGCAATAAGAGTGGTGGTGTCAGCTCGGAGAGCCCATCGTTTCCAAATAAAGAGCCGTTGAAACTGAAACTAAAAAAGGTGGAAGGGATGTGGCAACACTGATTTTTAATACTTGAATTTTGTATATTGAAAATTATTATTCATATAGTTGGGTTGGCCAGCATAAGGCTGTCAGAAAGAAAATAATTAAAAAAATAATAAAAATTTGTAAGTTTGAGAAAAAGCGAATAGCATTAAATGTTTTTGATTTAAACCAGGTTAATACAACAACAATTTATTTTGAGTTGAACTGAAATTTTCTGTGTAGGGGAAAAATTTTTTTTCATCTACATACAACTATATTGCTGGGTTAAATTGATTATCAGCAATTATTTTGGTGTCAATTTTAATTGTTACCTTTTGATTTTTCTTCTGGTGACACAAGAATAGCAGTTCTTGATTCTTTTATATAATTTTATTTCAGTTTTTATTATTTTTATTGATTTTTGAAGTTTGTGTTATTCTAAAGTTGTCTTTTAACAAGTCTGGAGTTATACCTGTTGTATTAAATTAACAGCGAAACATTTAATCGTTTCGGGTATAAGTTTTATTAGTCGTGTATAGCATTTCTTTTTTTCTTTGAATTTTATATACATATATTTTTTTATAGATATACTTAGATAACCATCAGTATAATCTTTTTGGTTTAGTAGTTAGATGGAGATTTTGGTGGTTATATTAGAAGTTTAGTTGTTGTCGAAATAAAGTCTTTTTAGTTTTTGGTAAAAGCTAAATTTCTATAAATTAATAATACTTTATTTATTTATTTATTATTTTTCTTTCTTCTTATATATATTCTAGTTTTAGTCATACATATTTTTCTTCTATTTTATTTTATAACCAACTACTTTACTTTTATTTAAATTTGTTCCAGTCGTATAGAATAGCAAAAGAACTAAAACATATTGAATTGAATTACTGTTCTATTTTAGACAGAATTAGTTATTTTGATATTTAACTTTATACAATATATATACATAATCTTTTTATTATTATTTCCGTTGTTAGTTTCAATTATTTTAGTCTCAATTATTTTACTTTTGAGCTTTTGGGTTTGTGTGTGAGGAGAGTTAAAGGTTCATAGGAAAATTTTATAGATTCGATGGTGTGGACACGTACCGCCAGCAGGATGATGACCGACGCAAATAATATGCCTACAACAAGCGCTAGTACTACCTGTAACCCGGTCATAACCACCACAACTTCCATGTCTACGATGGCAAACCAGTCAGTGCACGTATACACCGCTACAACGTTCGCTACGATGAGTAACCCCATAATTACGACTACTACTGCTCAAGAACGCCATATCAGTCCGGAAATTATTTAGCATGTAAGAGATTCTTTATCTCTTAACAGCACTACGGCAGGAAACCGAGAAGATCCCGAAGAAGTAGTTTTTAGCCCGATAGCTGAACTGTCAACAGACCCCAGCGGTCTGCAACAAATGGTACAGGCAGCTGTTGGCTTAAGTCAAGCGAAATGGTCACTTGAAATCGACCTCAAAATACAGAAAGCCATAGAGGAAGTGCGACAGGCCGTAGTAGCAGCAGCAGCAGATAGACCAGGGACATCCCGAGCTATGGGAGTTACCGAAAACGCAAATTTGCCTTTGATACAGAATCATGCTCAAACAACAGTACCCCAGCCACCAGTTGGTTTCCGGCCTTCTGCTGTGACTAGGTATGAACGCACATATCAGCAACAACAAACAAATGAATATGTACTACAGCAGAGACGGACTGTGTTTATGCAACCGTCAGCACAAATGCCACCATTAGTGCCAGCACCACATAACTTGAATATAGAGTCAGAACCAATACAGGTAGCTCAGCGCCAGCCAAATGAACGGCAATATACATTGCAACAACCAAATATAACTACAAATGGTATACGCCAGCAACAATCGACTGTATATCAGTCGTACAATTTGCCACATTCTAACGTAACCGCACAAAGGCAATTATCGTCACAGCCACAATTAGGATCGGGCATGAACCATTTGTCTTATAATATAGTACAGCCAAATCAAGATAACCCGTCAACTGAGTACCTGTCAAACGTTTGGTCTGCAAATCACCAGGAACAAAATTATCTATCGCAAAACCACCAGCAGCCAAGCAATCAGCCGCAAAGCTATAATCTGGCGATGTCCATGCTAAGGCAATATGAGGCACTGGATAAATTTAAATTGGACAAATGGGGGTTGGAATTCGATGGCACGTCTAAATCGATGAATGTGCAGGAGTTAATTTTTCGGGTAATCGCTCTGAGAGCGGATTATAATTGTCCGGATGGCGAAATTTTGCGCAGTTTCCATTTGCTACTAGAAGGACCAGCATTGGAGTAGTATTGGGACTACCGAAAAATAGCCCGAATTGATAACTGGCAAGATTTAGAAAAGGCACTGTTGGCACAGTACAGGCGTTATGAGAAGGAATACCAGGTGCAGATGAAAATTTTAAGTCGCAGGCAGCTACCTCAGGAGCCTTTTGATGAATTTTATAATGCGGTGATTAAGCTCAGAAATCAACAACAAACGCCATATGATGAAGATAATGAGAGGCAATTTCAAACCAGCTTCCGCATCCTATCACAGTTCTGTCGGGAAGTGAGAAGGGCTGAGAATTTGCTGATGACACAGCGACAGCTTTACCCCCAGCGATCTAATGTTGGTGTGCCGACAGTGTTGAAGGTGGATGCTCTACGTGCTACAGGCCAGTACAAGTGCTGGAACTGTAGGGCATTGGGTCATGCGTTTATGGACTGTCCTGAACCGGTCAAACGAATTTTTTGTTTTAGATGTGGGTTAGACAACGTGGTTGCTCCGAAGTGTCCCAAGTGCGTGGAAAACAGGGCCCGGAACACGTCTCGAACTGGGCAGGCGCGTTCGACACCGGTCTAGACCCAGTCGATAGGCCACAACAGCAACATAGTATAGGTTTTGTTAAGATTTTAGAAAATAAGGATAGAGTTAGGGTAGTTAGGGAACCACAGCTTAGGGAACTTAAGTCTCTGCATTTAAGGATGCGTGAGCACAATGAGGCTAAGATTAGATTATGGATAGCATCGAATAAGATTAAAAAGGCGCGTGAGAGGTATAAGAGGCGAAAGCAATTGAGGCACAAGATTTCGTCCGCATCTCTGTATGAGGGTAAAGATGCGCGCTTGCATACAAGAATTAATTTAAATGGGCATGAGATTGAGGGGCTACTAGACAGTGGCGCTACAGAGACATGTCTGGGCCGCGACTGTATGGATTTTGTGGAAAAGGCTGGTCTTAAAATCCACGACTTTTCTACAGTAATCAAAACAGCGGACGGTACTCGGCACGCCATTGTGGGCCGTGTTAGACCCAGTGTTAAGTTTGGTCAATCATCGCGGGTCATAAGTTTTTATTTATTGCCTACCTTGAGTCGCGAGTTATTCTTGGGGGTCGATTTTATGAAGGCTTTTAAATTAGTTGCCAATATAGATAGCCTTACAACAAATAGCAAAAATCTCAATGAGGAGACAGACGGTACCGTAGAAATATTGTCTCATACTTTGACACCTGAATAGCGTCAGAATTTAGATTTTGTCATATCGAGATTCCCCTGCTATACAAAGAAAGGTTTAGGTAAAACTCATTTAGAAACGCATTCTATAGATACGGGAGATGCTGCTCCAGTGAAAGATAGACATTATCCTGTCTCTCCGGCGGTATAAGCACTAATGTTTGCAGAGCTAGATAGGATACTTGATCTCGGTGTCATTGAGCTTAGCGAGAGTCCTTGGAATCTTCCGGCGACTTTAGTCCGTAAGCGCGAAAAGAACCGTTTGTGTCTGGACGCTCGAAAGCTCAATGCATTGACGGTCAAGGATGCCTACTAGAGCGTCTCGCCATATAGGCAAAAAAAAAAAAGTTCGCCGTACACCACCGAATACGAAGTAATGTTGTAAGACATTTTCAAAAAAAAAATTTTAATATTTTTTGCCGAAAGTAGGGTCGCCAAAATACATTTTTCGTTATATCTTCGGCATTTACAGTCGGATCTCAAAGTGTGATATATCGATGTTTTTGTCTCAAAGAGACCAATGTTTTGCTTTAATAGTCAATGGTATTTTGTATCCCGTTCTAGTATTTACCCACCAGATCTCATTTTCTACCACCCTAATGTACCACCCTAATAGCAGAAAATTAAAGCCCGCAAAAAATCATTAAACTTTTGTTAAAGAAGTTTTTCGATAGTTCCAACAGAAGTGTTAAAAAATATAATTTATGTTTTTTGCCGAATGTAGGGGTTGACTTTTTAAACAGTTATCATATATTCGGTATTCACAGTCGGATTTTATAGTATTATATATCGATGTTTTTGCCTAGTATCTTTTTTTTAAATAGTGATACACTCTTTTCGAACTTACCATAATATCTGTACCAATACAATAAAAATTCAAAGATCTGTGTATATTAAAACAATTTTATTTAATCATATTTTGAAATGACCCAAGTTGGCTATATTTTTCACGGCTTTCGAGCTTGGAAAAAATGTGGCCTAGGCGTTGCTCATCGGTAACAGCCATGGCAGACTCATGTACTACATGAACAAAACGCTCGGTGTTTTGAGAATGGCACGGATATTCTGTGAAATTAACTAAGATTAGTCAACAAAACTATCAAACAAAGTTGTTTTTCTTGTGCTACCTGGTATCTCGATTATTTCTTTTGAAAACTGTAATGCTTCCAGCTGGTCTTGTATATAGAACTGCAAGCACGGCGGCTCAGTCAATTCAAATTTGGTCCAATTGATCATATGGTAATATGAGTCACTTTCGAAGTCTATGAAATTTTTAACTTGTGCACCGTACATTTGACGAATGCCTACTGCTGCTTCATTTCGCGCAGACAAAAATATTTAGTTGGTAATTTAGTGTTGTTTAATTCACTGATAGTAAAAGACATTTTTTAGTTTATTTAAATTAATTCTTGACACGACACGGTTAAATATTGATAATTCCAACAGATATTTCATGGATAATACAAAAATAAATAAACTATGAGAGTAATAACAGTACTACTTCCATTATTAGAGGATTTAAACTAACCCGAATTTACTTAATCTCCCGTTAACGTCTAACCGAAAGATGGATTTCCGGGTATAAAATGTTGTACGAAAAATTTCAAATCAATTTCAAATCAATTTAAAATCACATTTCCTAGGCTCGACAAAAAACATGAAGTTTTTTCTTATAGATCTACCGGAATTATGGAAATATTTCATAAGAACAGCCTTAACTATTAGAACGGTTATATTGAGGTCAATGAATATTAAAGATGACCATTGGCCTCCTCGAGACAAAAACATCGATATATCGCACTGTGAGATCCGACAGTAAATACAGAAAATCTGACAAAAATACTCAAATAGGTAACCCCTACATTCGGCAAAAAACATAAATTGTATTTTTTAACAGTTCTGTTGGAAATATCGAAAAACTTCTTTAACAAAAGTTTAATAATTTTTTGCGGGCTTTAATTTTCTGACAATAGGGTGGTACATTAGGGTGGTAGAAACTGAGATCTTGTAGGTAAATACTAGAATGAGATATTTGAGGTTAATGACTATTAAATCAAAATATTGGCCTCCTCAAGACGAAAACATCGATATATCACACTTTGAGATAGGACTATAAATGTCGAAGATATAACGAAAAATGTGGTTTGGCGACCCCTACTTTCGGCAAAAAAAATTAAAATTTTTTTTTTCAAAACTGCCTTGCAACAATACTTTATATTCTGTGGTGTACGGCGAACTTTTTTTTCGAGGCATTGCCTACCCTTTGCCACACATTGAGGGCTTGTTAAGTCGCCTAGGGGACACTATATATATCTAGTGTCGATTTAAAAGACGCTTTCTGGCAGATACCACTAGAGCCATCTAGTAGAGAAAAAACTGCATTCACGGTGCCTGGGCGACCACTTTATCAATTTACTGTCATGCCTTTTGGATTGTGTAATGCAGCCCAAAGGTTAAGTCGGTTAATGGATAAAGTGATCCCCGCAGCACTACGTGATAGAGTTTTTGTCTACTTAGTTGACCTTTTGATAGTATCTCCAGATTTCGAGACACACATGGAGTTGCTGATCGAAGTATCTAATAGCTTGGTAAAAGCAGGGCTGACGATCAATGTAGCGAAATCTGAATTCTGTTTCAAGGAGTTAAGATATCTAGGGTACATAATCGGAGGTGGTAAAATTAAGCCTGATCCTGCCAAAGTGGAAACGATTACTCGTTTTGCCTATCCTAAAACGGCCAAGCATGTACGGAATTTCATGGGAGCAGCAGGATGGTATAGAAAATTTATACCTGACTATGCTACCATTGCGGCTCCAATCTTTAACACGCTGAAAAAGAGTAAGCAATTCAAATTCTCGGATGAAACAAAGGTAGCGTTTGATCGCTTCAAGAACGCTTTAATTTCAAGCCCGCTGCTTAGTCACCCGGATTTCAGTAGACATTTTTATGTTCAGTGTGACGCGTCAGATGTAGGCATTGGCGCAGTGCTATTTCAGAAAGACTAATCTGATAATGAGCATCCAATTGCATATTTTTCACACAAATTAACATCGGCGCGGAAGAATTATTCAGTTACTGAACGTGAATGTCTGGCTGTGGTCTTGACGTTTAAGAAGTTTAGGCCCTACATAGAACTTGTGCCCTTCTCTGTGATAACTGATCATAGCAGTCTAAAGTGGCTTATGTTACATAAGGACCTAAGTGGCCGGTTAGACCGGTGGAGTCTACATTTACAGTCGTTTAATTTCACCATTGAACAATACAGGGGAAAAAAATGTGGTACCCGATACCCTATCACGCTACGAAATGGATGAAGTTTCAGCAAATGTAGAAGGTCTGCTCGATCTCGATTCAATTGCTTTCAAATCGAGTAATTATTCTGAACTTGTCTCCACAATTGAAGCAAATTCAGAGCAATTACCAGATTTGAAAGTAATTCAAGGCATCGCCTATAAACGAGTTCGACCCTATGATGGAGTGGACTTAAATGAGGATTTCTCATGGAAACTTTGGGTTCTTCAGGAATTGACCAAAAACATCATAGAAAAGGCACATAACTCACCGCAGGCATCTCATGGAGGCGTTGGTTAGACTCTTCGACGCATAAAAGAGTACTTTTATTGGCCAAACCAGAACGCTCAAGTACGCGAATACGTTTCGAATTGCCAGATTTGCAAGGAGGCCAAACCGAGGAACAGAATTCTAAGGCCACCGATGGGTGCTGAAATAATTTCAGAACGCACTTTTCAGCGTATATTTGTAGACTTTTTAGGCCCTTATCCTCGTTCGAAAAATGGTAACTGCTACATTTTCATAGTGTTAGACCATTTGACGAAACTCGTTCTGCTTAAAGCATTGCCGAAGGCCAATGGCAAGAACGTCATTTAGTTTTTGATTGCAGAGGTGTTTCATAAATTCGGTACACCTGAAACTATAGTATCGGACAATGGCAAACAATTCATAAGTAAAGAGTTTGCAGATGTCGTGCAGAATTTTGGTATCAAACATTCACGCACCTCAGGCAAATGCGTCGGAACGGGTCAATCAATCGACATTGGCTGCCATACGTGCGTACCTACAAGACGATCAGTCTGAACGGGATAGACATTCGTCTGAAGTTGAATTTTCCCTCAGACCGTCTGTGCAGTCATCAATTGGAGTCACACCATATTTTGCTTTATTTTGCATGAATATGGTGGGGCACGGCAGCGTGTACCAATTAGCCAGAAAATTAAGGAGCCTGGATGACCCTAAGTTGAGTGTACTCACGAAGACAGAGTCAATGTCCCTCACCAGAAAGAAGATCGAGCCTATTTAAGGAATGAAAAAAAACTTATAATACGCGTAGTGGACAAGTCAAATTTATTCCGGGGCAAGAAGTTTATCGCCGAAATTTCCAACAGAGTGATTTCAAGAATAATTTTAACGCGAAGCTCGCAAGAAAATTTTTTAAATGTCGCATAGTCAAACCGATTGGCAGGAGCTTGTATGAGGTGGAAAACCTTCAAGGAAAGTCGTTAGGGGTATTTCATAACAAGGACTTGAAGCCATAGGATTTAATGTTCAGGGCAGGCTTAGTCCCAACGATTCCCATAAGCTACACGCCACGCACCATCGCGCAACGCACGTAAATAATTTTTTTTATCCGAAAATCCTTTTAAATTTTTTTTGTCCGCCTAACACCGATACTAAATAATAGTTTCGCACGTTTTTTTCTGATTTGTATAAATATAGGTAGAATGTTTTTTATATAAAATTAGGAGGTCTACAATTAGGTGTCAAATAGGGGAATTGCAGTACCAGATTTGATGAAAGTTTTTCTTTCCATTCTAAATTTGGCGTTCGTTCCAGTGGCCCTTATCGCGTCCGAGTTGGTTCAGTTCTGCCACAGAATTAGTGATTATATTTGCCATTAACTTAGAGCTTACGTTTCTAAGCCAATTACATTTTGTAATTATTATTACTATATTGGTGGAACCTTATCGTGATCCTGGGATTAAGGACTAAAGGTTCTTAGGCACCTAGAGTAATAATTTGCATCTGAGTCCGGTCTTACAGCGAGCTAAGGCAAAATTATAAGAATTCTAAAGTCGACCATTTCACAAATGGTCAGTAGTGCTCTGTGGTTGAACATGTTCCAATCGAAAGTGGTAGGTGTCAGGGGAACGAATCACTAATGGCGTTTTGTTTCCTGGGAAACATGTAACACTGTTTCACTTTATTTCACTTACTGTACGACACAAATTAATATTCCTAAGGGATGGCAATTTATTTTCTGATAAATTTACTATTTTGTAATTGTATAATAGTGCCATTTTTCCCATAGCAAGGTGCCCACAGTGTTATTTTGTTTTACAGAAAGGAAAACAACGTAAATGAAT
Source organism: Linnaemya tessellans (assembly GCA_951800035.1). Classification (NCBI taxonomy): domain Eukaryota; kingdom Metazoa; phylum Arthropoda; class Insecta; order Diptera; family Tachinidae; genus Linnaemya; species Linnaemya tessellans. The sequence continues at coordinate 62,405,420 of OX637536.1, forward strand.
ATATAACTATATATGAATATATATATGGGTATATATATATATATATATATATATATATATATATATATATATATATATATATATATGTATATGTGTGTGTATATATATATGTATGTATGTGTATCTGAATATGTATATATATATATATATATATATATATATATATATAAATAGGGGCCTGGGTATAGAGAATGTATGTGAATTTAAGGGGGAATCAGTGTGTGAATGGCTTTAACTACTATAGGTCTAATTAGTTACTAATTTCTTAACTAAAATATAGTTAGTTTTATTGTATAGCTTAGACTTAAAACTTACAGGGTTAGATTATAGTTGAGATTGTTGCTGTTGTGTAGGGTAGTTTTAAGCGTGTGAATGATTAGATGAGTGGTGAAACGAATGAATGTGTTCAGCGGCAAGTTGAAATAGAATGTCTGGAAGAGAGAATAGGACTTTAGTATTTATATTAAACAATCGTAGATTATATAGCAAGTTAGTATCTCACTCAGCGGACATGCCTTATGGTTGGTCGGGCCAAAATTTGGAGCGAGCTGCGTATGGGAGCGGGTGATGACGTGCTTCCGTATAGGGGTTGATTTGTTTTTCCACTGGTTTATTCATCTGTTTGGTTTTTTCTTGTTTTAATTTCCTTTTTCTTTCTGAACTATTCTCTTTCTGGGGTAGGTTTATAGGGAGTACCTCTCGACCGGGATTTATGGCACCAGCCATATAAATCTCGGTTGGTCTTAGTCCCTACATTCCGAGGCGTAGGCAGACTAAGGGACAACAATGTGCTGCCCAAACACACACTTTTGGCCAATTTTGGCCGTTGGATGACCGGCACGGTGTTGAAGACACAAAATTGGCACAAAAGTTTTTTGTATTTTAGTTTTTATTGGCACACTGAATCTATGGACTTACCTGACATCCACCGGTGATGATGATGGCATTTCATCGTGATGCTTGGCTGTCCAGAAGTCCTAGCAGTGATGTCTGGATGTGCATGCATACATACATATACGGGATTTTCTGTTCAATAGTACATTCACCTACAAGGGAAGTCACATTACTATAGAACTTTCAATTTTGTTGAAGGGAAGTGGCCACAAACTTGTCTAAGTTTTTTTTTTGGTTTCATTGTTACTTATTTAGCTATAAATTAATTTTGCACAAATATTACATTACCACTTTGAAATTTTTTTCTTTATACGGAAGTGAAGCACGAGTGCCAATTGTAAGAAATGAATTCGCCGCAGATCTCATTCATGATTGGCCATTCATCAAAGTACAGGGATGCCAGATCAACAAAACTAAAACTTTAGTAAAGCTGCACCAGCGTTTTCGGTTTTAGCGAGGTGAGCATTCCCCGAAATCCCAGACACCGGGAAGCTATTAGCCCTCCCATCCTGGACCAGACGTGGAATTCCAGGAGTGGTTGGGTTTGTCGTGTGCACCCTATGAGTGGTAATGCAGTGGCTATCAGCTGTTTTGGCTGTGTTAAGTAGGCAGATGGCTTATTTGTTTTGTTGTCTCTTTTGTTTACGAAAATGAGAAGGCGGGAGTTTTTTGTTTATATGTTTGGAAAGAAAGGTAAATAGGTAGGAAGGAGTATAAAAGGGATTTTGTTTAGATGGAAAGGGCCCATTTTTGATTTCAAGTTGTGAAGATATACATTTTGTTGGAACTTTTGGTTTGGTTTTGTGTAGAATTTCAAGTTTAAGAAGATAATTAAATAAAATATATAAATTTGTGGACCAAAAAAAAAGGGAACAAATAAAGAAAAAAATAAAAATAATAATAAAGCTGAAATTTCAGATTTGAAAAAAAACAAACAAGTTACCGAAAGACAAATCAATTTGGTGAAAACAAAAAGGAACATAACCCTTTTTATATGAACACAAATAAAACAACCGAGAAACCCAAAGCCCGCTAAAAGTAAAAGAAAAAAAAAACCCCGAGAATAAAACCTCCAAAATTAAAATTAATAAACAAAGCGCAAGAACATTAACGTTGGGTATAAAAGAAAAGAAGACCTGAACCTGAAGTATAGAATCCGAAAGTGACCAAATAGGCGATCGAAGAAGAAAAGGACCACAATCAACGCGAGAGGAAGATTTTGTTGAAGCCTAAGCAAGACAGCAAGCCGAGCTGAGTAGAGATAGATCCGGGGAAGACAACATCCAAGAAATATACATCTCGTCAACAGGTATCGTGCCAATTTAGTTTATTACCCGTAGAGGACTGAAAACTGCGACGGACGACTATACGTATATGTATGTAATTTTTGTAGGATTTTTTTGTGGAGGGAAAGTTTTTCCGCGGGGCTTACTTTTTGCCGCGTTTTTAAACAAAAAGGACGTGAATAGTTGGGTGAGCTCATCGTAACGGTCGCGGTCGTGATAAGTTCCATAACCCGGAAATTCCTTAAACAATATTTTTTCGACATTGTATATATATATATATATATATATATATATATATATAGTTTTTTTTAATTTGTACCAGCGACGACGGGACGTGTAATTAGGACACGCCACGTACGGACGGACGTAACCTGATTGGATTCAGTTGATTTTTTACCCTTTTGTCGTCTCCATCTTGGAGCAATCAGTAGATTTTTGTAATTTTGTGTTTTTAAATTCAATAATTTTGATTAAAATTAAAAAGAAGAATTATTGTTAGCAATTTCTTTTGGTTTAATTTAATTTTAATAATTTTGTTTAATTTTTTTTCATATTTTGCATTCTAGTTTAAATTTTTCCTTAACTAATTTTATTATAATTTCATATATTTTGTTTTTCATTTTAATTTAAAATTTGCTTAATTAATCTTTTTTATATAAATAAATATGTATTTCATAATTGGTTGAATTTTGTAGCGTTTTAGCATGGCCTTCTAACTTAAGTTTATGCGGTAAGTAAGGGGAAAGAAAGATACCAAGGAATCGTTGTTGGGACATCCAATAAGGACCGATGTGATGTCACGGAGGAGCCGCAAGGTTCCTACGGGGAGGGTAAATTCCTGGCAGTCCAGCCGCCAGAGGGTTTCATTTGGTTTGCATGTGTAAGTGTACTGAAAGGGAGTAAGCATGTGTTTGTTTCGGGCTCTATTTCTTAAACAGAAATTATTATTTTGTGCTGAACAGCTTGCACAACAAAGCTGGTTTATATATATATATATATATATATATATATATATGTATATATATATATATATATATATATATATATATATATATATGTATATATATATATATATTTGTGTTGTAGTTTTACTAGGCTGGTTGGCAAGTTCCCACCCAAGACGGCCAGCTCTAGCCGGAGCAAAACGCCAGAAAACCAGCGCAGTCAGCAACACATATAAACATCAACACAACATGGCAGCATACACATAAAAAATATATATTATCCGCCGTATTCATAAAAAATGTTTTAGGTTTATTACAGGTTTATTTGACAAATTTCCCATTGAAATACGTCAAATAAGCGCTTAATAAACCTAAAATATTTTTTATGAATACGGCAGTATATCTTTAACATTATATACTGAATTTTCAGTAATATTTTTTAAAATATCTATAAGATATTTACATAGATGAGATGATGGTGAGTTTACATAACAACAAATTGATCTCAATGGGAACTGGTGTTTTTGTGTATTTTCGGTAAACCATATAATCTAGGCTACTGTAATATTAGTCTGAAGATTATTCTTTTCTATATCTATAATAATCATATTTCTGTAAAGTGCATCAACGATTTTATTGTTAACTTTCATTAATTTGATAGTTGAGTCGATTTAGCAAGGAATATTTTGAAGTATCTTCTATAATATTATTAATATGTATATTATAATCTTGTTTTTCAATAGCTACGGTTGCGTTAAAAACATTCATTAAATATCCTGTCACCATTTTTGGTGAAGTGTATAATTAATAGAATTTTATTCAAGAAACGAATAATGCAACATTGAAATATGGTTTCATAAAAAGCAGTGAATTATTTATTATATTATTTAATTTTCCTTTAGCAGATTACAATCCGCTGAGGTATAATCTTACAGGTACTCATATATTTAAAAGTATTTGTATTAGCACGCAATTATTTATATAACAACAACAATAATAGGCAATGACTTTATGTACATATGAAAAATACATCAAGAATTATATCGCCTAAATATTAAGTATAAGCCATAGTGATTAATGCATTCATGGGATATGAGGATTTTAGAATTGAGTAGAAGCGCCACTCAAAATGTATTTTTAATATTAGACGAATTGGCAGACAATTTTTTAATACACTACAGATTATGGCACAGTGAAAGACAACAACAACATTTTTTATTATGTATGTCATACATCAATATTATTGATGAATTTGTTTCTTGTTTACTAGTACTTCCAGAAACTTAAAACAGAACATAAAATAATTTATTTTGTATTAATAAACGAACAACTCTCTTTCAATGGGACAAGAAAAAAACCAATAGCCCGCTGTTAGTATAGAATCTATACTATAGATGAAGTTATTCTCAATTCGTATGTATTAATTTTGAGTATTTGCTCATTCCGATTTTTGCTAATTCTTTTCCAAAAAAAGTCAAGGTTTCGCTTTTATACAAGACTCTTTCCAGTTTGTTTCCTTTTGTAGTCATGTCAATTTATTTCATCCTTATAGAACGCTTTTTTTGCAATCTATGATTGGATTTTGCTTAACCTAAGATGATCGCAAAGTTTTATCTTCACTTTTTGCTGTTGGAAGTTTATTTTTTATTGAAGGTCTTTCTGATTAAAATGCTCTTGTTTTTGGACATCGTTAGGATGAACACTTTTTTTGCTCTCAAAAGCAGCATAGAAAGCAGTTGCCATACAGCGGTGGTAGCGGCGCTTGGAGGAGGAAGTCGGTGGCGGCTCGTATGTCGGATTGGGTTTGACATTGCTTTTTATTACATTTCAAAACAGTAATATATGTTTAGTATTATGTATAATACTAAACTTATACTGACATTACGTTGCACATAAGGGTATTTTACAAATCTAGCCGGACATAAACTTTTTTTATGTATGAATTTTTATTAGTCGAACTTTCTTATGTACATTGTTAATTTTATCAACGGGCTTAAGTTCGAATCTGCAAGACTGCAAACCATTTTTTATTATTTTATTAATAAATGAATTTGTTCAAATTCTATTTTTATTAATTTTAGTTAGTAGGAATATCAACTATTTAAACAATATTTTAACGAAAATTGAATATGAGAAGTTATCACATTCATATATTCTATTCAATTTTCGTTAAAATATTGGTTAAATAGTTGATATTCCTACTAACTAGCACCACTTGCAAAAGTGGAAAAATTGAACAAAGAACGCTGATGAGATGGCGTAGCGGCCTCGAAATCAGTACTGATCCGTTCTGCTGGTTTGATGATTATTGAAATATATTCTTAATACTTATTCCAATCTTAATATAAATTAATAAAAATAGAATTTGAACAAATTCATTTATTAATAAAATAATAAAAAATGGTTTGCAGTCTTGCCGATTCGAACTTAAGCCCGTTGATAAAATTAACAATTTACATAAGAAAGTTCGACTAATAAAAATTCATACATAATTTAAAACATTGCGGGGGCACGCGCACTTGTTCATTGTAAATTGACAACTAAATTCAATTACTTGAACATAAATAACAAAGAAGCTTTAGTTATCAGCAGCCGATGGCTCTGGAAAAAGCGAAAGAGATACATGGAATATTGGGAATATTAATCGTCAGGGTTGGGGAATTTCGTACTAACCAAAAATGTAATAACTTAAAAATATATGAATGTGATAACTTCTCATATTCAATTTTCGTTAAAATATTGGTTAAATAGTTGATATTCCTACTAACTAGCACCACTTGCAAAAGTGGAAATATTGAACAAAGAACGCTGATGAGATGGCGTAGCGGCCTCGAAATCAGTACTGATCCGTTCTGCTGGTTTGATGATTATTGAAAAATATTCTTAATATTCCAATCTTAATATAAGTTAATAAAAATAGAAATTGAACAAATTCATTTATTAATAAAATAATAAAAAATGGTTTGCAGTCTTGCAGATTCGAACTTAAGCCCGTTGATAAAATTAACAATAAACTTTTTTTACCCTACAAGAAATGGCTGACCAAAACTAATACACACATACAATTTGTACTAATACATATGCAACAATTTTTCGTATTACCGAACATATGACTGTCACTCTTGATGGAGACAAATATCATCAGTGACAAATGTCTATGTAGTAGTTTAACTTTAGACATTTGTTATTCCAGTTTTCATTTTATATCTGTGTCAGCCGAAGTATAATAAAAATTAAATAGTTTTTATTTTGAAATGCATATTTAATATTCAATTTAGTTAAATAATATATGTCAGTATAGTGATCTGTTCATTACTATATTTGCTATATTAAATTAAATTAACGCATAGGATTATAGTTCAACTATGTGATAAACATTTGAAATCACAAGGGAAAGTCAACACCAGTTATCAAAAAATCTGGTTGCAACAGGAAACGTTGGGTGAAGAGCAGGAAATCTTTAATTCCAACAAGTTGGAAGCAATTGTAAGTATCTAAAAATCTTCCTTGTTTTCAATTTGTACTGAAATATTTGATATTTACTAGGTCGCATCAAAAACACGGATGATGGAACATTACAACAAAACAGTGGATAGAAGCTTACATGATTTTTAATTTGGTATGTACATAAATAAATATGTATGGAATATTTTTTTTAAATATTTAATAAAAATAAAGAATTGAATTGGAATAAAATAAAGGTGTTTTATTTCATAAATTTGAAAGGTATCAATTTCATGGGTGACTATCACCAGTGCCACTATATTCTATCATGGGTGACTGTCACCAGTGCCACTATATTCTATCATGAGTGACTGTCACCAGTGCCAGCATATTCTATCATGGGTGATTGTCAGCAGTGCCAACATACCCTATCACCAGTGCCATACATTTATATATAGTAATAACATTAGAGTGAGTAGTTCGGATATATGTTTTGTGGGCGATAAAATTCATAGGTTAGAGAGGAATGCAAAATCACACGTACACAAAGGTTTCTATCACTTTTCTCACATTGGCCTTAATAAAGTGATAGAAACTTTGTTCTACGTGCTGATAGAAACGTCTTCACTAGTGACAGGCATATTACCGGTAAAATGACCGACACTGTTCTTGTAGGGTATTTTTTATACATCTTCTAAAAAGTTATTGGGTGCTACTAAATTGATGAAAGTTGACAGAAACATGTGTTATGGCCATAGGCTGAGCTTGCAAATAAGACTAATCGGACCAAGGGGAAAATAGTTTTCCTTAGAAGAATTAACCCTACCTCTGAAAAATAAAATTTTATGTTAAGTTTTCCCATACTTTTGTTTGGAAAAAGGAGCTGTTAACGTCGGCAACAGTTCAAAAACCTAAACGTGCACCGAGGAGATCGTCCATGCCCCCTTTTGTGGGCGGTGACATACTATTTGCAAAAATAATGTAAATATTAAAAGGAATGCATTACTTATGTGTGAATACCATAAAAATTAAATTTTTGAGCTTTTATAGGAAGGGGGGTATCCCTCCAAACCCCCTCCACAAAACGTCTCTGCCAAAAAAAAATTTTTTTTTGCTAATTTCAATAAACTATTCAATTTAAGCTTTTATGTCAATATTAATAAAAATACATATTTGTATTTTATTACTTTATTGTATTAAGTTTATCTTAAAATAATTACTTTATTCATAGTAATAACTTCTATTTAGCATTAAGATTGATGAGTGGCATGGTTCTTCTTCGTCTGTTTCTTCAAAGACCTATTGCGAATCTAAATCCTCTTTAGAGTCTTGTACGGGTGGAACTAAAAACTGAAATTTCTCTTCAACGGGCGTTGCATTAGATTCCTGTAATATTTGGAATAACTCTAACCTTGTATAAACTTTTTCCATTTTACTCTGGAAGCTTCAAAAAGGTTCTGACAATAATTTTGTGCAATAGCCACAATATATAGCAAAAAACTGAGTACCAGCAGATTTGTTTATTTTTTATATATTTATGATTTTGTTTTTAATAATAATAAAAAAGTCTTGATATTTTTTTTTACAAAAAATTTAACAAAAAAAAATATTTTTTTTTTAATTTCGAACAAATTTTCTTTTCACAAAAATTTAAAATAAAATTTTTCTAAAAATTGATATAAGCAGCTGATAATATAGCCCTTCGCAGAGAAAAAATATATATACATATATATAAAATCTTTATTCGCTTAGCCACAAACAATATATTCGCCCCTATTATGAGTGAGGACATTCACACAGTATAAAGACGACAGGAAACAAATGGTAGATTGACATTTGCTTTCAATATTATATGTCCTGGAGAATTCTAAGAAATTGACAAAAATAATTAATTGTTATCGATAACTTGTGGACAAGTGATAATTTTTTACTGTCGAGTTGATGTGACGTCGACGTCGCCATTCATAATATGGTCTATTGTAAATGTCTCAAAATCGTAAAAATTCAGTTAAGGCGCATGCCATTTACTCAACTTTACTGACTTTAACTGCGTTGCAAAGCGAAAAATTTCAAGAAAAAGCGTTGAAAATTGACTGTACGGTGCAAAATTTTGTTGTCTGTCGAGCTGCGTACTTAAACTGTTACATGTCTTATTTTTAAGTTTTAGCCTAATGTCCGGCCACGTCAAATACCCCTATGTGCGTTGGCTAACAATTTTCGCTTCTCCTTGAGCCGGCTAATGAGGGGAAAGATGAGAAGATAGGGAATTTTTTGAAGCTATTTCAACCTTTTTTACTTCGCCGACTAATTTTTTTGCTACAGGACCGACGAAGGAGGGCGCTGTCACTCTTCTTTTAGTACATGATAGTGTCAGTCGCTGAGAATTATGTTCAGTGACCAGTGCTATGCCTTCATCATTGAAACAGGCTGGCAATAACTAACAGAACCATGCACTAATGCTGATCAGAAGAATTTAATACAATATTTTATAACTCAGCGCGGGGTCGAACTCAGGACCCTCCGCTTCATAGTCTCGTGTTCTACTACTTTATCCAATACCTCCATTACCCATTATATGTAACTAAACTTAAACTTAAAGAACGTTTTAGGATCTTCAACAAGGTTGCGCTTAACGACAATGATGTAATCATTGTAAAGTTGAGTGTTCAGAAGATTGTATTCTGCACGAAGAACTGAATACTTAGAGTAGAAAAAGTTGATCCATATTGTTTAAACTTTTTGAAGTATTTATTTTTTAAGTTTTTTAGAGTGGAAAGTTGCTTGGAGTTCCAGGGTGGGCCAGAATTGTTTCGTGGTACATACTTAGGGATGCATTCATCCATATATTCCAAAATAGTTTTATAAAAAGAATTAACCATAACATCAATTGAAAATGACTTTCCTTTAGTAGTTGACAGCAATTGAAGCCAATTTGTATTTACCACATGATTATTAAGATCATTACAATTAGCTCTATGGTAACAGAAAACTTGTTCTTTAAGATCATTATAATTAGCTCTGTGGTAACAGAAAACTTGTTCTTTATGAACAGAGTTTCAAGTTGGAAAAATAGTAGGTACACTGAGAAAATTAAATCGTAAAATCAAAGAAAATACACTTTGTTGCAAAGACTTTTATTGGTCAGATTGTGCCCAAAGACAAAACATCTTTACCGGAAAGGCGCAAAGATCTTTAGATTCCCATGAAATATATACTTAAAATCAAAGACTTAAAATGTTGTGGCAAGGATGTACGTCTTTGGAAACACATGAAAAAAGTCCTTAAACTAAGGAAAAAGTATTTTGGCACAAAGACTTTCATTCGTTAGTCTTAAGACTTAAATTTTTGATTTTAAGTACAATTTTCATTGTAACAAAGATGTAATTTAAACATTATTACAAAGAAACGCAATTAAATTCAACGAAATAATTCTTTGAAATACTAAAGACTGATATGTAGAAATAAAGGCAATTTTCTTTGAAATCTGCTATATCAATTTATATTGATTAGATTTTATTTATTAAATTTATGTGTTAATTTTTTTTTTATTAAAAATAATTTTAAAATAAATATTTTTAGTAGTTTAAAAAGAAATAATAATTATAAAATGTTTTAAAAAATTAAAATTTTTCTGCAAAATTAAATATTTAATGAAACAAAACGCAGCATTTTTATAAAATTTTTTTATTTCAGTTTAATGTAATAAAAAATAGTTCATATACAGCATAACTTTACTTAATTAATTAAAATCTAACAACTTTTTCACACGATGAGTTTAATATTAACTCCTGACGTGGGTATCTGAATAATTCAATATTTTTAATATGAAAAGAGCTATATGCATTTATAATTTTGTGTGCCTGAAATTTTTCCAAAAATACTGTATTCTTTTCTTGAACCACCAAAAATAAATTGTTCTGAGTTTCATAAAATATTAATAAAATTTTCATAATAATATCGTTTTCACACTTTACATAAAAATTTTGCTCAAATAAAGCTCCGTTATATGTTACACTTTTAACTTTGAAGCCTCTTAATAAAACAGTCGTTAGATTTGTATAAAAATCGTACTGTGATAAATCACATTCTGATATTGATTTGAAATTACAAGCATCATTTTCAAAAAAATTTTGTTCTATTAGGTTACTAGAAAATTGTAGGATGTGTTTAATGGCTAAGGTGTAAGGTAAATTTACTCTGGAACTTGAGACATGGCTTTGTCGCTTTGATATTTGGTGTATTTTTAATTTTTATAGTACAATCATCAAAGTCATCAATATTAAATATTATTAAAAATTTATAAACAGGATCATTACCATCAATCAAATCGCCAATCAAAAGTAAAATCACATTTAGGAAAGTTTTCATTTCAGAAGCGTTCATTTTAAAATTACAAGTTTGTATTTGGTTTTTTGTTATCGGTGCACTAATACTACCCACAAGAACAGGCCCATAATGAAACATTTGCTTTCTAAAATTAAACGCATCTAAAGTTAGGATTTTTTTTTCGAAAATAAAATAATTTATTTACACCAAGGTAAATATCATGCATAATGTCACATGCCTTATTATCTGTAACATGGAAATAACATAAACTATTCCAAACTGAATTTTCTTTAACAGCTGAACTTTTATCTGTAGTTGTGCATTCTTTAGAATACATGTTTTTGTCGCGAATACAGTCAATTTTTTCAGTATAATCATTTTGGCATTCCATTTTGGTTCTGGTGCAAATTCTACAATATCTATGACTGTTAAAACTTTTGGTATAGCCCAAAACTTCGTTGAGACCAAGATTATCTCCTAAGATTTGAGCCAATAAAAAATAAATTTTTATTTGCTCATTCTCATAGCATATATCTATACCATTTTCAGTCAGATCTTGAAAAACTTCTTTTTTTTTTTTGGTTGCCAAAATTTTTGAAATCTTCAGAATTGACGAAACCGGCAACAAATATATTATTCAAATGTGATAAGTGATGCTGAGCAATAATAGGAATTGTGTAGTAAATGCCACAAATCGATTGTGGATGAGAGCCAAGTGCATCGTTTACTTGGAACGAATCGAAATAGATAAAAATTGGAAAAATTATTTTGTTTTGATAAACATTAATTAGTGATTTCCAAAATTCGCCTTTGATGAAGTGATATTTTTTATTGGATAAATTTATGTTGTTGATATTTTCAAACGTGTTTCTTAATACACCAGGGGACTCAAAAAATGATTTTATTTGAAATTTTATGTCACATAGAGATCCGTTTACTGTATTTTCTTTGATAGTTGGGTAGCCATTAATAAAAACCTCATCTAGCTGACAACTAATAGAAAAGAGTTGCGGCTGTTTGTATATATTTTGTAATTGCAAATATTTCAAAAGTTTAAATTCAGTATCAATATTTCTAAATATATCTTCAGCATATGCATTAAGCTCATCGAAAGCCTTTCGTTTTTCGGGCATAATAAAACGAGTAAATTGCTTGTATGAGTCTAAAAGTGGAGCAATAACAGAATCTTTTACATATTTCAATATTTCTGGAATATTTTTTCTAACAATGTTTGATTTAGCATGAAAGCTTAAAACAAATTTTATAATGTTTTTTTCAATATTTTTTTTTTAAGTAAACTAAATTGATGTTATTATCCATAGAAATATTTATTGTATTTTGTGAACAATGTGGTAATTCGCTTTTTTGTTTGGAGGTGGTTCAATGGCAACAGCATCATTAGTTTGATTTATGACAATGCAATTGTGCTTTTCAATATGTTTCTTAAACTTAAAAAAATTTTGAAATCTTTGTTGACATAACTTATACTTGCATTGATATTGAAAGGTATTTGGTGTTTTGTGATACGATTTTAAATGAGAAAGAAAATTTTCTGAACATTGGTAAGAATTTTGACATATAAAGCAAATATGCATGGATTTCGGTGACAACATGTTGTTTTTATTCATTTTCTGAGTTTATTTATAAATGTTCCTATTTTTGCAATTTTTTCATTTGAAGGAATTTCATATATATACTCCTGCAAAAAAATCCACACATATTTACTTTTTGCTGAATATTCTAAGTTGAACACAAAACAGCATTTAATAACTAAGTCGATAGCGCTTATCAATGTTGGAACTTTATATCTATTGCCGTCTAAATAAATGTAAAATTCATTTAAATTTTCAATTGTGTCGCCTATGGCTATTATTTTAGGTTGTACTCTTACTTTTTCATAAATTGCGACTTCCCGTAATTCGTCCAGTTTTTGTTGTATGTTGTTGATGTTATTTAAATGGGTGATCATGTCGTGTTGTGCATCGGAAATTGATGGCTTGCATGTATTGCTCAAACGTGGAGGCAAAATAACAGCATGAAGCAAATAAAAGAGATAAAAATGAATTGAATCTGCAAAAAAAATATAAAAATAAAAATTATTTAAAATGTCTATTGGTTTTTAAAAACTATGCAGAATATCGGTTTGCTTGCGTACGCACCTGTTTGCATATTTTTTTCCATCATTTTTTCAAAGTAATTTAAATTTAGCTTATCCTTTATGTGTGTAGGGAATATGAGAACACACATATCTGCTTCAAGTTGAGCTATTTTATTGAAAATATTATTTTCCTTGCTAGGGAAAAGCCAGGCAAAATCTACATTGATAAGGTCGCAACCAATGGGATCCTTATACCTTGGCCAATTGTTAAAAATAGTGCTGAGCAGTGATGTTAACCGTACGGTAATTGCCTTATTGTGCGGTAATCTAGCCCTCCGAACGGTAAGCAGGTAATTGCTATATTTGTGTGGTAATTTTAAGTTTTACTTTTTAATTGTTAGACCCCAAACATTTTTTTCATAATGTGTCTACAAGGGCGAATTCATAACTGTGTTAATAGATCAGTTTTGTGATAGCCCAAATATAAATTCTTCCTTGCAAATTCTCTTGCGACTACATATTTCTCAGTAAAAACATCAAAAAAAGTACGTTTTCATTACAACTTTGCAATATAATGCCAATTGTAGTTAAATTATATACGTTTCTTATTATTAATTTTGTACCAGACTTTGCGTACGGTAGTTTTACTTAAAAAACGGTAACTTTTTTAGAGCTGTACGGAAATCGAAATAAAAAAGTTAACATCACTGGTGCTGAGGTTTTCTCTTTGTTCCTTCATTCGGAGTTCGCGCGTTTCTTTCCATATGTCGAGGAGATTGGATGGCTGATTATGAATTAAAAAATTTTTTTTGTTGATCAACTCTACAGAATTGCATTCATCTTGCACTCCATCATCAGTCTCAAGCCTAATCTTTTTTGTTGACGTTTTTAATGGCTTTCGCTTGTACATGGAATTGAAGTACCTGTCAAATATTTTGCCGGATGGTTTTTTTTTATTTTGCCTGGGTATATAGTAAGTTGATTCAACTTCAGTTGGAAATAATGCCACTGTGGACTTGGAAACCATTAGCATGTGCCTCGGCTGCATTTTGATATTTTTGAGTATGAAGTAATCGACAATAATTCGTGAAATTGCCGACTGATCTTGTTCGTTTAGGTGGATTTTTGATTCATATTTTTGTAGCACATCTTGTCCAGCAACTGATGTTGAAAGTACTTCTTTTAAGTTAAATGTTGACTCACAATCATTTTGCAACCAATCAGAAATTGTTGTGCTGCTATTTGTCACTGTTTTGTCGCTACCGCAGCAAGATATTGCATCAAACTGAAGAAAAACAGAAACAGAAAAAAATTATTATTACGCCACGATAGTTAACAAACAAATAATTGATAAACTACCACCCTATACTTACATTATTTTGTAAACGCCTCTTTTTCAAGTGGTAGCGAAATATAATTTTGCGGTTTATGTCACATCGGTTTATAAAAATTTCATTAATGTCACAGGATCGCATCATTTTTAATACATTGATCGTAGAAATACCGCTTTCCGAAAAAATTTTGATTCCTTCATCATCGATGCCCCACTCACGGAGTAAACTTTCAAGTTCAGCTTCCATTTCTAAAAACTAATTAAATATCATGTAAAGGTAAAATAAATCTTAAAATTTTAGGTATGTTTCTTAGTATTTTTCCTTTGAAAACGAAAACAATAACAACAATATGATGCTACTGCGTAATGCTATTAAAAACACAAATAAAAAAAGATCAGAAAGCAAATATAAGAATTCACATGAAATAGCATCAAATAGTCTAAGCCTTCAAAAAAACAAATATTGATAAAATGCGTGTGACCAAATATTTTCATATAATTAGAAAAAAACAACACTTTACTTAATATGTAACTTTTTTAATTAACTTACCTCAAGCGCTGCCACGACGATTGAGCGTTCATATCGACTGACTTACAATTAATGACAACCACGAACACAATTCTTTTTATTTTTTACATATATTGTACTCAATCGGCTACACTTGTTTCGTTATGCATTCGTAAACAAATTTAACTTTGAAGACTAAATTCTTTAAAGATACAGACTTTATCTTTATTTTTTTTTAACCGCTCTTGTTTACCGTTGCAAGCAAACATGTGTGAACAAGCAAACATCTTCACTTATGCATTGAAGACAAAATTCTTTGTAGCAAGGATGCTTAGCTTTAAAAAAACAAAGAAAAGTCTTTAATTTTAAATACGTTTTTCAATCCCTTATTAGCAAAGAAATTAATCGTTGTAGCAAATATTTTATCTTTACGGAAAAGATAATTTCTTTGATTAAGCTTCAAAGAATTTTAGTCGTTTGTGTTGAAGACGCAGCATTTGCTTGCTTAAAGAATAAATCATTGATGCAAGGATTTTTTCCTTCTAACAAAGATATTTTCGTTACAATTTTACAAAGACGTTTTTTCTTTGATTTTAAAGCTTTTAATTTTCTCAGTGTACGTTGCAGCTTATTTCAATTGTGGGATGGTAACGGTCTTCAGGCATACTAACGGGATAAGCTCGGCTTACAATGCTCATTAACAAATACCTAGTCCAAAATTTTTCCATAAAAATTAAAAGTTCCACTAATTTGATGCAAATATAAATCTGATAAACTGTACGGGTAGGTATATAAAAATTATGTTCAGGTGAAAGTTTCCATGTGAAGCTAGGTAGATTAAAATCGCCAAATCTGCCTAAGAAAAGTTTATAGAAATCGGATGGCTCTTCCATCATACTCTACGAGATTAGCTGAAATTAATCTTCCTACTTTAAAGAGCCGGAGAACAATGCTCAACACCTCTTTTATGGTAAATCTTATCACGTGAGTGAAGATTCCTTCATGGCTATAAAAATTCGCTTATGAACGAATTTTAAACCGAACCATGATTTTCAAAATGAATTTGCACAATTTAGATGCGTAGCTCAGGCGTCAGTCTATTCACGTCGGTATACCAAATCAAATTATATATTAGTCACTTGGCTGGAGTCGGACTTTGCTACATATGGATAAAGATGTAGCCCAGAGCAACAAATTATACTAGAATGAGCTGTAAGATAAGATCAATAGCAAGAGCTCGATAGAATCTTTTATTAACATTTGAATCAAGCTTTATTCAGTTGTTAAACGATTTATGTTCTTAAATGACACCTTAGAAGTCTGGATTTTAACAGCTGATGACCTTGCCCACTAACTGTCTTATTCATAACGCTTATGCGTATAATATTTGTATACAAAGAAAAATTGTTCAGCGAATACTTTTAAATTAAGCACAATCCTACTTTAACCTCGAGTTAAATGATTACTTTTTTTGTATAATGTTCCACTTCAAAATTGTCTGTTAATATAGCACAAATCGATTCAACTTATCTTTTATGCACCTCATGGTTCATTTCATACGATGAAAACTATCGTTACGATGAAAACTATCGTTACATTATATAACAAAACAAGTAAAAGTGCAATATTCGGCTGTGCCGAATCCTAAATACCCTTCACAGCTGTCATTCTTTTCGTTTAAATTGTTCGGCTAGGAAGCTAAATGTTTAGATTTTCTTATTTCTAATACCGCTGAACGTCTTTCAAATATATTATATATGTTTAATTTACAAAGAGAAAAAAATCTGTTTCATGTACCCCACAAAGATCTAATTGTCCAACAGTAGAATCGTCTTTTAGATCTTTTTGGTTTTCAATACCAATATATTTCTTCCTGATATATAAAGTAGGTACATTCATCATAAAAAACAAAAATAGCAAATTATATGGCTAATTTAATGAATCAGAAAATGTAGATTTTCCAAACCTGGAACCGAATTTTTAGTTTTTAAAATGCTTAATACCAATTTAATTCTTAGCGAAACATAAAATATGTTTAATTCACCGAAAAATTCCAAAATTGCGAATTTATGTGGGTACAAAATGTATGTTCCAAAAAATGTTGCTTTTCCAACACTGGAACCGAATTTTTTATTTTTTGATATTAATTTAATTTCTTCTGAAATATAAAATAAGTTTAATTCACTAAAAACACAAAATTTGGAATCTTTGTGGGTACTTTTATGTAATAAAAATATTTCGATTTTCAAACTCTGGAAGCGAATTTTTATTTTTTACCAATGCAATTCTTAGTGAGGTGCAACGTTGTTTTAAAATTTTTTAACTTTTTGGTCACTTTCATGTACCACAAAATATATCATTTGTCCAACCCTGGAGTGGAAAATTTAATTTTTTAAAATTTGAATACCAATTTTGTTCTTATTGAATTATAAAACAGTTTTAATTAGCAAATATTGCAAATATTAAATAGTTATCTTTAAGAAAAACTTAATATTTGTAATCATTTTGGTCACTTTCATGTACTACAAAATATTGTAGTTATCCAACTCTGGAATCTAAATATTGATTTTTATACCCTTCACAAAAAAGTGAAAGGGTATATATAGGTTTGTCATTCCGTGTGTAATTTTTTCGATATGCACATGGGACCCCATAAAGTATATATATTCTGGATCCTTATGGATAGCGATGACGATTAAGCGATGTCCATCTGTCTGTACGTCAAATCGGTTTTCCCATGCCCCCAGAAGAGCTAGAGACTTTGTTCTTGAACCGTTGGATTGGAAATGAACTTAAATAGAGTGCGGAAAGATCCGAAGTATGGTTCCAGAGCTGGGAAGCTTACACCTATTTCTCGACACAAAATTTATACCAAAAATCAATTTTTTTTAATGTTTGTAAATTAAACCTATGTCGTGCTTTGTGAAGCCTCAGTAGTCTATTAAAAACTAAAAATATTAAAATTTTTTTCCAGGGATGGGAAATAAAAAATTTTTTTTTGGCAATTCCGTATATTGTAGTACATGTAGTAATTAAAATTGTTAAAAATTTCAAGTTATTCTTTAACAAACCCTCTTTATTCCACAACGTCATTGCTTATTTGGTTACTTTTATGTATAAAAAAATTTCAAATTCCCAACCCTGGAAGCGAAATTTAAATTTTTTTTAAATTTTCTTTTTCAATGCAAATCTTTATGAGGTATAAAGTAGTTTTGTTTAAGAAAAAGTAAAATTGTTTAACCATTTTAGTTATAACATGTACTACAACATATTGCATGTGCCATGAAATGCTTTCATTTCCCCAACCCTGCAAGTGAAATTTAAATTTTTTTTTATACCCTTCACAAAAAAGTGAAAGGGTATATATAGGTTTGTCATTCTGTATGTAATTTCTTCGATATTCACATGGGACCCCATAAAGTATATATATTCTGGGTCCTTATGAACAGCGACGACGATTGACTTTTTTTCCCAAGCCTCCAGAAGAGCTAGAGACTTAGTTCTTGGACCGTTGGATTGGAAATGAACTTAAATAGAGTTCTATTGAAATTCAGAAAGATCCGAAGTACGGTTCCAGAGCTGGGAAGCTTACACCTATTTCTCGACGCAAAATTTATACCAAAAATCAATTTTTTTAATGTTCGTAAATTAAACCTATTTCGTGCTTTGTGAAGCCTCAGTGGTCTATTAAAAACTAAAATAAATAAATTTATTTTCCAGGGATGGGAAATGCAATTTTTTTTGGCCTATTCCGTATATTGTAGTAAATGTAGTAACTAAAATTGTTAAAAATGTAAAGTTTTTCTTAAACAAAACCTCTTTATACATCATGAAGATTTCCATTGGTCAAAAAAAAATTTTTTTAAATTAAAATTTCGTTTCCAGGGGTGGGAAATTGGAATTTCTTTTATACATAAAAGTAACCAAAAAGACGATTGACGTTGTTTTTTTCTTTTGCTCACTAAAACTATTTTATATTTTAGAAAGAACAAAATTGGTATTAAAACTTGAAAATAAAAAATAAAATTTCGAATCCAGGGTTGGACAAGCGCAATATGTTATTGTACATGAAAGAGACCAAAATGGTTAAAAATTTAAAATTTTTCTTAACAAAAAATTACTTTATACCTCATGAAGCTTTGCGCTGATTAAAAAAAACAAACAAATTAAAATTTCGCTTCCAGGGTTGGGAAAATTAAAGTTTTTTTTGGCACATTCAGTATTTTGTGGTACATGTAAGAACTAAAATTGTTCAAAATGTTAAGTTTTTCTTAAATAAAACCTATTTATACATCATGAAGATTTGCATTGGTCGAAAAAAATTTTTTTAGTTAAAATTTCGTCGCCAGGGTTGGGAAATTGGATTTTTTTTATACATAGAAGTATCCAAAGAGGCAATTGACGTTTTTTTTTGTTAACTAAATCTATTTTATATTTTAGGAAGAACAAAATTGGTATCAGAAATTAAAAAAATCAAAATTTCGAATCCAGGGTTGGACAAGTGCAATATTTTATAGTTCATGAAGGTGACTAAAATGGTTCAAAATTGTAAATTTTTCTTAAATAAAACTACTTAATACCTCATGAAGAGTTGCATTGGTAAAAAAAACAAACAAAAATTTAAAATTTCACTTCCAGGGTTGGGAAATTGAAAGTTTTTTTGGTACATGCAATATATTGTTGTACATGAAAGTGACCAAAATGTTTGCAAATTTTAAGTTTTTTTCAAAATAAAACGACTTTATACCTAATGAAGACTAGCATTGGTAAAAAAAATTTTAATTTCGCTTCCAGGGATGGGAAATTTAAATTTTTTATACATAAAAGTAACCAAAAGGGCAACTAACGTCGTTTTTTTACTAATTAAAGCTATTTGTTGGAAAATAAAAATTGGTATAAGAAATTAAAAAAAAATCAAAATTTAGATTCCAGAGTTGGATAACTGCAATATTTTGTAGTACATGAAAGTGACCAAGATGGTTACAAATATTAATTTTTTCTTAAATTAAACTATTTCATGCCTCATTAAGAGTTGCATTGGTAAAAAAACAAAAAAAAATTTAAATTTCGCTTTCAGAGTTGGGAAATTGATATATGTATTAAAACCTTAAAAAATCAAAATTTCGTCTCCAGGGCTGGACAAATGAAATATTTTATGGTACACGAAAGTGACCAAAAAGTTTAAAAATTTTAATATTTTTGTCAAGTAAAGATATGTTTTTTTCTTACTAAAATTCATTGGTAAAAAAAAAGTTCGCTTCCAGAGTTGAAAAATCGAAATATTTTTGGTACATAACAATACCCACATAAATTCAAAATTTTCTGTTTTTAGTGAATTAGACCTATTTTATATATCAGAAAAAATTAAAATTTCGGTTCCAGGGTTGAAAAATCGAAATTTTTTGATACATAAAAGTTCCCAATTTTGGTTTTTTTCAGTGACTTAAACCTATTTTATACTTCGCTAAGAATTAAATTGGTATTAAAAATTTGAAAAACTAAAAATTCGGTTCCAGGGTTGGAAAATCGAAATTTTTTAGTACATAAAATTAGCCATATAAGTTCCTAATTTTGGCTTTTTGTGGATGATATCTTTTTTATACTTCGGGAAGAGTTAAATTGGTATTAAAAACCAAAAATTAAAAATCCTATTTCAGGGTTGGAATATCGACATTTTCTGATTCATAAAAGTATCCATGTTATTTGTTATTTTTGATTCCTATGATGAATTATACCTACTTTATATATCAGGAAGAAATAAATTGAAATTAAAAACCAAAAAATAAAAGAAAAAGCAAAAGAATGACATCTCTGAAGGGTATTTAAGATTCGGCACAGCCGAATATAGCACTTTTACTTGTTTATTTTACCAATGCAACTTTTTATGAGTTATAAAATAGTTTTATTTAAGACGAATTTAAAACTTTACCATAAAATATTGCACTTGTCCAACCCTGGATTCGAAATTTTGATTTTGTTTTTAATTTTTGATACTAATTTTGTTCTTCCTAAGTTATAAGACAGTTTTAGTTAGCAAAAAAAAAAAAACAAAATCAGTGGCCTGTTTGACAAACTTCACGTATAAAAATATTAAATTTCCCGCCCCTGGAACCAAAATTTGAATTAAAATTTATTTTTTTGCCAATGCAAATCTTCATGACGTATAAAGAGGTTTTGTTAAAGAAAAACTTGAAATTTTTAACAATTTTAGTCACTACATGTACTACAAAATACGGAATGGGCAGAAAAAAAATGTTTAATATCCCATCCCTGGAAAAATTTTTTTGATATTTTTTTAATAGACCATTGAGGCTTCCAAAAGCACGAAATAGGTTTAATTTACAAACATTAAAAAAAAATAATTGATTTTTGGTATAAATTTTGCGTGGAGAAATAGGTGTAAGCTTCCCAGCTCTGGAACCGCACTTCGGATTTCAATACCACTCTATTTAAATTCATTTCCGGTCCCACGGTCCAATAACGAAATCTCTAGCTCTTCTGAGGGCTTGGGAAACCCGATTTCACGTACAGACAGACTTACATCGCTCAATCGTCATCGCTATTCATAAGGATCCAGAATATATGTACTTTATGGGGTCCCATGTGAATATCGAAGAAATTACACACGGAATGACAAACCTATATATACCCCTTCACTTTTTTGTGAAGGGTATAAAAATATGTATGGGAAACGTAACGTAGAGTAACGAAAAAATACATTCTTTCGAATTTCTTTGTTCTCGATATCTTACGAACACATCAACCGATTTTGACCTGGTTGGTGGCTATTGCGTGGTTTTTAAACGTCAAGAGCTGATTTGTTCAATCGATCCACAAAGTTGTTTAAAAGTAAAAAAAGAAACGCTTTCAAAAATTCTCTTAGTTTTTTTAAGACCGATTTCATTTGGTAGATCAGAGGAGGATCAGGTTGCGTCTCAGCTTCGTCATAAATGCTTAAAACTGTTATTTTTAAGGAACGTAGGCTTAAGTAAAATAACTTTTAAATTTTTATACTCTTTTTGCATATAATAACGCCCACTAACTGGGGCGGGGTCCAAAAATTTATTTATTTTTATTTTATGGCTCCAAGTTTAACGCGACTTTCTTTGACATAAAAATATACCATTTTCTTAACAATATTACAAAAAAATTATATTGTTTTTTAGAGGTTGGTTTAGTTCTTCTATGGGGAACTTTTTCCTTTCGGCCCGATTCAGCCCATCTACAAACGTCACCTGTCCTATCCTTCAAGATATATTTATATCAAGTTTCAATGGTCTGGCTCTTTTCGCTTAGACTAAATCGAGATTTTCACAGACAGACGGACGGACACGGCTAAATCGTCTTAGATTGCATCACTGATCACGAATATATCGCTCATTTGCTGCAAGAACGGCATAACTCAAAATTCGCGATTTTTGGGTTAATAATACAGAAATATTGGCAATATCATGTTCTATATTGAGTAAAATACTCGATTTGATATCTTGTATACAGAACGTGTGAGACGAGTATATGCCGTTATTTCTATTGCTATGTTTGCTCTTCTTTTACTCACAACAACGACACATCGTTAGTTACGCCACAGTCGTTAAGGTGTGAACATCGTTTTATTTTCGGAAAGAGCGACATAATTTGCGTTGTGCCTTTATAAGTGGAAAGGTAAAATGTGTTTTATGTAGTAAAAATTTTTATATACTGCCACATTTTGTGTTATGACTGTTTTGTTGAAAAAAATCATCTGATTATAAAAAGTTGTTTTCACATTAAGAATGACACATTTTAGTTTACTACACTACTTTCAATGAACTTTAGCAGCAATAGCGTCATAACTCAAAGTATAAACAGTTTTCCATCTGAAAACAATTATAAAAATTGTTTACTCTACTTTTTTCTATACGGATATATTAAATATAAGTTGATTTACAAGATGATATCAAAATATTTACATATATTCATGTTTCTTCAGAGCTATAGTCAATTGAAAACTTAAAACGCATTTATCTAAAAATCGAAAATTTTGAGTTATGCCGTTTTTGCAGCAAATGAGCGATATATACTCTATGGGTTCTCAGATGGATATTTCGCTACGTTACACACGGAATGATAAAATGAATATACCCTTCAATTCTCTTTTAGAATTTTTTGTTTTGAATATTGAAAATTTTTGCATAAGCCAAGAGGTTTTGTATTACATTTTTAGGTGGAGGTCTACTGAGGATTTGTTGTGAGAGCCAATTAAAAGTAGGGATATAGAAAAAGTAAACAAATCGTCTGTTCTTAATACTAAATAGATAACCCGTTATCTTATCACAACTTTGGTAATTAATTAATAATTACTGAAGAAAAAATTTATGATATTAATCCCAATTCAAACAAACAGGACCAAAAAGCAAATAATCAATATAAATAAATTTATACAAAAGAGAAATACAACAAACGATTTGGGTTCGCATTTGCTTCAAATTAAAATAGAATTGAAGGGGAAATTCCTCAAGTTTTTGCTAAACAAAGAATTCCAAAGAAAACCAACATTTGTGTAAAATTCTAAAGATGAATGTTAATTACATATATCTATTGGCATAAAGAAAGAAAAGAAAATTTATATATCGTTACTTTAATATAGAAAGACTCTAAGTCAATTTTATTTCAAATCACTTTATTGCATATTTTGATAGACAATCCTCTAATACATCTATGACAAAAAAATTGATTCGATCCTACCAAAAATAACAAAGATACAGGCGGTATAAAAAAGCCCTAAGTCATTTGAGTATTTTTTTACAAAACAAAAGCCCTAACTCATTACTTGAAATGAACTTAAGCATACTGAGGAAAGTAACAGCCATACCTAAATATATAAAGCTTTATCTAGGTACTAGTTTTACTCCCTATCAGGAGGTTTGCAGGCTCTATTCAGAAGAATGCAGTTGGGATAAAGAAAACCTAGATATAAAATTATCATATCCTATTTTTTAAGAGGTGTTAGTCCAGGAAGTGCGATAAGGACATTACTCCAATGTGTTTATATAAAGAAAGTATTCCAATATATATAAAAAATGGGAACACTTACAATATCTAAAAAAGTTCACTCCTTCCGATTGTCATAGTTTTTATGATACTTTACCCCTCAGCTTGTTACTACAATATACATTTCTCCTTTATACTTACTATATTTATTGTTTTCAATTAATAAAACCGTGTTATATCAGGGTTTTTAACTTATAACAAAAAGCTCTAACTCGCAAAAAGTTTGAATATATTGATTCATAAAAAACTTAGGACAGCGAATGATTTTTAATACGTGTAATATTCATGCAATCGAATTTTTATTCTTTCTACTAGAAAGGAAAATATAAATGCACATACATACACACATACTTTTAAAGGGCTTTCACACACGAGTACAATTTTTGAACCTGCGTGATCGTGAGGGCCTTAAATCTTGCCGTGAGTGAGAGAGCGTGAAAAAAATAAGTTTTGGGATCGCGCGTGATCATGAGCATATTTTTCCTCACGTGCACATCTTTATTGCTAATGCGAAAATTAATTCGAAGTAGCCAACACTCTTTATATCCACTATAAATCAACAATATGCAGCGAACTGTTCTAAACAGTTTGAATTAAAATTTTTGAAATAGTACATATTATTTAATTATTTATTAAAATCACAATTTATGGTATTGTTTAAGCGTTAAGGTTTGTTTATATATTTTTTATTTCTTTCGATATTTTGCCAACAACATATTATCTTCTTAACGATAGTATATGTATATCTTTGCCAAATATTTGTCAATATCAAAGTCAACTGTCCTAGTAAATGACATGACAAATACCTGCAGCAAAACAAAGTCAGAAGTGAGTCGGAAGGATTTTCACTACGTTTCCTTTAGGGTATAAGTATACCAGTTACGTCTACATATGGAATGCATTGGGTCGGTTCTAGAGGGTAGGGATAGTGTTGAGAGGACAGTTGAAGAAAGATGAGAAGACCTGATTCAAATTAGCCGGCGAGATAAAAGGTTAAAATAGCTAAAAAAATTGTTTATCTCTTCATCTTTCTTATTCTGTCCTCTTAATACTACCCTCTTCTTTCTAGTTCCGGGGCAACGAACTGCGTACGTATGTAATGTGTGAGTATTTTGCAAAAGCAACAACGGTAGAAATGAAATAGATAAATATGTCTCAGAAATTAGCATACTCTATAAATCTAATCAGAAAACAAAAAAAAAAATAACGTATTACGGCGAATTAGCAATAGGATCAAATACTACAAAAATGCATATCTGAAGTTAGAACAGTTCTCTAAATAATCAGCTCTTACAGCAGAGTTGTAAAATTTAGTATTAGCTAAAAGCGTGGTATAACACGAGCCCGAAAATAGTTGTTTTATCCTACGGATGCAAATGCGTTGGCCAGCAAGGGACAGATCGAGAGATTCAAAAAAAAAAAACGGTACTTGGTAGCCATGATCGTAGTCAGACATCGTACAATAGGTAGGTATACCAGAACTGCAGCGTGAATTTCAGCGTCATTCCGATCCCAACCTCGTGGTCTACAGTACGCTCGAAAGTGGCAAATACATAAAGTGTTAAATACATAAAGTATAAAGTTAACATAAAGATATTGAGCCACAAGCTTATGTGTACTATCCGTTGCATAAGAGGCAACGTGGAATTATTGCTCCACGAGCGGTGCAACTTTTTTTTATTTGCTATCCCGACTGACACGACAATATCGTGGTAGAAGATCACGCAGGTGCCAACCGTAAGCTATTACAATTTTGTACAAGCAGATTGAGAAAGCAGTTCGTTTGCGAGAAGGTAAAACTATTACTAATTAACACCATATATAGCGAGGAAAGAAGTTAACAGGTAAAATTATTGCAACAGTCACATTAGAATTATTAAGTGTTAGTACTAATAAAACCTCCCACAGGACCAGTAGTTCCGACAGTTGAGGCTAGCAGGCGTACCAATTTGCATAGCAAAGCAGAAACGACAGTAGAAATCCAGTGTCCGCTAAAGTTTCTAACACAGGCCAGAAAAACGACCTGTACACGACTAGCAGAGATTCTAGTTAGAATTCCATCAACTGTACCTTCATCCCGTCGAACAAACTTTTATCTACCCAGCAATTAGTTTATACATATGTGAAATCGCATGAAGTTTCACTAGTTACTTACTTACGTAGTTTATATTGAAAATTGTCTGTCAGCAGTTGCAAAAATGGAATCCAAAAGGAAAATTTGAACCACAAACAAGCAATTAAATCTCTTGGGTTACACATGGTCACATATTGTATAGCAGGGCAATGTGAATATCTTTATTAAAAAAGAGCTATGCAGAAACAAAACGTGTAATAAACAGTTAACCAAGGGACAAAAGACCCCTTTTTTGCAGGTCAACATCAAACACCAGACGAAGCTTTGGAGGCCTTCACAGTTGCAGGTGAGTACCTTTTGTGTAAAAATCTTTGTTCCTTATATACTGTATGAGAAAGTTTTGGAGGTCGACATCGGCTTGCGAACGATGTTGCGCTAATCCAAGTTAAAATCCATTAACCAGCACACTTCCCTATGACGAATCAAATCGTATATACATTATTGTATATATAGTGCTAATGCTGAAAACCACAATTATATACATACCCATCTGGTATTGTTTGTACACTTGCATGCCGCATCGTTCAAGTCGTTTTGCACTTTCCTGAAATTTCTTATATTATAAGTTTTGTTTCAAAAATATATTTTACGCCCGGATTAGAAATTGTTTTGTCTTTGTGGAACTAAAAGAAAAGAAGAGAAATAATTATCTAGTGCATATTTCTATATATCAGTATATACCTACATAAGTACGTACCAGATATAAATACGAATGAATTTTCTCATCCAAGGTTACTAGAAAAATTTAACACATTTAAATTGTACGTCACTGTGGTAATATTCCTCTTGAATTATTTTCTGTAGCAAACAAAAACACACTAATGTTAAAAGAACATAAGTATATTAAATAATGTAAATTTTGCACACCGAACTTACAGATAAAAACAAACCAGACGTTAAATATAAGAAAATTTTACCCTTTAATACTAATCAACGAGAATATAAAAATAGACAGAGAAACCTGTTAAGGTTATAACTTGCTTTTGACATTAATAACCCCGCTTAGATTATAGATGCGTAAAACAGCTATTGTTCTCTTTTACGTTAACACTTCACTCAGAAGAAAGTCGCGATCAAAACAATGAAAGAAAAATAAAATTGTACAAATACTCGTTACATTATATACTTCTATATGTTAACAGACATTGTCGTTCGTTAGCACTAAATGTTATAGAAAGTTGCGTAATTTTAAATTGTAATTAACATTAATACCAACAGTTTGTAAATTGTACAAAATCATATGCAAAGAATTAGTTGGGAATCTTTAACCCTTTCGTTGCATATCTACTTGAAAGTAGACCAAGAAAACAAAGAAAAAACAAAACCACTAACATTATTCAGTTCGTGTTTCAGTATTCAAGTTAAATACTAAGTAAAGATAATTTTAACCCTAGTAATACCACTAGTTGCGTTTATAGCATATATACATATATTATAAATGGATAGGAATATGTATTTAAGATCCCTAGAAATATGAGAATCTAATGAATAGCCGATTGCAATGAAGAGATAAATGGCAGTAGCATAATTTACTCTGGAATTATAACGAATAAATTACTAATATGGAGAAATAAAGAATTTTGTTTTCCTTCGCGTTAATGTGGTGAACCAAGGTTGGGTTCTTTCATAAAATAAATCTGGTCGAAAGAACATAGGTAGGGAAAGGGTGATGAGACCACAAGAGGTAATTCCAACCACCTCTGATAATATAGACACCTAAGAATGATAATCGTAGAAATGTAAATTTCAATAGTAACAGTTACGGTATTAGAATAGTTTTGGCAACAGGACTCTTTAAACCTGAATATGTGACGGTGTGAGGAAAACTAGGTGAGAAGTAGTCAACGAACCCCCCCAGCCGCTAGAGCTAGTCGAAACATCAGACGAGTCCGGCACGACACCTCTCCCACTACAATACCTATCCGAGTGGATTCTGGATAGCAATTTACCATCCATCCTCAAGCAATATATATATATATATATATATATATATATATATATATATATATACTTATATATACAACTACGGGTACCACCTCCGTAACACATTTGTAAACTTACGGCCGCATGGCCACACCGACACATATTACAAAAATGGCACCCAACGTGGGGCCCGAATGTTTCACGAAGTTGGTTATATATGTTATAACATTTCTGATGCTTTTATCCCCTTAGACAAAAATTATAATAATAAAAACATAACGAGTTATTTCGTAAACTTAGTTAAGAAGATCTATAGTTTCTGAGTTCGTTGATTTAGAATAATTTTCAGCCTATCCTGGAACTCGAATACTTGTCGTTAATAGAACGAGTATATTTCGACCGGATTAGATGTCTTGAATTTTAATTCTATTTCCTTAGGAAGTTATCTGTAGAATTTCAAAACTGGATCGCTATTGCATTGTAGATTATATCCGGCAGTTATATGTTTTTTTCTTACGGACGGATCACATAAATGTTGTTTCCTATAGCAAGTTTATGTCCACGAAGAAGATTTCTTGTAATCAGCTTGAATATTGATAATTGGATATTTATTATTTTAAAAATAACCAAAGTTCCCACATAAACGCACGGAAATTCACCCAAACAAGAAGAAAAAAAAAATCAGTAAGAAAAACCAAAATTTATAGTCATAATAAGTCAAAATATATCTAATAATAAAAACTAAAGAAATAAAAACAGAAGAGGAAAAAAAATGGTAGTTACAAATAGTAATGAAAATATTCCCTCGACGCTAGGAAAAGAGCTTGGCAATGTTTGTTCGATATGCGAATTAGGTATAAGCAAGGATTCTGAAACGGTACAGACTTTATATAAGCACACCTTTCACAAGGAATGTATTTTGAGTTGGTTAGATACGACGCACGAGTGCCCTAATTGTAAACAGTTATGTCACAAAAAAGATCTTAGTAAGGTTCGAATAGAGGTAAATAAAGAATTACAGACAACTCTCACATCACCTGGTCGTGGAGCTGTCCGACGTCCGAACACTCGAAGCCAAAGATTGGATAGAGAAGATATTAGTAATTCGAAGGTAGATAAAGAAGTAGCATTAGGTAGTAATAATTACGTGGACACAGAAGCTGGGGTTAGGACTGGTAACAACTGTGCATCTCAATTGAATTTGGATCATTTACAGTTTTCAAACACGTCGAACATGCAAAATTCTTCGCGTGAATCTACTAAAAGAACAAGAGGAAGACCACGTCGAGCACAGAGAAGACAAGCAAATCAGATGAATAGAGATGAAATATCACGGATAGTTGAGTCGGTAGTGGCAAGGACCATAGCAACCTTAAATCTCAACCCACCTCAGGCGCAGCAACAATAGCAGGCTATAGGCAGTAGACAACCTAGTAGGACAGATAGTAGTAATCAGTTAATAAATTTATCCCAAAATTCGGCGATTAATAGTCATTATGCTAGTAATGCAAACCTTAGTCCAGACAAAGTTACAAATATTATTCAAAGCTGGAATGTTCGCTTTGACGGTTCTTCGATAGGTTTACGGTGTGAAGAATTCCTGTATCGGATTCGATGTTTGACGGAAGAGACTTTTAACGGAAATTTTGATTTGGTATGTCGAAATTTGAATGTTTTACTGACAGGTAAAGCCAGAGAATGGTTTTGGCGATTCCGAAAGCAAGTAGATGTTATTACATAGGATACATTTTGCACAGGGTTACGGTATAATTACAGAGATAGTAGAAACAGATTTGAGTTAAGAGAAGAACTACGAAACCGGAAGCAAAAACCCTCAGAGTCATTTGAGGCATATTATGAAGCAGTATTAGAAATTGTTGATCGTATAGGTATACATCAAATTGATGATGATGAGTTAATCGATATCATGAAGCATAATCTGAGACCGGAGATTCGTCATGAATTATTATACGTACCTATTCGTTCAGTGACTCACTTGCGTAAACTTTGTCAAATGCGAGAAAATCTATTTCACGATGAATCATTTCGGAGATATCAAAGTACGAAACCAAATGTATATGCAAACTTCAATAAACGTATTGCAGCGATAGACTATCAAGAAGAGGTAGAGGACAGAAGAAAAAATTCTGAGGTTGAGCCAGATGAGCGTAATATATTGTCGGTTAATGCGATATCGGAACCCGGTAAAAATTTGAGATGTTGGAATTGCGATGAACAAGGACACTGTTGGGACATGTGTTTACAAGACCGGAAGATATTTTGTTATGGATGTGGTATGCAAAATGTATACAAGCCACAGTGTGCTCATTGTCAAAAGATCCAGAAAAACTTAACTGCGGGTGCACTTCGAAGTGCCCGAATGCCCCCGAAATAATGGCGCACAATTCCCCTACAACTAATAAATGTATACTGAAATGGCAGAATAAATTTAGGAATAACACTAACGAAAATCAAGCAGAAATTAATAGCAACAATATATCACCAGAAATAAGTAAAATTATACAAAATGACTTGAGTAATAACACTAATAGTAATAACTATTTGGAAAAACCACCACTAAGTATTAAACCTTACCATGAAAGATTACGAAATTACCTTAAACTACGTGTGAAGTTATTTAATAATGATTCTAGATTAAATGAAGAGACGATCAAGAAGTATCGGCGATCTACGGTTCGGTTACGAAACCATTATAAGAAAATATTAAGGACAAAGCGACTGTTCGTATCTTCAATTTTTAGTAATGCTAAAGACGGAAGATTTTATGCTCGAGTAAATCTTTTAAATAAAGTAGAATCAGGTTTATTGGATACCGGAGCAAACGTTAGTTGCATTGGACTAGAGTTAGCAAAAGAAGATTTTTCAAAAGTCCCAGGGTTCAAGAGAATGTTATCTACGGTTAAGACGGCAGATGGAAAATTTCAGGAAGTGATAGGAGAAATTAATACAGAGATAATGTATAAAAATGTTTCAAAACAAATACGACTTTTTATAGTACCTAGCCTAAGTACTCGTTTAATTTTAGGAATAGATTTTTGGAAAAGTTTTAAACTATTTGAAGGAGTTATCGCTAGAATCGATACACGAGATGAAGATATCAAGGTTAACGAAAATTTATATCCCTTAAATGTGATACAGAGACAACAGCTAGACGAAATTAAATTACTTTTTCCAAGTTTCGAAAGCCAAGGCTTAGGTAGAACTTCTTTAATAAAACATGAGATTGACGTAAATAATGCAAAACCCGTTAAACAGCGATTTTACCCAGTGTCACCGGCGGTAGAAAAACTATTATGCAGTGAAGTAGATAGAATGCTAATTTTAGGAGTGATTGAGGCAAGTACAAGTGCATGGAGCTCGCCTATGAGATTAGTTGTTAAGCCAGGAAAAGTCAGACTATGCTTAGACGCTCGGAAAATTAATGATCTTACGCGCAAGGACGCATATCCCTTACCGAGTATAGAAGGTATTTTCTCTAGATTACCAAAAGCCAACATAATTTCTAAAATAGATTTGAAGGACGCTTATTGGCAAATTGAACTTGAAGAAAATTCGAGGCAAATTACGGCATTCACTATCCCAGGTCGGCCGTTATATCAGTTTACCGTGATGCCATTTGGATTATGTAATGCGCCGCAGACGATGTGTCGTTTAATGGATGAAATAATACCCCCAGATCTGAAAAATTCAGTATTCGGATATTTGGATGACGTGTGTGTTGTATCAGAGAATTTTGAAACCCATTTAACAGTATTAGCTCGATTAGCAGAACAGTTCCGTAAAGCAAATCTTACGTTGAATATAAATAAAAGCCATTTTTGCGTGAAAAAAGTTAATTATTTAGGTTTTATTATTGGAGAAGGAGGTATAGCCACTGATTCTAATAAAGTAGCAGCAATTCGAAATTGGCCCGTTCCCAAAACCCTAAAACAGGTACGATCATTTTTAGGAGTCGCTGGATGGTATCGCAGATTTATAAGCAATTTTGCGGAGGTTACTTTTCCGATAACCGAACTTTTATCAAAAAAGAAAAAAATCGTTTGGTCAGAGGCGGCTCAAAATGCCTTTGAAAATATTAAACAGTTGCTAACTACAGCACCGGTTTTAAAGAACCCAGATTTTAAGCGAAAGTTTTTCGTTCACTGTGATGCGAGTAACTTCGGCATTGGAGCGGTTTTAGTTGAGATAGACGACAATGAACAGGAATGTCCCATCGCGTTTTATTCGAAAAAACTTAATACGGCTCAGCGAAATTATTCAGTAACCGAAAAGGAATGTTTGGCCGCTATAGAGGCAATTGCTAGATTTCGTTGTTACTTGGAATTGCAAGAATTTGAAGTAATAACTGATCATAGTAGTTTGGTCTGGTTAATGCGACAACCCAACTTAACAGGAAGACTTGCAAGACTTGCTCTTAAATTGCAGGGTTATAACTTCACTATCTCCCACCGAGGAAAGGATAATGTCGTACCTGACGCTTTAAGTAGATTACATGAGGGAGAGGTTGGAGCTATGGATTTTGTAGGCCCGAAATAGACTTAGAGTCTCCACATTTTAATGACCAAGAATATATTGATTTGAAAAAGAGAATTATGAATAACCAATTCATGTTACCAGATCTGAAAGTTATAGATAAATTTGTATATATTCGCACGAAACACTATACAGGCATAGAAGAACAGGATGCGAATGCGTGGAAGTTATGGATTCCGCGGCAGCTACGCCCTGATATTTTAAAGAGATGGCATGATTCCGGTGTCACAGCTCATGGAGGTATTGGCAAAACGGTCGAGCTTGTAAGACGAAATTTCTTTTGGCCAGGTTTAGTAACCGATGTGCGTAACTATGTTAGAAATTGTGAGATCTGTAAAACTACGAAAGCCACAAATGTTATCAGACAGCCGGAGATGGGAAAAATGAGCGTATCTGAAAGGCCATTTCAGAAACTCTACGTTGATTTATTAGGTCCTTACCCGAGAAGCAAAATAGGACATATTGGTCTGCTAATTGTCCTTGACCACTTTAGCAAATTTCACTGGCTATGCCCACTGAAAAAATTTACGTGCGACAAGATCAAGGAATTTATCGAGAAACACGTTTTCATGACATACGGAGTTCCCGAAACCATGGTAACTGATAATGGCTCACAGTTTAAAGCCACAGACTTTAATAAATTTTTAACTAAGTACGGTGTGGATCACTTATATACGGCGTTATACTCCCCTCAAAGCAACGCTGCGGAGAGAGTGAACCGCTCCATACTTGCGGCAATTCGAGCTTACCTTAAGAAAGATCAACGTGATTGGGATAAGGCTATTGCACCCATTAGTTGCGCTTTACGCAATTCCATTCACCAGTCTACAGGTAAAAGTCCTTATCAAGTACTTTATGGTTGCGACATGGCTACTCATGGTCAGACCTACAAATTACTTAAGAATCTAAATGCAATAAATGAACCATTTATGACAATCGAAAGAGATGACTACCTAACGTTATTACGAAATAAAGTTAAGGAAAATCTAAAAAGGGCCTATGAGGTTAATGTTAAACAATATAACTTGAGAGCCAGGTCTATAAATTTCAATATTGGAACTGAGGTATTTCGAAAGAATTTTGTCCAAAGCGACGCCCAAAAGAAATTTAATGCTAAGTAGGCTCCTAAATTCGTTAAATCTCGAGTTAAGGCTAAAGTAGGAACGTGTTATTATGTACTGGAAGATTCGGATGGACGAGTAGGTACTTACCATGCCAAAGATATCCGTAAATAAAAATTTACTAGCGAAATAGCATGTATACGGAATGCGCATACCTGTGCAAGGGCCTATACAAGGCAATAACAAGCAACAGGGTACCAAAGTTCTCCTGTTGATCTGTACGATAAAATATACATACCACCCTGTTTGTAATGTGTGAGTATTTTGCAAAAGCAACAACGGTAGAAATGAAATAGCTAAATATGTCTCAGAAATTAGCATACTCTATAAATCTAATCAGAAAACAAAAACAAAAAATAACGTATTACGGCGAATTAGCAATAGGATCAAATACTACAAAAATGCATATCTGAAGTTAGAACAGTTCTCTAAATAATCAGCTCTTACAGCAGAGTTGTAAAATTTAGTATTAGCTAAAAGCGTGGTATAACACGAGCCCGAAAATAATTGTTTTATCCTACGGATGCAAATGCGTAGGCCAGCAAGGGACAGATCGAGAGATTCAAGAAAAAAAAACGGTACTTGGTAGCCATGATCG
This sequence comes from Linnaemya tessellans, assembly GCA_951800035.1. NCBI lineage: Eukaryota > Metazoa > Arthropoda > Insecta > Diptera > Tachinidae > Linnaemya > Linnaemya tessellans. Next base: position 62,439,613 of record OX637536.1, read on the forward strand.
TAGTCAGACATCGTACAATAGGTAGGTATACCAGAACTGCAGCGTGAATTTCAGCGTCATTCCGATCCCAACCTCGTGGTCTACAGTACGCTCGAAAGTGGCAAATACATATAGTGTTAGATACATAAAGTATAAAGTTAACATAAAGATATTGAGCCACAAGCTTATGTGTACTATCCGTTGCGTAAGAGGCAACGTGGTGCCAACCGTAAGCTATTACAATTTTGTACAAGCAGATTGAGAAAGCAGTTCGTTTGCGAGAAGGTAAAACTATTACTAATTAACACCATATATGTATAGCGAGGAAAGAAGTTAACAGGTAAAATTATTGCAACAGTCACATTAGAATTATTAAGTGTTAGTACTAATAAAACCTCCCACAGGACCAGTAGTTCCGACAGTTGAGGCTAGCAGGCGTACCAATTTGCATAGCAAAGCAGAAACGACAGTAGAAATCCAGTGTCCGCTAAAGTTTCTAACACAGGCCAGAAAAACGACCCAACAAACTTGTCAGTGTGAGCTAAAGATCACCTGTACACGACTAGCAGAGATTCTAGTTAGAATTCCTTCAACTGTACCTTCATCCCGTCGAACAAACTTTTATCTACCCAGCAATTAGTTTATACAGTATTTAACGGATATAAGAAACATTAAAAATGCAACAAAAAAGTTTCTTATAAGCGTTTTTTTCTTATACGCGTTTATTTTATATAAGAAACTTGTTTCTTATATATGTACATACATAAGTACAGTTATAAGAAATTTTTCTCTTATATAAATAGACAAATTTTTCGTTCCAATTTATTTTTTTAAAGGCATGTGTGAAAAATAAAAACAAATCATATTTAGTAGATGTTTTTTATTTTATAAACATTTTATAAACTTAAACAACTTCTTTTAAACAAAAAAAATAAATAAGTATGTAAATATGTAAGTTTGCGGGTGTAGTCAGTCACTCGATTAAGAGGCAGAAAATACTGAATTTCACTTCAGTATGAACACGTTCTTGTAAAAATAACTTTAACAAATTCTGTTTTCTTCTTGTTGTGAAACTTCCATCATTTTGTGAATACACACTATATCAAGTGCAGGAAAACAGAGTTGCCCATATTAACTACACAAATTTGGTGTTGCCGTTGGAAGTTTCTTATATAAGTTCTTTCTCTATACATAATTTAACTTTGGTGTTTGATAAAAATGTTTTTATATCAGTTTTTTTCTTATAAGCGTTGTTCTCTTATGAAACCTTTTTTGTTAGAAAAATAACTAAAAAGACATGGTGTTTTTGAAAATGTTTCTTATAAGCATTTTGTTCTTATATGAGGTGTTCTTATATCCGATAAATACTGTATGTGAAATCGCATGAAGTTTCACTAGTTACTTACTTACGTAGTTTATATTGAAAATTGTCTGTCAGCAGTTGCAAAAATGGAATCCAAAAGGAAAATTTGAACCACAAACAAGCAATTAAATCTCTTGGGTTACACATGGTCACATATTGTATAGCAGGGCAATGTGAATATCTTTATTAAAAAAGAGCTATGCAGAAACAAAACGTGTAATAAACAGTTAACCAAGGGACAAAAGACCCCTTTTTTGCAGGTCAACATCAAACACCAGACGAAGCTTTGGAGGCCTTCACAGTTGCAGGTGAGTACCTTTTGTGTAAAAATCTTTGTTCCTTATATACTGTATGAGAAAGTTTTGGAGGTCGACATCGGCTTGCGAACGATGTTGCGCTAATCCAAGTTAAAATCCATTAACCAGCACACTTCCCTATGACGAATCAAATCGTATATACATTATTGTATATATAGTGCTAATGCTGAAAACCACAATTATATACATACCCATCTGGTATTGTTTGTACACTTGCATGCCGCATCGTTCAAGTCGTTTTGCACTTTCCTGAAATTTCTTATATTATAAGTTTTGTTTCAAAAATATATTTTACGCCCGGATTAGAAATTGTTTTGTCTTTGTGGAACTAAAAGAAAAGAAGAGAAATAATTATCTAGTGCATATTTCTATATATCAGTATATACCTACATAAGTACGTACCAGATATAAATACGAATGAATTTTCTCATCCAAGGTTACTAGAAAAATTTAACACATTTAAATTGTACGTCACTGTGGTAATATTCCTCTTGAATTATTTTCTGTAGCAAACAAAAACACACTAATGTTAAAAGAACATAAGTATATTAAATAATGTAAATTTTGCACACCGAACTTACAGATAAAAACAAACCAGACGTTAAATATAAGAAAATTTTACCCTTTAATACTAATCAACGAGAATATAAAAATAGACAGAGAAACCTGTTAAGGTTATAACTTGCTTTTGACATTAATAACCCCGCTTAGATTATAGATGCGTAAAACAGCTATTGTTCTCTTTTACGTTAACACTTCACTCAGAAGAAAGTCGCGATCAAAACAATGAAAGAAAAATAAAATTGTACAAATACTCGTTACATTATATACTTCTATATGTTAACAGACATTGTCGTTCGTTAGCACTAAATGTTATAGAAAGTTGCGTAATTTTAAATTGTAATTAACATTAATACCAACAGTTTGTAAATTGTACAAAATCATATGCAAAGAATTAGTTGGGAATCTTTAACCCTTTCGTTGCATATCTACTTGAAAGTAGACCAAGAAAACAAAGAAAAAACAAAACCACTAACATTATTCAGTTCGTGTTTCAGTATTCAAGTTAAATACTAAGTAAAGATAATTTTAACCCTAGTAATACCACTAGTTGCGTTTATAGCATATATACATATATTATAAATGGATAGGAATATGTATTTAAGATCCCTAGAAATATGAGAATCTAATGAATAGCCGATTGCAATGAAGAGATAAATGGCAGTAGCATAATTTACTCTGGAATTATAACGAATAAATTACTAATATGGAGAAATAAAGAATTTTGTTTTCCTTCGCGTTAATGTGGTGAACCAAGGTTGGGTTCTTTCATAAAATAAATCTGGTCGAAAGAACATAGGTAGGGAAAGGGTGATGAGACCACAAGAGGTAATTCCAACCACCTCTGATAATATAGACACCTAAGAATGATAATCGTAGAAATGTAAATTTCAATAGTAACAGTTACGGTATTAGAATAGTTTTGGCAACAGGACTCTTTAAACCTGAATATGTGACGGTGTGAGGAAAACTAGGTGAGAAGTAGTCAACGAACCCCCCCAGCCGCTAGAGCTAGTCGAAACATCAGACGAGTCCGGTACGACACCTCTCCGTCTACAATAGCTATCCGAGTGGATTCTGGATGGCAATTTACCATCCATCCTCAAGCAATATATATATATATATATATATATATATATATATATATATATACATATACTTATATATGCAACTACGGGTACCACCTCCGTAACACATTTGTAAACTTACGGCCGCATGGCCACGGCCACACCGAAACATATTACACGTAGGTGTCATCCCCCGAATTCTAATTTAAAAAAAAGAAAAAAAGTCAGCTTTAGTGATGAGGCCCATTTTCAATTAGGCGTTTATGTAAACAAACAAAATTGTCTCACAAAAATAAGGCTCACAAAATCAACAAACAATCGCCATCTAACGTTTTTTTTAATTAGTGCTTATTTCGTGAATGGTAACACTTGATTTGACAGATGTTAATGTCTGATATGACAGATAATTAGTTTTATCCTTCTGCTGAACGAATATGGTTGTTTATACGCTTGAACAACGCTTCGCTAAGTGGGCCTGCGATCGACCTACAGAAGATGCCGATTTTCCCAAAAAAACCATCTTTTCAGATGAAGCTCATTTTGATCTTGGCGGGTATGTCAACAAGCAAAATTGTCGCATTTGGGGCACAGAAAACCCGCTCGCATACATTGAAAAGGCGACGCACCCAAAACGAGTCACTGTTTGGTGCGAATTTTGGACCAGAGGCATAATTGGGCCTTTTTTCTTCGAAAATGAGCAAGGAGTAACCGTTACAGTCAATGGCGATCGTTATCGGGCCATGTTGAACGAATTTTTGTTCACAAAAATTTAAGATGAGGATATTGGCAACATTTGGTTTCAACAGGACGGCGCTACGTGCCACACAGCCGAAGGTACACTCGATGTTTTGCACCCTGTTTTTGAAGATCACATTATCAGCCGCAGAGCTGATGTCGTTTGGCCACCTCGGAGCTGAGATTTGACACCATTGGACTATTATTTGTGGGGTTCCGTCAAAGATAAGTGTTACGCCGACAAGCCAGAGCCAATTGACGCTTTAAAGGACAATATTCGTGAAGCCATTGGTGAAATACAGCTACTCACAATCGATAATGTGCTTAAAAATTGGACGGACCGTGTAGGCTATTGCATGGCCAGCCGAGGCAGCCATTTGAATGAAATTATTTTCCATTATTAACCGGAAGGCTTGTACTTTCAAACAAAAAAAGAAATTTGAGGAAATATTCAGTAGTTTTTTTAATAGCATTTTCAAAAAAAAAAAGTTATTTGGCGAACCCTACATAAGAATATGGTTCAATATTTTGTAAAAAGAACGGACGACTGCCGACGTGCTATTCCAATATTAATTTCTACATTTCTGCTTTACATTGCTATCAAAATAATTGATCAAAAAAGACGTATTTTTTTGAGTTAATTTACTTCCTAACTTCAAATTTATCCACCTTTTATTTTATTTTTTTTTAGCTCGGACCTGCACATAATGAGAAGATAGAGAAATTTTTATAGCTATTTCAATCTTTTACTTCGCCGACTATTACTTTATTTTATGACGAAATTACACACGATGTCATAAACCTGTTTGTAACCTTTCACCATTTTTGTAAAAGGATTTAAAAAAAATTCAAGTACCGAACTACACATGAATAATAACATTCAATGCAGAATAGAACGAGTGGAAACTTGTGCATTCAATAATACAATCATAGTATTTATAGTTCGACAATAGCAGCTAAATTATTAAATGATTCCACCTAAAATAGATGGTTTTGTTTTAGCACATCATTAAGAACTGGTTTCTATATACATACATATATATCTTTAATAAAAAAATCATATTTTATCACACGTACGCACCTAAAAATGAAAAACAAAATAATAAAAATATTAATAAAATAATTAATTTCCTGAAGAAGTCACACAAAGGAGTGACGCAATATTGAAATTAAAAATTAAATTACAATAAAGAGCCCTTAAGCTTAAAAATATCAGAATACAATCAAAATAATAAAAACTTGCTCACACATTTTGATATATCCCACAACAGTTTCAGCAACTAAATTTTAATAAACAAAAATTTCAAAATTAAACTGCAGTAACAGACTGACAGTAGGAAAGCAATATGAAAAATCACCATGAGTCTAGTGTCAAATATAAAAAGGCACCGAGGCATACAAAATTGTGAAATAAAGAAACAAATTTATGATATTTGAAAAATGAACTGTCGGAAGGCGACCTGAGTCATTACCAAAGATGAACTAGCCGTTATTAAGAGAAATTTACACATTTCCATGGCTGCGTGTGTATGACGGGATGCAAAGGATATTAGTCATCTACAAAGGCGTTAAAATATTTATATTTTCATATTTTTGTCATATCAAAGTAAAAACAAAATATGATATATTAAATTGCTTCTACACCCTCTTGAGGAGATTTTTGCATAAATTGAATTGTAGGTCACAGGGTGGCACGACAGATTGGTGGATGGTTAACGCCGACTGTAAAAGCGTTTATTTGTGTAAACATGTAGGCATGATTAATTGCTTTAAACATGTATTTGATGTTTTTGGCCATTACTCAAATTCAGCTCCAAATTTTTTGCCCAAAAATACATACATATTTGCTCGTCAACACGCAATAGCTTAAATAAATTTACGATAATTTCTTATAAACTTAAAGACGTTTTGCTACTTTTATTTTATGACATCAAAAAGCCACTTTTAATAGATTTTACTAGCAGTAAGTTTTCTTATTTTTCTTTTCATTATAAAGGATGTTTTTTATAGAGGTATAAAATGCAATGAAACAAAGGTGAAGTTTTTAAGCTCACATGAAATTTAAAATAATCTGGCATTATAATTTAAATATGAGTTCAGTCATTTGGCGCGGACGTAGTCTTACCTGAAGATCTTCCAAGAGGTCAATCGTTGCGGTCTTATCGGCGTAGAGCAGCGACTTCATATATCGCCACAGAAAAGAGCCTAGCGGCGTCAGATCGCATGATCTTGGAAGAGAAATTTGCAGGTCGGAAACGTGATGCTATGCACGTTTCCCTCAATAAATCAACTGTGGCACGAGCTGTGTTGCGTCATCTTGCGGCTTGTTGCTTAAACCTCAGCTCCTGCACAGCATGGTTGTTCAATTGAAGAGTGAAAAAGGCAGTAATTATGGCTTTAAAGCTCAACATTGGCTGTAACGTTCTGGTATTATTTTTGAAGACGTACGGACCAATGATTCCACCAAGTCATAAAGTACATCAAATAGTCAGGTTTTCAGAAACTGAGATCTGGTGGGTAAATAATACAAGTACGGTATATTTGAGGCCGATGACTATTAAAGCAAAACATTGGCCTCCTCAAGACATCGACATATCATTCTTTGAGATCAGACTATAAAGGTAGAATATATAATGAAAAGTTTATTTTGGCGACCCTTACTTTCGGCAAAAATAAAATAAAATTTTTCGAAATCATGTTGCAACAATGTTTTATATTCGGTGGTGTACGGCGAGCTTTTTTCTTGAGACGCCTAATGGACACATATCCAATTACTATGGCAGATGGCCGACAGACTGACTCGGGTCTCCTCTAGGCTACGCTCTACAGCAGCATTGTGCTACGCTCTGTGCATGCGAATTATCATTCAGAGTAAACGCGATGCGAAAACTTTCCATAATTAATCGAATTAATTGGAAGCGTTGTTCAGACGTCAGTCTATTCATGTTAAAATTTCAAGCCAAACTAAACATAAATCTCTTGACAGCTGACAAAAAAGTGGTGGCAACTTAAGGTTGTATACCTCTATAAAAACACTCTTTATAAATGAGATGTTCACCATGGAAGTCAGATTCATAACACCTTAAGCAAATTTGTGATTACGCTTTTTGAATACTTTTCCGATCATATGTTCATATATAATATAAAACAAATAGTTCAGATTCAAAACGATATCCGTGCTTTGAATATTCTGTCATAACGATTTGTGAACAATTCAGAGAAAATTGTATGAGTATCTTTCATCAGATTGAATTGAATTGCGAGAGTTCCGTAGTTTACTAAAATTAAAAAAAAAAAACTAAAGATTATTGAAAATTCTCGCTAATGTTCAACACAAATTCTCTGTATGAAGAAAAATGTGATGGGTGCTTTGAAAGGAACCAGTTAAGTTACATTGCAGATGAATTTGTTTTGTATTAGAATTTTTTGATTAGTTAATCTGAGCTCCAAAAATTTTGAAATAGTAAATAAACTATGAAAAATAATAATTAAATAAACTATACTATATAAAATAATAATACGCAAGATTGTAAATTTTTATTTTTCGAAGTTATTCATTTTATTATTAAGATAATAAAAATTTACATTTATGCTTACCAAAACGAGGACATGCATCATGTGTATTTCTTCATAGTTAATTGGTAACTAAAGTAAAAATGTCAATTACATGGACATATACAACTAAAAGTTTTTGATCACAGCAGCCGATGGCAAAGAAAAAGGAAAGAGAAAATGGAACGTTTGGAATAATAATCCTCAGGGCTTTGGAATGTCCTGCTAATAAAAAGTGAATTAACTTTAAAAAGAAATATGGAAAACAGTTGACCCTAAACGCCCTCCTGCAACTTCTCTCTAATTTTAACCGACAAAAATCCTACTACAAAGAATCGAGAACACTAATTGATCTCAATATAAATTCGGAGTTTTTTGAAAAAATCGTTTGTGGCGATCAACGAAGTCAAAACTGATTAGTTTCCGAAAGTGATCGACAAAACCGTTTAAAAGTTATCCTGGAAAAGAACACATTTAAGACACCGTTTTTTCTTAGTCTTTTTAATATTTCCGAACAGGAAATCTAAGTTTGAAAGAAACCTTTGCCTACTTTGGTTCGATTCGGTTTGGTCGTTCAAAAGGTTGTAAGCACGCACACATACATATGTGACGGCTTCTCAGAAGTAGTCAAAACGTTGAGATCTGGTGAAAAGTCGATTTTTCAAAAAGAGGTACAACCAGTAGCTTTAATAAAAATTCCTGAAAAATAATTCGCACATTGCAGATTTGAACTTGAGTCTGAATAAAAAGCTCATATCTTAATAATAATAATTCATTCGTTAAAAAAAAATCAGCCATAGAACTGAGGCGATGTATATCGGATTCTGAATGGAAGTCATTATGTTCGAACAGCAGTTAGATGTTCAGTAATATCTGGAAGCTGGAAACAATACGGACAATGGAGAGACTGATGTCCCCCTATTAAGGGCGATTTGTTCATCATATCTCACAGCCCCAGTAAAGACTGGGAATTTATGGGAATCTACACGTTTTTTTAATATAGCAATTTAATAGTTGCTGTAATTTTATTTACATTGTCGAACATAAAACAATTCAGATGAAAAAAAATTAATTTGGGGGTGAAAATCAAAAGAAGAGAGCAAGTATCAAAATAAGCAAATTTCAGTTATATAAATTATTCTTGTACGATCACTTCAAAAAGCGATACGTATTATAAACCAAAAATATTACGTAAGAAAATGCGTGGGAAAAAACTTGATTAATCTGAATTTTCTTTTTGCACTTGTAACACTTATCTTTTAACCCCTCACATTTTACGTACATTCAAAGACAAATTTAATTTGTACAAATATACGACGGTGGGCCAAAGTGACTGACTTACTTTTTTAATGAAATACAGGTTTTTATACAAAACATTATTTAATTTCTCATCATAGTTTCCTTTGGGTTCTAAAATCTTGGTCCAACATTTCTCCAATTTCTTTATCTTTTCCGAAAAACATAATTTGTTGAAGACATCAAAATAGTCACTTGTGTGAGAGATTATTGCGTCGTTGGAGTTAAATCTCATTCCGTCGAGCTACTTCTTCAAGAAATAATCACTCGGCGCTAAATCTGGAGAATAGGGCTGATGAGGAAGCTAGCCCAACTCACGGTTTTTGCCATGGAATCTACAAATGTAGACACCCTTGATAGTGAGCAAATACACATCTTGCGGAAAGCTTTCCTATATCCAAGTCATCTCTCAAAATTGAAACCATTGAGCCATGTAGAATGCCTATATCTTCCAAAATCTCTTTCACTTTCAATCTCCGATTAGCTAAAAGCAAATTGTGAATTTTTTAATTGTTTCGGATGTAGAGACCTCCAGTCGGCATATTCCGTGGTTATGTGGTCACATCGAAATTCAATAAACTACTTCTTTCCCATGGAAATGGATTACACAGAGTCCCATCTTCATCAAGCCCAGCTGGTGTTTTAGTGATGGGTTTTCCCTCAAAAAATAACACTTGACGCCCATACGAAATTCACTTTCTTTCACTTTCTTCTCAAAACGCGCGGTATTCTGCTATCAACGATCTCAAATGCGATATCACTGAGACTGAGAGTCGATTATTATTATAGTATTTGTTAGAACCTTTTTTCAGTTTTTATAGGGATCCAGACTACCCAACATACCAAATGGCTTGAGAATAATGTTATAATAAGCTTACTAACACAAGCCTTAAGTTTAAAAAGCATTTTAGAATTTGTTGAAAAAGATTATCGTAACAATTGTAGAAAAATCCAAACGGAACCCTTATGAAAATATTATATGTTCAAGCTTACTAAAAGCTTAACTTTTCAATTGTAGAATAAGATTACAAAAATAATATTATATTAATTATTGTATAAAAAAGCTTATTCGTCTCAATATTATTATAACATTTTTAGTATAATAGTATAATAAACATTAAGACATCAATAAATTGTTTTATTACAATAAAAGAAAAATTCTTTAATATTATTTATTACACAAAAACACAATAGGTGTTATGTGTTTATGTTTTTTTCCTATTGCTGTATTCATTTCTCAGTTTTAAACGATTTTTTGCAAACTGGAAGAATGTTTTGCTGTCTTTGATAAATTGGTCTTCAGTGATACCTACTGATAATGCTGCGTCTACGAATCATAGAAATTTAGTGATTATTAATTATTAATATTCCTTTTTTTGCTACTTACTTCGAATTGCCTTTGTTGTGCTTAGATTCCGCACACTTTTCTTTGTTTCGGTACCTTTCCAGCAGAGCTGTTCGCCTAATTCATCGGTTAGAATTTTTCTCCAGCAATTTTTTATCAAATTTGGAGACTTGGCAACTACTGTGAGTTCATTTTCCTAAAAGAGTTGGACAGATAAAAAAGAATGAAATAGGTTTCTTATGGACTATGGATACAATGCCAATAGAACTTACAAAAACGGTAAAATTTTTGACGTTTTCTTGCAGCTGTTTTTTAAAATCCAGGAACACTTTTAATTCTTTAAATGGATGTGCAGGCATTATGACTCGTTTAATTTTAAGTTTTTCCTTTTTTAGCTCCTGAACCTCCTTGCGCAGAGTTTGTAATTCATTTGTTAGTCTAGTCAACATCGGCTGAATTGCTGTAACCACTTCATTGGCTATTTCTGGAATTAAATAAAATACAATGAATTTTAAATATAGTATGTATATTTTATATATGTGTATTAAATATTACCTTTTGATATTGGCAAATGCATTTCCTCGGCATTATGTTGGTTTATAATAGTATGTCGCTCCAGGGTGTCCGTGTTTCGTTGCGCTACTGTATTATTTTGCGAACTGATAAAGTAGTTGTTGAAGTTTTCAGACATGGTGAATAAGTGGTAAAAAGCCTATATTTGTGTCATTAGAGAAAGAAATCATTTTAATTATTTTATGTAAAAAATGCCTCTGAGTAGTTTCTGAGAGAGATAATTGATTTGTTTGCCATATATTTAAGAATGAAGATTTCAGTGGATGGTGAAACATTGGTTCTAAATTTAAAACTTTTGCTCCAAATACTTTTATTTCTCCCGAACATTCAATTGATGCCACTCTGAAAACGTCATCTCCAACGCTATAAAAATTGTTAGGTGAAGAAATTGACAAAAATAAATGTTCATTTTGTACAAAAGTATTGGTACTTTTTTCCGATTTCCCAAACTCTTCTGATTGTGAATTGTTTAAGCTTTGTTCAACCATTCTATTATACAGCTGGGCGGATAAATGGTTCTTTTTTTTTGAGAAGTCGCTTTAGTTGTCCTAATTTGTTTTCGAATTTAAAAGCACTAAAACTTTCCAGTGATCCAAAGATTAAAGCATCATTTGCTAAGTGGGTTAGGCAGTGGAAGTTGTATGTTAATGTGGCTTCATTATAATTTTCTGGAATATGCATCACAAAATTTTTTAACATGGCTCGTGCGCACTCGTTATGTCCTTTGCAGTATTTGTCATCTAATAAAATGCGGACAGCCAAACTTAAATGTAAAAAATGAGAATAAAGTTTTTCATCTAAAATATTTTTTAGTATAAATGGTCCACTATAGAGAAGGATTTGGCGAAATTCTGTTGCCTTGTATCGCTCAAATTCCTTTAAACCTCTGGGTCTTCTACAAAACTCTCGCGGAATTTGAGATCTAAGGCGTAGCAGTTATTCGTCAAATAATTTGTTTTGCGCTGGTTGCATCGAAAAAGAACAATTTTTTTTAATCCAAGCCGTCATCAAAGACTTAACAACTCCAAGGCAAACTAAATGCATGTAATCAAATGGAAATGATTTCACCACGTCTATTGGTAACTTCTCTATTGCCATTTGAGTATTTGTTATATGACGATTTGCATACTGACGTGCTCTAAAACTTACATCTGTTCGTAACTTATTATTTTCTAGTTTGAAAACCATGCGCCTCTGAGTATATTCCCCACTTTGCATACACTTGTGACAGGAGTTGTATCCGGTATGGCTTTTGATACCCATAACTAGAGATCTGGCTGGTGCATCACATACAAAAGTTCGGCAACTAACTTTATACGTTTTGCCATCACAAGAAAAATTAGACGCAATGACTGCATTGAGTTCTTCAAGGAATGGTGTCAAAAACGCATTGACATATTTTGGTTTACTATTACCGGAATAAACTCCCACCATATATACAGGCCGTGTACCGTTTACATTTACCATAATGGGCCAAACTTGAGACAAAGAACTTTTTACTACAGGCAAACCATCAGTATTTATATTTAATTCAATAATGTCACTGTTATATGATGAACAACATAAAAAGTCTGTTAGGCAGTCCTTTAGTCCGTAGTGCACATATTCACCACCTGTAAGAGCAACGATTGGTGTATTGGTGTATGATAGGTGTCTTTTTTAAGGCTCTAGCGTCTTTCGGCAGACTTGGTTCAGTTTTTCTTATAATTGTCAATAGTTCGTTCAAGGCACTGTTGGAAATTAAATGCTTTGCACTCCACTTAGCTAGCTCGTCTTTTATCTTAAATATATTTTCAATATTGTAATTATCTGCCGAGGTTATATAATTTTCACTTGAATTTTCCATATCATTTTCTGAATATTGGCTATTTGCAGAAGCACCAGCACTATAATCTTCTTCTATTTTATTTCTTTCAGCATCACTGAAATCTTTTTAATTTTTTCTTCCAATTCATTTGTCTTTATTTTTTTATTATTTAAAAGAAGAGTAATTATTTCATTTGTTTCTCTTCTTACAATTTTTTTATATTTATTAGGCATGTTTAATTAATTTATTTTTCGTTATTTAAATATTTATTATCCTTTAATACCTATATTTTTATACGAACTTCACTCACAAATTTTAAACTAAATGAAGATACAAAACGTTTTGACATTTAATGCATAGCACATTATTGTGGATGGTTAAAAAACGTTTGTAAATTCAAATTTTATATATAATATTATAAATTAATTTAAGAAATGCTTACAATTTACTGTTTTTGTAAGCTTATTCTCAAGCTGCATTGAAAAAGGATTGCTTTATGGTATGTTGGGTATACTTTATGTTGATACTGAGAAAACTACACACAAGACAAACCATTCACTTTTTTATGAAGAGCATAAGACTTGTTTGAGTTTATTATTTTAAAAAGATTAACGTTTTAAAATAAATAGGATAAATTGAAAAAAATTGCCTACCACTTGCCTTCTTATTTATTGTACGCAAATAGCACACATGTTGGATTATAATTACATGCATACACATAAATGAAATAAAATAATTTACAAAGAAAAACAACATACCAAGCATACCAAATCCAAAACAAAACAAGACAACAAAAGAATCAATGCACTTTAATAACAAATAAAACAACAAACACAATAGCCCTATTCACAATCTTGTGCAAATGGTCGTGCATCATTACATTTGCAAAATAATTGTACTCTACACCAACAAAATACATTGAAAATGCTCTCAAATACTCTCTCAATTTGCAAATACTATAATACAAGACCATTTGCACAGGATTGTGAATTGGGCTAATAGAAATAAACTCCAGAAAAATAAACGGTAGTTTTTTGTTAAACAGTGACGGAACACAGTGACCAACTCGGGGCTTTTATGTCCAGTTCTGCGATTGTGCGATCCTGAACTTCGCTGCCTTTGGGGTAAATTCAAAATCAGGGCACATAGTTTGCATTTCGGATTCCACTTTAGAAGTCCAAGCGCGGGAAGGGAACAAACTCTATCTGACTTTGATTCCCTTTCCGATTCCGGACAGTGAAATTGCTATTGCTGGTGATTTCAATATCCACAACTCTTCGTGGCCTGGCTATTCGAGCCACACAACTACAGAGGGCCAATATGTTGAGTTATTCGCCGCGCATAATCCCCTAGTGCAGCTAGTGAATGAACCAACACATATACCGTGTGTTGACTTGTTCCTAACTTCACACCCTCAAAAGTATGAATTGAACGTCAGTGCAGTGTCTCGGTAATTCGGATCATTGTACCATCTCCGCTTCTTTTTCGTTCTCAGCGCTTCGAAACGTTTCACCCACAGCCACGAAACGTTTAAGATATGAAAACGAAAATGTTCGTTGGGCAGAGCTCAACGAATTCTACCGAAATTTCAATTGGAAACTTTGTTTCTTAGACAAAAATGTCGATGTTATAGCGGATATGGTCGGAAATATAATTTTGCTGGGAATGAAATACTTCATCAGATCCAAAAAAATTTCGGTTAAGCCGAGACAAAAATCTTGGTTAAACCAATCTTGCAAAAAGCAATCGGATCCAGAGAGGGAGCATTCAGTATTTGGTGGAATAATAAAAACGCAAATACTGATTCGCTGCGCAAACAAGCGAGGTCTACGTGTATCAGAGTGCAAAGGCGTGAAAAAGCTCTTACGAGCAGCGAGGTAGTAAAAGCTTTTGGTCATTCGTTAAAAGAGTAAAGCATAAAGTTAGTTCATCAATTCCAACTCTTTTAAGGGATGACCAAATATTCACCGAACCTGTTGATAAGGCTAACCTTTTGGCTGAAATGTTTGCAGGTAATTCTTGATTACCAGGTAGCAATCAGCAATTGCCCGAGGTGGAAAGTTACTATGCCAAGAATATTCTTTCGACCACGAGCAGCTAAAAAGGTTTTAGCGAATCTCAACATAAACAAGTCTCCTGTGCCGGATGGCATTGCAGCACTGATCTTTAAGCAGTGTTTTTCGACGCTAGCACGTCCATTGGCTAAGCTATTCAGCGTTTCATACCATGCCGGTAAAATTCCGATGTGCTGGAAGTTAGCCAATGTAACACCGATCCTTAAGAAGGGAGAGGCTCAATACCCCGAAAATTACCGCTCAGTTGCAGTCTTCGTGCACTTTCCAAAGTCATGGAAACTATTACCAATTTCCACCTGGTAAGGTATCTGGAGACCAACACCTTACTTAACGACGGGCAGTATGGTTTTCGCAGAGCTCGCTCTACGGGAGACCTGCTGGCTCTGTTAACAGAAAAATTGTGTAATTCCATTCACCATTTCGGCGAGAGTAAGGTGGTAGCTCTAGATATGTGAAAAGCATTTGATAGAGTGTGGCATGATGCACTTCTGTGAAAACTGGCTGCTTTTGGTTTCGGTGTTGATTTCTCTCGGTTTATAGCGAGATTCCTCAGAGACAGCACTATACGAGTTGTTATACATGGGGTCTCATCAAACGAGTTCAAGGTTAATTCAGGGTTGCCGCAAGGCTCTGTTCTATATCCTATTCTCTTCCTCATCTTTATATGTCAAACTTCAAACCCTATTTACTGTTTCGCGGATGATAGCAGCATTAACCACTCTTTCTCTTTCACCAGCCGGCCAAGCCTGGAGGAGATTGACGCCAGAAGACGAAGAATGAACGAGTCACTCACAAGTGATCTCGTGTCAATCTTCGAATGGGGCTTCGCAAACAGGGTTAATTTTAACCCTCATAAGACGTAGTGCTGCGTGCTTACGCATAGGCGGTTGGTTGAAGGTTCTGCGCTATCCGTATTAATGGATAGTATAGGTACGACGTTCGATGGACTGATCACATCTTTCATATTTCAAAAGAAGCATTCAAGTGACGTGGCTTTTTAAGACGGTGTAAGACATATATATATATATATATATATATATATATATATATATATATATATAGTTCATCCCATCTGATCTCCTCAATATATATACCACCTACATCCGACCCAAGATTAAATACAAATCTCATGTATGGGGCGGTGCTTCAAAGTCTATTTTGAAGTTGCTCGACCGCGTACAAGAGAGAGCGGAGAGGTTCATCGGTGACAGTAGGGTAGCCAACTCTATTGACTTACTGGAGCATCTACGCAACGTGGAATGTGTTTCACTGTTCTACCGATATTACAAAGGAATGTGTTCTGGTGAGATAAGGGAGCTTGTGCCCGAAAACCGTTTATTCTTACGAACTACCCGCTCCTCACATAGGGCGCATCCTTTTGTGGTTGAGTTGCCAGTGAACCGCACGCATTACAGAGAGAATTCGTTCTTTGGCCGAACGGTCCGTACGTGGAACAAACTTCTAGCAGAGGTCTTTCCTGCCAGTTTTAACTTGGGGAGGTTCAAATCGAACGTACACAAACATTAGTCCCTTTATCCTCCTTTCTACAACCAATTTTCCTAGTTCTGGCACAGTGCATCTCATATGTAGAGGTCATTCCCTGAGTGCTGGTCCAAGAAAAAAATTGTATTCTTTTTAAAGTATTCAATTCAATGCTATGAGAAGGTCAATTTTTATGTTAAATTTCAGAGAGCCAAAACGGATGTTCAATTATGCCAGTCTTATTCAGCCCTTGTATTGCTGATAAACCGTTTACTCGTGCTATTTTTAAATACAACTAACTTAATAAAAACTTTAAACTTTTGTTTGTATTGATTTACTTGCTTATTCTCTTCCATCTACTTTTTACAATAACTTAGAGACTTGCAAAGACATAAACGTAAACAAAAACAGAAGTGCAGATATACAAAAAACATACTATTGCTTTTTTAAAACAATTGCTCTGCATGGGAAAGAGAAAACTCCAATAATTTTATACAAACATTCTTCTTTATAAATTCCAGAGAAAGTACAACAAAAGTAATACACAAGAAACAAGTAAAAACGTTATATTCGACAGGGTAGAATCTTAAATACTCTCCAAATATTTAGTAAGTAAATTTAAAATGTTTAACTTGGTGGGACAGAGTTCTTTTAGAACATCTCTGTACCCAATTTTAAATCTCTATTTTGACAGAGTTATTCCGAGAAGGCGCGTGGGGAGACGTTTCACCTCTGCAAGATCAGAGAACATCTCAGCTTCCTATAGGTTTAAGAAATAAAAATTGTTCAATATTTACACTATTTTTCCATATAATATGGTACGTCAATTATGATTGAAAATTCATATTGTTAATAAACAAACACATTCTTACTAACGCCTTTTACGCCCGCAATAGCATATCCCACCGGCGAAAATGTCGATTACAGAATGGATGATCTGATGAACATAAATAAGATGATAATGCACACCATCTCATATACGAAGTTGGTGTGGATTTTTGAATACGTTGTCGCATTTGTGGAGTGAACGCCTTCCGTTCACTCCACTTAACTGAACTTAACTGTGAATTCTGAAGTAAAACAAACATGATAATATGTTCAATGGTTAGGTTGCTTCTTCACATGTTATGTTTGTATGTTTATTTGAATCTTCTGTAAAGTATTGCAAGATGAGAAAAATAATTCAAATTGTCAAGACTTAATAAACTCACACACACCCACGATCAGAGAAACACCATTGCAGTCATAAATCAATTAACTATGAGGCTTAAATATGCTTATGCAAAGAATAAGGATGAAAAATATTTTATTTTCTATTCAATTGTGTGTGCTTATCCGGATTTTGTTTATGCTTTTTTTCTTGTGCATGTTTGCATGCAAAATCCGTGTTTAGTTTTCGTGAAACAAAAAACTTGTATATTTCTTTTTACCGCATTGAATTCCTTTTAAATTAAGTGGTCCCATTAGAGTGTTAGAGAGTTGAAAAGCAGTAATGGATATGAAAAAAAAATTGGTTTGAATTGGCAGTCCTTATTAAATTTAATTAAAACTTGAAATAAACTTGAGTGTAATTTAAATATAGTTACCTTACAAAGCACGCCTAATGCAGAAGAGGGTTAGGAAATATTAAAAATCAAATATCTATCATATGGTTTCGCATAATAGCCATTATTTTGGATTGAGTCTTTATTCAAGTGAAAATCATTTATAAGGCACAATTTATTGAGTCTTAATCAATATGAAAACTTAGAGCTGGAAAGTAGTATTTGCTATTTAAAACGATTAAGATAAAATATCAAATATGAATTTTGGCCCTGGTTTTGGGGGTGAACTTTTTTTAAATTAATATGTCAACAAAATAGTTGTTGTCTGATGCAGGTAATACGAGACTAGGAAGAGGAGAGTCCATTGATCATCTCCGCACACAGTTCTAAATATTGTGTCGAATTCTTCTGACCGGCTTTAGAGTATAGTTGTGTTGGCTCTTGTGTGTAGGCTTTTTCAGCACTGGTCACTGAATACAACTGGCAGCGTTTGACGCCGGCGAAGTAAAGGATTGAAATAGCTATAACAAATTCTCTATCTTCTCATCTTTCTTCATCTGTCCTTTCAATATTCAACCCAAAATTACCGAAGGGGCTTGAATACTTTATAACTTCATATATATATATATATATATATATATATATATATATATATATGTATATAATATATTTCAGTATTTTGTAAAGAAGACTTCCGGAGCTTAAAATGGAAAAGTACACAATTGAAGAATTTCCCAAAATCGTTTAACCTTATTTCTGAAATCAATGATCCCTTGTTTTGACTCAGCATATCGTCGTTATTTTAGTGTGCGGGTTGGAGCCTCAGTGTCAACAATAAACTGCTAAACTGATATGGACTACGGAAAACCCAAGAGTTGTTCAAAAGCGAGAATAAACACGCTTAAGGATAATTGGCAAATTTTTTAAAGCCGTTGAAGACCTTCCGCGAGTACGGATCCAACAGGATGGAGCCACAGCGCACACTGCGAAAGACAACTGCTCTTTTCCCGACATCTCTTGCGAACGAATTTTTTCCCGTACAAGCGATTTTAATTGGAGTTCACCGGATTTGACTACTCCAGACTGTTTCCTTTGGCACTACTTGAAATGAAAAATCTATCTAACAAGCCTAGAACCATACAGCAATTAAAAATTAATATACGCGACGAAATCAACAACATAACACCTGAAGTTTTACGAAAGGTTATGGAAAATGTTTTGGAAGAAGCACGAATATGCGAGGCAGAAAATGGCCACCACTTGCGAGACATAAATTTTTTTTAATGACCAATCTGTATTGCTTATTACTTATTTTAATAGGGGTAAACCCTACGGGCTTTAGTGGCCAACAATATTTATCATCAAATATGAATAAAAACTATGTCATAATGATTTTTTACACAACGTTTCGTTTGTTTTTTGCAAACTTCTTCGGGGGTGTTATTTATTTGTTGTATCTACCACAAAAATATACATATATAAAAAATAATATAAAAAAGCTTAAATGTTATGGTATATCACAGATCATTAACTTACGATTTATGTTATTATCGAAATATTTATTCTTAAAATTTATCACCATAAAACTGGAGGACTACACGACACAGATATGTATAGTAAATAAATAATTTGGTACATCACAAACAAAAATATATGGTCCACCTAATACTACTATCACAGATCTTTAACTATTTTAAGTTATTGCAATTGAGTACTAGAGCTTTGTGTTATCCTTGTCTTCTTTCTAATTCATCGTCTTGTGTATTTTTCCCTGGATACGTAGACTCTCTATACCAGTGATGTGAGTAGTATTAAGTAGACCATTGACCATTGTTTGTGATGTACCAATTTAATTGTATATTTACTATACATATCTGTGTCGTGTAGTCCAGTTTTATGATGATAAATTTTAAGAATAAATAATTTGATAATAACATAAGTTGTAAGTTAATGATCTGTGATATACCATAACATATAAACTATTTTACATTATTTTTTATATATATTTTTGTGCTAGATACAACAAATAAATACCACCCCTGAATAATTTTGGAAAAAACTAACGAAACGTTGGGTAAAAAATAAATATGATATAGTTTTTATTCATATTTGATGATAAATATTGTTGGCCACTAAAGCCCTTGGGGTTTACCCCTATTAAAATAAGTAATAATTTTTTGTAGTTAAATTAAAAATATTCTCCATTGATATACTGTATTTAAATAAAATAAAAAAATCTAATAATTATGTCTTAAATAAGAAGTTATAATGAACTCATACCCCTTTAGTCATTTTAGACCACTCTGTAGCACCGGCGCAATCCACTGCATGTATGGGTGCTGCTCAGAAATTAAAAAGATTTACCAAAAATGTTTAAATTTTCCACATCTGGATCTGTATTTTGGATTTCGTTGATTTTCAACAGCAATCTATTTAGGACTATTCACAATACATGAATCTAAGAATCAAGTCTCTCCCTTTTATAGTGACAGAAATACCGATTTGACCTACAGACAGACGAATATCGCGTATCTGACTTTCTCATTCATGACGACCCAGAATGTCTATACTTCATGAGGTCGGATATTAATACTGTGATAATACACATGGAGTGATAGAAATATAACAAACCTTTACCATTTTTGGTATAAGAATCCAACTAGCTAAAAAGTATTGTTTATAGATACGTTACCAATTTTCGCTACATAGCAATATACCTAAAAATAAAATCTTTATGTGCCAGATGTATGGAAGTTAAGCGTTGCCTTTCATCTAATTTTCTGAAACGTTGAATTTTTCCTGACTTGTATAATATGCAGCCGTTAACGAAATGTCATCTTTTTGGAATAACTACTCTAGCTAAGTTGATTAATTGATGCCACAAACATCTAATTTTGTTTCTATAGTAACTACAAAAATATACACAATGTCACGAATATCTCAGTACATTCATTGCTCATCAGAATAGTAGGCCTTGAAACTCATACAAAACTAAACCAACGAATAAAGTACATTCGATATGAATCTATTTTATTTTTCTACACCTTTATACAATCAGAAATCCATTGGATAACAAGAAAAGTATTTATTCTTATTCTGTTGTTATTTTTGAAAATAATTTGTTATTTACAAGTTGTGAATTCTCAGATGGTTTTCGGAAGTATATGCATAAGATAAGAGGTTTTTAACTTTCCAAAACTGTGGTTAAAGTCTACTGACGATTTGGTAAAACACCAATGAAATGCATATAGACATTGCCTAACCACCAACAAATAAATTTCATTTATATATAATAGTATTGTGACAACAATGTGTCAAATAAAAGATTTCAAAATATATATATATATATATGTATATATATGTATATATATATATATATATATATGTATATATATATATATATGTATATATATATATATATATATATATATATATATATATATATATGTATATATATATATATATATATATATATATATATATATATATATATATATGTATATATATATATATATATATATATATATATATATATATATATATATATATATTTATATATATATATATATATATATATATATATAAATAATATATTTGTTTGAGTCTTGAGGTTAATTTATATTAATATTTGTTATTCTTCGATATTTCGCTAACCATCGGTTAGCTTCTTCAGGAAATTATTTAGTTTTATTTATTAAAGAAAAAAGGTTAAAAAATTAGACAAAAGAATCATATATATATATATATATATATATATATATATATATATATATATATATATATATATATATATGTATATATATATATATATATATATATATATATATATATGTATGTATATATATATATATATATATATATATATATATATATATATATATATATATTTATTTGTTAACTAAACTTGTTTTATACCTTGGGAAGAATTAAATTTGTATTAAAAATTAAAAAAAAAATCTTAAATTTAAGCCTAGAACTCTGTTTGAATTTGTGGAAAATGTTGCGCAACATCAGTTATTTCAGTTGCAGTTTTTTTCCTTTTTAATTGAAATTAATTTTTCCATTTTCAATGAGAAAATTTTAATTTTCAAAAAATTACCGTTCGAAATAAATAACAGTCATATTATTTCATAATTAAAACAGAGTACTAGTTTAGCAACATTTTTCCACAAATATTTTTTGTGTGGGTTCCAGGGTTGGACAATTGAACTTTTTTTGAACATGAAAGTAACCATACAGTTTACTCGTTTTTGTTAATTAAAACTATTTTATGTTTAGGTAGAATAAAATTGGCATGCAAATCAAAAAATTAGTAAATTAATTCCAGGGTTGGACACTAAAATGTTTTTGGCGTATAAAAGTATCCAAATTATTAATTTGGTTTATTTGGTGAACTGAAACAATTGTATACTTCAATAAGATTTAAATTGGTATTGAAAATCAAAAAATAAAAAAAGCAAATATTCTATTCAAGGAATATTGGCTTCTTGTGAATTAAACTAGATTTTTACTTCAGGAAGAATTAAGTCGGTATTAGAATTCAAAAAAATAAAAGGAAGATTAAAAGGAAGATTCCAGGTTTGGACAACTAAATATTATTTTAGTGCACAAAAGTAGCCAAATAAGTTACTCATTTTGGTTTCTTAATAATTAGAACTATTTTGTGCTTCAGGAGGAATAAAAAAACTTTTCTTTGATAAATTTTTTTTTAGTTAAACCTATTTTATACCTCAGGAAGAATAAAATTGGTATTAAAAATCAAATACGAATTTTTTCTTTTTGT
The DNA here is from genome assembly GCA_951800035.1 of Linnaemya tessellans. NCBI lineage: Eukaryota > Metazoa > Arthropoda > Insecta > Diptera > Tachinidae > Linnaemya > Linnaemya tessellans. The sequence goes on from OX637536.1 coordinate 62,462,092, forward strand.
TTAAAAATTAAACATATCCCTACAAGAACAGTGTCGGTCATTTTACCGGTAATATGCCTGTCACTAGTGAAGACGTTTCTATCAGCACGTAGAACAAAGTTTCTATCACTTTATTAAGGCCAATGTGAGAAAAGTGATAGAAACCTTTGTGTACGTGTGATTTTGCATTCCTCTCTAACCTATGAATTTTATCGACCACAAAACATATATCCGAACTACTCACTCTAATGTTATTACTATATATAAATGTATGGCACTGGTGATAGGGTATGTTGGCACTGCTGACAATCACCCATGATAGAATATGCTGGCACTGGTGACAGTCACCCATGATAGAATATTGTGGCACTAGTGACAGTCACCCATGATAGAATATGGTGGCACTGGTGAGATAGCCACCAATGAAATTGATACCTTTCAAATTTATGAAATAAAACACGTTTATTCCAATTCAATTCTTTATTTTTATTAAATATTTAAGAAAAATGTTACATACATATTTATTTATTTACATACCCAAAAAAAATCATGTAAGCTTCTATCCTCTGTTTTGTTGTACTGTTCCATCATCCGTGTTTTTGATGCGACCTAGTAAATATCAAATATTTCAGTACAAATGGAAAACAAGGAAGATTTTTAGATACTTACAATAGCTTCCAACTTGTTGGAATTAAAGATTCCATGCTCTTCACCCAACGTTTCCTGTTGCAACCAGATTTTTTGATAGCTGGTGTTGACTTTCCCTTGTGATTTCAAACGTTTCATCACATATTTGAACAATAAGCCTATGAGTTAATTTAATTTAATATAGCAAATACAATAATGAATAGATCAGTATACTTACATATATTATTTACCTAAATTGAATATTAAATATATGTACTATTGAATTTAAAAACTATTTAATTTTTATTATACTTTGGCTGACACATATAAAATGAAAACTGGAATGACAAATGCCAAAAATTAAACTACTACATAGACATTCGTCACTGATGATATTTGTCTCCGTCAAGAGTGACAGTCATATGTTCGGTAATACGAAAAATTGTTGCAAATGTATCAGTACAACTTTTATGTGTGTATTAGTTTCGGTCACCCAGTTCTTGTAGGGATTTGATATTTTTGAAAGAAGTTCATGGCATTAGAAATTAGAAAAGTCAAACAAGTCAGCTGCAAATCTGACAAATTTAAGCTTTTTTTCAAATATTCGCTAGTTCAGAAAGAAATACATTAATCGAGAAAATCTGAGATAACAAAGAGTTGGTTTCAGGATTGAAATGAATATGCATATTCTACAGACGCACTTCAGTGAAGGGTGTATATGTAAATAAATTGTTTCACAATTGTTCAATTGACAAGTCTTGTTGTGGAAAAGGCAATTTCAAATAAAATCTCTCCAAACAAATATGTTTGAAAAATTTTGTTTTTAATTGTCAGTGTAAGTTATTTAAAATCATCAAAAGCACACGAGAATAACTCAAGTTTTAAGCTTTTATTTAAACTAGTGGTTTTTGTTTGTTATGTGATCAATTATGTCAATATGCCTGCATTTCATTGGTTCTTACACCAATACCGTTATTTTGGAATTAAGTTAAAGTCTACTGATGATTTGGTGTAAGAACCAATGACATATAGGCATACTTGACCACATAACAAACAAAAAGCACAAATTTAATTGAGACAATATGTCGAATAAACGATTTTAAAACCTTTTATTTAAACTTTTAAAAAAGGAAACTGTTCGATTAATTGGCATTAGCCAATCAATTTATGCGAAAATCGTCATCTTAAAATTATTCGAATAACAGTATGGTTTTGTTTGGTCGATTAATCAAATTATTCTTAATCGGTTGACAACAGTAACTACTGTACACACAATATTAGAAGATACATTATTTTACAAGTGTACAAAAATACTTTACTTTCTGTATATCACATCAATATAAATTTCAGCACTTTCAGTTTATTGACAAGCCAATTAATTTAATTTGTATTAAGTATTTGGCAAGCTAACTAACAATGCTAATGAACTGCAGCGATAATAATGAAAACTTTTCTTACGTTTTCCTCTCATTTCAAGAAAAATTTTTTATTTCTCCTGAGAAATCAATGGTTATTTTTGAAACACTTTATACAAATATACATACGAGTACTTGCTTATACATATTCTACATGTGCGTGTGTGTGTGCACATATATGCATAAGCGTATATTTAATAAACTTCGTCATAAAAATGTACATACACATTTTTCCTTGGCTAGTTTTATGCTTCTATCGATAAATTGTCCTTAGGCATTTGTTGTCCTTTCTCATGTCAACAATCATAATGTTGATATGTAATGACGATGAGAAACTTCTTGTAAATAACAAAATTGTACAAAGATGAATTGACAATGATGATGATGAAGATGATGATATTTGTTAATAAACATGAATTTACATAAAGATAACCTGATTGCAATGCAAAAAAATGTATGTATATGGAAAACTCAAAAAAATAGCAACCAAAAATGAAGAAAAGTTTCGTATCCATTGATTTCGCAATCAGCATAAACAATTTCATCGCCGTAAGGGAAAAATGGAATAGACCAATAATAGTACTTACATACAATAAACAGGACATGTTGAAAAAAAAAACAGCAAGCCAACAAGTTCAAAATGAAATTAAAAAACTGTACAAAAATTTAACACAATTTATATAAACAGAAAGAAGAAATATATTAAGTCCTGAGACCTCTTACTAGTATTGCTGGCAATAAATATGAAAAACTAAAGTCGTGTTTCCTGTTTCCTTTTACCACCAAGTTTTTTTATCATTTATTTATTTTATTTTTATTGTCGATTGTAAGATAAAAGGTTCCCAAGCAAGTGGAATTTTTAAAAATTTTTGTAAGTAAATTTTAAGATTAAAATTTAGAAGAAAATTTTCATAGAGTATGTCTACATACTCGTATACCAAAAAGTTAAGTAAGATACATAAATGTTGCAAATTACTTTATTTAAAAAGCAGTAATTTCAATCTTCAAGACACATTATGCTTGTAAGTAGAGACTCGTGTTACAAACAGCAATAGGTTTTCCATCATCGGTTGTAACGACACGTTTCCGCTCTTAGCTGGGGTAAGGCTCAGCGGCGTCCAGGGTCGTACTATAATTTATTGTTTTACAGGACCAGAGGCAAAAAAAAACACTTCACTATAATTTTCGCTGACTTATTTATTTAACCCAAAATATGGTGGTGGTTCCAGCGGTGATCGGCAGCGGCGTGGAATTTACCGAGCGTCGAAATGTCGACGTAAAGGGGCCCGGCTGGCTTGCGAGTGTTGAGAGCGAACCTGACAAAACTTTCACCTTTCTGTCGGCTCGGTTCTCCACAATCGTCAACGGTGACTCAGCTAGGGGCGACGGGCTACTTACAAACGGACAGGCGAGTAACGAGAGCACCCAGGCAAAACTTTCACCTTTCTGTCTGAGCGGTTCTTGCCAATCGTCGTCTACGCGGCGGTCTTGCTTCTGAACGGCACTTCCCGTCACAATACGCGTACGGTGTGTGCGGAACGAACGTACCACCCGACAAAACTTTCACCTTTCTGTCGATAGTAGTTCACCCCGTACTCACGTTTAAGGTTTCAGCGTACCACTGTACTGGAGTTGGTATCCCAGGTCGAACTTTCACTTTTCAGATGGGACACAAACTCCGATGTGGTTTTCTCCTTACTGAAACCCACCGAGTTAATTTATAAGAAGCAAAGACTAAATAATTAAATCGACTTACCTTCACGCCGGCTGCACAGGAACTCTTCGTTCTTTGCAAAATGTTCTGCCTTTTATAGTCGAGCTCAGTAGGTACACATGAATATTTTCATGCATGTATGTGAGCTTTACAATATGAAAATATTCTTAACAACTACAACAATGTTCATAAGGAACCGTTGTTATATATACAATTGTCAACTTAAACATACAGACAAATTCTTCCTCTGTTACTATACCATATTACTGTTACTATACCATATTACGTACATATGTAGGCTGGCTGTCCACAAATTTACGCGAGTAGGTATGTTTGCATGTGCTTTTGCACAGGCCGCAGTTTAGCATTGATTTTGGTTTTCTTTTACACTAGTCAGTTATACATGGTTTGTGTATACTGAAGAAAACCAAAAACAATAACAATTGAGACGACGCGATCGTAAATATACATCCATATGTACGTACATATACATATATGCGTGTAGGTATGTTTGCATGTGCTTTTGCACAGGCAGCAGCTTAGCATTGAGTTTGGTTTTCTTGGACACTAGTCAGTTATACATGGTTGGTGTATACTGAAGAAAACCAAAAACAATAACAATTGAGACGACGCGATCGTAAATATACAGCCATATGTACGCATATATGTTTATATGCGTGTAGGTATGTTTGCATGTGCTTTTGCACACGCAGTAGCTTAGCATTGAGTTTGGTTTTCTTTTACTCTAGTCAGTTATACATGGTTTGTGTATACTGAAGAAAACCAAAAACAATAACCAGCAGAACTTGTCATTAGCAAAAACCTATGTGCTACTCAGCGATGCGCTGTTAAAACGTATTATGTCCATAAACAACTAAGGTGCGATTTGACAAGCGAAAATAATTCTAATTCAATACGAAATAATATACAACATAAAATTCACAATGCATTAGGATAAAACTATGATTAAGTGCTGCTGATGGGCGCAAAAACAAGCCTTGCGACTTTTGCTGGTCACATTATTCCTCCTCCTGGGGGGATGAAGCGTCAGGGTGTAGTTGCCATACACGGACTACCCCGGCACGGGAGATAGCTGTGCGGAAGGTGCGTCCGCCGCTATGTGACAAGTAACGGGATTGTTGGCGTTTTGGCCGCGTTTGTAACTTCTCCCTTATAAACTGGGCCACCTCGGCGGGCACGCGATCCCATGGTATTTCCCTAGCGGCGGCGGGCTGGAACGGCCTTGGTGCTGCGGCTGCTTGGTTTTTTACTTCCGGCTCTACTGGAGCCTCGACATCGTAGCGAGGAAACGTATCGAGCTCTCCTTCGGCGTAGAGCGAGATCGTGTCGCTGATGGTGAGCGGCGGTGAGTGGACGTGCCGTAATGGGCTGAACCAGTCGCGCCCGGGGCTGTTGGGTGGTCGAGCGGCTGGGCTGTCGCGGTTGGTTAGCGGTGGTGAGTGGATGTGCTGCAACGGGCTGAACCATTTCCGCCCGGGGGTGTTGGGTGGTCGAGCGGCGGGGCTGTCGCGGGTGGTTAGCGGTGGTGAGTGAATGTGCTGCAACGGGCTGAACCATTTCCGCCCGGGGGTGTTGGGTAGTCGAGCGGCTGGGCTGTCGCGGATGGTGAGCGGTGTTGAGTGGCCGTGCCGTAATGGGCTGAACCAGTCGCGCTCAAGTGTGTTGGGTAGTCGAGCGGCTGGACTGTCCCTTACTGAGGCTGGTAGCACGGGCGGGGTCCTCGAGCAACGCACTTGGTGCCGACCTTGATGTGGCCGTGGTGTGATGGCGGCCGTAGGCGCGATGCTCTGGCGCGGAAGCACTGGATGTCGTTTGGTTCCAGCGACTAGGAAGCGCACTCGTATCCGTCGCTCGTAGCACAGATGACCCATATACGGGTATTGCGTATCGGATACGTCAACCAATCCTAGCCCTTTTCGACGGGGTGGTGTCGGTGCATGGTTGCTGTCACTTTCCTCCCCGTATGGGGAGTTTGGCGATGGCGGTGACGTTGGGCGCACATCGACAGTTCTATCCGACTGCCCATATAGTTGGCGACGGAGTTCTTTGACCAGCTCTGGGCCACAGTCGAGGCTGTCGTCTTGGATAAGGAAGTCTTCTAGTGATTCTGGAGAGGATTCTCGGATCCTCCATGGTGTCTGAGGTCTCGGCGGTGTGGGGTACATGCTCGGAGGTGGTGGTGGCACGTCGTCCTCCAGTAGCGGCGGCGGTGGAGGGGGCACCTCCTCCTCCAGGGTTGGTGGTTGAGGTGTCGCGCCTGCCGGTTTTCTCGTATTACCGGAGTGATTTACCCTGGGCGGCGGACGTGGACGGCTCGGCTGAGTTCGGCGTGGCTGGAACATGCCGTAGTCCCCTCTGTTTGGCTGCGGTTTTTTCTGGTGTGGGTGGTGTGTTGTACCGGCATGCGTCATGCTAGGAGGCTGCGGTTTTTTCTGGTGTGGGTGGTGTGTCATGCCGGCATGCGTCATGCTAGGAGGGGTCTTGGTTGAGGGTGGTGTCTTGGGACGGGGTGCCTTGGGTGCGCTTGGTTGGGTGGTCACCCGAAAGTTGTTGGCTGTTGGCCTCTTTGGTATTGGTTTGCCATTTCTACCCCGGCTTTGGGCAGGGGTCTCATGCTCGTCTAGAAAAATGGTTTTCTTTACCTTGGCTTGTTCTCGTGCCATGCCCAGCTTAAACTTCTGGCGGGCCTCTTCAAATCTTTTCCCCGGGTTCATCATGCGTTGGGTTTGGTTTTTCCGTCGAATCTATAAATAAAAGAGAGGAGGGAGACCTTGTTAGTTTTGAGGGGCGACGTATGGCTTCAAGTCGCTTAAGTGTGCGGTGCGTGTCTTCTGGGTGGCTATATCGGAAACTTCGACGATGACGGGCGACACGAAACCCCGAATAATGAATGGTCCCCCATATTTTGGGGCTAGCTTCGCTGTGAAGTTTTCTACTGCTCGCGAAAGAGGGTGCTGTCGCACGAGGACTTGTTCGCCCACTTGCGGCTGCCACTGGCGGCGTCGTAAATTGTAATAATGTTGTTGTCTCTGGGATGCTTTATTTAAATTTGAGCGCACGATGTGAAATATTTCTTGAAGCTTCTTTGCACGATCATCGGGTTGGAGGACCTTGGCTCCCGTTCCGATTGTTACGTGGTCGTACACGGCATTCGGTAGTCTGGGTTCCCTACCTTGAGTTAGGTAGGCGGGCGAGTAGCCAGACGATTCCGATATGGCGGTGTTCATGGCCAACATGATTTCCGGAAGGAATTCATCCCAGCGGTTGTGATCGGAGCCGGAGAATTTAGCAATCATCTGTTTGATGGTGCGGTTTGCTCGTTCCGTGGGATTCTCCTGTGGCGTGTATGGGGCGGTGAACTGCTGTTTTACACCTCTGTCAGCCAGATATTTCTTGAGTGAGGATGACGTAAACTGGCTTCCATTGTCAGTACGAAATATTTTGGGCACCCCATACCGGGCCACGATGCGTTCGCGGAACGCTTTGATGACTCCTTCTGCTGTGGCTCGACGTGCAGGTACTAGCTCGCACCATTTCGAAAAATTATCAAAGAATACTAGGAGTACCGTATTCCCATGACGTGTTCGGGGCAACGGCCCGACGTAATCGGCACAAACCGTGGCCCAAGGCTCGTCGGGAATTCTCGTCAGCATTTGCCCTGCTGGTTTTCTCTGCTCGATCTTGTATCGTTGACATATGTCACACTGTTGGACATAGCGGGTTACGTCTCGTGACATTTTAGGCCAGTAATACCTACTCGCGATTCGTTGGATCGTTTTGCGGATGCCAAAATGACCGCCAGTTGGCTGGTCATGTGCTTCCTTGAAAATCTGGAGTCTTAACGGGGTGCCAATACACAACTTCCAGGGTGTACTTTCCTCGGAATCTCCCTTGGTGAAGTGTCGGTAGAGTTGGCCGTGGACGATGGTGTAGTCGCTAAATTTCGCAGGGTCTGTTTTTACGCCGTTTGTGAGTTTTTCCAACCATGGACACGAATCGGCGGCGTTTGCATGTGATATGTGGGCCAGTTCTACTGGCTGGCGAGATAAAGCATCTGCCACGGTGTTGTTTTTCTTTTTCACAAGCGTAATCGGGAAACTGTAGGGGCTGTGAGAGGGTTCTATGCAACCCTGTTGGATCAACTTATCAACTTCTTGGTCAATGATGGCCTGCATGGCTGGGTTCCGGGGGCTGTACCTAATCTTAATAGGGCGGTCATCCTTCATGACAATTTTGTGGCTGGTGACATTGGATAACCCCTTAATATCGCTGAATTTTGCCAATTCCTTTTGCAAAAATTTGCTGACTCTCTGGCTCTCACTGTCAGTATGATGGCTGGGTCGCCATTTATCTGAAAATGGAGTATGGGGTTCATTATTTCTTACCTGAGCGAAGTGGTTGCCTGGGCACGATGTATCGGGCCTGTCAGCGCTGCTACGGGCCGTTAATCCGGCACAGCTGATGGTAGTATCAAAGATCTGGAGGAAATCGAGCCCTAGGATGATGTCTTCAGTGGCCTTTTCCATTACTAAGAACTCGCAGTTGGCTGTCTTCCTGCCCAGGGTCACTTCGATGCTCAGGGCTCGGTAGATGCTTGACTTGGAGCCGTCGGCCAATGTCACGTCCACCTGAGTGTGCTGATACATTGGTCGGGGGATAAGTTTGCGGACGAGTTGTGGATGGATGAAACTTCTCGTTGCCCCGGTGTCCAGTGTCGTAGCGACTAGTTGGTTTCCGATCCGTACCATCGCTCGCACTTTGTTGTCTTCCCACACAATTTCCGTCTGGTTTGCGTGTTTCTTCTCGCTCACTGGTTCTCTGGGTTTCCGACGGGCACGCACTCGAGAGGTAGGCTTTTCTACCATCAATCGGTGGTGCTCTCCTCTACCGTGGTTGGAGGTGGTAGGGATACTTTCCAGATCGTCGGCCAAATCGATGAGGGCTTCCAATGAAGTGAAATCCCGGCGGCGAATATACCACTGGTAATCGGGTAGCGCATTTCGGAAAATACGCTCTAGCTTTTGTTCCTCGGACATGGTGGCGTGACGCATGAGGGTCTGTAGCGCCAAAACATAATCCTTGAACGGTTCGCGGGCACGTTGCGTGCGCTTACGGATTTCATCGTCCAATTTCTCGAAATAGCGGGATGGCAGGAAAAACTTTAGAAAATCGGCTTTAAAGGCTGGCCACTGCTGCCAATCTTTATTGTTGTTGCGGTACCACACCAGGGCCTTATCCCGGAAACATTCGGCCAGAACCCTCATGACATCGACTAAATTCACCCCGTACATACCTGCTAGTTCTTCCGCTCTTTCGATAAAACCCAACGGGTCTTTACCGCCATCGTATTTGAGGTTCCACTTTCTCACTATTTCGATCACCAGAATACGGGTGTTTGCTTCCGATTCCGGGGCTGGTGCCGTCTTCTCACCCGCTGGTGAGAAGACGGCTGGTGTCGCCCAAACTGAGGTTGGTGGCTGGAGCGGCTCCTTCGTGCTGGGATTGGAGGGCCAGTAATTTTTCGGTGATTACCCCGTCGTGATCGGCACCGATGAAATTGCTGAAACGCTTCCGCAGCTCTTCGACACTTCCGGTGTTGGTTTGCTGAAAATGGGCCAGGTACGTGGAAAGCTCATCCTTCTTGAGCGTATATACCCACGACGTTTTCAGCATTTTCACTTTCATTTATTTTTATCAAATTTTTTATTTCTTTTTTTTTTCGTTTGATTTTAAAAAAAAAGTTCACAATTTTTCTTTTCAGGTCGTTCTTCACCACAGAAATTTTATATATATTTTTTTTCTTATTTATTTACTTGTAATGTTTGTGTTTTAGTTTATTTCTCTTTTTGTCTTTATTTATTTCAAAAAAAAGTTCGCACAGTTTCATGTATTTAGCAAAATTGTTTTTGTAATTTAATTTAACAAGTTTTTTAGTTATTTCGGCACCAAAAATTTGGTTTTATTATTTTCTCTCAAAAAAAAATCCTCAAGTCCCTGCTCGGGCGCCATTGTAACGACACGTTTCCGCTCTTAGCTGGGGTAAGGCTCGGCGGCGTCCAGGGTCGTACTATAATTTATTGTTTTGCAGGACCAGAGGCAAAAAAACACTTCACTATAATTTTCGCTGACTTATTTATTTAACCCAAAATATGGTGGTGGTTCCAGCGGTGGTCGGCAGCGGCGTGGAATTTACCGAGCGTCGAAATGTCGACGTAAAGGGGCCCGGCTGGCTTGCGAGTGTTGAGAGCGAACCTGACAAAACTTTCACCTTTCTGTCGGCTCGGTTCTCCACAATCGTCAACGGTGACTCAGCTAGGGGCGACGGGCTACTTACAAACGGACAGGCGAGTAACGAGAGCACCCAGGCAAAACTTTCACCTTTCTGTCTGAGCGGTTCTTGCCAATCGTCGTCTACGCGGCGGTCTTGCTTCTGAACGGCACTTCCCGTCACAATACGCGTACGGTGTGTGCGGAACGAACGTACCACCCGACAAAACTTTCACCTTTCTGTCGATAGTAGTTCACCCCGTACTCACGTTTAAGGTTTCAGCGTACCACTGTACTGGAGTTGGTATCCCAGGTCGAACTTTCACTTTTCAGATGGGACACAAACTCCGATGTGGTTTTCTCCTTACTGAAACCCACCGAGTTAATTTATAAGAAGCAAAGACTAAATAATTGAATCGACTTACCTTCACGCCGGCTGCACAGGAACTCCCCGATCTTTGCAAAATGTTCTGCCTTTTATAGTCGAGCTCAGTAGGTACACATGAATATTTTCATGCATGTATGTGAGCTTTACAATATGAAAATATTCTTAACAACTACAACAATGTTCATAAGGAACCGTTGTTATATATACAATTGTCAACTTAAACATACAGACAAATTCTTCCTCTGTTACTATACCATATTACTGTTACTATACCATATTACGTACATATGTAGGCTGGCTGTCCACAAATTTACGCGAGTAGGTATGTTTGCATGTGCTTTTGCACAGGCCGCAGTTTAGCATTGATTTTGGTTTTCTTTTACACTAGTCAGTTATACATGGTTTGTGTATACTGAAGAAAACCAAAAACAATAACAATTGAGACGACGCGATCGTAAATATACATCCATATGTACGTACATATACATATATGCGTGTAGGTATGTTTGCATGTGCTTTTGCACAGGCAGCAGCTTAGCATTGAGTTTGGTTTTCTTGGACACTAGTCAGTTATACATGGTTGGTGTATACTGAAGAAAACCAAAAACAATAACAATTGAGACGACGCGATCGTAAATATACAGCCATATGTACGCATATATGTTTATATGCGTGTAGGTATGTTTGCATGTGCTTTTGCACACGCAGTAGCTTAGCATTGAGTTTGGTTTTCTTTTACTCTAGTCAGTTATACATGGTTTGTGTATACTGAAGAAAACCAAAAACAATAACCAGCAGAACTTGTCATTAGCAAAAACCTATGTGCTACTCAGCGATGCGCTGTTAAAACGTATTATGTCCATAAACAACTAAGGTGCGATTTGACAAGCGAAAATAATTCTAATTCAATACGAAATAATATACAACATAAAATTCACAATGCATTAGGATAAAACTATGATTAAGTGCTGCTGATGGGCGCAAAAACAAGCCTTGCGACTTTTGCTGGTCACACGGTGAACAGTTTAATTGCTATCCAATCACTTGCTGGAATAATTGATAGTTTAAAGTTTATTTAACTATTCCATAGAGTGACCGCTTAAATAAAATTCTTTCCGTGTTTATTCGTAATATACAGAAGATATGTGTTTGTCAAATGTAAAACAGTTTGATGTGCTACTCAAATTGAGATGTGAAAGGTTTTTAAAACTCTCCTTAATAATATGATAAAATGATTTAATTTTTAATTAAAAGATTAACTTTAACGATAGATGAGTTCAAGTTTTAAATAAATGCATTATCGGTTAAGCGGTTAAACAAAAATTACCCGATTATTAAAAACAACAACCTAAAACCCCGACTAGTTAATTGTGTTACTAACAGATTAAAACGGTAACCCAATTAATTGAACACCCAACTACGAACCATTGCTGACGCAAGCAAATTAAGAAATTTAATTCATTTTGAGTTAAAAGTGTGTAAAGCCAAATCACATCATGATATACCTAATTAATTTTCAGTATAATTTTGGTCAGACATGCAAGCCATTTCCCTTCAAAATTATAATTTTTTATTGTAACATATTTTCATTAAATTCCCAATGACTTCTACGGCTATTCTCAAATACATACTTGTTATCAAAATTGCGTTTATTACGTTTTCCGACATAGAACTTTATCATTTTAATTCTGCCTAGATATTAAAATAAATATTTATATGCTTCAATGTATTCGTTTACTTATATACTTCAAATATATTCGTTTACTTATATTAAGAAATTATATAGAATAAGCAAACATTTTATTGGCAAACTTGCGGTGTAAGAGCACTCAGAAATACATAACGTACTTTTGTTATATATATTAAAGAAAATATATATAATATCTGTAGTATCCTAATTGCAGTCACTCCTATCCAAATATAATCAGGGGTGTTAGATAAGACGGCTTTACGTCATTTTAAAGTTTTTTCCTCTTATACAGCAAAGCCACGTTGGACTATCTCCTTTACAAAAACCATTTTTCTTGTGACGGTGTAGAAATATACATATATAAAAAAATTTTAAATACGTTAAGGAGAATACATGTATTATTATTAATACTTGTTAGAAAAGGAAAAAAAAACATTTACATATGTATATGTAAAGCAGTAGGGGGCACCGTCAATGTATTGGTAAATTGTGTATGTGTTGAGCTTGCGAGCTAACTTTTTATAAGTAAACAGTCAAATGAAAAAAAATAAAAAAGATAGGACAATAATTTGTTATGTTTTCCATTCAAGAAAAAAAATATATAAAAGTATGGTTGCTTGCTGGAGCATAACACTGAATATGCGACAAAAAAATACGCGGTTGGATGTATCAAACTTAATAAGCTTTGATATTTGTCGGCATGGAAGATAATTTTCATATGGGAAACATATTCAAAATATTTTTGATAAGATTTTACACAGACTAATTAATAAGACTATGTGTATTACTAAATTAAGAGAATTAGTATAGTCCGTTATAGGAGAAAAATTTTATAAAAGGCATTGTATGATATCGAAAGAATTGTTTATGACAAAATATTTTTCGCATATCATCATGACTGAAACTGTTTGCTGGGCAAATATTCTGGAAAAAAATATAAAAAAGTTCGTAGGCATCCGCCTGATATTCATTCGTCGCTGTCTCACCGACGATTAAATTAAAGAGGGTAAGAATACGGTGTGAATGATCTCAGCACAATTGTGCTATGAAACGTCCGTATCCGATGTAAAGCTACGTACAGACGATTGTCAGATCTAACAATATTGTAAGACCTGGCAATGTGCTGACAATGTACTGGGAGGGAAAAATTATTATTATATTAGAAAATTGTCAATTCATACGACTGTAAGAAAACCTTACATTTTCATTGCCAGCGCATTGTCCGACAATAATTTTACAAAAATTGTGAGTTCACACGGTTGATAGACCCCTTTCACACACATCAGGTTTGACTCGTCAAGTCTTGATCTTTTAGGAGAGAGCGGTGCAGAGCGTGAAAAGGGATACAGACTTGACGGTACTAGTCAGTTTTTATATTTTCTTTTGTTTTATCATCCGTAATATATTAAGTGAATGTTCAGCAATGAAGAAAAACTTGACACGACGTTTTACGTGAAGAAAAACTGATCAAGTAAACCTGATCTGTGTGAAAGGGCACTTAGATTATCTCAGAGAACATTGATACTATACATTATATTGCCTACTTTAAGGGGAAATGAGAGAGCCAATACAAATTCAAGTTGAAGCAATTGTATTATGAGAAGTTGCATATGTATGTGAGTATACCGTCCGATAAGAGTAAAAAATTTTTAGCATCAAGAAAAAAATTTACCGGAGAAGTATTTTTAATTGTCTTTAATGATACATTCGTATACAATTAATGATGAGTTGTTAATAATTCATCTTACACAGCAGAGCAGAACAGGTGTTTTCGAAAGCCTACACTACACTTTCATCATTAGTACTCATGTGTATTTTGTTTGTCACCACGTACTACGTGGTCCAGTTATATATGATAACAGTTTTTATTAAAACAAATTTTATTAAGAAATTGCATACGAGAACTACTGTATCAAACCGAAGGTAACACACTTCTATTTAATATCCGTGTTGCCCTTTGATTATTTTCTTTGTGTCCGATTTTTTGATTTTTTTGTTCCATTATACCTAAAAAACATTTACCTGGAATTGATCCTTAAAACCAAATTGTATATAAATGCTTTGAATTTTATATTACCTTTTAGAAACCTTTTGTGTTATTTTATGTTCTATGTGTAATTTTAAATCTGAAAGGCTTTCTATTCTAATGACATTCTCCTTAAAAATAAACACGAAACTGCTAAATACCCTACACTCATTTTCATTAACCCTAAGATAAACGTGATTGCCCTAAAACAGATGAAAATGAGAATGGTACGAAAAGTTGCTGAGTAACCGGAAGACTAATGTTTACTTCCTGCAAGTATTTCAGGGAAAAATGTTATGGTCATACATTAATTAATTCAATTAAAACAATAATGATTTCTACTAGGATTGAAGGAACTATTAGACAGTTTACTCTAGAATATTTCCATAACCGGTGTTTATAAAACCACAGCTGAGACTGGCAATGTTAGTAAGGATACGACAACAGCGCAAGTACAAAAAGATTGCAATGACATCGATATGTAAAAGTCACCGGCACCTCTGATTAAATGTTCCAAAACTCGACCCGGTTGCCAGACTATGAGAACCTGTAACAGGTTCTTGACCAACCATGGAACAGACGGTTTTGTTATTGTACTAGCCGAAATTTCTGTTCTTTTGTGAAAGTAAGTTATAATGTAGATATTACAAGCAAAAAAACAAGAAACAAAAACGTAATAAAACACATATCACACATGATGATGCATCCATGCAAACATAAATATCTGCATGTATTCATATTGTTACAAAGTTTAAAAATAGATTCAAATATAACGACAATGTGGCTATATGTACTTGGCAGCACTGCCAACTCATCTCAAGTTGTCAATATGCTACAACCCTAGTCAACACAATGCAGATAATATTTGAATTAACGGAAATGGAATATTCCGGATACATCGTGGGGAATATACAAGATCATTTGAGGCTGTGCAATAATAAGTGTAAATAACAACAACGAAAAACCTAGCAACATCAATGCTAAGAGATGATGATGTTATTCTTAATGATCTTGTACGAAAGTATTCGCTGCTAATAAAAGCTAAACATGTACACCAATATACATAGCAACATACACACAAATATACACAGCAACATGCTCACACAGCACAAAAAGAAACAAAACTACGCAACCCACAGAATACTCATCCATACAACCACACATAGTTACAATAAACAAAACACTCAAGACAGCATTGTCATAATCGCCCTGAAGAAAACATAATTTGGATTCTAAGACTATGTCCACACGATGAAACACTTGCTGCAGAAACATCTATTAATTCCCTTTTAAAGCGTGTCCACACGGTTTAAACATTTGTTTTGCAGCATACATATATTATATTATATGCAGAAGCGGAGAATGACGTGCTCAACAAATGTATCATGTACATGAAACACCGTACCCTTTTCCACTCGTCTTTCCCCTCTCATCATCAAATACAATATTTCTGCAGCAAATGTTTCACCGTGTGGACTTAGTCTAAGAAAACAAGATTTTTTGTATGTATGTTATTAAAAACAGATTTACAGCTGATTTTACCAAGATTTTTTGTTTTGTTTACAATTTCGAGAGAGGACACAAAAGCACGTGCGTTTATGATAGTATATATGCCACGTATGTATGGGGGTTGCTTTAACTATTTGCTTATAACTTAGAAAGTATAATTTTGCGAAAAATGCGCGCCGATTGCGATAGTTATCATATATTTCTGTGCGGTACAAAATGACTTGTGGGTGCAACATTATTTGAAAAGTTGACAAATACCGAAATATTTCTTTTTACTCAAAAACTAGAAAAATGAGATATTGCAGTCAATGATGAGAAGTGCTGTTTCATTCCATCTATTCTTCATACATGCATTGCATCATAGCCGAATAAAATATGGTAGCGCTGGTTTTTATTTTATGATGGATGACGATGACCACTTGCACAGAAAAGAACATTATAAATTTTGGAAATAACAATAATTTCTTGGATGCGAGCCCGGTAAGCTTTTTTGTGCGGCCTGGCAAGCTTTTTTGTGCGGACAGGAACATGATTTATAAAATCTGGAATTTTATTTTTTCCCAAAAAAACACTGAGAGGCCAAACCGCTGGGTATTAAATCTATTTTTAATTTCTATCTATTTAAAATAAACAAAACAAAACAAAGCTGGCGTTGCCAGCCGCCAAATGTATTCATTGTGTATTGGCGGCTGACGACGAAAGGCCCAGAACTGCAACCTTAAGTATGAACGCCGTTCTTGATCACGATCGGCGTGGGTTTGCATTATTGCAAATTAAATTATTCTCATCGAGGTGAAATTGTCGGCAACGCAACGTGCATCAGAATTACTACTTTTGACACAACCATTAATCTGGCAAATTCAACAGCAAATTCGGCTACTAAAGCTCCATCGGTCACCGTCACGACGACTCCAACCATTACAGCTAGTGCACGTACACCCCCGGCAATAACACTAGTTCCAAGCCCAACCAATCTACATCAGCAGCTCCAGCAACGTGGGACTACGACTACAGCATCAACATCACCGGCCGCAGCTACTGCAATAGCTAGTGCACGTACACCCCCAGCACGCCAACTTGCGGACGTTCGCGGCAAAGTGCCCGTCTTCTTCTTAAGCAACCGGCGACCCTCATCATTTCAGGTAACCTGTGTACCACTTAAACAACCCGTAATGGCGGGAGTGTCTTCGGAATGCAATCGAAAATTGTCCGCCGAAAAGAGAGTATTTCAAGGCATCTGGGAAGAAGAATATTTCGTTGTTGCAAATAAACATGGGTCGACCACATGCTTGATCTGTCGTGAGAGTGTTGTATTAAAAAAATATAACATTGTTCGTCATTATACCACGAAGCACAAAACATTTACTGATAGTTTTCCTCGTGGCTCTTTAATAAGGCGTGAAAAGTTAACATTCTTCAAGAAGTCTTTACAACATCAACAAAATTGTACCTCATCGGTGGTATCACATGACGCAGCGGTGACAAGAGCGGCTTATGAAATTTGTTACATCCTTGGTAAATATATGAAACCATTTACTGACGCAGAGGTTGTGAAAGAATGTTTCCTCAGTGCTTCCAACGTATTATTTGATAAATTTAGCAATAAAAATCAAATAATATCTCAGATCAAAAGTATGCAGCTCTCTGATTCTACCTTTGCTAGACGAATTGAAGATATTGCAAAACACATATTTAATCGCATCATAGAAGATATGAAAAAATGCAAATATTTTAGTTTGGCTTTTGATTCTAGCACCGATATTTCAGCAACATCACAATGTTCCGTTTTTGTTAGATATTGTACCAGAAAAAATTCAGTTCATGAAGATATTTTGAAATTTCTTCCTATGAAAAATCAAACCAGAGGCACGGACTATTTCAATACTATCAGTACATTTCTGGAAAACAGTGATATTGATATTAAAAAATTGGTGTGTGTATGCACGGATGGATGTCCTTCAATGATCGGATCCGAAAAAGGATTTGTTACTTTATTGAAAAAGAAATATAATTTAACAAATCTCTTATTTTTCCACTGTATCATACACCAAGAGAACTTAGCAGCACGTATAACCATTGCCGAAATAGACGCCGTGATGAAGACTACAATAAGTATAGTTAATTATATTAGAGCACAAGAACTGAACCACAGGAAATTTAGAAGTCTTTTGGAAGAATTAAACAGTAACTATAGTGATGTTCTTTTACATACCTCGGTGAGATGGCTAAGCCGAGGGAAAGTTCTGGAACGGTTTTATTCTTTAAGGCATGAAATTATTTTGTTTTTACATCAAAATAATAAAATTTACAGCGAACTTAATAATGATAGACGGTGGTGTCTTTTGGCTTTTCTGTGCGATATCACAGAAAAACTTAATGAACTCAATCGTGGCTTACAGGGTGAAAATAAAATCATTTCACAGATGGCGAATAAAGTATTTGCTTTTGAAGAGAAATTAAACATCTACCGTGAAGAAATAGAGAACCAAGTATTGCATAACTTTCCAACTATAACAAAAGCTAAACAAGATGGTATACATGTTTCTGAAGTAAACTATACGACAATTTTTAATTATTTAGCTGCCTTAGCTCAGGAATTTAAGACCAGATTTCAGGACTTACGTTGTATCAAGAATTGTTTGTTACTCATAGAAAATCCCTGGCACCTAGAAACAGCTATTATAACAAATTTAGCTGCACTGGGATATGATTATGCAGAGCTTTTTGACGAATTTAAGAACGATACTAATCTGAAAGCTATTTTTGAAGAAAAAAGAGAGGGAAAGGAGTACATCCATTTTTGGGAATTAGTTCCTGAAAAATACAAGACTGTAAAAAGTTGCGCTTTCCTGCTCCTCACATTGTTTGCATTAACATATCTTTGTGAATCATCATATTCCAAAATGATATATGCAAAAAACGTTTACAGGAATCGACTTACTGATTCCCACCTTGATGACGTATTGAGGGTAGCATGCAGCAGTTATAAACCCGATTTGTCTAAAATAGTTGAAAATTTATCTCAATGTCAAAAATCACACTAATTTTGAAATAAACGCTTAAATACATGTTACTTTTGAGTTTTACTTTTTGCACTATTATAATTTTCTAGGAACCTTATGCTGATAATGATTTTAAAATCTCAAAATGTTTTCCAAAAAACTGGGAGGTGAGGGGTTTCATGATTTTTTTCGTCATACCAGTATAGTGTTGCGGCCCGCGTAACTTTACAGATATATGTTTGTGACCCGAAGACAAAAAAGGTTGAGTATCATTAGTTTAGATCAACAATATCCTGCCCTAGAGAAAACAGTCAAACGCCATAGTTCGGCAAATGTAACCATGATTGGGTAACCGGCAACAAATTCCAGAAATCAAACATCGTTTAACTTTGCGGTAGTAGTAGGAGTTTCAGTCAAACAAAAGCAACCAAACTGGAGAGTACTAAACTTAACAATTTTCTTTCCAATATCAAATGTGCAAGTGTTACGCCACAGTAATTAGAGGCATGCAATGATATTAAGTCAATAAAAAATTAATGGTCTATGATTAAATGCTCCAGTATATACACTTTTGATTAAAAAATCAATTTAGTTTAGTACTATTATATTTCGGCATTCGTCAACTTTTCACATAATGTTGCACCCACAAGTTTTTTCGTACCGCACAGAAATATATGATAACTATCGCAATCGACGCGCATTTTTGTAAGCTTTCGATTGCAGGTAGCGGCGTTAGGCGCGAAGTTATACTTTTTAAGTTATTAGCAAATAGTTAAAACAACCCCCATAAATTCATTTCATATATACTATCATAAACGCATGTGCTTTTGTGTCCTCTTGAAAAAATATTCGTACTCTTATATGCAGCAATACTCGTAAACAAAACAATAAATCTTGTTGAAACTATAGGTGTGTTTCTTTACTTTTTGGGTAAAGTTCGGTAAAATGAGAGCTAACTATAAATTCTCTCAATAAAAGACAAAAATGTGCAAAAGTACGGGAACGCGAAAAACCAAAACTATCAACACAAAAGAAAACGTCATTTTTTTGACAAATGAATTAACATAATAATTGGCGCTGTGTTTGATTTAAGTGCATTAAATTGTGAAAAAAAATTTCATTTTAAGTACAATTTTTTAAAAAAGTAATGGAATCCCTTACAATCTGCTGTTCCCCAGGCACTTACCGTCAAGTCAGAAATGGTAATTATACGAAATGGTGTTTTTTTCATCTTATTTTACTTGTACGTTTTCCAGATGAAAGCTACAGACTTCAACTTACGCAGGACGTATTGGCTGAACAGGATGCCACATATAAGGAAGAGATATTTACTCAGTCGGAGGAACAAGAATCGAGTAAGTGTTAGCTGATATGTATTTGTGTAAAGATGATTTTTATATGAATATATTTTTATTATTAGCATTGAAATTCACACAGGTGGAAAAATCTACATTAGATTCTATATTTACGCCCATACATGTTTTAGTTTTTTGTATGTTTGTATACCAAGGCACCATTTATTGTGCATTTGTGCTGTATTTAAAAACCCACCTGTTCAATTTTGTTTGTTTATTTCAGATGAAATACAGAATTGGCATGAGGCTCCTACAAAACTCATGCTAAGTTTAGTAGAAGAGCTACGTCCAAAGTTGGGAAAGAGCATAAAAGTAAAAACAAAAGCCAAAATGTACCAATTTATTGCAACTAAAATGTCGGAGAAGGGATATTCTTTCAACCCCATCCAAATAGAAAACAAATTTAGGGGCTTAGAGCGGTCTTACAAAAGGACTGTACTCAACAACAGGCAAACCGGACGGAGCAGGCAAACGTGTTCTTATGAGGAGTACGTATATACATACTTACTTATATACATTTATTTGTTATTGTTTGCAAAACAAAACTTGCAACATTATTTTATTCTTCCAGTGAGCTGAACAGAATTCTGGGAAAAAAGAAAGGAATTAACCCGGAATTCACATTGGAAAGCGGAGATATTGCAGAAAGTTTAAGCCCAGTTCCAGTAGATGATACACATGCGGACACGGATAATTCTATGAGAGGTTGTATATATTTTTTTAAAGCTTCTACATATATACATACATACATAAATATATAAATGAAAATGATTAGAATCTAGAATTGAATCGTAGTTGTCATTGGAATAAAAACTTGTTTTCCATTACATGTATTACAAATGATGAACTAAGTCCGATACAAATTTCAAAAAGGAGGGCTAAGCTTGGATTAAGAGACCAAGTTTTTAAAAAAATGGAGGAAGTTTCAAATGAAAGAAAGAACTTTCATGAAAAAATTTTACAGTTTATGGAAAAAAGGACGAGCGAGCTCAAAAAAGAGAGAAAAGGTCGCAAAAAAACTGTAACTGCTAGAGATTTTAGTTAATCAAAAAAGTAAAATTTAAAACTTTTATGACTTAGTATTTTTCTTGAAATTATTGTTGTTTAAAATGTGTACTGCAATTTTTTATAAACTAATGTTAAGAAATTTTTAATGAATTGTTATGTTTTGTTTTTCAATAAATTTATTTTTTAATAGATAAATAAATTGAAAAAAATTTGAAATGGAAAAAATCTGATATATGATTATTTTAAATTTAACTGTAGATCTGCGCAAATTGGATCCCGTACAGCATTTCCTCTTGATGTTTCAACAGTTATATCATGTTCTGGATTTGTGTCTTCCTCTTGTTCGGAAAACTCCAAATCGTTGTCGTTGGCCAAATTGTGTAGAACACAACACGCCCGTATAAAATGGCATAACTTTTTAATGCCCCTTAGTTTACAATAGTATAACTGACGGAAACGTTGCTTCAACATCCCAAACGAATGTTCTATGTACACACGACCTGAGCTCAGTTTTATATTGAAATTTTTCTGCGCCCTTGACAAATGACCATTGTCTTTATACGGTGTCACCAGATATTGGGTGCTAGGATATGCAGAATCTCCTAATAGATAGTAATCTGTAAAAGATAAATGTTTTAACATACATTTCTAGCAAACACATGCATATGAAGGCAAGTAAATAAATAATACTGTTTTTACCTCCGCATAACATTGTCAAATTTTGATATAACGGAGAATTCTGATAAACCCAACTATCATGAGATGATCCTGGGAATCCCACGAAAATATTTATAAATTTTTTATTTTCGTCACAAATTGCTTGCATTGTAAGTGATATGTTATTTTTCCTATCGATGTAATCATCCTTACATTCTTTAGGTGGATCTATGATAATATGTGTCCCATCAATACAACCTGAAAATTATATTAAGAAAGAATTGAGAATAAATTATGAAATATTTGTTTCAGTTACCTATAGCTTTCGCAAAGCCGCATTTTTTGGCGAAAAATGAGGCAGACTTTTGTTTATTGGCTTCATTTGGCCATTTGATAATATCTGGACTTAAACTGCTTATAAACATTATACTTTTATCAATAATCCTGCAAACAGTTGAAAGTGCCAAATTGAATCGGTCACACAAATCACGAAAACTACATGCTTCATGACCAGCAAACCAAAAAAAAACTGACAAATAAGTTCTGGCTGGTAACCGCTTATCAGACCGAAGATTTGTATACATATCACTTTCGGCAAATCTGTTTGATAAGTTTGTATACAAGTCTTTGGAAATGCGAAAGTGTTGCCGGAACTCTTCTTCTGTATACAAAGGGACAACATCTTGTAAATAGTTTGGAATGCTGTTCCTCCTTTGAGCTTCAAAACATTGAAAAACTGTTAGCAGCAGAGATTCTTCGGTATCAGAATCTTGCTCAATAACGTCCAAAATATCATCGTCATCACTAGATTCACTGGAAGTGTCCATGACTTCTGCAACAATGCTTTCAAATATATCTTTATCTGACATTTTAATACTATTATCGATCTATATAAAATACAAATGCTTGCACTTATTGTATGTCAAAATTATTAAATAAAAACTTGCATGTAGTATATACATACATACATACTTACTTACGTATGTTTTACTTACATGTTGCAGCGTATCTATAATATTTTCTTTCTTAATTTTATGTAAAAACTTATAAAACTTTGTTCTCCAGAAGTTTTTAAATCTTTTTTGCAACAACTTTCCAATTTTTTTATGTTTTTTTTGTCAATTTCATTTTTCTTTGATGTTGTTTATTTTTCAAACAGCTGTTTGTTTATTTACTTGCCCAAACTAGCCCAAAGAAAAAGGACGGGCTGTTTCGTGCAAGAAGAAGAAGAAGAAAATTAATCTCTCAAAATGTCTCCCATTTGCCCAATTTTCGAGTATGGGAACGCTTTTCGGTAAGATTGGGATCCCGCGGGCGACCAATTTAGAGTAAAGAAACACACCTTATGTTTAACAGCTGTTAATCTGTTTATATGACATATGTACATACAAAAAATCTTGTTAAAACCAAAAAAATGTGGCATCTTGTTTTCTTCACCTACGTATTGTCATATTTACAAACATACGTATATAGCAGTGATGCCAGCCTCATACACAATTGTGGAAGCAAAACTCACATGTACGCTTACGCTCTTTAATTTTGAGAGCGTAATATATAATTGTTTACTGAAAAACACTCTCATTCAGCGGGAAGTATCGCAAGTCCTGTTTTGAGGCCTCTAAACAGAAATAATATATTTATATAAATATGTATACAATACATATCAGAGGTTTGAAATAAGTTGGAGCCACTGTATGTAGGTACATCTTTTCAAAAATTTCCTAAAGTAGATTTAAATTAATTCATAAGTAAGACTTTTTGTAAAAATTGTTTCTCTTGTATATAAACTAACCAAGTGTTCAGCTTAAAAATGGAGAAATATTTTAAAATTAAATATCTGAGCACTTGGCAATTTTCGAAACACTTTTTTACAACTTATAAAATTAGAAGATATTATTGGTAAATAAAAGGATACTCTTAGAAAAGGCCACTAGTTAGGCCTCGCAACCGCACATTTTTCCCGCTGGGAATGTAAGAGATCTCACCAACACAATCATATTTGACATCACTGGTGTATAGCTACATGTTAAGTAAAGCACAACAAACAACAACCATGAACAGATGCTTCACGAAGTTACCAGACAATGTCTGTTTGCTATATAAAGTCGCTGCCAGAGATCAGCGGAGTTAGTATGATTTTAAACACAAATTAGACAGATTGGACACTGAAAATTCCGGCCATATCAAACGGGCATAAAATTGACAAATGGCATCCCAAATGGCAATACCATTTAACCCCTTCCTAATTAAAGAACAGAAAGATATTTTTGATGTATCTCTTTCTCTGTCCTTCTAGCCGGTTAAACGTCAGAAAAAATATTTTATTTTAGTAAAAAAATTTAAGCAAAAAGGCGCAAAATTTTACTTAAATGCACAAATTTGCGCCTTTTTACTTAACTTGTGAATTAGATTTTGCATCGGAAGTGTTGATTGCGTTATTGTGTGGGAAGAGATCATAACTGGTAAGTACATGTGCGGATATTTATTTGTATTTTTCTAATGTAAAATTTTTTTTCATAGAGAGCACCTGAACAAGAATCCAAAAAAATGTAAGTATTAATTTTACAAAAAGTTTTTAATTAAATTAAATATTAATGCTTATTTTATATTTCAGGAGCCGGAAGTGTATAGTTGGTTGCCAGGACTTCGAAAGGCTTCATCGGTTCCCGAAAAACCCGACAAGGTAAGTGTGAAATATATAAGTGTGTGCAAAAAAGTGTTAATTAATGTGCCTTGTGTTTTTGGAAGTGCTGTGGGTTGGTTTTCTTCATTAACAATCGGACAAAATTTAACTTGTTATGAATTGTGAAAGTTATCAAGTATGTCAATTACGAAAACCAACCCTTAACAATATATCCAAGTACACAGTCACATATTGGTTTGGGAGCAAATTTATTTTAACAATGCACCCGATGTAAACGAAAATTTAGTGTATTATAGAAAAATCAATTTTAAAAAGAAAGTGTTAAATAAAAAAATTCGCGGAAAAGTATATTTTCGGAGTTACGGACGCATAAAGTTTTATAAATGCACAAGTATTATTCTCTTAGTTAATTTTTGATCTAGTGCAACAATACGAGTATCATACGAAAGGTTTTTTAATTAATAATTGTCTCATCCATGATGTCGAACAGCGGCTTTCAATGCTATTTATGCAGAATAATGGCTTACAGAAATGTATTTTCCTCGGTTGGTGCAAAGCCAATAAAAAAGAAAAAAATTTGTGGGACTGACGGTGTTAGTGCACAATCACCTTCAACTTAATTTACTAAGAGAATGCTTCCGCATTTATAGAACTTTATGCGTCCGCAACTCCGAATATATACTTTTCCGCGAATTTTTTTATTTAACACTTTCTTTTTAAAATTGATTTTTCTACAATATGGAATAATTTTATTTTAATCGGATATGCGTACTTAAAGTAAATTTAAGCCAAAACAAATGCAGTAAATAGTAGAAATTGAAGATGGCCAACACAATGTTTAACCTACCCGTTAACAGTTTGCTTGTTGGAATCCAAGAAAATATTCCAAACATGTAATGTTGATTATAAAGGAATAATGTTTGGATCCCAACAGAAAATTGCAATACATTGTCAAAGTTGTGGATATATCAGTTGCGAAACCTGTGGCATATCAGATGAATGAATCACTATGTATTTATCTTGGCTATAAGATACGTTTGGAAGAGTGAGTTACGTATCCATACATATCGTTACCTTAACATAGAAAGGTCCTAACTCATTATTTATCTGATTCAAAGTTGTTTGTATATTTCGGTAGAAGAACATCTTATGTATCAAAAAATACAAAAATCTCAAAATAATAATGAGTTAGGGCAAACAGGCACCTATTGCTTTTTACTTACGATAGCCCAATATATAATGTTATTAAATTAAATTTAACTAACAAGTTGTATATAATTTCAAATTTAACAATAATTTCATAAATAATTACTCATAACTATTTACAGAACAATTTTCAGAGTTAATAACAATTTATATGCTTTCAGATTACTATTTTAGTCATCCACTACGAGATTATGGACAAGATTATGCTGGAATAGTTCATAAAATTATGAAATTCCATAGCGCAATGTGGAAACATCTTTTAATGGCTTTATTTAAAAAGGTAATGAAAACCTTATAACTTTATAAAAAAAAGAAAAAAAAAGCTTTACATAAACTAAAATTTTAATTTAATCAGATATTTGAAGAACTTTGACCATTTCCTAATTTCGTTTAAATTCATTGTTACCATTAATTCAATTAAAACTAAATTTTAATTGTTTTCTTTGTTCCCTTACAGTGTATGTAAAGTTTGTACCATGATAGTTTTCTCCATTCCGATGTTAAAAATTCGGTGTAAAATATGCGGCAGTGCCTGTAAGCAGTCCTCTGGATTAGGTGGTCACGTTCGTAAGCATCGTGCACACCCGTTGGTGCGCCACCGTAATTCACTTATGTAATTTAAATTTTCATAGACATAATTTTTGTTAAAATTAAAAAAATATATATACATATTTATATATCCACATATATATATATATATATATATATATATATATATATATATATATATATACATATATATTTATAATATGTTTATTAATTTAGTTGTAGTAGGTACTTTGTAAATATGATAACATATATCACATCTATATTCTTATGTATAGTACATACACATATCCTTTTTACATATTCGGAATAACAACAAAGTCTAAGAATGTAATTTTTTAATTGTTGATTTATTTATTCATTAATGACTAAAGTTTATTTAATTTAGAAAATATGCACATATATTAATAAAATATAGATAAAAATTAACAAATTTCATCATACTTGTCATTATCATAATTTATTTGAAAAAATCTAGCAAAAATGGGGAAAGTTGTTTCTAAACAACTTTGTTCCCTTAAAAGTAAGTACTAAACTAAATTTATTTTTTAATCAAAAGTGTATATGGGCATTTCCATTTTGGCGTTACGTTACTTTTGTACGACGATATGTTGAAAAAAACTTTAAAAACCATAATTTAAAAAAGTATTTTTCTCACATTCGAGAAGAGATTGGATAGCTCTATATTCAGCCAAAAAATGGAAATAGTTGAGCCTAAGAATTTCAAGATATACTCCAAAAAGTGACCTGGCGTTACGTTACAAAAAACGGAAGTGCGATTTGACTTTGATAACAAAATTGTTGAACTCTGCGAATTGGGCAAGTATTTTTAATCAAATTTTTTTTTTATAGGGTTTGGACCAATATACATTTATTTTCCAAGTTATAAATTGAACAAATCTTTTTTCCTTTTTTTTCTTTTATGAAAATTGGTCTGGCGTTACGTTACTGGCGTTACATTACTAAAATTTCCACTTTATTTTATTATGTTAAAAAAATGCGAAAAAGACATAAATATTAGAAAATTATATAAAAACTACAAAATACTATATATATTTTTTGCATTTGTTTTATGATTAAATATTTTTGTAGCAACAGTTTTGCAATAAGAGTATTATTATGAAATTGATTTTAGGAATGTTAATTATAAAGAGAAAATGCCCTTGAAGTTAAGAAACACTTACAAAAACGAGAACTTCAAACTTGTAGCTTGTAGCAGTATTTCACCATCCCAACAAAAGAAAGCTTTAAGCTCCTAAATTTAATTTATTTTAGAAGTTTCTCCTTTATAATACATTAGGAAAATATCTGTTTGTTAAATTTTAATTTTTCGATCAAGGTGGACTTTTTTCTGGAAACGCCCATATACTAAAGCATTTAATCATTTAATGTTCGAAGAATGTTTATGCTCATTTGTGTCTTGCTCTTAATTCGATTGGATTTCAACGTGATTATTATCTAAAGAAGGAGTATTGTTGTTATCGTCAAACATTTTCAACTCTTCTTTTCTTCGTTGAAATCCCCAAATGTGAATTGATTGTCAGCAGCACAGCTGCCAGTATTACGATAATCGTTAAGCATGATTACAGGCAGACTATTTGCTAAGTAGTAAATGATCAAAGGTGCGATGAGCTTGAAGACTTCAGTTGTGTTTTGAAAGGTTATTTATTAATATTATTATTTTGATTCAAACACTCTGCTTGGACCGGCAGCTTTCCAGTTGAATTTACTGCTGCAGTTGTTGCTTTCGTTCTTTTTTAGCCTTTTTGGGATTTCCTGCTATGGACGACGAACTGCTTATTGCTGTGACATTAATTGCATTTGCGTTAATCGCACAACTATCTGATATTATTTTCTGTTGTTGGGTTATTAGTGCTATATTGCATGCCGACGTATGTAGTGGACTTTTTTCTTTGCAATTATATTGCTGCTGGATAATAATATCGCTGGATTTGCATTGTTAGTCTTTATTGTATTTGCGGTAGTTTAGGCTGAGTTTATATGCTGTTCGGCGACATTAGTTGTATTCATGTTGTTTAGCAGCTGCCGCAAATTTAAAGGATTTTTGATTGCTGGCATTTGTTGCCGTTCCAATCATGGTTACATTTGCCGAACTATGGCGTTTGGCTGTTTTCTCTAGGGCAGGATATTGTTGATCTAAACTGTTACTATTCAACGAAGCCAAAAAGTGCTAGCTGAAGTGCTAGCAATTGTGGAAGTGGTAGTGGAATAATTTTCCACCCTTTTATGGGTGTTGCAGTGTTGGAATATTAGCATTTTGATGCAAATTACAATTTTTATACTGTTCCAACGGCGCGGCTTTGGTATTAACTTCTGCGGCAAAAGATGTCGTGGTATCATTGACCAAATTAATATTACCATCACCAATTTTTGCATCACATTGAGTTGATATTACATTTCGTGTAGCATTTGTTACAACGTAGTTCAACTTTGAGAATATGTTATAATAGTGCTATGGCTAGCATTCCCATTAAAAATCTTGTCGTCGTTACAAGCCGCTAAGGTACCACCACTTAGCTCCGGAAGGCTGTTGTTGAGATTGGCGACATTGTGGGATTGTTAGTACACACCGACATTTCTTCAGTAGTTGTTTTCTTCAGTCATTATTATTTATTAAAATACCAGAAGCAGCGCATCAGTAATTTCTTTGTTTGTTCGTGCAATATCGCCATACGATATTGGAGCTGCTAAATTGTGGTTTTTGCTTGCACTTAATGAATTATTGTTATTTCCCAAACTTTGAATTTTAATTTTAAGAGCTCTTGTTGCGGCATTTGGAGCATTAGCTTTAGATGATTCGATTGGCAATATATGTTTTTAATGGGTGCTCCTTAGCCGCCACTTTATTTTATTCACATCTTATGTGGATATTTCACTTAGATGCTTTTCTGCACACAAATTTAATGCAATATTATGTATATTTTTTATAATAAATTAAAATATTTTACACAGCACGTTTTAGTTTATTTCTTTTGTTTACCTTTTTATAAAAATACTGGGCAATGTATATTTTTTTTCTTCACACACATTGTTTTCAGGATGCCATCTATAGTTTAGCTCTTCACAAAAAGGGGTTAAAACAAAAACTGATACGGGCCTCTGACATCTGTCATTATTGCTATATCTGATTATGTCTGTGATTTTAAATCTAGACGTGTTAACATCGGTGAGTGTTTAGTAGTACAAATACTCGTGTTAATAAAGTAGTAAATTAAGTGTTGCCGCATTATATTTCTAACATTAATTGTCTGTGTTTTTAATTTGATGCAATTAAACAAATCCTTGAAGGACAAGTAAAAAGTTACGAAAAGGTTTAATAACGTAACAATATGTATATATGTAAGTCCAAATTTTTGCTAACTACAGTTCTGTTTTTTTTTTTTTGAAAATGACAAAACAAAAGTTGTATCAGGCAATTAAATTCAGGAATATTGTCAAAGAGCACACAGAATTTAGAACGGACGGAAAAGTCCTTCTCTGCACCTTGTGCAATAAGTCTGTGTCCGTAGGTAGAAATTTTTTGGTTAAACAGCACGTAGAAAGTGCGAAACATACCCAATTAAAAGAAAGACACACAAATAAAGATAAATCTCAGGCGTTCTTGTTTGAATCGGCTGCGCAATCTTCCAACAATATTTTCTTCGAAGAAAAGTTATGTGAAGCATTTCTATCTGCTGACATCCCTTTGTATAAACTTAGAAATGAAAACATTAAAAAACTTTTCGAGACATTACGGATCACGGTTGTGAATCTACCCTTTGATCGAATCATAACAACAGACTTTACAGAAACTGCATCGAAAATATAAAAAATATGCTAAAAATCAATATGTATGGGTATCGATTGACGAAACTATGGATGGTAAAGGAAGAAATGTAGCAAACGTTATAGTTGAAATATTGCGTTCTGATGAAGAAACTATAAAAAAAAAAGTTTTTATTAAACACCGTAATCCTAATTAAAACTAATCATTCGATAATCGCAAAATTTTTTGATGATTCTATTAAAATCTTGGATGTTAACTTTAATAAAGAATTGATTTTACTTTTTGTAACAGCCGCTGCTCCATACATGGTGAAAGTCGCCAAAGCCGTTAAAACGTTTTACCCAAAAATGACACATATAACATGTTTAGCCCATGGTCTTCATAGAGTTTGTGAGACTATAAGGGATCATTATGAAAATGTGGACAAAATAATTTATAATGTTAAAAAGATTTTTCTAAAAGCACCATGCAGGGTAATTATAGAAATGTATCCGGAACTTTCTCTCCCACCTGAACCAATAGCAACCCGTTGGAGTACATGTATTGAGGCCGTAAATTATTAAGCTACCAATAACAAAAAAATTTTAGATAGTTTAACAGATGATGCTCAATCGATTAAAATTGACATAGAACCTTTACGTAAATCTAAAACAAAAACAGGGGGCAAATTGTGGCATTCGATATTGATCGAAATTTGTATTTAAATTGTGTTGAAATTTCGATCGATATCGAATGCGATAATTTGGCTCCAGATTTAGTTTTTATTGCATCGAATTATGGATTTATTGCCAACAATATCAAAAAATTTCAAACTGCTGGTACTTCCCTAAATGAGCAAATAAAAATACTGAACGATGCCGTTAAAAAGATCGACAATGTGCCTGACTACGATTCTAAGCATATTATTCAAAATAAGTTAAAATGAGTTATGGATAAAAACAAAGGCCTTGAAACAATACAAAATATTTGTAGTCAGCTGAATCTTTATAAAGCAAGCCCAACTTCAGAATATAATGTGGGCGAAGGTTTGCCTTTTAAATATGCTCCAATGAATTCGGCGGATGTAGAATGAAGTTTTTCTTTTTATAAAACTATTTTTAGAAGCAACAGACAGAACTTTTTTTGAGAATTTAAGTCAACACGTCGAAATTTATTGCAATTCCAATATGAATTAAGCTAATAGCCCAGTTCACAATCTCGAGCAAGTAGTCTAGCATCGTAGCATGAGCAAAATAATTGTACTCTACACCAACAAAATACATTAGCCCAGTTCACAATCTCGAGCAAGTAGTCTAGCATCGTAGCATGAGCAAAATAATTGTACTCTACACCAACAAAATACATTGAAAATGCTCTCAAATACTCTCTCAATTTGCAAATGCTATAATGCAAGACCATTTGCACAGGATTGTGAATTGGGCTAATATATTTCACAGACTTATACAAATTTGCTTACAAAGTAATTTTTAATTCGTATTTTATATAACATAAATTAGTATGTACATATTTAGCATATGTTGTCTTAGACATGTAATATGTTCCTAAAGTAACAACTTATTTAATGAATTCCCTAACATGTTTATTCTTTATTTTATTTTTTTTTAAATAAAATTTTATATTTTTAAGAAAAACAAAACTTTTTAGAACATATTTTTTACATTTTAAGATCATTTTTCCTGGTTTTTACAGCATTTTTTATGCGCTTAAACCTCTTTTTTTAAACCATATTTTTGGTTGCCCTGCTGATTACTTTACCGCAACAATTAATCGAAATGTGTAATAATGTATGCACATCTTCTAATTGTTTTTTATATTAAACAAGTAAAAACGTTATATTCGACCGGGTCGAATCTTAAATACCCTCCAAATATTTAGTAAGTGAATTTGAAATGTTTAACTTGGTGGGACAGAGTTCCTTTATATAATATCGTACGTAAACGCCCACTAAAGGGGGCGGGGTTCAAATATATGCAATATCATGTTTTCCACAGACGAACGTATGGGCATTGCTAGACCGTCTTAGACTTCATCGCAATTCTCTTTGGAGGCTATAAAAACTGTATTTTGGCGGGGTCGCTCTGGCAAGGGCTGTGGGGGAAACATTTCACCTTTGTCATTAAACTCTAAAAATAAATGCTTGGGATAATTATATACAAAATTAAAATTTCTTTTTTTTGATAGGGTCATTTAGCGGGCAAAGGGGGAGGGGGGGTAGGGCAGCAACAGGCAGTCATAAAACTCTAAAGATAAATGCTTGGGATGATTATATACAAAATTTAAAATAAATTTTTTTTTTTTGGTAGGGTCATTTAGGGGGCAAAGGAAGAAGCGGGGGGGGGAGGGCTAGGGCAGAAATCGGCAGTCATAAAACTCTAAAGATAAATGCTTGGGATGATTATATACAAAATTTAAAAAAAAAAATTTTTTTGGTAGGGTCATTTAGGGGACAAAGGAAGAGGGGGGGGGGGATAGGGCAGAAATCGGCAGTCATAAAACTCTAAAGATAAATGCTTGGGATGATTATATACAAAATTTAAAAAAAAAAATTTTTTTTGGTAGGATCATTTAGGGGGGGAGGAAGAAGTGGGGGGGGGGGGAGGTAGGGCAGAAATCGGCAGTCATAAAACTCTAAAGATAAATGCTTGGGATGATTATATACAAAATTTAAAAAAAATTTTTTTTTTTGGTAGGGTCATTTAGGGGGCGAAGGAGAAGGAGGGGGTAGGGCAGAGTAGTACCAGGTTTCGTCTCAGCTTCGTCATTAAAGCTTAAAAGTGTTATTTTTAAGGAATGTAGGCTGAAGTAAAACAATTTGTTAAATTTTTATGCTATTTTTGCCTATAATAACGCCCACTGAAGTGGGCGGGGTCAAAATATATTTTTATTTTATTTAATGGCTTCAAGTTTAAGGCGCTGGACCATATTTGACATAAAAATATATCATTTGCTTAACAAAATAACCAAAAAACTTTAAAAATTATGTTGTTTTTTCTGGGTTGGTTTAGTTCTTCTTAGGGGAACTTTTTTCCCTCTTGCCCGATTTAGCCCATCTTCGAACTTAACCTGCTCTAAGTCTTAAAATATATTTATGCTAAATTTCAAGAGTCTAGCTCTTTTCGTTTGGACTGAATCGTGATTTCCACAGACGGACGGACGGACGGACGGACATGCTCAGTTCGTCTTAGATTTCATCACTGATCAAATCATATACTTTATGGGGTCTGAGATGGATATTTCGATGCGTTACAAACGGAATGACAAAGTGAATATACCCTCCAAATTCATTTTTGGAGGGTATAAAAATAATATATATGTACATATAAATATGTATATATGTATGTATAATTTGAATTTTAAAATAAATAAACAATGAGTAAATAGTATATAGTACATATAACCATATGCAGTTTTTATACTACGGAAAAGTTAAGATATCCGAAAAGTTTATCTCACACAAAAATAAACTACCTAACTTTTTCGAGCCTCCACTGTACTACAAAATATTACAGTTATCCAACTCTGAAATCGAAGTTTCGATATTTTTTATATTTTTGATACCAATTTTGTTTTTCCTGAATTAAAAAATAGTTTTAATTAGGAAAAACCCAACGTTAGTTGCCTTATTGGTTACTTTTATGTACATATAAACAAATTTTAATTTCCGATCCCTGGAGGCGAAATTTTAGTTTTGTTTTTCTTTTTTTTTACCAATGATAGTCTTCATTAGCTAAAAAGTCATTTGATTTAAGAAAGACAGCGCTTTACAGGCAAGACAA
Source organism: Linnaemya tessellans (assembly GCA_951800035.1). Taxonomy (NCBI): domain Eukaryota; kingdom Metazoa; phylum Arthropoda; class Insecta; order Diptera; family Tachinidae; genus Linnaemya; species Linnaemya tessellans. The sequence goes on from OX637536.1 coordinate 62,495,709, forward strand.
AATGAATAAAATATATATATATAGGTATTCGCCTTGAGTGCTCGTTCAAGAAAACCACATGTTGTTTGAAAGTGGTTTACCTTCTAGACTCCTTAAAATTTCTATGTGCTCCCCCAATTTATTTCATAATAAAAAAATATTTCAGTCAAGATATTATATAAACCTTCAAATATTTTTATAGTTACCCAAATCACTTATCATTGATTTTATTCACAGTTAAGTTGATGATAAAGAATGTGGGTGCTGTTGGCTGAAGTAGTAGAGCATGAGACTATGAAGTGGAGGGTTCTGAGTTCAAACCCGCGCTGAGTCATGAAATATTGTGTTGAATTCTTCTTCTATGCGTTAGTGCATGGTTGTGTTAGTTGTTGCCAGCCTGTTCCAATGATGAAGGCATAGCACTGGTCACTGAACATAATTGGCAGCGAATGACACGATCATGTACTAAATGCAGAGTAACAGCACCCTCCTTCGTCGGCCCTGTAGCAAAAAATTAGCCGGCGAAGTAAAAAGGTTCAAATTGCAACAAAAAAATATTCTATATTCTAATCTTTCTTCATCTGTCCCCTCAATACTATCCCCTCCTTTCTAGTTCCGGCGCAATGCACTGCATGTGTAGGGGTCATTCCCTGAGTGCTGGTCCAAGATAAAAAAAATAATTATTAAATTATGTATGAATTTTTATTAGTCGAACTTTCTTATGTAAATTGTTCATACATAATTTAAAACATTGCGGGGGCACGCGCACTTGTTCATTGTAAATTGATAACTAAATTCAATTACTTGAACATAAATAACAAAGAAGCTTTAGTTATCAGCAGCCGGTGGCTCTGGAAAAAGCGAAAGAGATACATGGAATATTGGGAATATTAATCGTCAGGGTTGGGGAATTTCGTACTAACCAAAAATGCAATAACTTAAAAATATGAAAATATATGATAACTTCTCATATTCAATTTTCGTCGACCCTGTAGCAAAAATTAGCCGGCGAAGTAAAAGGTTGAAATAGCTACAAAAAAACTGTCTACCTTCTCATCTTTCCTCATCTGTCCCCTTAATACTATCCCCTCGTTTTCAGTTCCGGCGCAATGCATTGCATATGTAGGGGTCACCCCCTGAGTGCTGGTCCTACTCCTAAAAAAAAAAAAAAAATATTGATTAAATAGTTGATATTCCTACTAACTAGCACCACTTGCAAAAGTGGAAAAATTGAACAAAGAACGCTGATGAGATGGCGTAGCGGCCTCGAAATCAGTACTGATCCGTTCTGCTGGTTTGATGATTATTGAAAAATATTCTTAATATTCCAATCTTAATATAAATTAATAAAAATAGAATTTGAACAAATTCATTTATTAATAAAATAATAAAAAATGGTTTACAGTCTTGCAGATTCGAACTTAAGCCCGTTGATAAAATTAACAAAAATAATTATTGCCAAAATGAGAATTTTTGCATATTTCGATTTTTATACCTTCCAGATATATCGTTGGTGTTAAGTAGAAGGGCCCTAACTCCAGTAATTGTAACTTTGCAGGAGAAGTTAAAAACAGAACAATTTCATTTTTCATTTCATAAATTCATCTTTATTAACATCTTATACTTAGCATATACATTTATAATTTCGAGATTTTATCTATAGATACTACAGCGAATAATAGAAATAAAAACTTGATATTAACAATTTTCATATTATTTAAAGGAAAATAGAAAAAAATTGTATATGAAAAGAAAAATAAATTAAAATATAGTTAGAAAATATACGTGTATACCATGAAATTATCTGGGGATAATACATACATGCATACATACCGTTTTCAATTTTATAATTTCTGTTTTAAAGCTGCAATTAGGCCAATTGTATACATTCTCTTATCATTTGATAAGGAGAATTTTGAATAGATTCGCGATATTTGTTGTTAAGAAAAACAGAACAAAAACTGTATTGATCACAATAGAAACTGAAACCATTAATTGATGGTAAAATAGTGTAGTTTGCAAAATGTATAGATATCACTGAAAAATCAAATTTCGTATAAAATACGAGTTAGGGCCCTTCTACTTGACCCCAACGATATATTCTTGATCAGTGATGAAATTTTTAGACGATCTAGCCATGTCCATCGGTCTGTTAGTGGAAATCACGATTAAGTCCAAACGATAAGCCGATTTAGAATAACTTCATTCTTACTGAAGACATTGGAAAGAATTGTGGATACAATGTTGAAGGAAAGGATACCGCACAATATACTGAAATTTAAACAACACGCTTATATTAAGGGCAGGTCTGTTGAGACGGCCCTACAAGCGGTTGTATATTATATAGAGAGAACCTTCGATTTGGGTATGTACACCATGGCTGTATTTATCGATATAGAGGGGGCTTTCAATAATGTATGGACCTCGAGCATTATTGACTCGCTGGGTAACTTTGACTTGGACCAGAGATTGACTGGATGGATCAGTTATATGCTAAGGAACAGGAAGATAAGTTTCGAGGTTAACGACACAAGGGTAGGGGGAAATGTGTGTTGCGGAACGCCACAGGGGGGAATACTTTCTCCCTTGCTGTGGGTGGTGACCATAAATACCCTACTGAAGACATTATCCCAGGAAGGATTTGCTGCCGTCTGCTATGGACGAGATAGGACGATACAGATTAATAAAAAGGTCAAATATCTAGGAGTGATACTCGACTGGAGGTTATCCTGGAAGGACCATATAGAAAGTAGGGTGGTCAAGACCCAAAGAGTCTGGACCTATTGCAGAAGGGCAATTGGGTCCAAATGGGGAATGAGCCCAAAGATGGCACACTGGCTCTATACGAGCGTGGTAACACCAATTGTGACGTACGCCTCGTTAGTATGGTGGACGTCCTTGGAGAGGAAGGAGAATATCAAACATCTTCAAAGGATAGAAAGACAGTGCTGTATCGGCACCTGTGGCTCTGTGTCTCGATCAACTACGGCGATGGAAAATATTCTATCAATACTGCCTATTGATATACAGGTTAAATACGAAGCAGCTCTGGCTGCTACGAGATTGATGGTAATGGGTGAGTGGCTGACTAGGGAACACACAACCAAACACCAGAGTATAGTACACGTCTTTCTCGGGAACAACGCTCGCACGGTCACGTGCGATAGAATCCCTATTAGATATGTACAATCACACTGCACCACCATAATATCGGAAGGTATGGAGTGGGAAGATGCAGATACAATGAACCCCATAACTACCCTATACACGGACGGGTCGAGGATTGGTGACCGTTCGGGTGGAGGTTTCTGTGGTATGGGTCGTAACTTTAGCAAATAATTCCGCCTGCCGGATCAAAGCACTGTAATTTCAGAGTGAGATCGTAGCTATTACGGAAGGGATAAAATGGTTGAAGGAAATCGATAACAGACTACCGATTTGTATATTCACGGATAGTAGGAAGGTCATCGAGGCCCTGAGGAATCATGTGATTCAATATCGGTGTGTACTACAGTGCAAGGATGAGATTAACTCATACACGCAATGTGGGGGCATAGAGATAATATGGATTCCAGGACATCAGATGATATCTGGAAATATTGAGGCAGATAGGCTAGCAAAGATAGTCCGAAGCCATTTCAGGTTTTTAAAAACGAACTAATGCGATGGGCTATAGAATTGCATACGAGAGCTTGGCAGCACTCTACCGTAGGTAGGGTGACTAGAATTCGATGGGGGGACCCAGATGGTAGTAGGACAAAGGAGGTCCTAACATTGAGTAGGCCAACACTACGGAGCTTGGTTTATTTAATAACAGGACATACGGAGTTAAGGACTCACCTGGCACGAATGGGTATCGTTGGCGATATAACATGCAGGGCCTGCCAGGAAGAGGACGGGACACTGGAGCACTACTTGTGCTACTGTCCAGCTTTTAGCCAAGTCAGAAGACAAACATTTAATCAGGAGATTATACAGGAGATGGAATTCCTTAGGGGCTCTAATTGGAAAGACTTAAGGAAGTACATTGAAGAAACTAAGTTCTTGATGTAATCAAACTCAGAGGTTTCCATGGTATCGGTGGAGGCTCCCTACAGTGGAATGGGAATTCCTTATTATAGAGCGCACAACAGGCCTATGAGGCCTAAGTGTAATCCATGACGGATTGGGATGCTTATGCCCCTCTTTTTCAACCTAACCTAACCTAAGTCCAAATGAAAAGTGTCAGACCCTTGTAATATGACATAGATATATTCTGAAGGATAGCACAGGTCAAGTTTGTAAATGGGCTGAATGGGGCCAGAAGGGAGAAAAGTTCTCCTAAGAAGAACTAAACCAACCTCTAAAAAACAACATAGCTTTTGAGTTTTTTTTTTTGATAACGTTTACCAAATGATAAATATTTATATCAAAGAAGATCTAAAGCGCTGAACCTGAAGTCAGAAAGTGATAAAAATTCTTTTTTGAAAGTTTTAAATATTAAAATTTCGCTTTCAGGGGCGGGAAATTGAAATTTGTTTTATACATAAAAAACATTTTATTTCCCATCCCTGGAAAAAAAGTTTTATTTGCTTTGTTTTTAATAGACAATTCAGGCTTCCCAAAGCATGAAATAGGTTTAATTTACAAACAACAAAAAAAAAACTGCTTTTTATACCTTTCACAAAAAAGTGAAAGGGTATATATAGATTTGTCATTCCGTGTGTAATTTCTTCGATATGCACATGGGACCCCATAAAGTATATATATTCTGGATCCTTATGAATAGCCATGACGATTGAGAGATGTCCGTCTGTCCATCCGTCTGTACGGTTTTTCTAAGCCCCCAGAAGAACTAGAGACTTTGTTTTTAGACCGCTGGATTGAAAATGAACGTAAATAGAGTGGTATTGAAATTCAGAAAGATCCGAGGTACGGTTCCAGAGCTGGGAAGTTTACACCTATTTCTCGACGCAAAATTTAAACCAAAAATCAATTATTTTTTAATGTTTGTAAATTAAACCTATTTCGTGCTTTGGGAAGCCTCAATGGTCTATTAAAAACTAAAAAAATTAAAATTTTTTTCCAGGGTTGGGAAATAACATTTTTTTTCTGCTCATTCCGTATTTTGTAGTACATGTAGTAACTAAAATTGTTAAAAATTTCAAGTTTTTCTTTAACAAAACCACTTTATACGTCATGAAGATTTGCATTGGCCAAAAATAAATCAAAAATTTTAAATTCAAATTTTGCTACCAGGGGTGGGAAATTGATGTTGTTTGTTTTTGTTTTTTGCTAACTAAAACTGTTTTATAATTTATGAAGAACATAATTGGTATCAAAAATTCAAAAATAAAAAATAAAATTTCGAATCCAGGGATGGACAAGTGCAAAATTTTATGGTACATGAAAGTTACCAAAATGGTAAAAAATTTCCAATTTTTCGTAAATAAAACTACCTTATACCTCAAGAAGCGTTGCACTGATAAAAAAAAACAAACAAAAAAAAATTAAAATTTCGTTTCCAGGGTTGGAAATATTAAATTTTTTTTGGTACATGCAATATTTTGTAGTACATGTTATAACCAAAAGGGTTGCAAAATTCGAGTTTTTCTTAAACAAAACTACTTTATACCTAATGAAGATTTGCATTGATAAAGAAAATTTTAAAAAATTTAAGTTCCGCTTCCAGGGTTGGGAAATTGAAATTTTTTTTTAAACATAAATGTAACCAAAAAGGCATTTGACGTTGTTTTTTACTAATTAAAACTATATTCATAACCTATATGGTTATAAATATTAAGTTTTTCAATTGACGTTGTGTTTTTTTTTGCTAATTAAAGCTGTTTTATAATTCAGGAAGAACAAAATTGGTATTAAAATCTTAAAAAATCAAAATTTATATTCCAGGGTTGGACAAATGATATATTTTATGGTGATGAAAGTGAATAAAAATTCCAGAGTTGGGAAATCGAAATATTTTTCGTACATAACAGTACATACATAAATTCAAAATTTTGTGCTTTTAGTGAATTAAACCTATTAGATATTTCAGAAAAAATTAAACTAGTATCAGTATATTATTAATTCGGTTCCAGGGTTGGAAAATTGAAATATTTTTGGTATATAAAAGTACATACATAAATTCCAAATTTTGTTTATTAGTGAATTAAAGCTATTTAATATATATCAGAAAAAATTAAATTAGAATTAAAAAATTAAAAATTCGGTTCAAGGATTTGAAAATCGACATTTTCCGATTCATAAAAGCAGCCATTTTATTTGCTATTTTTTGATTTTTATGATGAATTATACCTACTTTATACATCAGAAAGAAGTAAACTGGTATTAAAAACCAACAAAATCTAAAAGACGATTCTACGGTTGGACAATTAGAACTTTTTGGGGTACATGAAATGGTTTTTTTGTTTTGTTTGTAATTTAAACATATTTCATATTTTTGAAAGACGTTCATAGGTATTAGATATAAGAAGAGCCAAACATTTAGCTTCCGCCAAAAAATTTAAACGTTTTCTTAAATATAAAAGTAACCGATAACATCATTTTGATTTTTTAATTAAACCTACTTTCTGTTTTGGCAAGAAAGAAAGAAGAATTACATCTGTGAAGGGTATTTAAGATTCGGCACAGCCGAATATAGCACTTTTACTTGTTGGTATTAATTTTGTGTCCAGAAATAGGTGTAAGTTTCCCAGCTCTAGAACCGTATTTCGGATTTTTCTGAATTTCAATACCACTCTATTTAAGTTTATTTTCAATCCAACGGTCGAAGAACGAAGTCCCTAGCTCTTCTGGGGCTTGGGAAAAGCGATTTCACGTACAAGCAGGCTGTTAATCGGACAGACGGACAACGCTCAATCGTCATCGTTATTCATAAGGATCCAGAATATATACACTTTATGGGGTCCCATATTGATGTCGAAGAAATTACACACGAAATGACAAGCCTATATATACCCTTTCACTTTTTTGTGAAGGGTATAAAAATCAAAAAAGGCAACTGACGTTGTTCTTCTTTGCTAACTAAAACTATTTTATATTTTAGGAAGAACAAAACTAGTATCAAACATTTAAAAAAAAAATCAAAATTTCGAATCGAGGGTTGGACAAGTGCAATATTTTATAGTACATGAAAGTGACCAAAATGGTTAAAAATTGTAAATTTTTCTTAACTAAAACTACTTTATACCTAATGAAGACTAGCATTGGTAGAAAGAAAAAAATAAAATTAAAATGTCACTTGAAATTTTTTTATAAATAAAAGTAACCAAAAAGGCAATTGACGTTGTTTTTTTTGCTAATTAAAGCTGTTTTATAATTCAGGAAGGACAAAATTGGTATTAAAATCTTAAAAAATCAAAATTTATATTCCAGGATTGGACAAATGATATATTTTATGGTACATGAAAGTGACCAAAAAGTTTAAAAATTTTAATTTTTTTGTCAAGTAAAACTATGTTACACCTCACTAAGAATTGCATTGGTAAAAAAACAAAAATTCCAGAGTTGGGAAATCGAAATATTTTTCGTACATAACAGTACATACATAAATTCAAAATTTTGTGCTTTTAGTGAATTAAACCTATTAGATATTTCAGAAAAAATTAAACTAGTATCAAAATATTATTAATTCGGTTCCAGGGTTGGAAAATTGAAATATTTTTGGTATATAAAAGTACATACATAAATTTCAAATTTTGTTTTTTAGTGAATTAAAGCTATTTTATATATCAGAAAAAATTAAATTAGAATTAAAAAATTAAAAATTCGGTTCAAGGATTGGAAAATCGACATTTTCCGATTCATAAAGCAGCCATTTTATTTGTTATTTTTTGATTTTTATGATGAATTATACCAACTTTATACATCAGAAAGAAGTAAACTGGTATTAAAAACCAACAAAATCTAAAAGACGATTCTACGGTTGGACAATTAGAACTTTTTGGGGTACATGAAACGGATTTTTTGTTTTGTTTGTAATTTAAACATATTTCATATTTTTGAAAGACGTTCATAGGTATTAGATATAAGAAGAGCCAAACATTTAGCTTCCTAGCCAAAAAATTTAAACGTTTTCTTAAATATAAAAGTAACCGATAACATCATTTTGATTTTTGAATTTAACCTACTTTCTGTTTTGGCAAGAAAGAAAGAAGAATTACATCTGTGAAGGGTATTTAAGATTCGGCACAGCCGAATATAGCACTTCTACTTGTTATTTCTATTTTATATTTAATAAATGTTAGAAAGGAACACACACATAGTGTAACAATATGAGGTGGCAGTGCCACGGCAGATGACTATTTCTTGCCCACACTTTTGCAAAATTTTTCTGTTCTATAAAATAAAATAAAATTTCCATATGTGGGCTATTAAAAAGGACAAACTTTTAGCTATTTATATACAAAATATATACATGTTTATATATATGGGGTTTTACGGTCTAATAAGGCACTTCTCATTGAACTGTTAATGTGTTTAAACAGCTAACAAATTTTATTGTTTAGATAAGAATTGTTAATTCAGGCTCAAGTTCAAAACCGCAACCTCTAATTATTTTATTAAGAGTGGAATATTTAGCATATTTTAATAATCATCAAACAGCAGAACGGATGAGTGCAAAGTGCAACATTTTGTGCCATTTTTATGGAAAAATTACAATATTATATAATTTCAAAATAGTGAATTTAATATAAAATAAACTACCATCCCTTAGGAATATTAATCTGTGTCTTAAAACTCCGCCTAACTGCAAATTTTAAGAAATAAAGTACAACAATGTGATTATAATATGATAATATGATTTTAAAAAAAATTCAGGTGCAGATTTGAACCTAAGTCTGCAAAAAGTTTTTTTTTTAATAATAAAATAATAAGGTCGAAAAATAATCAAATGTTTCAAATCATTTAAAATTAGTTAAACGCAACATATAATTGTATTAAAGTTTGTAAATAATTTCATGAATGCCAGTTTTATTCAAACTATTTTATAACTACTCCAAAACAGAACTATATATAGTACCTGGCACAAAATGTCACTCGACACCGTTCTGTCGAACAAACGCATTTAAAACAGAAACAAATATGTTTTTGTTTAAATATAATTATACGACAAAACAATATCGCGTGACATCGTTAGTTAGCCAAACAAAGAGCGTGTTTCAACTTAATTTTTTATGTAAATATGTATAAATTTAATAATTTCATGCGTGCGGCACTTCTATGTGTTGTTTGTTGCTATAATTTTTGACATATTCCGTGACTAATTTTTTTTGGAATATTATATGTGCACCGTCACCAATTTTATTTTTTCTAATTTCTAAAAAAATAGTTTTAATTAGCAAAACCCAAAAGAAAATTACTTTTATCTAAAAAAATCCCATCCCTGGAATAAAAATGTTTATTTTTTTTGTTTTTAATACAAATTTCATTTTTTCCAAAGTAAATAATTAGTAAAAAGAGATTTAATTAGTAAAAAAATGGTTTTTGCTAGTTAATTTTGCATCCACAAATAGTTGTAAGCTTCCCAGCTCTGGAACCGTATTTCGGATTTTTCTGAATTTCTAGCTCTTCTGGGGGTTTGGGAAAACCGTACAGACAGACGGACATTGCTCACTCGCCATCGCTATTTATAAGGATACAGAATATATATATATATATATATATATATATATATATATATATATATATGTATATATATATATATATATATATATATATGTATATGTATATATATATATATATATATATATATATATATATATATACATATATATATATATATATATATATATATATGTATATATATATATATATATATATATATATTTATTTATTTATTTATTTATTAGGTCAATAGATATTTACATCCTTACTGACTAAAATATGAATAACTGAACATTATTACAAATATAAAAATAATTGGTTTAACAATTTAGATATAAAGTAAGATTTCTTTTCAGTATGTTATTACTCTCAGATAAGTTAATAATGTGATAACATTTATTAAAGTTGACACATGCACGACGAAAAGAATCATTATTAGCATATACAGAACGGTAACATTTTAATGACAAGAGTTCAAAATTGCGGGTAGGTCTTTCGGGAACGTTGAAGTTTATTTGTTTAAGCAGGAACTCCGAATCAACATCGCCATAAAATCAGGCACAGAACGAATAAAGCGCTCAGCATCGATCGGCGACTTTTTAGAGTTGTGACCAGCAAAAGTCGCATGGCTTGTTTTTGCGCCCATCAGCAGCACTTAATAATAGTTTATCTTAACGCATTGTGAATTTTATGTTTGTAAATTATTTCGTATATTGACTTAGAATTATTTTCGCTTGTCAAATCGCACCTTAGTTGTTTATGGACATAATACATTTTAACAGCGCATCGCTGAGTAGCATATAGGTTTTGCTAATGACAAGTTCTGCTGGTTATTGTATTTGGTTTTCTTCAGTATACACAAACCATGTATAACTGACTAGAGTAAAAGAAAACCAAACTCAATGCTAAGCTACTGCGTGTGCAAAAGCACATGCAAACATACTTACGCGCATATAAACATATATGCGTACATATGGCTGTATATTTACGATCGCGTCGTCTCAATTGTTATTGTTTTTGGTTTTCTTCAGTATACACCAACCATGTATAACTGACTAGTGTCCAAGAAAACCAAACTCAATGCTAAGCTGCTGCCTGTGCAAAAGCACATGCAAACATACCTACACGCATATATGTATATGTACGTACATATGGATGTATATTTACGATCGCGTCGTCTCAATTGTTATTGTTTTTGGTTTTTTTCAGTATACACAAACCATGTATAACTGACTAGTGTAAAAGAAAACCAAAATCAATGCTAAACTGCGGCCTGTGCAAAAGCACATGCAAACATACCTACTCGCATAAATTTGTGGACAGCCAGCCTACATATGTACGTATAATATGGTATAGTAACAGAGGAAGAATTTGTCTGTATGTTTAAGTTGACAATTGTATATATAACAACGGTTCCTTATGAACATTGTTGTAGTTGTTAAGAATATTTTCATATTGTAAAGCTCACATACATGCATGAAAATATTCATGTGTACCTACTGAGCTCGACTATAAAAGGCAGAACATTTTGCAAAGATCGGGGAGTTCCTGTGCAGCCGGCGTGAAGGTAAGTCGATTCAATTATTTAGTCTTTGCTTCTTATAAATTAACTCGGTGGGTTTCAGTAAGGAGAAAACCACATCGGAGTTTGTGTCCCATCTGAAAAGTGAAAGTTCGACCTGGGATACCAACTCCAGTACAGTGGTACGCTGAAACCTTAAACGTGAGTACGGGGTGAACTACTATCGACAGAAAGGTGAAAGTTTTGTCGGGTGGTACGTTCGTTCCGCACACACCGTACGCGTATTGTGACGGGAAGTGCCGTTCAGAAGCAAGACCGCCGCGTAGACGACGATTGGCAAGAACCGCTCAGACAGAAAGGTGAAAGTTTTGCCTGGGTGCTCTCGTTACTCGCCTGTCCGTTTGTAAGTAGCCCGTCGCCCCTAGCTGAGTCACCGTTGACGATTGTGGAGAACCGAGCCGACAGAAAGGTGAAAGTTTTGTCAGGTTCGCTCTCAACACTCGCAAGCCAGCCGGGCCCCTTTACGTCGACATTTCGACGCTCGGTAAATTCCACGCCGCTGCCGACCACCGCTGGAACCACCACCATATTTTGGGTTAAATAAATAAGTCAGCGAAAATTTTAGTGAAGTGTTTTTTTGCCTCTGGTCCTGCAAAACAATAAATTATAGTACGACCCTGGACGCCGCCGAGCCTTACCCCAGCTAAGAGCGGAAACGTGTCGTTACAATGGCGCCCGAGCAGGGACTTGAGGATTTTTTTTTGAGAGAAAATAATAAAACCAAATTTTTGGTGCCGAAATAACTAAAAAACTTGTTAAATTAAATTACAAAAACAATTTTGCTAAATACATGAAACTGTGCGAACTTTTTTTTGAAATAAATAAAGACAAAAAGAGAAATAAACTAAAACACAAACATTACAAGTAAATAAATAAGAAAAAAAAATATATATAAAATTTCTGTGGTGAAGAACGACCTGAAAAGAAAAATTGTGAACTTTTTTTTTAAAATCAAACGAAAAAAAAAAGAAATAAAAAATTTGATAAAAATAAATGAAAGTGAAAATGCTGAAAACGTCGTGGGTATATACGCTCAAGAAGGATGAGCTTTCCACGTACCTGGCCCATTTTCAGCAAACCAACACCGGAAGTGTCGAAGAGCTGCGGAAGCGTTTCAGCAATTTCATCGGTGCCGATCACGACGGGGTAATCACCGAAAAATTACTGGCCCTCCAATCCCAGCACGAAGGAGCCGCTCCAGCCACCAACCTCAACCCACCAACCTCAGTTTGGGCGACACCAGCGCCCCCGGGTGAGAAGACGGCACCAGCCCCGGAATCGGAAGCAAACACCCGTATTCTGGTGATCGAAATAGTGAGAAAGTGGAACCTCAAATACGATGGCGGTAAAGACCCGTTGGGTTTTATCGAAAGAGCGGAAGAACTAGCAGGTATGTACGGGGTGAATTTAGTCGATGTCATGAGGGTTCTGGCCGAATGTTTCCGGGATAAGGCCCTGGTGTGGTACCGCAACAACAATAAAGATTGGCAGCAGTGGCCAGCCTTTAAAGCCGATTTTCTAAAGTTTTTCCTGCCATCCCGCTATTTCGAGAAATTGGACGATGAAATCCGTAAGCGCACGCAACGTGCCCGCGAACCGTTCAAGGATTATGTTTTGTCGCTACAGACCCTCATGCGTCACGCCACCATGTCCGAGGAACAAAAGCTAGAGCGTATTTTCCGAAATGCGCTACCCGACTACCAGTGGTATATTCGCCGCCGGGATTTCACTTCATTGGAAGACCTCATCGATTTGGCCGACGATCTGGAAAGTATCCCTACCACCTCCAACCACGGTAGAGGAGAGCACCACCGATTGATGGTAGAAAAGCCTACCTCTCGAGTGCGTGCCCGTCGGAAACCCAGAGAACCAGTGAGCGAGAAGAAACACGCAAACCAGACGGAAATTGTGTGGGAAGACAACAAAGTGCGAGCGATGGTACTGATCGGAAACCAACTAGTCGCTACGACACTGGACACCGGGGCAACGAGAAGTTTCATCCATCCACAACTCGTCCGCAAACTTATCCCCCGACCAATGTATCAGCACACTCAGGTGGACGTGACATTGGCCGACGGCTCCAAGTCAAGCATCTACCGAGCCCTGAGCATCGAAGTGACCCTGGGCAGGAAGACAGCCAACTGCGAGTTCTTAGTAATGGAAAAGGCCACTGAAGACATCATCCTAGGGCTCGATTTCCTCCAGATCTTTGATACTACCATCAGCTGTGCCGGATTAACGGCCCGTAGCAGCGCTGACAGGCCCGATACGTCGTGCCCAGGCAACCACTTCGCTCAGGTAAGAAATAATGAACCCCATACTCCATTTTCAGATAAAGGGCGACCCAGCCATCATACTGACAGTGAGAGCCAGAGAGTCAGCAAATTTTTGCAAAAGGAATTGGCAAAATTCAGCGATATTAAGGGGTTATCCAATGTCACCAGCCACAAAATTGTCATGAAGGATGACCGCCCTATTAAGATTAGATACGGCCCCCGGAACCCAGCCATGCAGGCCATCATTGACCAAGAAGTTGATAAGTTAATCCAACAGGGTTGCATAGAACCCTCTCACAGCCCCTACAGTTTCCCGATTACGCTTGTGAAAAAGAAAAACGGCACCTGGCGAACCTGCATGGATTTCCGCCAGCTGAACGCTAGGTCTGTCCCGGACGCCTACCCCCTACCACGAATCGATACCATCCTGGACCGACTACGAAACGCCAGGTACATAAGTAGCTTGGATTTGAAGGACGGATATTGGCAAATCCCGATGGACGCAGACAGCAAGAAATTCACCGCATTTGCGGTGGCCGGCCGAGGTTTATACCAATGGCGAGTGATGCCATTTGGACTACATTCCGCCCCAGCCACTTTCCAACGAGCTTTAGACCGAGTCATCGGACCCGAGTTAGAGCCATATGCCTTCGCTTACCTCGACGACATAATTGTCATCAGTCCTTCTTTCGAAGAACACTTACAGCACCTGAAGGAGGTCTTCCAACGCCTACGCGCAGCCAACTTAAGAATCAACCCGGACAAATGTGAGTTTTTTGCCGCCGAAACAAAATACCTGGGACACGTAGTCACCAAAGAAGGTATTAAAACCGATCCAGAAAAAATCTCAGCCATCGCCGATATGCAACCTCCAAAAAGTGTCACCGAAGTGCGTAGATTTCTTGGGGTCACGTCATGGTACCGACGTTTTGTTCCTGAATTTGCGTCTCTAACCCAACCCCTTACAACACTGTTAAAAAAGGGGCGGCATTGGAAATGGGGAGACGAACAGCAGCAGGCATTTGAAATGCTCAAGGCCAAATTAACCCAGGCACCAGTCCTCACGTGCCCCGATTTTTCGCAACCCTTCACACTACAAACTGATGCCAGCGACTGTGGTTTGGGCGCGGTTCTGACCCAACAAATTGAGGGCCAGGAGCACGTGATCGCATACGCCAGCCGGCATTTAAACAAGGCCGAAAAAAACTATTCCGCCACCGAGAAGGAATGCCTCGCCATCCTATGGGGTATACGGAAAATGCGCCCTTACCTGGAGGGGTACGCATTCGAAGTCATTACGGACCACATGGCTCTGAAATGGTTAAACGGCATCGACAACCCGACGGGCAGACTGGCCAGATGGGCCTTAGAGCTGCAGCAATACAATTTCACAGTCATCTACAGGAGAGGAAAACACAACATCGTGGCGGATGCTTTATCTCGCCAGCCAGTAGAACTGGCCCACATATCACATGCAAACGCCGCCGAATCGTGTCCATGGTTGGAAAAACTCACAAACGACGTAAAAACAGACCCTGCGAAATTTAGCGACTACGCCATCGTCCACGGACAACTCTACCGACACTTCACCAAGGGAGATTCCGAGGAAAGTACACCCTGGAAGTTGTGTATTGGCACCCCGTTAAGACTCCAGATTTTCAAGGAAGCACATGACCAGCCAACTGGCGGTCATTTTGGCATCCGCAAAACGATCCAACGAATCGCGAGTAGGTATTACTGGCCTAAAATGTCACGAGACGTAACCCGCTATGTCCAACAGTGTGACATATGTCAACGATACAAGATCGAGCAGAGAAAACCAGCAGGGCAAATGCTGACGAGAATTCCCGACGAGCCTTGGGCCACGGTTTGTGCCGATTACGTCGGGCCGTTGCCCCGAACACGTCATGGGAATACGGTACTCCTAGTATTCTTTGATAATTTTTCGAAATGGTGCGAGCTAGTACCTGCACGTCGAGCCACAGCAGAAGGAGTCATCAAAGCGTTCCGCGAACGCATCGTGGCCCTGTATGGGGTGCCCAAAATATTTCGTACGGACAATGGAAGCCAGTTTACGTCATCCTCACTCAAGAAATATCTGGCTGACATAGGTGTAAAACAGCAGTTCACCGCTCCATACACGCCACAGGAGAATCCCACGGAACGAGCAAACCGCACCATCAAACAGATGATTGCTAAATTCTCCGGCTCCGATCACAACCGCTGGGATGAATTCCTTCCGGAAATCATGTTGGCCATGAACACCGCCATATCGGAATCGTCTGGCTACTCGCCCGCCTACCTAACTCAAGGTAGGGAACCCAGACTGCCGAATGCCGTGTATGACCACGTAACAATCGGAACGGGAGCCAAGGTCCTCCAACCCGATGATAGTGCAAAGAAGCTTCAAGAAATATTTCACATCGTGCGCTCAAATTTAAATAAAGCATCCCAGAGACAACAACATTATTACAATTTACGACACCGCCAGTGGCAGCCGCAAGTGGGCGAACAAGTCCTCGTGCGACAGCACCCTCTTTCGCGAGCAGTAGAAAACTTCACAGCGAAGCTAGCCCCAAAATATGGGGGACCATTCATTATTCGGGGTTTCGTGTCGCCCGTCATCGTCGAAGTTTCCGATATAGCCACCCAGAAGACACGAACCGCACACTTAAGCGACTTGAAGCCATACGTCGCCCCTCAAAACTAACAAGGTCTCCCTCCTCTCTTTTATGGCAACTACACCCTGACGCTTCATCCCCCCCAGGAGGAGGAATAATGTGACCAGCAAAAGTCGCATGGCTTGTTTTTGCGCCCATCAGCAGCACTTAATAATAGTTTATCTTAACGCATTGTGAATTTTATGTTTGTAAATTATTTCGTATATTGACTTAGAATTATTTTCGCTTGTCAAATCGCACCTTAGTTGTTTATGGACATAATACATTTTAACAGCGCATCGCTGAGTAGCATATAGGTTTTGCTAATGACAAGTTCTGCTGGTTATTGTATTTGGTTTTCTTCAGTATACACAAACCATGTATAACTGACTAGAGTAAAAGAAAACCAAACTCAATGCTAAGCTACTGCGTGTGCAAAAGCACATGCAAACATACTTACGCGCATATAAACATATATGCGTACATATGGCTGTATATTTACGATCGCGTCGTCTCAATTGTTATTGTTTTTGGTTTTCTTCAGTATACACCAACCATGTATAACTGACTAGTGTCCAAGAAAACCAAACTCAATGCTAAGCTGCTGCCTGTGCAAAAGCACATGCAAACATACCTACACGCATATATGTATATGTACGTACATATGGATGTATATTACGATCGCGTCGTCTCAATTGTTATTGTTTTTGGTTTTTTTCAGTATACACAAACCATGTATAACTGACTAGTGTAAAAGAAAACCAAAATCAATGCTAAACTGCGGCCTGTGCAAAAGCACATGCAAACATACCTACTCGCATAAATTTGTGGACAGCCAGCCTACATATGTACGTATAATATGGTATAGTAACAGAGGAAGAATTTGTCTGTATGTTTAAGTTGACAATTGTATATATAACAACGGTTCCTTATGAACATTGTTGTAGTTGTTAAGAATATTTTCATATTGTAAAGCTCACATACATGCATGAAAATATTCATGTGTACCTACTGAGCTCGACTATAAAAGGCAGAACATTTTGCAAAGATCGGGGAGTTCCTGTGCAGCCGGCGTGAAGGTAAGTCGATTCAATTATTTAGTCTTTGCTTCTTATAAATTAACTCGGTGGGTTTCAGTAAGGAGAAAACCACATCGGAGTTTGTGTCCCATCTGAAAAGTGAAAGTTCGACCTGGGATACCAACTCCAGTACAGTGGTACGCTGAAACCTTAAACGTGAGTACGGGGTGAACTACTATCGACAGAAAGGTGAAAGTTTTGTCGGGTGGTACGTTCGTTCCGCACACACCGTACGCGTATTGTGACGGGAAGTGCCGTTCAGAAGCAAGACCGCCGCGTAGACGACGATTGGCAAGAACCGCTCAGACAGAAAGGTGAAAGTTTTGCCTGGGTGCTCTCGTTACTCGCCTGTCCGTTTGTAAGTAGCCCGTCGCCCCTAGCTGAGTCACCGTTGACGATTGTGGAGAACCGAGCCGACAGAAAGGTGAAAGTTTTGTCAGGTTCGCTCTCAACACTCGCAAGCCAGCCGGGCCCCTTTACGTCGACATTTCGACGCTCGGTAAATTCCACGCCGCTGCCGACCACCGCTGGAACCACCACCATATTTTGGGTTAAATAAATAAGTCAGCGAAAATTATAGTGAAGTGTTTTTTTGCCTCTGGTCCTGCAAAACAATAAATTATAGTACGACCCTGGACGCCGCCGAGCCTTACCCCAGCTAAGAGCGGAAACGTGTCGTTACAGAGTAGGAAATTTTATTAAAGCAAGTCTGCTATGATATGGTGGCAGGACATAGGAATTCCAACCAAGACCACGAAGACAGATAATTAAAAATTGTTTTTGTACCGATTCAATACTATTAATATGAATAGAATAGCAAGGGTCCCAAACAATTGATCCATACTCCAGAATTGGTCGAACAAGAGAAGTATATAAAAGTTTTGTTATGTAAGGATCAAGAAATTCCTTAGACCAGCGTTTCATAAATCCAAGTACCCCATAGGCTTTATTTACCATTATGGAGATGTGATCACGAAAGTTAAGCCTATGATCCAACAGTATGCCAAGATCCAATATGGTCTGAACTTTATCTAAGATATCGTTGTCTATATGATGAGAGGTCTCAATCGGAACGTGTCGGAAAAATGACATGTGCTTACATTTCTTTATATTTAACTCCAATAAATTAAATTTGCACCATTGCGAAAAGTTCTGAAAATCAGCTGTCAGTAAATTATGTCCATTAATATCGTTAAAAGATTTGAACATTTTAACATCATCGGCATACATTAGTACATTAGAATCCAAAACAACGGTTGGAAGATCATTGATGAATAAAGTAAACAGAATTGGACCCAAATGACTTCCTTGAGGAACGCCAGAATGGACTTGAATGAGTTTTGATAAAGAATTTCCAAACTTGACTTGTTGAGTTCTTTGTGAAAGATAAGAGTTTAGCCATTTTAAAGCAGAGCACTTGAAGCCCATAAGCGATAATTTGTGCAAGAAAAGATTGTGGTTAACTTTATCAAACGCTTTTCTAAAATCAGTGTATATCACGTCAGTTTGCATTTTATTTGTAAAGCCTTCATTGATAATAGTTAAGAGTTCCAAGACATTTGTTGTTGTTGATCGGGATCTACGAAATCCATGTTGACAGGGTGTTAAAATGGACGATATCTGATGATATAAGTAATCAGTAAGAATCTTCTCTAGAAGTTTCGGAATTGCATTAATTTTGGCGATACCTCTGTAATTGGATACATCAGTTTTACTGCCATTTTTGAATAAAGGAATTATATACGATATCTTCCACACTGATGGCACATAACATGATTTAATAGATTTGTTAAATAAAGTAGTAAGAGGTGCAGACAGTATTGTAGCGCAGTTTTTAAGGATACAGCTAGGTATACCATCAG
Source organism: Linnaemya tessellans (assembly GCA_951800035.1). Lineage (NCBI taxonomy): Eukaryota > Metazoa > Arthropoda > Insecta > Diptera > Tachinidae > Linnaemya > Linnaemya tessellans. Next base: position 62,514,753 of record OX637536.1, read on the forward strand.
GACCTGGGGTAGACAAGTTTTTGAGCGACTTTAAGTTTGAAAGTACAGTGTCGCTATTTATAAACGGTAAGTAAATTCCAGATGAATGAGTTGTATCATAAGGATAAGTTGTAGCGCTATCGTAGGACTTGGTAGAATAAGTTGTTGAAGAGAAGTCAGCAAATATATTGCTTATTGAGACATCGTCATTAGCAGTCAAAGAACCATACTTCAAGTGATTTGGATAACCTGAAGATCGGCGCTTGGAATTAACAAAATTATAGAAAGATTTAGGGTTTGTTTTTATATTGCGTTTAATACGACTTATATAATTATTGTATGCAAATTTGTTAGCAGTATTGTATTCAGATCTTGCTACAGCATATTTACGAAAATCATCAGTAGCACCACTTCTCTTATATTTAATGAAATATTTATTTTTCTTATTTTTAGCATATCGTAAGTGTTGATTATTCCAAGGTGGACCATTGCTGCGATACATATTTATTTTTGGAACAGTTATATTAATAGCATTATGCAATATTGTGTAAAAGCATGATAACATATTATCAAGATTATCATCAGCAAGCGCAGAATCCCAATTAACATTAGATAAAATACAATTAAGTTCAGTATAGTTTGTGCGAGTAAAACAGTAAGATTAAAAACTTTTCAAATCTTGTTTTTCAATTTTAGAATTTTTATTATTCGACAGTGATAAATCAATTTCGAAAGGAGGGTGATGAAGGTCCACGGGATGAGTCACAGGTAGTGTATTACGTAGATAAAATTCCATAGGAGTATTAACGAAAGCAAGATCAAGAAGATTTCCGGATACATTTATTATATGCTTTAGTTGAAAAAACCCACATCCAAAAAGGGAATGTATAAAATCACACATAATTGTTGGTAACATGTAATTACTATCAAAAGATTTAATCCATTTCACGTTTGGAATATTAAAATCGCCAAGAATAAGCAGTATATCAGATACGTCTGATTGATTCAAAACGTAGTTAATAGCGGAAAAATGTTACTATATACCACAAAAGATGAGTTAGGTGGTATATATGAACATGTGACAAATAAGTGTCGATTACCGACATGAATTTTAACTGCAATAAACTCGATTTCCTCAGAGTCATCAAATAAATAATTATTTATAACCTCACATTGGAAAACATGACGGGTTGCAATTAGGACACCACCACCAGGTCTCCGTACACGATCGTATCTAAATATTTGATATTTGGAACATAAAATTTCATTGTTGAGAACACATTTTTTATAACTTAGCCACGTTTCAGTAAAAACAATAATATGGTGTGAAAACTCAAAACTGTTTACAAAAAGATTATATAATTTGATGTTGAGACCTCTTACATTCTGATAAACAATATTAATGGGATTATCTGTCGATAATTGCATTTGTTTTTTGAGGACAATGATTGCGGTAGATGAGCAATGTTAGCTGTTGACGTAATTTTGTACTCATATTCACGAATAAGAGCGTTAAGCGGCCAAAAATCTTGGTTAACAATTGTATCAAAGTAATCCTGAAGAACAATTATTTTAAACGATGCTTTACTTCGTGGCTCAGAATATTTGAATTTGATTACAGTAATATCAATATCGAAGCCAATCTTATCCAATTATATAGCGTTTTATGTCGTCCGTAAATGTACAGGATGCAAATCGAGCAGCGAATATCGTTTTCTTTGGCGAAATAACTTTAAGAATTGGGGCATTGTTTGACGGGTTAGAAACAGGAGCAGGTGGATTTGCCTCAATTGAGAGGGATGAACTAGATGATTTATTTGATAGTTAAAAAACAGGAACTGTGGGACTTGGATTAATTGGAACAGGTGAATTATTACTCATAGTTGATGGTGAAACTGATGGTGCATTGTTTATCAGTACAGCGGGGTTTGAGATAGTACAAGGACTTGTATCAGCTATTAATGGTTGAGCCAACAATGAGGAAGAATGACTGGATGAGGGTGCTGATAATACATTTTCCTGTATATTATCAACAGCATTAGCATGAGTTGTAAGTTTCTTTCTTTTCGGTGAGCACGGAGCTTTTTCAAGAATTTCTTTATATTTAGTGAACTTTTTGTAAAGGTTATTTAAGTCATTATGAATTTCTTTAAACTGAATATTAGTGTTTTTGAAAAATGAGTAAAATTCAATATCCACAGCAATACACTTTTTACAGCACTAGCGTAGACCCTCATCTTCATGTAGATTGTCGACAGTTCGAGCAGCTAAATCAACACATTTAGCGTGATAAACGGAATCACATAGCCAGCAGGAAACCATTGGGTCATCAGATTTATTGCGTCATTTAGGCTTAGCACAAGACATGATATTAAATATTATGGTTGAGATATTTAATATTACTATTGTATACAAATTTTACTTTATATATAAACACTTGCAGAAAGAGGATCAGGTGTAAACAAATACTGGTTTTTGTTATTCTCACGAATTGATTGAACTGAGTAACAGTTATTGTTGTTCCTTTTATGACTACAGCAGTGATGTCAGCCTCATAAACAATTGTGGAAGCAAAACTCACATGTACGCTTACGCTCTTTTATTTTGAGAGCGTAATATATAATTGTTTACTGAAAAACACTCTCATTCAGCGGGAAGTATCGCAAGTCCTGTTTTGAGGCCTCTAAACAGAAATAATATATTTATATAAATATATATATATACAATACATATAAGAGGTTTGAAATAAGTTGGATCCACTGTATGTAGGTACATCTTTTCGAAAATTTCTTAAAGTAGCTTTTAAATTAATTCATAAGTAAGACTTTTTGTAAAAATTGTTTCTCTTGTATATAAACTAACCAAATATTCAGCTTAAAAATGAAGAAATATTTTAAAATTAAATATCTGAGCACTTGGCAATTTTCGAAACCCTTTTTTACAACTTATAAATTAGAAGATATTATTGGTAAATAAAAGGATACTCTTAGAAAAGGCCACTAGTTAGGCCTCGCAACCGCACATTTCTCCCGCTGGGAATGTAAGAGATAAGAGTGATCTCACCAACACAATCACATTTGACATCACTGGACTACAGTATTAAAATATGCAAAATTTTAGTATTATTGTTGCAATTGTTTGTTTATCAACTTTGAATATGCAAAACGAAAAAATGTGTATGTAAAAAACAATTTATACTATATTCACACGGACAGAAATTACCGGGGTTCGCGCTCTCATTCGTGTTTCGCGCTCCAAACATGGTTGAAACATCATGGTTCACCATATAAAAATTTGAGAGCGAAACATCATGTTTCATTATGAAACTTGCTGCGAAACACTATAAATTTACTATCATCTACAATTTTAATAACAAATTATCGCAAGTTTATCTGAACTAGCTGTCACAAAATATATAAACAAAGAAAAAGAGAAAATTAATTGTGCAAAAATATATGTATATAAAAATATTAAATTAAAAAAAGGCGTACATATACATATTATAATAAAAATTGAAAAAAAGAAATAGTGAAGCGTATTTTAAAGTACAGAAGTATATACATATGTATATGTAAACATCAAAATGAAACAAGAACCATCGTCTGAACACCAGGGTTCACAATCGTGTTTCAGAGGGCGAAACAAGTGTTTCACTTTGCCGTGTGAACATAGTATTAAATTTAATTTGGTGCACAAAACTCAATGCAATTAATAAAATAAAAACGGATAGAGCAATTAATTATCTCTTAGTTAATTTATTTATTTTTGTATAGTATTTTAAACAGTTTACGACAGAATTCAAGCAGAGCTAAGCAAAAGCACGTCTTACTCTCAAGATTGTTATATATATATATATATATATATATATACATATATATATATATATATATATATATATATATATATATGTATTTATATATATATATATATATATATATATATATATATATATATATATGTATATATATAAATATATATATATATATATATATATATATATATATGTATATATATGTATATATATATATATATATATATATATATATATATATATGTATATATATATATATATATATATATATATATATATATATATATATATATATATACTTTATGAGGATCCATGTTATTATTGAGGAAATTACACACAGAATGGCAAACCTAAATATACCGTTACATATAAAATAAAATATATTATAAAACTAAAAGAAAGTAAAAAGTTTGTTCCATCGGTTAATCTATTGAAATTAATAGGTTTAATTTTAAATTAACCGATCGCTTAATCGGATAGTAATTAGTAGGTTAACCGAGTGAAAACAACAGTGTTCACCGATTTAATCATTTGTGAATCGTTCTTTTGCATAGTGATTTTAAATATATACTAACTAAATTTTATTATTTCTGTCGCTGCCCTTAAAAGATTAGTGTCACTGTATACTATGGAAAGGAATTAGTGCAAAAATATCCTCATTTATATTAAAATTATTGTCAACCATTCTAATGGCTAATATTAGTTGACTTATGTCAGAAATATCGCATGATTCATCCAATGCAAGAGAAAAGTATGTACATGACTTGAATTAATTTTTCAAAAGCGAGTCCACGTACTTGTTAATTTCCCCGATTCTTCGGGTCACTGTGTTTCGTGACAAAGGAACTGTTTCAATTGAGTCTGCCAATAATTTTCCACTTTCGCCAAAACAAGACAGCATTTCCTTACAAACTTCTTTTATAAAAATTCCATCAGAAAACGGTCTACAGTTCTGAGCAATTCTTAAGCTTGCAACATATGATGCTTTTAGAGCTCCAGTATAAGTATAATTTAACTGAAAATTAAGACGTTGCATATTTATTTCCTCACTATGACTTTCAATGTACTCCAAGATTCGGAGTGCATCCTGAACCAAAGAAGATTGTTTTAAGACCTCAAGTAACTGTTCCCTTGATCTATCTGCTATATTATTGGCAACATGATTTGCATGAAATGTCCTAAAATGCCTTTCAATATTATACTTAGGCCCCTTCGAGATTAGGCAACTTTACTTGCGCAAGTTTTGTGTTTGTGGGTGTGAGAGGAAAGGTCGAATTGAAGGGGAAAGAATTGCCGAGATTTGAGTACAGACTTGCTTGTACTTGGCAATTCTGTTTCTGCTGTCACTCTTGTCTTCGGATATTTATTTGTTTTTTACATTGTCTTATTTCTTCTTTGGTGTATTGCCTAATTTTAATTATTTATTTATTTTATATATCTTAATAAGTGAATAAAAAGTTAAAATATTATGAGAAATTGGAAGTGAAATGTAATGAACAAATAATGCATTTTTAATGTTCGTTTATTCTCATACTTAGACCGCAATAAAAAAGGAGGAATCATTTAATGAATTTTTAAATTATATGAAAAAGACAGACAGCACTATAGCCATGGAAGAAATGAAACAAAACGTCAACAAATTAAGAAAATTCGAATTTAAGAAAATTAAACTTGCTCAACAAAGTTGCTGAATGTGGACATAAAAGCAAGTTCAAAAGAAAATAACTAAAAATGAAAATTATACTTGTGCAATTAAAGTTGCCTAATCTGAAAGGGGACTTAGTGTTTGAATTATTTGAAAGCATATTAAACATTGTGCTTCAGCCTTAAAATTATAAGTAAGAATAAATAATTTTCCCATATATATTTATACCTTTCACAAAAAATTGAAAGGGTATGTAAAGGTTTGTCATTCCGTGTGTAATTTCTTCGATATCAATATGGGACCCCATATTGTACTCGTATATATATATTCTGGATCCTTATGAATAGCGACGACGATTGAGCGATGTCCGCCTGTCTAGCCCCCAAAAAAGCTAGAGACTTCGTTTTTGGACCGTTGAATTGAAAATGAACTTAAATAGAGTGATATTGAAATTCAGGAAGATCCGAAGTATGGTTCCAGAGCTGGGAAGCTTACGCCTATTTCTCGACGCAAAATGTATACCAAAAATCAATTTTTTTTTAATGTTTGTAAATCAAACCTATTTCATGCTTTGGGAAGCCTCAATGGTCTATTAAAAATTAAAAAATAAAAATTTTTTTCCAAGGATTTTTCGGCCTATTCCGTATTTTGTAGTACATATAGTAACTAAAATTGTTAAAAATTTTAAGTTTTTCTTAAAAAAAAACCTCTTTATACGTCATGAAGATTTGCATTGGCTAAAACTAAATTTTTTAATTCAAATTTTGCTTCTAGAGGTGGGAAATTGCATTTTTTATACGTGAAAGTAATCAAACAGGCAACTGATGGTTTTTGTTTGCTAGCACCATAAAATTGTCTTATAGTTTAAGAAGAACAAAATCGGGATCAAAAATTCCAAAAAATATTCAAATTTTCGAATACAGGGTTGGACAAATGCAATATTTTAAGGTATATAAAAGTGACCAAAACGTTTAAAAGTTGTAAATTTGTATTAAATAAAACTACTTTATACCTCATAAAGAGTTGCATTGGTAAACAAAAATGAAAATTTCACTTGCAGGGTTGGGAAAATAAAAGTATTTCTTGGTACATGCAATATTTTGTAGTACATAAATATAATAACCAAAATGGTTAAAAAATTTTAGTTGTTCCTATTTATACCTCATGAAGATTTGCATTGATAAAGAAAATTTTAAAAAAATTAAATTTCGCTTCCAGGGTTGGAAAATTGAAATTTTTTATATACATGAAAGTAACCAAAAAGGCAATTGACGCTGTTTTTTTTTTGTTTTTTTTTTTGCTAACTAAAACTATTTATATTTTAAAAAGAACAACATTGGTATCAAAAATTAAAAAAAAAATCAAAATTTCGAATCTAGGGTTGGACAAGTGCAATATTTTATGGTTTATGAAGGTAACCAAAGTGTTTCAATATTGTAATTTTTTTGTAAAATAACACTACTTTATACCTCATGAAGAGTTGCATCGGTAAAGAAAAACTAAAAAAAATTAAAATTTCACTTCCAGGGTTGGGAAGTTGAAAGTTTTTTTGGTACATGGAATATATTGTAGTACATGAAAGTGACCAAAATGGTTGCAAATTTTAAGTTTTTCTTAAATTAAATTTTCTAATGAAAACTAGAATTGGTAAAAAAAAATTAAAATTCCGCTTCCAGGGCTGGAAAATTTAATTTTTTTATACATAAAAGTAACCAAACGCAACTAACGTCGGCTTTTAACTAATTTAAACAATTATTTAGTTCAGGAAAACATAATTGGTATCAAAAATTAAAAAAATCAAAATTTAGATTCCAGAGATGTATAACTGCAATATATTGTGGTTTATGAAAGTGACCAAAATGGTTACAAATATTAAGTTTTTCTTCAATAAAACTATTTCATGCCTCATTAAGAGTTTCATTGGTAAAAAAACAACGAAAAATTAAAATTTTGTTTCTAGGGTTGGGAAATTGATATATTATTTATGAATAAAAGCAGAGCTCCGAAATCTTCGCTCGAATTCGAGTAGAGAGTGAAACTCGCTCGAATTCGAGCGCGAGTACTCCTGCGACTGAAAAAAAATATCGAGTGTACTCGATTTTTCTATGCCACTCGAATAAGAGCGCATATGCTTCGCTCGATTTCGAGTGCGAGTGAAATACGCTCGAAATCGAGCAGATTATACTCTTGCCGAGTACTCTTTCAGTCTTCCTCATACAGTGTAAAAATAGAAACTGTTTGTTTTTGCTGATTTGTATGTGTGCGTGTTTGTGTGTGTGTAGCAGCAAGTATGGTAAGGCTGAAAGAGTACACAAAAACCACACGCACACACAAGTCAGCAAAGACACAGAGTTTCTATTTTTCCACTCGATTTTACTCTTAAGAGTAAACTCTCACTCTATTTCGAAGATTTTTACTCCCACTCTAATTTTTTAAAAAGGAGTACTCGCGAGTACTCCCACCTAAAACAAACGAGTGGAGAGTAAACTTTTTATAACACTCGTAATCTTCGAGTACTCTTCTTCGCGAGTATTTTTCACTCGCGAGTAAAATCGAGTAAATCTGAGCTCTGAATAAAAGTAACCAAAAAGGCAATTGGCATTGTTGTTTTTACTAATTATAATACAGAACGAACAAAATTGGTAATAAAATTTAAAAAAAAATCAAAATTTCGACTCCAGGGTTGGACAAATGATATATTTTATGGTACATGAAAGTGACCAAAAAGTTCGAAAATTTTAATTTTTTTGTCAAATAAAACTATGTTACACTAAGTATTTCATTGGTAAGAAAATAAAAATTCGCTTCCAGAGTTGGAAAATCGAAATATTTTTGATACATAGATGTACCCACATAAATTCCAAATTTTGTGTTTTTAGTGAATTAAACATATTTTATATATCAGGAAATATTAAATTTGTATTAAAAATATTAAGAATTCGGTTCCGAGATTGGAAATCGAAATTTTTCGGTACACAAAAGTAACCATAAAAGTTCCCAATTTTAATTTTCTTTTCAGATAATTAAACATATTTTATACTTTGCTAAGAATTAAATCGGTGTTATAAGTTTTTAAATTAAAAATTTTAAATTTTTCGGCTAGGAAGCTAAATGTTTGGCTCTTCTTATTTCTAATACCTCTGAACGTTTTTCAAAAATATTATATATGATTAATTTACAAAAAAAAAGAAAAAATCCGTTTCATGTACCCCAAAAGGTTCTAATTGTCCAACGGTAGAATAGTCTTTTAGATTTTTTTGGTTTTTAATACCAATTTATTTCTTCCTGATATATAAACTAGGTATAATTCATCATAAAAATCAAAAATAACAAATTATATGGTTACCTCTGCGAATAAAAAAATTTCGATATTCCAACCCTTAAATTGGATTTTTAATTATTTTGATTTTTAATACCAATTTAACTCTTCCCGAAGTATAAAAAAGATTTCATTCACACACAACCAAAATAAAATAGGTTTAATTCACTAAAAAAACTAAATATGGAATTTATGTGGGTACTTTTATGTAACAGAAATATTTCAATTTTCCAACTCTGGAAGGAAATTTTTATTTGTTTACCAATGTAAATCTTAGCGAATTTTTAACATTTTGGTCACCATGAAATATTTTAATAATGAGGTTGATGCAACTTTTAATAATGAGGTTTATTTAAAAAAAAACTTAAAATTTGTAACCATTTTGGTCACTTTCATGTACTACAAAATATTGCAGTTATTCAACCCTGGAATCGAAATTTTGATTTGTTTTAATATTTGATACCAATTTTTTTTTTATCTTGGACCAGCACTCAGGGGATGACCCCTATATATACAATGCATTGCGCCGGAACTGAAAACGAGGGGATAGTATTAAGGGTACAGATTAGGAAAGATGAGAAGATAGACAGTTGTTTTTGTAGCTATTTTAAACTTTTACTTCGCCGGCTAATTTTTGCTACAGGGCCGACGAAGGTCGGTGCTGTTACTCTGCTTTTTTTAGTACATGATGGTGTCAGTCGCTGCCAATTATGTTCAGTGACCAGTGACTATGCCTTCATCATTGAAACAGGTTGGCAACAAATAACACAACCACGCACTAATGGTGATCAGAAAAATTCAACACAATATTTCATGACTCAGCGCGGGCTCAAACTCACGACCCTCCGCTTCATAGCCTCGTGTTCTACTACTTCAGCCAACAGCACCTAATTGGAAATTTTGTTTTTCCTGAATTAAAAAATAGTTTTAATTAGTAGAAAACCGACGTTAGTTGGCCTTTTGGTTACTTTTATGTATAAAAAAAATTAAATTTCCCATCCCTGGGAGCGAAGTTTTAATTTTTGTCTACTTTTTTACTATTGCTAGTTTCCATTACTTATAAAGTAGTTTTATTTACTAAAATCTTAAAACTAGCAACCATGGAAGTGACAAATTCCATGTTCTACAATATATTGCATGTACCAAAAAAACTTTCAATTTCCCAGCCCTGGAATTGAAATTTAATTTTTTTTTTGCTTTTTCATAAATGCGATTCTTCATGAGGTGTAAAGTAGTTTTATTGAAGAAACATATTATATATATAACCATTTTGATTACTTTTATGTATAACAAATTTCAATTTCCCACCCCTGGAAGCGAAATTTTAATTTAAAATTTTTTTTATCAATGCAAATCTTCATGAAGTATAGAGTGATTTTATTTAAAAAAAACTCAAAATTTATAAAAATTTTGGTAAGCACATGTACTACAAAATATTGCATGTACCAAAAAAAACTTTCATTTTCCCAACCCTGGAAGAGAACTTTTATTGTTGTATTTTTTATCAGTGCAAATCTTCTTGAGGTATAAAATAGTTTTATTTAAGAAAAATTTTAATTTTTTAACCATTTTGGCCACTTTCATGTACTACAAAATATTGCACTTTCCAACCCTGGATTCGAAATTTAGATTTTTTTTTGAATTTTTGATACTCATTTTGTTCTTCCTAAATTATAAGACAGTTTTAGGTAGCAAGAAAAACATCAGTTGATTGTTTGATTACTTTCACGTATAAAAAATATGCAATTTCCCACCCCTGGAATCAAAATTTTAATTTAAATTTTTTTTTTTTGGCCAATGCAAATCTTCATGACGTATAAAGACGTTTTGTTAAAGAAAAACTTAAAATTGTTAACAGTTTTAGTTACTGCATGTACTACAAAATACGGAATGGGCCCAAAAAAAATTTATTTCCCATCCCTGGAAACAAATTTTTAATTTTTTTAGTTTTTAATAGACCATTGAGGCTTTCCAAAGCACTAAATAGGTTTAATTTACAAACATTAAAAAAATAATTGGAACCGTACATCGGATCTTTCTGAATTTCAATACCACTCTATTTAAGTTCATTTCCAATCCAATGGCCTAAGAACGAAGTCTGTAGCTCTTCTGGGGGCTTGGGAAACCCGATTTCACGTACAGACAGACGGACATCGCTCAATCGTCATCGCTATTCATAAGGATCCAGAATATATATACTTTATGGGGTTTTATATTGATATGGAAGAAATTACACACGGAATGACAAACCTATATATACCCTTTCACTTTTTTGTGAAGGGTATAAAAATAAGACGAAGTTGTTTGCGTATTTCGTATTGCTAGTGCTGGGTGCTGTATGCGAGTATTAAAACACACAGCCTATAGCTAATCGCTTTTACAAAAACAAAAGAGTATTAACCGTATAGGGCACTCTTGCTGTATAGGCAGCATGTGGAATAGACAATAATACCGCAAGCAGGTAGAATTTTAACAAACATCACAAATTTGTTTCTTCAAGTGTTCTACAAACATAAATAAATTTAATACTAAAAATTCTGTAAGTGGCTGTCATTTCAATGGAAGAAATGCGCTTCCCGCTAAGAGGAATCTTAGGCGAAGTCCGTCGTTAGAACACTGCTCCTATACGGTATTTCTCCTATGCAGTGTTCTTAGCTCTTACTCTATTAGAAATAGGAAAGGAAAATTTATATACATATCTGATAAGTGCACAATTTAAGTTATATAAACAGCAACTTTCCACTTCACTTCGCATCCATATAGATATTGGTATTTTTATTCAAGTTTTATTATTGCCTATTGGGTTTTGTAATTTTCACATATTCAGAGCCAACACTGCAGCCCAACGCCATCTCAACCAAAACAGCAACAAACTTACTATTCGCATTAACAAAAAAATTATGGTTGGTGAGCGTAAAAACACAAATGAAAGAAAAAATTTTGCCGAAAATTTTTTCTACCTATAATTGCGTTCTCTATTTCCAAACCGAATTTAGTGGTAAGTTGTTGTTGCAGCCTGTTTTCTTGACAGCTCGTCCCCTTCTGGCATGCATTGGCAACAGTAGGAAGTGCAAGAAAATATTTGTAAAAGACTTGAATCTCAATCAGCCGTTAAATTTATAATAAATAGTTACAAAATTTATATATATAAGGTTTTTCATTAAGCGTTTTGCATCTTTAAACTTAAATAAAGTCATTGTACTTTTTTGTTTGTTTGAATGACTTCTTAATGCGGTTATGTGTGGAAAATAAATTAGTTTATATGTCCGCACATAAGTTCTGACTCAGGCACGTAAATCAGACTGAATTTAACCGATGGCATGTAAGCTTTCAGAACCACTGCGGTTCCATAAACCTGCTAATTAAAAAGTCCCGCAGGAAAAAGTATAACTCGGTCAAATCACACGATTTCGGTGGCAAGTTCACCTCCACGTGATACGACCATGATCTCAAATCTTTCATGAGGAATACCCAATGTGGCATGATGTGTTAAAAGCATATGTCGCTGGTGTTCAGGTTATTCAATTCGTCCAAATGAGGTTGGTAATCTCCGACGTTGACAGTTATGACCTGACCAACGCCGTTCTCAAGAAACAGACCAATAACCGAAGCTTTTTGTGTCTTAATCCCAACTGATCTCACAAAATTGTAATTCTTCTGATGTATAAATATACACACGTACCAAATAACTTATTATCAACATTGTAACTTCAACCTTGAAATTGTATTAGTATTTTTAATAAAAAATTTTGCGAACTAAAAAAATTATTTTAGTAGCATTGAAATAAAAAGTACACTTTCAGGGCTTCTGACACAATTTAAGGGTGCTGTTGGCTGAAGTAGTTAACAAGAGACTATAAAGAGCAGGGTCCAGTGTTCGACTCCGTGCTCAATTATCAATATGGGATCGAATTCTTCTGATCAGAGTAAGCGTATGGTTGTGTTAGTTGTTGTCAGCCTGTTTCAGTGATGAAGGCATATAATTTGCATCGACTGACACTATCATATACTTAGAGCAGAAAAACAGCACCCTCCTTTGTTGGTCCTGTAGCAAAAAATTAAACGATGAAATAAACAAGGTTGAAATAGCTACAAAAAAATCCCCATCAAGGTGGAAATAGCTACAAAAAGTTCTCATCTTTCTTCAACTGTCCTCTTAATAATATCCCATCCTTTCTAGTACCGGTGCAATGTACTGCGGTGATCCGGAATAAAAAAAATATATTTTAAAGGAATTAATACCGCCTCACAGTGGGGTGAATGGTAGAGAAAGTGGCGATTAATTCATAAAACTCGTAATATTAAAATGTTATTTTTTATTGATGAGTATTAATAAATACATAAAAAACCAGAATACAAAAAAAAAATTTTTTTTAAAAAATATTCTTAACCTTTTATGGATTTTATTTGTATTTTGGAGAAAATGGTCTTATTTGACTATTTATGCTGTAACTTTGGAGTGAAAAACGATGAATTAGTAAATTAAATTGTTAATTAGAGCATACTTTATGTGCCTTTAGAAAAAATAATAAAAAAGATAATAAAAACAACTTGTTTTTTTGTTTGGTTCTTTTTTCACATTGATTTTTAGTAACCGGAATTCTCTCACAAAAACCTTCATAACTCAAAAATCGCACAAATGCGCAAATAGGCATTCCGGGATTTATTAGCTAAAATCTTAAATTTTAAGAGCATAAAAGCATTTTTTCCTGCACTCATCCACAAAGTTGGTGAAACTCCATGTATACATATATCAAAAATACCACATTTTTGGAGACATTTAATTTTTTTTATATATTTCTAAAACATTTATCTAAACAAATAATAATTTTTTAAATGCTCGTATACCTGAAGTTGACGGTTCCATTATAAAACTTTGACATATAGAAGTCTTAATTATAATCACTTGAAATATCAAAATTTTCTCTTTTAATCAATGCGCGCAAAAATAACAAAAATAATTGAACTTTGAACACACACTGCAAATAAAGTAAACTACCAAGAACTTTTTTTTGCAGATAGTGATGTAGAATTTTATCTACTAAAATACAGAGACGTTATTTATGTCTAATACAGAGATGTCGGTTATTACGATATTGCGAGAGAGACGGCAAATTTCTTTGTTTGTTATCTCTTTTATTTCATCATAGTAAAATGACATTTCATTTTTGTTTACGTTAAAATTAAATTTCTTGGCAGAATTATTGGCGCAAATTGTTAAATAGTTCATTTATGTATTTTAGAATGATTGAGCTCGAGGTCGTTTTTGTAAAAATCGTTATAATTTTTCTATTTTATTCGATATTTCGTCAACAATTTGTTGACATCATCAGGAATAACAATCGAAAATTAAAATTTTCTGTATAAATTGGTTTTGAAATATGACAAAAATTTTTTCGAATATATCTATGTTTTCAAAAATATTAACATAAAAACAAAAGCATATATACAGGCTTGTATATATTTATACATGTATACATCAATACATACATGAACGTATACATATATGCATACATGAACATACACAACTACATACAAACATATATACACACACATAGAGAGAGATACAAACACATATGCATGTACATACACATATGCACATACACACATATATATGAATACATATATATAAATAACTAACATAATTACAAATTAATATATTAACATATATACAAATTTACATACATATGTATACAACTAAACATTTACAATATTTAAATAGTGGTAAAAAGCAATAAAATCTAAGTAAAAATTGTGAATATAAATTTTTATAAAACTTATAATTCTAATGTCTTCCAGGAGTCGTAATGCGTAATGGGATACAAGGAGGGACTGAGGGTACACCTATTTCATAAATATCCAACCAGATGAGTCAATTGTGTACATTTTATATAAAAAATCTACACTCATGAATGCGTTACAAAATTTTGTATCATTCGTTCCATCAGGAGCCGGACTGGTATTTAAGAATATGAATATCCAATTAAAATTGGTGTTCACCTTCGAAAAGCAACAGCGGCACAGCAAGCCCCATCAGAAAGACTGTCACCATGAAAGCAAAACCCACCAAAAAGATACCAGCAAGCAAACCAAAAGCACCCAAAGCTAAAAGTTCTATAGCAGCGAAACCGAAAAAGATAATCCTTATAAAAGAACCAACAGCGAAAAAGACCGCATGAAACAAATAAAATGCTTCCGCTTCAGCTTAAACTATTTTTCGACAATCGAAATAAAAAAAGCCCATTTAAGGCCTATAATATATTTTAAAAACGAGCTCAATTTACAAACACTTTGAAATAAAACATTTCACAATATAAATTTTTTTTATTATTTGTAGACACAAAATCGGCTACCTCTTTTTGCAATTCATTTTGTAGCTCTGAAAAGGGCTATTTGTGTTTTCTTTCTGGTTTTTTGGTAAAATAAACATTCATAGGCATTTACTTGGTATTGGTGGTATATTTGGTTACGCCTTTAGTATCTTCACTGACAGCATGCTTAGCCAATTCACCAGGCAACAGTATACGGATAGCAAATTGAATTTCACGACTAATAATTGTTGAACGGATGTACTTTTTTCACAACTTTGTAAATGAAGATGGCATAACTTTCCATGCGCTTACGTCTTTCCACTTTGCCAGATTTACCACTGGTATTAGGAGTTATCTTTCACAATTTCATATTTACTTCATATGCATATGACATATTTACTTAACCACACAATAAACAAAGCACTTCTATAGTATCATGCAAATTAATTAATCATGAAATCCAATATTGGAGTCATCTAAATCATAGTATTATTGTATCATTTGCAGTATTTTTCTTACCATTTATTTGTGCTACTATACTTTTATCACAGTTAAATACCAAAATTAATTTTATACTGAAAAACTGAACGCGTATTTAAACACAACTCAAGTTTATGGAAAAATTAACTAATTTTGTACTTAAATAAGGAGTCAAAAACTGGGGGTTAGTTATACTTTGCATGTGCGATGATCTGGGATAATTCAATATGTGCAAAATATGAAATACATATACCCATTTTCCTTGAGGGTAAAAAAGATTTTGATAACTAAACGTTGTTGTTTATCGAAATATCAGTTGCTCGAAAAATAATCATTCGCTCCGACCAACACAATATGCAGAATGTACTCTAGGGCTATAAACGGATAAGTAAGACCCCTTTCACACACATCAGGTTTGACTCGTCAAGTCTTGATGTTTCAGGAGAGAGCGGTGATGAGCGTAAAAAGGAGTACAGACTTGACGGTGCTAGTCAGTTTTTATATTTTCTTTTGTTTTATTATCCGCAATATATTAAATGAATGTTTAGCAATGACGTTTTGTGTGTGAACGTAAATGCAGTTTCAAAAGAAAATTGAAGAAAAACTGATCAAGTAAACCTGATGTGTGTGAAAGGGGACTAACAACACATTAAATGAAGATGAATATTGCTCATCGTTACTGGTCCGAAAGATGTATGTAAAGTTGAAATGTACTCGTATTAAATTAGAACAATACTGTCCAAAGCATCAAATGTGATTCGCGGGCATCATGATCATATCATATCGCATCATATATGTGATAAACAGTTTGTCTTATTTCATTTAACAAAGTTTTCTATGAACTCGGCTAACACTGAGGGTATATACACAATAACGTGTAAAAAAGTGACTGAAAAAATTTAAACATGTTTAACCTGCTGCGTTAGAGTTCCATTAAAACATTTCTGTGCTCAATTTAAAAACTCTATACGGGGTCACTTCGGGATGGGCCATGGGGAAAACCTCTCCCCTTTGTCGCAAAAACTTAAAAAGTAAATTTTTGGTGTAATTAAGTGTAACAAAAAAGATGAGATAACGTCTTAGCTTCATATTAAAGGCTTAAATATATAATTCTTAAGGAATACAAAATGTTAAATAAAACAATTTGCTAAATTTTTACACAACTTCTACATATGTATAATATCTTACGTCAAAGCCCACTAAAAATAGCGGGATCCAAAAATTAATTTTTCTGATTTTATGGCTTCAAGTTCATCGCTTTGAACCTTCTTTGACACAAAAATATATCATTTGCCTAACAAAATTTAAAAAAAGGAACTTTAAAATTATATTGTTTTTTATAGGTTGGTTTAGTTCTTCTTAAAGGAACTTTTTTCCCTCTGGACCGATTCAGTCCATTTACGAAGTTGACAATGTATTTGTACCAAATTTCAAGGCTCTGACTCTTTTCGTTTGGAGTGAATCGAGATTTCCACAGACGGAAGGACGGACATGGCTAGATCGTCTTAGATTTCATCACTGATCACGAATATATATACTTTATAGGCACTTAGAGGTATATTTCGCACCGTTACACAGGGAATTACAAAGTGAATATACCCTCCAATTCTTTTTTCAAGCGTATAAAAGCAGCAAATTTCCGGAATATCAAGTGACAAAAATAAGTTTCTTTTGCAGCAAAGAAAATAAACTTTACTCAAGTAAAAATTGGATAAATATAACTAAAATAATCATAGTAATAAAAATAATTAAGATAATTTCATTACACCGTATGTTATTTAGTTGAAGAACGTAGGAAGGATAATTCTTATGAACTCCGTTGAAGCATTTACTTTTTATTGTGATCAATAAAATCCTTTATTGATCTGGACTTATCGCCAACCATTGGGCTAAAGCAAAATTTTTGTTTTACAATTTTTTTTTTCGCTTGCAATATCGATACATTTTAGTGCCACTAACCAGCCAAGCAGCCAACCAGCCAACCAACCAACCAACCTGCATTGAATTGGAAAATTGTTTACCGATATCAGAAACAAACAAATGCATGAACGTACAAGTCCGCAAAACATAACGCGGGCACTTGGATGCATGCATATTTGGCTTTTCTTGTTTTAATTTTTTTATGGGGATTGATGGTGGTTAAAATAGAAAAACTTATACATACATACTCGTACATACTCGTACATACATATATTGTGTAAAAGTCTAATAATTTTGCTACTAAATTGAAAGTGTATTTAATATTTTTACACTGACTTTATTTAAATAAAAGTTTGTTTTAACGTCGAAAACAATTGTTAAAGCCTGGTTTTTTCCATAATATAAAAATAATTTTGTTGACGTTAACGTGGTTTTTATTGTACCAAATTCAATAATGCCTCGAATATTGAAAATAGATAATTATGTTGATCGAATGGAGCGAAAATTACATAATTTTCGCATTTTATCCTTGATGATGAAAGAGTATATCTATTTTATTTTGACTAAATTTTAGTAGACAAATAGTGTGTTAAAAAACAAAGTAATTACACTTGTTATGTGAATGTCAAATAATGCCGAGAACACAGTATAGAAATCACAATTCTGTTTACTTGTGGCAACTTTTGTTATTTTCGGATATTTAGCTGTGTGGTACTGCCTTCCAAATGGCAAAGAGTCCTCTCAGCTTAAGATGTTCCCAATGGGTTGTAGATCATTAGGTTGTAGTTCTCCGTTTAAAAGTTTTTGTTTTATCTATTTAAAAATATCCTCTCATTTAATATACTGTTGCATAACACGTATTTTACTTGTACCCAGTAAATGATAATAATAATAATAATATTTGAAAATAATTGCTTTTTATCTGCTATGTTCCATTAGTACGTTTGAAGTATAAGCGATTTATTAATACCAATATGCTGCTGCACTCATGATTATATTTTCTATACATTTAGCGTGACCATCTGCTGTATTACAAAATGCTTTCACTGTTTGGTACAAGAGTTGACTTTTATATTCAACAAGAAGTTAAATCACAATTTGGAAACGTTGCTACTAACAGTGACCACCATATAAACAAAAGCTGAAAATCTGTAAAACCTGAAACAAATAACACCTCCAAATATCGGCTATTGATTAACATTGTGAAACTAAAAGAATCGCATTAAAAAATTTTCTAACTCGGTAAATTTTTCATTTACTTTTTATACCCTCCAAAAAAGAATTGGAGCATAAGTATATTCACTTTGTCATTCCGCGTGTAACGCTGCGAAATATCCCTCTAAGACCTCATAAAGTATATATATATTCTAAATCAGAAATCACTATTCATTCCAAAAGGAAAGAGTTAGACCCTTGAAACTTACTACAAATCTATCTTGAAGGATAGCACGTTCGTAAAGGGTCAGAGAGAAAGACATAATTTAAAAATTTTTTTTTGTAATATTGTTAACCAAACGATATAATTTTATATCAAAGAAGGATCAACGTGTTTAATTTGGAGCCATAAAATAAATAAAAAATTATTTTCGAATGTAAAAGGTTAACAAATTGCATTACATAAGCCAACATTCCTTAAAAATAATATTTTTAAGCTTTCATAACGAAGCTGACACGTTATCTGATCCTCCTGTTCTCCTTTAGTAAGAAGTTACATATTATATGAAAAAATAGTGTATATATTTAACAAATTGTATTCCTTAAGCCTACATTCCTTAAAGTGTAATTAACAAGCTTCAACGACTTACGTACCCCTCCACCTCTTTGCCACCTAAATGACTTACAAAAAAAAAAGTTTCTACACTTAATTACCCCAAAAACTTAGTTTTTAGCTTTTTGAGATGTCTCCACCACGGCGGCCCACAGTGGTATTTTTTTGGCAAAAAGTCTATTTTTTTACAGTTATTTTTTAGAAATCTAATGATGCAATTCTGTAGAGAAATGTTTCATTAGTAGGAAGCCATGATTTGTTTTCGAAAAGTAAAGTTATCTAAATATTATAGAACGAAAACTGATGAAAATTTTATTAAATTTCAGTTGTTTATACAATAAATATGGTTCAACTACCAATAGTTTTTGAGCATTTTTATTAATATATAGTATTTTAAATTTAATAGGAAAGAAAAAATATTTAAATTACATATATATAGTTTAAGAGATCTGAGCAAATCAAAATGACCCCAAAATATTTAGCGTTTGTAGTTTTCATTAGAAAAAAAAATAACTTAGCTCGGTCTACCTCCGTGTTAGTACTACTACTAAATGAAAGTTTCGAATATTTTCTTTCATATTATGAAAAAAATTCTGCGACTTTTTGCGATCGCTGAACAAACTTATAATTTTTGTGATAAAACTCACGTAATTTTTATGAGTATTTACAATAAATTGCAATGCATATTTACGATAAAAGTGTTTCTAAATTTAGGTTTAAAGTAGGGTATACCCTACTTTAAATATTCTTTATAACAATAATTTTTGAATAATACTTTAAGGAATTTTGCTATATAAAGGTTATTAAACCTGTGTTAATATTTTTTTAATAAAGCCGTTAGGCTTTTACTTTTACTTTTTAATAATTGATTGACAGCAATATCGAAACGTTAACACCCACTAAAGGGGCGGGGTTCAAAAATAGACAATATCATGTTTTCCACAGACGAACGTATGGGCATTGCTAGACCGTCCTATACTTCATCACTGATCAATAATATATATACTTTATGGGGTCCAATTCCCTTTGGAGGTCATAAAAACTGTATTTTGGCGGGGTCGCTCTGGCAAGGGCTGTGGGGGAAACATTTCATATTTGTCATGAAACTCTAAAAATAAATGCTTGGGATAATTATGTATGTACAAAATAAAGTTTTTTATTTAATTTTTATAGGGTCATTTACGGGGGAAAGGTGGAGTAGGGGTAGGGGAGAAACAGGCAGTGATAAAACTCTAAAAATAAATGCATGGGATAATTGTATACAAAATTAATTTTTTTTTTGTTAGGGTCATTTAGGGGACAAAGGGGGAGGAGGGCAGAAATCGACAGCTATAAAACTCTAAAAATAAATGCTTGGGATAATTGTATACAAAATTAATTTTTTTTGGTAGAGTCATTTAGTGGCTGAAGGGAGAGGAGGGGGTAGGGCAGAGTAGAACCAGGTTTCATCTCAGCTTCGTTATTAAAGCTTAAAAATGTTGTATTTAAGGAATGTTGGCTTAAGTAAAACAATTTGTTAAAATTTTACACTACTTTTGCATATAATAACGCCCACTAAAGTGGGCGGAGTCCAAAATTAATTTTTATTTATTTTATGGGTTCAAGTTTAAGGCGTTGGACCGTATTTGACATAAAAATATATAATTTGCTCAACAAAATAACCAAAAAACTTTAAAAATTATGTGGTTTTTTCTGGGTTGGTTTAGTTCCTATTAGGGGAACTTTTTTCCCTCTTGCCCGATTTAGCCCATCTCCTAACCTAACCTGCTCTAAGCTTCAAGATATATTTATACCAAATTTCAAGAGTCTAGCTCCGTCATTTGGACCAAATAGTGATTTCCACAGACGGACGGACGGACAAGCTCAGATCGTCTTAGATTTCATCACTGATCAATAATATACATACATACATATATACTTTATGGGTTCTGAGATGGATATTTCGATGCGTTACAAACGGAATGACAAAGTAAATATATATCCTCCAAATTCTTTTTTGGAGGGTATAAAAAGAAACACAAAACCATATGATTAATTAAACCGTTATTTGAAATAATAATATTTGCCAAAAAAAAGTGTAAGAAAATTATTAAACGTAACTAATTTTTAAAATGAATTCCTACACTCTAAAACTTTTGCTGGAATTTACGTTCATATTTTGCATAAATTCCTTTTGAAAAAATCTTGGTGCTTAAAATTATGTGAGAATTTGTTCAAATTCTATTTATTATTTTTATATTAAGATTGGAATATTAAGAATATTTTCAATAATCATCAAACCAGCAGAACGGATCAGTACTGATTTCGAGGCCGCTACGCCATCTCATCAGCGTTCTTTGTTCAATTTTTCCACTTTTGCAAGTGGTGCTAGTTAGTAGGAATATCAACTATTTAACCAATGTTATTAACGAAAATTGAATATGAGAAGTTCCCACATTCATATTTTCTAGTTATTACCTTTTTGGTTGGTACGAAATTCCCCAACCCTGACGATTAATATTCCCAATAATCTCTTTCGCTTTTTCCAGAGCCATCGGCTGCTGATATCTAAAGCTTTTTGTTATTTTATGCTCAAGGAATTGCATTTTTTTTGTTAACAATTTGCAATGAACATGTAAACAAGTGCGCGTGCGCTCGCAATGTTTTTAAATTAATGTATGAATTTCTATTTTAATAGTGAACCTTTATTTATGTAAATTGTATTACAGGATGTAAATTTTCCCAACAGGCTATAGGTTTAAATCTGCGAAACTGCAAATTATTTTTTATTTTATTTTTCTTTTTTTATTTTAATAAATGAACGTGATTACATTCTATTTATTATTTTTGCGAGTGGAATATTAAGAATATTTTTCATAGTCATTAAACCAGCAGAACGGATCAGTACTGATTTCGAGGCCGCTACGCCATCTCATCAGCTTTCTTTGTTCAATTATTCCACTGTTTCAAGTGGTGCTAGTTAGTAGGAATATCAACTATTTAACCAACGTTTTTAACGAAATTCCTTGAGGATAAAATAACAAAAAGCTTTAGATATCAGCAGCCGATGGCTCTGGAAAAAGCGAAAGAGATACATGGAATATGGGGAATACTAATCGTCAGGGTTGGGGAATTTCGTACTAACCAAAAAGGTAATAACTAGAAAATATGAATGTGGGAACTTCTCATATTCAATTTTCTGTATGTGAAATCGGTTTTTCCAAGCTCGCAGAAGATTTTGGACTCACGGTTTGGAAATGTACTTAAATAGAGTGGTATTGAAGTTCAGAAAAATCCAAAATGAGGTTCCAGAGCTGGGAAGCTTACACCTATTTGTGGACGCAAAATTAACTAGCAAAAACCATTTATTTTGTTTTTTTTTTGCTAAGCAAAATTCTTTGATACTGTGAGAAGATTCAAAATTGAAGTAAGAACTAAAAAAAATTTGTTCCAGAGATAGGAAATTGCCTTTTTTTATATAAAAGAATTTTTTGCTAATTAAAACTATTTTAATTTAATTAATTAAAAAAAAAATAAAATTTCGATTCCAGGTTTGGACAACTGCTATAGTTGCATGTGACCAAAATGGCTACAAATTTTAATATTTTGTTAAATAAAACTATTTGAAACCTCATTGAAAAAAATCAAAAAAAAATTAAAATTCACTTCCAGGGTTGGGATATTGGAACTTTTTTATACATAAAAGTAACCAAAAAAGGTAACTAGCGTTTTTTTTTGCTAATTAAAACTTTTATAATTAAGATAGAACAAAATTGGTATTAAACATTAAAAAAAATAAAAAATTCGATTGGACAATTCAAATATTGTTTGGTGCATAAAGGTGACCAAAGAGCTTAAAAACTTGGATTTTTTAAGTTAGACTATTTTATACTTCACTAAGATTTGAATTGTTGTTAAAAATCAAATATTTGAATCCAAGGCTGGACAATGGAAATATTTTTTTGGATCACAAAAATATTCAAATTAAACCTTTTTTATGCTTCAGGAAAAATTACATTCGTGGATAAAATCAAACAAATTAAACATTTTATTGCAGAGTTCGAAAATCGAAACTTATTTCATACTTCAGAAAGAATTAAATTGGTATTAAAAACCAAAAAAAAATAAAAATTCGATTCCAGGGTTGGAAAATCGAAACTTTTTGGTACATAAAAGTAACCTGACGCTTATGGTGAATTACTTTATACATACTTACTACATACTTTATATTTCGGGGCGAAGTAAATTGGTATTAAAAACAAAAAAAAATAATAGAAATTCGATTCCAGGACAATCGAAATTTTTTTAAACATAATGGTGACCATGTACGAGTAAGTTCACAGTTATGCTTCTTTTACTGAATCAAATCTTTATTTTTTATACTTCAAGTAGAATTTATTTGGTAATAAAAACAAAAACTCGATTCCGGGGTTGACAATCGATTTCTTTCGGTATGTAAAAGCAACCATATTCTTAATTTTGGGTTTGTAGTGAACGAAACCTATATACAGAATTAAAATTGGTATTAACAAACCTAAAATATCAAAAATTCTACTGCAATCTTGGACAATCGAAATGTTCTTGTTATACCCTTCACAAAAAAGTGAAAGTGTATATATAGGTTTGTTATTCCGTGTGTAATTTCTTCGATATCAATATGGGACCCCATAAAGTATATATATTCTGGATCCTTATGAATAGCGATGACGATTGAGCGATGTCCGTCCGTCTGTACGTGAAATCGGTTTTCCCAAGCCCCCAGAAGAGCCAGATCGTTTTTGGACCGTTGGATTGGAAATGAACTTAAATAGAGTGGTATTGAAATTCAGAAAGATCCGAAATACGGTTCCAGAGCTGGGAAGCTTACATCTATTTCTCGACACAAAATTTATACCAAAAATCAATTATTTTTTTAATGTTTGTAAATTAAACATAATTCGTGCTTTAGAAAGCCTCAATGGTCTATTAAAAACTAAAAAAATTAAAAATTTTTTCCACGGTTGGGAAATAACATTTTTTTTCTGCTCATTCTGTATTTTGTAGTACATGTAGTAACTAAATATGTTAAAAATTTCCAATTTTTCTTTAACAAAACAAAACAAAAATTTTTTAAATTCAAATTTTGCTTCCAGGGATGGGAAATTGCATGTTTTTTATACGTGAAAGTAATCAAACAGGCAACTGATGTGGTTTTTTTTCGCTAACTAAAACTGTCTTATAAGCTAGGAAGAACAAAATTGGTATTAAACATTCAAAAAAAAAAAATCTAAATTTCGAATCCAGGTTTGGACAATTGTAATATTTTGAAGTACATAAAAGTGTCCAAAATGGTTAAAAAATTTAAATTTTTCTTAAATAAAACTACTTTATACCTCAAGAAGACTTGCACTGACAAAAAATAAAAATATTAAATTTCGCTTCCAGGGTTGGGAAAATGAAAGTTTGTTTTGGGACATGCAATATTTTGTAGTATATGTAATAACCAGAATGGTTAAACATATTGAGTTTTTCTTAAATAAAATCACTTTATACCTCATGAAGATTCGCATTGATAAAAAAATTTGAAATATTAAAATTTCTCTTCCAGGGTTGGGAAATTGAAATTTATTTATACATAAAAGTAACCAAAATGGTTAAATATGTAAAATGTTTCTTCAATAAAACTACCTTATACCTCATGAAGAGTCGCATTGATAAAAAAGCAAAAAAAAAATAAAATTTCAATTCCAGGGCTGGGAAATTGAAAGTTTTTTGGTACATGCTATATATTTTATAATATCAATATCAATATTTTAGGTTTTTCGTAAATAAAACGGCTTTATAACTAATGAAAACTAGCATTGGTAAAAAAATGAAAATTTCGCTCACAGGGATGGGAAATTGCAATTTTGTTAAGCAAATGATATATTTTTATGTCAAATACGGTCCAACGCCGTAAACTTGGAGCCATAAAAAATAAAAAATTACTTTTAGACACCGCCCACTTTAGTGGGCGTTATTATATGCAAAAATAGCATACAAATTTAACAAATTGTTTTACTTAAGCCTACATTCCTTAAAAATAACATTTTTAAGCTTTAATCACGAAGCTGAGACGAAACCTGGTACTGCTCAACCCTACCCCTTCCTCCCCCTTCACTCCCAAAATGATCCTACCAAAAAAAAAAAAAAAATTTTAATTGTGTATACAATTATCCCAAGCATTTATTTTTAGAGTTTTATGACCGCCGATTTCTGCCCTACCCCCTTCTCCACCTTTGCCCCCTAAATGACCCCACAAAAAAAATTAAATTTTGTATACAATTATCCCAAGCATTTATTTTTAGAGTTTTATGACAGTCGATTTCTACCCTACCCCCTCCTCCCCCTTTGCCCACTAAATTTCAAAAAAAAAATTTTATTTTGTACATAATCATCCCAAGAATTAATTTTAGAGTTTTATGACAAAGGTGAAATGTTTCCCCACAGCCCTTGCCGGAGCGACCTCGCCAAAATACAGTTTTTATACCCTCCAAAGAGAATTGAACGTATATATATTCTTGATTAGTGATGAAGTCTAAGACGGTCCAGCAATGCCTATACGTTCGTCTGTGGAAAACATGATATTGTCTATTTTTGAACCCCGCCCCCTTAAGTGGGCGTTGACGTACGATATTATATAAAGGTACTCTGTCCCACCAAGTTAAACATATTAAATTCACTTACTTAATATTTGGAGGGTATTTAAGATTCGACCCGGTCGAATATAACGTTTTTACTTGTTTATATTATTGATGCCACGAACACTGTCAATGTCTTTAGCTTATGGCTTTCCCACAATTTTACTTCCATTTTGTATTTAATTACATGACATTTATTAGTCCCCTTTGAACTTTTTCTTCAATTGGTTTCTGTTTCTTTATTATTTGTAGACTTTTTTTAATTTATTAAAAAATTGTTTAATAAAAAACTTTGGTTAATTAACATGTTGAAAGAATCCATAATAATTCATATTTGTTCCCCGTTTTAATTACTAAAAAAATTTTATTTATGCCAGTTTGTTTAGCCTTTGTACATTTTTTTCTTTGAAACTCTTTGCTTTGATTAATTTGGAAAAACTCTTTCAAGTATTTATATCTCAACT
Source organism: Linnaemya tessellans (assembly GCA_951800035.1). NCBI lineage: Eukaryota > Metazoa > Arthropoda > Insecta > Diptera > Tachinidae > Linnaemya > Linnaemya tessellans. The sequence continues at coordinate 62,541,088 of OX637536.1, forward strand.
TAAAAAAATCGAGTAATTTATTTACTTGATCACTATAAGGTTTCTTTCGCATTTTGTCAATTACAGCAAAAACTAAGAAAACAAGTTTGCTCGAAAAATAATCAAATTGAAAACTGGATTTCTCAAATGCAGATACTATACGTTTATAATAATATTTTATGGAGATAATTTTGTTGGATTTTTATCTCATTAGTAAAAGGCAAAGCATGTAAATTTTGTCATTCCGTTATGTAAGGTTTGTCATTCCGTTTGTAATTTCTTCGATATCAATATTTGACACCATAAAGTATATATTCTGAATCCTTATAAATAGCAATGACGATTGAGCCATGTCCGTCTGTCGGGCTGCCTCTACGGTTTTCCCAAGCCCCCAGAAGAGCTAGAGACTTCGTTCTTGGACCGTTGGATTAGAAATGAGCTTAAATAGACTGGTATTGAAATTCAGAAATCCGAAATACGGTTCCAGAGCTGGGAAGCTTACGCCTATTTCTCGACGCAAAATTAATACCAAAAACCAATTATTTTTTTTGTAAATTAAACCTATTTGGGAAGCCTCATAGTCTATTAAAAACTGAAAAAATCTAAAGTTTATTTCCAGGGAAATTCATTATTCATTATTTTGTAGTACATATTATAACTAAAACTGTTAAAAATTTTAAGTTTTTCTTAAATAAAACCTCATCATGAAGATTTGCATTGGTCAAATAAAATTTTAAAAATTAAAATTTCGCTTCCAGGGGTGGTAATTTGAAATTTTCTTTTACATAAAAGTAACCAAAAATGCAACTGACGTTGTTTTTTTCTACTAACTAAAACTATTTTATAATTTCGGAAGAACAAAATTGATATCAAAAACTCAAAAATAAAATTTCGGATCCAGGGTTGGACAAGTGCAATATTTAATAGTACATGAAAGTGACCAAAATGGTTAAAAATTTAACATTTTTCTTAAATAAAACTACTTTATACCTCATGAAGCGTTGCACTGATAAAAAAACAAAAAAAATTTAAATTTCGTTTCCAGGCTTGGGAAAATGGAAGTTTTTTTTGGTACATGCAATATTTTGTAGTACATGTGAAAACCAAAATGGTTACAAAATTTGAGTTTTTCTTAAACAAAACTACTTTTTACCTCATGAAGATTTGCATTGATAAAAATGTGTAAAAAATTTAAATTTCGCTTTCAGGGTAGGGAAATTTAAATTTTTTTTTTATACATGAAAGTAACCAAAAGGGCAATTGACGTTGTTTTATTTTTTAAATTATAACTATTTTATATTTTAGGAAGAACAAAATTGGTATTAACAATTTCAAAATATATCAAAATTTCGATTTCAGGGTTGTAAAAGTACAATATTTTATAGTTCATGAAGATGACCTAAATTGTTCAAAATTTAAAATTTTTCTTAAATAACACTACTTTATACCTCACGAAGTTTAGCATTACTAAAAAAATTTAAATTTCGCTTCCAGGGCTGGGAAATTGAAATATTTTTATACATAAAAGTAACCAAAAAGGCAACTAACTTCGGTTTTTTACTAATTAAAGAAATTTTTTAGTTCAGGAAAAACAAAATTGGCAACAAAAATTAAAATAAAATCCAAATTTCGATTCCAGAGTTGGATTACTTCAATATTTTGTAGTAAATGAAAGTGACCAAAATGGTTACAAATATTAAGTTTTTCTTAAATAAAACTATTTCATGCCTCATTAAGAGTTGTGTTTTAAAAAACAAACAAAAAAAATTAAAACTTTGACTCCAGGGTTGGACAAATGAAATATTTTGTGGTATCTACATGAAAGTGACCAAAAATGTTTAAAAATTTAAATTTTTTTTGTCAAGCAAAACTATGTTGCACCTCACTAAAAATTGCGTTGGTAAAACAGTAAAAATTCGCTTTCAGATTTGGAAGATCGAAATATTTTTGGTACATAAAATTACCCACATAAACTCCAAATTTTGTGTTTTTAATGAATTAAACCTATTTTATACTTCAGGAAAAATTAAATTGGTATTAAAAATGTTAAAATTAAAAATTCGGTTCGAGGGTTCGAAAATCGAAATTTTTTGGTACATAAAATTACCCACATAAATTCCAAATGTTGGTTTTTTATGAATGAAATCTCTTTTGTTCTTCGGGAAGAGTTTAATTGGTATTAAAAACAAAAAAATTAAAAATCCAATTTCAGGGTTGAAAAATCGAGATTTTTCGGTACATAAAAGTAACCATATAAATTCCCAATTTTGGTTTTTTCAGTGAATTAAAGTTATTTTATACTTCGCTAAGAATTAAATTGGTATTGAAAATTCTAAAAATTAAAAATTCGGTCCCAGTGTTGAAAAGTTGATATTTTTTAATACATAAAAGTAGTTTTTTGTGAATAAAATCTCTTTTATACTTCGGGAAGAGTTAAATTGGTATTAAAAACAAACAAAAAATAAAAATCCAATTTCAGGGTTGGAATATCGAAATCTTTTTATTCGCAAAGGTAACCAAATAATTTGTTATTTTTGATTTTTATGATGAATTATACCTAGTTTATATATCAGGAAGAAATAAATCTGTATTAAAAACAAACAAAAAATCTAAAATACTATTCTACGGTTGGATAATTGGAACTTTTTGGGGTACTTTAAACGGATTTTTGCTTTTTGTTTTTAAATTAAACATACTTACATATTTAATATTTTTGAAAGACGTCCAGAGGTAGTAGAAATAAGAAAATCCAAACGTTTAGCTTCCTAGCCGAAAAGTTTAAACGTTTTCTTAAATATAACAGTAACCGATAACATCATTTTGATTTTTTAATTAAACCTGCTTTTTGTTTTAGCAAGAAAGAAAGAAGAATTACATCTGTGAAGGGCATTTAAGATTCGGCGCAACCGAATATATCAGTCTTACTTGTTTTGGTATTATTTTAAAGGTGAAAGTGCACCCTTTAAAACTATGTGCATATTGCGCTTTTTTAAGAAAAGGTCAAAGGTAATTTTATGTGGTATTGAGTTTAAAGTTCTATACCTGAAAAAGTATATTTTGTAAAATTCGTATAAAATATGTGTATCTCTTCTACATTTCCAGAAAATTTAAACGTGCAGACTCGATTGGTGTCAGAGTTATAGATCAGACCGTGATCCCAAGTATGTTATGTGTTGATACTCAATTGTTTGTTTATTTGTACAAGATGAATTTTGTGCATTAGGGTGTCTCGAAAAAAAAAAGTTCGCCGTACACCACCGAATATAAAGAATTATTGCAATGTGATTTCGAAAAAAAAAAAATTTCTTCTTGCCGAAAGTAGGGCCGCCAAAATAAATTTTTCATTATAACTTCTACATTTATAGTCGGATCTCTAAGAGTGATATGTCGATGTTTTTGTCTTGAGGAGGCCAATGTGTTGCTTTAATAGTCATTGGCCTCATATATACCGTTCTTGTATGCACCCACCAGATCTTAGTTCGTACCACTCTAATGTGCCACCCTAATATCAGAAAAAATCATTAAACTTTTGCTAAGGAAGCTTTTCAATAATTCCAACAGAACTATTAAAAAAAGAAATATATGTATATATTTTTTTGCGAACGTAGGGGTAGCCTTTTTAAATTTTTTGTCATATCGTCGATATTTATAGTCGGATCTTAAAGTGTGATATATCGATGTTTTTCTCTCGCCTGTTTTCTTCTTCAATAATAATTGTACTTACCTATCATATCCCAAATAGAACTTACCCATATTATACTAACTTATACAAAAAGGATTAAAAAAAATAATGTAAAATCAAAAAATTTTAATCAATCATATTTTGAAATGATCCAAACTGGCTATATTTTTAATGGCTCTCGAGTTTACAAAAAATGTGGCCCATGCGTTGCTCATCGGTGACAGCCATGACAGATTCATGTACTATATGAACAAAACGCTCGGTGTTTTGACAATGGCATAGATAAGCTGTGAAAATAATTAAGTTAAACAAATAAAGCCATCAAATGAATTTATTTTGTTTATGTTAAGCTTGTATTTCTACTATTTCATTTGAAAATTGTAATGCTTCCAGCTGGTCTTGCATATAAAACAGGGAAAGGCGACCTATACTATTACATTTTGCGATTGTACTACTTATATACTCTCTGCGCTCTTACCACGAATCGGTCTTGCCAATCAGCTTTCGTCACTTCTCCCCAATTAAGACATTAAAATCTCCAAAAGCTAACTTAATTTTATTATGGGTATTTGCAATATATTAGAAAATTAGTATCGGCATGGCATTGGAGCAAAATTATGTTTGTGGCACTGTATGCAGTGATGGTCTGTAAAAAAGAAGGTTTTGTAGGACATCTGACAAAGAGTAATGCAAATACAGATATGTATATATTCATTGCATTATTCACCAACAGGCATTATTTGCAACAAGTTTGAATATAATGAACACTATGAATTGTGGTTCAAATTGTTAACAAAACACGAGGTGGTCATAAGGGAATGTCATTTATAATTTTCCGAAATCATTTGCCTTTCCCCTTTTTTTCATAAAGATGTTTACACATCTCCACTGTGATCGGACTCACATTGTTTTCTGGCAACGCTGATTCTTAAAGTATGCGATAAACACAACCAGCCTGTTTGAATGCTGAAACCAGACTGATTAAAGTTGTTTACAGCTCTACAATGCGTGTACACACGTACGTAACAGAAGAGTAAATGAAAAGGCGCCGCGCCCTATATTTGCCTCTCCCTGATATAAAACTACAAGCATTGGCGGTTCAGTCAATTCAAATTTGGTCCAATTGATCATATTGAAATATGAGTCACTCTGGAAGTTTATGAAATTATGATCTTGTGGACCGAATATTTGACGAATGCATTCCGGCGCTTCACTTCAGACTGATAAAATCTTAGCATAGCCATCTGAACGTACTAGCGGATCTTAGTCTGCTATCATCGATAACAAAACATTCTCGCGGAAAAAGTACACGTTATTTTATTGGACAGACGAAGGACCTGTTCTACGTCGTCTTGCAATTGACGAATCAAGAAGCACTAAATATCAAAGGTATGATAAAGAGGCTACCCCTACGTTCGGGGGAAAAAATATGTAATATGTAATAGTTCTGCTGGAATTATTAAAAAACATCCTTAGCAAAAGTTTAATGATTTTTTGCGAGCTTTAATTTTCTGATATTAGAGTGGCACATTTAGCTGGTAGGTACTGAAATCTGGTGGGTAAATAAAAAAACGGTATATTTGAGGTCAATGACTATTAAAGCAAAACATTAGCCTCCTCAAAACAAAAACATCGACATATCACTCCTTGAGATCCGACTATAAATGTAGAAGATATAATGAAAATGTATTTTGGCGACCCTACTTTCGGCAAAAAGCAAACATTTCTTTTTCGAAATCACCTTGCAATAATGCTTTATATTCGGTGGTTTACGGCGAACTTTTATTTTCGAGACCCCTAATGTATTGTACAAAATTCGGCTTTTACAAAACTAACAATCAATTGAGTATGAACACAAAACATTCCTAGGATCACGTTCTGGTCTATAACTCTGATACCAATCGAGTCTCCACCTTTAGATTTTCTGGAAATGTAGAAGAGGGTCTAATACTTGAGATATATTTTTTTTAAGAATTTTATAAAAATACACTTTTTAAAAAATTACCTTTGACATTTTCTTTTCAGTAAAAAAACGCAATATGCATATAATTTTAAAGGGTGCACTTTCACATTTAAAACGATACCAAAAAACTAAATTATCTTGCATAGTTCAAAAGTTCTATCGCTTTTTGTAAGGAGACTTTTGAGATTTTTTAAAATTTGTTACAACTTTTATGACGTCATATTTCGAAAACCGAACGAATCTGGGGTCAAATTTTGTTTGCTTAATAATGCTCTTATGGTGTATGACATTTGTGTTGAATTTCATTGAAATCGGAGGTGAAGATGCCGAAAATGCCATTTTTTCGTGATGGTTTGATGTGTTTTAACTCATTTGTGTAAATTTTTTTTCCTTTATTAAACCATTGCATAAGTGCGACTTATAAGATAAAAGTACTGAAATTCGCACAAAGAAAAATAATTAAGGAATGAGGTAATTTTTTGCAAGAGGAAGTTGATTCAAGGGAAGTTGCACAACCCACTTGGGTCCCAGTAGGTTCCTTTATGTTACATGGAAACAACGCAAGCACCCGAATACCTTTGCTACCAATCAGCCACAGCGGCACGAAAGTTTTCTTATAATGAAAAAAGTGAAGTGCTATAATGCTCAAAATCCCCTCAGGGATGATTAGGTTGCTACAATTGTACTTTTTTGTACAATTCAAACTGTAGGAGATTTTAGATAATACTTCACTGTATTATTTTTCCATAAAATTTTATTTAGTAATTCATTTAGTTTTAAAGAATACAGTTTCAATTGCTTAACTTAGTTTTACTCTAATTAGTTACTTTAATTATCATTGTGTATAAATGATTGAATACCAAAGAAAAACAAAGCAAAAATGATCTGTATATTACGATGGTTAAAACAGAATTAAAAAATATCAAAATCAACTGCTTATTGACGACAATTATGTATTTTTTTACAGATCAAACCTTTTATTTCAGCAGCAGCAGGTATACATTTTTATTATTTATTGCTTGTTAACGGGACGATTTTTTTGTTATTTGTTATTTACCTGTTGATTTGTTTTTTGCTATAGACTTATATATTCATTTCCAACTTTATTTAGCGCTCTTTAGTGGAGACTTTTAGCAAATACTTTATATGCAAATTTAAGTTTGGGGAAGTACCCAAACATTCTCCCCCGCCAAGAAACTGTTCTAATCTTAATAGCAGTTTCTTATTTATGAAGAATTTTGTTGCTTATGACCAGGTGGTGGATCATTGCTTGGCAGAAAGCAGATTTTACTTATTGGTCTTTTTATATGTTTACCATTACAATAAAGAGTTACGACTCTTATCAAACCATCAGACCCAGGATGCAATTCTTCTACTTTAGCAAGAGGCCACTGGCCAGGGGCACCTTTCTCATGTAGTAGAAGTACTAGATCGCCGTGTTTTATGTTACGCTCGATCTTAGCCCATTTAGGTCGAGCCTGAAGCCTGCACATATATTCGCTGCTCCAACGATTCCAAAAGTGTTGTTTCATGAACTCTATTTGTTTCCAACGACTCAAGCGGTCAATATTAACATCGAGGACATCTTCATCGGGAATACTGGTTGTGGGTTCGCCGATTAAAAAATGAGCTGGCGTGAGCGCGTTTTCTTCAGCCGGATCACTTGATAGTGGACACAGCGGACGAGAATTTAGGCAGCTTTCTATATGCGCCAGAAGAGTAGAAAGTTCCTCATAAGTAAAAGTTCGATCTCTCATTATTCTGCGAAGGTGATGCTTTGTAGATTTTACCCCAGCTTCCCATAGACCTCCAAAGTGGGGTGAAGCTGGAGGAATAATATGCCACTTAGTTCCCTGGTTGGCTAAGGTTTCACCTAAGTGTTCTGGGAGGGAAGCTTTATTGCGTTGGTACATAATCTGTAGTTCCTTATTGGCTCCCACAAAATTGGTACCACAATCTGAATACAAATCGGTACACATACCTCTGCGCGATGTAAACCGACGGAATGCTGCCAAGAAGGAGTCAACGTTGAGGCTTGTTACGGCTTCCAGATGTATCGCCTTTGTACACATACAAATAAACAGGCAGATGTAGCCTTTAGTTGTTTTTGCATTACGTAATGTTGATTGCTTAATGCTGATAGGACCAGCGTAGTCTACGCCACTGTGCTTGAATGCACGAGCTGGCTGTACTCTTACCATTGGTAAATTTCCCATCAATTGCTGACACGTTTTAGCACGATATTTAAAACAAATGATGCATTTTCGTAGGACAAGTTTAGCTAGATCGCGACCAGATGGAATCCGATAACATCGGGAAACGTAAGATTGCATCAGTTGTATACCACCATGCAACGTTTTAATATGGGCTTCTGAATATATTAATAAAGAAAGAGGATTTTGTTTGGCTAATAAGATAGGGTGTTTGGTAGGATACGGAATTTTTGCATTTAATAAACGCCCTCCGACTCTAAGTATTCCCATTTCGTCCAAAAATGTTGCTAGTTGACTAATTTTACTTTTAATTGGAAGTGGTTTTCCAGACTTTAAACAGGAAATTTCGTGATTTGCTGATAAGGTTTGAGTATGAATAATTAACTTATTTAAAGCTCTGTCTAGTTCGTAAGTTTAAAGAAATCTAACCTCTCGTTCACGGTTTTCGAGTGTTTTTACTTTTAGATTAAAAATGTAGCGCAAAATGTACGACAATATGCGAACCATAGATGAAATAGAGGAATGTTTGGAAACTATATCAGCAATAATGACGTCTGTTGGCGTTGTTTTTGTTGTGATATCTGGCATAAGAGGGCCACATTCACTTGCTGTTTGAACGGTAATAACTGATTGAGGTTCAGATTGGTTTTTGAAGAGATTCGTTTGTAAAGTAGGCCAGGAATCAGATGATTTTCTTAGCCATGGAGGCCCTTGCCACCATAAACGATGATTAACTAATTCCACGGGGGCTAATCCTCTAGATGCGCAATCTGCAGGGTTATCACCCGATGGTACATATCTCCAGTCATCGACGTTACTATTATTATGAATTTGAGCCACTCTATTTGCCACATAAACTTCTAATTTCGTAGATTTATTTTTTAACCATGCTAGTACTATAGTGCTGTCTGTCCAATATGTTATGCGGCATATATTAAATTCGACGTTATTTTTAATTTTTGCAACTAATTTTGACAGTAGAGTTGCAGCACATAATTCTAATCGGGGAATTGTTTCACATTTTAAAGGTGCAACTTTCGTTTTTGCTTGCAAAAGGTTTATCAATATCTCACCCGATGCGGTTGTAATCCGAGAATAAGCAACAGCTGCATAAGCTGCTTGTGAAGCATCACAGAAAGCATGAATATCGACAGAACTTGTTGGTGTATACCCAATCCACCTTGGTAATCATATATCTTCGAGAAATTTTAAACCGTTACGAAATTGAATCCATTCATGTTGCAAATCTTCTGACAATTCATCTTTCCAATCAATTTTTATTTTCCATAGTCTCTGAAACTGGATCTTAGCAAGAATAGTGGTTGGTGCAAGCCATCCTAAGGGGTTAAATAATTTTGCTGCGTCTGAAAGCAAACTACTTTTAGTTACAGGATTTTTAAATGTGAAATTTATAGAAAAACAAAAAGAATCATTTATTGTATCCCAAGAAAGTCCTAGTGCTTTGGACATGTTAGGCTGATGTATTTGAAACGAATCTCTTTTTTCACGATCATCTTCAGGTAAATTTTCCATAAGCTGGTACGAATTAGAATTCCACTTCCTTAAGTGAAAGCCGCCCGCTTTTAGCAAAGAGCAAAGTTGGTCTTGTAAATTTAACGCTTCCGATAAAGAGTCAGCACCTGATATTACATCGTCTACATATGTGTCCGAACGAAGAATCGTAGAAGCTTGTGGATAACTAGTTTCTTCATCTTTTGAAAGTTGTTGTAGTACACGTATGGCTAAGTAAGGCGCAGCTGTGGTTCCGTAAGTCACAGTGCGGAGATTGTATACACATATTTTATTAGTCTGCTCATCCCTCCATAGAATGCATTGGAAATTCAGGTGAGTTTTAGATACGTTGATTTGCCTGAACATTTTTTCAAGATCAGCTGTAAAACCAATACAATGCCTTCTCCATCGAGTTATTATAGAGGGTAAATCGTTCTGCAAGGCTGAACCAGCAGATAATTCTTCATTAATAGAAGTTTGAGGTGGTCTACGATTTCCGCCATCAAAAACTACACGTAACTTAGTCGTCGTACTGTTTTCTCTCAGTACTCCATGATGAGGGAAAAAATAAGCATTTTCTGGAATAGCTTGTGGATATTCATCCAACTTTACCATATGTTTCAGCGAAATGTATTCATCCATGAATTTCTTATATTCAAGAGCAAAAATGGGCTTTGTTTTAAAAGACGATTCCAATTGCTTAAGTCTCTTTAAAGCGTTATAATCTGTATGTGAAAATCTTGGTAGATCTTGACCTTCAAGCAATCTTTTAAAGGGTAGATAGACTGTATATCGTCCACTGTCATCACGAGTATGAGTGTCTCTGAATAGCTTTTCACATAAAGCGTCTTCATTAATTTCAGACTTACTTTCTTGCAGTTCTTCCTGTTCCCAAAATAAGCGGAGTTGATCATTCAGAGAGCAAACATTTATAAAAAGTCTCGGTGTATCTACTGAAGAAGATCCTGAAGGACCTGATACCATCCAACCAAGGCGTGTTTCTTGAAGCAGAAAGCTATCTTTATATTTTACCATATTATTTAAAAGTAAATCTCCATAGACGTCATTTCCTAAGAGCAAATAGATTTTTTCATTAACCATAAATTTAGGATCAGCTAAATGATATTCAGAAAGATCAGGACGATTCAGAGAGACAGATTTACTGGGAATGTAAGACGTCACTGAAGGTACAATAAGTACTGGAAAAGACAATTCAAATTTGTATGTAGTAATAATTTTAACGAACATTTTATATTGCTATATTAAATTTGAATTAAGATTCTATAGGCTAATTGTTCGAAATTTTAATTTAAATCTCAGAAAGACATGAAAAATATTCCAAGGCACAAAGGCAAGTCAACATCAGTTTTATTCAACTTACACAGCAGAGCAGAACAGCTGTTTTCGAAAGACGCAACCCTTTCATCATCAGTGCTCATGTGTATTGTGTTTGTCACCACTTATTAGGTGGCTTAGTTGAATGTGATAACAGTTCCTATTTACACAAATTTTATTGTGAAAAAGAATACGGGAACTGTACCAACCTGATGTTAACATGTTATTGTTATAATACCCGTGTTACCGTTTGATTATTTTTCTTCATGTCCCATTTTTCTGAATTTTTTGTTCCATCATACCTAAGTCAAACTTTTTTTTTGGTTTGAATTTTATACTTAAGTACATGTGAACGTTTTTCCAATTTTTTTTTTTATTATTGGGTAGCTCAAGCCATAGCTTAAATTTGTATGTAGTAATAATTTTAACGAACATTTTATATTGCTATATTAAATTTGAATTAAGATTCTATAGGCTAATTGTTCGAAATTTTAATTTAAATCTCAGAAAGACATGAAAAATATTCCAAGGCACAAAGGCAAGTCAACATCAGTTTTATTCAACTTACACAGCAGAGCAGAACAGCTGTTTTCGAAAGACGCAACCCTTTCATCATCAGTGCTCATGTGTATTGTGTTTGTCACCACTTATTAGGTGGCTTAGTTGAATGTGATAACAGTTCCTATTTACACAAATTTTATTGTGAAAAAGAATACGGGAACTGTACCAACCTGATGTTAACATGTTATTGTTATAATACCCGTGTTACCGTTTGATTATTTTTCTTCATGTCCCATTTTTCTGAATTTTTTGTTCCATCATACCTAAGTCAAACTTTTTTTTTTTGGTTTGAATTTTATACTTAAGTACATGTGAACGTTTTTCCAATTTTTTTTTATTATTGGGTAGCTCAAGCCATAGCTTAAATTTGTATGTAGTAATAATTTTAACGAACATTTTATATTGCTATATTAAATTTGAATTAAGATTCTATAGGCTAATTGTTCGAAATTTTAATTTAAATCTCAGAAAGACATGAAAAATATTCCAAGGCACAAAGGCAAGTCAACATCAGTTTTATTCAACTTACACAGCAGAGCAGAACAGCTGTTTTCGAAAGACGCAACCCTTTCATCATCAGTGCTCATGTGTATTGTGTTTGTCACCACTTATTAGGTGGCTTAGTTGAATGTGATAACAGTTCCTATTTACACAAATTTTATTGTGAAAAAGAATACGGGAACTGTACCAACCTGATGTTAACATGTTATTGTTATAATACCCGTGTTACCGTTTGATTATTTTTCTTCATGTCCCATTTTTCTGAATTTTTTGTTCCATCATACCTAAGTCAAACTTTTTTTTTTTTTGGTTTGAATTTTATACTTAAGTACATGTGAACGTTTTTCCAATTTTTTTTTTATTATTGGGTAGCTCAAGCCATAGCTTAAATTTGTATGTAGTAATAATTTTAACGAACATTTTATATTGCTATATTAAATTTGAATTAAGATTCTATAGGCTAATTGTTCGAAATTTTAATTTAAATCTCAGAAAGACATGAAAAATATTCCAAGGCACAAAGGCAAGTCAACATCAGTTTTATTCAACTTACACAGCAGAGCAGAACAGCTGTTTTCGAAAGACGCAACCCTTTCATCATCAGTGCTCATGTGTATTGTGTTTGTCACCACTTATTAGGTGGCGTCTTTCGAAAACAGCTGTTCTGCTCTGCTGTGTAAGTTGAATAAAACTGATGTTGACTTGCCTTTGTGCCTTGGAATATTTTTCATGTCTTTCTGAGATTTAAATTAAAATTTCGAACAATTAGCCTATAGAATCTTAATTCAAATTTAATATAGCAATATAAAATGTTCGTTAAAATTATTACTACATACAAATTTAAGCTATGGCTTGAGCTACCCAATAATAAAAAAAAAATTGGAAAAACGTTCACATGTACTTAAGTATAAAATTCAAACCAAAAAAAAGTTTGACTTAGGTATGATGGAACAAAAAATTCAGAAAAATGGGACATGAAGAAAAATAATCAAACGGTAACACGGGTATTATAACAATAACATGTTAACATCAGGTTGGTACAGTTCCCGTATTCTTTTTCACAATAAAATTTGTGTAAATAGGAACTGTTATCACATTCAACTAAGCCACCTAATAAGTGGTGACAAACACAATACACATGAGCACTGATGATGAAAGGGTTGCGTCTTTCGAAAACAGCTGTTCTGCTCTGCTGTGTAAGTTGAATAAAACTGATGTTGACTTGCCTTTGTGCCTTGGAATATTTTTCATGTCTTTCTGAGATTTAAATTAAAATTTCGAACAATTAGCCTATAGAATCTTAATTCAAATTTAATATAGCAATATAAAATGTTCGTTAAAATTATTACTACATACAAATTTAAGCTATGGCTTGAGCTACCCAATAATAAAAAAAAAATTGGAAAAACGTTCACATGTACTTAAGTATAAAATTCAAACCAAAAAAAAAGTTTGACTTAGGTATGATGGAACAAAAAATTCAGAAAAATGGGACATGAAGAAAAATAATCAAACGGTAACACGGGTATTATAACAATAACATGTTAACATCAGGTTGGTACAGTTCCCGTATTCTTTTTCACAATAAAATTTGTGTAAATAGGAACTGTTATCACATTCAACTAAGCCACCTAATAAGTGGTGACAAACACAATACACATGAGCACTGATGATGAAAGGGTTGCGTCTTTCGAAAACAGCTGTTCTGCTCTGCTGTGTAAGTTGAATAAAACTGATGTTGACTTGCCTTTGTGCCTTGGAATATTTTTCATGTCTTTCTGAGATTTAAATTAAAATTTCGAACAATTAGCCTATAGAATCTTAATTCAAATTTAATATAGCAATATAAAATGTTCGTTAAAATTATTACTACATACAAATTTAAGCTATGGCTTGAGCTACCCAATAATAAAAAAAAATTGGAAAAACGTTCACATGTACTTAAGTATAAAATTCAAACCAAAAAAAAAGTTTGACTTAGGTATGATGGAACAAAAAATTCAGAAAAATGGGACATGAAGAAAAATAATCAAACGGTAACACGGGTATTATAACAATAACATGTTAACATCAGGTTGGTACAGTTCCCGTATTCTTTTTCACAATAAAATTTGTGTAAATAGGAACTGTTATCACATTCAACTAAGCCACCTAATAAGTGGTGACAAACACAATACACATGAGCACTGATGATGAAAGGGTTGCGTCTTTCGAAAACAGCTGTTCTGCTCTGCTGTGTAAGTTGAATAAAACTGATGTTGACTTGCCTTTGTGCCTTGGAATATTTTTCATGTCTTTCTGAGATTTAAATTAAAATTTCGAACAATTAGCCTATAGAATCTTAATTCAAATTTAATATAGCAATATAAAATGTTCGTTAAAATTATTACTACATACAAATTTAAGCTATGGCTTGAGCTACCCAATAATAAAAAAAAATTGGAAAAACGTTCACATGTACTTAAGTATAAAATTCAAACCAAAAAAAAAAAAGTTTGACTTAGGTATGATGGAACAAAAAATTCAGAAAAATGGGACATGAAGAAAAATAATCAAACGGTAACACGGGTATTATAACAATAACATGTTAACATCAGGTTGGTACAGTTCCCGTATTCTTTTTCACAATAAAATTTGTGTAAATAGGAACTGTTATCACATTCAACTAAGCCACCTAATAAGTGGTGACAAACACAATACACATGAGCACTGATGATGAAAGGGTTGCGTCTTTCGAAAACAGCTGTTCTGCTCTGCTGTGTAAGTTGAATAAAACTGATGTTGACTTGCCTTTGTGCCTTGGAATATTTTTCATGTCTTTCTGAGATTTAAATTAAAATTTCGAACAATTAGCCTATAGAATCTTAATTCAAATTTAATATAGCAATATAAAATGTTCGTTAAAATTATTACTACATACAAATTTAAGCTATGGCTTGAGCTACCCAATAATAAAAAAAAAAATTGGAAAAACGTTCACATGTACTTAAGTATAAAATTCAAACCAAAAAAAAAGTTTGACTTAGGTATGATGGAACAAAAAATTCAGAAAAATGGGACATGAAGAAAAATAATCAAACGGTAACACGGGTATTATAACAATAACATGTTAACATCAGGTTGGTACAGTTCCCGTATTCTTTTTCACAATAAAATTTGTGTAAATAGGAACTGTTATCACATTCAACTAAGCCACCTAATAAGTGGTGACAAACACAATACACATGAGCACTGATGATGAAAGGGTTGCGTCTTTCGAAAACAGCTGTTCTGCTCTGCTGTGTAAGTTGAATAAAACTGATGTTGACTTGCCTTTGTGCCTTGGAATATTTTTCATGTCTTTCTGAGATTTAAATTAAAATTTCGAACAATTAGCCTATAGAATCTTAATTCAAATTTAATATGACAATTCAAATTGTTTATCATAGTTTGAGAATATCTTGAGTTGGAGATATTTTTTCACTGTAAAAACTAGATTTCCTCCAATACCAGCGATATCAACATGAGTTGTATATTTCGGTAAACGAAGTAGCTGTGTAAGATCATCTGATATAAGAGACATTTGAGACCCTTGATCTACGAGAGCTTTTATGTTGAGAACACGATTATATGTTTTTATAAGAACTTTAACGGTTGGCAATAATGCTGGTAAAAATTGTTTAGTAGCATAAATTGAAGTGTTTGTACTTACAATAGCCGTTTCAGGGGTTGAAGTAGTCATCGGTGTAGCAAATGTTTGAATTATGGTGTGATGAAGCTCATTGCAAATTTGACATCTAGTATTTAATTTACATGATGACACGAAGTGACCAATATTGAGACAATTTCTACAAATATGTTTTTGATTTATAAGATTTTTCCTTTCAGAGGACGACAAGGCAGTAAATCGAAAGCATTTGTACAGCGGATGGCGTTTGTTGCAGCAGGGGCAGTTGTTATCTTGTTTCATGGTTGTAGCATGAGAACGAACTGTTCTCGTAGGTTTTTTTCGATTATCCTTACTTGAAGTGTATAAAGTTGGTTTATTTTCGACCCAAATTGATTTAGGATTTCCTTCTTCTATTGATTCTAAAGTTCTAAAACAGGTTTCTTGAAAAGCGAGCATAGTGGACATGGGAGTAATGTTAGTACTGACATTAATAGACTGCTCCCACTCCTTGCGTGTTTGGATGTCAAGTTTTTGTGTCGTCATATACACCAGTATGGAGTCCCAAGACGAAGTATCCACTTTTAATGTTTTTAATTGAGCCAGACAGTTTCTTGTAATATCTAACAAGTCTTTTACACCTTTACAACTTCCATTAGACATTGGTATTGAAAATAAGCGTTTCAGAACTTGTTCAACCAGTTTTCGTTCATTATGGAAACGCTTTTCTAAAGCGTCCCACGCTGAATCGTAGCTAGATTCTGCTGCAGGGTATTCATTTACCATACTAAGCGGTGTACCCGTGCAAGAACCTTTTAAGTAAAAATATTTCTGAATTTTTGTAAGTGAGCTGTTGTTGTGTACAAGTGACAAAAACATGTCTCGATAAGGAATCCAATCGAGATAGTCACCAGAAAAAGTGGGTAAATCGATTTTTGGTAGACGAGCACCAGCAGTAAAAGTTTCATTACGTGTGTTAGTAGCTGCAAAAGCACTAGTAGGGCTCATAGAAGCCTGTGGAGAATCAAATTCAAATAGTAAGTCAAGAATGTTAGATTTAAAAGATATATACTCATTGTAGCATATATAATAAGTATCTGTACTAAAATAAGGCACATCATCTTCATTCATGGAAGATTCGCGAAGCACTTCAATGATCTGATCATGACCGTCCACGAAAGTTTTGAAGGTGAGTTCCAGATCTTCCATCATAGTTTGGACATACCCTTTTGTTTTCTCCCCTTTAGGTTTGTTGTTGAATGCATTGGACATGCGTTTTATATGGTTCAACAATTTTTTCTGGTCTTCAACTCTTATATCCATCGACGCCATTTTGCAATAAGTTTAGCACGAAATTTGTAATAGCAAAATGTCAATGATTTTTTACGGCAGTAGTTTTATAGTAGATTACATAGGTCGTAGTGTAGACAGCAATAGTTTTACCAGTAGTATACTGTAGGAATAGTTTAGTAAACTATAGGAATAGTTTGCAATTCCAGCAAGAATTTCAGCACAGGTAGTTCCCGGGTTTCGGCACCATTTTAATGTAGGAGATTTTAGATAATACTTCACTGTATTATTTTTCCATAAAATTTTATTTAGTAATTCATTTAGTTTTGAAGAATACAGTTTCAATTGCTTAACTTAGTTTTACTCTAATTAGTTACTTTAATTATCATTGTGTATAAATGATTGAATACCAAAGAACAGCAAAGCAAAAATGATCTGTATATTACGATGGTTAAAGCAGAATTAAAAAATATCAAAATCAACTGCTTATTGACGACAATTATGTATTTTTTTACAGATCAAACCTTTTATTTCAGCAGCAGCAGGTATACATTTTTATTATTTATTGCTTGTTAACGGGACGATTTTTTTGTTATTTGTTATTTACCTGTTGATTTGTTTTTTGCTATAGACTTATATATTCATTTCCAACTTTATTTAGCGCTCTTTAGTGGAGACTTTTAGCAAATACTTTATATGCAAATTTAAGTTTGGGGAAGTACCCAAACACAAACCTTAAAAGGATCTCCGCGAATTCTTTCGTACTATTTACTAATTTTTCCAATTTATTATTATTAATAACCACATTGCGGTTCTTTATTGCAACCAAAAAAAGTAGTCCGACGAGACTACCTGAAGCCGATTTTACAAGTACAAAATTAAGTTTTATTAAATCTGAATTTTCTAGTCCAGTTTATATAACCTCGTCTCTCTTTCTGCAGCACACACCGAATATTGAAAATATGTGCAATAAAATTAAAACACATGCAGATGACGCTGAAAAATTTGATTTCATAAAAGGGAAGAGCAATTTTTTGTAAAAGGATTTTATTTGCTCAGCGGATGCATATGGACGAACAGATATCGATATTTTTAAATACAGAAATAGCATCGATAATAGTCGTATAAGTACGGCCTTTAAAGGAAATTCTTAACAATTCTATAAAAACTTTGGGAACTTTAACAAACATATATAATTCACCTTAATTCTTTCACAAAAAAAAAATTAAAATCACTAATCTATTTGGCTGCTTTCCAAAAAAAATTCAATTATCCAACCCTGACGTCTAATTTTTGTTTTTCTGATCTTTTGTACCACTCTAATTCTTCCTGAAGTATAAAATAAGTTTAATTCACAAATAAAAACCCAAAATTAGGAAATTATATGGTTATTTTATGTATCAAACAGATTTCGATTGTCCAACCCTGGAATCGAATTTTATTCTTTAATACCAACTAAATTTTTCTTGAACTGTAAACTAGCTATCCAATAAAATAAACTAGGAACTTATATGGTTACTTTTATGTACCAAAAACATTTCGCTTTTCCAACTCTGGAATGAAATTTAAATTTTTTGGACATGAATTTAATTCTTCCTGGTTCAATCCACCAGAAAACCAAAATTAGTGACGTTTTCGATCATTTTTATGAATCAGAAGATTCCCTTTCTGCAACCCTGGATTCAAAATTTATTTTTTTTGTAATTTTTAATAGAAATTCAATTCTTAATGAAGTATAAAATAGTCTTATCTAAAAAATCAAAATTAATTAACTTTTTGGTTACTTTCATGCACAAACAAATATTTCAATTGTCCAACACTGTGATTGAAATTCGTATTTTATTTTTTATTTTTAATACCAATTTTATATAAAGTAGTTTTTTATCTAGGACCAGCACTCAGGGGATGACTCCTACCTATGCAGTGCATTGCACCGGAACTAGAAAAGAGGGGATAGAATTGAGGGGACAGATGAAGAAAGATGAGATAGAGAATTTTTTGTAGCTATTTCAACCTTTTTACTTCGCCGGCTAATTTTTTGCTACAGGACCGACAAAGAAGGGTGCTGTTATTACTCTGCTTTTTAGTACATGATAGTGCCAGTCGCTGTCAATTATGTTCAGTGACCAGTGCTATGTCTTCATCATTGAAAATATGCTGGCAACAACTAACACAACCATGCACTAATGCAGATCAGAATTAAACACAGTATTCATGACTCAGCGCTGGGTTGAACTCAGGACCCTCCACTTCATAGTCTTATATTCTACTACTTCAGTCTACAGCAGCCACAAAAATATAACCAATTATTAGGTTTTGATAGTTAGTTTTGTGGGCACGAATTGGTGTAAGCTTCCCAGCGCTGGAACCATATTTTGGATTTTGAATTGTACTCTACTTAGGTTCATTTCCAATCCATCAGTCCAAGAATGAAATCTCTAGCTCTATTGGGGGCTTGTGAAAACCGTACAGACAGACGGACATCGCTCATTTGTTCTTCCTAAAATACATATACCTTATGGGGTCCCATATTATTATTGAGGAAATTATACACGGAATGACAAACCTATATACATATATTCTTTCACTTTTTTGTGAAGGGTATAAAAATTAAAACTGGACTCTAATGGTGTAATGGAAGATTTTATATATTTAGAGAAATTCAGAAAAAGACTATGAAATTATTTATTGCGTATTACGGGTTGTTTTCGATTTTTCCAACACCTACAGTAAGAAAAATAATTTTTTCCAAGTCGGGGTTCATAAAATCTAAACAAAGTTTGTTTGCAGTTGCGCAGCAAACAATTTTATTCCAACCGTCATTAAATCCTGAAATATTTTCAGTAACAGAAGTAATTAAATTGTTTAATTGCAACTGCACATCGTGTGCTTTTATATGATGTTTTCAACAACTCATGTGCCTTAATTGAAAAAGGGTGGCCTAAGAATAATCCTTTGAGGCGGCCCTTTACATGGCGCAATAAAGACCA
This sequence comes from Linnaemya tessellans, assembly GCA_951800035.1. Taxonomy (NCBI): domain Eukaryota; kingdom Metazoa; phylum Arthropoda; class Insecta; order Diptera; family Tachinidae; genus Linnaemya; species Linnaemya tessellans. Next base: position 62,560,760 of record OX637536.1, read on the forward strand.
CATCAACTAAGCCGATGGAAAATATTCTATCAGTACTACCTATTGATATACAGGTTATATATGAAGCAACTCTGTTACAAGATTAATAGTAATGGGTGAATTTTTGACAGGAGAACACATAACCAAACACCAAAGTATAATACATGTCTTACCCAGAGACAACGCTGGCACGGTTACGTGTGATAGGATCCCAATTAGATATGTACAGGCATACTGCACCACAATAATATCAGAAGGTATGGAATGGGAGGATGCAATTACAACGATCCCCATAACTATTATATACACGGACGTGTCGAAGATTGGTGACCGATCGGGTGGACGATTCTATGATATAGGTCATAACTTTTGTAAATACTTCCGCCTGCGAGATCGTAGCACAGTATTTCAGACTGGGATTACGGAAGGGATAAAATGGTTGAAAGTAATTGATAACAGACTACCGGTTCGTATATTCCCGGATAGTAGGAAGGTCATTGAGGCCCTAAGGAATCATGCGATTAAATCTCGTTGTGTATTACAATTCAAGGATGAGATGAACTCATACACGCATTGGGAAAGTATCGAGATAATATGGATTCCAGGACATCAAGGAATATTGAGGCAGGTAGGCTAACAAAGATGAGAGCTTTAATGACTAACACCACACTAGAGAATCTTAAGCCATTTCAAGTTTTTAATGAAGATTAAGTAGACCAGCACTAAGGCGACTGGTTAATAAACATTTAATGAGGAGATTATACAAGAGATGGAATTTCTTAAGGGTTCTAATTGGAGAGACTGAAGAAGATACATTGAAGAAACTAGGTTCTTAACGTAATCAAATTCGGAGGTTTCCATGGTTTTTGGATGGAGGCTCTCTATAATAGTATGGGAACTCCTCATAATAGAGCGCACATCAGGCCTATGAGGCCTAAGTGTAATCCTGAACGGATTGGGACAGCTCTTGCTTACGCCCCTCTCTTCAACCTAACCTAACCTACATAAAATTAAAATCGTATAGCAGTCGTATTGCTGTTGAAGACTAGAATTCGTTGCTTTGTTTCGCATTTCCACGTACATGTATTCAGCCAATAATATATTGATCCAATTTGTCGGCCTTTAATTTCTGTAATTTAAGTAATAATATTTAGCTAGCGGCCGTTTTTTTATAAAATAGTAACTTTAAAAACTTTTATTTCTTATTTTCAAAGAAGATATCCAGAGGGTATCGAAATATTGAAAAATAGTTCACACTAGTCATAGTTTTCGTGCTGTTATTTCATTACTTTATGACTATAGTGCGAATCCCCCAAGTAATTATTTTTTCGGTTTAAGGAAATACTATCAAATAAAGCATACGTCTTTTAGATTTAGTTTTTTTATCGCCATCGTTATAAATTCACTATTTATCACTATTTCAAAGCTATTGTGCCATTTTTCTTGTTTCTGCTTTCACGAAATATATTTTAAATTGTATTTCATTTCATGAAATTTAATTTATTAAAATTTAATTTTATTTGTTACTTGTACCTTCCTCACACCATACGCTAAAATATGTGTGATATATTAAAAGTTTATTTTTATAAAATGAATGAATCTCTCCTCCCTCTGAACATGTAGCACACATCGTTTCAAATGTATTATAAATGTATGCATGAGTGAATTATTACATACTATGGAAATACACCCATATTTTCGTAATTTTCATTAATAAAAAATTACTCAATGTTTGTGTGAATGTCGGGTTTACATATATGTTTTTGTATGCATAAATTGACACAATAATAATTTAATTTGTCACAATCACTCATTCAACCGTAAACACTCGTATATGTATATCAGCTATAAAATAAATACTGTTTACTTTGTTTAATTTGTTTTTATAATTAAATTAATAGTAAATTTATCACGGTTTAATGCAAACATTCATATGTGGAGAAAAATATAACTAATAATCTTAATATGTGTTACAATGTAATTTCCAGGGTAACACACGTTAAAGGATATGAACCTTCAGCTTTATATTCTGCGTCAAAGGGCTAGTAGCAGTTACAAAGCCTACCGCGGTAATTAAAAATAAGGAAATGGAAATACCTGCAAAATAAAAGAAGGATCTTAGGGTTAACTTAAGGATATTTACAAATAGTGGGCAATTAAATTACCAGTTAAACCCTAAAGAAAAGAAGGAAACTTGTTAACAGTTGACGCTCTTCTAACGCTCTTCTCTTTTCTGTTTTATTTGATATGTATATATATATGATATTATTCTTGGTTAAAGTTTTTGCTTTTCTATCTCATTTATTTAGAACGTGGTTTAAGGTTAAAAATTAGTAGTGATTAATTAGTCGACTAAATAGGAAAAACTTTAATTTTTGGAATTCCCGAAATCCCAGAAATTTTTATTTTGTCCCGGGAAACAAAAAATGTAGGATATAAAATAAATTCAAGTTTTAACTCATAGTTATTATAATAAAATCGTTACAAAAATATTTCTCATAGAATTGCTGTATTTGTTGCTATACTTTTCTCTACTTTTTATAGCCCTTAATTCATAAACTAGACAACAGCTGTTTTTTTGTATGAAATTCCTTCCGAGGAAACCGTGGCAAAAAAAAAAAACAAATTACCTGTAACAAGAAATGAAAGAAAATATAATTATTTAATACCATATGTTCCTATATTCACAACGGGTGCTGACATAAATAACTATATGAAAACAAAATTGAAACGCTTATTAAGCAACCAACTTCAAAGGCATCAATATAAAAAATCTGCAAAAGGGACGTTTTTTTATTGCAATATCTGTTTCAACTTTTATTATATTGAAAACTAGTTTATATACAAAAATATTTTCCAACAAAATTATGGAACATTTTTAAACCTGAAGTAATATTAATTTTCTTTTTTAAATATTTGTAGCATAATAATAAAAATTTAATGCAAATTGAACTCTGGAAAAAGTGCTGTAAAACGGAAACAATTAACATAAACAATCCTGAATAAATAATATTTAAACGTATTCAAAAAAAGAAAACATAAATAAATAAATAAAATAAAAAAAAGAAGAAACCAAAAGCAAACACAATAAAAAATCATCATAACCACATATAGACACTTACATGAACACGTAAATATTTCAACAAACACTGCAAACAAACCCAAATTCCAATATGCCCCATACAATCTATAAAAATATTCATACATTAAACAATAAATACTTTTACCTTAAAATACATTACGATGACAAAAATAACAAATTTATGTTTATTGAAAACATTAAAAACATATTAAAAAAATTTATACGAGGCTCACGCTTAAGAACTTTTAGTATGTACGACAATACTTCAAGGCTTCACCACTCTTACCGACAACTTTATACCATATTAAAATAGTGGAAATTGTGTTTTGAATTTAGATTCATAGGCTAATTGTTCGAAATTTGTTTTTAAATCTCAGAAAGACATGATAAATTTTCCAAGGTACAAAGGAAAGTCAACATCCGTTTTATTCAACTTAGACAGCAGAGCAGAACAGCTGTTCGAATCATCAGTGCTCATGTGTATTGTGTTTATCACCACTTATTAGGTGGCACTACGGAAGATAATGAGACGCGCGCAGGAAAACTGTATTCAGCGAAGCCACCTGCCGCGTCCTATGGAGGAGAAAACCCCTAAGAGCGGCCGCAGGCCGCCACGCAGAAAAACTTTATAAAGCAAAGATTTTCAATATTGTTGCAGTTAAATTAATATTTGTGTATAAAATATAATATAAATAAATAATATAAAATAAAGGCTTTATTGCACCATTGGCTAAATTTCAATAAAGGCCTTATGTCACTTTCAAAGTGCAATAAAGCCCTTTTCGTAATAAAGGCCTTATTTCTCAATTGGAAGTGAAATAAAGCCTTAAAGGCCTTACTTCCTAAGGCGTTATTGCACCCCTCCGTGGTATAAGTCCATTTTTTTATATATTGAGATGTTTAAGGGTTAGCGTTTGAATCAATTTAAAAATATTGGCCAACTTTAATCAATTCGAGTGGTGTTTTTTACACTATACACCTTTTAAATATTATTAAGAAATAATAATTACTAAAATTATTTAACAGAATAAACGATTTTTTTAGCTCGACATGGACTTATACCACTTTCAAAAATGACATAATACAAGAAATAAAACAGCAGCAAATTTAAGTCCATATTTTTGTAGAAATAAAAGCTTTACTGAAATGGATTTTAATGTAAAGAGCAATAGTTAAAATGAAGACATTTAAATACACGAATAACCAAGTTTAGTAAGTGTTTATTTCAGTTATTTTAAAAATCTATTAGTATAAGAACCAAATAGACCAAATGGACTTGTGAAGGAGAACTAAACAAAACTTCTCATCAATTCATCAGAACAATAATACCGTTATCTTGTTAACAATGTTGTTTTTAATGCACTAGCGGTAGATAAGTTATATCTGCTACACTGAAGTAGCAATAAGCAATTGCAATAAGACAGTTGTTTTAATTATAATTATTAGGAATGGACTTATTTCACTTTCAAAAGAAATATTTGTGCGATAGCATTGTACAGCAAAACTGTTTTTATTTATTTTATTCCAAAATAGAACTCTATTGAAATTGTGATTGTAAGGCCCCTTTCAGATTAGGCAACTTTAATTGCGCAAGTATAATTTTCATTTTTATTTATTTTCTTTTGAACTTGCTTTTATGTTCACATTCAGCAACTTTGTTGAGCAAGTTTAATTTTGTTGTGTTCGAATTTTCTTAATTTGTTGACGTTTTGTTTCATTTCTTCCACGGTTATAGTGCTGTCTGTCTTTTTCATATCATTTAAAATTATTCCGCCTTTTTATTGCATTCTAAATATGAGAATAAACGAACATTGAAAATGCATTATGTGTTTCATTTCATTTCGCTTCCAATTTCTCATAATTTTTTAACTTTTTATTCACTTATTAACAAATATAAAAATTTCTTAACACAAAATTAGACAACATACCGAAGAAGAAATAGAAGACAATGTCAAAAACAATTAAATATCCCAAGACAAGAATGACAGCAGAAACAGAATTGCCAAGTACAAGCAAGTCTGTACTCAAATCTCGGCAATTCTTTCCCCTTCAAACCGACCTTTCCTCTCACACCCACAAACACAAGACTTGCGCAAGTAAAGTTGCCTAATCTGAAAGGGGCCTAAGTGTAGAGAGAAGGTGTCTATAGCTCATTAAAATTACCATTAACTTAGTTTTTTTTAAAAAGTGGACTTATTCCACTTTAAAATAAACAGCTCATATGAAAAAACTGCTCGAAGCTATTTTGAAGTCGAACTTTTAAAGTATTTTAGAAACTACTCTCGAGTTACAACAAGGATACATGAACCTATAAATAAAGTAAACAAGAACAATGTTGAAAAACTGTTAAACACGTAAAAATAATAATCATTCTTGAACATGTATTTGTTTGTGTAAATCTGTATCAACAAGCGAACTAACATATCCGTTTCCCATAAGAAATAAAAAACAAAAAATGTTTACACCAAGACTGCCCAAGTGCTATGCGCTTCGTACTCATTTGTTTTTGTAAAAGCGCTTAGCTATCTGCCTGTTTTAATACTTGCATACAGCGCCCAGCACTAGCAATACGAAATACACAAACAACTTTGTCTTATTATACCCTTCACAAAAAAGTGAAAGGGTTTGTCATTCCGTGTGTAATTTCATCGATATCAATATAGGATATATATATATATTTGGATCCTTATGAATAGCGATGACGATTGAGCGATGTCCGTCTGTCTGTACGTGAAATCGGTTTTCCCGAGCCCCCAGAAGAGCAACAGACTTCGTTCGTTGGATTGGAAATGAACTTAAATAGAGTGGTATTGAAATGCAGAAAGATCCGAAGTACAGTTCCAGAGCTGGGAAGCTTATACCTATTTCTCGACGCAAAATTTATACCAAAAATCAATTATTTTTTTTAATGTTTGTAAATTAAACTTATTTCGATCTTTGGGAAGTCTCAATTGTCTATTAAAAACTAAAATAAATAAATTTTTTTTCCAGGGATGGGAAATTACAAATTTTTTTTTTGCACATTCCGTATTTTGTAGTACATGTAGTAACTAAAATTGTTAGAATTTTTAAGTTTTTCTTAAATAAAACCTCTTTATACATCATGAGGATTTGCATTGGCCAAAAAAAAATTTTAATATAAATTTTGCTTCCAGGGGTGGGATATTTAATTTTTTTTATACGTGAAAGTAATCAAACAAGCAACTGGTTTTGTTTTTTTTTTTGCTAACTAAAACTGTCTTATAACTTAGGAACAACAAAATTGATATCAAAATTTCCCAAAAAACATCTAAATTTCGAATCCAGGGTTGGACATGTGTAATATTTCATAGTACCTGAAAGTAACCAAAATGGTTAAAAATTTTATATTTTTCTTAAGTAAAACTACTTTATTTATACCTCGTGAAGCATTGCACTGATAAAAAATAAAACAAAGATATCAAAATTTCGCTTCCAGGGTTGGGAAAATGAAAGTACATGCAATAATTTGTAGTACATGTAATAACCAAAATGGTTACAAAATTTGAGTTTTTCTTAAAAAAAACTAATTTATACCTCATGAAGATTTGCATTGATAAAAAAATATTTAAAAATTAAAATTTCGGGTTGGGAATTTGAAATTTTTTTTATACATAAAAGTAACCAAAAAGGCAATTGACGTTGTTTTTATATTTTATATTTTAGGAAAACCAAAACTGGTAGAAAAATATAAAAAAACAAATAAAAATTTCGAATCCAGGGTTGGACAAGTGCAATATTTTATGGTTCATGAAGGTGCCCAAAATGGATCAAAATTGTAAATTTTTCTTAAATAACACAACTTTATATCTAGCGAAAACTAGCATTGGTAAAAAAATTTAAATTTCGCTTCCAGGGCTCAGAGATTTAAATTTTTTGTACATAAAAGTAACCAAAAAGGCAACTAACGGCGGTTTTTTACTAATTAAAAAAAAATTTTAGTCCAGGAAAAACAAAATTAGCATCTAAAATTAAAAAAAATCAAAATTTCGATTCCAGAGTTGGATGACTTCAATATTTTGTAGTAAATGAAAGTGACCAAACCAAAATGGTTACAAATATTAAGATTTCTTAAATAAAACTATTTCATGCCTCATTAAGAGTTGTGTTTTAAAAAACAAGCAAAAAAATTAAAACTTCGACTCCAGGGTTGGACAAATGAAATATTTTGTGGTATCTACATGAAAGTGACCAAAAAAGTTTAAAGATTTCAATTTTTTGTCAAGCAAAACTATGTTGCACCTCACTAAAAATTGCATTGGTAAAACAGTAAAAATTCGCTTCCAGAGTTGGAAGATCGAAATATTTTTGGTACATAAAAGTACCGACATAAAATCCAAATTTTGTGTTTTTAATGAATTAAACCTATTTTATACTTCAGGAAAAATTATATTGGTATTAAAAATGTTAAAATTAAAAATTCGGTTCGAGGGTTGGAAAATCGAAATTTTTTGGTACATAAAATTACCCACATAAATTCCAAATGTTGGTTTTTTATGAATGAAATCTCTTTTGTTCTTCGGGAAGAGTTTAATTGGTATTAAAAACAAAAAAATTAAAAATCCAATTTCAGGGTTTGAATATCGACATTTTTTTATACAAGTAACCATATAATTTGCTACTTTTGATTCTTATGATGAATTATACCTACTTTATATATCAGGAAGAAACAAATTGGTATTAAAAACCAAAAAAATCTAAAGGACTATTCTACGGTTGGACAATTGAACTTTTTGGGGTACATCAAACTGATTTTTACTTTTTGTTTTTAAATTAAACATATATAATATTTTTGAAACACTTTCAGAGGTATTAGAAATAAGAAACGCCAAACATTTAGCTTCCTAGCCGAAAATTTTAAACGTTTTCTTATATATAAAAGTAACCAATAACATCATTTTGATTTTTTAATTAAACCTACTTTCTTTTTTTAGCAAGAAAGAAAGAAAGAAGAATTACATCTGTGAAGGGTATTTAAGATTCGGCAGAGCCGAATATTGTCCTTTTACTTGTTTTTCTTTTATTATTGTTCTTCATTGTATAAAAGTCCCCTTTCAAACACATCAGGTATACTTGATCAGTTTTGCTTCAATTTTCTTTTGAACCTGCATTTACGTTCACACACGTAACATCATATCAAGTTTTTCTTCATTGCTGAACATGAAGTAGAAAGCAACAATACTTTCGTAAGATTTGCTGATAAACATTGGCGACAGCGATCATCAGTGATGATTTTGTTTTTGGTTTGCGTGTGATATCGCTTTGTATAATGTATTTGTTCTTACAACAAGAAATATTTAAAAAAAATTAGTCTGTCTTTTAATGCATTGGTGTTTACTCTTCCATAAGGAACTTTTGGGCATCCTTGGTTTGCACACTCTCGCGCAGAACGAGCAGTACAATGGAACAAACAACATGCAGCAACAATAATTTTGTCATAGGCCTCGCGAAACAATCAACATTAAATTTAAATATAAATTTAAGTTTATATAAAACAAGTGAAAGTGCTATATTTGGCTGTGCCGAATCTTAAATCCCCTTCACAGGTGTAATTCTTCTATCTTTCTTGCTAAAACAGGAAGTAGGTTTAATTAAAAGATGTAACATAGTTTTACTTGACAAAAAATTTAAATTTTTAAACTTTTTGGTAGTAGTATTATTTAAGAAAAAATTTACAATTTTCAACCATTTTGGTCACCTTCATGAACTATAAAATATAGCACTTGTCCAACCCTGGATTCGCGAATTTTATTTTTGAATTTTTGATACCAATTTTGTTATTCCTAAATTATAAGACAAGCTTAGTTAGCAAAATAAAAAAACAACATCAGTTGACTCTTTGATTACTTTCAGGAAAAAAAAAATGCCATCTCCCACCCCTGCTCCCACCCCTGGAAGCAAAATTTGAATTAAAAAGTTGTTTTTTTGGCCAATGCAAATCTTCATGACGTATAAAGAGGTTTTGTTAAAGAAAAACTTAAAATTTTTAACAATTTCAGTTACTACATGTACTACAATATACGGAATAGGCCAAAAAAAATTGTATTTCCCATCCCAGGGAAAAATTTTTAATTTTTTTAGTTTTTAATAGACAACTGAGGCTTCACAAAGCACGAAATAGGTTTAATTTACTAACATTAAAAAATAATTGATTTTTGGTATAAATTTTGCGTCGAGAAATAGGTGTAAGCTGCCCAGCTATGGAACCATACTTCGGATCTTTCTGAATTTCTATTTAAGTTCATTTTCAATCCAACGGTCCAAGAACGAAGTCTCTAGCTCTTCTGGAGGCTTGGGAAAACCGTACAGACAGACGGACATCGCTCAATCGTCATCGCTATTCATAAGGATCCAGAATATATATACTTTATGGGGTCCTATATTGATATCGAAGAAATTACACACGGAATGACAAAGCTATATATACCTTATGAAGGGTATAAAAAATACTTTATCATATATAAATGCTGGTTTACATTTATTCATATGTATGAACGTACGTGCGTGTGTGGAAAATGGGATACGGGCATTCATGAATTTGTATTGCGCTCTAATGTTTACATATAACATCATATGTGTTACTTTCATATTATTTGAAAAGTTATTACTTACCCCCAGTTTTTGACTTCGTAATTAAGTACAAAATTAGTTAATTTTTCCATAAACTTAAGTTGTGTTTAAATACACTTTCAGTTTTTCAGTCTAAAATTAATTTTGGTATTTAATTGTCATAAAAGTATGGTAGCACAAATAAATAGTAAGAAAAATACTGAAAATGATCCAATACAAGAACCTTTTTACCGAAGTTTTGTTCCAATGAAGAGCTGCTGTACCAATTTTCAGGTTGTTGAATGTAAACAAACAATGAAAAACACATGGTTGTATGAAAAACTTAAATTGAATTTAAATGTACAATGTGGGCCATTTAAATCTTATTTAAATTCGAAGTGAAAAACAAAATTTTGTATTTAAATACACTTTAAGTTTAAATAGTACTTAATTTTGAAGTTAAAAACTGGGCATTAGTCCCCTTAATAAAACAGCAGTGTATAATTTTTTTACTGTTTCGAGATAATCGAGTTTAAAGTTTTTGTGTTATGAGACATCTGGAAAAACAGTAATAATTCAGAAAATAATCGACGTTTTTAAGTTGTAGTCATTTAAATAATTAGTTGAATTATCAGGCTACTAGCAGATGATATTTCATTAATTTACAATTGACTTAATTGCAAATAAATGGGCTCAAAGTACTATTTTATTTGTTTTAGTATATGCATGAAAATCATTATACACTGTTTTACTTTGTATGTTATACATTATTTTATTTGAATATTTGGATTGGAAATGAGCTTAAATAGAGTGCTATTGAAATTCAGAAAGATCCGAAGTACGGTTCCAGAGCTTGGAAGCTTTTACCTATGTATATCTCGACGCAAAATGTATACAAAAAATCATTTTTTTTAATGTTTGTAAATTAAACCTATTTCGTGCTTTGGGAAGCCTCAATGGTCTATTAAAAACTAAAAAAATTAAAATGTTTTTTCAAGGACGGGAAATAAACATTTTTTTTCGGCCCATTCCGTATTTTGTAGTACATGTAGTAACTAGAATTGTTAAAACTTTTAAGTTTTTCTTTAATAAAACCACTTTATACATCATGAAGATTTGCATTGACCAAAAATAAAGTCAAAATTTTGAATCCAGGGTTGGACAAGTGCAATATTTTGCAGTACATGAAAGTTGCCAAAATGGTTAAAAAATTTAAATTTTTCTTAAATAATACTACTTTATACCTCCAGAAGACTTGCACTGATAAAAAATAAAAAATAAAATTTCGCTTCCCGGGCTAGGAATATGAAAGTTTTTTTTGGTACATGCAATATTTTGTTGTACAGGTAATAACCAAAATTGTTATAAATTTTGAGTTTCTCTTAAATAAAATCACTTTATACTTCATGAAGATCGGCATTGTTAAAAAAATTTTAAAAATCAATATATCGCTTCCAGGGGTGGGAAATTGAAACTTTTTATACATAAAAGCAACCAAAATGGTTAAGAATTTTAAATGTTTCTTTAATAAAGCTACTTTATACCTCATGAAAAGTCGCATCTATAAAAAAGCAAAAAAAATTAAATTTCAATTTCAGGGCTGGAAAATTGAAAGTTTTTTTGGTACCTGCAATATATTGTACAACATGAATGTGACAAAAAATTGTTGTAAATTTTAAGATTTTTATAAATAAAACTACTTTATAAGCAATGAAAACTAGAATTTTTGAAAAGAAAAAGACAGAAATTAACATTTCGCTCCCAGGGATGGGATATTGAAATTTTTTTATACATAAAAGAAACCAAAAAGCCAACTAACGTCGGTTTTTGACTAATTAAAATAATTTTTTAATTCAGAATTAAACACACTCATAGGTCTCAATAGCATTTATAAAACACAAGTCTTGCTATGGGGCTTTTACGGTTAAATTGCATTGCATCCATGGTTTAACATAAGTTGTTGCAATGAAAAGAGAAACTTCTTGCAAACCTACTTTCTCTTTTCTTGTTAATTTCAGCTGATCGCGAAAAGAAACACGCTAATTACATAAATAGCTCTCGCCATTCATCGTACTTGATGCATATCCCCAAGAGGCTTTATTTTAAATCTTTTCTTAAAATTTTCGCTTAAAAATAATATCGAAAGCTCGATCAATTCACGGTAATCTCCTCTAACAATTGGATTTTCGAGTTCAGAGATAAAATGTAAACAAGTTGTCAATCTCAGATGGTTGAAAATGCAGATTTGAAATGGAGGTACCATTTTGTTGTACCTAATATCGCTCCAGTTGTTTTTCAACTTTAAAGAGTGGTAGCTTCTAAAATAAACACAGAATCACGCATACTTAACTGTCATCTATCGAGGGTAGCCACAAGTTTCGGAGAAAGCAAATCCTTTTCACCCCTTTTTTGCAAAGGCAATACATTTTCTTCACAAAATGGTGACCTACGATCTTGATGCTCTTCAATTAAGCTGGTGGATGAGGAATTTGATAAGAAGCTGGAATTTGGAGATATGGCTGTTGTTTTATTTTCCTTTAGTTGCTTGTTTCTTTCTGCTAATAGCCTCGATTTTGTTCTCTCCTCTTTTTGCCACTGACTGTAATCCACTCCCACCAAAGAACCCGGTCTACCAGATTTTCGCTGCTGCTGCAAAAAAATTTTGTATTCCTGATTCTTGATTTTCATTATATAAAGCATCAACATGCGCTATGTCGAAGAGATTGTCCAGTGTATTTACAAATGAATCTTCTTTGTCTTTTAGCACTTGAGTTTTTTTTTGCAAATTTTGCCAAACGACGTGTAATTTAACAAATTTTTGTACACTATTTCTTAATATTTTAGTAGGTATTTTAGCTTTTTCCCAGAAAATCATGCATTCTTTTATGGTTAGATGAGAACTTTGTCGCACAGTTAATTTTCCTTGACGAATATTATAAAATAAAATGGCAAGAACTTTTCGGTTTGATGGAAGTTTCGTGCCAGTTGTGTCTATACCGGTATACCGATTCAAAAAGAAAAAAACCGTGCCATTGGCTGAGGTAAAGCGTGTTTTTTTAGAGTGTCACAACACCAGAGCAACGCGTGCAAATTGATGAAATATATAATCAAAATAATTGTTCTTTTCGTCAAACTCATCGTGCACTTCTTTCATTTTATGGCGTACGTAATCGTCCTTCAGAGCGTGAAATTCGAAGAACAACAGAACGTTTTCAGAACACATTTACTGCTCCTGATAATGTGCATCCCGTGAGACGCCGAACAGTGCGCACTGAAGAAGCTGTAGCCGCTGTACAGGGAAGCATTAAGAATGATCCTAATCAATCAATTCGTCGCCGTTCTCAGCAACTGGTGTTGTGTCCTTTAGAATTTTTGTAGTGGTTGAAAATTGGTGTTTCAGATTGCGCCTTCTACCCGTCAGTCGTGGCGACCACATGGCAGAAATCTTATTTAATGATTTTATAATATTTTCTTTCCAATAAAGCCCGTTCTGTTGGTATTAAAATATAATTTCTTCTTTTATTATGATTTAAACTTGTATCACTCCATAAAAAACACCCTTTATGCATGTACACTTTATGAGTTACTCAGCTTCGTAGTAATATCGGTACACCGGTATTTTATACTCGTTAACGGTATGTACATGTAATAACGATACCAAAATAAAAAAGTACCGTTATCGATGCCGAAATATAAAAAATAATTATGTCGGTATCGTTATTCGTTTCGGTTTCCAACTTGGTTTTGAAAACAAAAATAAATTTGAGTTATTTTTATTTTATTTACAAAAACTTAAGTTTAGAACTGGATTTTCAGTCAAGTCTCGTTTTAATTCAAAAAGTACATAAATAAAAATAAGATTTAGTGTATTTAGCTATAAATTGGTCGCAAGTTTCAACGCTAATAGTACTTAGAGTCACTATTTTTTCACGTAAACTATAAGACAATTGCCTTCACTTGCTACAAACTGGTCACTGCCACAATATACTAAACATATTTTCTTCAACGTTATCATGTTTCCAACAATTTCTAAGTAGAGTTATAAAATATTTTAACAATTCGCTATACATTTTATTAGGGATCTGTAGATCTTTACTACAAGAAAAACGTAAAAATATTTAGTTTTTGTAAAGAAAATCGTCAATCGTCACTCTGCTGTATTATAAGAAAAAGATATTCAGCCTTATTGTGTTTGGGGTTTTTCGCCTTCAGATTCGACATTTTGTAGTAGGCTAATGAAAATTTTAACTTTTTATCTTTAAGCTATTACAATTTGTCGAATTTTAAGGCGTAAAACAACAAAAACACAATAAGGCTGATTATGTAAAATTGTCATATCTATCAACAGTGCGTGCTTTGGTATAGTAATCTAATCATGTTAAGAGATGTCTGTTAACGTAGTTGGTTTGTGTCTAGGGCAGTGATGTGCACTACCACATAAACACAGTTTCGCTTGTGTGTGGCGCAGAGAAAAGCCTCTGCTTACTTTTAACAGAGGTGGAAATGTTTCTGGAACTACTTTCTGTTTATCAAAAAAACTGAAGACAGAAATCTACAAATTGTATTCAATGCTTGGTATCACATATAATTGTGAAACAGCATTTTCTACCATGAAAATAGTTCTAAGCAAAGCACGCAAGAACAAAAGAGTACCCAGGCCATATAGATCTGGATGAGCTAATATATATTTATTTGAAATAGAAATAAAAATATTGTGTTATACACAATAAATACAATTATAAATGCAAAACATACGAATAGTAGCAACAAGCCCTTCAACTCAAAATATAGATAAAATTGAAAAGTACTTGTTATCCATCCCTGCTGTATGCTAAAGAGAAGCCAAAACCTAAGGAAAGCGAGAGAAACAACATTTTTTTTTTTTCGTATACATATTTGTTTGCTGCGCAAGCAGAATTTGTTTTTTTCTTGCTTTCCTATAACGCGTTATAGGGCAAGAGAAGCTTGATCATCTATGGTCTAGGGTCATAAATTTCGAAATTTGTCTCTTCACACCCCCTGCAGTTTTGCTAAAAAATATTAACGTGAAACTGTCATCCTCTAATACGCTGGTTAATTCCTTAGAAAGGTCGATAATTATCCTTGCAGTCTGTCTCCGTATTTTGAAGTATTTTGCGTATTTTATACTTAGGATTTCTTTATACTTTAACATGATGTCTGTCTTGTTCTGCACCATACTTGAAATGCAAAGATCACTCTAAGTTTTAACAAGATATATTTCTTACATCTAGGGCAATTTCCTACATCTAGGGTCAAGTAAACTTTTTGGGAAAATGGTGGTATTAAAATAGAGATTTAAATGATAGCAATTTGTAAACGTCATCTATAATTCTATTTTGGTTTCAAAATATTTAATATAAACAAGTTAAAATCCAAAAAACAGCATAAGTGTCTTATCTTCTAACATAAATATGTGAAAATTTATAAATTTTTAAGTGTTGTGGCTTTATGGCTGATATTCCGTGCTCGCATGCGGTTGTTCGCAAAAGGATGTGAAAGTGTTTTGCGTGGTTGTTATTTTAAGAACCACACAAAGTTGTTTGTTTGTGTTGGTAAATTTTCGTTTAAGTTTGCATTGTTTTTAATAATAAAATAGAGCAGCAAAACGCAGTGCAGACATTTTAAAGTTACAAAGTAAAAACTATGAAAGAATACAAAGGTGCCAACAAATCAAACCGCAGTAACCAAAGAGACTGTGGAATATACAATTTTACTCGTACTTAACGATTATTTCAATAAGTGTTTCTTTGGTTGTGCAGTGTTCTTTCTTAACCAGCAGATAAAGAAATTGTGTATACTTGCGAAACTTTTCTTCTTAACAACTAAGTTAATCTGCTAGCTTTTGTTCTGTAAGAATATATATATTGAGGATATACCTATAAAATATATATTCTTTGCAGCGCAAGCTACGTTTATCATATAAATAACGTGGTTTTTAACAAGGATTTTAATATACATATTTAAAAATAGAATAAAGTAAAGAACTTGTATGGAAATCATAGAAATTTGTATCGTATTGGATAAAAAATAGGTTTTGGCTAATGTATACTGAATATCTCGATAATTTGCGTGTTAATATCAGTTCTTTTATACTGCTCCACGATAAAAATTGTATAAATAAACACTAATATCACATGCAACTAAGTCACCTAGCAGCAATACGAATGAGTACTAATGATGAAATTATAGCTACTTTCGAAAGTAACGCTATTTTGAAATGTTGTATAAGTTGAAAACTAAATTAAAGTTGAAAATTAATTGAAGCCTTGCTCCGACGTACGTCTGGGGTATATACACACATTCATTCCATCCCAAGAACCTTCTCTTTGTCCTCTCTGATTTTCAATATTTACTTACTTTTTTCTAAGGAATACAATATATCTTATTACGAGAAATAAAATTAGCTTTATTTAGTTACTTTAATATACCAAATAAAATTTTAAATTTTCCAGATCTGGAGCTATCTTTTTGGATTTTCTGACTTCTAATTCCAATGAATTTCTTTCAAAAATATCAAAAGTGTTTAATTTATGAACAAAAAGAAATTTATTTTTTTGAGTTGGTCACTTTCACGTACCAAAAAAGTTTCAATTGTGCAAGCCAGAAATCGAATTTTTTTATTTTTATTACCAAACTATTTCTTCCTGAAGTATAAAATAATTTTAACTCACAAGAAGAGAAAACAAAAAATTAATAACTTAGCAGATTTATATTTTCAGACTTAAATAAAAAACGTTTTTAAAATCTTTTATTCGACATATTGTCTCAATTAAATTAGTGCTTTTTGTTTATTATGTGGTCAGGTATGTCTATATGCCTGCATTTCATTGGTTCTTACCTAGTTCCAAAATAACAAAACCTCTCAGGTTATATATAAATTAACAAAAATAATTGAGAATTAAACAAGCAAAACCATAGGATTTGTGTTTTTTTCTGATATTTCAAATCCTATGGTTTTGCTTGTGTAATTCTCAATTAATTTTTGGAAGTTTATGTATAACCTAAAAGGTTTTGTTATTTTGGAACTAGGTAAGAACCAATGAAATGTAGGCATATGGACATACTTGACCACATAACAAACAAAAAGCATTAATTTAATTGAGACAATATGTCGAATAAACGATTTGTGTAGATTTTATTTTTCATTGTGCCGTTTTTATATGCTTTTATTGTTTGCCAACGGCAGACTAATTGTATGAAGGTGGAAAAACAAAATGGATTTATATCGAATAAAATTTTGTTGTTGTGTTTTCTTGAATTTCAAATCCTTTTCTTGTTTTTCCTGTGTAATTCTCAATTCATTTTTGGGAGTATATGTATAAGCTGAGAAGTTTTGTTATTTTGGAATTAGGTTAAAGTCTACTGATATTTGGTGTAAGAACCAATGAAATGCACGCATATAGACATACTTGACCACATACCAAACAAAAAGTACTAATTAAATAAAAAACGTAATAATTGGGACAAAGTTTTATTAAGAGCATTAAACGATAGAATGGAAATGCGGATTTTATTTTTTAAAGAGTATGTCGTCCAGATGTCTTCCATCGAGTTGAACACACTGTTCAAAATGTAGCCTTGTGAACTGCGCCACACGCTTCAGTAAACTTGGTTCAATTGAGCTGATTTCTCGGCGAATATTTTCCTTTAAAGCCACAAGACATTGGGGATTACCATTATAAACCCTCTGTTTGTGGTAGCCCCATAAGAAAATACATGAGAGTTAGATCGGGCGACCACGGTGGCCATGGGAGGTCCCCAAATCGACTGATCAGTTTTTGGGGGAAATTTTCCCGAAGCAAATTCATCGAAGCTCTGGCTGTGTGTGCAGTTGCCCCATCCTGTTGAAGGTACGTGTGTGAAGAGTACGATGGAGGAGCTCGCAGGTTTGGCACAAACAATTCCGTAATTATTCGTCGATAATTTTCACCGTCACCATTCGTCGGTTGGCCTCAAGAATTTTCGAAAAAAATGTTCCAGTTATCTCATGCGTAGATAAGGCACACCAACCAGTTACCCTGGGGAAATGCAATGCTTTTTTAATGTTACAATCCAGGGTTGCGGTTTCTTGGAGACTAGTAGGCAGTTTTGCTTGTTGACGTGGCCGTTTAAGTCAAAATGAGCCTCGTCGCACGAAAAATTGGGATTTGCAGTGCGGAAACGCTCCAACATCGTGTCACACAAATTCTTGCCTAAATCAAAGTCAATTTCTTTCAGTTATCGAACGATTTGAATTTTAAAAATATCATTTTTTTAAATTGCATGAATAATCGCTATTGGAAGTCCCAGTGAGGCTGCTCTTTCCGTACTGAAAGTCGCGGATTTTCACGTAAACTGCTTTCAACCAGTTTAATGTTTTCGGAAGTCCTTGAATATCCACTGGGCCCTGGCCGTGGGACATTCATAGCCGAAGCAGTTGTGCGGAATCTCTGCACCCACGAACGAATTAATACCGAACTTTGAACAAAATTGTTGACAAGCAATTACGTAAGAATCATTACTCTTAAAAAACCTCTCCACAGGAATCGCGCGATTCTTACTCGACTACAGCGACATCGTGACTGCCAAATCTGCACAATCAATAATTCCAACTGCGCCACCCACCCTCCGCGCCGTTTATTACTCTTTGAAATAATCGTACTTAAAAATATAAATTTGCCACTAGACATCCTATAGTTACTTCAATGTGCTTAACAAATTTCTAATGCCTAACACTGGAATGGAATTTTTGATTTTTATTACAAAACTGGTTCCTCCTGAAGTATAAAAAGTTTGTTTAATTTATGAACAAAAGAAGAAAAACAATTTTAATTTCGAAACCTGGAATCGAATTTTTGATTTTTTTTAATTTTTAACAAACATTTAATTCTTTCTGAAGTATAAAACAGAACAATTGCTTTTTGTTAGTTAAATTTTTGTACCAAAATAGGTTTAAGTTTACCAGCTTTGCAAGTGTATTTTGGAATCTGCGGATTTTAAATAGCACTCTATTTAGACCCTTTTCCAATCTAGCAGTATATAGTTCTGGGGTCTGGGAAAGACCGTAAAAAGCTCGCGACATACTCTACGAAAACCATTTCTTGACGAACATCGATTATTTACAATAATTTCGATCATCTGCCAAAGTGGAGTCACGTCCCGTTACGAAAATAACGCAAAAGTAATTTTACCTTAAGTGCATTTTTAAATTAAGTTCTTAATTTGCTCAATTGTTTGAAACTGCAAAGTGTCGGTTAAATGAAGTTTTTATACCTTCCAAAAAAGAATATGGAGGGTATATTCACTTTGTCATTCCGTTCGTAACGCAGCGAAATATCCATCTGAGACCCCATAAAGTATCTATATATATTCTTGATCAGTGATGAAATCTAAGACTATCTGAGCATGTCCGTCCATCCATCCGTCTATGGAAATTACGATTCAGTCCAAAAGAAGATAGCTAGATGCTTGAAATTTTGTATAAATATAGCTTGAAGTATAGCAAGGCTAAGTTCGGTGATGGGCTTAATCGCGAAGGAGGGAAAAACTTCCTCTAAGAAGAACTAAACCAACCTCTAAAAAACAACATAATTTTTAAAGTTTTTTTGTAATTTTGTTAAGCAAATGATACATTTTTAACTCAAAGAGGGTCAAACGCGTTAAACTGGGAGCCATAAAATAAAAAAAAATAAAAATAAAATAACTTTTGGACCCCGCCCCCTGTAGTGCGCGTTATTATATGCAAAAATAGTGTAAAAATTTAAATTTTTTTTTACTTAAGCCTACATTCCTTAAAAATAACATTTTTAAGCTTTAATGATGAAGCTGAGACGTAACCTGGTACTACTATGTCCTACCCCTCCTCACCTTTTGACCCCTAAATGACCTTATAAAATTTTTTTTTTTAATTTTGTATGTCATCATCCCAAACATTTAATTTTAGAGTTTTATGATAAAGGTGAAATGTCTCTCTCACCATACATTCGTCTGTGCAAAAATTGATTTAGTCTATTTTTGGACCCTTTAGTGGGCGGTGGCGTACGATATTATATGCAAAAATGGTGTATATATTGAAAATTTTTTATTTCTTAAGCCTGTAAGAAGCTGAGATGTTCTTTCATCATGCAGTGATGAAACGTCTCCCCCGGGCCTTCCCGGAATGGCTCTGTCAAATGCAGATATAAAATTTGGTACAGATATGTCTTAAAGGAACTCTGTCCCACCAAGTTAAATATTTTAAATATGCTTACTAAATATTTGGATGGTATTTAAGATTCGACCTGGTCGAATATAACTTTTTTACTTGTTTTTTTTTTCAAATAGTGCAAACCTACTGCTAACACTTGAAAGATATCAACAGTTAAAGAACAGCTTGCTAAGGACAATAATTTCTAGTTATACCCTTCACAAAAAAGTGAAAGGTCTTCGATATTCACATGGGACCCCATAAAGTATATATATTCTGGATCCTTATGAATAGCGATGACGATTGAGCGATATCCGTCTGTCTGTAAGTGAAATCGGTTTTCCCAAGCCCCCAGAAGAGATATAGACTTCGTTCTTGGACCGTTGAATTGGAAATGAACTTAAACCTGGAACCAACCTTCTAGGGTTGGAAAATTGAAATTTTTTTTATACTTAAAAGTAACCAAAAAAGCAATTGACTTGGTTTTTTTTTGCTAACTAAAACTATTTTATATTTTAGGAGGGACAAAATTGGTACAAGAATTTTCAAAAAAAAATCTAAATTTCGAATCGAGGGTTGGACAAGTGCAATATTTTATAGTTCATGGAGGTGACCAAATGGTTCAAAATTTTAAATATTTCTTAACTAAAATTACTTTATACCTCATGAAGAGTTGCATTGGATAAACCACGGTACCGCTAAAGATTACAGACCAATCAGTCTGTCGTCTTTTCTATTGCAAACATTGGAGCGACAGGTTTATTTGTATGTCAGGGATTTTCTATTGCCAGAAAACTTCTGCGGTGCACATCATGCCTACCAGAAGGGTAGGTCGGTGGAAACGGCGCTGAATGATGTTGTCGGCACTATAGAAGATTCCCTTGACAAAAAGGAGTTTGTTATGGCATCCTTCCTAGACATAGAAGGCGCTTTTAACAATCTGAATGTATCCTCGATAACTGGTATGCTCAGAGAGATCGGTGCGGTCCAGTTGATGACGGACTGGGGAGGGAGCATGCTTGGGAGCAGATCCATAATCTTCTGTTTGGGCATGAGTACGAAGAGGAAGGGGGACTCCGCAGCGGGGAGTTCTCGTCTACGCCAAAGGGGAACGGTCTGGGCGTGAACCCTACGAAGACTGTATTGGTACTTTTTACTAAGTGATATAAGATCCCGGCTTTTAGGCCACCATGCCTTAGTGGCACGAGCTTGGAGCTCTCGAGAGAGGTGAAATACCTCGGCATTGTTCTAGACTCTAAGATATCGTGGAAACGTAATCTGGAGGATAGAACCAGGAAGGCTCTATGCGCGTTTAACGCATATAAGAGAGTTTCTGGGAGGAGATGAGGGTTGAAACCGTACATCCTGCACTGGATGTATACGGCGGTCAGCAGACCTATTCTTACTTATGCATTACTTGTTTGGTGGAGGGCTGTGGACAAGAGTCCACATACTGGGTAGGTACAGAGGCTAGCATATCTTGCTATGACTGGCACGATGAGATCAACTCCTCAGGCCTCATCGAGTCAGGGAGCTTCAGGTGTGACCGTACGGGACATGGCATTATCCTACAAAAGGTAGGAGGGCAGGTCGTGGGAAGACGTATTGATTATATGACATCGGTCATGAACTTCGACAAATCCTTCTCAGTCGCATTTCCGTAGGGGAAGGACTGGATGGAGAACTCCGCAACTCGCAGCAATGCAACCTTGGTTTTTACGGACGGCTCGAAGATGGACACTGGCACTGGTTCGGCGATGTATTCCGAGGATCTCGACCTTTCGGTATGGCTCAGGCTACCCGATACCTCGACAGTTTTCCAGGCGGAGATTTATGCCATTACCGAGGCAGCATTGGGGATTGATGGGCTCAGTTTGGAGACAAGAATTATTGACATTTGTGTGGATAGTCCGGCAGCAATTAGGGCCCTGGACTCGGGGGCAGTGAAGTCCAAATGTGTGCTGGCATGTATTCAATCTCTGGTTCGACTTGAAAGACATGACGTCAAGCTAGTTTGGGTTCCAGGGAATGAAGGCATTCAGGGGAATGAGATAGCGAACGAATACACTAGAGCGGTTTCGGCCTTGGATGAGGCAGCCCTACGTAGGGATATTGACATTTCCTCAGTTGAGCTGCTGAACGAAATTCAGGAGTGGGCAGAAAAGGAGGTGTTTGGCAGGTGGTCAAGTATTACCACCTGTAGGGTCTCCAAAACTCTATGGCCCTCGCTTAGCAGAGTTAAGACTAGACAGCTTCTGAATTTTTGGGAAGAAGCCGTTGGCTCTCCTGCTAGGGGTCTTGAAGGGGCACTGTGCAATTAGGTACATGTCGGGGCGTTTGGGTTTTCCCCATGAAGGTCGCTGCAGGAGCTGTTTCGATGAGGAGGAAGAGCAGTCAGTACAGCATTTCCATTGTGACTGTCCGGCCCTACAGGAACGTAAGGTTACACATCTAGGGTCACGTTTCCTGCGAGATCTGGATTGCCTCAGGGATGCTCATTTGCTGCCCTAGCGGGCTTTGTGAGAAGTTCTGGGTGGTTCTCAGGAACCACTACTTGGTTTTGAAAGGATTGTGTAGGGCATCACAATGGGCCTTTATGGCCTCCGATTGTTTTTCTCGCTTATGGCAGGCAGCCCTTCTAACTTAACCTAACCTAACTCTGTCCCACTAAGTTATACATTTTAAATTTACTTACTAAATATTTGGAGGGTATTTAAGATGCGACCCGGTCGAATATAACGTTGGTACTAGTTTACAATTAATATTGATTTTAAAAACAAAATATTAGTTGCTCGATCACAAACTTTTCTACTTAAATAATATGCACCAATTACTTTTATTGTCTCTTGCTATTTAATTCTATGAATAATTGTGTTAACAACGAGTGGGGAAAATTTATACCCATTAAATAAATTGTTTCTATTTTCATTTAAGTGACTTCTTTTTTACGTTTTAAAAATATAAATAAAAAAGCTCACGGAATATAATCATTTGCTTGATTTCCCCAATGTTTAATTTCCATTAGCGGGCTGTGTTTTCCTAGCAGCCACAATTGTTTCCTGCTCTTCCATAGAAGCGATAAACGAGTATCAAATAAATAGAAAATTTCGCAAAAAGCACAAGAGAAGTGGTAAAAACACGAATTATGATTTGTGTATTGTCAACATCACACCTGCTTTATGCTGCCGTGTAAAATGAAAAACAAATGTACTCTAAATATTGGCTGTACTCATCGTAAATAGCACTCATCTCTAAAACTGAAACAGGAATGGTAATTTCAGCAAATTGTTTCTCATATAAATATTTATATTTACTTAAATATGCATATACATACATATATATGTATGCATTTATGTATCTCGATATAAATCAATAATAATTCAAATATACGTTTCATATGGGGATGATTTTTAAATAAACTAAAAAGTTTTTATTTATTACTGCTGTCGAATTCATCAAAAATAGATATAAATCAAATATACAGACATACATACATTCATAAGTATATACTGTGAAGGAAACCAGGGAAGAAAAGTCCCCAAGTCACCACTTTTGTCTACTATTTTGGAGACTGATTGGCGGCATTGTCAACATAGCATATACTTTGATGAGAAAAAAGAATTGTGGCGGCGGTTGATGATTGATAATATGTCGTCAACAGAGTGGGTTTTATTAATCTATAATTTTTCCAATTGTATTGCAAAAGTTATTCATAGTACATATTTATATATTTAATTTGTAAAAGTACACACACAACTCATTTAACGTCTAAATGCGATAAAAAACTAAAGCACCAGCGGCTTAATAGAAAATAAAAGTACCAGATGTGTAGACCAGAATTGCTAAAATGTACCAGTGAATTACTAGTTGCAATGTCTGCATATGGTTTTAAAAGAAGTACTCAGTCAATAGCAGTGGATATTCAATGCCAGGCACTTGTTAAATATATAGTAACTAGCATTGCCTTGGGTAATGTAGGTCACTAGGTTTGGTGACTGTGTCAATAGTAAGTCAGTACAGTTTCACTCTTAACATTTCCTACAGGGTAAATACCTGTATGTACAAATACGTACTTTCATATGGAAGTATATCTAGATCGGATATAAACAAAAATAAAAATTAGAAGTTGAAGAGAAGAGTTTTGTGTTTCTAGATTTTCTTTGACCAAGTGCATAAATTTCAATACGTGAAGAATTTTTTTGAGCTAATCAGGCCTAACGCCTGAAGAGTTTTGTATTCAAACCAAAGGTAGAAAAAGAAACTTCACGCTCACAACAATAACTCCAACTTTCCGAGTTTTTACATATTGTAAAATTGCAACATAGAACCCTGCAGTTATTTTATACAGTTGAAAAGATCTAGCTTAGCACCACTCGTTCGTTCGTGTAAAAGTGCTTTATTCGGCTGAGCCGAATCTTATATACATACCTTAACCAATGTAGGTCTCGAATATATGCACACATTTATCTAACCATGGAACCATTTTTCTGGTTTGTAATTGTAATATCTTTCTTTCTGTTAGTTTTATAAAGTGGGAACTTTGGAATGCTTAGTACTACTTAGTAGTTTTTCAATTGGGTACTCGATACTACTCAATACTCTCAACTGATTTTTGCATTTAAAAGTAAATACAACGCATTATAGTTTAAAAATTAATATATATTAAGGAAAATTTTGGGTGCTGTTGACTGAAGTAGTAGAACACGAGACTATTAAGCGGAGGGTCGTGGGTTCGAGCCCGCGCTGAGTCATGAAATATTGTGTTGAATTCTTCTGAACAGCATTAGTGCGTGGTTGTGTTAGTTGTTGCCCGCCTGTTTCAATGATGAAGGCATAGTCACTGGTCACCGAACTTAATTGGCAGCGACTGACACCATCATGTACAAAAAAAAAGCAGAGTAACAGCACCGACCTTCGTCGGCCCTGTAGCAAAAATTAGCCGGCGAAGTAAAAGGTTGAAATATATACGAAAACAACTGTCTATCTTCTCATCTTTCCTAATCTGTCCCCTCAATACTATCCAGTTTTCAGTTCCGGCGCAATGCATTGCATATATAGGAGTCATCCCCTGAGTGCTGGTCCAAAAAAAAAAAAAAAATATTTAACCTGAAATATATGTAAAGAATGCAATATACTTTTCGAAAACAAAAATTTTTCATACATACAGCACTTGATCCAGAGGAGTGTATGAAGTCGAAATTTATAAATGTTCACTTTTTCAAAAATTATATACCAAGATTTTCAAATTCACTTTAAATATAACGACAAACAGTTTTTGGCCTCTACTGGAAATTTTATAATTTCGAGTTAATACTCTCCTGTTGATGAAGTGCGGTATAAATTAATTTGTAAAAAAAAAACTACCAAGTTTGAATGAACACAAATGTTCGTACGTCAATTGTTTTACCGTACCTGTACACTTCTGGTGCTTTAACATTTTTAATTTTTTTCTTAGCATATCTATATATCATCGTTGAAATGAAGAAATAAAATTTTATAAATATTGCAAGAACTTAAAAGATTTCTTCTATCTGTATGTACTTGACTAGCTTTGGAGAAAACTCGTTCGCTAGGAACTGAGGTTAGCATAATCGGAAAATACTTCTTTGCAATTACAGATAAGCCAGCGTATATATTTTGCCTCACAAAAGGTTCTCTAAGTACGACGATACTACCTTCGGGTTCAATTGGTGTTTTCTAATCAATTGTTGGGTGCGTAGAAACTAAATGCTTCTTTAAATTGGAGATTGCTCCTCCTATAATTAAGTTAATATATTAAAATTTCATATACGTACATGTCTTTTCACATACACACATTAGTTTAAGAAACTTACCTTTTCTTACAAACTTTACATTTGCCTACGTCTCCTTCAGCTTCTGTGAGATGAAGCCATATGGAGCTCCTCTTCCTACTTGCCATTGTTTATGGCAAGTTGATTTACTAGTAGTTAGGGAATGTATGTGCCAGGGCAATTAAAATACTCAAATTTCAGCAATTAAATTTTAACTGCCAAATTTGTGTTACTTGGTTCTCTTTTGTAATTTGATACTTTAATGTTTGTGTGTATATTTTCCTACGGTTAAATAGGTGTGTTCACATTGTTGTTGTTTTTTTTGTATAATGTTGGGGTAGGCGTGGGAATTTATGTCTGTCCATATGTGACCTTGGAATACATGTCCGTCCATATGTGAGCGTGGGAATTTTTGTCTGTCCATATGTGGCATTGGTAATACATGTCTGTCCATATGCGAGCGTGGGAAGTTCTGTCCGTCCATACGTGATGTGTCGGTATGTGATAGTGGGAATACCTGTCCGTCCATATGTGAGCGTGGGAATTTTTGTCTGTCCAAATTTGACCGTAGGAATTCTGTCTTCCATGTGTGCTATGGCCTAATAGAAAATAAGATATTTTTAGTATCTGACACAACATTTTTTAGGAAGTACAATATTTCAAAAGTGTTGTATAAATGGATGGCCCTAATGTTTGTGGTTCGTTTCTTCTTGCTGGAGTGAGATTTCTTTTTTTTTGCTTGTTTTTATACCCTTCACAAAAAAGTGAAAGGGTATATATAGGTTTGTCATTCCGTGTGTAATTTCTTCGATATGCACATGGGACCCCATAAAGTATATATATTCTGGATCCTTATGAATAGCGATGACGATTGAGCGATGTCCGTCTGTCCGTCCGTCTGTACGTGAAATCGGTTTTCCCAAGCTCCCAGAAGAGCTAGAGGCTTCGTTCTTGGACCGTTGGATTGGAAATGAACTTAAACAGGCTGCTATTGAAATTCAGAAAGATCCGAAGTATGGTTCCAGAGCTGGGAAGCTTACACCTATTTCTCGACGCAAAATTTTTACCAAAAATCAATTATTTTTTTTAATGTTTGTAAATTAAACCTATTTCGTGCTTTAGGGAGCCTCAATGGTCTTTTAAAAACTAAAAAAATAAAAAAAATTTTCCAGGGATGGGAAATAAAAAAAATTTTTTTCGGCTTATTCCGTATTTTGTAGTACATGTAGTATCTAAAATTGTTAAAAATTTTAAGTTTTTCTTTAACAAAACCACTTTATACGTCATGAAGATTTGCATTGGCAAAAAAAATTTTTTGTTTTTAAATTCAAATTTTACTTCCAGGGTTGGGAAATTGCATTGTTTTTATAAGTGAAAGTAATGAAACAGGTCTAGCCAAGCCCCCAGAAGAGATAGAGACTTCATTCTTGGATCGTTGGATTGGAAATGAACTTAAATAGAGTGGTGTTAAAATTCAGATAGATCCGAACTATGGTTCCAGAGCTGGGAAGCTTGCACCTATTTCTCGACGCTAAATTTATACCAAAAATAATTTATTTTTTTTAATGTTTGCAAACTAAACCTATTTCGTGCTTTGGGAAGTCTCAATGGTGTATTAAAAACTAAAAATATAAAAAAAAAATGTTCAGGGATGGGAAATAAAAATTTTTTTTTCGGCCCATTCCGTATTTTGTAGTACATGTAGTAACTAAAATTGTTAAAAATGTTAAGTTTTTCTTTAACAAAACCTCTTTATACGTCATGAAGATTTGCATTGGCAAAAAGAAAAGAAAATTTTAGATTCAAATTTTGCTTCCAGGGGTGGGAAATTGAATTTTTTTTATACATGCAAGTAATCAAACAGGCAATCGATGTTGTTGTTTTTTGTTTTTTGCCAACTAAAACAGTCGTATAATTTAGGAAGAACAAAATTGGTATCAAAAATTCAAAAATAAAAAATAAAATTTCGAATCCAGGGATGGACAAGTGCAATATTTTATGGTACATGAAAGTTACCAAAATGGTAAAAAATTTGCAATTTTTTGTAAATAAAACTACTTTATACTTCAAGATGCATTGCACTGATAAAAAAACAAACAAAAAAAATTTAAATTTCGTTTCCAGGGTTAGAAAAATTAAATTTTTTTTGGTACATGCAATATTTTGTAGTACATGTAATAACCAAAATGGTTGCAAAATTCGACTTTTTCTTAAACAAAACTACTTTATACCTCATGAAGATTTGCATTGATAAAGAAAATTTTAAAAAATTTAAATTTCGCTTCCAGGGTTAGGAAATTGAAATTTTTTTAAACATAAATGTAACGAAAAAGGCAATTGACGTTGTTTTTTTTTGCTAATTAGAGCTGTTTTATAATTCAGGAAGAACAAATTTGGTATTAAAATCTTAAAAATCAAAATTTCGACTCCAGGTTTGGACATATGATATATTTTATGGTACGTGAAAGTGACCAAAAAGTTTAAAAATAGTATTTTTTTTGTCAACTAAAGCTATGTTACGCCTCACTAAGAATTGCATTGGTAAAAAAATAAAAATTCGCTTCCAGAGTTGGAAAATCGAAATACTTTTCGTACATAATAGTACATACATAAATTAAAAATTTTGTGGTTTTAGTGAATTAAAGCTATTTTATATATCAGAAAAAATTAGATTAGTATTAAAAAATTAAGAATTCGGTTCCAGGGCTAGGAAGTTGACATTTTCTGATTCATAAAATCAGCCATTTTATTTGTTATTTTTGATTTTTATGATGAATTATACATACTTTATTTATCAGAAAGAAGTAATCTGGTATTAAAAACCAACAACATTAAAAACCAAAGACGATTCTACGGTTGGACAATTAGAAGTTTTTGGGGTACATGAAACGGATTTTTTGTTTTGTTTGTAAATTAAATATATATAATATTTTCGAAAGACGTTCATAGGTATTAGATATAAGAGAAGCCAAAAATTTAGCTTCCTAGCCGAAAAATTTAAACGTTTTCTTAAATATAAAAGTAACCGATAACATTATTTTGATATTTTAATTAAACCTACTTTCTGTTTTGGCAAGAAAGAAAGAAAGAAGAATTACATCTGTGAAGGGTATATAAGATTCGGCACAGCCGAATATAGCGCTTTTACTTGTTAATTTTGGTGTGTGTTTACTTAAGATATTATGTCCAGCAATTCAGTTATTTCTTTTTTGTGTGCAATGCTTGAGTGTGGGGAATAATTTGATTATTCTGATCTTGAAGACGTTGTGAAAAAAAAATTTACTATTGCATTTTTTTTTTTTTTTTTTAGGAGTAGGACCAGCACTCAGGGGATGACCCCTATATATGCAATGCATTGCGCCGGAACTGAAAACGAGTGGATAGTATTGAGAGGGCAGATTAGGAAAGATGAGAAGATAGACAGTTTTTTTTTTGGTAGCTATTTCAACCTTTTACTTCGCCGGCTAATTTTTGCTACAGGGCCGACGAAGGTGGGTGCTGTTACTCTGGTTTTAGTACATGATAGTGTCAGTCGCTGCCAATTATGTTCAGTGATCAGTGACTATGCCTTCATCATTGAAACAGGCTGGCAACAACTAACACAACCACGCACTAATGCTGATCAGAAAAATTCAACACAATATTTCATGACTCAGCGCGGGCTCGATCTCACGACCCTCCGCTTCATAGTCTCGTGTTCTACTACTTCAGCCAACAGCACCCACCATATATATTGAATCTGATATTTTGTTTATTCTATACATCACGATCATCGATGGATTTTATTTGGGGATCTGGATGGTGGTGCGATTTCTGTATTTTGTAGAATATGAATATTTTTGCTATATTTAAGTGTGTGTGTATGTATGTTTGTGTTCTGACTGGCGATTGGAATGTCTGCCTGTCAGACAGGCTGTGTGTGTAACGATTGGTGAGTCTGTATGACAGTCCGCTTTTTTGCTGGATTTAGCGCAAGATAAATATCTACAAATTTATTTCATTTACACATAACATACAAGCAATTATTAAGCGTTTATTTTTTGTGCCCTAATATTGACCATTTGAATGAATTAACCATTGTGTTTGTTTGTTGTGTGTTCTCTGAAATATATATGTATGTAGGTTTTTATTTGAAATAAAAAGACAATTATTTTAGTTTTTATAAGAATTTATTTAACAGTTTGTTAACATTTTCATTTTTAAGTAAAATTGCATTCCTTAAGGCACAAACACCATAGTCGTGATAGCTACAATAGAGATATTTTGAATGCTTAGTTTCCATTTGTTTGAAATTAATGCAGCCAATGTCTTCAATGTTATAAACTGTTTGATGAATAATTTTTTCTATCCATTTCTTCTTCTCTCCCCCCTTAACATATATTTGTGAATTTCTTATATTGGATTTTAAAAACTTGCAAACGCTTTGAAATGAGACTGATCCATCATTCCAGTTAATATGATGATAGTTTGTTGTTAACCAAACTGTTTCTCTCTGTTTTTTGGCTGATAAACATGAGAAATCAAAAGGAGGTTTTATGATGAAATTGAGGCATTCGTTGTTGCTGAAAACTACAGCTAGTTCTTTTGCGATGAAGTCATTTGAATTATTTTTGAAACCTTGCAAGTCTACAAAAACAATATCAACATCCATGTTAATTAATTTATAAGACCTTACGGACTTGACCTCTATTACGCGGTCATGAATGAGAACGCAGTAAGCTGATGTCGTTGCTGGAATATTTGTTGCTGTTTCAAACTCAATTTTTATATCAATCGGTCCGGTATTGACTGATTCGTTCTGATAACTTACATCTACTACAATAATTGGAGCATCGTCTTTAAACTCCTGGTTGAGGCTCTTTCGCATAGTAGATTTGTTGAAATCTTACATACATATCATATAGAATTGCATACCGTTCATTTTTAAATTTTATGTTAAGATCATCATATGGGTAAGAAGTTGAATTTAAATGCACTTTTAAATTAGTCAGGTCACAGTGAACAAAATTTGAAATGCGACCAATACAAAACGTGGTCGCTCTTTACTTGCAGCTAATTTAACATTCCAAATATGGCTTGTTCCTGTATTCAATTGTGGATTCATATGACAATCCCAGTTACGAAATGCCATCGGTATAGAAGAACCATTGCTGATAATTTTAATCATATTCAACTTGTTCTGATCAGATAATTGTACGTGTGGAATTCTCCAGGAGATGAGTGAAATTGTAAGTTTCGATTTTTCTGTAGAAACGCTCGAGTGTAAAAGAGCTTCATCATTTTTATTGCGCAATAGTATCAATTCATGTTTTCCATTAAGTATATGTTGTAGTTTTCAGCAAATCCCAAAAGCATTTTTAGTGGTACATAAAAATGCTTTTAAAAATATTTTTTAAAAATTCTTAAGATTCAAATCATCAGTTTTATGCCATCATTTTGCATTACAAAGCTTTCAGTTGGTGATAGAAATACCAAATTTTTTATTGTGGTTGTTGTTCCTAAATACCTTGTAAGATCGATTTCAATGCCATTAAGCTCGTAGCGAATTTCATCAAATAAATGTGCAACAAAGTTGTTTTTCAATTTAAAATTTTCCAGTTTTTTCATCTACAACGAAACCTTACACATATATGTATATAGCTCGCACTAGGTAACACGTACAAATCTCGATTTTGTATTGAGATTCGAATCTCATCATTATTGTTGTACGATTGTAGATATGGTATGTTGGTATGATAGTCCTTTTTTATTATATTTTCGTCAGACAATGGCTTATCCAATACGTTTATTATTGAGCTCATTTTGTTTTCACTTTGAAATTCAAAGACTTGAGAAAACTTTTGTTTGCTGTTGTAAGTGACCTTTGACGAGCAGATCTTTTCAATTGTGGTTTAGGTTGTAATATCTGTGGATGAGACGTGACTCATTACTTAGTTGGCCTTATATGTATTCGTATTGTAATTTCCTCTCCTCGAAAATTAATTAAATCACCGTTCTGATCAACCACGCGCAGTGAGATAGAGAACTTATCTCTTTGGTGTTTACAGGTAAATAAATGAGATTCCTTGGAATCTCATCTATGTATTTTATAGCCTGCAGGTACATTAATCGGAAACTCATGAAGTGTATGTGATTTTGAATTGTTCATATATGTGTTAGTAGCGATACTACTTTCAATTCACAAGAGATTTACTTTAAAAATATTAACTGGAAGATCTGAGTAATGATCATCGGTCGGTGTTAGGATTTTACTATTGAATACTAAGAGATTCCCAATTGTATTTTCTTTATTAAAATATATCGGATCTTTAGAACTATTTACTTTAACTTGCATCGTATTGTTGGTAGCTTCTATAAATATATGCTCTCTAGGACTAAGTCGTTTGTATTGCTCTTCTATGTAGTCAACTATATCTTTCAATTTATAAGATCCAATTGGTATTTCAATTACATGTTTCCCTATATGAAACATATTGTTATAGGAGTCTACATTTGGAATACTGTTGTATGAATGAAAATCAGTTAGCGCACACTCATATATATCGTTTAAGTCAATGGGAGGAAAGTAATTAGCATATAGCGCTGATGAGTTAGAGCTCAGAGTAAGTGTTATTGACATTATAACAGCCTGTTCACAAATAAATAAAGTTTACTACACAACATGGTTTATAAGAATGATTTGCATATATATTTCATGATCTTATTTTAAAATTAACTTTAGTTAATAAAAATATTGATATTATTATTGTTATCATTGCGGATGGCTATTTATTTCGTTTTCCAACTATAGTATTTCATCTTTGCTGATCCAGGAATTGTGTTGATTAGAAAATCCCAACCATTTAACTAATGCTTTGTCCCCTTTCAGTCGAATTACCTTTTCAACTAGATATGTATTTGGAAATCTAGTTCTTGACAGTTCTTCCGTATAGAAGCCACCTTTAATAGGATTTCCAAGATAATCTTCTAATATGTATGTTGTAGGATATGTATTCTGAACTCTTTGGATTGTGAAAATTTCTGTTGTCCAATTCGAAGTATAGCCTTTCTCAAAAATATTTTTAGATTTGCTTGTACGTACATAGTCCCCTTCATCAAATTTTGACATTTTGCACATCTTTAAATGGCTGTATACTGTATTTAGAAGCTGTTTTTCATTTTTTGAGTTGACTTTAATCGGTGGAATTTTAATGGTGCGATAAACTTTTCTATTGTATGCATTAAGTAAATCTTTGTATATATCAAGCCAGTTGTAGGAACCATTAAAACTAAACTCTTTTCACATCATTCCTTTTAATGTTCTATTGAATCGTTCTAGTGTTGATGCTTTCATGATGCTATAGGTTGAGTAGTGATTGATTAAATTGTTTGTTGAAGAATTCTTTACCATCATATGTTTGTAAGTTTTTTGGCACAGGCCCCAATTGAAAAATAGTCTCCATTGCTTGCGTTGTGTCAACAACTGTTTTTCTTCTCAGAGGTACTGCCCAAGCATATTTGGAGAATGTATCAATTACAGTTAGCAAACATCTATAATTTTTATTGTATGTAGAATAGTTCCCCATTTCAACAAAATCCGCTTGCCAAAGATCGTATATTCCTTTCATAGCAACTCTACGGTGTCCAATCATTTTTCGAGCTTCCTTATGGAGCTCGTTCACTAAACTTCTTTTTGTATCCGTGTCTAAGCTTTAAGAAGTCTTTTGGGTGTGTTGTGATCTATCTGATGCGCTTTCAGCAATTGACAGAAACATGTAAATTTTTGACAGAAACATATAAATTTTCTCATTTAATCTTTCAATTTCTTCTTCGAAGGATGCTCTGATCATGGAAATGCTTTCTTGCAATTTTTTATTCTCTTCCAACTGTAATATTATTTCATGTTGTTGTATATCGATTTGATTTTTTAGAGTATTGTGAATTTTGCTGTTATCTTCTTTAAATTCTTTTAACATTTTGTGTTCTACTTCTTCGATTTGAGTTTGCAAAAAAAATTTATTGATAGCATCGTTTTCCTCCAAATCTTTTCCAACATTTTTGATTCTTTTGTTTTGGACATCCAAAAAGAACTCCAACAATTTAGGTGCATTTTTCAATGAAATTATACTGCTAGTGTCGTTTAGATAATGTCCGAATTTATCAAAAGACATAATTTATATTTAAAATGTGTATCCGTTTATATAGTTTATACTATTATATTAGCTTCACGTAGTTCTTCAATAATTGAGACAATCTCGTTGTTGTGATTAGTATGACCAGCAGACTGTGATGCAAGCAGTAGTCTAAGTCGATCTAATAACTCGTTTGGATCATCCCAGTATATATAGTATGATTTATGAGGATTTACCTGCATCAACCCCTTACCTAAATAATTAGCCTTTGTTAATTCCGATGAGCTCTTATGATTTTTCTCGTTAAAAAGTTTTCCAATAATATGTTTGTACTTGTATCCTCTAGTCCCCTTGATTTGACCATCGGACTTATAATCTCTTCTGTGTGCATTGGTAGTAAGTAGTATTTTTTTATAGATTTCAAGCTCGAATTTATCATAGTTTTTTGTGTTTTATGAAACATCAAAGAAAACGGTCCTGGGGTGTGAGCCCATATTTGACCACCAACTTTTATTTTATCTTGATTTAACTCGATGTTGCTACTACCAAATTTCCATTCGTTATTATTATCTCTATGTGGGCCATAGTTAGTATCTAGTTCATTTCTCGATTGCAATAGTGATAAGTCAGGATAACTCTCGTCATGATTAGAATGTTGTGAATAAAAGTCATCTTCATCAAAATCGCTGTTACTTTTACTGCTAGACTGTTTGAACATTGATTCATCAATTAGTTTCTTAGGGGTACTTGTTTCCAACTTCATTGTTGAGTTCACCAAGTCTTTCAGCATTTTTTCATTCATTTTAGCTATTAGGTATCAGATCAGCTTATCAAGTATCAGATCAGGTATCTGATCAGCTTATCAGGTGTCAGATCAGGTTATCAAATCAGGTATCAGATCAGTTTATCAGGTGTCAGGTCAGGTTATCAGATCAGATCAGCTTATCAGCTATCAGATCAGTTTATCAGGTATCAGATGAGGTTATCAGATCAGCTTATTAGGTATCATATCAGATTATTATGTATTAGATCAAGTTTTGCTTAGATGACCAGTTATAACAATCACATGTATAATGTTTAAAGCCAGATTGTGTACTAAGCGATACCCTTGATGAACAGTAATATATATTATGATGAAGTAATCAAATGATTTTCTATAGCGTCCATTGTTTAGTTCATTATCTTTAATTATCATCAAAAATCCATATTTATCCTTCCAACATATACTGAAAGTTTCCAAAGTTCATGTCGCTGGCAACATGATCATCGTATACATGTCTCATATTTTTCGCATCTTGTTTAAACATTATAATTAAATTGGCATTATCTCTTATTAAATGTTTTGGAATTCTTGTGTAGGTTTGACACAAGTAAAATGAATCTACATTCTTATGACGCCCCATACACAAATGTGCACGTATGTTGTTTTGGTTTTCACATGCAACATCATCGAAAATAATAATTGAATTGCTTTTAGCTTCGCTAGGAGAAACAACGAACTCATTGTCTGCGAATGTGTAGTATCCCATTTCTTTAATTGGCGAAATTAAATTCTTTAGGTATTCATATTTAGGTTGATACAGAGATTGTGAGTACAAATAGAACTTATCTTATTTGTGTTTATATGGCCAAAGTGTATTTGTATTTTGTATGGTCTCTATTATGAGCTAATAAGGCCTAGTTTATTTTAATGACAATAAAACAAGTTTTATTTCATTTTTCCCGACGTTTCGTCAATTATTTGTTGACTTTATCAAGGGTTGGGAAATCTATTTTATTATTAAAAAACATTAATTAATGATTTTACATATACATATATGTCTAAACATTTTTCTCAATTTGTTTACTTACAAACTTTGCTAATTTTTTCAATAATTTAACATTTTTTCAAACATTGAAAATTAAAACTTTTATTATGTCAATATCACAGCTTAAGTTCACATCACCGTTTATTTCAATGCTACTTTGTAGCTCGTGCTGATGTTGTCTGTATCTTCCTTTAAATTCATCGTCTTCTCTATCCTTTGTTGTATTCTTAAGCTTTCTATTGTATATCTTTTCTTTCCAATATTCTCTCTGTCCAAGATCTTGACTCTTTCAAAATCAGCTGTGTGTCCAGTGTCCAGTATATGTTGTGCTAATGCTGTTGATTGTTTATTTTTCTCTATATCTTTCTTATGTTCTTCCATTCTGGTCTCTAAATTTCTTTTTGTAGTTCCAATGTATAACATATCACAGCTGTTGTTTTCATTACCTTTGCACTTGATTTCATAGACTACATTACTTTGTTGTTGTTTTTTAATTGGCGCTTTAATTTTTGAAAAGATTTTATTTATTGTTGTGTTTGGTTTGTATGCAAAATTTATGTTGTTGTTTTTTATTGCAATTCTTATGTTTTTGTTATCAGTCAATCCAGGGATGTAACGTACGCTGTAATATATCTTTTCTTCATTTTCAGTGATGGATTTGTTATCTATTGTATTATTGTTCAACTTTATGTTAGTTTCGCTGATCATTTTGCTGATGAGTTTATTGGGGAAACTATTTTCTATTAACGTTTTTCTGATGTATTTTATGTTTTTTTCGTGGAATTGTTTGTCACTAAGATGGAGAATTCTGAAGATTAAGTTTTTGGCAGTGTTGATTATTTGATGTTTCGGTTGTGTGGAGTTGAAATTTATGATTCTGCCGGAAGCGGTATCTTTTTTATACCAGTCTGTTATTAATCTGTTGTTGTTCCTTAGTATTTTTGTGTCTAAGTAGGCAATAGTATTATTTGTCTCTATTTCCATGGTAAATTGTATTTTTGGATGAAAACTATTGAAAAACTTTAAAATTTTTTCTTTTTCTTCGGATTTTACAATTGCTAATAAATCATCTACATACTTAGTTATGTATTTT
Organism: Linnaemya tessellans; assembly: GCA_951800035.1. NCBI lineage: Eukaryota > Metazoa > Arthropoda > Insecta > Diptera > Tachinidae > Linnaemya > Linnaemya tessellans. The sequence goes on from OX637536.1 coordinate 62,597,378, forward strand.
AATTGGATGTTTTCCACGCTAAGTTTTTGTAGAGTTTCGTCTAACAAATTGTCAAGTACCAGATCAGCTATGGTTGGTGAAAGTGGATTCCCCATCGGCATACCAAATATCTGGTTGAAAATTTCATTTTCATATATGAAATAATTATTTTCACAGAGGCAAAATCTTAGTATTTTTACGAACAGGGACCTGGACATTTTTGTGTGGTTCTGGATGATTGTCCATTTCTGCATTATTATATTTATTGCTTTGTTTACTGGTATATTGGTGAAGAGTGAAACGACATCCAGTGAGATTAGTATTTCTCCTTTTTCTATTTTAATATTTTTTATTTGCTCTTTGAGTCTGTGCGAATTTAATACATTGTATTCTTTTGATATAATATTTTTGAGAATTTGGCCTACGTATTTAGATAATTTATAACATGGAACTTGCATGGAAGAAACTATGGGTCTCAACGGTATTTCTGGCTTATGAATTTTTGGTAGCCCATATATACGCGGTGCTGTTGCAGCCGAGCAAAGTAATTGTTTTCTCTGCCAATTATCGATTACTTTGTCCTTATATAACTCTGAAACTAATTTGTTGTTTTCTTTCTGTAATTTTGCAGTGGGATCCATTCTGATTTTTCTATATGTACTTTTTTCCTCCAATAATTTCCCCATCTTGAGGTGATACTCTTCTCTGTACATTGCTACTGTTTTGTTCCCTTTATCAGCCTGTACGAAAATTATATTGTTATGTTTCCTCAAGAAATCTTTTGTTTTGCTGTATATAGTGAGAATAAACTTTTCTTTTGGGGTGTTTTGTAACTTTCTCTTGAATCGCGTGATATTATTAGCTAATATGGTTCTTGCCAGATTCTTCTCTTGTCCTTCGTCATCATTCATTGTTGAAATGCATTGTTCTATGTCCGCAATTATGTGTAGTGCAGAGAAGTTGTTTTTATCTACAGGTAGAGCAAATTTTTTCCCCAAAGACAATGTCCATCTAGATTCTATTGGAATTTCTATATTAGTTTTGTTTTCAAACCAATTCTCATTATATATAAATCCATATATTCTAAACTGTTTTTCTTTTAAAGCGTTTAATTTTGCATTTTGTTTATCTGTTATGTGTGCGCTTATACTTCTGCTTCTTTCATACTGTTTGTTTATAAAAGTCGTGTAGTCTTCGAAAGTAAGTGCATTTGCAATGTTAGTTTTTAAGCGATCTAAATTCTTCTTACAAACTCTAATGTTTGAATATGTTTGTGTTATCTCTAGATTTAATATTTTTTTGTGGAAGTTATGTTCTATTTTGTTTAATTTTTCTTTTAATTTTTTACATGTGAACAGCTGTGTCGTCTGTACCAAACCACACAAAGAACACAACAACACAGACGACACAGCTGTTCACATGTAAAAAATTAAAAGAAAAATTAAACAAAATAGAACATAACTTCCACAAAAAAATATTAAATCTAGAGATAACACAAACATATTCAAACATTAGAGTTTGTAAGAAGAATTTAGATCGCTTAAAAACTAACATTGCAAATGCACTTACTTTCGAAGACTACACGACTTTTATAAACAAACAGTATGAAAGAAGCAGAAGTATAAGCGCACACATAACAGATAAACAAAATGCAAAATTAAACGCTTTAAAAGAAAAACAGTTTAGAATATATGGATTTATATATAATGAGAATTGGTTTGAAAACAAAACTAATATAGAAATTCCAATAGAATCTAGATGGACATTGTCTTTGGGGAAAAAATTTGCTCTACCTGTAGATAAAAACAACTTCTCTGCACTACACATAATTGCGGACATAGAACAATGCATTTCAACAATGAATGATGACGAAGGACAAGAGAAGAATCTGGCAAGAACCATATTAGCTAATAATATCACGCGATTCAAGAGAAAGTTACAAAACACCCCAAAAGAAAAGTTTATTCTCACTATATACAGCAAAACAAAAGATTTCTTGAGGAAACATAACAATATAATTTTCGTACAGGCTGATAAAGGGAACAAAACAGTAGCAATGTACAGAGAAGAGTATCACCTCAAGATGGGGAAATTATTGGAGGAAAAAAGTACATATAGAAAAATCAGAATGGATCCCACTGCAAAATTACAGAAAGAAAACAACAAATTAGTTTCAGAGTTATATAAGGACAAAGTAATCGATAATTGGCAGAGAAAACAATTACTTTGCTCGGCTGCAACAGCACCGCGTATATATGGGCTACCAAAAATTCATAAGCCAGAAATACCGTTGAGACCCATAGTTTCTTCCATGCAAGTTCCATGTTATAAATTATCTAAATACGTAGGCCAAATTCTCAAAAATATTATATCAAAAGAATACAATGTATTAAATTCGCACAGACTCAAAGAGCAAATAAAAAATATTAAAATAGAAAAAGGAGAAATACTAATCTCACTGGATGTCGTTTCACTCTTCACCAATATACCAGTAAACAAAGCAATAAATATAATAATGCAGAAATGGACAATCATCCAGAACCACACAAAAATGTCCAGGTCCCTGTTCGTAAAAATACTAAGATTTTGCCTCTGTGAAAATAATTATTTCATATATGAAAATGAAATTTTCAACCAGATATTTGGTATGCCGATGGGGAATCCACTTTCACCAACCATAGCTGATCTGGTACTTGACAATTTGTTAGACGAAACTCTACAAAAACTTAGCGTGGAAAACATCCAATTAAAATACATAACTAAGTATGTAGATGATTTATTAGCAATTGTAAAATCCGAAGAAAAAGAAAAAATTTTAAAGTTTTTCAATAGTTTTCATCCAAAAATACAATTTACCATGGAAATAGAGACAAATAATACTATTGCCTACTTAGACACAAAAATACTAAGGAACAACAACAGATTAATAACAGACTGGTATAAAAAAGATACCGCTTCCGGCAGAATCATAAATTTCAACTCCACACAACCGAAACATCAAATAATCAACACTGCCAAAAACTTAATCTTCAGAATTCTCCATCTTAGTGACAAACAATTCCACGAAAAAAACATAAAATACATCAGAAAAACGTTAATAGAAAATAGTTTCCCCAATAAACTCATCAGCAAAATGATCAGCGAAACTAACATAAAGTTGAACAATAATACAATAGATAACAAATCCATCACTGAAAATGAAGAAAAGATATATTACAGCGTACGTTACATCCCTGGATTGACTGATAACAAAAACATAAGAATTGCAATAAAAAACAACAACATAAATTTTGCATACAAACCAAACACAACAATAAATAAAATCTTTTCAAAAATTAAAGCGCCAATTAAAAAACAACAACAAAGTAATGTAGTCTATGAAATCAAGTGCAAAGGTAATGAAAACAACAGCTGTGATATGTTATACATTGGAACTACAAAAAGAAATTTAGAGACCAGAATGGAAGAACATAAGAAAGATATAGAGAAAAATAAACAATCAACAGCATTAGCACAACATATACTGGACACTGGACACACAGCTGATTTTGAAAGAGTCAAGATCTTGGACAGAGAGAATATTGGAAAGAAAAGATATACAATAGAAAGCTTAAGAATACAACAAAGGATAGAGAAGACGATGAATTTAAAGGAAGATACAGACAACATCAGCACGAGCTACAAAGTAGCATTGAAATAAACGGTGATGTGAACTTAAGCTGTGATATTGACATAATAAAAGTTTTAATTTTCAATGTTTGAAAAAATGTTAAATTATTGAAAAAATTAGCAAAGTTTGTAAGTAAACAAATTGAGAAAAATGTTTAGACATATATGTATATGTAAAATCATTAATTAATGTTTTTTAATAATAAAATAGATTTCCCAACCCTTGATAAAGTCAACAAATAATTGACGAAACGTCGGGAAAAATGAAATAAAACTTGTTTTATTGTCATTAAAATAACCTAGGCCTTATTAGCTCATAATAGAGACCATACAAAATAGAACTTATCAAATTTGAGACCATTAGGACTTTCTAGCAAACTGATCATTACATGAGTCTTTCCACAATTGGAGGGACCAACTATTAATGCTCGAATGGAATTTGGTTGCAAGGAACTATGTCTTATTTTTGTACTGTCATTTGAAGATACATCCACATTACGAACTAAAATATTTTTGTGTTGTTTTACTAAGTGCATTTCAATAATTCCTTTAAAATTCACAAAACAATATCTTTTATTCTAGAATAAAATAATATGGTTACGTTTTATAAAAAAACATTCATTCATAAGAAAACTATCGTTGGAGAAGGTTTACTAAATAAAACAAGAAATTCTCTACCTTTTGAATTACATCTTCCTGGATATCAGTACTGTGAACCTGTAGTGCGATTCTCTATCGTTTTATAACAAAAGTTGTTATTGTTAAAGAATTAAATACTTGTTATTGTTTGAGTCAGCTGTTGCAATCAGTTGTTATTTTTATCGACATAAATTGTGGTTTATTAACTACAACATTTTTGGTGCCGTTTAAAGTGTTTCAAGAAAAGTGTTTACATAAATAATAAATTATAATATTAATAAAAACAAGTAAAAACGTTATATTCGACCGGGTCGAATCTTAAATACCCTCCAAATATTTAGTAAGTGAATTTGATATGTTTAACTTGGTGGGACACAGTTCCTTTATATAATATCGTACGTCAACGTCCACTAAAGGGGCGGGATTCAAATATATACAATATCATGTTTTCCACAGACGAACGCATGGGCATTGCTAGACCATCTTAGACTTAATCACAATTCTCTTTGGAGGGTATAAAAACTGTATTTTGGCGGGGTCGCTCTGGCAAGGGCTGTGAGGGAAACATTTCACCTTTGTCATAAAACTCTAAAAATAAATGCTTGGGATAATTATATACAAAATTAAAATTTCTTTTTTTTTGATAGGGTTATTTAGAGGGCAAAGGGGGAGAGGGGGTAGGGCAGAAACAGATACACATAAAACTGTAAAAATAAATGCTTGGGATGATTATACACAAAATAAAAAAAATGTATATTTATTTTTAATAGGGTCATTTAGCGGGCAAGGGGGGAGGAGGGGGTAGGGCAGCAACAGGCAGTCATAAAACTCTAAAGATAAATGCTTGGGATGATTATATACAAAATTTAAAAAAAAAAAATTTTTTTTGGTAGGGTCATTTAGGGGCAAAGGAAGAGGTGGGGGGGGGGGGGTAGGTAGGGCAGAAATCGGCAGTCATAAAACCCTAAAGATAAATGCTTGAGATGATTACATACAAAATTTAAAAAAAAAAAATTTTTTTTTGTAGGGTCATTTAGGGGGCGAAGGGGAAGGAGGGGGTAGGGCAGAGTAGTACCAGGTTTCGTCTCAGCTTCGTCATTAAAGCTTAAAAGTGTTATTTTTAAGGCATGTAGGCATAAGTAAAGCAATTTGTTAAATTTTTATGCTATTTTTGCCACTAAAGTGGGCGGGGTCAAAAAATATTTTTATTTTATTTAATGGCTCCAAGTTTAAGGCGTTGGACCGTATTTGACATAAAAATATATCATTTGCTTAACAAAATAACCAAAAAACTTTAAAAATTATGTTGTTTTTTCTGGGTTGGTTTAGTTCTTCTTAGGGGAACTTTTTTCCCTCTTGCCCGATTTAGCCCATCTTCGAACTTAACCTGCTCTAAGTTTTAGAATATATTTATGCGAAATTTCAAGAGTCTAGCTCTTTTCGTTTGGACTGTATCGTGATTTCCACAGACGGACGGACGGACGGACATGCTCAGTTGGTTTTAGATTTCATCACTGATCAAGAATATATATACTTTATGGGGTCTGAGATGGATATTTCGATGCGTTACAAACGGAATGACAAAGTGAATATACCCTCCAAATTTTTTTTTGGAGGGTATAAAAATAATGGCTTTTGAGTATTTAGCCTACAATTTATTTGATAATGGATCAGTTGATAGTGCTCCTTCAGTCAACTGGCGTGTTCTTCGTGACTTAGATTATCCTTTTGAGTTGGCAGGACCAGAATTTAAAAAACTCTATCGATTACGTCCCGAATTGGTTGAAGATGTTGTAGGCAAACTTGGTGGTCTTCTAAATGGTTCTAGGATCACTGCGATATCGGCAGAAAAACAGGTATATATATATATATATATATATATATATATATATATATATATATATATATATGTATATGTATATATATATATATATATATATATATATATATATATATATATATATATATAATTATATATAAATATATATATATATATATACATACATGTATTCAGATAATTACAAAAAGTTATTTTTTGTAGGTGATAGCGACTTTACGTTTCTATGCGACTGGATGTTACCAACAGCCTGTAGGTGAGCAATGGGGCTTATCCATGAGTCAACCGTCCATAAGCCGTTGCATACATCGTTTTACTGATGCATTTAATAGCACTATATTTTTTGAAAGGGTGAGGTTCCCGATGACTCAATTAGATCGGCAAGCTGCAAACACAATTTTTGCTTCATCATCCTCACTTTTTGTAGCATTTTAGCCCCAAAAATACACTAAGAGGCCTATGTCAACCACCACGGCTACCACTCTATTAACGTGCAAATGTTATGAGCAATATCTTATAAGTGCTTTTATACATATAGCCTAATATTAATCTTATAGATATGTGATCCAAATCTTAAAATTTTAAATGTAAATGAAAAGTATCCTGATCACGGCATGATTCCTACATTTGGAGTTGTTCTGCTGTTCGGAGAGTTATACAGCAAAATTTTGAAAATGGAGATCATAATATGTTTTTGATAGGTGAATTTAAAATAGAAAAATGTTAAAATAGCTTAACAAATAACAAAAAAAAAATTATCTACAGTTGACTCAGGCTATCCATTAGAGCCGTTGCTGATGACACCACTAACAAATCAAACAGAGGGTAGCTCTAAATTCCGTTACAATGAGGCAATATGTAAAGCACGCAATCCAGTAGAAAGACTTTTTGGCGTTCTGAAATCAACTTGGATATGCTTATCTCAGCAAAGAATGCTCCTGTATGATCCGGGAAGAGTTGGCATTGCATGTGCAGTATTGCGTAATATTCACTTAGAAGAGCAAGTGAACCTAACCGAAAATCAGTTTTTGGATATTCAAACATCCAGTAGTTCCCTAATACAAGATGCGCCATCCGCCGTAGCAAAACGCGTACAAGAACGTTTAATTGCCAATTTTTTTAATTAGTCTATATTGCACTATTTATTTTTTCAGTAACTTGCAAGCATTATAAATTGAAATAATATATATACTTAAATGTATGCATTTATAGTATTATAAATGTTTTTTATATCAAATATATACACAAAAATTTTTAAGCAATTCAGTATTTTTATTTTTTCTATATTTATAATTTCTTAAAGCTAATATGTTATTGCATATTATCTAACAATTTACATTAAATAAAATAAAAAAGGAACTTCACAACAGTACAGTACACAACAGTATAATAAAAAACGCGAAACGCCCTATGTAACATTTAAAAAGTTTTACAGTAAAAACTTATTTAAATGAAGTATTTATAATAAGTCAAAATCTTACAATACAATACAATATATATGTATATGTATATATATATATATATATATATATATATATATATATATATATATATATATATATAGACATATATATATATATATATATATATATATATATTTATAGACATATATATATATATATATATATATATATATATATATATATATATATATATCTATATATATATATATATATATATATATATATATATATATACATATACAGTGGAGGCTCGAAAAAGTTAAGTAGTTTGTTTTTGGGGTGATAAACTTTTCCGAAATCTTAACTTTTCCGAAATCTTAACTTTTCCGTAGTATGAAAACTGCATATGGTTATATGTACTATATATTTACTCATTGTTTATTTATTTTAAAATTAGGATTATACATACATATATACATATTTTTATGTACATATATATAATTTTTTTTAATATGAAAAACAGTTAGAAGATATGCATATATTACTACACATTTCGATTATTTGTTATTTGTAGCGGTAAAGTAATTAGTATCTTTATTTTGATGGAGCTACTTATTTGAATGACATTTGACGATATCGGATCGTAGTTCGAGAAGCTGTGAAATATGTTTGTCGGAGGACTTGGCATTGTACCCATTCCTTTGAGCAGAGTATTAACTGCGCATATTGCATCATTATATGGTACGAACTCTGGAGCTTCGGTCACATTGTCATCCTCTTGATCCGTGCCTGTGTCCGTTTCATTCTCATCAAGGCTATCGTCATTCCACGTAATAGTCTCATCACATGAGAGAATACAATCAGGTGCAAGTGTCGTCAATAACAGTTAAAGATTGTAAATAAAATTTGCAAATATTATAACGGTAACTGCTATATGCACTTATTTTATTTTTGTTGCGCTTGTATGTCTCACTGTATTTATAAATATGAATTGAGGATTGAAATATAAGAAGTTAAAATGATCTTAGAAACAGAAAAACAAAATAAAAAAACATTTTTTCTAAAAAGTTGAGAAGCACTTAACTTTTCAGCGTCACGTGTGGTAAATAAAAGATGCTTAACTTTTCCATATGCTTAACTTTTATATGACTTAACTATTTCGAGCCTCCACTATATATATATATATATATATATATATATATATATATATACATATATATACATATATATACATATATATAAATATATATATATATATATATATATATATATATATAGATATATATATATATATATATATATATATATATGTATAAATATATATATATATATATATATATATATATTCATATACACATATATATATAAGTATATATATATATATATATATATATATATATATACATATATGTACACACACACACATATATATACATATATATATATATATATATATATATATATATATATACATATATATATATATATATATATATATATATATACTGTATTGTAAGATTTTGACTTATTATAAATACTTCATTGAAATAAATTTTTAATGTAAATTTAATGCATTAATAACAAAACAATTTATTAAAAAATATAACAAAAACAATTCATAAAAAAATAAAGTAAGAAAAACAATTCATATTAAAAATAAAATAACGTTAAAAAAAATAATATATAAAAAACATAAAACAATAAAATAATTTGCAAGATCACAGCTTGTTTATGGAGTTGGACAGGGTATTAAATGCAGCGGCGATCTCCTTCATCCCTTCTCCCATTGTTTTAATGGCCTCTGCCATCATTTTGGTGGCTTCAACAACCGCTGCGTTTGTTTCAGCTAGCATCTATTAAAATAGCAAATGCCAGTAATATTAAAAATAGTAGATTTTTAGAATTAAACATATATATGTTCCTTTAAGGTGTCAACTTGCTGTTTTGCGATTTCCAGCATTTTGTTCCGCCCATCGCCATCTTCATCCAGCTTTCTTTTCGAGCTCCGCCGAGATGTGCGTCTTCCTGGCATCTTGGGAGTGTCGAGAACATTTCTTGTCGTCGCTGCCATTTCATTGAAAACTGTATCGTCTTCCTCCTCGAGCCGTAGTTGAAATTGCTAGTAAAGTAAAGAATTTTAGAAAATTTACATGGTTTAAGCTTACCTCTTCCAAAGGCACATTCTCTGCAACTGAGTCGTTCCCCTCAGTGTAGTCGTTACCAATGAGGGCCACCACACGTCTCTCGAGGTCGGTAAAATTTTCCTGACTGGTAGGTCTGTTACCAGTCCGCACCAGCTCTTTTTTCCTATTTCGCACCTTGATGCTGGTGTGGCTTTTCATGTCTCTCCATACCCATTAATGAAATAAACTTACAGCCATCATATTGAACAAATTTTATTTATTACCTGCCGTCTGCCATTGGTCCACTATCTTGATTGCTCCCCCAAGACTATTGAGCATTGCTGCTAGCTCACTCCACTTTTTCTCGTGCTCGAGTTTGCCGTGCATTTTTTTAAGCTTTCCCGTCGCTATTCCAGGGTTTTCCGACATAAAATCAGCCATACAGCTTAGCTGTTCGGCTGAACGTGGCTGCGTTTTGTGGGAATACTTGACTCCATTCTAAAAATATGCATATGTATGTCCATACATAGTATGTATGTAATAATAATAAATGTAATTAAATAAAATTTTTACTTACCTTGTACAAAAAAAAATAAAACAACAAGTAAAAGTGCTATATTCGGCTGTGCCGAATCTTAAATACCCTTCACAGATGTAATTCTTCTTTCTTTCTTTCTTGCCAAAACAGAAAGTAGGTTTAATTAAAAAATCAAAATGATGTTATCGGTTATTTTATATTTAAGAAAACGTTTAAATTTTTCGGCTAGGAAGCTAAATGGTTGGCTTTTCTTATATCTAATACCTATGAACGTCTTTCGAAAATATTATGTATAAAATCCGTTTCATGTACCCCAAAAAGTTCTAATTGTCCAACCGTAGAAGCGTCTTTGGTTTTTAATGTTGTTGGTTTTTAATACCAGTTTACATCTTTCTGATATATAGTTCATAATAAAAATCAAAAATAACAAATAAAATGGCTGCTTTTATAAATCAGAAAATGTCGATTTCCCAACTCTGGAACCGAATTTTTAATTTTTTAATACTAATTTAATTTTTTCTGATATATAAAATAGCTTTAATTCACTAAAAGCACAAAATTTGGAATTTATGTATGTACTATTATGTACGAAAAATATTTCGATTTTCCAACTCTGGAAGCGAATTTTTATTTTTTTTACCAATGCAATTCTTAGTGAGGTGTAACATAGTTTTACTTCACAAAAAAATAATATTTTTAAACTTTTTGGTCACTTTCACGTACCATAAACTATATCATTTGTCCAAACCTGAAGTCGAAATATTGATTTTTTAAGATTTTAATTCCTATTTTGTTCTTCCTGAATTATAAAACAGCTTTAATTAGCAAAAAAAAAAAACAACGTCAATTGCCTTTTTGGTTACTTTTATGCAGAATAAATATATCAATTTCCCAACCCTGGAAACGAAATTTAAATTTTTTTTACCAATGCAACTTTTAATGAGGCATGAAATAGTTTTATTTAAGAAAAACTTAATATTTATAACCATATAGGTTATAAATATAGTTTTAATTAGAAAAAAACAACGTCAATTGCCTTTTTGGTTACATTTATGTTTAAAAAAAAATTCAATTTCCCAACCCTGGAAGCGAAATTTAAATTTTTTAAAATTTTCTTTATCAATGCAAATTTTTATGAGGTATAAAGTAGTTTTGTTTAAGAAAAAATTTAATTTTGCAACCATTTTGGTTATAAAATGTACTACAAAATATTGCATGTACCAAAAAAAATTTAATTTTTCCAACCCTGGAAACGAAATTAAAATTTTTTTTGTTTAATTTTTTTTATCAGTGCAATGCTTCTTGAGGTATAAAGTAGTTTTATTTACGAAAAATTGCAAATTTTTTACCATTTTGGTAACTTTCATGTACAATAAAATATTGCACTTGTCCATCCCTGGATTCGAAATTTTTTTTTTATTTTTGAATTTTTGATACCAATTTTATTCTTCCTAAATTATAAGACAGTTTTAGTTGGCAAAAAACAAAAAAAAAACAAACATCAATTGCCTGTTTGATTACTTGCATGTATAAAAAAAATTCAATTTCCCACCCCTGGAAGAAAATTTGAATTTAAAATTTTTGATTTTTTGTAGCTAATGCAAATCTTCATGACGTATAAAGTGGTTTTGTTAAAGAAAAACTTGAAATTTTTAACAATTTTAGTTACTACATGTACTACAAAATGCGGAATAGGCCGAAAAAAATTTTTAATTTTCCCATCCCTGGAAAAACAATTTTATTTTTTTATCCAAAGCACGAAGTAGGTTTAATTTATAAACATTAAAAGAAATAATTGATTTTTGGTATAAATTTTGCGTCGAGAAATAGGTGTAAGCTTCCCAGTTCTGGAACCGTACGTCGGATTTTTCTGAATTTCAATAGCCTATTTAAGTTCATTTCCAATCCAACGGTCCAAGAACGAAGTCTCTAGCTCTTCTGGGGGCTTGGGAAAACCGTACAGACGGACGGACAGACGGACATCGCTCAATCGTCATGGCTATTCATAAGGATCCAGAATATATATACTTTATGGGGTCCCATGTGTATATCGAAGAAATTACACACGGAATGACAAACCTATATATACCCTTTCACTTTTTTGTGAAGGGTATAATAAAAGAAGAAATCTCACTCCAGCAAGAAGAAACGAACCACAAACATTAGGGGCATCCATTTATACAACACTTTTGAAATATTGTACTTCCTAATAAATGTTGTGTCAGATACTAAACATTTCTTATTTTCAATTAGGCCATAGCACACATGGACAGACAAAAACTCCCAAGGTCTCATATGGACAGACAAAAATTTCCACGCCTACCCCAACATAATAAAAAAAAAACAACAGCAATGTGAACCCCTACTTAACAGTGGGAAAATACAGACACAAACATTAAAGTATCAAATTACAAAAAAAAACCAATTAACACAAATTTGGCTATTAAAATTTAAATCGTGAAATTTGAGTATTTTAATTGCCCTGGCACATCATTCCCTAACTACTTTTACTATGTTCCTTTTTTGGATTTTTTTATTTATACTATAATTTTTACAATTAAAGTCTTTAGCTGTACACAAATATGTATATTTTCACCAAGCTTAAACACACACACATAGTTGTATAAACTTAATGTATTTGAAAGAAAAGTGTTGGCTACATGCTATAAAATACAACCCTGAAAGTATTGAGTAGTTACTTCTGCGTATTGAGTACCGGGAAAAACACTCGGTATTGAGTACTCAGTACTCAAATACTCAATACTTTTACAACACTACTTCTATAATAGAAAACAGATTTGATTATCAAAGAAATAAATTGTGTTATTTAGTTGCTTTAATATTTCAAAAAACGTTTCTTTTCGCTTATCCGATTTCTAATACCAATTATATTCTTTCAAAAATGTCATATATCTTTAATTTATAAACAACTAGAAACAATTTGTTTCAGTTGGTTACTTTCATGTATCAACAACAAGTATTAATTACCCAACCATGGAATAGAGTTTTTGACCTTTTCAATTTTTAATAACAATTTTGTTCTTTCTAATGTATAAAATAGTTTAGTTCACAAAAAAATTATCAGTATTTGGTATTTAAATTTTTGGACTTTGCCGATTTTCAATAGCACTATATTTAGATTCATTTTCAATCCTGCAGTCCAAGAATGAACTCTCTAGCTCTTCTGCGGGGTTAGGAAAACAGACATACGGAAATCCCTTTTTCGTCATCGCTATTTATAAGGATCCAGAATATGTATACTTTGTGGGGCCCCATATCAATACGGAAAAAAACCTATTTATATATACCATTTCACTTTTCTATGACGGGTGTAAAAGAGAATATGTCAAGCTTTAAGCACAATGACGACAGCAGGCTACACGAAAACCGTTAATTCACTTGTGACCTAACTCAGGTCTTTTATCGATAACTGCTATCAGTATGTGCAATATTAGAGCTTAAATGTCGTTACATCGTGCTTTTTTCAAAATAGTGGAATTTTTACTTGAAAAGTCAGATGCAAAATTTCAAAATTTAATATTACTTCCAATATGTGAATAAATTTGAAAAATATGTCTAACAATAGAAAGACATTTGGGAGTACTTTGAAATGATGCCCATATCGTTTATACGGTGCATATATTCTAAGAGTTATTACCAAAAAAAAAAAAAATGATAATATAAAAGCCGAGAGAGAACGCAATAAAAAAAATAAAAATTTAAAAATTTTTTTATTATTAACAATTTTCATATTCTTAACCAGTTTCAAAATATTTTTAAACGCTTATTTGTTTAAGACGTTTCACTGTGTTGGCAGCACTAATTTATTTATTGTCGCCTATGAAAAAAGAAATTAGTTTAATTTGACAAAAGAAGCACGGACAACAACCTGCCGTGTGGCTTTAAAATAATCATTCCCTTATAAACACGTGTATTCTATTTCTGACAAGTTGTAGTCGGTAGCCTGCTGTCGTGAATGTGTTTAATGCATTAGTTTGAATATTCAAGAGATAAAAAAAGATTTATATATTTTTGGAAAAATGTACTGTAGGCAAAATTTAAAAATTTACTTAATCCAATAACGTATATTTTTTTTCCTTTTAAGAAATATCAGCAGTATTCACAAAAAATAATGTAGACTTGATCAATACTTTAAAATAAATTCTCTATGAAATTTTTGCTTTAAAGCACACTTGAAGTACACATTAATTTTTGTGAATACAGCAGTATATCTTTAACTTCCCGCTAAGAAAATTTAAAATTAAAAAAAGTGTTACCCCAAATCAAGTTTTCACCGGAAGTTTTGAGTGAAGGTTTCCTGATTACTTCTGGGTGTCGGTATGTGCGTATATGTGTGTATTTATAACTTGTGAACTTCCGGACCAAAACGAATTTAACTAGTCGCGTTTCAAATATGCATTGGAATCGATGCAGATGTTAGATTTCGAGATATATAAAAAATCTTAAATATTTTTTATGTTTTTTTTAATAACTTGAATTTGATTTGTTGATTGTTTCCACACAAGAATCAGGTCTTGGAATTGTAAAAAGCAACTTCGATCCCCAGTAAGTGGGTCCAAATCAGTTGATGCATTCGTAGATATGGCGAACCATAAATTCGAAAAAGTGATTTTTTTTTAAATATCATCCATTTTTTTAAAGTCGATTAACTACATCAATCACCGTTTATCACGTGGGAGTCGGTTGATTCTCATTTTTTAGCGGTTGAAATTAGCAGAAAGTCTTAGTGTCAACCGTTTTCCATATTTTCGTTTCTTTCAATAATATTCATAAAACTATCTAAAGACACCTACTCTTATTTTTACATTATCGATATTGGATTGAAAGGAACACACAAACATTATACAAATCGTTTAATATTAAAAAACGTCCTCTCTATTTTGCAAAAGAACACTGAGCGTGAAACAGATTAAAATCACTATACAATCGCTATGGAAGTACTGTGTTTAAAGAAGTTGCAATCTAGATTGGATTAAATATCAAACAAGTATACATGTGCTGTTGGGTGAAGTATGGAGTCGAATTCTTCTGATCGGCTTTAGAGCACGGTTGTGTTAGTTGTTGCCAGCCTGTTTTAGCGACGAAGGCATAGCACTGTTCACTAAATATATCTGACGGCGATTGACACTATCAAGTAGCAAAGAAGTATCCGGCGAAGTAAAGGTTAAAATAGCTAACAAACACCCTCTGTCCTCTCATCTTTCATCATCTGTATTCTCAATACTATCGCATTCTTTTGTTTCAAGTATTTACTCATTCTGAAGAGTAGTTAATAACTGTATGTGCGAGAACAATTAAAATACTCAAATTTCAGCAATTAAATTTTAAAATTTTTAAATTTTAATTGCCAAATTTGTGTTAATGGGTTTTTTTGTAATTTGATACTTTAATGTGTGTGTGTGTGTATTTTCCCACGGTTAAATAGGGATGTTCACATTGTTGTTGTTTAATTTTTTATGATGTTGGGGTAGGCGTGGGAATTTTTGTCTGTCCATATGAGACCTTGGGAGTTTGTGTCTGTCCGTATGAGACCGTGGGAATTTCTGTCCGTCCATATGTGGGGGGTAGTTTGGTGGAGGGGTGCTGTAGTAACCAAAATGAGTTTGTATAAGTGAGCGTGAGACCGTGGGAATTTTTGTCTGTCCATATGAGAGCTTGGGAGTTTGTGTCTGTCCATATGTGACCTTGGGAATACATGTCCGTCGGTATGTGAGCGTGGGAATTTCTGTCTGTCCATATGTGAGCGTAGGAATTCTGTCTCTACATGGGTGCTATGGCCTAATAGAAAATAATAAATTTTTAGTATCTGACACAACATTTTTTAGGAAGTACAATATCTCAAAAGTGTTGTATAAATGGATGCCCCTAATGTTTGTGGTTCGTTTCTTCTTGCTGGAGTGAGATTTCTTCTTTTATTTTTTAGCTTGTTTTTAATTGTGGTGTGTGTTTACTTAAGATATTTTTAATTTTGGTGTGTGTTTACTTAAGATATTTTGTCCAGCAATTCAGTTATTTCTTTTTTGTGTGCAATGCTTGAGTGTGGGGGAATAATTTGATTATTCTGATCTTGAAGACGTTGTGAAAAAAATTACTATTGCATAAATATTGAATTTGATATTTTGTTTATTTTATACATGACGATCATCGATGGATTTTATTTGGGGATCTGGATGGTGGTGCGATTTCTGTATTTTGTTGCTATGTTTAAGTGTGTGTGTGTGTGTGTGTTTTTGTGTTCTGAGTGGCGATTGGAATGTCTGCCTGTCAGACAGGGTGTGTGTGTGTGACGATTGGTGAGTCTGTGTGACAGTCCGCTTTTTTGTTGCTTTCCTGGATTTAGCGCAAGTGGGTCAGTATGAAATGAAATAAATTTGTAGATATTTATGTACGCATATACATACAAACAAATAATAAGCGTTTATTCGTTGTGCCCAAATATTCCCATGACCATTTGAATGAATGAACCATTGTGTTTATTTGTTTGTGTGTTCTCTGAAATAAATATGTATATAGGTGTTTATTTGAAATAAAAGACATTTATTTTAATTTTTATAAGCATTTATTTAAAAGTTTGTTAACATTATATATTTATTAATTTTTTTCTTAATTTAAATCTGACTCCACTGCTTCGGCTGCCTCTACCAACAATTGATCGTCTTCATATAACGCCAGAAACATAGGTATATCTATATTTGGGAGAATTTGCACGTCCAATATTTCTATTTGAGGTTTATTATTTTCACATTCTACTCCGGTAGGCTGAGTATTAACGTTTAAAAATAATTCCTCATCGCCTGTCAGCATCTCTTCATATTCTGCATTTTCTTGGGGTGCGTCAGGCGTTGGCTGCGATGACACCTCTAGGAAAAGCTCCTCATTTTCTTCAAGATATCTCTCGAATTCTTCCTGTCTGGCTCTTCTCTGATATTGCTTCAAGTGATGACGCTGAAGTCTGCGATACAATGGAGTGTACCAGAAGGGCTTCATTTTACAAATAAAAGCCTAACTTAAAATTTTTCTAATTCTGCTTTCGATAATTTGTTTCGCTACAAAACTTTTGTAGTTTATCATATACCACAAAGTTTTGTCTACGTAGCAGTTTCTTTTGCTACAAAATTTTGCAGCGTCTCTACATACATAAGCATGCCAACGTATTCTGTGCATATCACTTATCCAAATGTTTTTTTACATAAATATTGTCCACGTAGCAGTTTCTTTTGCTACATAATTTTGGAACGTCTCTACATGCATAAGCATGCCTATGTATTCTGTGCATATCACTTATCAATATGTTTGTTTACATAAATATTGTCTACGTAGCAGTTTCATTCCCTTTAACATTTTGTATCGTATCGTATATGCATGCATAAGCATGTCTCTGTACTCTGTATACATAACATTCCCTTCAAAACTTTGTAACGTATCTGCATGCACAAGCATGTCTCTGTACTCTGTACATATCACTTATCAAAATTTTTGTTTACATAAATATTGTCTACGTAGCAGATTTATTCCCTTAAACATTTTGTATCGTAGAGGCATGCTTAAGCATGTCCCTGTACTCTGTATATATCACATTCCGTTCAAAACTTTGTAACGTATCTGCATGCACAAGCATGTCTCTGTACTCTATACATATCACTTATCAAAATGTTTGTTTACATAAATATTGTCTACGTAGCAGTTTCATTCCCTTAAACATTTTGTATTGTAGAGGCATGCATAAGCATGCCCCTGTACTCTGTATATATCACATTCCGTTCAAAACTTTGTAACGTATCTGCATGCACAAGCATGTCTCTGTACTCTGTAACTTAACAAAATGTTTGTTTACATAAATATTGTCTACGTAGCAGTTTCATTCCCTTAAACATTTTGTATTGTAGAGGCATGCATAAGCTGTATCTCATATACCTGCTGTACTTCTAAAACTACTTTTTAAAAATTTTGCAACCAACGATTTTTGTAGCTACAAGTTACTAACTATGCAAATACTGAAAACTACTTTTTGAAATGTAGCGTACTAGACCATACTAAACATTTTCACGAATTACTGTAAGTCAAATTTTTTAAGATTGAAGTCAGTACATTTTTGTATATAAAACCAATAAGTCGTGAATATTTCTAAACTCCTTGTGTTTTAAAAAATAGAACTTTTTTTATATTACAAACTAAAAACAGTATATAAATGCATTTATAAGTTGTTTCAACATATATATATATATATATATATATATATATATATATATATATATATTAAGGTTTTTTCAATAAATAAATATTAAAAAAAAAATTAAAAAAAAAAAATGAGTTCTTCAGTTTTCCGTTGTAATATCTGTAATAAGCATCCCGTGCAATATCAGTATCCAGTGCAGAATCAGTATCCCGTGCAGTATCAGTATCCAGTGCAGAATCAGTATCCCGTGCAGTATCAGTATCCAGTGCAGAATCAGTATCCCGTGCAGTATCAGTATCCAGTGCAGTATCAGTATCCAGTGCAGAATCAGTATCCAGTGCAATATCAGTATCCAGTGCAGGCTCCAGCGTATCCGTATCCAGTGTCAACCAACCAATTCACAGCACCTATGGAAATTCCATATCCCATTGAATATAGTGTACCTATACAGTTGCAGCAAAATAATAGACCCAATAATAATTACCCAAGCTATTTGCCCGTAGAGAATTCTCCTCAAGACATGGATATAAGTCAAGTTATTCCACATGATCAAGCAAATACTCAAAATGATGAAGTAGAAATGGATATCTCAAATTCTGCGGATGATCTACTCTCTCAAGCTCCAAATGAACGCAAATATTATATAATAAATAGTGCTTTTAAGAATAATATTACAACATTTGGAGTTCTAATAAATAAGGATTGTATTCTATTTGAAGATGTGATTGTGGATAATAAAACTATAATCAAAGAAAGACTTGAAAATAGTCTTGCCGTGCACAACATCATTAAATTTAATATTACTCTAATTGGAGAGTATATTAAAATTGCAAGCGATGAAATGGAATTGTGTACTATTTCCCACCGGGCAAAGATGGATCTTCTATGCATTGGAGATGATGTTGAGGAAGTTATGGCAAAGCAATTTCAAGAAATCCACAACAAAATGTCTGAATTCCAAGAACGGGATTCAGGATGGACATTAATTAGAATTGTTCGCCTCGAAATCGCCATAAATAAGTCATCTTTGGTGAGAGGATCGAACTGGATAAGTACGCCGGAGAAATTAAAAAGTAGAGCTGCCTGCATAAATGTTGAAAACAAGGACATTTACTGCTTTAAATGGGCTATAATATCTGCACTGGATACCTCTGTTATTAAAACACCACAACGTTGCAGCTCATACAACATTGCAGACATCAGCGCTGACATCATATACATGCAAAACGGAAATGAGCTTGATTTTAAAAATTTAAAGTTTCCGTTGGCATTAAAGAGTATTAGGATATTTGAAGAAAGTAATCCTAATATCAGCGTCAATGTGTTCGGATACAACGATGAAAGGAATGAAATTGTTGGACCATTCTATAACACCAAAAATGAAAAATCAACACATATAAATTTGTTATTATTAGAAAATGCTGGAGGATATCAGCATTATATTCTTATAACAAATATATCAAAGTAAGTAAAGAAATATACATATACATTTATTTACGTAAATATATTAATATGTATTCTTATAACTTTTTTCTTTCCACAGACTTTTAAAATCCCAGACTACCAAGCACTGCAGAAAACTTCTGTTTTGTAACAGCTGCCACCAATATACCCACAATGAGAGGACGTTAGAACAACATAAAGAAGAATGTGGGAAAATTGTTGCGGAGCTACCCTCTGAGGAAAAAGCGGTGTTGCAGTTTAAAGACCAACAACGACAAATGGATGTACCATTTGTTGTGTATGCAGACTTTGAATGCATACTGCAGGAGGTTAGTATTAGAGTAAGTGATAAAAGTAAGTGAAAAAGTATAGTTATTATATTAAATGTAAGCATAATGATAGTTTAGATAAATTTAAATTATATACGGGTAGGGATGCAGCAGAAAAGTTTGTAGAAAATTTGATTGAAGATTGTGAAGATATTTATAATGAATATCTAGCAAACAAGAGGAAAATGGATGCTTTATCTCCTTTCGAAATTTTTAATTTACAAAATGCAATAAATTGTCATATTTGTCACAAACATCTAGGCAATGATAGAGTGCGAGATCACTGTCACATAAGTGGTAAATTTAGAGGCGCAGCTCATAAGATTTGCAATTTAAAATTTCAAGTTCCTAAATTTATACCAGTTTATTTCCACAATTATTCTTCCTATGACTCGCACCTTTTTGTTAAAGAGTTGGGTAAAAAATCTGACAATATAAAAGTCCTTCCGCTCAACAAAGAATTATATATATCACTGTCTTCATTTTCAAAAATGACCGACAACTACAACCTTGAAATTAGATTTTTAGATACAATTCGTTTTATGTCAGATAGTTTAGAATCTTTAGCCAATAATCTTTCAGAGCAAGACTTTAACATTATTAAAAAACAATTCAAAACCAAAACAGAGTTTGATCTTGTGAGAAGAAAAGGCGTTTTTCCCTATGATTTTCTAAATTCTTTTGAAAAATTGAATGTTGGTGAACTTCCAGCAAGGGAAGATTTCTTCAACCAGCTCAATAATAAGGAGTGCTCGATTGAAGACTATGATCATGCAAAAGAAGTTTGGAATGCTTTCAGCTGCAAAACCTTACAAGATTACATGGAAGTATATTTAAAAACGGATGTGCTCTTACTTGCAGATATATTTGAAAGTTTTAGAAAGGTTTGCAAGAACATCTACCACTTAGATCCATGTCAGTATTACACTGCACCAGGACTATCGTGGGATGCTATGTTGAAGCATACAAATATAGAATTAGAGCTTTTGACGGATATAGATATGTACAATTTCTTCAAGAAAGGAATACGTGGTGGGCTTGTACAATGTAGTAATCGTTATTCAAAAGCTAACAATAAATATTTAGCTGATTATGATAGAGAGAAGCCCTCAGAATTTATTGTGTACTTAGACGCAAATAACCTTTACGGTTGGGCAATGTCTGAGTATCTACCTTATGGTGGATTCAAATGGATGTCAACTGAAGAGCTAAATCTAGATCCGACAACCATAGAGGATAGTTCAAGCGATGGATATGTCTATGAAGTTACTTTAGACTATCCTTCTCATTTGCATGACTCTCACAATGACCTTCCTTTCTGTCCAGAAAATAAAAAAATTTTGCAAACAAAGCACATTAAATTACTAGCAGATTTTTCTACAAAACAAACATATATCATACATTATAGAGCTCTTAAACAATGTTTGCAGTATGGTCTAGTTCTAAAGAAAGTACATCGAATTCTCACCTATAAGCAATCAACCTGGTTGAAAAGTTATATAGACTTGAATACCAAACTTAGGGCTACTGCAAAAAATGTTTTTGAAAAAAATTTCTTTAAATTGTTAAATAATGCAGTATATGGTAAAACTATGGAGAATGTGGAAAAGAGAAAAGATGTACGAATAGTTACTAACTGGAATAGGACAAACTGTAATCATTTAGGAGCTCAAGATTGGATATGTAAACCTAATTTTCATAGTTTGTCAATATTTTCTGAGGATATGGTAGCGATTGAAATGAAAAGAGTGAAAACCTATTACAATAAACCCATATATTTAGGATTTTGTGTATTAGAGCTTTCCAAATGGAAAATGTATGATTTCCATTATGGGTACATGCAACCCAAATTCAAGACAAACCTATCATTAAACTATATGGACACAGACTCTTTCATTTACACAGTACAAACTGAAGATTTCTATGCTGACATAAAAACTGACGTCGACCATAAGTTTGATACTTCAGATTACCCAAAAGACAATGTATATGGATTTCCTCTGGTAAACAAAAAGGTGTTGGGTATGATGAAGGATGAGAATTGTGGAAAGGTAATGAAGGAATTTGTAGGATTGCGATCAAAAATGTACTCTTTTAGTGTGCAATATCAAAGTGATATTAAAAAATCGAAAGGAGTAAAGAACTGCATTCTTAATAATTATAGTATAGCTTCATATAGAAATTGCTTATTCCATAAGTCGACTGTGTATGATGATATGCTAACATTTAAATCAAAAATTCATCAAAGTTACTCAAATCAAATAAATAAAGTAGTATTAAATTATGCAGATGATAAAAGAAAAATAAGAAGTGATGATAAAAGTACGTATGCATGGTATCATTTTCGAATCGAAGAAACCAATCCCGATTACGAACTTGATATGCTATTGTGGGAAATTTCAAGATTAGAAAAGGAAGAAGCAATGGAATAACTGCAACTAATTTTTTAGCTAATAATTTCTATGTGTAAGTAGTTAAATCTAGTAATAAAAGAAAACATGTTTTATTTTTAAGTTAAAAATTGTTTTATTGTTAAGAGAGAGTGAGAAAAAACCAGAATTTTACAAATATATTATATATTAAAAAACATTAAAGATTTTGTTTTATTCTGATTATTTACTTTTAATGAAATAATGCATAATATGAATTAATTAAATGGCTAATTGCCATTTTTCTTAAATAATATACCGAACACCGGCAGGTGTCTGGTCCCTCCACACAATCCGGATGGCTCCAAGGACAGGATTTGAAATGGCCATCGTCCTTGTCTTCATCTTCCATTATACCCATTTCTTCGTTTTGATCCAACATGTCTAGGAAATATTTCATCATATCCCGGTGTTCATGTAGTTGACATCCTTCAAAGTTGATTAGGAATTGCACAATCTTGTCTCTTATTTGACTCATGTTTTTTATTTTAAATTTAACCTTTTTATTAGCAAAATTTACTTGCGTTCCGTTTTACTGTTACTTTGCAACTATAATGGATCATTTCAACGAACCAGTACGAAGGTGCATGTTATGAAATTTAAAAAACGAAGCCTGATCGTTTTTAATCCGAAAAATAATTTAAAATTTTGTGTGAACGACTCAAAAAAATGTATACATATTTGTATCATCTCTCTATCTTTTTTCAACTACTTAGTTTTAAATACTTATATAGATTTCATTTCTCCTCACTTTGTCTTTTGTCAAAATAAAACAAAAAAATCATTGTATAACGATTTTCTGTTAGGCTTCTTACAGTCTAGAAAGCTAAAATCGAGATTAGTTTGCAATAAAAGTTCAAAGCTATAAGTTGTGAAAAATTTCTACCGCAATGGATCTGGTGAAAAAATTTAATTCGTGCAATACAAAAACCTTAATACATATAAAGGATCTAGATGATTCAATCAAATACAACATCCTACGTGCAAAGCGGGTAACAACAAAGTACGGAGAAACAATTCAACTTGAGCTGGAAAACCATATAATGTTTCTCCCGAACCGATATAATGCATTAACCAATGTAGAATTAGAAGATCTTTCGAATGATAAATATCGACTACAAAGAAAAGGAGAGCGAAACCTGATCTTAGATAGCGAGATGCACGAGTTTTTGATACCAAACTCCCAGTACCCTGTTTGGCAGTAAAAATAAAAAAAAAAAAATGTTATGTACATATATTTTGTAACTAATACAATAAAACAACGAAAGAATTTTTTAAAATATACAAATATATGCTTGTGTTTTATTTCAACTCTTTAGTTGCTTCATAAAGAAATTTTAAACATAAATGACCACAATTAAATGTATTAAAGTTTTGATATTGATTGTAGTTGTATTCAATATTTCTACCTAGATATTTTATTAATTCTAAAGGAGGTTGTAAATTTCCAAAGCTGTCGAAATATTCTTTTTCATCCTTGTTTCTATAGTATGCTACCCAATGAGTACCTGGTCCTGCTGATAAATCTAAATTAATTATTCCACATTCTACTGTCCTTGGCCGTTTTGGTAGAGAATCCAACATATAAACTCCTCTAAAGTGTGGAATATTTCTTGAAAACTTTCTTAGATCAAATTCTGATAATGGTCTGTTGGGTAGCATTTCTAATAGTTTTTTGAATGATCTTTAGAAACAAGTCCATAACCCTTTTTATATGGTTTAAGGTACAGTCCTTCTCCCACAGCAATAGACTCCATTGCCTTATTGTGTCTGGTGGCTTCCTCAAGTTGTTTTTTTGCGTCCTTTGTTGCATTTACAGCCTTAGCTATAGCGGCACCTCCAGTTGTTAGACTACCAAGTGCACCTAGAGCAGTTAGAATTGGAATTAGCGGTAAAAATCCACCAATTTTTGGAACATTGATTATGCGTGGTATTACAACGCGTGCCTTTTTCCCCTTAAGTGATCTGTTGATAACTTTACGAGCGATTTTAATGGCCGAGTTAATGTCTTGTGGTTTTTCTTCCCGTAATGTTTTTGTTGCTGCTCTAATTGAACTATTGAACAGCTTTTTATCATTTAAATGAGTTCGTAACGATAGTCTTTGCCTATTTCTGCTCTTCTTCTCCATACCCATACCAAATTTAGTTTTTGCTTTCATTGCATTGGACACCATATATGCAAATGTTTTTTCTTCAAGACTGCTATTGTTTGAAAGAACTCTTTCCCAAGCTTTATTTTCAAGAATTTTATCAGCTTGGTGTCTACTGTTTAATTCTTTGTTTTTGGAGTAAGCTATATCGTGATTTTTGCAAGCAGCATCCAATAAATTAATTCCTTTATCTCCTCTATCTAAACGCTTTTGTAATCTTGTGCCAGGTCCACAGTACTGATATCCAGGAAGATGTAATTCAAAAGGTAGAGAATTTATTGTTTTATTTAGTAAACCTTCTCCAACGATAGTTTTCTTATGACTGAATGTTTTTTTATAAAACGTAACCATATTATTTTATTCTAGAATAAAAGATATTGTTTTGTGAATTTTACAAGTAGTTATTGAAATGCGCTTAGTAAAACAACACAAAAATATTTTAGTTCGTAATGTGGATGTATCTTCAAATGACAGTACAAAAATAAGACATAGTTCCTTGCTACCAAATTCTATACGAGCATTAATAGTTGGTCCCTCCAATTGTGGAAAAACTAATGTAATGATCAGTTTGCTAGAAAGTCCTAATGGTCTCAAGTTTGAAAATATCTATTTGTACTCAAAATCTCTGTATCAACCTAAATATGAATACCTAAAGAATTTAATTTCGCCAATTAAAGGAATGGGATACTACACATTCGCAGACAATGAGTCCGTTGTTCCTCCTAGCGAAGCTAAAAGCAATTCAATTATGATTTTCGATGATGTTGCATGTGAAAACCAAAACAATATACGTGCATATTTTTGTATGGGGCGTCATAAGAATGTGGATTCATTTTACTTGTGTCAAACCTACACAAGAATTCCAAAACATTTAATAAGAGATAATGCCAATTTAATTATAATGTTTAAACAAGATGCGAAAAATATGAGACATGTATACGATGATCATGTTGCCAGCGACATGAAATTTGAAAAGTTTCAGTATATATGTCAAGAATGTTGGAAGGATAAATATGGATTTTTGATGATAAGTAAAGATAATGAACTAAACAATGGTCGCTATAGAAAATCATTTGATTACTTCATCGTAATATAAATTACTGTTCATCAAGGGTATTGCTTAGTACATAATCTGGCTTTAAACTTTATACATGTAATTGTTATAACTGGTCATCTAAGCAAAAACTTGATCTGATACATAATAATCTGATCAGATACCTAACAAGCTGATCTGATAACCTCATCTGATAAACTGATCTGATACCTGATCTGATAACCTGATAAACTCATCTAATATCTGATCTGATAACCTGATCTGACACCTGATAAGCTGATCTGATACCTGATCTGACACCTGATAAGCTGATCTGATACCTGATAAACTGATCTGATACCTGATCTGATAACCTGATCTGATACTTGATAAGCTGATCTGATAGCTGAAAAGCTAAAATGAATGAAAAAATTCTAAAAGACTTGGTGACAACAAGAAATATATTAAAGAAAAAGCTTCGTAGTATAAAAACTGGTGAAATAGATACACATCAGCAATTAAGTGATACATTCAAGCCCATAACAGAACCTTTAAAAGAATTTATAAATAGCTCTAAATATATTGATATACCGAATAAAAAAGAAAAGAATGATAAGAAAACTGAATATGAGGACAGTTCCAGTTTTCATCCTCAGAACTCAACAATGAAGTTGGAAGCAAGTACCCCTAAGAAACTAATTGAAGAATCAATGTTTAAACAGTCTAATAGTAAAAGTAACAGCGATTTTGATGAAGATGACTTTTATTCACAACATTCTAATCATGACGAGAGTTATCCTGACTTATCACTATTGCAATCGAGAAATGAACTAGATACTAACTATGGTCCACATAGAGATTATAATAACGAATGGAAATTTGGTAGTAGCAACATCGAGTTAAATCAAGATAAAATACAAGTTGGTGGTCAAATATGGGCTCTCACCCCAGGACTGTTTTCTTTGATGTTTCATAAAACACCAAAAAGCTATGATAAATTTGAGCTTGAAATCTATAAAAAAATATTACTTACTACCAATGCACACAGAAGAGATTATAAGTCCGATGGTCAAATCAAGGGGACTAGAGGGTACAAGTACAAACATATTATTGGAAAACTTTTTAAAGAGAAAAATCATAAGAGCTCATCGGAATTAACAAAGGCTACTTATTTAGGTAAGGGATTGATGCAGGTAAATCCTCATAAATCAAACTATATATACTGGGATGATCCAAACGAGTTGGTAGATCGACTTAGACTACTGCTTGCATCACAGTCTGCAGGTCATACTAATCACAACAACGAGATTGTTTCAATTATTGAAGAACTACGTGAAGCTAATATAATAGTATAAACTATATAAACGGATACTGTAAGATGATTACATTAACGAATACTTTTCAGTACTAATTTATTACTAGGAAATTCTGCTCTTATATACAATTTTTAGGTCGACAATAATTATGAACTATTACATCTGTTCTTTGTTCTTAAAACTAAAGATAATAACTACAAACTAAAAACTACGATAAGCCAGGCGTCTGGACATACATTAAAACTAAGATAAGCCAGGCATACATTAAAACTAAGATAAGCCAGGCGTCTGGACATTCATTAAACTAAGATAAGCCAGGCACCTGGACGTACAAATTTACACAAACAAAATATCATTTTATGTAGGTATTATGCTTCTACATATTATCTGTAAATGTTCATATTTGAACATTCTGCCGCCCAGAAGGTGCAGCAGGAACTGTAAAATCTATTTGGATTCTTCTCTTTTTCTTACAGCACTTAAATTTAATGAAAATTATGAATATAATTATAAGCATTACTAATATAATGACAAGTGATGAATGCCCGCTAATTGTGTGGAAACTCAAACGCCTAAGTTCTATTTGTGTTGATTGAAGTTTATCCAGCTGTACGTACAGGTCGTCAAGTTGACTAGAATTTGAAATGTGGACTTCTAAAGGTTTAGTGTGCCAAGAAGTAAGCTCACTCAAATTCTTATTCCACATGATGCTCTTGGCCAAGATCTCGACGTTCGAATCAAATTGTTTCGATGCCTCCAAGAAGATTTGTGAGGAACTCGCAGCGCATCCTGATTTCAGCGTTAAAATGCCTTGGGGTGGTAGAGTTAACCAGTACACATAACCTTTGCCACAATTTATCTCCAAGTCTGTATTTTCCGATACCTTGTAAAGCCAACGGTTTTCTTTATGAAGTTTATGCCAAATGTTGTTAGTCTCTGTTTGCTTAAATTTGCAGTAGCCCTTCTGAAGACCTTTTAGGGCTGATATTTCGCATGCCTTATTTGTGGCGGGTATCCATGCCCAGTTCTTATTGCACAAGTAGTTATTTAAATCCTGTTTGCAGCTGTTTAAATCTGGTTGAGACATCATTGAATAGACCCTTTTTTCAGCATTGTATATTATATAGTCTGCCTCAATTATTGGTATGATTGTTGCATTCCCTTTACTTAGAGGTATAGGAATTATTTTATATATATCTGACGATTCAGAATTAAATAGCGGAATTTCGGTTTTAATTATCAATTGTCTATCCAATATAATACCTTTAGCCATTAATATACTATACACTTCTTTTAAAGGAATTCCTGTTGATCCTCCCGGAAGTGCAAGCTTTTCTGGTAACTGTCTTTGAATTTTGTCTAGTTCCTGCTGTAATTGAGCAGGCTGCAGAAGCTGTGGGTTGATATGACCATGATTGATATCAATCAGTAAATTAATGATAGATATTTGTGTATTCTCGCAATCGTCAATCAGCATGTAAAGCTGTGTTACAAGTATTTGGAAGGCTGACGTTAACCTTTCGGTTATAATTGTTTTCGATACATCAGCATGAAATTGTTGTAACTGCTTTGACATCCTTTGAAAGTTGCTATAAACCTCGTCTTTAGTTTTCTTGATGATATTTACGGTGGAATTTATGATAGATGTTTGTTGTTTGGCTAGTAGCTCTAAATCTTCCTGGTTATCCAAGAGATTCCTCATATTCTCCTCCATCTGTTTTCTATCATCGGCATCCATCATTCCGAAAAGTATATGGTGGAGAGATCCAATGAATTCAAATGGTGCCCTTTTTGTTCTTTTAGGAATGATTAACAAATCATTATTTCGCTTTAGAGTATCATATCTTTTGTTTAACGCATCGGTAATTTGTTTACAAATATCCTCATAATAGTGCAATTTAGGACATGTCTTCTGCAATTCTCTTAATGAAGTTTGAATTCCGCTAACCTCTTCGAAATATGGACTCAAATCGTAATATACAACAAAATTCCATTTGGAGTTCACCATATCTAGTTTACCGATATTATCGAAATAAATTGCTGTTTGGTTGTCAATAGCAGATACCGTAGCTCCAATGGTTCCGTATAGTCTTTGTGTAGCCATTCGCACTTGTCCCATTATCATCAGTAATATAAAAAGGAACAAATACTTTTTTTGTGAAACGTTCTTATTGTCAGTAATATTTGGTGCTGACGATCTTGACATATTAGTTTTATACTTTCTGTTTTCCACTGAATCGTAAACATTTGACGTCATTAAAGGGCAAAGTTTTTGAATTGGACGCTTGATGCTCCCATGTTGTACTTTTAAAGTAACTACCCGTGCCTTACCATCTTCGCCCTTGTGGACCTCCAATACTTTTCCCAGGGGCCATTTACAGGGATGAGTTACCTCATTTTTTATTAGCACTATCTGATCTTTTTCTAAGTTTTCTTGTGCATGCTGCCACTTATACCGCTGTTGTAATGTTGTCAAATACTCTTCTTTCCATCGTTTCCAAAAGTGTTGTTTCATCTTTTGAATCAGCTTCCATTTGTTGAGAGATGATGCAGTTGATTCCGATACTGGTTCAGCTATATCAATTATCGGATGCCCAATTAGAAAATGACCTGGAGTTAATATGTTTTCTTCTTCTGGACTACTACTTAAGGCACATAATGGTCTTGAATTCAGAACGGCTTCAATTTGTATTAACAGTGTAGCCATTTCTTCGTACGTTAATTTGACATCACCGACTACCCTGTTTAAGTGATATTTCATAGATTTAACTCCAGCTTCCCAGATTCCTCCAAAGTGAGGGGCTGCCGGGGGAATAAACTTCCATTCTATTGTATCTGCTGCTAATACCGGTGCCACTTCTGAATTATTTTTAATCACCTGTTTGAAGTCTTTCTCCAGTTTTCTAGATGCTCCAACGAAGTTTGCTCCTGTCAGAAGGTCATCCATATAAAAATCTGTTTTGATTATTTCACTAAGTTTTGCATTTTCACATCTTTCGGCTATGTCTCGTAGGGCCATAGTTGCCAAAAACGGTGTACCAGCAGTACCATATGTAACTGTTGTTAACTGAAATTCCTGTATAAATTGAACATATTCCTTTCTTAGTTCTGGATTTCGGTCTAGCTTGTTTTCTAAACTTGGGAATCTAGCCATAGCTTGTTTTCGAGAATTTCCAAGTTGATTTTCTTCTTGAAATGGAAGTTTGGCTACAAATTTACCATTTTCTTCTCGAGTGGTGTTTTTTCGATAGTGTTGAATGCATTTATCAGCTTCGTTTAGATCCTTGGCCTCAATCATATCTTCTGTTTCCCAGAATTTCTCTAAATTTGTTGTTATAGCGGCTGTTAATTTGCTTTTATGCTGAGATGATTTTAATACCCCTGATAATATCCAGCCTAGTTTTGTAGATTGCGCTAGAATTTTATCATTTTTATGGATTCCTTCTTCCAAAATAATTGAGTAAACATCACCGCCCAACACCATGTCTATTCTATCCGATTTGTTGAAATTTGGATCTGCTAGCATGTGATTCTTCCAGTTATCATTATTGTATTTAAACGACCTATCCGGAATTGCTGTCGTTAATTTGTTAAGGACCAATGCTTCAACCATTAATTTCTCATTGCTAAGAAACCTGGGCCTCACCTCTAAACATACTTTTGATTTTGATATTCCGACAAGCGTACCTCCCAGGCCATGTAGTTGATTTTTTTCTTTAAATCTTGGCAATTGTAAAAGTTGTGCTGCTTCTTCAGAAATAGTTGATTTCTGCGATCCTTGATCTATTAACGCCCTTAATGTTATAAAATTGCCATCTAATGCTTTCACTCTTACTTGTGCTGTTGCTAGCAGCACTTCTGGTTTTTTCTCTTGTTCGGTCATCATACTTAATTTCTTTTCTGTATTTTTTGTTTCTTTTTTAAATTCTTCGACATGAAGAAGCGTATGATGGTATTTACCACATTTTTTACAGTTTTCTGCACTATTTGAACATTTTTGATCTAACTTGTGGTTTATACACCGATAGCATAGTTTATTCATTCTTAGAAAATTTCTTCTTTCAGTTATTGTTGCTGCTTGAAACTTCCTGCAGTTTACTATCTCATGACCTGATATTTTACAAAAATCACAATTTTTTTGTGATATATGAAATAAGTTTGATTGCTTCTGAATAGTTTTAAAATTACTGTTCTGTTTTTTGCCTTTATATGCTTCTAAGGCTTGGTATTGCTGCTCTAAGAATAAACATACATCTTCTAGCATCTGAATTTCTTTAGTCTTCTTCACGCTTTGTTCATAATGGCGCAACCCATCTTTGTCTAATTTTCGGACTATTATTCTTGCTATAAAAGGTTCTGCATCATCAATTTTTATATTAAGACCTTTTAATGCTTGCACACATTCGTTTGTTGTATCCAGTAATTGTCTTACACTGAAGGCTGACTCAGTATTTACCATTGGATGATCCAAAATCTTATCCACTTGTGTTGTAAAAAGCAGTCTCACGTTTTCATATCTTGAGCTTAAGATATTCCATGCGGCTTCATAATTGGCATCTGTCACCTTTAAATGCTGGATAAGTCTCCCAGCTTCCCCTCTAACGTAATTTTTTAAGCGGTACATTTTTTCTGCATTGGAGAAATTACGCTGATTGTGCACCAGATTTTTAAAAAGATCATGGAACGATGGCCATTCTGTTACGTTTCCAAAAAATATTGGTATTTTGATGTCCTCTAGTTTTATTGAGTTAACGATTGATTTTTCTTCTGATGTATCCAGAACAACTACCATTTGTTTTAAAGTAGCTCTGTAGTGACGAGTAATATTTTCAAATTCTTTTTCTTCTGTTTCATAGTCATCATTTACGTTGCTAAGATGATCAAATTCTTTCTTAATTTCTCTGAAATTTTCTACCAGTTCTACTTTTGTTATTGCTAATTCAGCTCTTCTATTTTCATTGATTTCCTCTTGTGCTTCGTCTAAAAGTTCTTGTAGCATATCTATTTTTCTTCTTAATCTTTTTCGCAGCACTATATGATTGCTATTACTTGGCTTCTCATCTTTGGGAATTTCTTTTGTAATTTTGTGAGTTGCTGATGCCATTTCTATTTGCTCCTCACTTGATTCTTTTTGTTGTAGAATCGAGAGCGCTTCTCCTATTACTTCATTAATATTTTTAAAATAGTTTTTCTTAAAATATTGGCCGTCATCAATTCCAAATGCCATTAACTTCTTGTTGTTTGCATCAAATTCAGCTTCTATCTTTTTTAATCGTTTTGTGATGTCAGTGATCTGAGGTGACCGAACTCTTCCATCGACAATCTTTTCTCGTAGAATTAAGGCCTCTTCGCCGAGTTCTTTTTGTTGTTCCAATATTTTGTCTTTTGAATCTTTGGACATATTGATTTTTCAGTTGTTGTTTTTAAGGTTTTGGATATTATTTCCTAAATTTTTTATCCGATGTTTCAGCCTCGGATACGCTTATTTCACTTTTCCGATGTTTCAGCCTCGGATACGCTTACTTCCCTTTTCCGATGTTTCAGCCTCGGATACGCTTACTTCACTTTTTCCGATGTTTTAGCCTCGGATACGCTTACTTCACTATGGTTCTTTTTCTAACTGTGTTTCTTACCACTGGTGGGGGAAAACTCAGAGAATAGCTCGAAGGACCAAAATGTAAGATGATTACATTAACGAATACTTTTCAGTACTAATTTATTACTAGGAAATTCTGCTCTTATATACAATTTTTAGGTAGACAATAATTATGAACTATTACATCTGTTCTTTGTTCTTAAAACTAAAGATAATAACTACAAACTAAAAACTACGATAAGCCAGGCGTCTGGACATACATTAAAACTAAGATAAGCCAGGCATACATTAAAACTAAGATAAGCCAGGCGTCTGGACATTCATTAAACTAAGATAAGCCAGGCACCTGGACGTACAAATTTACACAAACAAAATATCATTTTATGTAGGTATTATGCTTCTACATATTATCTGTAAATGTTCATATTTGAACAGATACACATTTTAAATATAAATTATGTCTGTTGATAAATTCGGACATTATCTAAACGACACTAGCAGTATAATTTCATTGAAAAATGCACCTAAATTGTTGGGCTTATTTTTGGATGCGAACAACAACATTGATGTCCAAAACAAAAGAATCAAAAATGTTGCAAAAGCTTTGGAGGAAAACGATGCTATCAATAAATTGTTTTTGCAAACTCAAATGGAAGAAGTAGAACACAAAATTATAAAAGAATTTAAAGAAGATAACAACAAAATGCACAATACTCTAAAAAATCAAATCGAAATGCAACAACATGAAATAATATTACAGTTGGAAGAGAATAAAAAATTGCAAGAAAGCATTTCCAAGATCAGAGCATCCTTCGAAGAAGAAATTGAAAGATTAAATGAGAAAATGTATAGATTTGAAAATTACATGTTTGTGTCAATTGGTGAAAGCGCATCAGATAGATCACAACACACCCCAAAGACTTCTTAAAGCTTAGACATGGATACAAAAAGAAATTTAGTGAACGAGCTCCATAAGCAAGCTCGAAAAATGTTTGGACGTCGTAGAGTTGTTATGAAAGGAATAGACGATCTTTGGCAAGCGGATTTAGTTGAAATGGGGAACTATTCTACATACAATAAAAATTATAGATTTTTGCTAACTGTAATTGACACATTCTCCAAATATGCTTGGGCAGTACCTCTGAGAAGAAAAACAGCTGTTGACACAACGCAGGCAATGGAGACTATTTTTCAGTTGGGGCGTGTGCCAAAAAACTTACAAACAGATGATGGTAAAGAATTCTTCAACAAACACTTTAATCAATTGATGGATAAATACAACATCAAACACTACTCAACGTATAGCATCATGAAAGCATCAATAGTAGAACGATTCAATAGAACATTAAAAGGAATGATGTGGAAAGAGTTTAGTTTTAATGGTTCCTACAACTGGCTTGATATATACAAAGATTTACTTAATGCATACAATAGAAAAGTTCATCGCACCATTAAAATGCCACCGATTAAAGTCAACTCAAAAAATGAAAAACAACTTCTAAATACAGTATACAGTCATTTAAAGATGTACAAAATGTCAAAATTTAATGCAGGAGACCATGTACGTATTAGCAAATATAAACATATTTTTGAGAAAGGCTATACTCCGAATTGGACAACAGAAATTTTCACAATCCAAAGAGTTCAGAATACATATCCTACAACATACATATTAGAAGATTATCTTGGAAATCCTATTAAAGGTGGCTTCTATACGGAAGAACTGTCAAGAACTAGATTTCCAAATACATATCTAGTTGAAAAGGTGATTCGATTGAAAGGGGGCAAAGCATTAGTTAAATGGTTGGGATTTTCTAATCAACACAATTCCTGGATAAGCAAAGATGAAATACTATAGATGGAAAACGAAATAAATCGTCATCCGCAATGATAACAACGACAGTAACATCAATATTTTTAATAACTAATGTTAATTTTAAAATAAGATTATGAAATATATATGCAAATTATTCTTATAAACCATGGTGTGTATTAAACTTTACTTATTTGTGAACAGGCTGTTATAATGTCAATAACACTTACTCTGAGCTCTAACTCATCAGCGCTATATGCTAATTATTTTCCTCCCATTGACTTAAACGACTCATATGAGTGTGCGCTAACTGATTTTCATTCATACAACAGTATTCCAAATGTAGACTCCTATAACAATATGTTTCATATAGGGGAATATGTAATTGAAATACCAATTGGATCTTATGAATTGAAAGATATAGTTGACTACATAGAAGAGCAATACAAACGACTCAGTCCTGGAGAGCATATTTTTATAGAAGCTAACAACAATACGATGCAAGTTAAAATAAATAGTTCTAAAGACCCGATATATTTTAATAAAGAAAATACAATTGGGAATCTTTTAGGATTCAATAGTAAAATCCTAACACCGACCGAAGATCATTACTCAGATCTTCCAGTTAATATTTTTAAAGTAAATCTCTTTCGAATTGAAAGTAGTATCGCTACTAACACATATATGAACAATTCAAAATCACACACACTTCATGAGTTTCCGATTAATGTACCTGCAGGCTATAAAATAGATGAGATTCCACGGAATCTCATCTATTTACCTGTAAACACCAAAGAGATAAGTTCTCTATCACTGCGCGTGGTTGATCAGAACGGTGATTTAATTAATTTCAGAGGAGAGGAAATTACAATACGAATACATTTAAGACCAACTAAGTAATGATAATATACAATACAAGTATATCACAAAATACGGCAGCCACGTCTCATCCACAGATATTACAACCTAAACCACAATTGAAAAGATCTGCTCGTCAAAGGTCACTTACAACAACAAACAAAAGTTTTCTCAAGTCTTTGAATTTCAAACTGAAAACAAAATGAGCTCAATAATAAACGTATTGGATAAGCCATTGTCTGATGAAAATATAATAAAAAAGGACTATCATACCTACATACCATATCTACAATCGTACAATAATAATGATGAGATTCGAATCTCAATACAAAATCAAGATTTGTACGTGTTACCTAGTGAGAGCTATATATATGTGGAAGGTTTCGTTGTAGATGAAAAAACTGGAAAATTTTCAGAAAATTTTAAATTGAAAAACAACTTTGTTGCACATCTATTTGATGAAATCCGCTATGAGATTAATGGTATTGAAATCGATCATACAAGGTATTTAGGAACAACAACCACAATAAAAAATTTGGTATCTCTATCACCAACTCAAAGCGTTGTAATGCAAAATGGTGGATGGCATAAAACTGATGATTTGAATCTTAAGAATGGATATTTTAATTTTTATGTACCACTAAAAATGCTTTTGGGGTTTGCTGAAGACTACAACAAAGTTATACTTAATGGAAAGCATGAATTGATACTCTTGCGCAATAAAAATGATGAAGCTCTTGTACACTCGAGCGTTTCTACTGAAAAATCGAAACTTACAATTTCACTCATCTCCTGGAGAATTCCACACGTACAATTATCTGATCAGAGCAAGTTGAATATGATTAAAATTATTAACAATGGTGCTTCTATACCGATGGCATTTCGTAGCTGGGATTGTCATATGAATCCACAATTGAATACAGGAACAAGTCATATTTGGAATGTTAAATTAGCTGCAAGTAAAGAGCGACCACGTTTTGTATTGGTCGCATTTCAACGAGGTAACAAATTTGTTCACTGTGACCTCACTAATTTAAAAGTACATTTAAATTCAACCTCTTACCCATATGATGATCTTAACATAAAATTTAAAAATGAACGGTATGCAATTCTATATGATATGTATGTAAGATTTCAACAAAGCTACTATATGAATGAGCCTCAACCATTATTAACTGCCCAGGAGTTTAAAGACGACGCTCCAATTATTGTAGTAGATGTAAGCTATCAGAACGAATCAGTCAATACCGGACCGATTGACATAAAAATTGAATTTGAAACAGCAACAAATATTCCAGCAACGACATCAGCTTACTGCGTTCTTATTCATGACCGCGTAATAGAATACATACCAATAAAAGGTCAAGTCCGGAAGGTCTTATAAATTAAATAACATGGATGGTGATATTGTTTTTGTAGACTTGCAAGGTTTCAAAAATAATTCAAATGACTTCATCGCAAAAGAACTAGCTGTAGTTTTCAGCAACAACGAATGCCTCAATTTCATCATAAAACCTCCTTTTGATTTCGCATGTTTATCGGTCAAAAAACAGAGAGAAGCAGTTTGGTTAACAAAAAACTATCATCATATTAACTGGAATGATGGATCAGTCTCATTTCAAAGCGTTTGCAAGTTTTTAAAATCCAATATAAGAAATTCACAAATATATGTTAAGGGGGGAGAGAAGAAGAAATGGATAGAAAAAATTATTCATCAAACAGTTTATAACATTGAAGACATTGGCTGCATTAATTTCAAACAAATGGAAACTAAGCATTCAAAATATCTCTATTGTAGCTATCACGACTATGGTGTTTGTGCCTTAAGGAATGCAATTTTACTTAAAAATGAAAATGTTAACAAACTTTTAAATAAATGCTTATAAAAATTAAAATAAATGTCTTTTATTTCAAATAAACACCTATATACATATTTATTTCAGAGAACACACAAACAAATAAACACAATGGTTCATTCATTCAAATGGTCAAGGGAATATTTGGGCACAACGAATAAACGCTTATTATTTGTTTGTATGTATATGCGTACATAAATATCTACAAATTTATTTCATTTCATACTGACCCACTTGCGCTAAATCCAGGAAAGCAACAAAAAAGCGGACTGTCACACAGACTCACCAATCGTCACACACACACCCCCTGTCTGACAGGCAGACATTCCAATCGCCACTCAGAACACAAAAACACACACACACACTTAAACATAGCAACAAAATACAGAAATCGCACCACCATCCAGATCCCCAAATAAAATCCATCGATGATCGTCATGTATAAAATAAACAAAATATCAAATTCAATATTTATGCAATAGTAATTTTTTTCACAACGTCTTCAAGATCAGAATAATCAAATTATTCCCCCACACTCAAGCATTGCACACAAAAAAGAAATAACTGAATTGCTGGTCAAAATATCTTAAGTAAACACACACCAAAATTAAAAATATCTTAAGTAAACACACACCACAATTAAAAACAAGCTAAAAAATAAAAGAAGAAATCTCACTCCAGCAAGAAGAAACGAACCACAAACATTAGGGCCATCCATTTATACAACACTTTTGAGATATTGTACTTCCTAAAAAATGTTGTGTCAGATACTAAAAATTTATTATTTTCTATTAGGCCATAGCACCCATGTAGAGACAGAATTCCTACGCTCACATATGGACAGACAGAAATTCCCAAGCTCACATACCGACGGACATGTATTCCCAAGGTCACATATGGACAGACAAAAATTCCCACGCCTACCCCAACATCATAAAAAATTAAACAACAACAATGTGAACATCCCTATTTAACCGTGGGAAAATACACACACACACATTAAAGTATCAAATTACAAAAAAAAACCCATTAACACAAATTTGGCAATTAAAATTTAAAAATTTTAAAATTTAATTGCTGAAATTTGAGTATTTTAATTGTTCTCGCACATACAGTTATTAACTACTCTGAAGAATCACTTCAAATAGTCCAACATGATTTTGGGTTCATTAGAAATTTTGCAAATCAGTGTTTTTTAATTTTCTTATTTCAGTCATTATTTTCAGTACAGTTTGGGTAATATATATGTAATTATCAAGTAAATTGCGCACATTTAAAGCCCAATAAGTTTTAGTTGAATATTTCTTCGGCCTGATGTAAAAACTAAACTCTAATACAACATAAATATTTTAGTGCAAGAACTAAATATGCAATAGTTGTTTCCCATAAAAAGAAAAAGAGTTCTATCAAAAGTAAATGAAAAGTAATCCCTTATATTTTTGTTTTGTGATTAAATGTATCCTTTGGGTATCATTGTTTTGTAATATTCTAACAGTGACGTGCTGAAATATTGCTGCAGCTTTTTGCAATAAATTTTTCCCGGTCCTATAATTCTCTACATTTGCGGTTTAATATTGTGTCATTATACGTGTAAATATTGTTTGTTCATTCTCCGAAGTATATATTTATAAACAATTTTTCATGTTTTATTTAACTTTTTATACCCAACAAAAGACAATATGGAGGGTATATTCACTTTGTCATTCCGTTTGTAACGCAGCGAAATATCCATCTGAGACCCCATAAAGTATATATATTCTTGATCAGTGATGAAAGCTAAGGTGAACTGATCATGACCGTCCGTCCGTCCGTCCGTCTGTGGAAATCACAATTCAGTTCAAACGAAAGGAGCCAGACTCTTGAAATTTGGTATAAATACATCCAAAAAGATAGCACACGTTAATTTTGGAAATGAGCTAAATTGGGCAAGAGGGAAAAAATTTCTCCTAAGAAAAACTAATCCAACCTCTAAAAACAACATAATTTTTAAAGTTTGTTTGTCCAATGCGTTAAACTTGGAACCATAAAATAAAAAATAATAATTTTTGGACAAATTGTTTTACATAAGCCTACAGTCCTTAAAAATAAAATTTTTAAGCTTTAATGACGAAGCTGAGACGTAACCTGGTACTCCTCTGCCCTACCCCCTCCAACACCTTTCCCCATTAAATGACCCTATCAAAAATTTTTCTTTTAAATTTTGTATTTAATTATCCCAAGCATTTATTTTTACAGTTTTATGACAAAGGTGAAATGTCTCCCCACAGCCCTTGCCAGAGCGACCCCGCTAAAATACAGTTTTAATACCCTCCAAAGAGAATTGGTCCCCATAAAGTATATATATTCTTGATCTGTGATGCCCATACATTCGTCTGTGGAAAACATGATATAGTCTATTTTTGGACCACGCCTCCTTTAGTGGGCGTTGACGTACGATGTTATATGCAAAACTAGTGTAAATATTGAAGAATTTGTATTCCTTAAACCTATAAGAAGCTGATGTGTTCTCCGATCTTGCAGAGGTGAAATGTCTCTCCCACAGCCATTCCCGGAATGACTCTCTCAAAATAGAGATTTAAAATCGGGTACAGAGATGTCATAAAGGAACGTTGTCCCACAAATTAAACATATTAAATTTACTTATTAAATATTTGGAGGGTATTGATGTTTCGAATATAACGTTTTTACTTGTTTTATATTTATCTGTTACCTTTTGTTTTATAAAATGTATGTGTGTGTTTGTACGAATGAGTTTCAACTTCTGGCGGCAATTACTTTTTGATTGATTTCAACAAAATAAATTGTTTTGGGAGCAGCCTCAATTTTCACGCCAATGCATCTGGGCAACAATAAATGAAAACTATTAAAACCGAAACAAAACCTGATATATAAATAAAACTGGAAAAAGTAATACCAAATTGTAATAATTCAAAGAAATAGCGAAAAAACTATTGCAATCATGAATAAAACATTTTTTATTTTTAAAGCACGACTGAAAATAAGTAATTTAAGTAACGAATAAATTGGTCATATGCGACTACGACGAATTCGGTACACCCTATACTTAAGTACGTGATAATATTGCCCTTGTGTCATCTGTCCTGTACTTGCTACAGCCAGCACTATTGAATTTAATCACTTACAGCAATGTCATTCATGCTAAGAAGTCACGCAAACTCTATGTGAAACAAAAGTGTCTTACAAGGGCAATGAATCCTTTATAAATTTTGACCTCGTTGATGATTGTTTTTGTGTGTTATAACGACAATAGAACGGCACAATTGATTAACAGGAATCGCAGGGACATCTCAAGGCTCGTAGCGGTTGTGACGGGGCACTGGGTAATAGGCAGACATGCAGGCAGGTTAGGTCTCAACCATAATGCATTCTGTAGGAGCTGCCGAGATCAGAGCAAGGAGGAGACAGTTTACCACTTCCTTTGCGAATGCCCGGCCTTGCACAACACGAGACACAAATTCTTAGGCAATAGTATCATAGGCGACCTCGCGGAGTTATCAGGTATAGGTCTGGGGGACCTTATTAGATACCTCAATACGACGGGGTGGATCTAGTAACCATCCGTACCCGAGATCAGGATACGGCTTCCATAGGTAGTCACTGACGAGTGGAGTGGTTTTTCAAAACGGGATCTCAGAGATTCTACTTGAATGCTTGCGTGTAGCGGGCAGCCACGTATACCAACCAACCAACCAACCTTGACCTCGTTATTTTTCCTGTGCTTGAATATATAGAATATCATATTATTTATGCTAATATGACATAAGTAATAGAACGAAAAATACAAACGTAAGATGTATGCAATGGATGGGGCTGTGTCACAATCGTTTGGTGTACAAATCATTTGAAGCCGGGTTGCAAAACTTGAAACTGAAGAAATCTCGCTGAAATCTTTATGATCCTTTATCTATCGTTCTTGTCAAATGTGTGGATCGCTTTGTACGGAGAGATTTGTTTTATTATCACGCCTTAAGAGAATACTTCCAGAAGATGATATTCACAAATCCTTGGGTTATAAAATCCGGTGACGGCCTTTTTTAACTGACTTGAGCGTACCGGCGGAGAAGGTTGACACAATGAGTACTTTGTTGACGGATATTAAATCAGTTGATTGCTCTTCATTTTATTTATTATACCCTCCAAAAATGAATATGGAGGGTATACTCACTTTGTCATTCCGTTTGTAACGCAGGTTGTAAGACGATCTGAGCATGTCCGTCCGTCCGTCCGTCAGTGGAAATCACGATCCAGTCGAAACGAAAAAAGCCAGACTCTTGAAATTTGGTATAATTATATCCTGAATGGTAGCACAATATAAGTTAGGAAATGGGCTAAGTCGGGCAAGAGGGAAAAAAGTTCCCCTAAGAAGAACTAATCCAACCTCTAAAAACAACAGAAGTTTTTTTTTGTAATTTTTTTAAGCGAATGATATATTTTTATGTCAAAGAAGGTCCAACGCATTAAACTTGGAGCCATAAAATAAGTAATTTTTGGACCCCGCCTTCTTTAGTGGGCGTAATTATATGTAAAAATAGTGTAAAAATTTGACAAATTGTTTTACTGAAGCCTACATTCCTTAAAAATAACATTTTTAATGACGAAGCTGAGACGTAACCTGATACTACTCTGCCCTACCCCCTCCTCCCCTTTTGCCCTCTCAATGATCCTATAAAAAAAATTTAAATTTTGTATATAATTATTCTACACATTTATTTTTAGAGTTTTATGACAAAGGTGAAATGTCTCCGCACATCCCTTGCCAGAGCGACCCCGCTAAAATACAGTTTTAATACCCTCAAAAGAGAATTGGACACCATAAAGTATATGTATTCTTGATCAGTGATGAAGTATAGGACGGTCTAGCAATGCCCATACGTTCGTCTGTGGAAAACATGATACTGTCTATTTTTGAACCCCGGCCCCTTTAGTGGGTGTTGACGTGCGATATCATATGCAAAAATTGTGTAAATATTGAACAATTTGAATTCCTTAAGCCTATAAGAAGCTGAGATGTTCTCCGATCTTGTAGAGGTGAAACGTCTCTCCCACATCCATTCCCGGAATGACCCTCTCAAAATAGAAATCTAAAATCGGGTACAGAGACGTCTTAAAGGAGCTATGCTCCACCAACTTAAACATTTTAATTTACTTACTAAATATTTGGAGGGTATTTAAGATTCGACCCGGTCGAATTTAATGTTTTTACTTGTTTAACTTAAATTTGTTTATTTTATACAATTTTTATATACTATTTGATATTTTCCGAACAAACAATACAAAAAAAATTAGTCAAAACAATTTGAAAAACTTACTGATATCTGTCAAAGTATTCAACGTACGTCAAAAGTTAGAAGCTGTCCAACTTTCGAGCTTTGCGTTGACGCAGAAGTACTGAATGTTACAACTCACATTAGAAAAGATGTATTTCAATTCAGTTTTCTGTTAAAAAGGCGACGTATAACGTATGACGGATTGTATGTGTCTCGGCCTTTATTTGCAAACAGGCATATTTTCAACATATAATCTGAAAGAAAATATATATTTAAATAATTGTTTATATGATCTGAAGAAAAACAATTGTATATGTATATCTAGATACCAAACAAACAGATGCATGAAACAATATTATACATGGTTGTATAATATTGTTTCACTTACACGCCATTTTAAAGCGATGTTTAAAAGCCAGTCAGACTTCTGCAACATTTTTTTATGATTGAGTGATCATAAACAACATGTGCAAGGATTGCACCTTGCTCTTCTACACATACGGGTGACCATACGTTCTGTTTTTAAGAGGACAGTAATTTTTTCCACTTTGTACTAATATATTTAATTCTCGTCGCAAAGCAGCTCTGAGTCAGTTAACATCAAGCCTCGTTGGCAATTATCTTTTAAGTGCAGCCAGACCACTGATTGTTTACTCTCTTTCGAGAGTTTTGCGTCTCACTCGCACTAGTTAATTTCAAAACCTCAGATAACTGTATAGTTTTACAGTTCTTCTGAGGAATATTCCGTGGTTAACTACGTTGCTACTTCCTATGTGAAGGCATAGGTCGTGTACAGTCAGTCACAGTAACGGAAGAAAATACGGGTTAATAACATCGCCGGCATATAGTCTAAGTCACTCCGTCGGCATCTGTGCACCAAATACTTTGCAAATTTACTTTGTAAAGTATTTCAACATACAAATACAAATACAATTTAATTCTTTTAATATAAACAACCTCAGCTCTCGAAGCAATTTTCTTTTCTGTCTGTTTCCTTCGAATCCGTGAACATTAGACTGACAGGCTGGCGTTCTTCCGCTCGTTTTTGACAAGAACCTATAATCAAACCAATTTAAATTACAACGGTTGGATCATAGGTTTTTGTCAAAAAAGAGCGGATGAACAAGTAAGAAACCAGTCTAGTAATAGTACTGACTAATGCATTAAACACGTTCTCGAATGCAGGCTGCCTACTACACGAGTTCACAAATACTGGAATATATGTGTTTATATCGGAAAAGTAGCATGGAAACAACCGTCTAAATGTGAAAATAATCATTCCTATATGTTAGCTTAGTATCGTGAATGTGCTTAATGAGTCAGAAAACTAACTATGATAGATTTTTTTGACAACTCATGCATTTAGTTTAACGCAGTCAAACAAGTCCCTTGCATTCTTACTGTTCTTCAGACTTCGTCATCTACGACTTTTTCATATAGTAAATTTAGAATGACTTAAGTAGACATACATTTTATTCACCTCAGTTTATCGCCATTATAAAAGATATATAAAGTACATCTTTAGTGATTTTCAAATATATGTATCCCACTGACATAATGATGTATTCGATTGCGCCACTCTATTGGGGCTTAAATTAATATAATTGCTCTAGAAAGGAGTGACATTAAGTACGTCAGTAGCCAACCAATTCTAGGATATTTTATCTCTATCTGGGGGCTTGGGAAACCCGATTTCACGTACACACAGACGGACAGAGGGACATAGCTTATTCATCATTGCTATTTATATGAACGAACGGACGGACAGACGGCCATGCCTAGATCGTCTTAGATTTCATCGCTGATAGTAATACATAACTTAAATCGTATA
This sequence comes from Linnaemya tessellans, assembly GCA_951800035.1. NCBI lineage: Eukaryota > Metazoa > Arthropoda > Insecta > Diptera > Tachinidae > Linnaemya > Linnaemya tessellans. Next base: position 62,641,705 of record OX637536.1, read on the forward strand.
TACCTTCCAATTTTTTGTAGGATATAAAAAAAATTGACATATATATATTTTACTTTTAAAAGTGTTAACAAAATTTAGGGATTATCAAGAAACACAATTCTCATTTCATGGAAACTATCTTTTGATGAATGTGTTCATAAGTTATTACGAATTACAGAACTTGCTACAAATAATCTATCTATTATTACATAGCGTCTATACCTGATATAATATCAAATATATTTCTATCAGCAAACGTCAAATTTCATAGCAGAGAGAATCATATTACGTGTGGACTGCAATATTAGTATTATATTAATATTATTCAAATATTATAATATTGTTTTCATAATATATATTTAGAAAACAATATCATGATATGAACTGTCAGAGAACGTACACATACACACATTTAGACACAAGAGAAGAACTTTATGTATTAAAATAATTAAAATAGACGCCAAAAGTAATTCTTAAACAATCGCATTAAACAAATATATATAAATAATAAAAAACTAAATATAAATAATATAAAACACGCTATATTATTAAAGTAAACGAAGATGTTTACTGCACGGCTGCATGATAATTATGAAATATTATGATATTTACAATAGTACGTTTTCCACTCCATAGATATTAATATTTATACAAATATATTTTTCTCTTTATTCTCCCGACGTTCTCTCTCATATTATATCAGAATTAATATCAGGTATAGACGCTATGTTATGAATGAAAAATTGTATAAGATGTTGCCATAATCTATTTATTAAGACAAATATTTTCTGAGCCTCACAAATTTAATAAAACACAAAAATCTTTCTATCTCTCCCAAGCTAATCAAGTTTATGAATACACTTTTAGATATTAATTTTTCAAACTAAACTAAACAATTTTCTATAACTCGGATAGAAATCACCGGAACATACAAAATCAGGGCACACTGATACAGGTAGGAGCGATAGCCCATACGGTTATTTTGTTTTTGGGAGAAATTCTAATACAAACGTCAAAATTTCTTTACATATTTACATACATACAAAAAATGTAAAAACAAACATGTATATTTTGTTTTTGTACTTTTTCGTTTTGCTTTGCTCTACACAATTAATTGTGACGTTTAAATTAGAATTCACAAAAACAAAATACATGTAGGTTTTTATTTTTGTAAAACCGCTCCTACCTGTATCAGTATGCCCTGATACAAAATAACACAATTTTTCATAAAATGTCAAAGAGTATTTTAAAAATTATCAAGTCAAACGAGAAAAAATTCGAAACAGGAAACTATAAAATAGAGAGTAAAGGGTCTCCCAGCAGGGAATTTCGAGCTTGCACAGCTGACAATGGCATCTTGTAGAAGTCACATGTATAAAATTAAGTGTAATTTACTTCACCTGTTTTGCCAAAGCACCATAGAGGGAAATAGTATTCAATATTCGCCATAATTATCACTCAGAGAGAATAACATTTTTCAATTTTAAAGCGACAAGCCGGTCTGTGTTTAACGCCTGTGATATTTTTTATATTTTGTAATTGCAAAAACACACCGCTTTTTGATTATTCGATGCCTACTCTTCCTATCATTCGGAATATGGTGGACAAATTTGAGTCCACTGGTACAGTAAGCGATCGACCGACACCCGTCGCCGAAACGCAAGATTGCCGACAACGTCCCAACTATCCGTGAAAATTTGGCAAATTTCACATCGTGACTTGAGCCTGCACCCATATAAACTTCAACTGAGCCAGGAACTGAATTGAAACGACCATATATAACGACTTATGTTCGGTTAATGGGCTCTGGAGCATTTGGCAACGGACTCTAATTTTCATGGAAAAATCATCTACAGCGATGAATCCCATATCAGTATGAATGGTTACACGAAGCAGCAAAATTGTGTAATTTGAGACGACACCAATCCACATGAGACCCAAAGCCTTCAATGCCTTATGAAAAATTCACTGTTTGGGGGGATTTTGGGATGGCGGCAGGCCATTTTTCGTTGAGAACGATGATCACTAAAGGTCTATGGTTAATCACTTCTTTTGGCATGAATTAGAGCAATAAGCTGTAGCTATTTCTACATTCTATATTCTGCACGATCGCTTTGACGGGATGGCCATATCACGTAGAGATGATGTGAACTGGCCAGAGGGATCGTGCGATTTGACGAGGTTATAATTTTTCTTGTGAAGTATTTTATGCTCTAAAGTCATGGAATATTAGACATTTCGGATGCGCTCCGCCCAGAGAAGTCGTGGTGAAGAATTGAACTACACATAACGAGATCAATATATCCTTTAAACGAATAAAAAAGATTGCTGATGTGTTAGACAAAATTGTTTTAATTTAAATTTAAAGATATGAAACGCGTAATGACATATGTAACCTTTATAAAAAGAAAAAACGCATTAAAAACAAACTTTCTCTAAACTTAAGCAACTTAAAAAGCGAAATCATGAAAGCATATAAAAACTACTGAGAGCCTTTTATTGACTTTGAATAAAAAAGCAGCAGGAAAAATAATCTCTTAAATAGAAGAAATAAGTAGAGAAAAAAGTTTCAAATTCTATTTATCAATTGAGACAAACAAGAGATATTTGAAATTTGCTTGTTATTCACATTAAAAGTTAATTTGTACGCAACGGAAACAAATAAGTTGCTGCTTGATATTAGTTTAGAGAAAACATGGTCATAACTGTGATATAAAGAACGATAATTATGATTTTTGGCTGTGTAGCTTTACTTATTTCAATAAATTTTATACATCATAGATATTTTTTGCATGGAGTTTTATATATGTATATATATTTTTGCATTCAAATTTCCTTTAGAGTCCTATTCCATTTACAAAATGACATGGTATGTATAAATCCTGCAAGTGAAGTTTCAATTATATTTTGCATTTCTGTCATTCCTCTTGCAGCACATTTGAAAAAACAAACTGCAAAAGTGTGTGTTTGAAAGCTTTTATAGCCGAATATATAATACAATTTCTTCACTCCAATGGAAGTGAGTTCATAAACTTGCTTTAAAAAATTGCTGCAGGTTGCACACACTAGTAAAATTTAAGTTAAATATCTGTAACATACATTCAAACACACTTTAATTCAGTCAAACATTTCCATATTCAGGCAAGTCAGAAATCTGATATTGCATATGTTTATGTTAGAAATAAATTTGCTCTAAGCACAAAGCTTTTAAGTTATTCAACCGTATTAAACTTAATAAAAATCTTGGCGCCATTTATACCAGGTGATTTGTTTAAAAACGTTTTAATTTCTTAATTAAAACTTGACACTAACAGCTTAGGTTTTTATACCCTCCAAAAAAGAATTTGGAGGGTATATTCACTTTGTCATTCCGTTTGTAACGCATCGAAATATCCATCTCAGACCCCATAAAGTATATATATTCTTGATCAGTGATGAAATCTAAAACCAACTGAGCATGTCCGTCCGTCCGTCCGTCTGTGGAAATCACGATACAGTCCAAACGAAAAGAGCTAGACTCTTGAAATTTGCCATAAATATATTTTAAAACTTAGAGCAGGTTAAGTTCGAAGATGGGCTAAATCGGGCAAGAGGGAAAAAAGTTCCCCTAAGAAGAACTAGGCTGAAGTAGTAGAACACGAGACTATGAAGCGGAGAGTCCTGAGTTCGAGCCCCAGCTGAGTCATGAAATATTGTGTTGAATTCTTCTGATCAGCATTAGTGCGTGGTTGTGTTAGTTGTTGCCAGCCTGTTTTCAGTGATGAAGGCATAGTACTGATCACTGGACAATTACTGGCAGCGACTGACCCAATCATGTACTAAAAGCAGAGTAACAACACCCACCTTCGTCGGTCCTGTAGCAAAAATTAGCCGGCGAAGTAAAAGGTTGAAATAGCTACAAAAAAAAAAAAAAAGACAACTGTCTATCTTCTCATCTTTCCTAATCTGTCCCCTCGTTTTCAGTTCCAGCGCAATGCATTGCATATATAGGGGACATCCCCTGAGTGCTGGTCCTACTCCTAAAAAAAAAAAAAAAAAAAAACCAACCCAGAAAAAACAACATAATTTTTAAAGTTTTTTGGTTATTTTGTTAAGCAAATGATATATTTTTATGTCAAATACGGTCCAACGCCTTAAACTTGGAGCCATTAAATAAAATAAAAATATTTTTTGACCCCGCCCACTTTAGTGGGCGTTATTATAGGCAAAAATAGCATAAAAATTTAACAAATTGCTTTACTTATGCCTACATGCCTTAAAAATAACACTTTTAAGCTTTAATGACGAAGCTGAGACGAAACCTGGTACTACTCTGCCCTACCCCCTCCTTCCCCTTCGCCCCCTAAATGACCCTACAAAAAAAAAATTTTTTTTTAAATTTTGTATGTAATCATCTCAAGCATTTATCTTTAGGGTTTTATGACTGCCGATTTCGGCCCTACCTACCCCCCCCCCCCCCCCACCTCTTCCTTTGCCCCCTAAATGACTCTACCAAAAAAAAAATTTGTTTTTTAAATTTTGTATATAATCATCCCAAGCATTTATCTTTAGAGTTTTATGACTGCCGATTTCTGCCCTACCCCTCCCCCCCTCTTCTTTTGCCCCCTAAATGACCCTACCAAAAAAAAAAATTTTTTTTTTAAATTTTGTATATAATCATCCCAAGCATTTATCTTTAGAGTTTTATGACTGCCTGTTGCTGCCCTACCCCCTCCTCCCCCCTTGCCCGCTAATGACCCTATTAAAAATAAATATAAATTTTTTTTTATTTTGTGTATAATCATCCCAAGCATTTATTTTTACAGTTTTATGTGTATCTGTTTCTGCCCTACCCCCTCTCCCCCTTTGCCCTCTAAATAACCCTATCAAAAAAAAGAAATTTTAATTTTGTATATAATTATCCCAAGCATTTATTTTTAGAGTTTTATGACAAAGGTGAAATGTTTCCCTCACAGCCCTTGCCAGAGCGACCCCGCCAAAATACAGTTTTTATACCCTCCAAAGAGAATTGTGATGAAGTCTAAGATGGTCTAGCAATGCCCATGCGTTCGTCTGTGGAAAACATGATATTGTATATATTTGAACCCCGCCCCCTTTAGTGGACGTTGACGTACGATATTATATAAAGGAACTGTGTCCCACCAAGTTAAACATATCAAATTCACTTACTAAATATTTGGAGGGTATTTAAGATTCGACCCGGTCGAATATAACGTTTTTACTTGTTTTTCTTACATTTGGATTTCTTAAGGTATATATGTGAGTATATAAATCATTATACAGTTTGGGTTAAAAATTACAAAAAGTTAACTCACGACTTTCTGTTTATACTAGGCAAAATAAGTAAAAGAAGAAAGATCAGAAATCAAATAATAAGTTAACTAAGAGCTTTCTGTCCTGCATCTTCTTCATTCAAATACTAAGCTTTTCATTGTGGACAAATATCAAGAGGAATAGTGAAGTCTGTAGCTTCCTATTCAGCCCTATCGGTAATATAATGGGAATGCCTTTTTTTGGCAGTAAACCTATATTCTCAATCAACAAAGCAAGTGTCTTTATCGTAAACGTTTCACTAATTTGGTAGTAAAAGTTTTATTGTGAATTGTTTGGGAATAGTTTCTATTGTCAAAAGAAAAATACTGATTTTGTGTAAAACTAAAGAATGTTGAAGAAATTAATGGCCATTTGGAAGAAATTGATGGCTTTATGTTGGGCTTACGCATTGCCTAAAATGCTGTATAGTATTTTCACAAGAAATCTCGCGACATGCTTTATAATCGTATAAGTTATGTGATGTCATAAGTTGATGGGCGATTTAAAATTCATATGTAGGGGACCTCCCAATTTGGTGAATGGTATTAAGAAGATAGGTAAATAAAGATAAGAAAATAGCGAGTTTTTTAGCTACTTTAACCTTGTTATTGCGTTGGTTAATTTTTGCTACATGGGTCGACGAGGGAAGGTGCTGTTTTTCTGCTCTTTAGTACAACCACTCACAGTAGTTGTATAATGACAAAGGTGAGATGTCTCTTCCACAGCCCTATTTCAGATACGACGTGGTGAAATATGTATAAAGTTCTTATTTTTTAAATATATTTTCGTTCTACTCTCATTGAAACTTGTGTGGTAATAAAATTTCTAAAATACAGAAAAATGCTACAAATCAACTATATATATACCAGGCTTATCAGAGAGAGTAAAAATATCAAATATATACAACCACGATAAATATGAAATAGCCTTTAGTACAAGCAATAAAGTGGAAAAATTATTTAGTAAAACAAAATCAAAAATAGAAAAGGAAGACAAATCAAACCTGATTTATGAAATTAGGTGCAACGGAGATGGCTCTAATAATTGCAATAAAGTTTATATCGGTGCTACAAAATCAAAATTAAAAACACGTCTTGCCTCACACAAATCGGACCAACGAGCAAAAAACAAACCAATAGAACAAACAAGTAAAAACGTTATATTCTTCCGGGTCGAATCTTAAATACCCTCCAAATATTTAGTAAGTGAATTTAAAATGTTTAACTTGGTTGGACAGAGTTCCTTTATATAACATCGTACGTCAACGCCCACTAAAGGGGGCGGGGTTCAAAATATATAATATCAGGTTTTCCACAGACGAACGTATGGGCATTGCTAGACCGTCTTAGACTTCATCACAATTCTCTTTGGAGGGTATAAAAACTGTATTTTGGCGGGGTCGCTCTGGCAAGGGCTGTGGGGGAAACATTTCACCTTTGTCATAAAACTCTAAAAATAAATGCTGGAGATAATTATATACAAAATTAAAATTTCTTTTTATACCCTCCAAAAAAGAATTTGGAGGGTATATTCACTTTGTCATTCCGTTTGTAACGCATCGAAATATCCATCTCAGACCCCATAAAGTATATATATTCTTGATCAGTGATGAAATCTAAGACCAACTGAGCATGTCCGTCCGTCCGTCCGTCTGTGGAAATCACGATACAGTCCAAACGAAAAGAGCTAGACTCTTGAAATTTGGCATAAATATATTTTAAAACTTAGAGCAGGTTAAGTTCGAAGATGGGCTAAATCGGGCAAGAGGGAAAAAAGTTCCCCTAAGAAGAACTAAACCAACCCAGAAAAAACAACATAATTTTTAAAGTTTTTTGGTTATTTTGTTAAGCAAATGATATATTTTTATGTCAAATACGGTCCAACGCCTTAAACTTGGAGCCATTAAATAAAATAAAAATATTTTTTGACCCCGCCTACTTTAGTGGGCGTTATTATAGGCAAAAATAGCATAAAAATTTAACAAATTGCTTTACTTATGCCTACATGCCTTAAAAATAACACTTTTAAGCTTTAATGACGAAGCTGAGACGAAACCTGGTACTACTCTGCCCTACCCCCTCCTTCCCCTTCGCCCCCTAAATGACCCTACAAAAAAAAATTTTTTTTTTAAATTTTGTATGTAATCATCTCAAGCATTTATCTTTAGGGTTTTATGACTGCCGATTTCGGCCCTACCTACCCCCCCCCCCCACCTCTTCCTTTGCCCCCTAAATGACCCTACCAAAAAAAAAATTTTTTTTTTTAAATTTTGTATATAATCATCCCAAGCATATATCTTTAGAGTTTTATGACTGCCGATTTCTGCCCTACCCCCCCCCTCTTCCTTTGCCACCAAAATGACCCTACCAAAAAAAATGTTTTTTTAAATTTTGTATATAATCATCCCAAGCATTTATCTTTAGAGTTTTATGACTGCCGATTGTATTTATTTTTAATAGGGTCATTTAGCGGGCAAAGGGGGAAGAGGGGGTAGGGCAGCAACAGGCAGTCATAAAACTCTAAAGATAAATGCTTGGGATGATTATATACAAAATTAAAAATTTTTTTTTTGGTAGGGCAGAAATCGGCAGTCATAAAATTCTAAAGATAAATGCTTGGGATGATTATTTACAAAATTTAAAAAATTTTTTTTTTTGGTAGGGTTATTTAGGGGGCGAAGGAGAAGGAGGGGGTAGGGCAGAGTAGTACCAGGTTTCGTCTCAGTTTCGTCATTAAAGCATAAAAATGTTATTTTTTAGGAATGTAGGCTTAAGTAAAACAATTTGTTAAATTTTTATGGTATTTTTGCCTATAATAACGCCCACTAAAGTGGGCGGGGTCAAAAAATATTTTTATTTTATTTAATGGCTCCAAGTATAAGGCGTTGGACCGTATTTGACATAAAAATATATCATTTGCTTAACAAAATAACCAAAAAACTTTAAAAATTATGTTGTTTTTTCTGGGTTAGTTTAGTTCTTCTTAGGGGATCTTTTTTCCATCTGGCCCGATTCAGCCCATCTTCAAACTTAACCTGCCCTAAACTTCAAAATTATTTATGCCAAATTTCAAGAGTCTGGCTCTTTTCGTTTGGACTGAATCGTGATTTCCACAGACGGACGGACGGACGGACATGCTCAGTTCGTCTTAGATTTCATCACTGATCAAGAGTATATATACTTTATGGGGTCTGAGATGGATATTTCGATGCGTTACAAACGGAATGACAAACTGAATATACCCTCTAAATTCTTTTTTGGAGGGTATAAAAACAGCACTAGCATACCATTGTACAACAACAGGGCATACGCCTGCATTCGAACAAACTCGTATATTACAAGAAGTGAAAAATTATAAAAAGAGATATTTTTTAGAGATGCTCCATATAATTGACGTCCCACAAAACAAACGATTAAAAAACAAAAAGGACACAGAAAAAGCCGCCCAATTATTCAGAAACACAGAATACAAATACGAAAATCATGTGAAATAAGGCCATGATGGCTTTATCTCTCAATCAATTGGGAGATAAAGCCATTTTTTTTGTATCATTTGAATGGGAGATAAAGCCATCATGGCCTTAGCTCACATTAGCAATATTAGAAAATGGCTTTATTTCTCATTTCAGTTTTGAAGAATTTGCTCCTTTATATTTGTCGAACAGTGGCTTCGCTGAGGAAAGATTTTCTGCATTGCCGGCCTTTGGCCGGGCTTAAGGATTTTCTCCTCTATGTATGTCGAACAGTGGCTTCGCTGAGGAAAGATTTTCTGCATTGCCGGCCTTCGGCCGGGCTTAAGGATTTTCTCCTCTATGTATGTCGAACAGTGGCTTCGCTGAGTAGAGATTTTCTGCATTGCCGGCCTTCGGCCGGGCTTAAGGATTTTCTCCTCTATGTATGTCGAACAGTGGCTTCGCTGTGTAAAGATTTTCAGCATTGCCGGCCTTCGGCCGGGCTTAAGGATTTTTTCCTCTACGTATGTCGAACAGTGGCTTCGCTGAGGAAAGATTTTCTGCATTGTCGGCCTTTGGCCGGGCTTAATTATTTTCTCCTCTATGTATGTCGAACAGTGGCTTCGCTGGGGAAAGATTTTCTGCATTGCCGGCCTTCGGCCGGTCTTAAGGATTTTCTCCTCTGTGTATGTCGAACAGTGGCTTCGCTGAGTAAAGATTTTCTGCATTGCCGGCCTTTGGCCGGGCTTAAGGATTTTCTCCTCTATGTATGTCGATAAGTGGCTTCGCTGAGGAAAGATTTTCTGCGTTGCCAGCCTTCGGCCGGCCCTAAGGATTTTCTCCTCTATGTATGTCGAACAGTGGCTTCGCTGAGGAAAAATTTTCTGCTCGATTGGTAATAAAGTAAATTTGGTTTTATTTCCCATTCATAATTTTTTATATTTTTTGATTATCTGCATACGAATTCATAACTAAGGATTTTCCCTTTTACAGAATGTTTGCACCATGCATAACAATATTCTAAAAATATATATCTTTATCTCTCATTTCACGCAATTTTGGATATGCCCTTAACTCTCAATGACTGGGAAATAAGGCCATTATGGCTTTATCTCCCATTCAATTGAGCAATAAAGGCATCATGGCCTTACTTCACATAATTTTAAAGCACCCCCTGTAAAAGTGCTACATTCGGCTGTGCCGAATCTTAAATACCCTTCACAGATGTTCTTTTCGTTAAAATTTTTCGGCTAGGAAGGTAAATGTTTGGCTTTTCTTATTTCTAATACCTCTGAACGTCTTTTAAAAATATTAAATATGTTTAATTCACAAACAAAAAGAAAAAATCCGTTTCATGTACCCAAAAAAAAGTTCTAATTGTCCAACCGTAGAAGCGTTTTAGAGATTTTTTTGGTTTTTAATACCAATTTATTTCCTAATGATATATAAAGTAGGTATAATTCATCATAAGGATCAAAAATAACATGGATACTTTTATGAATCAGAAAGTGTCGATATTCCAACCCTGAAATTGGATTTTTAATTTTTTTGGTTTTTAATACCAATTTAACTCTTCCCGAAGTATAAAAAAGATTTCATCCACAAAAAACCAAAATTAGGAACTTATATGGCTAATTTTATGTACTAAAAAATTTCGATTTTCCAAACCCTGGAACCGATTTTTTAGTTTTTAAAATTTTTGATACCAATTTAATTCTTAGCGAAGTATAAAATAGGTTTAAGTCACTGAAAAAACCCGAAATTGGGAACTTATATCTATGGTTACTTTTATGTACCAAAACATTTCGATTTTCCAACCCTGGAACCGAATTTATAATTTTTTGATACTAGTTTAATTTTTTCTGAAATATCTAATAGGTTTAATTCACTAAAAGTACAACATTTGGAATTTATGTATGTACTATTATGTACTAAAAGTATTTCGATTTTCCAACTCTGGAAGCGAATTTTTATTTTTTACCAATGCAATTCTTAGTGAGGTGTAACATATTTTTACTTGACAAAAAAATTAAGATTTTTAAACTTTTTGGTCACTTTCATGTACCATAAAATATTTCATTTGTCCAATCCTGGAGTCGAAATTTTGATTTTTTAAGATTTTAATACTAATTTTGTTCTTCCTGAATTATAAAACAGGTTTAATTAGCAAAAAGAAACAACGTCAATTGCCTTTTTGGTTACTTTTATGCAGAATAAAGATTTCAATTTCCCAACCCTGGAATTGAAATTGAAATTTTTTTTACCACTGCAACTCTTAATGAGGCATGAAATAGTTTTATTTAATAAAAACTTAATATTTGAACCATTTAGGTAATTTTTATGTACCACAAAATATTTCCGTTATCGAACTCTGGAATCTTAATTTTTATTTTTTTTTTAATTTTTGATACCAATTTTGTTCTTCCTGAACTATAAAACAGCTTTAATTAGCAAAAGGAAACAACGTCAATTGCCTTTTTGGTTACTTTTATGTATAAAAAACATATCAATTTCCCAACCCTGGAAGCGAAATTTAAATTTTTTAAAACTTTCTTAATCAATGCAAATCTTCATGAAGTATAAAGTAGTTTTGTTTAAAATAAAATCGAATTTTGCAACCATTTTGGTTATTACATGTACTACAAACGAAACATGTACTGGAAACGAAATTTTAATTTGTTTGTTTTTCCTATTTTCTGTGCAACGCTTCTTGAGGTATAAAGTACTTTTATTTAAGAAAAATAGAAAATTGTTTACCATTTTGGTAACTTTCATGTACCATAAAATATTGCACTTGTCCATCCCTGGATTCGAAATTTTATTTTTTATTTTTGAATTTTTGATACCAATTTTGTTCTTTCTAAACTATAAGACAGTTTTAGTTAGCAAAAAACAAAAAAAAACAACATCAGTTCCTGTTTGATTACTTTCATGTATAAAAAAAATTCAATTTCCCACCCCTGGAAGCAAAATTTGAATCTAAAATTTTTTTTTTTTTTGCCAATGCAAATCTTCATGACGTATAAAGTGGTTTTGTTAAAGAAAAACTTGAAATTTTTAACAATTTTAGTTACTACATGTACTACAAAATACGGAATAGGCCGAAAAGAAATTTTTAATTTCCCATCCCTGGAATTTTTTTTTTATTTTTGTAGTTTTTAATAGACCATTGAGGCTCCCCAAAGCACAAAGTAGGTTTAATTTACAAACATTAAAAAAAATAATTGATTTTTGGTATACATATTGCATCGAGAAATAGGTGTAAGCTTCCCAGCTATGGAATCATATTTCGGATCTTTCTGAATTTCAATAGCACTCTATTGAAGCTCATTTCCAATCCAACGGTTCAAGAACGAAGTCTCTAGCTTTTCTGGGGGCTTGGGAAAACCGATTTCACTTGCAGACGGACGGACATCGCTCAATCGTCATCGAGCGATCATAAGGATCTAGAATATATATATTTTATGGGGTTCCATGTGCATATCGAAGAAATATCACACGGAATGACAAACCTATATATACCCTTTCACTTTTTTGTGAAGGTTATAAAAAAGAATTTATATAAAAGTAAATACTGATCAAGATATAATATTGTTGTTATAAATTTCTAAAATTTAATGTCTGTTAATTTGTTTGTTGTTTTTTAATAGATCCCTGAAGATGGTCAGCATGGTCAGATGGTCAGTTGACCGAAATATTGGATTAAAAATATATATAAATATACAATCTAAAAATATATGCATTTATTAATTTATCTGTATATAATAGAAATATGACCTTAAGCCGAAAATAATAATTACACTTCAATTTCTAAAATAATTCAACTTTGTAAAATAATTGTGAATTTGCCTCTAAAAATTGTTGTGGAAAATAAGCACAATTTCAAATCAGATACCTAGTAGATTTTTAATATGCAAATCGTTGGTCGCGATTGGCCCTAGTATTTGCCGATTGTGTAGTTTAAGAATAATGTGTACACTAGGATGAATCGGTTATCGCTTAACCGAAAAATTGCTACCCGATTAACTGATCGGCTAATTTAAAATTAACTGTTTTCGATTAACCATCAAACGGTTAATTTTAGTCGACTAACCGCTTAACCGACGTAAAACAGTTTACATTTTTTGTATTCTTGTAACATATTTTTAATTATTTGTCACGTCTCACATACAAATACGTTCAGAAAATGTAAGCATTCGTAAAGATGCAAGAAGGGGACGAGTTTCGCCATATATATGTTGTTGGTCATCGTTGCTCAAAATGGTGGAAAATTTCCTTCGTATATATAAATATGTGGATCATGTTTTGGCTGATTCTGATAATCAACTTTTAAAAAACGTATGCAAAGATTTTAAGTCATTGGTGTAAAATAGCTTCGTAAAGACTCTGCTTCTGCGTGAGGGAATTATTAAATAATTTACTAAAATCCATATCACTATTGCCAAGGCTTTAATCAAAGGATTCGATTTCTTGAAAAATGAAGTCAAGTGTTAAATACACTTATTTCGAAGCTCCTTCTAGCAATACAATCTTAAAAAACAGTATAAAATCAGGAGATAAGAATTTCGGAAATGGACTTTTTTTGCAGAATTTTCGGTGCTGAGCTTTGCCAGGATGAGCCAGATGATGATCTGACAGCAGAAAAAATTCTCAATAGCACCACAAAAATTCTATTAACGGAATCTTTAAACAGGGCTTTCAAGTCGTAATGAAAGATTTTATATATTTAGAAAAATTCAGAAAAGGACTGAGAAATTTGGGTTGTTTGCGATTACTACAATATCTACGATAGGGAAAATTTTTTTTTTTCAAATCAAGTTTTGCAAAACTAAGAAGTAGGGTCCCATCACGTGGATAACAATCTTGGTGCGATGTGGTGGGTCAGTGCAGGCTGTGGCAAGTGTCTCTCATTCAGACAGTGCCTGGAGTAAGATGACCTTTTTAAGGTTTTTGCCTGTTTTAGTAGCAAGTGCTTTAAAGACTTGCATGGTAAATAGTTATCCCCCCAAAACCGGGGTGTTATGCGGTCCGTGCCTGTCGGTTGGTTTGCAGTCATGGGAACCGGCTGTGTTCTTACTGAGCCTTGCTGATACTTGGGCGCCTCAGCAAGTAATTAAGCCCTTACCTAGCCACTGGGGGCTATGACATGGTGGACATTTTCTCCCCTACACTCGTGGGAACAATAAGCCAAGAAACAATAAAAATATCAAACTCAGACAGTACGACAAGGAAAGATGGGCAGCAGACCCAAAGGGGGAGGGTTTCAGGGACCTATAGAGGGAGGGGCGGACAAGGCCAAGGGGGGCAGACTTTGTAGGGGATAGGTGCCTGAGAAGACAAGACAGGACAGTTTGTGACGATTACTCAGACAATTTTCCAGGACGGGACGGACTTAACATTTACGATACGGACGAGGATGACATTACCATGGTCTCCTCTGATATCAAGGACGGACAATCAGTTGTCGCTGACCGGAAGGTATCAGAGGCACAGGTTATGGAAGGAGTAGGGAAAAGACCGGACGAACGCAAAAAGCTGGCAGGCTACAAGCATTCTCTCCGGTTTTTAAGGTCGTTGGAACCCCGAGATCCAACTTCCTTGACTCCCCGAGAGAAGGCTTTGCGGCGCAAGTGTACCTACCATGTTCGGAAGTATGAGGAGTTTGTGAGTACTTCTGTCATGGAGGCAAGGCCAGAGACGGGGACGAACGTGGCCAGAAACCACGGTAGGAAAGCGATCACGGCATAAGCTGGGCCCTCAACTAAACCTGGACCGAACACGATCACCGGCTGCGAGAAATTTGATGGTGGCCCTTCTACATCTAAAGGGATGCCATCCAAGTCAAAGAGAGGTGAAGCTAAAACCGCCAGCAAGGAGTCCTCAAGGCAATCTCCTCTAAACGAGGTCCCGGGGCTGGCGAAGGTGATCCTGCAGGTGGTTCTAGTGGCAAAGGTCAGGTGAAACGCAGATTCCTGAGGGCAAGCGGTTGAAACTATCAACTAGCTTGACATCAGCACCTGAGCTACAGGTAGCCATTATTGATCGCAGTCAGCCAGGGGGCAAAATGACAAATGATCAATTACGACTTCTGGAAGAACGAATTCTGCGCAGACTAGTGGACGCACCCGCCACTTGTGACGATGACTCGTTTACTGCGTTTGATGGGGCTAAGTGGTACAGAGGCGTCAAAATAATTGGTTGCGGTAATGAGAAGGCTGTCAGTTTTCTCAAAAACAGCATCCAAGAAGTTGGCGAGCTTTGGCCAGGAGCCAAAATTGAAATCGTGCCCTTGAACCAAGCTGCTTTTCAGGTGATGGTGCGCGTGCAGATTCCTCCTCCTATTCTGGAGGATGAGGCCACACTTACACTTATTAAGCGCCAGAATAAGGACCTTGGTACTGAGAACTGTACGATTGAACGTGGACCTGCCAGGGACCAGGGGGATGGCAAAGATCTGTGGATCAAAATTGACTCAGAATCCCTTCATCTCCTGCGCCACAAAAAAAGGTGTTACCAAATATGGGCTAAATCAGCTTAGACTGATTTTTCCCACAAAAAAGGACTCATAAAATGGCGACTCCAAACAGCATAAAAGTGGTGCAAATTAACTTGCATCACTCCGCGGCAGCATCGGACGAGCTGTTACACTTTATGGAGAGAGAGTTCATATCCGTGGCCTTGATCCAAGAGTTGCGAATAAGGTTCGAGGCCTTCGGTCACGTTTGTTTACTCTTCTCTCTCCTATCACGGAAGGCAAGATTAGAAGTTGTATCCTGATTAGGAAAAACATCAATATTTTTCTTTTATCCCATTACAGCTCTGGTGATCTAACGGTAGCTGCGCTTAACCGCAAGAATCTCCCGATGGTGATCCTGGCATCGGCGTATCTACAGTATGAGGTGAATGACCCTCCTCCGGGTACGGTGCGTACACTCATTGACTGGTGCGGGACACGGGGCATGACCTTGTGCGGGGCTGTGACGTAAACGCGCATCACACACTTTGGGGCAGCACGGATATAAATAAACGAGGGGAGGATTTATTACAATTTCTCTTGTCAACCAATCTTAGGATTTGCAATAAGGGCAATAGGCCAACGTTTTTCAATAGGATCAGGAAACAGGTCATAGATTTAATTTTGGTTAGTGATAAAGACTCTATTAGAATAACTGACTGGAGGGTGAGCCTTGAATATTCATTCTCTGATCATAACAGAATTACTTTTACGATCGATAATATTCCGAGTGGGTGTAAGCCTTACAGGAACCGTAGGCAAACAGATTGGGGAAATTCTAGAAAGCTCGTGGAGGCCCTACCACCTCCAGAAACGGAGCAGGTGGGCAGCATTCGGGAGCTGGAGGACTCTTCAATCCTTTTGTTAAGGACACTGAGAGATGCCTATCATGGACTGCAACCGTCAATGAAGGCCCATCAAAAGTGGTGGAATACGAGACTCTGGAAGCTCAGGACAGTCTGCCGGAGACTTTTTAATTAGGCGAAACGCGATAGAAATACAATAGACTGGGATAATTATCGTAGAAACTTCAATATCTTCAAGAGCGAAACCAAGAAGGCAAAGTGGGAATCGTGGAAGCGTTTCTGTGGTGACTTGGAGGGCACATCTGAGGCTTCTCACTTACTACTCTCTAAAGATCCTGGCACGCCGGGATCCCTTATGAGGCCTGACGAGACTTTTACTGAAAGCAGCGAGGATACCCTGGAGCTACTAATGGAAACTAACTTTCCGGATTGCGACGACGGGGTAGACATACGGGGTACTGTCGTCCCCGTGCAAAAAGCTATCCTAAGGAGTGACGTGGTGAACTCTATTGTACAATCAGCCAGGGTAAGATGGGCAGTGGCATCTTTTAAGCCTTTTAAGTCAGCGGGGCCAGGTGGTATTTTCCCAGCGCTGATGTAGCATCCTATAGAGATGATTTTATCATGGCTGCTAACCATCTTTAGAGAAAGTCTCGTTTACGTGTGCATTCCTATAGAGTGGAGAGAGGTTACTGTGGTATTTATTCCAAAAGGGGGGAGGATAAGCCACGGTACCGCTAAATATTACAGACCAATCAGTCCGTCATCTTTTCTATTGAAAAGACTGCAGCGACTGGTTGATTCGTATGTCAGGGGACTTCTCTCGCCAGAAAACTTCTGCGGTGTACAGCCTGCCTACCAGAAGGGTAGGTCGGTGGAAACGGCGCTGCATGTCGGCACTATAGAAGATTCCCTTGACAAAAAGGAGTTTGTTGTGGCATCCTTTCTAGACATACAAGGCGCTTTTAACAATCTGAACACATCCTCGATAACTGGTACGCTCAGAGGGATCGGTGCGGACCAGTTAATTACGGACTGGGCATGGAACATGCTTAAGAGCAGATCCATATTATCCAGTTAGGGCATAAGTACGAAGAGAAAGGCTGTAACAAGGGGAAGTTCTGTCTCCGCTCCTATGTAACCTTGTCCTGAACAGCATTCTTTTCAAGCTGAACGCTAATGGTACCAAGGTAGTTGCTTACGCTGATGACGTTGTGGTCCTTATTAGGGTAAATGTCTGCCTACGATAAGTAAACTCATGGAATCAGCGCTGAACGAACTACTCGACTGGGCCAAGGGGAACGGTCTAGCCACAAACTCTTCAAAGTTTGTACTGGTACTTTTTACCAAGATATATAATATCCCGGCCTTTAGACCACCATGCCTTGGTGGCACGAGCTTGGGACTATCGCGAGGGGCGAAATACATCGTCATTATTCTAGACTCTAAGCTATCGTGGAAACGTAATGTGGAGGATAGAACAAAAAAGGCTCTATGCGCGTTTTACGCATGCAAGAGAATTTCAGGGAGGAGATGGGGGTTGAAACCGTACATCCTGCACTAGATGTATACGGCGGTGATCAGACCCATTCTTACTTATGTATCACTTGTTTGGTGGAGAGCTGTGGACCAGAGTACTCTATACTGGGCAAGGTACAGAAGCTATCAGGTATTGCTATGACTGGCGCGATGAAATCAACCCCTCAGGCCAGTCTAGAGACAATGCTTGATTTAGCTTCCTTGGGGTTTACATCAAGTACATATCAGCAAGATCTGCCCTCAGGCTCATGGAGTCAGGCAGCTTAAGGCATGACCGTACGGGACATGGTATTATCCTATAAAAGGTTGGAGAGCAGGTACTGGGGAGACGGACTGATTATATGACTCCGGTCATGATCTTCGACAAATCCTTCTCAGTCGCATTCCCGGAGAGGAAGGATTGGATGTAGAACTCCGCGACTCGTAGTAATGCAACCTTGGTTTTACGGACGGCTCGGAGATGGACACTGGCACTGGTTCGGGGGCATTTTCCGAGGATCTCGGCCTTTTGGTATCGCTCAGGCTACCCGATACCTCGATAGTTTTTCAAGCAGAGATTTATGCCATTACCGAGGCGGCATTAAGGATTAATGGGCTCAATTTAGAGGCAAGAACTATTGATAGTTGTGTAGATAGTCTGGCAGCAATTAGAGCCTTGGACTCGGCAATAATAAAGTCGAAATGTGTACTGGCATGCATTCAATCTCTGGCTCGACTTGAAAGACATGACGTCAAGATAATTTGGGCTCCAGGTAGAGTTGCCATCTGTCCTCTTTTCCCCGGACACCGTCCTCTTTTTTATATCGTCGGGGTCTGACCTCCTCCTTTTTTAACAAGTGTCCGGGGTTGTCCTACTTTTTGCTGCTTTTACATTTTCAAAATATCAAAACTGCTACATTTTCGCTCATAAGTAGCCAAGCTAAATTTTTAAAAACAAAACACCCAAAATAATATACAAATAACACAGATTTCGTACGAATAAATTTTCGTTCGAAATTGTGAAACAGCCAGTAAAAATCACTATTTTGAACAAAAAAGGGCTATAAGTGATGCGTTAGAGACTGCGTTAGCATCACTGTATGAATTGTCCAGCACTTTATAAATATTTGAAAAAATGTGGTTGACATGTATTGAAATTAATATAAATTTTTTAAATAAAAATAAGTAATTTTGTATTATTTTTGTTATTGTTGAAATATTATAAATAATTTTTAAATTGTTGTCCTGAAGAAGATACCCAGAGGATATTGAAATATTGATATAATTATGAAATAAATAGTTTTATAGTTATTATTTTATAAAAATAAGCCTCAAGCTCAATATTAATTAAAATAAAAAGTAATTTTGTATATTTGATAGAGTTTTTTAATTTTTGTATTTGAATTTTAGGCAAAAAAAGAGTCCTCTTTTTTGAGTCAAATGTCCTCCTTTTTTAAGGTCGTTGTCCTCCTTTTCTAAAATTGGAAATGGCAACCCTAGCTCCAGGACATGAAGGCATTAAGGGAAATGAGATGGCGGACGAATGCGCAAGGATGGGTTCGGCCTTGAATGAAGCAGTATCACGTAGGGATATTGACGTTCCCTCAGTTGACCTGCTGAAAAAGTTTCAGGAGTGGGAAAGGAGGGAGGTGCAAGCAGGTGGTAAAGTATTACCACCTGTAGGGTCTCCAAAACTCTACGACCCTCGCTTAGCAGAGCTAGGACTAGACACCTTCTGATTTTTGGGAAAAACCCGTTGGCACTCCTGGTAGGGGTCTTGACGGGAAACTGTGCAATTGGGCACATGTCAGAGCTTTTGGTCAGTACACACATTTCCTTTGTGAGAGAGTGTGTAAGGTATAGTCCTCTGGGCATCACAATGGTTCTTTTTATGGTCTCCGAGTGTTTTTTTTAGCTTACTGCGGGCATCCATTTTAACCTAACCTAACCTAAGAAGTAGAGTCGCTCAAATTCCAAACATTTCCAGGAAATTATTTTTCTAAAAGTTTATTTTATAAAACCTCCTTTAACTGTACAAATAACTAGAAAATTATCTCCTAGTTTATTTTTTATTTAAAACATAATAAGCAATATGTATTACATATTTACCGATCCTTTTTATACCCTTCAAAAAAAGTGAAAGAGTATACATATGTTTGTCATTCCGTGTGTAATTTCTTCGATATCAATATGGGACCCCATAAAGTATGTATATTCTGAGTCCTTATGAATAGCGATGACGATTAAACGATGTCCGTCTGTTCGTACGTCTGTTCGTCCGTCTGTTCGTCCGTCTGTACGGTTTTCCCAAGCCCCCTGAAGAGCTAGAGACTTCGTTTTTGGACCGTTGGAGGAAGTGAACTTAATTAGATTGGCATTAAAATTCAGAAAGATCCGATGTACGCTTCCAGAGCTGGGAACTATTTCTCGACGCAAAATTTATACCAAAAATCAATAATGTAGTAATAATTTTAACGAACATTTTATATTGCTATATTAAATTTGAATTAAGATTCTATAGGCTAATTGTTCGAAATTTTAATTTAAATCTCAGAAAGACATGAAAAATATTCCAAGGCACAAAGGCAAGTCAACATCAGTTTTATTCAACTTACACAGCAGAGCAGAACAGCTGTTTTCGAAAGACGCAACCCTTTCATCATCAGTGCTCATGTGTATTGTGTTTGTCACCACTTATTAGGTGGCTTAGTTGAATGTGATAACAGTTCCTATTTACACAAATTTTATTGTGAAAAAGAATACGGGAACTGTATCAACCTGATGTTAACATGTTATTGTTATAATACCCGTGTTACCGTTTGATTATTTTTCTTCATGTCCCATTTTTCTGAATTTTTTGTTCCATCATACCTAAGTCAAACTTTTTTGGTTTGAATTTTATACTTAAGTACATGTGAACGTTTTTCCAATTTTTATTATTGGGTAGCTCAAGCCATAGCTTAAATTTGTATGTAGTAATAATTTTAACGAACATTTTATATTGCTATATTAAATTTGAATTAAGATTCTATAGGCTAATTGTTCGAAATTTTAATTTAAATCTCAGAAAGACATGAAAAATATTCCAAGGCACAAAGGCAAGTCAACATCAGTTTTATTCAACTTACACAGCTGAGCAGAACAGCTGTTTTCGAAAGACGCAACCCTTTCATCATCAGTGCTCATGTGTATTGTGTTTGTCACCACTTATTAGGTGGCTTAGTTGAATGTGATAACAGTTCCTATTTACACAAATTTTATTGTGAAAAAGAATACGGGAACTGTATCAACCTGATGTTAACATGTTATTGTTATAATACCCGTGTTACCGTTTGATTATTTTTCTTCATGTCCCATTTTTCTGAATTTTTTGTTCCATCATACCTAAGTCAAACTTTTTTGGTTTGAATTTTATACTTAAGTACATGTGAACGTTTTTCCAATTTTTATTATTGGGTAGCTCAAGCCATAGCTTAAATTTGTATGTAGTAATAATTTTAACGAACATTTTATATTGCTATATTAAATTTGAATTAAGATTCTATAGGCTAATTGTTCGAAATTTTAATTTAAATCTCAGAAAGACATGAAAAATATTCCAAGGCACAAAGGCAAGTCAACATCAGTTTTATTCAACTTACACAGCAGAGCAGAACAGCTGTTTTCGAAAGACGCAACCCTTTCATCATCAGTGCTCATGTGTATTGTGTTTGTCACCACTTATTAGGTGGCTTAGTT
The DNA here is from genome assembly GCA_951800035.1 of Linnaemya tessellans. NCBI lineage: Eukaryota > Metazoa > Arthropoda > Insecta > Diptera > Tachinidae > Linnaemya > Linnaemya tessellans. The sequence continues at coordinate 62,663,024 of OX637536.1, forward strand.
GAATGTGATAACAGTTCCTATTTACACAAATTTTATTGTGAAAAAGAATACGGGAACTGTATCAACCTGATGTTAACATGTTATTGTTATAATACCCGTGTTACCGTTTGATTATTTTTCTTCATGTCCCATTTTTCTGAATTTTTTGTTCCATCATACCTAAGTCAAACTTTTTTGGTTTGAATTTTATACTTAAGTACATGTGAACGTTTTTCCAATTTTTATTATTGGGTAGCTCAAGCCATAGCTTAAATTTGTATGTAGTAATAATTTTAACGAACATTTTATATTGCTATATTAAATTTGAATTAAGATTCTATAGGCTAATTGTTCGAAATTTTAATTTAAATCTCAGAAAGACATGAAAAATATTCCAAGGCACAAAGGCAAGTCAACATCAGTTTTATTCAACTTACACAGCAGAGCAGAACAGCTGTTTTCGAAAGACGCAACCCTTTCATCATCAGTGCTCATGTGTATTGTGTTTGTCACCACTTATTAGGTGGCTTAGTTGAATGTGATAACAGTTCCTATTTACACAAATTTTATTGTGAAAAAGAATACGGGAACTGTATCAACCTGATGTTAACATGTTATTGTTATAATACCCGTGTTACCGTTTGATTATTTTTCTTCATGTCCCATTTTTCTGAATTTTTTGTTCCATCATACCTAAGTCAAACTTTTTTGGTTTGAATTTTATACTTAAGTACATGTGAACGTTTTTCCAATTTTTATTATTGGGTAGCTCAAGCCATAGCTTAAATTTGTATGTAGTAATAATTTTAACGAACATTTTATATTGCTATATTAAATTTGAATTAAGATTCTATAGGCTAATTGTTCGAAATTTTAATTTAAATCTCAGAAAGACATGAAAAATATTCCAAGGCACAAAGGCAAGTCAACATCAGTTTTATTCAACTTGCACAGCAGAGCAGAACAGCTGTTTTCGAAAGACGCAACCCTTTCATCATCAGTGCTCATGTGTATTGTGTTTGTCACCACTTATTAGGTGGCTTAGTTGAATGTGATAACAGTTCCTATTTACACAAATTTTATTGTGAAAAAGAATACGGGAACTGTATCAACCTGATGTTAACATGTTATTGTTATAATACCCGTGTTACCGTTTGATTATTTTTCTTCATGTCCCATTTTTCTGAATTTTTTGTTCCATCATACCTAAGTCAAACTTTTTTGGTTTGAATTTTATACTTAAGTACATGTGAACGTTTTTCCAATTTTTATTATTGGGTAGCTCAAGCCATAGCTTAAATTTGTATGTAGTAATAATTTTAACGAACATTTTATATTGCTATATTAAATTTGAATTAAGATTCTATAGGCTAATTGTTCGAAATTTTAATTTAAATCTCAGAAAGACATGAAAAATATTCCAAGGCACAAAGGCAAGTCAACATCAGTTTTATTCAACTTACACAGCAGAGCAGAACAGCTGTTTTCGAAAGACGCAACCCTTTCATCATCAGTGCTCATGTGTATTGTGTTTGTCACCACTTATTAGGTGGCTTAGTTGAATGTGATAACAGTTCCTATTTACACAAATTTTATTGTGAAAAAGAATACGGGAACTGTATCAACCTGATGTTAACATGTTATTGTTATAATACCCGTGTTACCGTTTGATTATTTTTCTTCATGTCCCATTTTTCTGAATTTTTTGTTCCATCATACCTAAGTCAAACTTTTTTGGTTTGAATTTTATACTTAAGTACATGTGAACGTTTTTCCAATTTTTATTATTGGGTAGCTCAAGCCATAGCTTAAATTTGTATGTAGTAATAATTTTAACGAACATTTTATATTGCTATATTAAATTTGAATTAAGATTCTATAGGCTAATTGTTCGAAATTTTAATTTAAATCTCAGAAAGACATGAAAAATATTCCAAGGCACAAAGGCAAGTCAACATCAGTTTTATTCAACTTACACAGCAGAGCAGAACAGCTGTTTTCGAAAGACGCAACCCTTTCATCATCAGTGCTCATGTGTATTGTGTTTGTCACCACTTATTAGGTGGCTTAGTTGAATGTGATAACAGTTCCTATTTCCATAAATTTTATTGTGAAAAAGAATACGGGAACTGTATCAACCTGATGTTAACATGTTATTGTTATAATACCCGTGTTACCGTTTGATTATTTTTCTTCATGTCCCATTTTTCTGAATTTTTTGTTCCATCATACCTAAGTCAAACTTTTTTGGTTTGAATTTTATACTTAAGTACATGTGAACGTTTTTCCAATTTTTATTATTGGGTAGCTCAAGCCATAGCTTAAATTTGTATGTAGTAATAAAAATAATAAAAATTGGAAAAACGTTCACATGTACTTAAGTATAAAATTCAAACCAAAAAAGTTTGACTTAGGTATGATGGAACAAAAAATTCAGAAAAATGGGACATGAAGAAAAATAATCAAACGGTAACACGGGTATTATAACAATAACATGTTAACATCAGGTTGATACAGTTCCCGTATTCTTTTTCACAATAAAATTTGTGTAAATAGGAACTGTTATCACATTCAACTAAGCCACCTAATAAGTGGTGACAAACACAATACACATGAGCACTGATGATGAAAGGGTTGCGTCTTTCGAAAACAGCTGTTCTGCTCTGCTGTGTAAGTTGAATAAAACTGATGTTGACTTGCCTTTGTGCCTTGGAATATTTTTCATGTCTTTCTGAGATTTAAATTAAAATTTCGAACAATTAGCCTATAGAATCTTAATTCAAATTTAATATAGCAATATAAAATGTTCGTTAAAATTATTACTACATACAAATTTAAGCTATGGCTTGAGCTACCCAATAATAAAAATTGGAAAAACGTTCACATGTACTTAAGTATAAAATTCAAACCAAAAAAGTTTGACTTAGGTATGATGGAACAAAAAATTCAGAAAAATGGGACATGAAGAAAAATAATCAAACGGTAACACGGGTATTATAACAATAACATGTTAACATCAGGTTGATACAGTTCCCGTATTCTTTTTCACAATAAAATTTGTGTAAATAGGAACTGTTATCACATTCAACTAAGCCACCTAATAAGTGGTGACAAACACAATACACATGAGCACTGATGATGAAAGGGTTGCGTCTTTCGAAAACAGCTGTTCTGCTCTGCTGTGTAAGTTGAATAAAACTGATGTTGACTTGCCTTTGTGCCTTGGAATATTTTTCATGTCTTTCTGAGATTTAAATTAAAATTTCGAACAATTAGCCTATAGAATCTTAATTCAAATTTAATATAGCAATATAAAATGTTCGTTAAAATTATTACTACATACAAATTTAAGCTATGGCTTGAGCTACCCAATAATAAAAATTGGAAAAACGTTCACATGTACTTAAGTATAAAATTCAAACCAAAAAAGTTTGACTTAGGTATGATGGAACAAAAAATTCAGAAAAATGGGACATGAAGAAAAATAATCAAACGGTAACACGGGTATTATAACAATAACATGTTAACATCAGGTTGATACAGTTCCCGTATTCTTTTTCACAATAAAATTTGTGTAAATAGGAACTGTTATCACATTCAACTAAGCCACCTAATAAGTGGTGACAAACACAATACACATGAGCACTGATGATGAAAGGGTTGCGTCTTTCGAAAACAGCTGTTCTGCTCTGCTGTGTAAGTTGAATAAAACTGATGTTGACTTGCCTTTGTGCCTTGGAATATTTTTCATGTCTTTCTGAGATTTAAATTAAAATTTCGAACAATTAGCCTATAGAATCTTAATTCAAATTTAATATAGCAATATAAAATGTTCGTTAAAATTATTACTACATACAAATTTAAGCTATGGCTTGAGCTACCCAATAATAAAAATTGGAAAAACGTTCACATGTACTTAAGTATAAAATTCAAACCAAAAAAGTTTGACTTAGGTATGATGGAACAAAAAATTCAGAAAAATGGGACATGAAGAAAAATAATCAAACGGTAACACGGGTATTATAACAATAACATGTTAACATCAGGTTGATACAGTTCCCGTATTCTTTTTCACAATAAAATTTGTGTAAATAGGAACTGTTATCACATTCAACTAAGCCACCTAATAAGTGGTGACAAACACAATACACATGAGCACTGATGATGAAAGGGTTGCGTCTTTCGAAAACAGCTGTTCTGCTCTGCTGTGTAAGTTGAATAAAACTGATGTTGACTTGCCTTTGTGCCTTGGAATATTTTTCATGTCTTTCTGAGATTTAAATTAAAATTTCGAACAATTAGCCTATAGAATCTTAATTCAAATTTAATATAGCAATATAAAATGTTCGTTAAAATTATTACTACATACAAATTTAAGCTATGGCTTGAGCTACCCAATAATAAAAATTGGAAAAACGTTCACATGTACTTAAGTATAAAATTCAAACCAAAAAAGTTTGACTTAGGTATGATGGAACAAAAAATTCAGAAAAATGGGACATGAAGAAAAATAATCAAACGGTAACACGGGTATTATAACAATAACATGTTAACATCAGGTTGATACAGTTCCCGTATTCTTTTTCACAATAAAATTTGTGTAAATAGGAACTGTTATCACATTCAACTAAGCCACCTAATAAGTGGTGACAAACACAATACACATGAGCACTGATGATGAAAGGGTTGCGTCTTTCGAAAACAGCTGTTCTGCTCTGCTGTGTAAGTTGAATAAAACTGATGTTGACTTGCCTTTGTGCCTTGGAATATTTTTCATGTCTTTCTGAGATTTAAATTAAAATTTCGAACAATTAGCCTATAGAATCTTAATTCAAATTTAATATAGCAATATAAAATGTTCGTTAAAATTATTACTACATACAAATTTAAGCTATGGCTTGAGCTACCCAATAATAAAAATTGGAAAAACGTTCACATGTACTTAAGTATAAAATTCAAACCAAAAAAGTTTGACTTAGGTATGATGGAACAAAAAATTCAGAAAAATGGGACATGAAGAAAAATAATCAAACGGTAACACGGGTATTATAACAATAACATGTTAACATCAGGTTGATACAGTTCCCGTATTCTTTTTCACAATAAAATTTGTGTAAATAGGAACTGTTATCACATTCAACTAAGCCACCTAATAAGTGGTGACAAACACAATACACATGAGCACTGATGATGAAAGGGTTGCGTCTTTCGAAAACAGCTGTTCTGCTCTGCTGTGTAAGTTGAATAAAACTGATGTTGACTTGCCTTTGTGCCTTGGAATATTTTTCATGTCTTTCTGAGATTTAAATTAAAATTTCGAACAATTAGCCTATAGAATCTTAATTCAAATTTAATATAGCAATATAAAATGTTCGTTAAAATTATTACTACATACAAATTTAAGCTATGGCTTGAGCTACCCAATAATAAAAATTGGAAAAACGTTCACATGTACTTAAGTATAAAATTCAAACCAAAAAAGTTTGACTTAGGTATGATGGAACAAAAAATTCAGAAAAATGGGACATGAAGAAAAATAATCAAACGGTAACACGGGTATTATAACAATAACATGTTAACATCAGGTTGATACAGTTCCCGTATTCTTTTTCACAATAAAATTTGTGTAAATAGGAACTGTTATCACATTCAACTAAGCCACCTAATAAGTGGTGACAAACACAATACACATGAGCACTGATGATGAAAGGGTTGCGTCTTTCGAAAACAGCTGTTCTGCTCTGCTGTGTAAGTTGAATAAAACTGATGTTGACTTGCCTTTGTGCCTTGGAATATTTTTCATGTCTTTCTGAGATTTAAATTAAAATTTCGAACAATTAGCCTATAGAATCTTAATTCAAATTTAATATAAAAATCAATAATATTTTTTAATGTTTGTAAATTTAACCTATTTCGTGCTTTGGGAAGCCTCAATGGTCTACATATTAAAAACTAAAAAAATAAAATTGTAAGTTTTTCTTTAACAAACCCTCTTTATACGTCATGAAGTTTTGCATTGACCAAAAAAAAAATTTTTATTTCAAATTTTGCTTCCAGGGATGGGAAATTGCATATATTTTATACGTGAAAGTAACCAAACAGGCAACTGATGTTGTTTTTTTTTGCTAACTAAAACTGTCTTATAATTTAGGAAGAACAAAATTGGTATCAAAATTAAAAAATAAATCAATATTTCGAATCCAGGTTTGGACAAGTGCAATATTTTGTAGTACATGTAAGTGGCCAAAATGGTTAAAAAATTTAAATTTTTCTTAAATAAATTTACTTTATGCCTCAAGAAGACTTGCACTTATAAAAAAAATAAAAAAATTAAATTTCGCTTCCAGGGTTGGGAAAATGAACGATTTTTTGGTACATGCAATATTTTGTAGTACATGTAATAACCAAAATGGTTAAAATTTTTTAGTTTTTCTTAAATAAAATCACTTTATACCTCATGACGATTTGCATTGATAAAAAAAATTTGAAATATTAAAATTTCTCTTCCAGGTTTGGGAAATTGAAATTTATTTATACATAAAAGTAACCAAAATCATTAAATATTTAAAATGTTTCTTCAATAAAACTACTTTATACCTCATGAAGAGTCACATTGATAAAAAAGCAAAAAAATGATAAAAATGGTTGCAAATTTTAAGTTTTTTGTAAATAAAACGACTTTATAACTAATGAAAACTAGCATTGGTAAAAAAAAGAAAACAAAAATGAAAATTTCGCTCCCAGGGATGGGAAATTGCAATTTTTTTATACATAAAAGTAACCAAAAAGCCAACTAACTTCTGTTGTTTACTAATTAAGACTATTTTTTAATTCAGGAAAAACAAAATTGGTATCAAATATTAAAACAAATCAAAATTTCGATTCCAGGATGGGATAACTGCAATATTTTGTAGCACATGAAAGTGATCAAAATGGTTACAAATTTTAAGTTTTTCTTAAATAAACATCATTATTAAGAGTTGCATGAACCTCATTATTAAGAGTTGCATTGGTAAAAAAACAAAAAAATTAAAATTTCGTTTCCACGGTTGGGAAATTGAAATATTCTTTATGCATAAAATTAACAAAAAAGGCAATTGACGTTGTTGTTTTTGCTAATTAAAACTATTTTATAATTGAGGAAGAACAAAATTGTTCTTAATATCTTAAAAAATCGAAATTTCGATTACAGGGTTGGACAAATGAAATATTTTATGGTACATGAAAGTGGCCAAAAAGTTTAAAAATTCACTAAGAATTGCATTGTTAAAAAAATAAAAATTCGCTTCCAGAGTTGGAAAATCGAAAAATTTTTGGTACATGAAAGTACCCACATAGATTCCAAATTTTGTTTTTTTAGTGCATTAAACCTTTTTTATACTTCAGGAAGAATTAATTTGGTATTAAAATTTCGGTTCCAGGGTTGGAAAATCGAAATTTTTTAGTACATAAAAGTTGCCATATAAGTGCCTTATTTTGGTTGTGTGTGAATGAAATCTTTTTTTACTTCGGGAAGAAATAATTTGGTATTAAAAACCAAAAAAATCTAAAAGACTATTCTACGGTTGGACAATTAGAACCTTTTGTGGTACATGAAACGGATTTTTTCTTTTTGTTTGTAAATTAAACATATTTAATATTTTTGAAAGACGTTCAGAGGTATTAGAAGTAAGAAAAGCCAAACATTTACCATCATTTTGTTTGTTTTTTAATTATTTTTTAATTAAAGCTACTTTCTGTCTTAGCAAGGAAGAAAGAAAGAAGAATTACATCTGTGAAGGGTATTTAAGATTCAGCCTAGCCGAATATAGCACTTGTTTTTTGTTTGTTATATTTCCAGAATTGTTGTTACAGTTTGTTTTAATAATAAACTCCAAATAAATAATCAATACATGTATATATATTGAAATTGCTTAATTTATAAAAAACAGTATTAATCGGTTAACCGATCAATAGCAGAATTAACCGATTATTAATTTATTAAACGAAAACCTCAGTTAATTAATCAAGCGATTAACCGATTAAAGCAAAGGGTAGATTAAATGAACACCTTTGTTAATGGCATATTGCTTATTTCTATTTATTTATTTAAAACATTTTGTATTATTTTTTCCAGTTTTCTAATTCTTCATCTTTGATAACATCAATCATTCAAATTTAATATAAAATGTTTCTACTATCAGATACATATATTAATACATTTACATATGTAGTAAATTATTTCATATAGTATATTATTTGTATAATCAATTTTTCGAACATTCGTTTTTCATTGATCTATGGGCGAAAATAGTAGGGGAGTGGTGTAAAGATAAACCTAAATAATCATTAATTTGAATTACGTCTCGATGAAAAAGAAAATCTAAGTACTTTTTGTCAATAAGTGTGTACGTTTGACTTGTTAGGAAGTGATTACGAACAATATCAAAGAAATTAATATAGAAGTCAATTTACTCACACAAAGTTGGAAGACATTTGTAGCTTCCGCAAGTTCTATATTTTTATTTTTAAAAGATATTATCATCTAGTAAAACTATATGTAATTGTTTTAAACAAAATTATTGAAAAGAAAAATTTATATGAAATATATTGATATATATAAATTACACTGTACAACAATTTCAAACTTTTTGCAAAATTACGTGGTTCTGATGATTGATCCTGGTATAGGAGACTAAAAAAAAATATATATGTACGTGTGTCGCCGTTTTGAAAGATCACATCGGAATTTTATTTTATAGGTTAAAATTTTCCATTTCTGGCCTGTTCATGCATCATATTGCTATATACAATTTTGTTTTCCTTACATCGGAGGTGTATAGTATATTCAGCAACTTTGTAGAAAATGTCACTGCAAATATTTTTGAAGGGTGGGGATGAAATGTTCTACAAAAATGTTGGCCATAAAATTTTAGTATACATGTCAGAACACACCAAAGCTCAAAACTAATCAAATTCAAGACTGCTCATTTAGTATCAGGTTCCGAAATCAGAGTTGTTCTGCGAACAGGTGATTCAGGTACCGGAAGCACATATGGCACTGGAAGCGAAGCTGATGGCACGGCTTTATAAAAAAAGCTCTTTCGATTAATCCTATTTAATTTCATTATGCCACTATTATGGCAAACATAGCATGTAGTCTCGTCATGCTCACCTTGCTCTAGCCAACGCATTGGAATGCCAAATTCCATTGAGTATCATTCACCTAGACCAATAATTTCAAAAAAATTATATAAATTTTGAGTGGAAAACGATGATATAAAATAAAATAACCAAGAAGGTTAGCACGAATTTGAAGTCACAGGGAGGTATATATAAAACTATTTAGTATTTTAACGTCAAACCTTTACGTCAGGGAAGAGGTGATCTACATTTTTGAACAATAACTAAATTAGCCCTAAATGGGCAATCTTGAATTTGATTGTTTTTTGATGTTTGCGTTATGTTTTGGGTTTTGGTGTTTTCTGACATATATAGTAAAATTTTATGGCCCACATTTTTGTGCAACATTTCATCCCCGCCCCTCCCCTTTTTCGGGGTACTTTTTACGATCTCTTAGAATAAAACCGCAAAACGCAGTTATTCGGTGAGTTAGATATGTTCTACGAAAATATTTGTCGTGATATTTTCTACAAAGTTGGTGAACATACCATACACCTCAGATGTAAGGAAAACATAGTTTTATATACCAAAATGATGCAAGAATTGGCCAGAGATGGAAATTTTAGCCGCCTCCAAAATAAAATTCTGATGTGATCTGTTAAAACGCCGACACACGTATATTTTTTTTGGTCTCCCCTACAAGAATCAATTGTCGGAACCCCGTAATTGTTTTTCGTGTTGAACAGTGTTATTAATAGTTATGTAACGACTTTTGTGTACTCCATAAAAGAAATGATATATAATTTTTTTTTGTTTTTGTTAAAAATAACATACATAAATTAGATTCGCTTAACATCAGGAACGTGTCTTTGGATTCACCTCTAGAAAGAGAACTTATTGCAGTGACAATCCCATGTAAAAATCATTAGAAACGATCCGGAATTGCACTTCTCCCTAATTACAAGTTCAGGATCTTATTAACTTTTTTGCAAGTTCTTCTTTTTTTTATTTATTTATCTATGGAAAATCATCCTTACAGACAGTTTAAATTGTATACGAATATTTTTACATATTAGTAGTATAAACATAAAATAATATCTGCAAAAATGTATGACATACAAAATTATATGTTTAAATAGATTAATATATCGTATTTTATTGTAGTGGTGCTCGAAGAAAAATCAATAAATTTATAGAATTTGTTAAAATCGTTGCAATCCTTCTCAAAGGGTCAGCGCTGGCATAATTTGCTCTGAAAAACGTAACTGATAACGGAGAAAAATAACGTGAAGGACGATGAGGGACATTAAAACTTATATCGTTGATTAAGAAACCAAGCTTACATCGCCAGTAATTATGTTGAAAATAAACAATATGTTCAGCACAGTTCTACGGCTTTTTAAAGTTGATAGCTTGATAAAGAAAAGTCTAGCAGAATATGATGGTAAATTCCTTGGGTTGAAGTTTAACCCACGAAGACAAAAAATAAGAAACTGTTTTTGCACAGATTCAATAGCATCAGAATGTGTGTTATATATAGAGTCCCATATTACCGATCAACACTCCAACACAGGCCTAACAAGCGATGTGTATAGACTTTTTGTAACATACGGATCATTGAACTCAACCCAGCGTTTTACAAAACCAAGTACACCTCTAGCTTAATATATTGCCATTGTTATATGACCAATAAAATTAAGTTCAGAATCAAGCAGGATTCCAAGATCTAAGAAACTATCAACCAAGTCCAATTGATAATCTTCAAAGACATAGCATGCAGGAATCGGACTTTTTCTAACAAAACGCATACGATTAATTTTGTACCGAGTGTTAAACGAATTTAAGTCGTCTTGGAGACGTTGTTGTTCAGATATTTGACGATATCTCAGAAAAATTTTCATGTCGTCTGCATACATCAAAATATTGGATGAATGAATTACATCAGGTAAGTCGTTGATAAACAGAGTAAACAGAAGCGGTCCAAGGTGGCTTCCCTGTGGCACACCAGATAGAACATCGATGCTTCTGGAATAGGTGCTTTTATAACAAACGGTTTGTTTTCTACCACTCAGGTATAAATATTTACATTTTACACTAAGATCTGTAAAGCCAAGCAAATGCAGTTTAATTTTCAAAAGCATATGGTTGATTTTATTGAAAGCTTTGCTAAAGTCAGTGTATATCAGATTAGTTGTAGTAGAGCACCTTTTTTGAAACCCATGCTGATAGGGAGATATAAAATTTGATACTTGATAACATAAGTGATCGGTGACAATTTTTTCAAATAGTTTGGGTATAACACTCAATTTTGCAATACCACGATAGTTTGCTATATCGGATTTATTTCCCGATTTAAACAAAGGTATAATAAAGGAATCCTTCCATACATGAGGAAAATTACCATATTTGATTGACGCATTGAATAAAATTGTTAAAGGCAGAGCAATACTGTCCGCACAGTTTGTCAAAATGTTGCTAGGAATTTTATCAGGACCAAAGTTGAACGAAAATTTAAGGCGTTTTAATTCCATGCTGATTGTTGATATATCAATAAATTGAATAGATGTAGATAGTTTGGCAGTTATCCTAACTGGATAATTAAAGGAATCGTCGTAGGTAGCATCCGAATAAGTTGACGAGAAAAAAACTGCAAATAAATTGATTATAATGACATCATCACAAGATTCCATTTGTTGAAACTTCATAGAAGAAGGAAAGCCAGTTGTTTTGCGCTTAGAATTAACAAATTTGAAAAACAATTTTGGATTACGCTTAAAATTATATTTCATTCTGATTATATAGTTTTCATAACACGATTTATTAAGCGAAATGTATTCAGAACGGCTAATCGAGTACCTTAGATAGTCAACGGAGGAACCAGACTGTTTAAATTTCTTAAAGCACTTATTCTTTTTATTTTTAGCACGAGTCAAAAGTTTATTATTGTAGGGTGGACCAGTTATTTGCTTAGATGTTATTTTCGTGACACACAAATCCATGATAGAGTAAACCTTATTGTAGAAGGCTTTAGACATCAGATCAACGTCAGTATAGCACGATAAAATGTTGCTCCAATTTGTGTCAGCGAACATTTCATTTAACATAATGTAGTTAGTATGTTTGAACGAGTAGACCTTTTCATGCTTGATAAACGAGGGCATAACTGATTCCAATGGAATTGAAGCCACTATTTCAATTGAGGGATGGTAACAATCTTCAGGAGTTGTAATGGGGGATGAGCGCCTAATGAAACACTCAGTCACATCATTGACGAATATTAAATCTAATAATCTATTATAGTTTTTAAAAATTCCATTAATTTCGTCATATAAGACGTTGAAAAATTCATCATAATTCGAATTCTGCTTCGTTTGAACAAAATATTTTTCTTCTGGAAAATAAGTCCAAGCAATAGAAGGTAAGTTAAAATCTCCAAAAACAAAAACAGAGTCACCAGTAAAAGCGAGACGAGCGATTAATTCTATGGCTTCGGCGGAGAAGATGACGGAACATAAGAACAACTAACATATACTCTTTTACCATGAAGTTTTATTAATACCGATATAAATTCTATATCATGCGAGGAATTACTAATAACGAGCTCAGAAGAAAAACTACAAGAGACCGCAATAAGAACACCACCACCATTAGCTTTGTTACCACGTCCACGGCGAAAAATATTGAACTTGTTTCAAAGTATTTCGGTATTTAAAAAATTGTTATTGAGCCATGTTTCTGTAAACATGTTCTGTAAACAATGTCGAAACTTTCCATATATAGAGTTGATAGTTTTGTTCTCAAGCCACGAACATTTTTATTAAACAAAAGTTTTAATATATTTCCTGCGAAAATTAAAAAAAACTAAGCTTATTTACTTAAAAGTGCTTAGCAAGAATGCAGATTAGTACGATCATATTCGTTAAAAAATCTTTAATAAAGTTAAGAGTTTTGCTAAAAATCATGAGAGTGTTGTTGGCTCAAGTAACTAACACAAGAGTAAGACCCGAAAGCGCTGAGTTCGACTCTGCACTCAGCTATGAAAATAATTTAAATTATGAGTCTTCTCATCCTTCTTTATCGGTCTTCCCAATACTATACCCCGCAATACTCTGCATATATGTATAGACGTTATACTAAAAGCAAGTAAAATTGCTGTATTCGGCTGTACCGAATCTTAAATACCCTTCACAGGTGTATACCTTCTTTCTTTCTTAAATAGAAAATAGATTTAATTGCGAAAGAAACAAACTTGTGTTATTTAGTTACTTTAATTTTTAAGAAAAAGTTTAAAATTTTCGGCTCTAAAACTGTATTCTTAGGTTTTCTAATTTCTAATGCTAATGAAATTCTTTTACAAATATTAAAAATTTTTAATTTAATAAAGAAAAAATTAATTTCAGTTACTTACTTTTATGTAGCAAAAAAATTCCTATTGTCCAACTCTGGAATCAACCAACTTAGTTCTTTCTGAAGTATAAATTAGGGATTTATAGGGCTACTTTTATGTACCAATGTGTATTTCGATTTTCCAACCTTGGAATCGAATTTTAACTTTTTGATTTTTTAGAAGAATTTAATATTTTCTTAGGTAGAAAATATTTTAAATTCACTAAAAAACCAACATTAGTGACTTTTTTTGATAATTTTTATGTACCAACAACAAAATTCCGTTTCCCAACCCTGGATTTAATTTTTTAATTTTGTTGATTTTTTAATACCACTTCAATTCTTTGCGAAGTTTAAAATAAATAGTCTTACTTAAAGAAGAAACCAAAATTAGTTACCTTTTTGGTTGCTCGTATGCACCTTAAAATATTTGTCCAAAACCAGAGGCCAACATTTTGTTTTCTTTTTAACTTTTAATACCAATTTTATAAAATATTTTTAATAAACAAAAAAACTTTTATGTACCAAAAAAAAGCAAATTGTACTTGCTCACACATGGAATAAAAATTCTAATTATTTTTAGTTTTTAATAGAATGAAGTTTCTAGCCCTTCTAGGGGATTAGAAAAATATATATATATACGTTGTGGGGTCCCATGTTAATATTGAGGAAATTAAACAAGGAACTACAAACTTATATGCACCCCTTCACTTTTTTGTGAAAAGTATAAAAATAAACTTTTGAAAAAGTTATCTAACTGAACTTGAAAATACCCCAGTTTCTATTTTGTGTAAGAAAAATTTAATTTAACATTACGCTCGGGTGCTATTAGCAGATTTAGTTAACACGAGACTAGGAAGCATAGGGTATACAGCTCGAATCCGCCCTTAGTCATGAATATTGTGTAAAATTCTTCTGATCAGCATTAAGGATGATTGTATTTGTTTTTGACCCTATCATGTGCTAAGAGAAAAGTAACAGCACCCGGCGAAGTAAAAGGTTGAAATAGCTACAAAAAATCACTATATTTTCTTCTATTTTCAACTGTACTCTCAATATCACCTCTGTTCTAGTTCTGACGCAGTGCACTGCATATGTAGGGGTCATCCCCTGAGCGCTGCTCTGAGTTAAAAAAAAGGATGAAAAGGATGCTACGGTTATTATTCATTACAGAAGTGAATCAAATGAAACAATGTAATAGTTGATATTCAAATGGCATATCAGCGGGAATATTTGGGATGCGCAATATAAAAACATCTTCGAGTCTAAAGAAGAAAAAGCAGTGCTATGAATCCAGAAGAACTCTTCCTCCTCAGCCGTATCTAATAGCATATATATATATATATATATATATATATATATATATATATATATATATATATATATATATATATATACATATATCATATCGGTAAAGCAAATTTAAATAAATTTCAAAATTGTATTTCAAAACTTCCAAAGAAAAAAAGTTACTCAAGCATTTCATGATATTATTGTTATCATACACAGATTACTGAAAGTTACTAGTCCTCCTACAGCAATCATTGTTTTGAATTTTTGCAAACAAATTTATTTCGCGTAATTGAATTTAAAATATTTTTATTAAAATTATGAGAATAGTATTAAGTACTTATTGAATCCATGTGGATAAAAGTATAACTAAGTTTATGAATCTTATGCAACCATAAACCCGCTGGTTTATAGGAAAACTAGTTTTCCGACCAAAATGTTCTTGGCTTAATGCTTGCCAAATGGTTTATTTGTAGTGCATACACATACACTCGCAAACACAAAGAAGGATATATAATGTTTGTACATATTTTCGATATTACTATTTATCTACTTATGCAGTTTGAGACGTGTGTAGGCGTTATACACTTTAAACATTAAAATTACTTTAAAGTTTAACCAACACTTTTTATGTTATATTATCATTTAGAAATTGACTTCTTTTCCAATATTTCACTCACTTGTACTGGATGGCTTTACCCACAATTTTTCATGAGGAACACCGTCGGTGTTTGAAATAATATATATAAAATTTCAAAATGATAATAAAACATATAAAGTATTTTATGCTCTAGGTTTTATATTTAGAGCCTGAACAAGACAAAATAAGAATTTTAATTAGAAAATAAGCTCGAGTAAAATACATCAAACTTTAAATAATATTTAACCAACTGACATTAAACTTTGATATGAAAGTTATTTTTTGTGTTAGTGTAATATTGCCTCCACATTGTTTCGTTAAAATCACTAATTGGAAACTAATTACAGTTAAACTTCTATATAACGAAAAACTTAATATAACGTATATTTTATTGAGTCCCTTGAGAAAACTTCTTTATTGCGAAGTTTTTCATACAAAAATACACCATAACTATAACGAACAAATTCTAAGCAAAAAATCCTCTCTATAACGAAATATTCCTTCAAATGCCTCAATATAACGAAATCAGAATAAATCCTAAATGGTAAAGTCCCGTTATAAAACATCGAAGTCTAAATGTATTGACAAGCGCATTTCTAAAGCCTCTATACAACGAAGTACTTGTACAAAAGCCTTTATACAACGAAGTACTCGTACAAAAGCCTCTATACAAAGAAGTAAGAATAAAATTATAGCAACATGTTTTATTTTTTATTTATCTCATGAAATTGAATAATGAAAAATTTAATAAAGAAAACTATAGTTATAACGAATTTTTTTCGTATTCCTTCATATTTCGTTATATCAAGGCTTTGCTGACTATATTTAAAGCGAAGCAATGGCTATAACGAAGTATTTTCATATTCCATTGGAATTCGTTATATCGAAGTTTCACTGTATATAAAGGTATAAAGATATAACAGATTCAGATAAAACAAAACGTGTTTGTTTTTTATACTCTCCACAAAAAAGTGAAAGGGAATATGTAGGTGTGTCATTACGTATTTAGCTTCCCCAAGATTAATATGGTACTTCATAAGGTATATATTTATAATCCGGGCCCTCATAAATAGGGAAAACGAGTAAGCGATATCCGTATGTCTGTTTACATATGTAAGTAGCCAAATAAATTATAATATAATTTTTTTTCGAATTAAATCTATTTCAGGCAGAATGTAATTAAAAATAAAAAAATAAAACAAAATCTAAATTTCCATTCCATGGTTGGGTAACCGAAATATTTTTAGTACACAAAAGTAACCAAATTTGTCACAAATTTTATTTAATTTTTTTGAATTCAGCCTATTTAGTTTAATTACTTTAGGAGTAATTAAATTTGTATAAAAAAAATCAAAAACTCGATACCAGGGTTCGAAAATCGAAATTTTTTTCGGTACATACATCACCAAATAAGTTACTAATTTTGTTTTGTTTTCTTGATTTAAACCTATGTTATACTTCAGGAAGAATGTATTCAGTATTACTTAAAATCCGAAAAAAAAATATATTCGATTCCAGGGGTGGGCAACCGAAATTATTTTTGGTAACTTTTTTTGATGTATTAAATTAACTAAAAACACAAATTTGTTTCTTTGGTAAGAATAAAAGAAATAAATTAGAATTTAAGATCCGAAAAATAAAAAAGATGGTTCTCGTGTTGGAATGAGTGTGTATACTCCAGCTGTACGTCGGTGAAAGGAACATAAGATTTGGCACAGTCGAATATTGTGGGTTTTTGTTTAAGAGCGCTACAGAAGTATGCAATTCTTTTGCTGTTAGTTTTAAACAAAATGTAGATAATATAATCCATAAATGCGATATCAACACCACAAATCATACTCCACAGGTTATTGCAAATTCCTTTTACCTATCTGAAACAAGTGAAGATGAGGTTTTTGAGATAATAACTACGCTGAATGTGAACAAGGCTGCAGGTGCAGATGGCATTAGGCCCATTGACCTCAAAAATAATCCCCTCGTGATTACTGCTGTCATAACTAAATTAATTAACTTAATAATAAACACTGGAATAGTTCCTGATATGTTCAAAATACCCTGTATAAGACCAATATATAAAAATGGATGTAAGACTGATTTCAATAACTATCGGCCTATATCAATACTACCTGTCATTGAAAAGATTATGGCGGAAATCATAGTTAAACGTCTAACAAAATTTATAGACAAGTACCAGCTAATTAACCAAAATCAATTTGGGTTCCAGAAAGAAAAAAATATAAACCAGCTACTAGGAAATTTCGCAAATTATGTCAATGAACAATTAAGTAAAAACAATCACTGTCTCGCTTTGTTCATTGATGTCAGCAAAGCATTTGACACTCTGTCACACGTTAAGCTGTTATCTAAAACTTTTCGATAACTACCTCAAACTTAGAAAGTTTTTTGTCAAATTATTTGGTTGCATTAGTGAAGAGCGCACAATTAATTATGGTGTACCACAGGGTTCAAAACTGGGTCCAATTTTATTTATTATATACTCGAATGAACTAATAAACACTTTGAACGACAGCAAAACGTTTTCATATGCAGACGATACAACAATTGTAGTTGCTCATAAAAGCGTTGAATGTGCTTTGAATATAATGAAAATTCAACTAGGAAAAGCACAAAGATGCTGTCACGATCATGGATTGATAATAAATGCAGCAAAGACCAAAATCATGCATATTAAACCGCCACACTTCAGATACCTGGATTTAAAACTTAAACTGCACTGCTCTTAATGTCTACACGACGCAGATAGATCCAGTGCAGATCTGCAGTGTAAGACAGTACTTGAAATTGTAACATCTTACAAATATCTTGGAGTGATTGTGGACCATAATTTCAACTGATATAACCATATCGAATATCTTACAAAAAAATTACGGAAAGCTCTCCTATATGCTCTACCATCTTAAACAATGTTCGAATAAAAGGGTACTCAGGGAAGCTCCTGCTATTGCAGACAGCTTCAACTAACACAAAACCATTTAGTTAAAATACTTGACACTAAACCTCAATTGCGAACCTGTCAATACAATGCCCTGACAGACAATAGTAGTCATACAGAAAATGAGCCCCACGAAAACCACATAACAACCAACATCCATCCCGTAGTCGTCTCTAGTGGATCAGCAAATGCTATACTTAACAACAATGGCACCAGCACCTGGTATAGTAGTAACATCGCTAGCAGATACACAAACGCTACCAGCTATAGAACAAATAGCATCAGCAATAACAACATAGAAATCGTTTCCAACAACATCAACAACCCTAATAGCAGCAATAATAGCACCAGCAACAATAACAACGCCAATTCCAATAACATCTATTACAATAGAGCTAACACTAACAATAACAATTCAACCACTAACAACAATTCTGCCAACAGTGAGGATACTAACTTCAACACCGACGGGTGCTGTTGGCTGAAGTAGTAGAACACGAGACTATGAAGCGGAGGGTCGTGAGTTCGAGTCCGCGCTGATTCATGAAATATTGTGTTGAATTCTTCTGAACAGCATTAGTGCGTGGTTGTGTTCGTTGTTGCCAGCCTGTTTCAATGATGAAGGCATAGTCACTGATCATTGAACATAATTGGCAGCGACTGACAATATCATGTACTAAAAGCAGAGTAACAGCACCCACCTTCGTCGGCCCTGTAGCAAAAATTAGCCGGCGAAGTAAAAGGTTGAAATAGCTACAAAAACAACTGTCTATCTTCTCATCTTTCCTAATCTGTCCCCTAAATACTATCCCCTCGTTTTCAGTTCCGGCGCAATGCATTGCATATATAGGGGTCATCCTCTGAGTGCTGGTCCAAGATAAAAATTTTGCAAATAGAGCTCTCAGTAACATTCAAATATTAAATATAAAAATTATCTTCCATACAACACTTGCTATTGAATTTGGTAAGGATGCCCGTTTATTTAACAGAATTGACCACAATTAACAAACGCGGAGGAATTTCGAAGGAAGATTCAAAATTCCGAAATTCAAAAACAATTATGGCAAAAACACATTGGCTGTGCTGCTACCAAATATATTCAATGAAATTATTAATATGTTACAAAAGAAAAAAGGCTTTTAAGAATTATTTTATGAACAAGCAATAATCTGTAAAGTTGAAATCTATTAGAATTATCAAGTAAATAAATGTAAATTTTAGTTAGAATAATCAAATGAATTCATTTTAATAATGCAAGGAATGCAATATAGTTGAATTTATATACATATGTATATTTAAATTATAATTGTATACCGTGCCTGCAGACAAGCCAAAACGGCTTTGCAAGGTCATTATATTTAAGTATCTTAGACATATGTAGTATGCACAACATTGACACATTTAGCTTGCAAATAACGAAATTAAAATTTGTGGGAATTTAGAAAATCTACCAAATTCGAAATACAAACTGGTGTTCAAAACTATTCCAAAAAATTTCTGTGAGAGAGGCTATATATATTAAAAATCAAAATTGCAATATATTTTAAGGTTTATATAACAGCACATGAAAACATGTATTCATAGATATAAAATTCAAAATCAATCTGAGGTCAAAATATGCAATAATTATTTGATTATAATTAATTAAAAATTTTTAAGACACACATAAACAAATTTTATATACCTTATATATTTGCTCAATCGCAAGTTCTCATGCAGGGAAAGACAACGACTCTTGTTTTTCTCTTGTTGTATTCAATTAAATAAATTCATTTAGTAATTATTTTATATAAAGTCAAGGAATTTGGGTCTGAAATTACGAATGAAACTTCAACGATGACATGCATTGTTATTCATAGCTTCCATCCAAACTGAACCTTAATTCTTACTGATGCTGTTATTTAAATGCTAAACAGTTTCCTTTATTAAGCACATAGCAAAATTTGTTTAAATATGTTTTAAGTTAATTTCAATTTGAACAGCTTACATTAATAAAGCATTACAAGGATAAATGCTTATGCTTGCGGCATGTTCTTGTTTGAAATAAAAGTTTGGCAACATCTAAGTTGAGAAACCGAAGGCAGTTCATTTTACTTATGTTTTAAAATTGATGGACATGGACATATTTGACAAAATAACTGAATCAAACATTAATATGATTTTGAAAAGCTTCTTGCAGAATTAAGTGAAATGAGTAAACCATTTAGGAGTTAAGATTTGATCATTTATTCCTACAACAATTTATATTTATTGAGGATACATACATATATATCAAGTTTTATTATTAAACTAATGAATATTTGGATTTAACATTAAAATTTTGTCTTTAATTATAGTTGAGAAATTATGTGAAAACTGGTTGACCTAACGGCCATCATTGCAACTTCCCGCTAATTGTAACCACATCGTAACGTGGAGTTACGATGCTGAGTTAAAAAATCTCACAAACGCATTAACCGATTTTGACCCGGTTTGATCGACGAAGGTTTTGAATGACAACTGCTGGTTAACTTGTGAAATCGATCGATAGAGCTAATTAAAAGTTATTTAAAAACCACATCTCCTTAGTTTGATTGATATTATTCGAAATCTACCGGTCCCAAGCGATTCCAAATCACAGGAAATTAAGATTTGACAAAAAGTCCTTTGAAATGTCATGATCTTGCTACTGATCAGATATTTAATTAGGAGTTTATTGAAAAAATCACTTGTTTCGAATTTTTTCTTTCACAAAATTTCTCGAACGCATGAAACTATTTTGATCTGGTTGGTGGCAATCGATGTGGTTTATAATTGTCAAAAGTTCGCTAGTTTTTGAAATCAATCCGCAAAGCAGAAAACAAATTTTTAAGTTTTGAAAACTGGATTTTTTTCCGAAACGGGCTAAAATCAGTAACTTCCCACTTTTTTGAAAATTTAAAATTTTCTTAGCGGGAAGTTAAAAGATATAACAGCCTCCCAAATAAAACAATAGTCATATGAAATTTTCTTTAATATGCTACGATTTTAGTATTACCATACGACAAAAATATAATAACTTGACTTTTAATTTAAATAGTAACATTTGACGAAATTACGATAGGCAAGTGGAAGACGGAATTAGAATGCTGCAACGCATGTTTTTCAATTTGCATTTGCATTAAATTTCGTGTACGAGTTTCCCCAGTTGGGTATTTTGCACATCAATGCTAATCATTATTCATTAATATCATTAACATTGTACATGAAGTGATTACAGCATGTTTATTGTTGTTTAAGTTTGAAGGTATCATTAGGTGTATGTGTTTTGTTCATTTTAGGATTCAGCAAAGTACATTTTCAAATAAGATGATTCGAATTAATAGTTGGAGAACGCCAATCATGTTAACGTATTATTAGCTAAAAGCAAGTTTAAATTAAACAAGTAAAAGTGCTATATTCGGCTGTGCCGAATCTTAAATGCCCTTCACAGATGTAATTCCTCCTTATTTCTTTCTTGCTAAAACAGAAAGTAGCTTTAATTAAAAAAACAAAATGATGCTATCAGTTACTTTTATATTTAAGACAACGTTTACATTTTTTGGTTAGGAAGCTAAATGTTTGGCCTTTGTTACTTCTAATACCTCCGAACGTCTTTCAAATATATTCAATATGTTTAATTTACAAACAAAAAGAAAAAATCCGTTTCATGTACCCCAAAAGGTTCTAATTGTCCAACCGTAGAGTAGTCTTTTAGATTTTTTTGGTTTTTAATACCAATTTATTTCTTTCCGAAGTATAAAAAAGATTTCACTCACACACAACCAAAATAAGGAACTTATATGGAAACTTTTATGTACTAAAAAATTTAGATTTTCCAACCCTGGAACCGAATTTTTAATACCAAATTAATTTTTGCTGAAGTATAAAATAGCTTTAATGCACTAAAAAAACAAAATTTGGAATCTATGTGGGTAATTTTATGTACCAGAAATATTTCGATTTTCCAACTCTGGAAGCGAATTTATATATTTTTACCAATGCAGTTCTTAGTGAATTTTTAAACTTTTTGTCACTTTCATGTACCATAAAATATTTCATTTGTCCAACCCCGGAATCGAAATTTTGATTTCTTAAGATTTTAATACCAATTTTGTTCTTCCTGAATTATAAAATAGTTTTAATTAGCAAAAACAACAACGTCAATTGCCTCTTTTGTTACTTTTATGCATAAAGAATATATCAATTTCCCAACCGTGGAATCGAAATTTTAATTTTTTTACCAATGCAACTCTTAATAATGAGGTTCATGCAACTCTTAACAATGAGGTTTATTTAAGAAAAACTTCAAATTTGTAACCATTTTGGTCACTTTCATGTACTACAAAATATTGCAGTTATCTAACCCTGGAATCGAAATTTTGATTTGTTTTAATATCTGATACCAATTTTGGTTTTCCTGAAATAAAAAATAGTTTCAATTAGTAAAAAACCGAAGTTAGCTGGCTTTTTGGTTACTTTTATGTATAAAAAATTGCAATTTCCCATCCCTGGGAGCGAAATTTTCATTTAAAAAAAATTTTTTTTTTGGTCAATGCAAATCTTCATGACGTATAAAGAGGTTTTGTTAAAGAAAAATTTGAAATTTTTAACAATTTTAGATACTACATGTACTACAAAATACGGAATGAGCAAAAAAAAAATTTTTTTTGTTCCCTAATCCTGGAAAATTTTTTTAATTTTTTTCAGTTTTTAATAGACCATTGAGGCTTCCCAAAGCACGAAATAGGTTTAATTTACCAACATAAAAAAAATTTATTTTTGGTATAAATTTTGCTTCGAGAAATAGGTGTTAGATTCCCAGCTCTGGAACCGTACATCGGATCTTTCTGAATTTCAATACCACTCTATTTAACTTCATTTCCAATCCAACGGTTCAAAAACGAAGTCTCTAGCTCTTCTGGGGGCTTGGGAAAACCGTACAGACGGACATCGTTTAATCGTCATCGCTATTCATAAGGATCCAGAATATATATACTTTATGGGGTCCCATATTGATATCGAAGAAATTACACACGGAATGATAAACCTATATATACCCTTTCACTTTTTTGTGAAAGGTACAATGATTGAACTGAAAAGGATTGAAGTCTCGTTATAATTTTTGGCCTACATTAAATTATTATTTTTTTATCAAGACGTGGGATATGGGACGAAAGTTGTTAAATATTTTTTTCCCAAATATTTGTTGCAGACAAACAACAAAATATATGACAAACCTGTTTGTTTAGAAAAATTTGAACATATTCTGACCACTTAATGGCAACTAGTTCTCTTAGTTTTAGGAAAATAATTATTTCATTTTGCAAAATATTTATAAGATCAAACAGAGTTTGATAACAAATTAAAATATTGCCTAAAAACTGGAAAAGGACATTTGAATGGAAGTTTTTTAAGAATATATTACATCAGGGTTGATTCGTCTTGTCTTGAGTTTTTGGGAGAATGGAGAAAATAAGAACAAAAAGAGTTACAAAAAAATGTTCTTAAAGTTGACTGCAGAAAATGTAGTGTCAAAAAAGATGAAGTTGAAGGTAAAGAATATAAAAATTGGCGAAAGGAAATTTTCGTGTATGAACGTAAATGCAGGTTCAAAAGAAAATTGTAGAAAAACTGTTCAAGTAAACCTGATGTGTATGACCTGGGACTGTATAAAATTAATAAATAAATAATAATAAATTACACATTTGGGATGCCGTTGTCCCATATGCGTCAAAGGGTTACCTTATGCGTCAAAGGGTTAACCCATATGGGACATATCTGAAAAGAGAAAATTTTATTAAAAACAAAAGTTCCGCGTTTTATTTGCGAATTAAGCTATTTTTCGAGACAACCACTTCTTTTGAGACTATCGGTCTTCTGCACAAGATTTTGTTTTCGCGTAATTTTTATTTTGCTAATTTACTTAACTGTGTTAACATTTTCGCGATACATGAAACTTGTATTTTTGGTGTTTGGCCATTGGTTGTAGCCCTACTTGTAGTGGAAATGCCATATTAAGTTATCTCCAAATTTCTGTTTATTTTAGTAGAACTGAAAATTCGAAAAACATTGCGAATATCAAAAAGGTGTCTAACTCCAGGTATTTTTAATGGAAAAAAATTTTGCATATGATTGCGAATTGTTTTCGATTTGTAGTCTTCGCATATGGTCCTCGAGAACTACGTAGATTCCGCAGGAAACGAGAGCCTAGACATTTAAGCGACCATCGTGGGGAAGACCCAAACGCTCTGACATGTGCTCGATCGCACAGTGTCTTGTCATGACTCATACTAGGATAGATAGCGACTTCTTCCCAAAAAAAAGATAGAAGTTGTCTAGTCCTAACGTTGCTAAGTGAGAGTTTTGTATACCCTATAGCTGGTAATTTTTGACCACCTGATTATAGTCTTCCTCGCTGCCCACCCGTAAAACTGTTTAACAGCTCAACTGAGAGAATATAAATATTATTAGGTGAGACTGTTTCACCCAAGGCCGAACCTGCTCTTGCGCACTCTTGGTGCCACACTATCAACACAAATGTTCTGGTATCTAAGCTGAGCCTATCAATTCCTATTGCTGCCTCGGTAATGGCATAAATCTCTGCCTGAAAAAACGTTGAGGTATTGGGTAGCCTGAGAGATGCCGAAAGGTCGAGACCCTCGGAAAACACCCCCGAACTAATGACAGTGCACATTTTCAAACCGTCCGTAAAAACCAAGATAGCATTTTTTCGAGTTGCAAAGTTTTCCTTCCAGTCTTACCTCTCAGGGAATCCAACTGAGATAGTTCTGTCAAAACTCAATACGAGAGTCATGTAAACAGTTTGCCTTCCCAGGACCTGCCCTCCTACCTTTTGTTGTATGATGCCATGTCCCGTATGGTTATGCCTGACTCGCTGGTCCTAAGTGCAGATCTTTCAGGTATATGCATCATGGGGACCTAAATATGGCATATGAAGCCTGCCTGAGTGGACATAATTTTACGTCAGCTGGTTTTTCTTCTTTTACTTTGCGAAAATTTTATCTTGGACCAGCACTCAGGCGATGACCCCTATATATGCAATGCATTGCATAATATACCAGTTTTTTGAGTGGTATATTAATAAATTGTATAGAAACACTCAGTTGTTATTCGGTGAAGTATATATTTGCTGAATCTTGGCACGTTTTCGATTTGGGCTGTTTGTTGGTGTTTAAACTGTTGCTGTTGCGCCATGTTGTGTATCTATCGCGTGTCTGATATACACACGACCATTATTGTAATCTTGCTGGGTGATTGTTCCTGTGGAAATCAAGACTTTAATACTGCTGCGAAATCTTATATACCTATATACATAGACGCTTATGAAATTGTCAGTTTTTTGGTCGTGTTGCTATAAAACGGACTGGTGCAAATACTAAAGTATCACTTGGAATCTTAGTGATGGCTCCTAAGAAAAATTTGTATAAATGTGGTGCTTGTAACATGAATATTGGGAATCAACCATGTATTATGTGTGATCTATGCTCCTTGTGGCTACATAGCTCTTGTCGGCATCATTTAATTGTGCTTCATGTAAAAACAATAGCTCTCCAGTTGGTCTGCGTGGTGAGACTTCAAACTTAAACACTAAATTTTATCATCTAAATTAAAAATTTTACGAGTTTATGGTGAAAGGAAAGTATGACCGTGAGTTTTTTAAACAGTTTTTGGTGAACGCAGTTGCAAATGCAATAGATAAAATTGCTAGTTTTGTCAAAGACCTTAAGGATGATGTATCGGACTGCAATATGCATGTAAGAGAAATTAAATCGAAAATTGTATCCAAAATGTCTGCTCTTGGGGCGGAGAACAAAGCTTTATATACAAAATTTAACCGCTCTGACCTAGTTATTAGGGGCGTGCCTGATTGTGTACAAGATATTACAGAGACTGTGATCGCCTTATCGTCTTTTTATGGGATTCAGTTAACAGAACATGACATTAATCAAGTGTCTTATATAAATAACAAAAAAATCTATATTATTAAAGTTTAATTTCCCAACGTGACAAAATCATGGATTCGTATTTTAAATCTGTGGAAACTAAGCCACTGAAGGCATCTTTGTGAAGGATGGCAAAATCCCTATAACCACCCTATTGAATCGCCGCACTGTGGCGCCTTTTCCCAAAAACCGTGGCAAAAATAAAAAATTTTATGACAAAATTTTGTAAAATGAATGATTACATCGTACAAAGAACTTCTTACTGATGCCAGTTCAAAAACGTTTTTCTTAATTGGTTGAAAATTATAGCTGGTGGAGCTGCTTAAAGTCGGCAGTTTTTTAGGAATCCCCAAAAAAGGTGATTTTGAAAAAAAAAAATTACATTTTAAAATTGAAGTGCGAGAAACCTTGACTTTAGATCATTACTTTTTTGGTATCGTTTTAAAGGTATGTTTATTTTTAATTGAAATAAGCAAAAAAATGTGCATCAGATGCCCTACTTTTTCGGCAGTTGCCGCTTTTCAGACACCCTATATTTAGGTAATTTTTACAAATAAAATAGAGCATATCTAAAAATGGCCAAAAATGGTCTCGCCCAAATTTTCGGAGCATATTTGCTACACAATGCTTTAAATAATTTAACTAAACTTTGCCACTAAAAGTTGCCGTTTTTCTTGATACAAGAGGAAAACTGTTACAATCTCATAGTGAAAACGGCAATAATTCTGTTTTCACTGCAGCACGTATTTGTTACATACGAGTATTTTAATTTCTCTCGTTCATACGAGATTTACACGATGACTTTTTCCCCTGCATTTTTCTTCAATTCTCTTTTATGTTACGTTGTCCGCATTATAAAAATAGGCAGGTAGTTTTAAAACTTTTTTTATACTGAGTAAAATAGAAACTGCAGTTTTACACTGCAGATAGTTGAGGCCTGGATTTCTGTTTTACAAAGCAGGTAAATTGAACCTTTTTTATTTTTGGGTATAAATTAAACCGCAATTGTGTAATCAAGCCAGTTAAGTTTTTACTTTGTAAAAGCAGTGATCATTAAATTATACAATTTTACTCTAAAGTGCTATAATGTCATTTCAAAATTCGGAATTGTTCGAGTTATTCAGAAACTCACATAATGAAAATGTGTTTAGAATGGCTATTCTGCAAAAATTACACAATTTATCAGGATACCACGAAGAGGATGTTAAAACCACAATTCACTTCGTTTACTTGAAAATTAATAAAAAATGGGTTGCCTCAAAACGAACGATAAAAACCTTTATGGAAAAGAATTCAGATTGGCTAAATGAAATACAAACGTTTGAAAACATCGAAGAACCTCATACATCTTCTAACAGCAGAAGAGGAAGACCTGCGAAAACTATAAACGAGTGTTCAGAGTACACAAGAAAACGTAAACTTCAAAATGTCACTAAAGATATTTGTAAATCGCATCTTTCAGAAGCATTATGTCTTAAGTATGTTAAAGATAAAGATAAATCAAGGTCAGACATTACAAAAGCTGGGGAGCTTGCAAGCCCAAATCGACTGCACAGAATTAAAGAGAGTATTCCAACTCCTCCAAATTCTTTACCCACAAAGTATAGCATAGAAGAAGCCTTAGCGTTATTTATGGACTTGGGATTGTCAAAGGAAAAGTATTCTATTTTACGAAGCTCTTTAAAGAATCATAATGTCAATATTCTTCCTGGATACAAAAAGGTTACATCTGCCAAAAAAGAAGCAGTGC
This sequence comes from Linnaemya tessellans, assembly GCA_951800035.1. NCBI lineage: Eukaryota > Metazoa > Arthropoda > Insecta > Diptera > Tachinidae > Linnaemya > Linnaemya tessellans. The sequence goes on from OX637536.1 coordinate 62,691,088, forward strand.
CATCTAATGTAAAGGTTACTGAAATATCGGTAGAGGTTAAACTGCAAGACTTAATGGATCATACAGCCAAACGCCTTATTCAAAGTTTGTCTGAAAAGGAAACAGTATTACTGCCAGATAGGCTTACATTGGTAAATAAGTGGGGATGTGATGGATCATCCGGTCAAAGTGCCTACAAACAAACAATATCGACAAATGACACAACTATTACAGGTGCAAATATGTTTATGGCTTCTGTAGTTCCGTTACGACTTAGAAGTGAAATCTCTGAGCATTGGAAAAATCCCCGCCCATCATCAGTTCATTTTTGCCGTCCGATATTTTTTAAATACACAAAGGAGTCTTCAGAAATAATCAAATCAACAGTAAACGATATAAAAAACCAAATTTCTGAACTAAACCCTTTAATGCTTGAAATGGAGAATGGAAAAACAGTTTACATTGATTATGAATTTTGTCTTACAATGATTGATGGCAAAGTCTTAAATGTAATAACAGATACTTCGTCAACTTTGAAGTGTGCGATTTGCAAAAAGGCACAGAAAGACTTTCAAAATCTTGATGATTCAAGTGATGAGCACAACTATGAATATGGAATTTCTCCATTACATGCTAGAATTAGGTACATGGAGTTTATTTTAAAACTAGCGTATACAATTCCGCGAGATGGAGAATGTTTTGATAAGAACTCAACACCAAAAGAAAAACTATCTGCTCGAAAAAAAATTATACAAAATGAATTTCTTAAGAACCTTGGGCTGAAAATAGACTGCCCAAAGCAGGGATACGGCAATACGAACGATGGAAATATGTCCAGAGCATTTTTTGAAAATGATGAGGTAACAGCCAGAATTACTCGGATCGACAATCATATTATAAAAAGGTTTGCAGTTATCCTAAACGTTATAAACTCTAGAGAAATGGTAAATGGCCCAAAGTTTCATGACTATGCATCAAAAACTGCCCAGCTTTTGGCTCAAATGTACCCTGAAAAGAAACTTAGTCCTACGGTCCATAAGATTTTGGCTCATGGTAAAGATTTAATTGAATATCAATTGGAGAGTTATCAGAAGAAGCCCAAGCATGCAAAAACAAAGATTACAAACACTTCAGAAAAGCAAATACTTGCAAAATTTCACGGATAAGACAAACTGAGGACCTTTTCAATATGTTGGCCGCCTCATCAGATCCACTAATTTCATCACGAAGACATGTAAGATCTCAAAAGGATTTACAAGAACGTAATTATAGCTCTGATATGTTCTATTAGATATCGCTATTAGATATCGCTCCCAATGTTAATGACTATTTTATAGAAAACTAACTAATAAAAAATAATTATACTACTTTGAACAAAATATATTAAATAACTTGATATCGTTACATATTATATAGCATTAATACTAAAAATATTTCAAGAATGTGTATTTATAGTAAAAATAAAAAATATAATATTACTCTAACATGTTAAATTACTGTGGTATTTTTTCTAGACTTTCTTATGACAATATCATTTGAAGCACCAAAAGTTGTGTTTCAAATGTTTTTTAAATTTTAAAAATAACATTACTTCAAAAGATATGAATTTTGCGACAAAAGAAGTCAAAAGTTATTACCGTGCTCAGTGCCTATCAAAATGCGGGAGCACTTATTTTGAAACTAAAGGATTTAAAATTGAAGTGATTTTTAACTATTGGAAATATCTTGGTAACTTCAAAAATTATGGTTTTGCGACGAGAAAGCAACATATGCGGAGTACCCTGTGATCCTATGGACATGCAGGGGGTTTACTCCGTAATGCGATGCGAATGAAAAACTGAACGCATTTGTATGCTATTTATGCGAAAGCAATTCCTTTCGCATCGCATTACAGCGTAACCCCCCAGGTTAATTATTTTTTAGCGAAAGCGGTTATCTTTGAAATGCTTTATACATTTTTAAAACATTTTTATTATGTACGTTAATGTTTATTATGTTTGTTATGAAACAGTCAAAAAGCGACACTGTGCCGCGATTAACATATGAGCGTGAAAATCATATATATTGTAGCTTGAAGGGTCTTCTTTCAAATGCTTTTTAAAATTTTTAAATATCTTTATTAATTTAAAAGTTATGATTTTTGCAATGAAAAAAGGCAAAAGGCCCCACTGTGCGCCGTGTATTCTTAATGTTTGATTAAAGTTGCTCCAAAATAAAATTAGCGCCAAAATGAAAGTAATAAATGCTGTTAAGCCCGTAGCTGCTTTAACTATGCACGATAAAGAAAAAAATGGAATGTGATATTAATTAATTCAAGAGAATGCTGCAGAGTCGTGTTTTCGACTGACTGGACTGAGGTTGATATGTATAATTTACCCACATAGATTTCCAAATTTTGTTTATTAGTGCATTAAACCTATTTTATACTTCAGGAAGAATTAATTTGGTATTCAAAATTCGGTTCCAGGGTTGGAAAATCGAAATTTTTGAATACATAAAAGTTGCCATATAAGTTCCTTATTTTGGTTGTCTGTGAATGAAATCTTTTTTATACTTCGGGAAGAAATAAATTGGTATTAAAAACCAAAAAAATCTACTATAATATTCTAGAACCTTTTGGGGTACATGAAACGGATTTTTGTTTGTTTGTAAATTAAACATGTTTAATATTTTTGAAAGACGTTCAGAGGTATTAGAAGTATGAAAAGCCAAACATCTAGCTTCCTAACCAAAATATTTAAACGTTGTCTTAAATATAAAAGTAACTGATAGCATCATTTTGTTTTTTAACTATTTTTTAATTAAAGCTACTTTCTGTTTTAGCATGAAAGAAAGAAATAACAATTACATCTGTGAAGGGTATTTAAGATTCGGCACAGCCGAAATTAGCATTTTACTTGTTTCTTATCTGACGGGTAGATCGAAGTTTGTGGACTTTAAGGGAAGAAATTCGAATGTATTGTCCCTTCATGCGGGTGTGATTCAGAGGTGTGTTCTGGGTCCCCTACTGTTTATTTTATACATAAATCAACATTCCTGTTTGCTGATTACGTTTTCCTTTTATTCAATGGTAACCGTGCTTCTTGTGAAAGATTCCAGCAAAATGAGAATGATTGCCTGTATTGTGTATTGTTGTGGACTTATGATAGCTCTCTAAAAATAAACCCATAGAAAACGAAAGGAATTATGTTTGGTGGTGTTGATAACTTGGTTCCGAATTTTAGGTTTCTTCTTGGTAATACTGAAATTGAATTGTCTGGGTGTTATTATTAATACTGATATCACTTTTGAGAATCATATTTACCTTTTATCTGGTAGAGTGTGGATTGCGCTACGTAGGATCTACTCCACTAACATGTATTTACCTACCCAAATTAAGGTAAGATTAGCCCATGCCTTGAAGTAGTATCTGCCTCCTCTGCTGAGTTATTAAGTAGATTGCGACGCATTGTTAATATGATGTTGCGATTTGTCTAATGTTAGGCGGTTCGATCATATATTCGATCATATGCTTAGCAATTTCGTTAAGTACCGATACCTCGTCTTATTTCGTAGGGTGATGAGAAGTGATTTCCCAATTCCATTGTATAATAGATTTACTTTTTTGCGGTCTTCTAGGAATCCGCAAATCCTTATTCCTAGGATTTTTAGATTATCCTTTGTGAGGTGACACACGATTCCAGCCCGTTGCTGGAATCGTTTGCCATATGAGCATCGCGTTTTTTTCCAATCTAACAATGTTTTTCGGCTCAAACTGTTAGAATATTTTTCAAATTTGACTGACTGATCTTAGGTGTATAGGTGGTTTCAGACGCATATTATTATGACCATTATCTGCTTTGCCTTATTGAACCCTCTTTTCCATCTAAATTTATCTGATAAACCCTGTGTATGTTCTGCTAATTTATAAGTCCATACTTTGGTTTAAGATACTACTAATAGGGACCATGTTTACCACTTTTAAATTTTCTCTATTGTATATATTATACCCTTCACAAAAAGTGAAAGGATATATTTAGGTTTGTCATTCCGTGTGTAATTTCTTTGATATTCACATTGGACCCCATAAGGTATATATATTCTGGATCCTTATGAATAGCGATGACGATTGAGCGATTTCCGTCTGTCTGTGCAATATTTTATGGTTCATGAAGGTGACCAAATGGTTCAAAATTGTAAATTTTTCTTAAATAACACTACTTTATACCTCATGAAGAGTTACATTGGTAAAAATAAAAAAAAAATACACTTCCAGGGTTGGGAAATTGAAAGTTTTTTTGGTACATGCAATATTTTGTAGTACATGAAGGTGACCAAAATGGTTGCAAATCTTAAATTTTTCTTAAATAAAACGACTTTGTACCTAAGGAAGACTAGCATTAGTAAAAATAATTGCAATTTCGCTTCCAGGGCTGGGAAATTGAAATTATTTTACACATAAAAGTAAGCAAAAACGCAATTAACGCCGGTTTTTTACTACTTAAGACGATTTTTTAGTTCAGGAAAAACAAAATTTAGATTCCAGAGTTGAATAACTGCAATATTTTGTAGTACATTAAAGTGACCACAATGGTTACATATATTACGTTTTTCTTAAATGAAACTATCTCATGCCTCATTAAGAGCTGCATTGGTCAAAAAACAAAAAAAATTAAAATTTCGTTTCCAGGGTTGGGAAATTAAAATATTTTTTATGCATAAATGTAACGAAAAAGGCAATTGTCGTTGTTGCTTTTGCTAATTAAAACTATTTTATAATTCAGGAAGAACAAAATTTGTATTACAATCTTAAAAAATCAAAATATCAACTAGAGGGCTGGACAAATGAAATATTTTATTTTTAAATTATGTATGAATTTTTGTTAGTCGCACTTTTTTCTTTATGTAAATTGTTAATTTTTCAACGGGCTTAAGTTCGAATCTGCATGACTACAAATTATTTTTTTTTGTTATTTTTATTAATAAATGAATTTGTTTTTAAATTCTATTTATTATTTTATATTAAGATTGGAATATTAAGAATATTTTCAATAATCATCAAACCAGCAGAACGGATCAGTACTGATTTCGAGGCCGCTACGCCATCTCATCAGTGTTCTTTGTTCAATTTTTACACTTTTGCAAGTGGTGCTAGTTAGTAGGAATATCAACTATTTAACCAATATTTTAACGAAAATTAAATATGAGAAGTTATCACATTCATATTATTAAGTTATTACATTTTGGTTAGTACGAAATTCCCCAACCCTGACGATTAATATTCCCAATATTCCAATATCTCTTTTGCTTTTTCCAGAGCCATCGGCTGCTGATAGGTAAAGCTTCTTTGTTATTTATGTTCAAGTAATTGAATTTAGTTGTAAATTTACTTTGAACAAGTGCGCGTGCCCCCGCAATGTTTTTAAATTATGTATGAATTTTTGTTAGTCGAACTTTTTTCTTTATGTAAATTGTTAATTTTTCAACGGGCTTAAGTTCGAATCTGCATGACTGCAAATTATTTTTTTTGTTATTTTTATTAATAAATGAATTTGTTTTTAAATTCTATTTATTATTTTATATTAAGATTGGAATATTAAGAATATTTTCAATAATCATCAAACCAGCAGAACGGATCAGTACTGATTTCGAGGCCGCTACGCCATATCATCAGCGTTCTTTGTTCAATTTTTCCACTTTTGCAAGTGGTGCTAGTTAGTAGGAATATCAACTATTTAACCAATATTTTAACGAAAATTGAATATGAGAAGTTATCACATTCATATTATTAAGTTATTACATTTTGGTTAGTACGAAATTCCCCAACCCTGACGATTAATATTCCCAATATTCCAATATCTCTTTTGCTTTTTCCAGAGCCATCGGCTGTTGATAGGTAAAGCTTCTTTGTTATTTATGTTCAAGTAATTGAATTTAGTTGTCAATTTACTTTGAACAAGTGCGCGTGCCCCCGCAATGTTTTTAAATTATGTATGAATTTTTGTTAGTCGAACTTTTTTCTTTATGTAAATTGTTAATTTTTCAACGGGCTTAAGTTCGAATCTGCATGACTGCAAATTATTTTTTTTTTTGTTATTTTTATTAATAAATGAATTTGTTTTTAAATTCTATTTATTATTTTATATTAAGATTGGAATATTAAGAATATTTTCCATAATCATCAAACCAGCAGAATGGAATATTGGGAATATTAATCGTCAGGGTTGGGGAATTTCGTACTAACCAAAATGTAATAACTTAATAATATGAATGTGATAACTTCTCATATTCAATTTTCGTTAAAATATTGGTTAAATAGTTGATATTCCTACTAACTAGCACCACTTGCAAAAGTGTAAAAATTGAACAAAGAACACTGATGAGATGGCGTAGCGGCCTCGAAATCAGTACTGATCCGTTCTGCTGGTTTGATGATTATTGAAAATATTCTTAATATTTCAATCTTAATATAAAATAATAAATAGAATTTAAAAACAAATTCATTTATTAATAAAAATAACAAAAAAAATAATTTGCAGTCATGCAGATTCGAACTTAAGCCCGTTGAAAAATTAACAATTTACATAAAGAAAAAAGTTCGACTAACAAAAATTCATACATAATTTAAAAACATTGCGGGGGCACGCGCACTTGTTCAAAGTAAATTGACAACTAAATTCAATTACTTGAACATAAATAACAAAGAAGCTTTACCTATCAGCAGCCGATGGCTCTGGAAAAAGCAAAAGAGATATTGGAATATTTGGAATATTAATCGTCAGGGTTGGGGAATTTCGTACTAACCAAAATGTAATAACTTAATAATATGAATGTGATAACTTCTCATATTCAATTTTCGTTAAAATATTGGTTAAATAGTTGATATTCCTACTAACTAGCACCACTTGCAAAAGTGGAAATATTGAACAAAGAACGCTGATGAGATGGCGTAGCGGCCTCGAAATCAGTACTGATCCGTTCTGCTGGTTTGATGATTATTGAAAATATTCTTAATATTCCAATCTTAATATAAAATAATAAATAGAATTTAAAAACAAATTCATTTATTAATAAAAATAACAAAAAAAATAATTTGCAGTCATGCAGATTCGAACTTAAGCCCGTTGAAAAATTAACAATTGAAATATTTTATAGTACATGAAAGTAACCAAAAAGTTTAAAAATTTTAATTGTTTTGTCAAGTAAAACTATGTTACTTACTAAGAATTGCATTGGTAAAAAAAATTGAAATTTGTTTCCGGCGTTGGGAAATGGAAATATTGTTGGTACATAAAAATACCCACATAAATTCCAAAGTTTGTGTTCTAGTGAATTAAACTATTCAGGAAAAATTAAATTAGTACTAAAAAATTAAAAATTCGGTTCCAGGGTTGGAAAATCTAAATTTTTTGGTACATAACGGTACCCACATAAACTCCAAATCAAGTTTTTTTAGTGAATTAAACCTATTTTATACTTCAGAAAGAATTAAATTGGTATTAAAAATTTTAAAATTACAATTTCGGGATGGAAAATCTAAATTTTTTGTTACATAAAAGTAACCATATAACATGCTATTCTTAATTTTTTTTTTGATGAACTATTCGGAAATTTTTCGGTACATAAAAGTTACCACATAAGTTTCCAATTTTGATTTTTTTTCAGTGAATTAAACATATTTTATACTTCGCTAAGAATTAAATTGCTATATAAAATTTTTATATTAAAAATTCAGTTCCAGGGTTAGAAAATCTAATTTTTTTGTTACATAAAGGTAACCATATAACATGCTATTTTTAATTTTTTTTGATGAATTATTCCTACTTTATATATCAGGAAGAAGTAAATTGGTATTAAAAACCAACAAAATTTAAAAAACGACTCTAGGGTTGGACAATTAGAACTTTTTGGGGTACATGAAACGGATTTTTTCTTTTGTTTGTAAATTAAACATATATAATATTTTTGAAAGGCGTCCAGAGGTATTAGATATAAGAAAAGCCAAACATTTAGCTTCCTATCCGAAAAATTTAAACATTTTCTTAAATATAAGAGTAACCGTTAGCATCATTTTGAGTTTTTAATTAAACATACTTTATGTTTTGGCAAGAAATAAAGAAAGAAGAATTACGATACATCTATGATGGAAATTTAAGATTCGGCACAGCCAAATATAGCACTTTTAATTGTTTTTCTTTATCGTGGCTGAGGGGCCAAACCAAACTACTGTGGTCTGTGATTGGAAAATATTATAAATATGTATACTGATTATTGTTACTCAGGATTTTTACTTATATGGTCTTGAAGGCCATGAAATAAATAAATAAATGGATGTAGCATTGACTCTAGATTGGCCTGAGGGGCTGATTTCGTTGCACCAGTTATGCTGCAAGGCATGCTAGCTTTTGTACCTTTGCCCAGTATGAAGAGATATGTACTCTTGACTACTGCTCTCCACCAAACAAGTGTTCCGTAAGTAAGAATGGGTCAGATCACTGCCGTATACATCCAGTGCAGGATATACGATTTCAACCCTGAACAACCCTCTTGCATGCACAAAGCCCGCATAGAGCTTTTTTGTTTTCACGACAGCTTGGAGCTCTCTTTCGAGAAAGAGTGAAACCAAGGCATGGTATCCTAAAAGCCGGGATCTTGTATCTCTTGGTAAAAATTATAAATTCACCGTTCTCTTGACGTAATCGAATAGCTTGCTTAACACTTATTTGAAGAGACATCCTTAATATAAAATATATATAAAAACACATATGGCACTGGTTCCTCTAAAAAGAGTTAACTCGAAATTTTACAATTTTCAATTTTTACAAGAAATCGATGTACAGTGGTCATATCTACCCACTGTAAAAATCTTACATCAATATCTCTATTCTTCCGCCAAAAAATATATACAATTGTATACCTCTTTTTCATATAAAGTAGTATAAAAATGTGTAAATTTTGAGTTGACGCTCTTTAGAGGAAACAGTGCGATAGATTCAAATACATATGTGGCAGAAAAAAATGTAAACCGGAAATTTAGTTTTCTGTGTGATACATAAATAAATTAAATTCTAGTTATTACTGTTGCCATGTGAATTCTTCATTAACCTGATCTGTTTCATTCAATTACATACAAAAATAATTTTTTTTATAACATAAGTGTATAAAATAAATATTTGTGCAGTCATTCGATTGTAACACACTAACGTGAACATGTATTTACATCAACACGCAGTCCTTAACACATTTGCCTAAACAATCACTCACTTATACGGATTGCATATTCAGACTGAATTTAAAATTTAATAAAAATTTCAGTTGTTATTCCTGTGGATGAAACTGCTCCTGATGCTGCTGAAGATTATGATATTGTTGTATGTTTTTTTTTACTATACACATTAATAAACCAACGAAGCAATCAAATGAACAACATGGTATAAAAATTAAATAACTAATGCCTAGGTGACCATATAGTGGAAAAATCTCTTTTCATTGAATGCAAAGCGCATCACTAACTGGATGATATTTAAAAAAACACAGCTTAGGTTGTACTAGAGTATTCATGTAATCAAAATTAACAGAGATTTAGGTTAGATCGGTTAATAATCAGTTCATTTCGTTATTGATCTGTTAACGGATTAAAAATTTTTTTATATATTAAGTAATTTCAATAATTAAAAATGTATAAATTATTTATATTTAGAGTTTATTAGCAAAAAATTAAAAATCAACTGATAATAACCATTTTAATCGTTAATCGAAAGTAGCCAATTTTAAATTAACCGATCAGTTAATCGTGCTGTTATTAATCGGTTAACTGAATAAATGCCATGGGTTTTACAGGCTGCCAGTTATCTTAACAAATCTTGAGCATTAGTAGGACACATTGTGTTAACTGAAAACGATACAAACACCCACACGACCTTGATCAAATCCGAACTCATAGCCCAAGATCTAAAACATAGTAAATTACCTCTCAGCCGCAGCTGTATTCCTAAGTAGTCAAATATATTTCCCTAATTACATCTTTAGTGATTTGTTATTATTCTTTCTTGCAGCAAATACAAAATTAAGTTTAAGAAGTAAAAGTGTTATATTCGAAAGCTGAAGCAGTCTTTTTCCCTTTTCTGATTTCTAATACCATTAAATTTCTTTTAAAAATATCGAATACATATGTTTAATTTATGAGCACAATATTTGGTTTAGTTGGTTACTTTTAAGTACTAAAAACCCTTTAATGCTCTTTTTAATTTTTTTTTAATTTTTAATACCAACTCTTTCTTCTTGATGTATAAAATAACTTTAATTTGCAAAAAAAAAAAACTAGAATTAGTTGCCTGTTTGTTTCTTTTTGTTTGTAACAAAAAAAGTTTTAATTCTCCAATTCTGGAATTGCCTATTTTATTATTTTGAGTTAAAAATTTGTATAAGTTAACCATTTGTATCCTCTTTGGTCACTTTCATGTACAAAAAAAAAGTTCAATTGGCCAACCCTGGAACCGGAATTTTGATTTTGTTTTAAATTTTTATTACCAATTTTATTCTTGAGTTTTGGGATAGATTTAATTAGCAACAAAAAGCCTCTGTTGCTTCTTTTCACACAAAAAATTTCAGTTGTCCAGCCCTGGAATCGAATTTTTGATTCGTAATACAAAATTAATTTCTTCGCGAACTATAAAATAGTTTTAATGAATAGAAATAAAAAAAATATTGCGTTTTGCCAGTTAGTTTTATGGCCACAAATAGGTGTAATCTTTCCAGCGCTGGAATCATATTTTGGATTTTTCTGAGCTTTCGTATCACTTTATTTAGGTTCATTTCCATTCCATTAGTCCAAAAATGAAGTTTGTAGCTTTTCTGGGGGCTTTAGATAACTGATTTCACGTACAGACGAACATCGCTTATTCGTCTTCCCTATTTATAAGGATTCATAATATATATTTACTTTATAGGGTTCCATGTTAATATGGAGGAAATTACTTATGGAATGACAGACTTAAGGTCGAGACACATAGAATCCGTCATACGTTATGCGTTGCTTTCTTTAACTGACATGAGCGTACCGACAATGAGTACTTTGTTGACGGACATTAGATCAGTTGGTTGCTCTCCATTTATTTAACTTAATTTTATTTATTTTATAAAAGTTTTGTATGTTATATATTTTTCCTGAACACGCAATACAAAAAAATTAATCAAAACAGTTTGAAAATCTGTCGAAGTATTCAACGTACATCAAAAGGTAAAATTTGGCCAACTTCCGTACTTCGCGTTGGCGCAGAAATCTCAGTTTTCAATTGAAAAAGGCGACGTATAACGTATGACGTATTATATGTGTCTCGGCCTTTATACATACATATGTTACATATGATATGTAGCCTTACAGTTTTTTGCGAAGGGTATAAAAATTTGCTACCGTAAACGCCGAGCACTTATGTCGAATAAATCAGTTCATTTTCACAAAAATTTATATTGTACTTTCCGTTTAAAATTGCATTTAGCATTTAATTGTGACAAAAGTATTGTAGCACAATTAAATGGTAAGAATGTTACCGACAATGGTGCAATAAATATCTCTTATCGACGCACATAGAGGTATTTTGCAAATCTAGCCGGGCATCAATTTTTTTAATTTTTATATTGCTTCTAAAAAATTATTGGGTGCTCCTAAATTGATGAAACTTGGCAGAAATATGTGTTCTGGTCATAGACTATGTAAGCTTGAAAATAAAAAAATCGGACCAAGGGGAAAAAAGTTCCGCTTAGAAAAACTAATCCTACCTATGAAAAATAAAATTTTGTTTTAAGTTTACCCTTACATTTGTTTAGAAAAAGGAACTGTTAAACCTAAACGTGGACCGAGAAGATCGTAAAATGCCACTTTTTCCATGCCCCCTTTTGTAAGCGGTGACATAAAATATGTATTTGCAAAAATAATGTAAATATTAAAAGGAATGAATTACTTATGTGTTAATACCATAAAAATTAAATATTTGAGCTTTTATAGGAAGAGGGGTGGGGAAAATTACTGTTTCGCTCATTTCATTTTTTTACACAGGTAACAACAATGTAATGTGTAATAATTTAAACAAACACGTACAATTGTAAACAACTAAAACATTTTAGAACTAACAAAACGGTTTCTTACTTATGTACCTAAGCAAAACGTTCAACAATAGAAAAAAGGAGAAATCTTAAAAAATCTCAAAAAAATGCGAGGTTTTTTTCTGCCTAAAAGTAGAGATCTCAGATATTATAGTGGACTATAACATTTTTACGAACTCGACGGAACTCACTTTCAAAAACCGTTTGATATTTTTTTACAAAAACTATAACAAAAAAATTATTTCTTTTAATTTCGAACAAATTTTCTTATCATAAAAATTTAAAATAAAATTTTTCCAAAAATTAATATAAGCAGCTGATAATATAGCGGAGAAAAAAATTAATGTAAAACCTTTATGCGTTTAGCCACAACAAATATATTGTAAATGTCTCGAAATCGTAAAAATTCAGTGAAAGCGCATGCAATTTACTCAACTTTCCTGACTTTAACAGTGTCGACAAATCTCAAGCAAAAGCCATGAAAATTCACATACAATGCAGAATTTTGTTGTCTGTCGAGCTGCGTACTTAAATTTTTACATTTCTTAATTTTAAATTTTAGCCTACTGTCCGCCTAGAATGGCCAAATACTCCTATATGCGACGTAACGTGTTGTTCTTTTCAATGAACAGCCGCTTTACACATTTCCAAGTTTTAGGATGCTCACAAACTACACTGCTCAGCAGCAAAATACTTCTTTAATTAAAACTATGTGGACTATATGGATTTTGATGCGGTAAACCCAAATCCTTTTTAGTTTTTTTTCCAGCAGGTCGGAATTTTTTTATAGGCGTGGCAAATTTTTTCCCTTAAATTAGTCAAGTACGGAGAAATATTTCTCCCTAACTTGAGAACGAGTCATCCGATTTTCTGAGAGCTACATATATTAAAAATAAAATAAGCTATAAACCATAAAAATCGGTTAAAAAATTTGGATTTCATTGTCAATTTACCATACTCAAATCCAACATAATCCATGGAATCGGTCAAACTCAGACTGATTTACGTACTAGAGTCATGCAAAGTTTTACATTTCGTATAAGCTACGTCCAGAGAAGGCGGGTGCACATTTGATCGATGTTATATTCCACACACATAATAGCGTCAATAGGGCTTCCAAACGAAGAAGAAATTTCAGTGACGTCTCACTCACAATTTGCTTTACATAAACTTAAAGATTGGAAGCGCTTACCGAAAGACTTTTTGTATGTAATGAACAGAGATTGTTATAGCTGTTACCGAAATTCCCTAAAGTTACCCCTATTGTGCAGCAAATTTCACCAAATCTGGTCACTTGGATCACAACCTGGCCTAGCAAACACACACACGTGCGAATGCACATGCTTAACAAAACATCCTCATACCATATACATTTACTACAAGAATTTTAATTAAATGATTTTTAATTGAATTTTTATTCAAATATATGTATATTGATATGACCTCGCTTGTAGTCGTATTTTATCACATCACTTCAGTCCTTCGAATACATACGAAATACCAGTTATTCTTGACATCTCTTTGTTGTTATTGCGGATTTGACCACTTTATTTGCTATCCCTGTGTTAAAAATTTTATTAAACTTTGAAGTAATAACAAATCAAAATAAATGCTATGGTTTTTCAACTTTCATTCCATAACTAAAATTAATTACTTAATATTAATATTAATAAAATATATGGAAAATTTTAATAATAAAGAGATAAGAGACAATTTGAATATTTGTTTGTGTTTAAGATTTTAAACACATGTCAAACGCGATCAAATCTTCCCAAGTCAGAGTTTTTATCTTGGGACTCCTGTCCCGGGAAATCTAGTTATTACAATTTCCCGATTTCCCGGGAACTTTTGTCGGGATCACGAGAAAGCACACATAATAGTGTTTCGTATAAATAGTAATGTCTAAACCGGAGATGATAATTTTTTTTAACAAAAGTAGTAACAGTATATTTCAACAAAAAGTGCTGTAATTTCATATGCAGAAAATATTTACAAACGTCTTTTTGAAGATAGAGAATTTGAGGAAATGCGAGTCGAAGAAGATGAAACCGAAAAGAAAATACATCAGAGCCAACATTTAAAAAAACATTGAAAAATGGAAAAATCAAAGAACTCATCAAACTTTTCTTTAAAAAAGGAATTAAAATTTTTTGGGGCAAGTGGCATTAAGACTCCCATTATTAAAAAATTGTACAATTCTCTATTGACAATAAAGCCTATATCGGTCGAAAGTGAACAAGTTTTTTCTACAACAGGAAATTTTGTTAATAAAATCAGAAATCGCCTTTGCGATAAATCAATTAATGCCTTAGTTATTTTAAAAATCCATTTAAAAAAAAATATGTAAATAAAAATTCTTCTATTAATGAAATTTATTTGTTGGTGGCTAAGCAATGTCTATATGCATTTCATTGGTGCTTTACCAAATCGTCAGTAGACTTTAACCACAGTTTTGAAAAGTTAAAAACCTCTTATCTTATGCATATACTTCCGAAAACCATCTGAGAATTCACAACTTGTAAATTACAAATTATTTTCAAAAATAACAACAGAATAAGAATAGTAGGCTTTGAAACTCACACAAAACTAATCCAACAAATAAAGTATATTCGATATGAATCTATTTTATTTTTCTACACCTTTATACAATCAGAATCTACTGACGATTTGGTAAAGCACCAATGAAATGCATATAGACATTGCTTAGCCACCAACAAATAAATTTCATTTATGTATAATAGTATTGTGACAACAATGTGTCAAATAAAAAATTTTATAAAAATTCTTCTGGTTTCTTGACGTCTTTTTAATTATTATTATATTCTGATAATTTTAAGCTTAAGGTCGCTTTATTTTAATTTTATTTTTTAATTTCAATAATTCGTCACTCCTTTGTGTGACTTCTTTAGAAAATTAATTATATTATTTGTTATAAAATTTTTTTTTGTTTACGAAACAAAATTATTTATCAACAAAATACAAAAAGATTCAAGCAAAATTTAAATAAATTTAAAATATATGAACAATAATAAAATATTTAGACCTATACGTGCATATATATGTATTTAAAAAGAAACATTTATAAAAATAATTTTTAATCCTATACATACTGCACATAAATACCCAGCAGGAGATCGAACTAGTATCAAATTAGTATTGCACTAGAGCAAATATCACAAGTACTATTTCCCAACTATGAACTTTCCTATACCATGCTAATGCTCTAATTAACGTTGAATGTGTTTGGAAAATTACTAGTGCCATTGGTACTAGATGGAAACTAGGGGGATACTAGTACTATTAGTACTAGATGAGTACTAGTATAATTTCTTCTAGTCGGATACTAGTACAATCAGTTCTGCATTAAGAACTGGTTTATATATAAAAAAATATCCTTAAATTTATTGGTTTTTTAAACCCAATGAAATTTGCTAACTCTTTGTCTTCACAAGCAATTTTTGGTTCATCAATTCTTAGTTTATAAGAGGAAATGGAAAGATCCTTCAGGGCACACTTAATCCACTAGCACCTTGTACAGCTTGAGTTAAGTTTGGCACTCCACCATACACTAATGAACATACAATACATATATCAGTTTTTATTATTTTAAAAAACATCGCTGATTTCACATATGAACATATATATTAAAAAAAACACGTTTAAAAAATTTTAAAGTTAGCTTTTAATTTTTTTTTTATATTTTAAAATGTCACTTTTTTAACACACAAGAAAACTGAGGCTTACTTACATAAATTATCGAATAAATAGACAAAAATTTACAAGTCTTTAACTTATGTACCTGGAATATCAGAACGCATTGGTAAGTCAGGAATATGTGATTCTGAAAAATATACATTAGCTTATAGAACTTATAATACGTTAAATAAGTTTTTAGTAAGACAAAAGATAAAGTTGATAAATTAGACAGGTCGAATTTAGTTTATAAAGTACCTTGTAATGGAAATGACAATGAAGATTGCAATAAGGTATATATGGGTTCAACAAAGAACACATTAAAAACTAGGATTGCAGGACATAAAACTGATCAAAGATATAGATATATAAATTCACAAAAAATTTCATTATCTTTACATTGTGCTAGATTTAATCATTATCCAAACTTTGAAAATGTTTCAATATTAAACACAGAAAATAATTATAAACGTAGATTTATGTTAGAAATGTTACACATAATCAATACACCAATCACAAAAAGAATTAATTTTGAGGCAGATACAGCAAATGTAGCTTAAAATTATAGACACCTAGTTAATAAGAGATAGATAGACATAGATTTTTTAAAAAAGTTTTGTTACTGATCAAATATGTTAAAGTTTATTTTAATTTATTTTTTAAACTTTTTGAATTTTGTTGAAAAATATGTTTATAATTAATTTAAACTCGTTTGAGTCATTTAGAATTTTGTTGCTAATTAGGTATGCATATATAATAATAAAAAATATATATGTTTATACGTGTATATGTATATGTAAAAATGTTTTATGTATTCACTGCAGGAGATCGAACTAGTATCATATTAGTATTGCACTAGTACAAAAATCACCAGTACTAGTTCCCAACTGTGAACTTTCCTATACCATGTTAATGGTCAAATTAACATTGAGTGTGTTTGGAAAGTTACTAGTATCATTGGTACTAGATCAGATACGGGCGTTTCACAGCACAATTGTGCTGAGATCATTCACACGTATTCTTACCCTCTTTAATTTAGTCGTCGGTGAGACAGCGACGAATGAATATCAGGCGGATGCTTACGTTATTTTTTATTTTTTTTTTCCAGAATATTTGTCCAGCAAACAATTTCAGTCATGATGATAAGCAAAAAAAATTTGGCATAAACAATGCTTTCGATAAC
Source organism: Linnaemya tessellans (assembly GCA_951800035.1). Lineage (NCBI taxonomy): Eukaryota > Metazoa > Arthropoda > Insecta > Diptera > Tachinidae > Linnaemya > Linnaemya tessellans. The sequence continues at coordinate 62,708,024 of OX637536.1, forward strand.
ATACAATGCCTTTTATACACTTTTTCTCCAATAACGGACTATACTAATTCTCCTAATTTAGTAATACACGTAGTCTTATTAATTAGTCTGTGTAAAATCTTATCAAAAATATTTTGAATATGTTTCTCATATGAAAATGATCTTCCATGCCGACATATATCAAAGGTTATTAAGTTTGATACATCCAACCGCATATTATTTTTTTTTGGCGAATATTCAGTGTTATGCTCCAGCAAACAATTATTCTTTTATATATTTTTTTCTTGAATGGAAAACATAACACATTGTTGTCCTATCTCTTTCAATTTTTTTTCATTTGACTATTTGCTTAGAAAAATTTTTGTATATAACACTATGGAACATTTTTGGGATTATTGTCTGGGGGGGTGAGAAATTCCAAGTCAGGGTGATGTTACTAGGTCAGTATAGTAAAACCCTCAAAGGGTTTGGCGTTCGTATGTGTCAGTTTTTTTTATGACCTTTTAAATTTTTTCCTTATCTTGATGTTTTTTCACTTAGTTGTAACATATTGGCAAAAACGTAGTTTAACATAACTCGAGAACCACTTGACCGATTTTGATGAAGCAAATTTAGAAAAATTAAGAATTGCAATTTCTCTAATCTGTTTCTATACCGTTTTCCTATATGTGCAACACTTTCGAAGTTAAAAATGAATGTATGAAGGGAAAGAAGTATTTTTTGCCTAAAAATTTAAATGAATATGTTTTGTTGTAGACCTTTTTGAATAAATTTGTTTGTGAAGTCTTTTTCGGCTTGAGGTCTTTATTAAATTAAAATAATATTAAAATGTTTCTTTTAATATAATTTTTATTCTCCAATATTTCGACCAACTCTGTTGGTCATCTTCAGGGAGTTACAATATTTTATATCTATGGTCCTAGTCACTTGTTTGTTTGGTGACGAAGTTTAAAAGAACAAACAAGTGACTAGGACCATAGATATAAAATATTGTAACTCCCTGAAGATGACCAACAGAGTTGGTCGAAATATTGGAGAATAAAAATTATATTAAAAGAAACATTTTAATATTATTTTAATTTAATAAAGACCTCAAGCCGAAAAAGACTTCACTAAAAATTTAAATATATTTTTTTTTTAAATTCATAAAAAATCCAAAATGGAAAAAAGTGCCAAAACTAATTACTTTCGCGTAAAGTCACATAACTCATGAGCAAAAAAAGGGATAGATCATGAAAATCGATGCACGCGTTTCTCATTTATTCACAATTAGGTAAATGTATGAATTTCAAAAATTTGCTCCAGATATACACAACATTATTTGGAGAAAACATTGACACTCACAAGCTGAACTCTCTCATATTTTTCTACTGTACTAAAAGAGAAATATTGATGTGGCAACACTGGTTCTGTAATGTTCACATAAAACATGCATTGTCATCATACATTTTCTCTTTCTCACACTGGTTCTGTGATTTTTGTCATTCAACAAGTGCCGACGAACGCGAACAGTAAAAGTGATTTTTCTCCAGTTTTTTAAAAGTGAACAAAAGGGAACAGAATATGGAACTGTGCAAGCCAGATATAAATAGCTTTTGCTACTGCTGTGGTCAATATGTTTCAACACATAAAAAAAGTGGAAATTTCAGTACTGATTTTGTTCAAACTTACGAGATGTACTTAAAGGGACCGAATTGACGGACCCAAGTGGATTGTCCCGCCAGGGACAACGGCCCTCTAACCTAACCTAACCTACGAGATGTACTTCAACCAAAATGTTATAGTGAACGAAAATTGGGTACCAAATATAGTGCGTAAAAGCTGCTACAACCGTCTAATAGATTGGAAAAATAGAAGACGTGAAAGTATGCCATTCGGTATCCCAATGACTTGGACTAATCCTGGCGAAGGTCACAATCCATTGAATTGCTATGCATGTGCGAATAAAGGAGCCGCAAAAAGGATAAGAAAATCGTATAATTACGTTGGTGTTGCAAGTGCCGCAACACCATTACCTCATTCGGACCACATTCCTGTGCCAAAAGCTTCTAGCCAAGATATTTTCTCTTGTACGACTGCTCCGACATATCATGCACGTGATGATCCCCCATATGAGCCATCAGTATCCAATCTGCCAATTTTAATAAATCAAAATAAGCTTGATTCAATTGTTGCCAAGTTGGAATTAACACAGCATAAATCGGAAGAGCTGGCTTCCATTTTGAAATCAAACAATTTGTTGGCACCCGGTGTGAAAGTCACAGCTTATCGAAGTCGTCAGGCAACACTCCAAAGTTTATTCCTTGTGAATGATGAAAAAACTTCTGCATATTGCCCGGATGTAGGAAAATTGATGGACGCAATGGAAATAATATATGAAGCAGATGACTGGAGATTATTTATTGACAGTTCAAAACTCAGCTTGAAGGCGGTTTTACTGCATAAGACCAATAAAAAACCTTCAGTTCCAATCGCCTATAGTACAGAAACGAAAGAAACATATGATGCACTGGAAAATATTTTAAAAATGGTTAACTACGCCAAACATATGTGGCGCATATGCTGGGATTTAAAAGTTGTAGCAATGCTTTGCGGTCTTCAAAGCGGCTATATAAAATATATGTGCTTTTTGTGCGATTGGGACACACGACTTTCCGGTGACCAATATGCATGCCACGGATGGAAACTCAGAGAGCACAGCAGGTTACAAACGGCCAATATTATTCGTGAGCCTCTAGTGCCGAAGGAGAAGATATTGCTGCCTCCACTGCATATTAAACTTGGAATTGTTAAGAATTTTATCAAAACTGTCGCCAAAAGAGATGAAGTTTTTTTGTGTTTGAAACTAATTTACCCGAGACTCAGCGAAAGTAAAATTAAAGAAGGTAAGTTATAATATCACATTCATTTCCCATGATTTTCCATCTTAACAAATTAATTTTTTAAAATTATTAATTATAATTAATAATTTTAAGCAATTAATGTTTTTTTTCAACTTAGAAAATATTGGTACTTACATATGTGTAAATACATAATGCACCATTATCTTTCAAACACTTGACTTTTTGTTTGGTGGCTAGCTCGCAAGCTCAACACATACACAATTTACCAATACATTGACCGTGCCCACCACTGTACTAGATGGAAACTAGGGGGATACTAATAATATTGTACTAGATGAGTACTAGTACAATTTCTTCTAGTCGGATACTAGTAACATCAGCACTGCATTAAGAACTGGTTTATATATTTTATTGGTTTTTTAAACCCAATGAAATTTGTTAAGTCTTTGTCTTCAAATATAATATTTATGTTCATATGTAAAATCAGTGATCTTTTTTAAAATAATAAAAACTGATATATGTATTGTATGTTCATTAGTGTTTGGTATATGGTGGATTACCAAACGTAACTCAAGTTGTACAAAGTGATAGTGGATTGAGTGTGCCCTGAAGGAGCTTTCCATTTCCTCTTAAAAACTAAGAATTGATGAACCAAAAATTGCTTGTGATTTGTCTTCACAAATTTCATTGGGTTTAAAAAACCAATAAATTTAAGGATTTTTTTATATATAAACCAGTTCTTAATGCAGAACTGATTGTACTAGTATCCGACTAGAAGAAATTATATTAGTACTCATCTAGTACTAATAGTAGTAGTATCCCCTTAGTTTCCATCTAGTACCAATGGCACTAGTAATTTTCCAAACACACTCAACGTTAATAAGAGCAATAGCATGGTATAGGAAAGTTCACAGTTGGGAACTAGTACTAGTGATTTTCGTACTAATGCAATACTAATTTGATACTAGTTCGATCTCATGCAGGGTATTTATATGTAGCATGTATAGGATTAAAAATTGTTTAGATACATGTTTCTTTTTAAATACATATATAAGCATGTATAGGTTTATATATTTTATTATTGTTCATATATTTTAAATTTATTAAAATTTAGTTTGAATCTTTTTGTATTTTTTTGACAAATAATTTTGTTTCATAAACAAAAAAAAAATTTTTTTTCATATCAAATAAAATAATTAATTTCCTGAAGAAGTCACACAAATGAGTGACGAAATATTGAAATTAAGAAATAAAATTAAAATAAAGAGACCTTAAGTTTAAAATATCAGAATATAATAATAAATAAACAAATATATATTTGATACTATGTATAATGCTTCAATTTAATTTATGTCTTAAAATATTGTATATCCTAATCTCAATATAAAATACACAAACATATGTATGTAACTAACGTATTTAGCGATTGATATTTCGCTAAACCCGAGAAATTAATTACTTAACATTCTCGTGGTTTGTATAATTCTGCTTTATTAAAACTTCAAATCTTAACTTAAGCTTAGAATTATAAAATTCAAAGTTATGCAAAAACAAAAAGGGAATCAAATTACAATATGCACAAAACTTATTTCTACTGTATTGTGCTGCGTTTACTAAAACGACAAAATTCATTATACTGCAGCTGCACAAAGGGATCTTGTTTCTTATGAGAACCAAATCAACAATTAAAAAAAACACTTACAATTAATAATTTAAATATTTTTATGGGAATAAGCTTCCCACGTCACTTTTCCCCCAATCAAGAACGTTCGCGTCCCCGCGAATACCACCACTTTTTGCAACATACATGGTTTTACAATTTTGGAGGACTATTAGTAAAATTACAGTTATTATAATAATTGTTAAAATTACATAAGTAATATTGTTTCCAGTTTTGATTCTATGTACGCTTTTTTTAATTCACTTATATTTGTATGTATTTGGTAATTGTATCAGTGTTTTATTAACAAAGTCTTTAATATACGGTACATACAAAAAATTATTGTTCTCATTGAAAGATTCAGAAGTTATTTCCTTTATGGTTATTTTGCAATTTGAAAAGAAAATTCAAATTATGATTTTTATTTTTAATTCCAAATCATTACAAGTTTGTTTGATAATTGTTTCATCAATATTTTTTATTTTTAATAAAGTAATAAGTATTAAACTATTTATTTTATATTTGTATCAATATTTCGATATCCTCTGGATATCTTCTTCAGGATGACAATTTAAAATTATTTATAATGTATATAAATGAAATTTATTTGTTGGTGGTTAAGCAATGTCTATATGCATTTCATTGGTGCTTTACCAAATCGTCAGTAGACTTTAACCACAGTTTTGAAAAGTTAAAAACCTCTCATCTTATGCATATATAGTTTGTAATTTACAAGTTGTGAATTCTCAGATGGTTTTCGGAAGTATATGCATAAGATGAGAGGTTTTTAACTTTTCAAAACTGTGGTTAAAGTCTACTGACGATTTGGTAAAGCACCAATGAAATGCATATAGACATTGCTTAACCACCAACAAATAAATTTCATTTATATATATTAGTATTGTGACAACAATGTGTCGAATAAAAAGATTTCATAATTATTTATAATGTTTTTAAAATCGTTTATTCGACATATTGTATCAATTAAATTAGTGCTTTTTGTTTGTTATGTGGTCAAGTATGTCTATATGCCTGCATTTCATTAGTTCTTACACCACATCAGTAGACTTTAACTTAATTCCAAAATAACAAAACCTCTCAGCTTATAAATAAACTCCCAAAAATTAATTGAGAATTGCACAAGCAAAACCATCATTGAATTCATTGTGCCTTTTTTATATACTTTTATTTTTTGCAAACGGCAGACTAATTGTATGAAGGTAGAAAAACAAAATAGATTTATATCGAATAAAATTGTTTTTTCTTGAATTTCAAATCCTATGGTTTTGCTTGTGTAATTCTCAATCAATTTTTAGGAATTTATGTATAAGCTAAGAGGTTTTGTTATTTTGGAATTAGGTTAAAGTCTATTGATGATTTGGTGTAAGAACCGATGATATGCATTCATACAGACATACTTGACCACATAACAAACAAAAAGGACTAATAATTTATAATGTTTCAACAATAACAAAATTTGTATATTATACAAAGTTAAATATTTTTGTTGTTTTTTGTTTTTATATAAAAATGAAACTGAATGAACCATTTTTCATACATATTAAAAACATTTCAAAATTGAAACTTTTTTCTTTCCTGTCTACATTATGAAAATTGAAAAATGAGGAAATGCATACAATAATTAATAAAATTTTAACATATTCTAAGTTACCCTATGATAATTTTAATAATCTATTCTTGTAATTGAAATGTCTATAATTCTGTGCTACACTATCAGTATCAGCTTTAAAATTAATTCTTTTATCTAATGGTACATTTATTATCTGTAACATTTCTAACATACAGCGATGAATATACCTATTTTCAGAATTTAAAATGGATATATTTTCAAAATCTGGATAGTGATTTGAAGCACGACAATGTAAAGATAGTGCTGTTTTTTGTGTAGACGTTTAATTCCTATATTTTAAGTTTGACCTATGTCCCGTTAATCTGGTCTTAAGCTTATTTTGTGTTGTACCTATATAAACTTTATTAGAAATTTCATTATGTTTTGCCCTACATGAAATTTTATAAACAACATTAGACTTTTCTAATTTATCTATTTTGTCTTTAGTATTAGGTTAGGTTAGGTTGAAGAAGAGGGGCATAAGCATCCCAATCCGTCATGGATTACACTTAGGCCTCATAGGCCTGTTGTGCGCTCTATAATAAGGAGTTCCCATTCCACTGTAGGGAGCCTCCACCGATACCATGCAAACCTCTGAGTTTGATTACGTCAAGAACCTAGTTTCTTCAATATACTTCCTTAAGTCTTTCCAATTAGAGCCCCTAAGGAATTCCATCTCCTGTATAATCTCCTGATTAAATGTGTGTCTTCTGACTTGGCTAAAAGCTGGACAGTAGCACAAGTAGTGCTCCAGTGTCTCGTTCTCTTCCTGGCAGGCCCTGCATGTTATATCGCCAACGATACCCATTCGTGCCAGGTGAGTCCTTAACTCTGTATGTCCTGTTATTAAATAAACCAACCTCCGCATGTAGTAAGAATTTTAACGAACATTTTATATTGCTGCATTAAATTGAATTAAGATTCTATAGGCTAATTCTTCGAAATTTTTAATTTAAATCTCAGAAAGACATGATAAATATTCCAAGGCACAAAGGCAAGTCAACATCAGTTTTTGTTATTCAACTTACACAGCAGATCAGAACAGCTGTTTTCGAAAGACGCTGTGTAAATTGAATAACAAAAACTGATGTTGACTTGCCTTTGTGCCTTGGAATATTTATCATGTCTTTCTGAGATTTAAATTAAAAATTTCGAACAATTAGCCTATAGAATCTTAATTCAATTTAACCTCCGTAGTGTTGGCCTACTCAATGTTAGGACCTCCTTTGTCCTACTACCATCTGGGCCCCCCATAGAATTCTAGTCACCCTACCTATGGTAGAGTGCTGCCAATCTCTTGTATGCAATTTTATAGCCCATCGCTTTAGTTCGTTCTTAAAAACCTGAAATGGCTTCGGACTATCTAGTGTGATGTTTGCCATTAATGCTCCCATCTTTGCTAGCCTATCTGCCTCAACATTTCCAGGTATCCCCTGATGTCCTGGAATCCATATTATCTCTATGCCCCCACATTGCATGTATGAGTTAATCTCATCCTTGCACTATAGTACACACCGAGATTGAACACATGATTCCTTAGGGCCTCGATGGCCTTCCTACTATCTGTGAATATTCGTACCGGTAGACTGTTATCGATTTCCTTCAACCATTTTATCCTTTCCGTAATAGCCACGATCTCACTCTGAAATACCGTGCTATGATCCGGCAGGCGAAAGTATTTGCTAAAGTTACGACCCATGTCACAGAAACCTCCACCCGATCGGTCACCAATCCTCGACCCGTCCGTGTATAGGTTAGTTATGGGGTTCATTGTATCTGCATCCTCCCACTCCATGCCTTCCGATATTATGGTGGTGCAGTGTGATTGTACATATCTAATAGGTATTCTATCGCACGTGGCCGTGCGAGCGTTGTTCCCGGGTAAGACGTTTACTATACTCTGGTGTTTGGTTGTGTGTTCCCTAGTCAGTCACTCACCCATTACCATCAATTTCGTAGCAGCCAGAGCTGCTTCGTATTTAACCTATATATCAATAGGCAGTATTGATAGAATATTTTCCATCGCCTTAGTTGATGTGGTTCTCATCGCACTACAGATGCCGATACAGCACTGTCTTTGTATCCTTTGAAGATGTTTGATATTCACCTTCTTCTCCAAGGACGTCCACCATACTAACGAGGCGTACGTCACAATTGGTCTTACCACACTCGTATAGAACCAGTGTGCCATCTTTGGGCTCATTCCCCATTTGGCCCCAATTGCCCTTCTGCAATAGGTCCAGACTCTTTGGGTCTTGATCACCCTACTTTCTATATGGTCCTTCCAGGATAACCTCCAGTCGAGTATCGCTCCTAGATATTTGACCTTTTTATTAATCTGTATCGTCCTATCTCGAAAAACCGGTGATTCCACATGTGCAATCTTCCGTTTCCTTGTAAACATACAAATTTCTGTCTTCTCTAGGTTGACATTGAGACCCCTTTGTGTAGCCCAGTTATAACCTAAATTCAGGGCCTCTATTGCCCTTTCGCAAAGAACCCTAGTATTGTTTCCCCTTATCAGTATCGCTACATCGTCTGTATAGCAGACGGGAGCTGAAGACATTATCCCTTCCTGGGATAATGTCTTCAGTAGGGTATTTATGGTCACCACCCACAGCAAGGGAGAAAGTATTCCCCCCTGTGGCGTTCCGCAACACACATTCCCCCCTACCCTTGTGTCGTTAACCTCGCAACTTATCTTCCTATTCCTTAGCATATGACTGATCCATCCAGTCAATCTCTGGTCCAAGTCAAAGTGTAGGGCGAAAAGCTCTTTACCGCTATACTTACCATTCGAGTATATATTGTTATTCTTGGATTGTCCATATTCCTCGGGGGGTGTACCGCTTCCGGACGGTTCTCCTGCACCGTACGGAAGTGTGCCTCCATAGGAAATCCTAATAACTCCTCCATCGTCTCTGACCTCCTGCCCTCCGAGTCAACAAGTGTCTCAGGTTGAATGTGGGTTTTCGACAGAAGTTTCTTTATTTTGGAGGCCTCACTAACGCTGTCTACCTGTTCGCAGAAAAGCTTCCACGATTCGCGTTTGGCATCCCTTATTTTTTATTGTAAACGTTAAGTTTACCTTTATATTCTTTCCAGTGTATATCGAGTGCCTTCTTACGGGCCCTATTAAAGAGCCTTCTGGTTTCTTTTCTGAGATTTATAAGTTGACCCGTCATCCAGGGTTTTTCTTTTGGGCTTCGCCTATTTCTGAGGGGACAACTGTCCTCAAAGGATTCCCTAATATCAGCACTTAGTCTATCTATCTCTGAATCTATGCGCCCTACAGTATCTACTGGTGGTGGATAGTTCTCGAGTTTGTTTTGTAAACTAGACCTAAATCTTGACCAGTCCGTCTTGGACCTATTCCTAAATGTTATGGGGTTAGGATCAGGATGGTCTCAAGTCATGAAAATATAGCGATGATCCCAGAAGGAATGCATTTCCGACACGTGCTTATTTCATCAATTAAGTTTTCTGAGCATATAGTGATGTCAATAACCTCTTCCCTAATTCTGTTAATGAAAGTTGGTTCATTCCCAGTATTTACTGTGAAGAGGTTATTTGCCACTAAATATTCAAATAACGCACCTCTATTGTTGCAATTAGTGCTACCCCAAGAGAGATGATGCGAGTTGGCATCACCGCCTATTAAGATATTCTTACCTTTACTCCTGGCGGAAGATATAATGCGACTCAATTCCGACGTTGGTGGAGGTGTCGGGGTATCCGAGGGTAGATACACTGAAGCCATAAGCATGTTTCGACTGCCATATACTAAAGTTGTGGCGTCTGATGTTGATAATTCTGGGGAAAAAAGAAAGTTTAGTCCCTTGTGGCATAGTATGCACGCCCTGGGTCTAGCCCCGGTCTTTGCATAAAAAAGTTAATAATTACAATCGTTCAAGCCAGAAACCGTGTTCTTAATTGTCCATGGTTCCTGTATGAACACTACGTGTATCTTACCTTTAGTTATTTGCTCCATCAGGGCTTGAGTCGCCGTCTTACTCCGATGGAGGTTTATCTGCAGCAGCAGCAGCATCTTTATGAGACGGCTTGTGATGGGGCCTCTTGAGATACACTAATCTTCGATTCCGCTTTTTCTTTAGGCTCCGCCTTATCCTTTTTGGCTTTCTCAGTCGAGCCTACTGACCAGCCAATGGGAGTCTTCCCGACTTTGAAATATATGGCTGAGGTGGCAAAGAAGGCCTTCCTTTTTCGTTCTTCCAGGTAAGCCATGGACGCTTTGTCCAGACCCACCACGGAGGCCCTCCTCTGCCTCCTCACGGTGGAAGATTTCCCACTTGCTCGCATCGAGGCCTTTGTTCTGTTTGGTAATTATATTTGTTATGGCCTCGGTTTTCAGACTTCCACCCCATCCTTTTATATAAAAGGATGCCTTTGTTAGGGCTGGGATTTCCATCTTCTTCACAAGCGAGAGTCTTCCACCTTCCCATGGTGCCTTAATATTGTTTATTCGGTTTCGTAGTATCTCCACACAGGAGTCAGACTCCAGTTGTAGAAACATTACGTCCCGAGCAAACTTGCTGCTTTCAATATGAATTTGTGGAGCATCCTCATCAGCTGACAGTATGTACTCCACAATACATTCGTTTATGGCACTTTCCATCTCCATGTGGTAGTGCACTGGGATTTTGTTTGATGGGCTGCTGGAATCTATGACAGCATTGTTAGTTTCCTGCGTCCCACTTTGGCATACGTGGGCAGCTCCTTAGCCCTTCTTTCGTCCGGTTTTCTCTTCAGTGATTTAGAAGCTTTCGGAGCTCCTCCAACCACTGAAGATTTCCCTGACGCCATCGCCTGTTTGGAGGTACTAGCGCCCGATGTGACCCCTACTCCCTTTGAGTCCTCCGAAGAGTTCTCTTTAGGAAGTTTGGACCCATCGCCCTCTACACCACCTCCCTGCGGGGAGCGTTTTAATTTAAATTTCTTACGGTGGCCAGCAGCGTTCTGCTCCTCCGGCGAGCAAATTCTCTTGCCCTTCTCCGTGGAGATGGGTGTAGAGGCTTCACCTTCCTTTGAAGCATCCTGCTGATTCCTCCGTTTCAATTTTGCTGCTTTTCGCCGTTGTGCGCCTGAAAGATTCCTCCTTTTCGTGGTGAGTTTAGCTATGCTAGCACTTACTTCCTCGACCATCTTATCTACTTCGGAGGACTCTATATCTTTTGGATGGGAAGAATCGGAGACCCCGCCCATCTTTTGTGGCTGGGGATGGTTTGTCATCACCCTTGGCACCGATTCTACCTCTCCTAGGCTTCTTGTAGCTTTAGCAACAGTGGAGGCCAAGTTGCCCACCCCCGAAGTTATTTTCTTACAGTCACTTGCTGACGACGACTCGGGGCCTGTTTGCTCACCACCAATAGCCGCCGGTACTGAGTTATTTAAGCTCTGCACCGTAACTTTCATATTTTTTAAGTTTTTTTCCATGTTAGTTATTCTTCGGGTACCACCCTAGCTTGGTTTTGGTTGGTCCGCGAGGGATTACGTGAATCCCTTAGGTCCGGGGTAGAGCGGACGATCAACATCCCGGGTGTGCTGAAATCCTGTTCACTGATGTGTCCAGTTCCTCAGCCCATCCCGAGGCGCTAATCGCCCACCCTATTCCAAACCCCCCCTATCCGCCACCTGCGGCATTTCCGATGGGAGCAAATCCAAGCAAACATCTCCACACGGATGTCCTTAGTATTACTAAATAATTTACCTAATGTATTAAATGATTTGTGAGCCATTCTATATTTGTTTTTATTTAAGATATCTGATTTTTCTACTCTTTCTGAAACTATTGGAATATATGTCATAGATTTATAAATCTTTGGTTCAATATTATTGTTTGTGTTAGTTACATTTTGTCGTCTGTTATATTGCTCTATTAAATTACAAGCTACTCATACAGGAAAATCGTTATCAACTAAAATTTCTTTAATAATATTTGTATTCTTATTATGAAATTTCGCATCACTTACACCTAGTATCTATTAAATTCTTTGCTGTATTAATGACCATTCTCTTTGGATGTTTAGAATAATAATTAATAATTCTACCTGGTGACGTTGGTTTCTGCTACCAATCTATAGATAAACTATTGTTACTACGTGTGATCAACGTGTCTAAGTAAGGAAGTTTATTATTCTTTTCTATTTCAACAGTAATTTAATGTCTGAATGGAAAGAGTTAAGTGATGCTAGTATACTATCTAATTCAGATTCTAATATTATACAAAATATATCATCATCATATTTAGTTATAGTTTTAGGTTTAACTGATAATTGTCCTATATACTTTTCCAATAATTATTCGATAACTATAATACCTACTATTGGAGATGCTGGGGATCCCATAGGAAGGCCTTTATTTTGCATGTAAATTTTATTATGTTATTTAAAATATCTATTATCTATTATGCAAAACTTAACTATTTTTAAAAATAAATCTTTATCTAAATTAGTAAATCCTTCAATATTAACAAAATTTTCTTCTATAATACTAATTGCCAATTCAATAGGTATACTCGGAAATAATGAAACAATATCAAATGACACAAATATGTCATTACTATTTATTTTAATATTCTCTATCTTTTTTCTAAATTCTAATGAGTTCTTAATATTATAAATAGAATGCTTAGTCATATTTTTTAAATATTTGTAATATATTTACTAACTTGATAGGATGGAGAATTCATAAATGAACAAATTGGTCTTAATGGGAAATTATCTTTATGAATTTTTTGGTAAACCATATAATCTTGGTGCAATCGATGTGTTTGATATTTTTTTTGTATGCTGAAGTATTTTATACAATATTCTTCATTCCTGAAATATAATCTATTCTATTTATTACAAGCGTTGTATTACCTTTATCAGCATCCAAAACAAGTATGTCGCTATTATTATTCAAAAATTTTTCTGTATCTTTCACGTTATTACCAATAAATTTATCCCTATTATTTAATTTCATCTTATTCATTTGGTCCTCTATTATAGTCGTAAATCTTCTACTTCTTGTTCTTCCTTTCCTTCTGTCTGTACTAAGTCCTCACCATCTGATATAATTTTTAATATAGGAAGTTGATCTTTCTTTATTGGTAGAGCATATTTCTTACCTAAAGAAAGAGATCTCTGAATATCAGTTGGAATATCTTTGTCCGTTTTGCCACTTAAATTATCAAATTTCTTTTTATGTACGTGTTTAATTTTATTATTTAAAGAATCTGCTATGATGTCAACAAATTCCAAAAATTTTTCCATTTCCTCATTATTCAAAAATCTTCTTAATTTGTGTTTTATTATTTATATATCCCTTGGAGAATCCTTAAGTAGCTGTTGTCTTTGGTTAGTTGTAAAATTTAAAATTTTATTTTGAACAATTTCCAAATATTTTGAAATAGGATTTTGTATCATCCCTTGTCCATTTACATGAAAAAGATTATAAATATTATTAGTAGAGTTCCCTATGAAATTTGGAACGATACCTGCATTACGGCAACGAATAAGGAAAGTTATATTCCCTTTAAACTTAATAATTTTATCTCTCACTTTCTTGTACCTATTGATAACTCTTCTTACTTCCTCATTTGTCTTGAACCAAGAGTAGTTCATTTTGTTTGAAAAATTAAACTCCTTTCTTCAAGGAATTTTGATTAATATAATTCTTCTTGCCTATGAATTCTTACTTATTTTCTTCTTTTTCGTTTCTTGAAATTCTTCTTCTAATCTTGCTCTTCTTTTTAAAAACGTATTTCTAATTTCACAATCTTGATCGTTCTTTGATAATTTTGTATTTTTATTTTTTGAAATTTTCCTGTGCTTACTCGTGCTCTTCTTTGTATAATTTACAAATTTTGTTATTGTTGAAACATTATAAATAATTTTAAATTGTTATCCTGAAGAAGATATCCAGAGGATATCGTAATATTGATACAAATATGAAATAAATAGTTTTATAGTTATTATTTTTTTAAAAATAGGCCCAACTCAATATTGTTATTAAAAATAAAAAATCAAAGGCTGAAAAAATAGAACAATATACTACGAAAGAAGAGCACGATAGTAAGTAACTGTGTTCAGTCCAGAGTTGTCAGATAATTTTTTTTCTTCCCCCCAAAACAATTTAGAAACCCCCTAGATTCAACACTTTTTCTCAAAAAAAGCCCCTAAAGTAGAAAAGTTTAAGTAGTAATTTGGTTTCATCATTCTTATCTCTATTAAATTTGAATTGAGGTACTATCATTCTTACGCGCAAAGCACGGAAACACCCAAATTTTGATTTTATTTTTTTATAAAAAGCCCCCAAAAATATGTATCTGCAATCTTTCTTTCTTTTGTAAGAGACGGCTTGAGGAAGTTTGATATGGGTACATGTACTTCTTTTGTTTGGGATGCAAATCCAATATGTTTTTTCGTATTTTGGGGCTAACCAATTTGAAATTTAATTTTGCATTTATTGTGTTTAAAATTTTATTTAAAAATACAATACCTTTAAGCTGCTGATCTGCTTCCGACTCCTTTTTATATTTTTGTTTATATATGTTATCCTTTTTTGGCATATTGGTAATAAATTGTAAAGATGAACGAACAACTTTTTAAAATTTATATTTTGCAGTTCAAGGAAAACCAACAAAATTGATTTAACGAGAAAAATGTTTTAATGTTTGTATTTGCGTGATTATTTTCTAAATTATGTACCAAACTATAAATTCGAAAATACCCTAAATAAAATTTTCTTACCCCCAAATTTCACCCTAAAGAATATTAACCCCTAAATCTGCCCCTAAATAGAAAAAAAACCCAAATCTAGGGGGGAGCCCCCTAATCTGACAACACTGGTTCAGTCTGTAATAATTAATTGGTAATGAAGGGTCCTCTCTCCAAATGGTCAACTGATATTGATGGTCGGCTGGGTTGCTTAATATTTGACGGTACATTTTTTCCATGTCTGAATTTAGGCATGCGAAATCTAAGTAGAATTCAGAATAATTTACTTTGTACAGTATTGCCAGCATACATTAAGTCATTTAATGAGTTTCCTGTTGACGTTTAGCAGAACCGTCGAATACTACTCTGGGCCTTAGCACGCATTGATGTGGAATAAAATATCTTGGATTATGCATATTGTCCATATTAACCTTTTCATGTGGCCCAGTTGCACATATTCTCGCATAAAATTAATATATTCCCGCCGCATAATTTCGTTCTTATGGAGTCGATTTTCTAAACCAATAAATCTATTATACGCCAATTGGTGAGAGTTGCCTAGTGCTGTTGTACTCTCTTTAAATGGTAGGCTGACGATGAATCGCCCATTAGAATTACTTTTAACATATTGATTAAAATTACTTTCACACAGATTTTCTGTCGGAGACAATGTTTTCGCGTTTGTATCTACTTCATCGAGTTTCCATAGTGAATTTTCGATTTTTCTAGTGAATTTTCGTTACCAAATACTGCGCACGTCAAAGATGAGGATGAGCAAGATGGAGTGTACTGTTTAATCGATCCGCCTATAACCTACCCAAATGACGTATTTTGATGTATGGGAAGACTGCCGCTTAACTTTATCGTTCCGTTTATGTTACAGGCTGAAGTAGAACTCGGCACCAAGAATAATATCAATGTTTCCTGGCATGTTAAACTTGTGGTCCGCCAGATAAATATTCTTTGGAATTTTCCAGTTTGAAACATCTATAATATGACTCGGTTGTGGCGGGATAATGCTGGGTAGAACGAAGGCTTCCAAGTGTGTAGAGACGTTATGATCTGTGGATAACATTTGCACATTAATGCGTTGATGTGCTCTTTTCTGGATCCTTCCAACTCCATCAATACATAAAGAGGCTTCTGTAGTTGAAAGGGATAATTTTTTGACAATGTTAAGTTGCGATCCTGAGTATAGTATGGCTCTAAATTCGTTTGAATTGCCATTTGCGGCCTTGATGATGACTCTTGTAGTAGCTAAGATGACGTAGCTCTAGTTCCTTGATATAGATGCTGTCGAGGCTGAAGAGACAGCAACTGTGTTGCTTGTAGCCTCATGTTCTTTTTTGTTAGTCATTTGAAGAGGTGAATTTGACAGGTGTAATAACGTATTGTGTGAATTATTACATTTCTTGCGGTTACCATGAGGACATGCTTGGCTGAATAATTGGCCTTGAAACAGTTTATACATAATCCCTGTTGCTGTACCCATTTTAGTCTGTCATATTCTTTCATTGCAATGAATTGCTTACAATGATTAATACGATGGTTACTGTTGTTGCACAGCTTGCAGTTGATGTTATCTTCTCCTGATGTTTGCTTGTATTCTGATGAATGTTTGATTTTTCCTTGTGCCCAATTGATTCTATTGATTCGAATTGCCTCTCTAGAAAAGACAACAATTCACTAATTGTTGGCACTTCTTTTGGTTTTTGTAGTGATTGCAGGAAACAAATGTAAATAGTGTGTTCGAGTTTTTTAAGCAATAATTGAATGAGTATGGCATCCCATGACGATGTGTCGATGTTTAAGTTGTCCAATGCCAGCAAGCATTCCTTTGTCGTATCATGAAGAGCTTTTATTGATGCAGGAGAGAATGTGCCTTGGTTTGATTAAAAATAGTTTCAGTCAATGTAGCTACCAGCACTCTTTTGTTGTTGTACCGTTCATAAAGCAGTGACCACGCTGTGGTGTAATTTTTTTCTGATAATGCTAGGTGACTCATCAGTTTGCCATCCTCCCCTAATAAATTGGTTTTGAGGTACCACATTTTTTGTGCGTTTGGAAGGGGTTGCTTGTGCACCATTTCTAGAAATAACTCATAAAATTGGATCCACTTCAAATAGTTCCATTGAAATGGGGAATAACAATTTTTAGAAGCGGTAGTGAACTATGTGATGATACTTGTGTTGACACGTTACGTTCTTTTTTTGTTTATTAGTATTTACTGCAGGTTGTATCAAAGTATGTTGCACCAAATCTTACAGATTATTTTGATCTACTCCTAATATTGAAGGATCTTCGGTCTGTTGCCATAACATGATTCCATAAATTTCTTATTGCGTCTGCATTGATTGTGTAGAATTCTTGCGGTTGATCGTCCTCTAATGACGTCAAAGTTGTTAATAGCCGTGTTAGGGCAGCCATACGGACGGTCATTGGTCTGGCTAGCTCTTGAACTGACGTATTCTGGTTACTCGATAAGGTTTCTGAAGTTCTTGTTGCTGGCAATGGTTTTGTGCCTTCAGTCAGTTTCTTGATTTGATAGTCGATATTTTCCATAGCAGTGCTATACTATTCTCCAAGGAACCCGTGCAAATTTTTCACAATATACGAATCAGTGTCAGGAAGTGTTTGCTCTCTATGAATGACATTGTCTGTTCTCTCAAAGTCCTTCCAAAGTTTCGCTAATTCCTCAGAGTTGCTTCTATAAAATTCTAGATTCCTTCGATCCTGTGGAGGCCTTCTTGATGTATGCAATATCCTTGTCTAAGTCATTTGACTTTCGCTGCTGTTGAGTCCCAACAGCTTGTAGACTCGCCATCTTTGTTGTGGAACCAGAAGATGACTCGGTTTGACCTTTGATGTAGTTCAAAAATGCTTGTAATCGATTAATCTGTTAACTGCCTAAAATTAACCGGTTTAATCAATAATCCAAATGGCTAATTTTAAATTAACCGGTCACTTATTCGTGTAGTAGTAAATCGGTTAACCCATTAACCGATCAACTGTTATCCAATTATACTGTTATATAATAATTCTTACTGTAATAAACATTTTTAAAAAATGTGTCATGTGTGATTTACGCGTGCATCTCGAGAAACGTGACTACAAATCATTAAAATTATGATCGAGTGTAATACGTATAATATTCACGGAATCAAAACAGACTATACGTTTTTTCTTCTTTTGCATTTTTATTTTATCTAATACTAAGGAAAATATGAATGCACATTCACACACGAGACAACTTTTACTGTGGGCGTGAGTTATTTTTCAAAATTGTTACCATCGTACGTGAAAATACGTGATTGAAAGTAACGCTCTCGTGCGTGATCGTGAGCTTAATTGTCTTCACCTGCACATCTCTAATCATACGTGTTATTACCTTTCTTTCCGTTGTATGTAAAACAATACTGTTATAGGCTCTCCAGCATTTATGTATGTTAATATCTTTTGTAGACACACCATAAATTTGGAGAATGTGAAAAAAATTACGAGCGTTTTATTATAGTACAGTGTAAATAATCTCTTCAGTCGGTATTTTCAGCAGAAGAGGGACATACATTTTTTTCAAACAGCTAAAAAATTTAATTGCCACAAAAATATTATTATATATATATGACTTTATATTGTGTAAGATAATTTGGTAAATTTAAAATATACATAGAGTAAATTTTATTAAAGTTAATATTTAAAGGGTGTCTTTTATAGAGTGATACAACTTTGAGTTGGCATCACTGCTTTATTTGACCACCCATTTAACAGCTGATAGTTGATTTTTGTTTATTTTGCTTTGACATTTCATTATGGATCGACTTACACAAGAGCAACGCGTGCAAATTTTTAGTCAAAATAATGGTTCTGTTCGTCAAACTTATCGTGCACTTCGTCCATTTTATGGCGTACATAATCGTCTTTCAGAGCAGCTAATTCAAAGAACAAATATGTCTTTGATTTACGTCAGTTCCTGCCTTTCGGTCTAACCTGACGATGCTCTTAACATCGGGTGAAAATTAAGTGTTACCAGCACCCCTTTTAGCACCCAAGAGACCAAACAAGGCGACCTCGGGTCGCCCAGGTGGCAATTTCCAGAACATGATTTGGTAAGCCCCATGATCTAACACCTTGCCTAAGTGCCGATCCTATCTAGATGATATTTTATTTGTTGATTCACAACAACGTATAGGTTTTGCTACTATCAGCCGGACCGAAGTCCAACCGCAAGGATTGAACATCAATCCTTATCTGACAAACCTTCCACCAAATTGGTGACCACAACCACCACGTGTACTCCCGAGGGAGACCTCACCAATATCCAGCCGCAGTAAACTGCGAGGCTTGTACTGGATCCCGTGGTACCAGTTCCAACTACTGGTAAAGCCTCGAAAGTCAAACCAGTGGAGGTTCTATAAACTTTCTATCGACTTCGGTTTCTTTTTTACCCAAACCTAGGTGTCGCTTCACATATTGGTTCTTACTCAGGCACGTAGGCGAACCTACTACTTTTATACTCTTATATGCACATCCGTTACATTGTAATAGAGCTTGGGCAGTAACATATAAGTGTTACGGGCTACATTTGCATCAGATAACACTTACGGCGATCTTTGTTATGTCTCGGTAAAAGATCCATTTAGCTTTCGATGCGTTGACCAAGTTGAAGTGCTGAAAATCCTATTTTTTAAGAGCTTTAACACCTAAACTTATATCATTCCTCACATACCTGTTTAACTCTATTCTCACGAAATCTGCGTTTCCTGAGGAGTGGAAACTCGCAAGAACCATTCCTATTCCAAAATCTAAAAATGAATTTCGACCCATTGCTATTCTTCCCTGCTTGTCTAAAATTCTGAAAATCTTTTAGGTAAGCAAATGAATGAATACATTGCATGTAAGGATTTGTTATCTGCAAAACAATCGGGTTTTATGAAAATGAAAAGTTGTATAACTGCATTAGTTGATGTTGTTGAAGACCTCAGATCGAAAATTGAGCGTAATATGGTGGCTTTCTTGATCCTTCTGGATCACAGCAAAGCGTTTGACACAGTCGATCATAAAATTTTGCTGTTAAAACTCCAGAAGCTTTTTAATTTTTCAAGCTCTGCGTGTAAGCTTTTATCGTCGTATCTCACTAATCGATCGCAAACAGTTCAGCTTAAAGACAAAATATCAAGAGCACTCATAGTGAAAAGAGGAGTTCCACAAGGTTCAATTCTTGGGCCCCTTCTCTTTTGCCTATATATTAATGACCTTCCTGACATCACAATCGATATTACAGTACATATGTATGCCGACGATGTTCAACTCTATAACAGTAGCAATATTGCTGACTTAAATTACTGTGTCAACAACATCAATGATGACCTAACCAGAATTGGAATATGGGCGAAGTCAAATGGTCTATGTATAAACCCCGATAAATCAAAATGTATTTTGATTTCTAAATCTAGGAGAAATTTCCAGGACCCTCGGTTAAAAATTAACGGAGATAATATAGGTTTTGTTACAACAGCGTCTAATCTGAGACTGATCTTCAATAACAGACTAACTTGGTCTGACCATATAAATGCAGTTGTTGGCATAATCTACGGTATGTTGCGCAGCCTTTGGGCAGTTAAAGATTCAACACCATCTACAATACGTATGTTATTAGACAAAACGTATCTTATACCATCTCTCCTATACGGATGTGAACTTTTCGCAAACTGTACTTATGAAGACGAAAGAAAGCTTAACGTTGCTTATAACAACATTGCTAGATACAATTTTAATAAAAGACGCTTTGAGCACATTTCGTCATATGCCCATCAGATTTTCCAAATCAGTTTCGAGAACCTCTTAAAATGCAAATGTCTGATGTTCCTGCACAAAATTATTATATCGAAACAACCGACATACATCTATGATAGAATTGTGTTCGCAAGATCTAACCGCGGTAGGAACATTATACAACTGAGGTATAGGAGTCTTATATCCAGTCGACAGTTGTTAATTCACACAATCAGTCTTTGGAACACCTTGCCAAACAACATTCAAAATTTAGGCAACGCTAACATATTTAAAAGAGAATTATTTAAATTTTTATGTAATATTACTTTCTGCTCTCCTTTTTCTATTTAATAATTTTTGCTTACTTTCTCCACTATATTATATTTTTCATCCTCTCATTGCAAATCTGCTTTTGTTATTAAAGTCTTGTTTAAAAGAAGCTCCTTTGTTACAAATATTAATATTATTGCTAGCCTTTGAAACCTAATTATATATGTATAATATATTTTATTAATGACCTATCTGTTTTTGTGTAATCAATAGCACTTTCATTTATAAGACATCTTGTCTTTTCGTGCTATGTCGCAATTTAAATAAATAACCAAATCAAATAATCAAACATGCAAAAGTACTGCCTGAAAACATCGTAACCCCTCGAAAGCCAACCATTATAGGTTTCAACTTTCTATTGACTTTTGAACTCTTAATTAGATCGAGGCGTCCTTGGACCTCCTTTCTTATTTCAAACTTACGTAGGTGATCGCCGTGCAGGCCCCCTACTCCTTTAGATCTCTTACAGTAGACCAGCTAAGTTTCCTACTGGGACCTATCCCGGATCCTATTCGGAAACCAGGCAGGTACTTATAAGTTTTATGGGTTACCAGCAAAAGTTATGTTTGATAAAACTGTGTATCCCCCGAGAGCAAAACCATTATAGGTTACAACTTTCTATTGAATTTTGAACTCTTAAATAGATCGAGGCGTCCTTGGACCTCCTTTCTTATTTCAAACTTACGTAGGTGATCGCCGCGCAGGCCCCCTACTCCTTTAGATCTCTTACAGTAGACCAGCTAAGTTTCCTACTGGGACCTATCCCGGATCCTATTCGGAAACCAGGCAGGTACTTATAAGTTTTATGGGTTACCAGCAAAAGTTATGTTTGAGAAAACTGTGTAATCTCCGAGAGCAAAACCAGTATAGGTTTTCAACTCTCTATTGACTTTGGCCCTCCTACGGTACCAGGCGTCCTTAACCTACTTTCTTACAACAGACTGCATAGGAATAAACCTCTGCCAAATTTCTACTCGAACCTCTTTCGGATATGCTTCGGAGCGGACGGAACTCCTACTTGCAGGGATCGTACTAGGCGGTGTACTTTCTGGGGAGGTATACCTACTACTTTTTAATTTCTTATATGCCCTCCCGTTGCACTGCAACATCAGGGATTGGGCAGAGTACATATTAGTTTTATGGGCTATCAGCAAAAGCTGTGTCTGCAAAAACTGTATAACCCCCGAGAGCAAAACCAATCAAGGTTTTAAACTCTCTATTGACTTCGGCCCTCTTACGGTACCAGGCGTCCTTAACCTCCTTTCTTACTACAGACTTACATGGGAACAATCCTTTGCCAAATTTCAATGCGTGTCTTCGGATGTGTTTCGGAGTGGGTGTGGGCTCTTACTACAGTGATCGTACTAGGACGATGTACTCTTCAGCAAAAGATCACCTACTACTTTTTAATTTCTTATATGCCCTCCCGTTGCACTGCAACTTCAGGGATTGGGCAGGTTTTTATGGGTTATCAGCAAAAGCACCGTCTGTAAAAACTGCATAACCACTTCCCCGGATCTGTGCTGGAGCAAGGCCTGACATCATAGTCAAGCTCCCCAACGGCACCCCCGGAGGGAATTCAAAGAACAATAGATCGTTTTCTGACCACATTTACTTTTACTGATAATGTGCATCCCGTTAGACGCCGAACAGTTGCGCACTGAAGAAGCTGTAGCCGCTATACAGGAAAGCAATGAAGATAATCACAATCAATCTATTCGTCGCCGTTCTCAGCAACTGGGGTTTTGTCCTTCATTTTATGGAAGATTTCTGTAGTTGTTGTAAATTGGTGTTCCAGATTGCGACTTGTACGCGCCAGCTGTGGCGGCCACATGTCCGAAATCATATATAACATTAATGTCATAAAATTTTCTATCCAATAAAGACCATTTCATTGATATCAAAAATATATTACTATGTTTTTTTATGATTTAAACTTGTATCACTCTATAAAAAACACCCGATATAAGCAATATAAAATTGTTGAAAATAAAGAATCATCATACATAAACCAAATGTTAAAAAATGGCCAAACATACAAAAACATATCGTTACTTTAATATAGAAAAGCCCTAACTAATGTTTTCCTTACTTTACAGGAGTGGGCAAAAACTAAATAAAATCTTAAGGGTTGAAGATACAGTAATTTTTTAAACCCAGTTTTTTATTAAATTCTCTAAGGAATTAAATGCTTTAATAATATTTTTTCAAATTAAGAAATTTTTGTAAAATTATATTAGATAGGTATTTTTTGTGATTTAATATATTCAAAGTTTTTGTGAGTTAGGGCTTTTCGTTATAGGTTAAAAAAAGTGACATTTTTCGTTAAAAGAGGGTTTTACAAAAAACCATATATATAAGTATAAAGGAGAAATGTATACTGTAGTACAGATAATACTTTTTCAGATAAGTGTTCCCATTTTTTATGTGTAAACATCTATACCAGAGTTAAACATTTCATAGCACAATTGTGCTAAAACAATCACACGTATACTCTTACGCTCTCGTATTCAGTCGTCATTTAGACATTGATGACTACACATGTGTGGATGCTTACGCATTTTTTTCAGGTTGTTGTTTTAGTAATTTTTATTCAGCGAACATTTTGAAGTCAGAATGATATTTGAAAAATATTTCATGATAAATAATGCATTTGGTAACATGCAATGTCTTCTTTGTTACCAAATGTTTAAAGAAAATAGGGAATATGTTATTGAAAGACATTACGATTGTTTTCATAGTGACATCAAAAGTTTCGAAGGTAAGAAAAGAAAGGATCATTTAGATATGGTAAAAAACATTTATGTACAGACTCCAACAGTTTTCTTTCTATCTATAATATCAAAAAGCTTTTCACTGACTACTTCATATAAAAGCTTGCCCGTTACATTTGCATGAAATGTTTCTAGAGAAAACATTGTCTCAAAAACCTCGTAGTTGCTATCCATATGAAAGAATCGTAATGTCTTTTAATAACATATTCCCTATTTTCTTTAAACATTTGGTAACAAAGAAGACATTGCATGTTGTGCTATGAAATGTTTAACTCTGTGTTATTACGATGTTTCGTGAACAGGATCGGTGTTTCGTGTCTCGTGCCGAAAGAAGACTTTCCATAGATTTTTTTATAGACTCTTCCTCAGAAGTCCATATGTTTTTACTGGCGGAGCTTAGCTCTTTTTTTGAATTTCATCGGATTGGAATACTCATACAATATTTTTTCTTTTTTTATGTTTAAAAATAAATGTTTGAAAAAAAATTCTTAGAATTTCACTTTTTATGTCTTTTTTATTTTCTACCTATTACGGTTTATTCAGGTTTTTTTTATTAAAGTTTTTTTCCACCTGTTACGCTTTATTCAGCCGCACTAAAAATAACACGTCCGTACTAAACTATTATAAAGTATTTATGCAATTTATACAATAAAAATACGTATCTGTTTAATTGGAAAAGGGTAAAATAATTCTTAAATAAATTATATTTGAAATGATTCACTTTGTGTTTGTTGGGTAATTCTCTCTCACAATACAACCTCATTTTTAGTTTTGTTTACCTCTGATCTATACGCTGGGGGGTAAACATATTTTTCACAATCCAATCACAAATTTAGAGTAAGATCAAATCGGTGTGATCTATGTATTAGTGTAGTCATACGGACAACAAGAAGTACAGAGAAACTTAGAAATACACTTAACACCATCTAGTGTGCAATAGTAGCTACTAATTTTTGCTAACTGTCGTACATTACGTTATCGTGGGCAAATAAAAACAAATAAATAAAATGAATACAAAAACATATAGTTTTAATTACTTTTAAAAAGATTTTTTGCACTTTTAATAAGAAATTTACTAAAACAAAACAAAATAAGGAAAACCAAAAACTTAACTTGTCAAACTAAGTCTTCTTCGTCTTTGAGATTGTCATTCATACAGACAACAAAAGAAACTTAACAGCTGCATATTAACACCATCTAGTGTGCGATAGTAGCTACTAATTCTCACTAACATATAATTGTACTAGCTAGTACTTCCAACTTAAAAAAATTTTCATTACTATATATATGTTTACACATCTCCCCTGTGGTCGGACTCACATTGTTTGTTTTTATATTTATTGAAATTCTTTCTTTATATAAGCATATTGGAGTAATATCCTTATCGCACTTCATGGACTTAAAGACCTCTTAAAAAATAGGATATGATAATTTTATATATAGGTTTTCTTTATCCCAACTGTAAACCTCCTGATAGAGAGTAAAACTGGTATCTAGATAAAGCTTTGTAGTCCTCTTTCTACAATAGTGACATTCCATTTTCGCGAGTATATCTAGCCATTTACCAAGAAACTTTCGTTTTTCTTTATTTCGAATGCCAGTAGCTGAGTTTTATTGTTTTGGTTCGTGTTGAACTTTTAGAACACTTTTTTTATCTGAGAAACTTACAAGGCCTTCAACATACAAACGCTTCTCCCAAAACAGATTGAATATTTCTTTCCGTACGCACTCCGTGAATTTTGGTCAGTGTCTTAACGTACTTTTGGTACGGAAACGTACGAACAAGTTTCTATTTCAGGTTTCTGACAAACTCCTTTTTTCGATAAACTGTCTTATTCCTTACCTTTCATACGACTTTTTCTGTTTATATTCTGTTAACACTCACATTTTTCTGCTTTAGATTTCTTTTTGGGTGTACACAAATCAGATATTTCGGCCATAGTTGGGTTGTTAATAATTTTTTTCTCGGTCACGCGATTAAAGTACCTATATCTTTAATTTTTCTCACAAAAACAAGCTCAAAATGAGATTCGCAATTTAAAAACGTATATAAAAAAGTCAAGTATATTCAACGCATACTATCTGTGAGTCAATATATTTCACATCGTGCAATTTACTTTCCTCACTCATTTCAATTAATGAGTTATGGGTTTTGTTTTGTAAAAAAAAATACTCAAGTGACTTAGGGCTTTTTTATACTGCCTGTATCTTTGTTATGGTCGGATCGAATAAATTTTTTTACCATAGGTGTTTTGAGAATTGTCTACCAAGATATGCAATATATTAAAGTAACGATATGAAGTATTTTTAAGTGAAGGCACTTTTCCTATCTATCATAATTTTTTAACACTAAAAGGCGTTTGATTACATCATAACTTCCCCTATCATTCAACTATTTAAGCAGAATAGTATATAAATAAATTAAATTAATATAAATTATATATTGCGCTATTTACAGAACATAGTAAAAGTTAATAATTAAAAAAACATATGACGTTTGATAATACAAAGGTTCTGCGAAATATCTATAAAATGATACATTTCATTAAAGCAAGTACATAGTTTTCTAAGAGGATCTGACATTTCATAGTTAGTACGACAAGCTGCAACATATAGTGGGTTAAAAGAACGAAGTGAACGTTGAGGAATGTTGAAACATACGTTGTTTAGTAAAAATTCGGAGTTGATGTTACCACTGAAAAGATTTACCATAAAAGAGGTGTTTAGCATTGTTCTCCGGCTCTTTAAAGTAGGAAGATTAATTTCAGCTAATCTCGTAGAGTATGATGGAAGTGCCATTCGATTTCTATAAACGTTTCTTAGGCAGAAAATTAGAAATGGTTTTTGAACGGATTCCAGACGTTCAATATGAACGTTATACAGTGGATCCCAAATTTTGCTACCATATTCTAAAATTGGCCGAACTAATGCAATATACAATGTTTTAGTGACATAAGGATCATTAAATTGTTTTGCCCATCTTTTAATGAATGCAAGGATACTTCGGGATTTATTAACAGTCATAGTAATGTGTTGAACAAAATTAAGTTTACTATCGAGTAAAATTCCCAAATCCATAACTTCGTGAAGCGTATTTAAATTATAACCATTAAGGTTATAATTGTGAACAGGTCTATGTGATCTTGAAAATTGCATATGATTACATTTGTTCAAGTTTAATTGCATTAAGTTTAGTTTACACCAAATATAAAAAATTGTTTAAATCATTCTGCAAGAACTGTTGATCAGATGTATGTTTTATTTCGCACCATATTTTTACGTCGTCCGCATACATCAATATATTACAGTATTTTATTGCCTCTGGTAGGTCATTGATGAACAGAAGGAAAAGAATTGGACCAAGGTGACTCCCCTGCGGAACACCAGCGATTACTGAAATGTCCCTTGAAACTGCAGTGTTAAATTTTACCGATTGTGTCCAGTTTAACAAATAAGATTTAATCCAGCATAATAAATTATTATTAAAACCCATTATGTCTAATTTCTTTAAAAGCAGCGCATGGTTGATTTTGTCAAATGCCTTGCTGAAATCAGTGTAGATGACATCCGTGTGATAACCTTTCGTGAAAGCTGCATTCACTAAACTTGTTAACTGAGGAATATTAGTCATAGCAGAAAAACCTTTACGAAAACCATGTTGAAGTGGTGATAATAAGGAAGAAATTTGATGATTAAGACTATCCACGATACATTTTTCAAAAGGTTTTGGAAGTACACTCAGTTTCGCTATTCCTCTGTAATTGGTTATTCCTGATTTATTTCCTGCTTTAAACAGTGGTATAATATAAGACTTTTTCCAAATATCGGGAAAATTACCACAATTTATAGATGCATTAAATATTATGGATAATGGAGTCAGTAAGGCAGAAGCACATTTAATTATGACGCAACTTGGAATGCCATCAGGACCACTAATATGTGACGATTTAACACTTTTTAAACAATTTAAAATATGGGAGGTAGTGATATTAAATGTATGTATGTTATTATGAGCAGCTATTTTGTAAGGGTAGATAGTATTAGCATCGAACACAGCATCAGAGTATGTGGCAGCAAAAAAGTCAGCAAACATATTACAAATTTCCAAATCATCACTAGTCTCAGAGCATAAAAATTTCATGACCTTAGGAAAGCCAGTTGATTTCCTTTTAATATTAACAAACTTAAAGAACGTTTTAGGATCTTGAACAACGTTGCGCTTAACGACGATGATTTAATCATTGTAAAGTTGAGTGTTCAGAAGATTGTATTCTGCACGAAGAACTGATTACTTAGAGTAGAAAAAAGTTGATCCATATTGTTTAAACTTTTTGAATTTTTTTTTTTCAAGTTTTTTAGAGTGGAAAATTGCTTGGAGTTCCAGGGTTTGCCAGAATTGTTTCATGGTACATACTTAGGGATGCATTCATCCATATATTCCAAAATAGTTTTATAAAAAGAATTAACCATAACATCAATTGAAAATGACGATCCTTTAGTAGTTGACAGCAATTGAAGCCAATTTGTATTTAGCAGATGATTATTAAGATCATTATAATTAGCTCTATGATAACAGAAAACTTTTTCTTTATGAACAGAGTTTCTAGCTGGAAAAATAGGAAATATGTTGCAGCTTATTTCAATTGTGGGATGGTAACGGTCCTCAGGCATACTAACGGGATAAGCTCGGCTTACAATGCATTCTTTAGGCTCATTAACAAATACCAAATCCAAAATTTTTCCATAAACATTAAAAGTTCCGTTAATTTGATGCAAATATAAAAATTTCATCAGCCGTATCCCCAGTACGGGTAGGTATATAAAAGCTATGTTCAGGTGAAAGTTTCCATGTGATGCTAGGTAGATTAAAATCGCAAAAACACAAAGATTAAATCAGTAGGCTTTAGCTTTAAAGTCACAGTTTTAATGGCATCAATATGAAGTTTGTAAATACTTAAGTCAGAATGAGGTGGAATGTACGAACATGTTATATAAGCTTTAATATGGTTTACCTTTACGACTGCCGCAATAAATTCAATATTATAAGGTAAATCGATTTTAATTTCCTCCATTGGAAATAGGGTTGAGATAGCAATTAGTACTCCACCACCCGTTGTGGTTGTAATTCAATCACGACGAAATATATGAAAATTATCACAAAAAATTTCGGAGTTTAAATAGGTATTGTTCAGCCAGGTTTCAGTGAATATATACACATGATGATTAAAATTAAAGCTTTGCAAATATAAGTTGTTAAGTTTCGTTTTAAGTCCACAAACATTCTGATAAGTAATGAGGAGTTGCTTATCAGAAAAGTTACTTAGTTTTTTGGAGTAGACGGCACCCGTGCAGGAAGGTGAGCAATATTTTGCTTATCCTTAAGTACATACTCCCGTACTAATACATGAGGAGGCCAAAATGTTTGATCAACTACTTGACAGAAAACATCAAACGGTACAGTGATTTTAAAAGACGTAATACTTCTCTCCTGCGAGTACGAAAATTTATGTACATTGATATTAAAGTTGATATTGAGCTTTAATTTTATATAATAATCTATATCTTCTGCTGATGTATCAGATGCAAAACGAGATATGAAAATATGTTTGTTCGGGGGAATCACACGTAGTACTCTTTGGTTTGCTTTTATGGTATCTGCATGATTAAAAGTCACATGTTTGTTTTGAGTGTTGTTTTTAATTGTAGGATCAGTAGCAGGTGTAGCACATATATCAAAAATAATTTGATGGGATGAACACGGATCCACAGGATAGGAAACGGCAGGAGAGTTAATAGCAGTAACCGGGGTAGCAGAAAGACCTTCAGTATCTGACTTTGCATTCAACGGTGCAGGATCAGGACCAGCGACAGGCGGTTCATTCTTCTCTTTATTAATTCTGGACGATTTACGACGCTTTGGTGATATTTGAGTAGGGGATTTTAAGTTATCCAGTGATATATAATCTTCAAATAATTTACCATATATAGAAATGCGTTCTAAAAGTTTTCCAGCTTCATTTTGAATTTCATTAAATTGTGTAATGTTACCTCGGAAAAAGTGATAGAAACTCACACTAATTTTTCTACAGGCAATACAGCACCAGTGAAGTCGATTATTTTTCGCAAGGGATTCAGCTACTAGAGTAGACAGACCACTACATTTGAAATGGAAGAGATTATCACACAGCCAACATGATATCATCCTTTCGTCATCATTTTTAATGTTACAATTTCTATGGTTACACGACATTTTAAACGAATTTCAATGAAATCTCGAGCGTAAATATTTGTTGGGTGTTACAAAGGAAACTATCCGACAACAGATGGCGGCACAATAACTAATCCAATTCACAAACCAGAATTGATGGTGAAAATGGTATCACAAGTTGAACGGATCAGCTGATGTAACAGGTGGATAAGTCGTCAATGACGTATATAAATGTTTGAGTGAACGTTTGCAACCAAACGATAAGACAAAATTAAGGTTTTGTTTTTAATCGCACTTGTTTTAAATACACTCAAACACCAATTGCCAATCACTACAGCAACTCAAGGATCAAAAACTTGACTATTACGAACTTTATTGTTGATAAAAACACTTTGCGGAAAAAATCTTACGGAGCAAAACAAAACACGTCTTGACTTATGAACAGAGCTGAACAGGTTAGTACTTTCACTATAGATAGTAAACTAATATATACTTCAACATCTATAATTGCTTTTGCACATGCATAATAATAAAGTGACCTGTAACACAAGTAGAACAAGAGCTGTAGCGTCAATAATTTGCCCAGCTTTAGACACAAAGAATCAATCACCGGCACAATTCCAGTACGATGCCATCACACGTCCTCGTTATGAGCGATGATTGACGGCCAACAGCGTGACCATTTATATTCCCAAGGATTAAGTTTACCTAGCAGAATGCCTTGCTACTCAGATCGTCCTAGATGCTTCATGCCTTACATACGATGAAAAGAGGAGGGTTAAACACCGAGTGAGAAACTATCGTTAATTGCACTAGTACAAATAAAGACAAATAAAGAAAGAGTGTGTTCAGCGACTTTTCTCTTCTCAAATTTAGAGCCATTAAATGCTATACTAATGCTCCAGTGAGTTAGTGAGGCTTCCAAAATAAAGAAACTAGAGTTGTCTTCATTCCAAAACCGGGCAGGGCAGGCTATGCGGATCCGAGGGCTTACAGACCGATTAGCCTAACTTCATTATTACTGAAGACATTGGAACGGATTGTGGATACAATGTTGAAGCAAAGGATACCGCACGATATACTGAAATTTAAACAACACGCTTATATTAAGGGCAGGTCTGTTGAGACGGCCCTACAAGAGGTTTTATATCATATAGAGAGAACCTTCGATTTGGGTGGTATTTATCGATATAGAGGGGGCTTTCAATAATATATCGACCTCGAGCATTAGTGACTCTCTGGGTAACTTTGACTTGGACCAGAGATTGACTGCATGGATCAGTCATATGCTAAGAAACAAGAAGATAAGTTGCGAGGTTAACGACACAATGGTAGGGGGGAATGTGTGTTTCGGAACGCCACAGGGGGGAATACTGTCTCCCTTGCTGTGGTTGGTGACCATAAATACCCTACTGAAGACATTATCCCAGGAAGGATTTGCTTCCGTCTGCTATGCAGACGATGTAGCGATATTGATAAAGGGAAAATATCCCAGGATTCTTTGGGAAAAGGCAATAGAGGCCCTGAATTTAGCTTATAACTGGGCTACACAAAGGGGTCTCAATGTCAACCCAGAGAAGACAGAAGTTTTTATGTTTACAAGGAAACGGAAGATTGCATATTTGTAATCGCCGGTTTTTCGAGATAGGACGATACAGATTAATAAGAAGGTCAAATATCTAGGAGTGATACTCGAGTGGAGGTTATCCTCCAGTCGCAAATACCATATAGAAAGTAGGGTGATCAAGACCCAAAGAGTCTGGACCTTTTGCAGAAGGGCAATCGGGTCCAAATGGGGAATGAGCCCAAAGATGACAGACTGGCTCTATACGAGTGTGGTAAGACCATTTGTGACGTACGCCTCGTTAGTATGGTGGACGTCCTTGGAGAGGAAGGTTAATGTCAAACATCTTCAAAAAATACAAAGACAGTGCTGTATCGGCATCTGTGGCGCGATAAGAACCACATCAACTAAGGCGATGGAAAATATTTTATCAATATTGCCTATTGATATTCAGGTTAAATACGAAGCAGCTCTGGCTGCTACGAGATTTATGGTGATGGGTGAGTGGCTGATAAGGGAACACACAACCAAACACCAGAGTATAGTACACGTCTTACCCGGGAACAACGTTCGCATGGTTACGTGCGATAGGATCCCTATTAGATATGTACAATCACAATGCACCACCATAATATCGGAAGGTATGGACGGGTCGAGGATTGGTGACCGATCGGGTGGAGGTTTCTGTGATATGGGTCGTAACTTTCGCAAATACTTCCGCCTGCCGGATCATAGCACGGTATTTCATGATATGGAAGGGATAAAATGGTTGAAGGAAATCGATAACAGTCTACCGGTACGAATATTCACGGATAGTAGGAAGGTCATCAAGGCCCTGAGAAATCATGTGGTTCAATCTCGGTGTGTACTACAGTGCAAGGATGAGATTAACTCATACACGCACGGTGGGGGCATAGATATAATATGGATCACAGGACATCAGGGGATACTTGGTAATGTTGAGGCAGACATGCTAGCAAAGATGGGAGCATTAATGGCGAACATCACACTGGATAGTCCGAAGCCATTTCAGGTTTTCAAGATCGAACTAAAGCGATGAGCTATACAATTGCATACAAGAGATTGGCTGCACTCTACCATAGGTAGGGTGACCAGAATTCTATGGGGGGACCCAGATGGTAGGAGGACAAAGGAGGTCCTAACATTGAGTAGGCCAGCACTAATTAGGTTGGTTTATTTAATAACAGGACATACAGAGTTAATTACTCATCTGGCACGAATGGGTATCGTTGGCGATATAACATGCAGGGCCTGCCAGGAAGAGGACGAGACACTGGAGCACTACTTGTGCTACTGTCCAGCTTTTAGCCAAGTCAGAAGACGAACATTTAATCAGGAGATTATACAGGAGATGGAATTTCTTAGGGGCTCTGATTGGAAAGACTTAAGGAAGTACAGTGAAGAAACCAGGTTCTTGACGTAATCAAACTCAGAGGTTTCCATGGTATCGGTGGAGGCTCCCTACAGTAGAATGGGAACTCCTTATTATAGAGCACACAACAGGCCTATGAGGCCTAAGTGTAATCCAGGACGGATTGGGATGCTTATGCCCCTCTTTTCAACCTAACCTAGTGATCCAGAATACACATAGTGCGGTATCCACCTACCCATTATCGTTCTCAATGCATGTAAAAAGATTATAATCAGTAGATTTGCCTTTATGTCATCTCTTGGATTTCAAACAATAAGCCTCTCCATCCGGTTTCTCCGCAACTAGTTCACTTGACTACGTATATTATTATCTATTAGAACCTGAAGTCTCTTAGATTCTACACACTATTAGTGAGCGAAAACCAAGTTCGAGTAGAAAAATAGTTTTACGGACACAGTTCTAATGTTGATATAAAAAATAAAAAGTTGTTATATTTTAACTGAAAGTACATAGAGAGAAAAAGTTTTATGGTATTTATAATTTTGCGAACTATATTAATTGTTATTCAAATGCAACTTTGAAGTCATAACTTAGTTAAATCCCAATTTGGAATAGTGGATATTTTTTTACTTGATGTACATATGTATATATGAGCAATCATACCAATCTTAGCCTGGAAGCAGATGATTCATATTGCAAATCATTGTTTTAATAACTTCTATAAAATTTAGTAAACACATCGGAATAATGGGTGGTTTTTTAAGACCTCTCGAATTCGATTCAAAGAAAAACACGTAAAATTTTAATGTGTGAAATGTTTGTTTGAGTTGATGGAACGGTCTGAATAAATCAATGTTTAAAGATGTTTTCATGTAAATGTTGATCGCGGTTACGCCTCAAATGGTTCATGCGCTGTGACCATTTTTGGCATACTCTCTCCAATATATCGGCTGGTATCTCATGACGAATAAATTCCATTCAAGCGTTGCGGGCTTATTCCTATGGACTTGAGCCCCTCAAAAAGTAATCCAAAGGCGTTAGAACGTCAATTGGGCCATTGTTTTCTGTAATGTGTGACATATCAGCGAATTCCACCGGCCCATAATCCACCCCAACTTTTTGGATTGCGTTGACATTTCATGCAGTGCTTCTGGTTCCTCTTCACATAAAATACGGCAATTCTGCCTATTCACGTATCCATTCAATCAGATATGAGCGCGATACACTTTATTAACCGAGCATGAATTTAGATAATAAAATTCAATTTTTGTAAATTTGAGAAAAGAATCAGCACGAATATATTTATAAATTTAGTGTTAAGCAACAAATTCCCAAATATATAAAATAAACTAAAATTAAATAAAATTCCGGTCCTGGGATCCACTTCTCTTTATAGAGTAGCAAATTTGGTTCCTGTTGACGACTCCATGAATGACAATCAACATTTAAGAATATTAAACAACTCCGCGTTTCCGTCTAACGATAAATTAATCGGAGACGCATCCTACAGGATAACGGTCTGTGCTGTAAAAACAGTATATCTAGGATTTGATAGTAAGTATCCAAGTCAAAGATTTTTTTATAAAAAAAGAAAAAATATATTTACAGAAAATATTTAAAACTAAGAAAACTGATTCATTTCAATGACAAATGTATAACAATTCTTTTATCGAATATGATGAAAGTTATCAAATGAGTTCTGAAAATATAATAACAGCGAACTTGACTAAAAATATTATTAAAAAGTAATAAATACTACACTGAATGTTAACAATATCACACTCACCCATCCCGGCCCGGATAAACAGTCTATCATATCAGTGTGGTCCGAGGTTTCATGTGGGGTGCACTTCATGACCTGTACCTTCATCACCAGTCTTTTAAGCGCCATAACGCTCGCTGCCTTTGTGTTTAATAATTTCATAAGGTCCAAAGAACTGGTCGAAGTTTTATACCACCACTATGCACGAGCAATGGTTACCAGATCACCCACTTTGTACTGTGCGGAAGCTTTTTGCTTGCTATCATGATTGTTATTGTTCCTTATTCCTTTATCACGTTCCGTATGAAATTCAGTGCGTAATTCAACTTCAATTAAAAATTCAAATGGTGAGGTGTTTATGGAACGATAAGTTGTTTTGTTCTAATACTGCTGAACCATATTCATACGTTGATACGTTGATATTTTTCAGGGTTGTCTACAGATAACTTTGAAATAACAGAAATAATTGTCTTATGAACCCGTTCGACCTGCCCATTTCCCTTGGAATGTCAGTTATTGTAAATGTCAATTCAATATTTTCCGTTTTGCAATGCTCTTGAAATATTTCTGCCGTAAATGTTGAGCCTTTGTGCGTAATTATATGTCTAGGGTTTCCAAAAATATTGGTTACAGTCTTCAATTTACCTAAGGTTTCTATGGCCGTAGTAGATCTAGTTCTCTTGTTCTTTGTAGCAAATGACTCTTTTTCCACTTAATACTAAAGTTTCATTATTCTGCAATAATTAGAAGAAGTTTTAATCGCTTAATTGCTTTTTCCTCACTTTCAGCTGGTTTAGGGTGTTTTTTATACAGTGGGTCAAGTTTAAATCATAATAAGACAAGGAAATATATTTTTAATATCAATGAAACGGTCTTTATTGCATAGAAAATTTTATAAAATTAATGTTTCAATATGATTTCTGTCAAGTGGCCGCCACGGCTGACGCGTAGAAGGCGCAATCTAGAACACCAATTTTTAACAACTAAAAAAACTTTTATAAAGTGGAAGGACATAGCCCCAGTTGCTGATAACGGTGACGAACTGATTGATTAGGATCATCGTCAATGCTTTCCTGTACAGCGGCTACACTGTTCGCCGTCTCACGGGACGCACAATTTCAGTAACAGTAAATGTATTTCGAAAACGATCTATTGTTCTTCGAAATTGATGCTCTGAACAACTATTTTGATTAAAAATTTCAACAATTCGCACGTGTTACTTTGGTGTTGTGATACTCTAAAAACATGCTTTATAATCATATCATGCATATAAATTAAGACAATTCCTTTCAGCAAGAGTGGGTTGAATACAGCATTGATTAATCGCTAAAAAACTGCTTGGCTAATACATATCCAAACGGTACCTTTATAAATTCATACTGACCCGCTGATGTGACAATTTACGATTTTCTGCCTCCACTTAAACATGCAAAAATCAAGTGTGCTGAAAAATTTGTTATTCTTCAATATATCTATTTGGTCCTCTATGACAGGCATCGGACACTTATGTTTAACTGTTCTGTGATTAAGTTGGCGATAGTTAAGAAATAATCGTTTTGTTCCTTCTTTTTATTTAGTAGCACTAATGGACTTGCATAATTAGATATACTAGGTCGAATGGCTCCGGCTGCCAGCCAAGAATTAATCTGTTATTCTACTTCAGCTTTTTCGACTTGAGGTAAACGACGCAAACGTTGAGTCACTGGAACGTCAACAGAAGGAACTGCTGTTATACTTACTGGCGAACTCTTAATTTGTTTAGGGTCATATATTGATTACTTGCTTTACTTCAGCTCGTATCGATTTGCTTTGAATGTGCCCAATATCCGGTAGCAATATTTTTCCATCGGAAATAAACAAACTGTTTGATATATTCAATATATATTGATTAGTAAAATTTCTGCCTATAATTAAGATGATACTCGCACATTCGTTTGGAAACACATGACATTTTCCTACGAGTTTGCATTTATCACCTACTGGGTGTACTTCAAATACGCAAATTGCTTCTGTATATGCTGATCCGATACCACAAACTGTCACCTCCGTCTTTGAATATCTATCAAACATAGAAACCTAATGGGTATCGTTTTATATGTTTTTTTTTGTGCGATTTCATTTTTGTTTTTAATTTTTTTTGTAACAAAAAATAAACAAGGTTTACTACCAAAAACAAAGCCTTCATGTGACACACATCTACTGAAGATGGTCCAAAATTAGCTTCCATGAAGGTATTGTTTTATAATAAATTTCGCATGTGTGGTCGGCAAGGTGCATGGACCCTTAGGTTAAGGTTAGGTTAAAAAAAGGACTGCCCGCAGTTAGCGAGAAAACACTCGGAGGCCATAAAGGCCCATTGTGATTCCCAGAGGACTACACCCTACACAATCCTTTCAAAAAGAAGTGCTGGTTCCTGAGAACCACCTAAAACTACTCACAAAACCCACCAGAGCAGCCAGCGGTGCATCCTTGGGACAGCCCAGATCTCGCAGGAAACGAGATCCTAGATGTCTAAGCCTACGCTTTTGCAGGGCCGGGCAGTCGCAAAGAAAATGCTGTACTGACTTCTCGTCATCGAAACTGCTCTTGCAGCGAACTTCATGGGGAAAGTCCAAACGCTCTGACATGTGCCCAATTGTACAGTGCTCCGTCAAGACCCCTAGGAGTGCTAACGACGTCTTCCCAAAAGTTAGAAGCTGTCTAGTCCTAACTCGGCTAAGAGAGGGCCATAGTGTTTTGGAGACCCTACAGGTGGCAATTGTTGACCAACTGTTTGCCACCTTCCTCTCTGCCCACTCCTCAATTATGTTCAGCAGCTCAACTGAGGGAATATCAATATCCCTACGTGAGACTGCTTCCACCATTTCATTTCGCTGAATCATTTAAGTCAAGCCCCAATTGCTGCCAGACTGTATACACAAGTGTCAGTAGTTCTGGCCTCTAAACTGAGCCCATTAATCCTTAATGCCTCGGTAATTGCATAAGTCTCTGCCTGGAAAACTATTGAAGTATCGGGTAGCCTGAGTGATACCGAAAGGCCAAGATCCTCGGAAAATACCCCCGAACCCGTGCCAGTGTCCATTTTCGAGCCGTACGTAAAAACCAAGATTCCATTACTTCGAGCTGCAGAGTTTTCCATCCAGTCTTTCCTCTCATTGAATCCGACTGAGAAGGGTCTATCAAAATTAATGACGAGAGTCATATAATCAGTTTGCCCTCCTACCTTTTGAAGGATAATGCCATGTCCCGTAAGGTTGTTAAAAGGTGATATTAGTTTTAAATACTATATAGGAATGAAAATTTATTTTCATTATTATAGAAAACAGTTTGATTAAAATGTACAAAGAATATATGTTGTTTACAAAAATAATTTAAGCAAGTTAAATATTAAGGTAATTCATTCTTATTCTTCAACACCCCCACTAGAATGACTTCCAACATTCAATATTTTGCAGCAATGAAAATGTTTCACATTTGTTAGGGCTTTTGTTAAAACATCTGCTGCCATATCTTCGGTGTTTAAATAATCGATATGAATCCTTTTATCATTAACTAGACCTCTTATAAAATGATGTCTTATATCAATGTGTTTAGACCGGGAGTGATAGCTATTATTATGGGATAAATTTATAGCGCTTTTGTTGTCACATTTAATATTGATGGATGGCGCTCTTCCAAGTTCATTAAGCAAAGATTGTAACCACAATGCTTCTTGACCTGCTGCTGCTAAGGTCATATATTCTGCTTCTGTTGTTGACAATGCAGATGTTTGTTGTTTCTTAGAATTCCATGAAATACACCCTCCTTGAAGCTTAAATACATATCCAAAAGTTGATTTTCTGTCATCTAAATCACCGCCCCAGTCAGCATCAGAAAATCCTTCAATATATTCTTTGTCATCTTTTGAAAATTGTAACTTGTAGTTCATAGTACCTTTAAGATACCTCATAACACGCTTTACTGCTTGCCAGTGTACTTTACCGGGATTATTATTAAATCTGGCTAATACCCCCACTGCAAATGATATATCTGGACGACTCACTTGTGCAGCATACATAATACTTCCAATTGCTTCTTGATAAGGTATATTTTGCATTTCATCATTTTCTTCTTTGTTCTGTGGGCAAAATTCCTTAGAAAGTTTTTGATTGACATCTAGAGGCGTGGATACGGGTTTACAATCATCCATTTTAAACTTCTTCAAAATATCGGTAATATATTGGCTTTGATCAACCCATAGCTTGCCATTATCTCGATCTCTAGTAATTCTCATACCTAGGATATGATTAGCTCTTCCTATATCCTTCATTTTGAAATTCTTTGCAAGATTTTTCTTTATATCATTCTTACTTTTGTTATTATTTGTGAAAATCAAAATGTCATCTACATATATTGCAACATAAGTTATTTCATCATTTGATATTTTGTAGTAAATACAAGGTTCTGTTTTAGATTGTGAAAGACCCATATTTTTTAACGTTTGGTCCAGCTTTTGATTCCACACTCTACTTGCTTGTTTAAGCCCATACAAAGACTTCTTTAGTCTGCATACCATATCTTTTCTTTCATTACAACCTTCAGGGACGTTCATATATATTTCTTCACTTATTTCACTTTGTAGAAAAGCTGTTACTACATCCATTTGATCAATGTCCAAATTATGTTGCACTGCTAAGCTTAAAAGTAGACGAATTGATGAATATCGAACCACTGGTGCGAATGTTTCTTCGTAATCAATTCCATAGCGTTGAGAGTAACCTTTTACAACTAGTCTTGCTTTATAACGTTGTATTTTACCTTCGGAATTTCTCTTGATTTTAAAACACCACTTACTATTTATAGGTTTCTTGCCTTTTGGTAGTTTAACAATCTCCCATGTTTCATTTTTATTTAAAGCAATCAGTTCTTCATTTATTGCCTGTTGCCACTGTTCTTTATTGTTGCTTTCTAATGCTTGTTTCATTGTCTTTGGTATTTCATCTTCAACTTGAATAATGTTACAGTCATAGCCATATCTTTGCACCGGTTTTGGAACTCTTGAAGATTTTCTTATATTTTCAGGTGATGAGATTCTAACCATTGATGATTCAGGAACCCAATCAATGCTTTGATTTTCATTATCTCTTTGTAATGTATCATCAGTTTCGGAGAAGTATTCTTCATCTTCAGATACGCTTTCTTCTATACTGTTTGAAACTTCAGAATTGTTTACAGTATCTTCAGAAAGAACTTCGATAACATTTACTGGATCATTCACATCCCCCACTGAATCACATTCTGGAAATATAAAGAATTCTGAATTGTTACAAAGTAGATCGTTATAAAATTGATCTTCTAAGAACTTTGCATCTCGACTCAATACGATTTCTTTTTTACTGGGATCATAAAAACGATAAGTTCTCGTGGTTGAGCAGTATCCTACGAAAATAGACTCTTTTGCTTTTGCATCAAGCTTTTGTCTCTTCACCTTTGGTATATGTATGTATTATGGCTTTACATCCGAATACTTTAAGATGTTTTAAATTCGGTTTCCTTCCTGACCAAGCTTCTTCTGGAGTAACATCGTTCAGTGTTTTACAGGGAGTTCTATTTATTAAATATACAGCTGTATTTGCAGCTTCAGCCCAGAACTTCTTTTCTAGACAAGATTCAATTAAAAGACATCTTGTTTTTTCTATGATTGTTCGATTCATTCTTTCTGCCGTACCATTTTGTTGAGGATTGTAAGGCACTGTTGTTTGATGTTCAATTCCACATTTATTGAATATGTTTTTCATTTTATTATTGCAGTATTCCAACCCATTATCAGTTCTCAGAGCTTTAATTTTTCTTCCCGTTTGATTTTCAACAAAGTTTTTGAATTCTAAAAATTTGTCTTTAACATCAGATTTGTTTTTAATAAAATAAGCAAATGTTTTTCTGCTAAAATCGACAATGAAAGTAAGAATATATCTTGAACCTTTTATAGACTGTACTTCCATTGGTCCACATAAATCTGAATGTATTAAACTTAGTACTTCTGTGGCTCGCCTTCCTGAGATGTTAAACGGATACTTTGATAGCTTACCTTTTAAGCAAGTAATACAGTTTTGATTATTTACATCACATTGAATACCAAGAACTGCTCCAGAATTCATTTTCTTCAAATTTTCGTTGTTTGTATGACCAACGCGTTTATGCCACAAATTGTATTTTGAAGTACTTACTTCCGAGAGAAGAACTTTATTTCTTGCTGTATTCAATTTAAACATTCCATTAACTAAGTCACCTGTAGCGATCGTATTACCATTGTTATTTAAAACCTTACAGCCTTGTTTATTGAATACCACTTTATAACCGCTTTGGACAATTTTTGAAATTGATAGTAGATTTACGTAAAGATTGGGAATATATAGAACATCTCGGAAAGAAATATTTTCTTTGTTAAAATTTCCAATTTCCGCAATCATATTAACCTCGCCTATACCCTTTACTTGCATAGTTTCGTTATTAGCAATTGTCACTTCAGCGTTCTTTTCTTTAAAGTCGTCATAAAATTGTGAATTTGAGCACATGTGTGCCGTTGCTCCAGAGTCAAAGAACCATTCACTTTTACCGAGTTCCCGAGCAGCGAAACATCCAATCATTGCATTCATATTTTTTCGGTATTTGGGTTTATTGCATTTACTGGGACATTTTGAAGCAATGTGTCCATATTGATTACAATTGTAACATTTAGGTCCTTTATTTTTGAAATATTTGTTTTTTCCCGCTAATGCTAAATCTCCATCTGATTCCTTTTTAACATCTTGCAATAATTTTAACTTAATAGCATCACTTGTTATTTTGATTCCGGAACTTTGAATTCCCATTATCATTGGTTTGTATTCTTCCGGTAAGCCTGCTAATAACATGGAACCTACCCATTCTTCATTGACATCAAGGCCAGCTGCTCTAAGCTTGTAAGCTGTCGTTAGAATTTCATTTACATATTCTTCTATATTTGCACATCCTTGTAATTTCGTTGAACAAAATTTTTGTATTAATCCTACTCTTCTAACAAGTCCACTATCTTCAAGGATTGTTTTTAGAGTATTCCAGATCTCTTGAGCGTTACTGCAATTGCGAATATGAGGATAAATAGTTTTATCTACCAAAAGAATCAATTCTGATTTTGCTTGACTCTTCTTTTCTTCTACTGTCTCTGTACCCAGGACAGATTTCAAAAGACCTTTCATTTGAAAATAGGCTTCAACAGCAAATTTCCAATCTTCATAATTTTCGCTTCCAC
The DNA here is from genome assembly GCA_951800035.1 of Linnaemya tessellans. NCBI lineage: Eukaryota > Metazoa > Arthropoda > Insecta > Diptera > Tachinidae > Linnaemya > Linnaemya tessellans. The sequence goes on from OX637536.1 coordinate 62,749,929, forward strand.
GAAGTTTCTCAATTTGATGGTTGTGAGTCATTCTTGAATTATCTTTGATCTTGAATTCACTTGAACAAACTTCTTGTACGCTTACTTAAAATAATTATATATATACATATATTTGATCTTTACACCGCGGAAGGGCCAATAACCTGTTAAAAGGTGATATTAGTTTTAAATACTATATAGGAATGAAAATTTATTTTCATTATTATAGAAAACAGTTTGATTAAAATGTACAAAGAATATATGTTGTTTACAAAAATAATTTAAGCAAGTTAAATATTAAGGTAATTCATTCTTATTCTTCAACAAAGGTCATGCTTGAAGTTGTCTGACTCAATGATCATAAGGGCAGATCTTGCAGGTATATACTTGATACAGACCTCAAGGGGAGCTAAGTCTTTAGACTGGCTGATATCATTGCGCAAGTTATAGCAAGACATGCTAGCTTTTGTACCTTGCCCTGTATAGAGAGATATGTACACTTGTCCACAGCCTTCCACCAAACAAGTGATGCATAAGTTAGAATGGGTCTGATCACCGCCGTACACATCCACTGCAGGATGTACACTTTCAACCAGTATATATTCTCCCAAAATTTCTCTCGCATGCGTAAAACGCGCATAGAGCTTTCTTCGTTCTTTCCTCCACATTACGTTTCCACGGTAGCTTGGAGTCTAGAATTATACCGAGGTATTTCGCTTCTTTCGAGAGTTCCAAATTCGTGCCACCAAGGCATGATGGCCTAAAAGCCGGGATTTTATATCTCTTGGTAAAAGGTACCAATACAGTCTTCGTAGGGTTTATGCCAAGATCGTTTCCCTTGGTTCAGTCGAGTAATTCGCTTAGCGCTGATTCTATGTGTTCAATTAATGTAGGCAGATATTTACCCCTTATAAGGAGCACGACGTCATCAGCATACGCAACTACCTAGGTGCGTATGCAGGACTATCATCCCAAAATGGAGATGATGGTCCTGCTCTTAAGCGTGTTCCCTGCCCAGGCTGTAATTAGCTGGTCCGCGCCGATTCCTCTTAGCGTCCCAATTATCAAGGATTTGTTTACATTGTTAAAAGCGCCTTCTATATCTAGAAAGGATGCCATAACATACTTTTTTTGACATGGGTACCTTCTATAGTGCCGACGACATCATGCAGGACTTTTTCCACCGACCTACCCTTCTGGTAGGCATGCTGTGCGCCACAGAAGTTTTCCCTGATGTACAAATCAACCAGTCTCTCCAGTGTTTTCAATAGAAAAGGTGACAGACTGATTGGTCTGTAATCTTTAACGGTACCGTGGTTTATCCTCCCCGCTTTTGGAATGAATACCACAGTAACATCTCTCCACTCGATAGGAATGTACCCATAAACGAGACTTCCTTTAATGATGTATAGCAACCATGGTAGAATCATCGCTATAGCATGCTGCATTAGCGCAGGAATATACCATCTGGCCCTGCTGACTTGGATGAACCGTTCAAAATAGTACATTTTCGATCTCAGTGATTAGTTGGCAACTGCTTAAGCCACACATTACATGTGGATTGCAACTTTGCTTTTTGCACTTTTGTCCGCTCAGTTTTTAGTTCTGTACCAACGTGCGGCGTAGAGGTTACTCGACTACTGCTGTTTATTTAGTAAAAGATCTCATCCATTATTTGCCTTTATTACGGGATCAAATAATTGTTGGCAAGTGCTGTTAAAAATGTAAAAATTTAATTAAAAGTAGTTGCCATAATGTTTAAAAGTTGATGTATACTTTTGTACAAAATTATATATACCAATAAAACTTAAGTGTTCTCCTAAATATTATGCTCTTGAAACCGCGTTAATATCCTGTAACATCATTTTTATAGCATAGTTTTTCACGTCTTCTTTAAGATATCATAGCAAAATTTTAAATGGGTCATCACGTCCCTGCAACAAAAAACAACGCTAAAACTCTACAAAAGTCATAAAAGTCATTATTTAATAAAAATTAATATTTAATTTATGCATAAAAAGCATTTGGAAAAAACTTTTATACCTTTTTTATTTAAATGTTCATAAACACTATACGAACATTTACAATCTATTTGATTGCGGTCATGTTAAAATTATAATATTTACAGCATATAGCGAACAGTGGGCGTAACAACCCCAGTCAAATATCGAAAATGAGGATTCAAAGATGTGGCTGTTACTTGTGATTTTTGAGAGACGACATAAATCAAAGCGACAACCAAGGACATAAACAGACAGGCATTATGACCATCATGATACCTACATAGGTAATAAGTTGTTAAAAGTGCTAAAGGTAGAACACTCAAAGTCATGTACGTGCTGTTTAAATGTCATTAAAATTGACCCTCAATTTTAATATCCTGTCTCTTTCTCAACAAGCTCTGCTACGTCTGGTGTAATAAATATTTCTTTTGTTCGTTATAGGTTATAATTTTACTTGCTGCCGTTTGTCCAATGTTATCAGATAATTAATAGGTATTCATCTTTTTATATCCTTCACAAAAAAGTGAAAGGGTATATATACGTTCGTCATTTCGTGTATAATTTCTTCGGTATTCACATTGGACCCCATAAAGTATATATATTCTGTACGTGATATCGCGTTTCCCAAGCCACCAGAAGAGCTATAGGCTTCGTTCTTGGACCGTTGGATTGGAAATGAACTTCAATAGAGTGGTAGAGTGGTTTTGAAATTCGGAAAGATCCGAAGTATAGTTCCAGAGCTGGGAAGCTTACATCTATTTCTCGACGCAAAATTTATACCAAAAAGCAATTATTTTTTTTAATGTTTTCAATGGTCTATTAAAAACTAACAAAATTAAATTTTTTTTTCCAGAGATGGGAAATCAAAAACTTTTTTTTCGTCCAATTCCGTATTTTGTAGTAACTAAAATCTTTTTAAATTTTTCTTTAATAAAACCTCTTTATACGTCATGAAGATTTGCATTGGCAAAAAAAAAATTAAATTCGAGTTTTGCTTCCAGGGGTGGGAAATTGAATTTTTTTATACATGGAATTAATCAAACAGGCAACTGATGTTGTTTTTTTACAGACTATAATTAAGGAAGAACAAAATTGGTATTAAAAATTAAAAAAAAATAATCAAAATTTCGAATCCAGGGTTGGACAAGTGTCATATTTTATAGTACATGAAAGTGACCAAAATGGTTAAAAATTTTTAATTTTTCTTAAATAACACTATTTTATACCTTATGAAGAGTTGCATCGGTAAACAAAAACAAAAACTGTTAAAATTTCACTTCCAGGGTTGGGAAGTTGAACGTTTTTTGGTACATGGAATATATTGTACATGAAAATGACTAAAATGGTTGCAAATTTTAAGTTTTTCTTAAATAAAATGTTTTTATACCTAATGAAGACTAGCACTGGCAAAAAAAATTAAAATTTCGCTTACAGGACTGGGAAATTTTAATTTGTTTTATGTAAAAGTAACCAAAAACCCAACTAACGTCGGTTTTTTTACTAATTAAAACAATTTTTTAGTTCAGGAAAAACAAAATTGGTATCAAAAATTAAAAAAAAACAAATATTAGATTCCAGAGTTGGATAACTACAATATTTTGTAGTACATGAAAGTGAACAAAGTAGTTAGAAATATTAAGTTTTTCATAAATAAAACTATTTCATGCCTCACTGAGAGTTGCATTAGTAAAAAAATAGTAAAATTTCGTTTCCAGCGATGGGAAATTGAAATATTATTTAGGCATAAAAGTAACTAAAAAGGCAATTGACGTAGTTTTTTTTTTTTGTTTTTAGTAAATTAAACCTATTTTGTATATCAGAAAAAAACTAAATTAGTATTAAAAAATTAAAAATTCGGTTCCAGGGCTGGAAAATCAAAATTTTTTGGTACATACATTTGGTGCCCTCATAAAATCATAATTTTGGTTTTTTTCAATGACTTAAACATATTTTATACTTCGCTAAGAATTAAATTGGTATTAAAAATTTTAAAAACTAAAAATTCGGTTCCAGGGTTGGAAAATTTACATTTTCTGATTCATAAAAATAACCATATTATTTCTTTACATATCAGGAAGAAATAAATTGGTATTAAAAACCAAAAAAATCTAAAAGACGATTCTACGGTTGGACAATTAGAACTTTTTGGTGTACATGAAACGGATTTTTTCTTTTTGTTCGTAAATGAAACATACTTAAGATTTTTGAAAGGCGTTCAGAGGTATTAGAAATAAGAAAAGCCAAACATTTAGCTTCCTAGCCAAAAAATTTAATCGAAATGAATGACATCTGTGAAGGGTATTTAATATTCGGCACAGCCGATATAGCACTTTTACTTGTTTAATATATTATTCATCATTTCCACGATCTAATTTAAATATTTTAATGAGTGCTGCTTAACCCGTATGCATTTTGTGGGTGAAGTTAACGCAATGTGAATTCGACCTTCTACTAACACTTTTAAAGATTTTCTTTAAAAAACTGAATAAATCTTGCAATTTCTTGATCTGTCTCAAAATGCGTCCAACACAATGCCAGAGTTTTGTTTGGAAAATTTGCATAAATAAAAATGAAACGCCCCAAATATATGTACGCGCATAGCTTCATCGAATGCACCACATAAGATAATTCGTTTTTATACCCTTCACAAAAAAGTGAATGCGTATATGTATGTTTGTCACTGCGTGTGCAATTTCCTTAATATTACAGTGTGCAATTTCCTTAATATGGGACCCCATAAAGAATATACATACATATACTATATGTATACTGTATCTTTATAAATAGCGATGATGAATGAGCGAAGTGCGTCTGTCTGTACGCGAAATCGGTTTTCCCAAGCCCCCAGAAGAGCTACAGACTTCATTCTTGGTCTGATGGGTTGGAAATGAAAGCAAATAGAGTGGTATTGAATTTCAAAATACGGTCCCACAGCTGTGAAGCTTACGTCTATTTGTGGACGCAAGATTAAATAGTAAAAACCAAATGACATTTTTTGATACATAAAAGAAAGCTTTTTCCTTTGTTGCTAATTAAGGCTATTTAAGAATTTAAGAAAAATCAAATTGATCTTAAAAATAAAATATAAATTTATATTCCAGGTCTGGATAACTTAAATATTTTGTGGTATATTAAAATGACCAAAAAGGTTACAAATAAAAATTTTTTGTTAAGTAAAACTATTTGATACCTCATTAGGAGTTACATATGTAAAAAAACAAACAGATTTAAAATTCGTTTCCAGAGCTGGAAAGTTTAACTTTTTTGGCAAATAAAAGTAGCCACGTACGTTCCAAATTTTGGCTTTATAGTCAATTAAACATATATTATATTTCAAGAAGAATTAAATTGGTATTAAAAAACCACAAAAACATTAAAAATTCGATTCCAGAGTAGGAAAATCTAAATATTTTGGAAAGTAAAAGTAACCAAATAATTCCTAATTTTGTTTTTTGTTGCTGAATTAACCGTTTTTTATATATCACGAAAGACTACACTCGGGTGAGTAATTCAAAAAACATGCTTGAATTATATTTACTTTTGATTTAAATATATAAGAAATCAATACTTTTGCACTTTTAAATTAAATCCATAAGGCAATTCGGAATAAGCAAATAAATGTTTTAAGAACTGCTATGAGATTAATTATGGTATGTAAATTCGAAAGGAACAAGTGGTGAGTGTTGAGTGCGGTTAAGTCTAGCACAAGACATAACAGCAAAAGGACATTATGGTAACCCACAGATCCTTTGGGTAAATGCCTTACCTCTCGCACACAGGAATAACAAGTTTTCAGTACATATAGCTGGATTGGCTAGCGCCAATTTGTTTTATTATAATTTTTTTCTTTCAATTAACTCCCTTTTGATTAGTACGATATTCCCCATTTCTGATAATGACTATTCCAAGTATTCCAATTTCTCTTTCGTTTTTACTAAGCCATCGTCTGCTGAAAAGAAAAATATTTGGAAAATAATACATAAAAATATTACACGCAAAATTTACATACATTAGGTTCTAGAGTTGAAATTGCATTTCTAAAATAAATATAACCAATTTTTGCAAAATAAAAACAAAACTAATTTATAAATTTTTTTAATTAAAATTATCCGCATCAACATGTTAAATAAGGCTGTCAACTTTTAATTGTTTTATCAAATGAGAAAAACATTTTTGTGTTGCAGTCACTGAACCATAGAAATACAAGCACATTCTTATTTTCATCAATATTCCAACACATCCCAGCTAGCATTTTTTGAAAATTTTAATCAAACATCTGTCTTTTTCGACTCCACTGCACGCACGATCAATATAATCATTTATGATATCTCTTTTGAGTCGAAAATTAATTTTTTTGTGTGAGAATGTGGTACCCTTCATGCGACTCTCCAGGAAGATTCTTTTCTGACTCGTTTTTCTGATTTTAAACCAGATACGGGCGTTTCATAGCACAATTGTGCTGAGATCATTCACACGTATTCTTACCCTCTTTAATTTAGTCGTCGATGAGACAGCGACGAATGAATATCAGGCGGATGCTTACGAATTTTTTTATATTTTTTTCCTGAATATTTGCCTAGCAAACAATTTCAGTCATGATGATATGCGAAAAATATTTTGTCCTAAACAATCCTTTCGATAACATACAATGCCTTTTATAAAATTTTTCTCTAATAACGGACTATACTAATTCTCCTAATTTAGTAATACACCTAGTCTTATTAATTAGTCTGTGTAAAATCTTATCAAAAATATTTTGAATATGTTTCCCATATGAAAATCATCTTCCATGCCGACAAATATCAAAGCTTATTAAGTTTGATATATCCAACCGCGTTTTTTTGCGAATATTCAGCTTCAGCAAGCAACCAATCTTTTATTTATTTATTTTTTCTTGAATGGAAAACATAACAAATTATTGTCCTATCTTTTTTAATATTTTTCATTTGACTGTTTACTTATAAAAAGTTTTATTTTTAATTAATAATTTTACGTAATCAACGTTATTTTTTCAACTTAGAAAATATTTCTACTTATGTATAAATATATAATGCACCATTATCTTTCCCAGCATACCATTATCGGAGCGCTCATATATATGCGCTCATATATGAGCGATTTTATGAGCTTCTGTGAGTGTTTCCTGCGTGCATATTTCTGAGCTCATAAACGATCGATTTTATGACTTTCTATGAGTGTTTCTTGCGTGTAAATTTCTGAGCTCATAAACGATAGATTTTATGTGCTTTTTATGAGTAATTTCAGCACGCTGACAGATAACGGTAAATTCCAGCTAAGCAGAAGAAAGAAGTTACACAAATTGATTCATTAGTGAATATTTTTGGAAGCGTAAAGACAAAATTGTGAGTTATTTTATAATAAATACAAAAATAATACATAATTAAAATAATGAAAAGAGCAAGCTTAAAAGAAAGCAAATTAATAATAAGTGAACTTCGCTCAAACAAATTCCGAAAAGAAAATACAAATATGTATGTTAACTTATTGAATAAAAAATCCTATTTTGAATTGTCTGTTTTTCGTCATTTTTAGGATACTATTTAGAGTTTTTGATGCACGCAAAATGAGGCTCAAAAATGTTATTTTATGCACTGGAATAAGAGCTCAGAATGCGTTTTGAAAAAAGAGTCATAAAATACTCTTTTATGCATAAAATTTAGAGCTCTTTCATGAGTGACCAGTTTAGTGGAAAAAGGCATTCAAATATGAGCGTTTTATGACTGTTTATGATTATTTTATGAACTCATTATGAGCGTCAGCGTTCCGACAAACGAGTCTTTATGAGCTCATTTACAGCGCATATGGTATGCTGGGCATTGACGGTGCCCACCACTGTTTTATACAGAAAAAAACCGCATAAAAGAGAGTCATATTAGGGTAATTTGCGTGATTATATTATGACTACGAGTACACACATTTTGCAGGATTTGTTTTTGCTTTTTTGAACTAGTCACTTTCTAAGCGTTTCTAGGAGTCTTTTTGTAAACTTTTTTAGATCACCAAATAATCACTTTTTGATCATCTAAAGGAATCCTAAAAGACGCATTTTGCTGATAGTCATAATATAATCACGCAAATGATCTTTATTATGCTGTTTTTTTCTGTATAAAAGCAGAAAAACGAGTCAAAAAAGACTCTTTCTGGAGAGTCGCATGAAGGGTACCATTTTTTCACACAACAAATTCATTTTTGACTCAAAAGAGATATCATAAATGGTTATTTTAATCGTGCATTCGATTCGAAAAAGACTGATATTTGGTTAAAATTTTCAAAAAATGCTAGCTGGGTAAACCCACATAAATGTATGTACATCATACTAGGGCACTCAATTAAACGGGCTTTTATTAATCACGGTAATAATCATAAATAACTATTTTAATCGTTCGTTTGATTCGAAAAAGACTGATGTGATTAAAATTTTCAAAAAATGCTAGCTGGGTAAATCCACATGTATGTACATCATACTAGGGCACTCAATTAAACGAGTTTTTATTAATCACGGTTTTGCTTTAATCGTTCAGTTTTTGATTAATTTGATCTGTGTAAAGATTTTTGTTCGGCTAAAGGTCCAATTTTATGAAAAACAAATTTATTTTTATTTTATAATATATATTTATTTTTCCAATATTTCGGTTAACGCCGTTAACCGTTTGAAATAATATTACCATAAAATATTATTAATATTTTATGGTAATGAAATTTTTTATTTGACACATTGTTGTCACAATACTACTATATATAAATGAAATTTATTTGTTGGTGGTTAAGCAATGTCTACATGCATTTCATTGGTGCTTTACCAAATCGTCAGTAGACTTTAACCACAGTTTTGAAAAGTTAAAAACCTCTTATCTTATGCATATACTTCCGAAAACCATCTGAGAATTCACAACTTGTAAATTACAAATTATTTTCAAAAATAACAACAGAATAAGAATAGTAGGCCTTGAAACTCATACAAAACTAAACCAATAAATAAAGTATATTCGATATGAATCTATTTTTATTTATTTATGGACATAATTGATTTTTGTATCAAAGATACGAGATACTTTAAATCAGAGCTCAGATTTACTCGATTTTACTCGCGAGTGAAAAATACTCGCGAAGAAGAGTACTCGAAGATTACAAGTGTTACAAAAAGTTTACTCTCCACTCGTTTGTTTTAGGTGGGAGTACTCGCGAGTACTCCTTTTTAAAAAGTAAGAGTGGGAGTAAAAATCTTCGAAATAGAGTGAGAGTTTACTCTTAAGAGTAAAATCGAGTGGAAAAATAGAAACTGTCTTTGCTGACTTGTGTGTGCGTGTGGTTTTTGTGTACTCTTTCAGTTTTGCCATACAGTGCGCGTGTGCGGAGCAATTAGTTGGTTTTGTAAAAAAAGTTTTATTATATTTTAAAAGTTTACTTATATTTTCTATATTATAATGAACAATAAAGACATAAATAATGAAACGCGAAAATATTTTCGTTATGACTTTGAAGGAAACAACACAATTTGTGAAATTAACAATTGTGGAAAAAAATTAAGTGGAAATTTTTTTTTTGTATGAGAAAGACTGAAAGAGTACTCGGCAAGAGTATAATCTGCTCGATTTCGAGCGTATTTTACTCGAAATCGAGCAAAGCATATGCACTCTTATTCGAGTGGCATAGAAAAATTGAGTACACTCGATATTTTTTTTCATTCGCAGGAGTACTCGCGCTCGAATTCGAGCGAAGATTTCGGAGCTCTGCTTTAAATACGATGGAAACAACTATAAACAATTAAAAGGAATGCCCATGGAGTCACCAGCATCTCCAGTTATAGCGGACATAGTCATAGAAGATCTTTTACAAGTAACTATAAGTAAAATGGAACGGGAGCCAAGATTACTTACAAAATATGTTAACGATTTATTCGCTATTGTCAAAACAAACTCACTTAACGACACATCACAAATAAATCTGTTATAGTAGTCAAATTCAGTTTACCAAAGAAGTAGAGAATGACAAAAAACTCCCATATTTAGATGCAATTTTGAAAAGAGAGGATGGAACAATCAAACTTGATTGGTACCAAAAGCCTACAGCATCCAGTAGCCTCATTAATTTTTATTCCAAACACCCCAGAAATGTGATAATTAACACCGCTACAAATTTCATTAAAAGAGTTTTGGATATTAGTGATGAAAGTTTTCACCAGACAAATATTTGCAAAATTAAAAATTCACTTGAGAAAAATGAGTTCCCACATAAAACCATAACGGATCTTATAAAACATGTAATATCGAAGGAAACAAATAACAATAAGGATCCGAAAATATATAAATCAATGACCTACATTGAAGGTTTATCAGAAAGATTGAAAAATGCAAATATTTATGACAACGAAAAGTACGAATTGGAAATGCTTAATATCATCAACATACCAACAGATAAAAGACTCAATTACAAAAAAGACACAGATAATTGCGCTCAATTGTATAGAGTCTAGACTCTAGAGCAGTGATGTCAGCCTCATACACAATTGTGGAAGCAAAACTCACATGTACGCTTACGCTCTTTTATTTTGAGAGCGTAAAATATAATTGTTTACTGAAAAACACTCTCATTCAGCGGGAAGTATCGCAAGTCCTGTTTTGAGGCCTCTAAACAGAAATAATATTTTTATATAAATATATATATATACAATATATATAAGAGGTTTGAAATAAGTTGGAGCCACTGTATGTAGGTACATCTTTTCGAAAAATTTCTTAAAGTAGCTTTTAAATTAATTCATAAGTAAGACTTTTTGTACAAATTGTTTCTCTTGTATATAAAGTAACCAAATGTTCAGCTTAAAAATTGAGAAATATTTTAAAATTAAATATCTGAGCACTTGACAATTTTCGAAACCCTTTTTTACAACTTATAAAATTAGAAGATATTATTGGTAAATAAAAGGATACTCTTAGAAAAGGCCACTAGTTAGGCCTCGCTACCGCACATTTCTCCCGCTGGGAATGTAAGAGATAAGAGTGATCTCACCAACACAATCACATTTGACATCACTGCTCTAGAGCAGTGGTGTTCAGCCCATACAACAATTGTTTAAAAAATTTACACACATTTGTTATGCTCTTATAAAAATTTTCATTCAGTCGTCGTTGAGCAAGCGATGAGAACACATGTTGTCATTTTATTTCAGAAATTTATTAAGCATTGTTGTTGCTTCTTGTTGGACGAAGCATAGCAAACACAAGCGATTCAATTACAATTGAACACAAAAATTAAACTCGAAATTGAATAAAAACTTACACGTTCACGGAATGAAATGTGAAAAGTATTTTATGATAAATGATGCTTTTCATAACATTCAAGTTTTAATCCTACATAAAAAAACTGGTTTAAATAAATTTATTTTTCTTTTTTCTCAATATAACTGTTCCATTTTTTTTTATTGATAACTGTTATTTACGGTCCCCGATATTTGTTTTCTTAAAATTAAAATTACATTCACTTAATAAGTAGTTTATATATGGCAAAAACTCTGTATTTTTTTCTTATTTTAAGCTCTTGACATAATGTTTGCTGAGCAAAATCTCTCACCAATACATCTTCACTTTTATTTTTGAACACCACTGCTCTAGAGTCTAGACACATCGTCAACAAATATAAGAAGAAATAGCTTTTCAGTAGCTTAATTACTTTACAAGGGACAATAGCTAAGGACTTGTTAGGCCTTATAATTTCTTAAATGTATGTAATTATATATTATAAGGTTTTATTGTTTATTTTTAAAATTAATAATATTTTATGGTAATAATATAGATGAAAACGGTTAATGGCGTTAACCGAAATATTGGAAAATTATTTATTTTTCCAATATGTTATAAAATAAAAACAAATTTGTTTTTCATAAAATTGGACCTTTAGCCGGACAAAAATCTTTACACATAAATTACACAGGTCAACAATATTAAATACTATTAATTTGATCTGTTAAAGTTTAAAACTAATTTTTAGAAATTACCTGGTTTCAAAGTAATAAAACTCATATACTATTCATTATGCTGACAGTTTGACAGTAAAGAAACAATAATATAACCCAAATAATAATTCTTAAATTAAATCAAGCAGAATCATTAAATAAGCAATAGTAAAAAGGATCTCCGATCTTTTTACCTTATAATTTACAGAGATATCCAGAATTAATTCTTTAGAAATAGACACCGGTCATTTATCATATATGTATGTCGAAGAAGTCGACAGTAGCAGAGAATATCTAATTTCACACTCCTCTACCTAGCTTAATCTTAATATACAAAATATTCCATTATGACATTAAATTACTGTTTTAATGTTTCAGGACTTAAATACCACTAATAGCATTGGCTACTTCTTTTAAGGAGTTATTTTTATTATCATTATCATACTCATGCTTCCCGAATCCAGCGCTGAATATCTTACAAAAAGTTTATTTTAAAATTTATTTTCTGTTTTTATCCTTAAAAAATTGTAAATTGAAGGATATATGCCATACTTAAATATTTAACACGTTTCTCACAAAATATAATCTGCTGGTATTAAAGTAAATCATTTATGATATTAGTGGCTTTTATCAAATTATTAATAAAAAATTCAATGAAGAAGAAGAATCTTTAAAAAATTGTTTATATGTACATCTAACGGCTTTAAGGTTTTAAATATAAGACGAAAGAAATAATTAAACACAGAAAAAATATGTTTAAACTATAAAATAAAAATTTTGTCGAGATGGTTAATCGGTTAATGCGCCGCTATTAACGCTAATTGTAACGGCTTATTTTAAATTAATCGAACACTTAAACGGATAGAAATAAATCGGCTAACAGATTAACGTTGAACCTATTGAATGCCCCAATATGTACTCGTATATATATGTGCAGGTGTATATATGTGAGCGATTTAAAGTCAAAATGACCATTATTTAATGAAAATATAAGTATGTAATAGACAATTTGGATACACACAAAAAAGTACACACTAAAAAGTATTTTTAAGCTAGATATATGTATACATACATACATACATAGTTTTTGCACATATGTATGTATATACAAAAAAATGTTCGGTAGCTGTGTTTATAATATTCTGTAATAGCCAATACTAGGGCTTAAATCGCAATCAGATTAGAACAATATTTACCGAGTTTCAGTTTTTGTTAGTGTTTAATACTACATATATGTATATGTATGTATACATATTTATTTACACATAATATGACATATTTAAGGTATTTTGGCAATTAATAAATAAATATATATATATATATATATATATATATATATATATATATATATATATGTATATATATATATATATATATATATATATATATATATATATATATATGTATATATATATACAGTATAAACTCGGTAATCGCAACCCTCGATACACGAAATTCCTCGATTTTTGCAACACTATAAAACATAGTATTGTAACCTTTATAAGTGCAACTACCCAAAAACGTTGACCTCTATAACTGCAACTTTACATTTAAATATGTTTGTTTCAGTTCTTTCTTATGTGATTTTCTTGTTCTAGATTTTTTTTCTTATATTCACAAACTGATCATTATTATACCGCTATTCTGTCGACTTTGTTTGCTAGTTTTGTGTATGTAATACGAGCAATTGTAAACAAATGACTTTCATTATCAGTTTATTCCGCGACAGGCCGCTTTTGTTTTATGTGCTAAAGCCATTGTGGTCACAAAAAAAAAATTATAAAACTAACAATTAAAGAAAAGAGAGAAATTTTGGATAAAAAAGTGGTACATCAACAAAAGTTCTTTGTAATGATTATAAAGTTTATAAGTCTATTATTAATATTTTAATAAAAAATAACCACGGTATTGATAAAAAAAATAAAACGTATCAGAAATCTGTTTTAAGAAAATTTTTTATGAAAAAATTTCAATAAAATACATTTTAAACTCATTTTAAATTTTATGAATACCGGCGTAAATATTTTAATAAAAAATAAGCTTTCTATTTCATAAAAAGGTTTTCATTTATCACCTTTCTTGTTATATATTTTTCCTCGCTGGGCGCAACTACCTCAATAAGTGCAATTACCTTGATTTCTATTAGTTGCCGTTACCGAGTTCGTACTGTATGTATATATTGTTACAAAGTTCAAAAGTAGATTTAAATATAACGACAATGTGGCTATAAGTACTTGGCAGCACTGCCAACTCATCTCAAGTTGTCACAATGTTACAACCCTGGTCAACACAAAGCAGATAATATTTGAATTAACGGAAATGGAATATTCCGGATACATCGTCGAGAATATACAAGATCATTTGAGGCTGTGCAATAATAAGTGTAAATAACAACAACGAAAAACCTAGTAATATCAATGCTAAGAGATGATGATGTTATTCTTAATGATCTTGTACGCAAGTATTCGCTGCTAATAAAAGTTAAACATGTATACCAATATACACGGCAACATACACACAAATATACATAGCAACCAGAGAACTTCACTTGTTGATTAAAAAACCCTTCATCAATAACAAAGGCACAAAAAACTTGTCTATTATTTGCAAATGATCAAACTTGCCCGCACACTCTCTTTTGTTGTAGATTTTAAAGCAGGGAAAGGCAAATGCAGGGCGCGGCGCCTTTTCATTTACTCTTCTGTTACGTACGTGTGTACACGCATTGTAGAGCTGTAAACAACTTTAATCAGTCTAGTTTCAGCATTCAAACAGGCAGGTTGTGTTTATCGCATAATTTAAGAATCAGCGTTGCCGGAAAGCAATGTGAGTCCGATCACAGTTGAGAAATCCTTATGAAAAAAATGTTTGCTGATTCTAATACAAGGAATGGCAAATGCTTTGCCGAAAAGTATGAAGAGATGCGGAAAATTATGAATGACATTCCCTTATGACCACCTGGTGTTTTGTTAACAATTTGAACCACAATTCATTGTGTCCATCACATTCAAACTTTTTGCAAATAATGCCTGTTGGTGAATAATGCAATGAAAAAAAAAAATATATATATATATATATATATATATATATATATATGTATACGTATGTGTATTTGTATTACTCTTTGTCAAATGTCCTACAAAACCTTCTTATTTACACACCATCACTGCATACAGAGCCACAAACATCATTTTGCCCCAATGCCATGCCGATACTAATTTTCTAATATATTGCAAATACCCATAATAAAATTAAGTTAGTTTTTGGAGATTTTAAAGTTTTAATTGGGGAGAAGTGACGAAAGTTGATTGGCAATACCGATTCGTGGTGAGAGCGCAGAGAGTAATAAGTAATACAATCTCAAAATGTAATAGTATAGGTTGCCTTTCCCTGTTTTAAAGCAACCGAACATATGCCTTTTTGTTGATTCTGATGCTATACACAGCGGCTGACGCACAACAATAATCTTTTTTAAGCAGTGATGTCAGCCCAGCGTTGCCATAACTTTTTCAAAAAAAAACTGCAACTTTAGAAAAAAAACTGGTTTTCACGTAAAAAACTGCACATAAAAAATTCACAAAAAGATATAGTTTTTCTTTCATATTTTTTTATTAAAACAAAAACATAACACAACAAATTAAATATGATATACATCTACATATAACAAAGCAATTCATTTTAATAAAAAATATATAGGTACATAGGGTTTAAATAAACAAAAAGAGTTCATTATTATTCAGATATAATACTGCCTGTTCCAGAATCTCGACAAGTCGATGTCGTTCTCATATTTATATTGAAACCAATTATTAAAAATTTAAATTTGTTTGTATGTACATAGAAAAACACAAGGCATATCTATCTAACAGGTACAACCATTTCTACAAAAATAGAACACTTATTGTAGAAACTACCTTAACAGTTGCAAAAATCGTTAAACGACACTACTACGTTTGACGTTTTATTAGGTTAGGGAAGTGAGCTCGTGCTCCCACCTGCAATATACACCTTGGTAAAATTCAACTTGCTTTGTGGTCAGGGGTGCAAAAAGATGTATGTGATAATTACATACTCGTATAAAAAAGTATAGTTAAACCTTGCCACTGTTATATTAAGCAAATGGGGTAAAATTATGGTTTCAGAAATTGGAATTAAAATAACAAAATTAAGAGTAAAAAAGTAAAATGTAAAAACTGCAAAATCTGCACAATTTACAGAAAAACTGGTTTTTAAAGAAAAAAAACTGCAAAACTGCTCAATGCTTAGAAAAACTGTCAAATGCAGATAAATCTGCACACTTGGCAACGCTGTGTCAGCCTCATACACAATTGTGGAAGCAAAACTCACATGTACGCTTACGCTCTTTTATTTTGAGAGCGTAAAATATAATTGTTTACTGAAAAACACTCTCATTCAGCGGAAAGTATCGCAAGTCCTGTTTTGAGGCCTCTAAACAGAAATAATATATTTATATAAATATATATACAATATATAAAAAAGGTTTGAAATAAGTTGGAACCACTGTATGTAGGTACATCTTTCCGAAAATTTCTTAAAGTAGCTTTTAAATTAATTCATAAGTAAGACTTTTTGTAAAAATTGTTTCTCTTGTATATAAACTAACCAAATGTTGAGCTTAAAAATGGAGAAATATTTTAAAATTAAATATCTGAGCACTTGGCAATTTTCGAAACCCTTTTTTACAACTTATAAAATTAGAAGATATTATTGGTAAATAAAAGGATACTCTTAGAAAAGGCCACTAGTTAGGCCTCGCAACCGCACATTTATCCCGCTGGGAATGTAAGAGATAAGAGTGATCTTACCAACACAATCACATTTGACATCACTGGTATATAGCTACATGTTAAGTAAAGCACAACCAACAACAACCATGACCAGATGCTTCGCGAAGTTACCAGACGATGTCATTTTGCTATATAAAGTCGCAGCCAGTGATCAGCGGGATGAGTGTGATTTTAAATCTAGACGTGTTTACATCGCTAAGTGTTTAGTAGTACAAATACTCGTGTTAACAAAGTAGTAAATAAAGTGTTGCCGCATTATAATTCTAAAAGTAATTGTCCGTGTTTTTAATTTGATGCAATTAAACGAATCCTTAAAGGATAAGTAAAAAGCGTTTTTACGAAAAGGTCTAAAAACGTAACAATTGGTGTCAGAAGTGGGATTGCAAAAATAATTAAAAAGGACATTGCAATTTAAGGAGAAATAAAAAGGACATTAAAAACAACAAAAAAAAATTATAATAAATAATCATGAAATTTGATGAGCTAAAAGTTCAACAGCTAAAAAATGAGCTTAGTAAGCGATTCCAACAGCAGGGAACAAGGCTGAACTGCAGAATAGGCTGATAGATGAGTTTAAGAATCGCGGCATGGACATCGGGACATACGAGTTTGAGAACAAAGACGATGTAGAGGTATGTCCTCCTGTCACGACCAGCAGCATGGACATAAATTCAATGTTTGCAGCTATGATGATTCAGATAAAAGGAATCAATGACGCACAAGTTGAAATTAAACAGAACTCTCAGCAGATGCAAGAGGCATCAAGGATCAGCAGTGACAAACTTGTAGCCGAAATAACTGCAATTAAACAGAAATCAGCACTGAGAAGCTTGTAGCCGAAATACTGGGAGTGGAAACAAAACTATTGGAGTCAAATAGAGCCACGAACGAGACTCTCGTAGAGGTTTCTGAGGCCATTAATAGGAGGGTGGATTCTATTGAGAATAAATTCTCAGAGCTGGCAGATAGAGTCCAGCATCTAGAAAGCGGTGGCCTGGAACAGCATGCAAAAGAGTTTGAAGAAAAATTGCATGCTCTAGAGGACAAAATGCATAACCTTGAGTGTAGCGGCGGGCCAGTACGAGCAGTTGCGAAGGTTTCTGCACGAATAAAAGCGCCATGCTTTGACGGCAGCGTACCATTGGGCATCTTTAGATTCCAGTTCGAGACGGTTGCTAGCAGAAATGGATGGGATGCTGAAGAAAAGGCCATAGAGTTGATTTTGTCTTTAAAGGGTACAGCCGCAGTGGTACTTAAGACCGTGTCTGTAAGCAGCAGAAACAACTATAATGAAATAATGGCAGCATTACAGCGCAAGTATGGTGGTGAGCACAAGCGCGATTTATACAGAATGGAATTGCGATGTAGAATTCAAAAGCCTAACGAGTCTCTACAAGATTTCGCAATGGAAATCGAGCGTTTAGTGCAGCTCACA
Source organism: Linnaemya tessellans (assembly GCA_951800035.1). Taxonomy (NCBI): domain Eukaryota; kingdom Metazoa; phylum Arthropoda; class Insecta; order Diptera; family Tachinidae; genus Linnaemya; species Linnaemya tessellans. The sequence continues at coordinate 62,768,127 of OX637536.1, forward strand.
TATCCAGACGAGAGTCACCCGTTTCTGGACCACTTTAAAACTGAGGCGTTGGTTAATGGCATTCGCGACTCTGATGTTAAACTGGCTGTGTTCGCTACACAGAAATCCACTTTCGCTGAGACAGTTTCATTTGCGCTGGCTCAAGAGACTGCAAGGATGGTTTGCAATCCACAGATATGTAAGGTGCAGAATATGGAGGTTTTGTCTGAGGAGCATAACAACCTAGTCGCTAGTGTTAAGAACGCAATGCGACAACTGTTGGCGGAAAGTGCTACCAAAAAAAGTCTAAGTGCTTTAACTGCGGAAAAATCGGTCATTTTCAGCGCAGCTGCAAAGCACGAAGAAAAAGAGGTAGATCTGTTTCGCCACCAAGAAACAGCAAACGAGTGAACTTAGAACTACAGCAGCAACATCATAAGAATCATCAAAATAAGTCTAACCATGGCGGTGGTGGTCAATCGTGCGATGTTGGTCGTAAGCGCCAGAACCATCCAAATCAACGTGGAGACAATCAGCAACCCAACAGCGGTAATTATTGTTCCAGTCGTATGATGGAAAATTGTAGCATGAATCATTACAACCAACGCAATTATCAGGGCGGTAACCCTAATCGGCGCAATTGGAATACAAGTCGTGGCAACAATATGAGCAATTATGGAATGGGACCACGTTCTAATTTGCGTAACATAATGGCCCATAGATCAGCTAATGGTCCCAGTGTGAGTCAGAAGCCTTTAGGTAATCCCATTAAGTTTGAACAAGATTTCGATTGTGAACAAGCAAATACTAAGTTCGAAGAACTTCGCTCACGACTACCAAAACATAAGGTGGGCGATGAACCAAAATCAGGACAGATGAATGGCAAAACTGATAAAAAGGATGAGTCCGGCAAAGAAAATGGAGCTGGTGAACATGAAACTGGAGAGAAAGGAGTTACTGTAGGCTACGATAAGACAAAGTCATTCTTTGATAATATTTCCTGTGAAACTGCACAAGTTCGTATGAAGAATAAGAATTATAATTGGCGCCAGGAACGGATATTGAATGGTAAAACATTTGGTGTGTCATCTACAAGGCGCGGAGTTTATAGAGGACGCGGCAACTACTACAATAATCGTAATATAAGCAATTACAGTGGTGGCAGTTACAACAATCGTGGCTACTATGGCAATAATTATCGTAATCGCAGCAACAATCGGAGTAAGATGCATAACAGAATCAAGACGGTCACTGACAACATGAAGGCTAGACAATTCGTTCTACTTTATAAACCACAACGGAAGAAAGGATTGTCCCCAAAAGTACAGACTCGCTGGGATGGCCCGTATGAAATGATTAAGAGAGTGAATGACGTCGTGTACCGGACACAGAAATGCTATAACCCAAGGTCGAAAATGAAGATGGTACATCTCGACCGATTGGCGCACTATGGAAGAGGTGATTGTATGCCTATTCGGGTCGAACAGGCTTAAGTGGGCGGCAGTGTTACAAAGTTCAAAAGTAGATTTAAATATAACGGCAATGTGGCTACATGTACTTGGCAGCACTGCCAACTCATCTCAAGTTGTCACAATGTTACAACCCTGGTCAACACAAAGCAGATAATATTTGAATTAACGGAAGTGGAATATTCCGGATACATCTTCGAGAATATACAAGATCATTTGAGGCTGTGCAATAATAAGTGTAAATAACAACAACGAAAAACCTAGCAACATCAATGCTAAGAGATGATGATTTATTCTTAATGAGGCAAAACACACTGGATGAATTTTTAGTCCGCTTAATTTTTGTTCTTTTCAAAACACACTGAATTAATTCATCTGGCATAAAATTGTATACGTATACACAGCTTTGTGTGTGTTAGTATATTATTGTTTATTTGATGTTTGTCTTTCGTTCGCTGTACACATACATTACGAAACAAACTTAGCGCAAATATGTCTGGAATAAGTGATGAAAAATTTGCAATAATCTTAGGAGGAATTTCTAGTGCCTGTGACTTTGAAGCTGCAGCATTACTTCTAGAAGATGAGAAGGCAAAGAAAAGAAGCGAATACATTTGAGAAAATGTATTCCGGATGAAGAAAAATTTTCTGCAACTTTAAGATTTTTAGCTACAGGAGGAAACTTTAAGGAAATTGCCGAAAATAGAAAATTGTCTGCACCCTATTTAAGATCAGCTATGATTACGATAACCATGTTTTTCAATGCAAAAAGGACATTTAGAAATGTAATAAAAATTGTATTCACTAATTATAAACAATTGCATATACTTTAGGCATGGCCCTCTAACTAGCATATATTAATGTTTTTTAAACAATAAAATATGTCCAAATATATTACAGTAATTTGATAAAAAGATTTTCATTTCTGCACACTCCATTTGGTGATGAAATTATTAATATTGTATTGGTGATTATAACTTTTATTGTATTGAGAAAATAAGACTTTTAATATAGGAGTTTGAAGAAAGAAAAAATTAATAGTCAAAAAATAAAAAAGGACACACCAATTAAAAAAGGACACCTTCATTTTTTTTAATCTAAACGTGAAAAGTGAATTTTTAAAGGTACATTCATATAAGTTTATTTCGTCACCAGTAAAAGTTATTTACGTAATTTCAATAAAATTTTCAGTAACCAAAAAAATTTTTATAAATTTCTGAAATTACCGAAAAAATCCTTACTGACTCATTCATCAATTTTAATGGGTGTTGGCGCGACCAACCCCCTTTTGTTTTGAAGTTCATGTTTACACAAAGATGGACAACTAAAAACTAAAAAACGCTCTGTAAAAAACAAAACGCAGAACCTGTGTTTTCATAAGTGTGTATGTATTAGTTTTGTTCTGCTTGTGCGGGGTTGAAGCTGGTTGAAATATTATGCCAACCAAAAACTACCCTCTTCACCGAAAATGCCAACAAGCTGCCATGTTATGCCAGCATAATTCATCCAGTGTGTTCTGCCTCAATGATCTTGTACGCAAGTATTCGCTGTTAATAAAAGCTAAACATGTACACAAATATACACAGCAACATACACACAAATATACACATAAACATACCGACATAGCACAAGAAGAAACAAAACTACGCAACACACAGAACACTCATACATACAACCGCACATAGTTACAATAAACAAAACACACAAGCCAGCATTGTCATATAAACAAACACACGTATATAGCTACATGTTAAGTAAAGCACAACCAACAACAACCATGACCAGATGCTTCGCGAAGTTACCAGACGATGTCATTTTGCTATATAAAGTAGAGCTGTGCCAAATCGTTCGTTCAAGTGACCGGTCGTTTTCGTTCATTCTTTGAGAAAGAACTCGTTCGTTCATTTCGTTCGTTCGCTCTTTTTATGAAATACGAAATGAAAACAAAGAAACATATGATTCGGTCAATAAAAAGGAAAATAATCAAAACAAACAATACCAAGTGCAAAAAAGAAAAAATTAATAAGTGGTAATTTTTATAAAATAAAAATATTTACTTGCATATAAACAAAAATAGAATGTGAGAAAGTTTAAAAAGTTTTTAAGATTTCTTTTTTCGATAATGTGCAGTTCGGGACATACATATTTAAATCCGTGGCCAATAAATAAAAAAAAAAGTGAAAAAGAGCAAATGGAAGCCTTGCTCTGGTGAACTTGTTATCAGTACTGCTGAGCCAAAACGGCTCAGTAAAGTAACCGGCTCGCTTCGTTCAGTGTACTGATTCGTTCAAATTGACCCGTTCGTTCACGAACGACACAGCTCTAATATAAAGTCGCAGCCAGTGATCAGCGGGATGAGTGTGATTTTAAATCTAGACGTGTTTACATCGCTAAGTGTTTAGTAGTACAAATACTCGTGTTAACAAAGTAGTAAACAAAGTGTTGCCGCATTATAATTCTAAAAGTAATTGTCCGTGTTTTTAAATTGATGCAATTAAACGAATCCTTGAAGGATAAATAAAAAGCGTTTTTACGAAAAGGTCTAAAAACGTAACAATATATATATATATATATATATATATATATATATGTATATATATATATATATATATATATATATATATTTATATATATATATATATATATATATATATATATATATATATATATATATATACATATATATTGAAGTTAACAACAGTGCGGACATTGATTGATTGCGAAGCAACATAAGAAGCCTCGAATTACATCTGAAACATTATTGCAAGCTAAGCGTCTGCGGGTTTGCTGGTGTCGATGCGACCTGATATACCAAGTCTTCGAGGTGAAGACCACCATGGGATATGACAGTCTTGGCTACGCGTTCGTTAAATAAACTCGTTTTAACTAAATTTCTTAATTGTAAAGTAATGTGTCAAATTCCTTGAAGTATTTAATAAATAATTAATCTATTGTATAAAATTTAATTGCTGTGAACTTATTTCTGGCGCTGTGATTGCACCTTAATTAATTTTTTTTAGATCAATCCTTTTGCCGGAATTAAACTGGCACCCGAGCAGGGACCCACTTACATAAACAGTAGTGTCCTTTATAACATACAAAACTAAATAATTTAATAAATGAGTTCTGCGATCTCCAAGGAGCTGTAGAGTTGGTCCCTCAAAACAAAACAAACAGATTCAGAAAATTTATATTAAATAATTGCTTACTTAGCAATTCCATGGATAGTGTACCAACTGACAGAATACTTTTGGCTAGATTTGTAATGTATAACAACCGATCAGTGTACAACATCAAAAGGGTTGACTGTTGAACGATTGATACAGTAGCAATTTAGTTTAACACGCTGTATCAGCAATAGTCATTAAGTGTGTTGAACGTTTTATTATTGAAGGTAACTTGATATTCTTTTATTTAAAATTTGCCAAAAAAATGTACTTGTTGGTAATAATGAATTTGAGTGATGCTACACCTCCCTTTTACGGAAGAATGTTCATATAACTGAAAGTTCTATGGACATTCTTTTACAATAATAGAAAATAGTTCTTAAAGTTATATTTTTCTTATTAATATGTTATTTTTATTCTCTAATAAAATTTTAATGCAAACTCAAGCCTGAATTGAGTTAAATATTTTTATTATATAACTATAATAAAAATAGACTTTCATATGAACTATTTGTTTCATTTTTGTTGTCTTATCTTCTATAGTTACATTATTTCTTAAATCTAAATTTTCAATTTTATAAGGACCTTTATAGTATCCTTATAACTTATGTCCTGATTAATTTTTTAGTAAAACTAAGTCTCCTACTTTAAAGTTGTAATCTATTGTGTCCTTATCATAGTTATGTTTTTGCTTAATCTTATTTATATCTAGTAATTGTTTTGCTCTCTTAAGTGCTACTTCTAATCTATATTTCGCTTTTTTAGCGTAATCTTCTACATTGTGTAATGGTGCAACTCTATTTACCATATTGAAATCTTTAAAATTATTAGGATTATTACTGAAAACTAATTCGTAAGGACAGTACTTATGTACAATCGAGGGTGTTGTATTGAAACAGTAGGTAAAACACCTAAGCCAGTCATCCCAATCGTCTTTGTCTATTGATATATAGGAACGTACATACTCATTAAAAGTTCTATGAGTTCTTTCTATTGTACATTAAAGTCTGGTGATGATGTGCTGTTGAAGTTAACTTTTCAATTTTCAATATTTACAAAGTTCAGTCAGTATAGAGTTTTTATATTCTGTACCCATGTCCGAAATGAACGTCTTCATCGGTCCATAGGTAAGTACAAAATTTTCAAATATCGCTTTAGCGACTGTTTTCGCCGATTTATCTGGTATTGGCTTCGTTACCAAATATATTGTTAGGTCGCATATTAATGTGATTGCATATTCTTTTCCATTTATTGATCTAGGAAACGGTCCGACTGTATCTATATACACCGTATCGAATGGCTTGACAGGTGATTCTGTGAGAATCATCGGACTTTTTATGTGTTTGGTAGTTTTTGCGACTTGACATTTGTGGCATGCTTTTAAGTATTTAGCAATGTCTTTTGTCATATTTTTCCAGTAGAAGTATCTTTTTATTTTCTCAGTGGTTCTAAATATTCCACAATGCCCTCCTTCGACTGGGTCATCGTTTTACTTCAGCATTATTTCTAGAATTGCCTTAGCATTCATATTATTGATTATGATTACTTTATTTAATAGCCCTATTTTAGTTTTGCGTAACACATTATTGCCTATACTTTTAAATTCTTCAGCTGATATATATTCAAATATTTTTCACTAGGTGCTAGTTGTAATTTATTAATGTTTACTGGCCGCTTCTTCGAGCCTAGAGAAGAATTGTCTTAAGTCAAGTTTCTCTTTAGCAAACAAATCATCAACTTTTATGCTAGCTAAAATAGATTTCCCTTTCTTAAAGTAACTTTTATTAGGAAGAATCTTTAATTTATAATATTTTCTGACGTCAGTATTCTTAATTGGTATATATATTTTGGGCTCATCAATTTTGTTTGTTTCATGCTGATTTATTATACTACCACTGTCTTTATGTTTTGTCATCGATCATGTCGTGACTTTTAATACACATGATACTCTTTTGTTGATTTCTTTCAAATCATTTATTGAAATTCCGGACAATGCGTCTGCGATATAACTTTCTTTCCCCCGAAGGTATTAAATTGTGAAATCATACTCTTCAAGATCCAGTCTCATTCTTGTTAGCTTAGAACTGGGATTTTTCATTGAGAACAAGTACGAAAGTGGTCTATGATCAGTTCGGACCAAGAAATGTTTTCCACAGATATATGGCCCGAAACGTGTGATAGCCCAATGTATGGCAGTTAATTCTTGCTCAATGGTTGATTTATTAGTTTCACCATTGGTAAATGTTTTTGAAGCGTTGATATTGGTAGCTGTTTGCCCTCATATTCTTGAGTAAGGAATGCACCACACGCATGTTCACTTGCATCTGATGTTATGCAAAATTCTTTATATTTGTCCATTCAAACGGTACACCTTTTCTAGACAAGAGTGTAAGATGTCTGGAGTACTCAGAGAAATTCTTAACAAATCTTCGGTAATAGTTATTCGCATCCTTAGGCGTCGGATAATTTTCTATTACCGAGTATTTACTGTCGTCTGGTAGTATTCCTTTATCAGTACACTTATGGCCCAGATAGGTAACCTCTCTCATAAAAAATGAACATATCTCAGGGTGTAACTTTAGATTGTATTTGCGACAAAGATTAAATACATCACTTAAATTGAAAAGCATATGATTCTCAGAACATCCTAACACGACCAAGTCGTCCATGTATAGAAATGCCTGGTCTGGTTTTAATCCACTAAATGCAAGTGTCATCATCCTTTGAAAAGAATTGGGCGCGATTTTGAAGCCATAGGGTAGTCTAGTAAATCTATATGAACCATTGTTTGTTGAGAATGACGTTAAGTCTCTCGAGTTTTTCTCCAAAGTGATTTGGTGAAAGCCTGACATTAAATTTAAGCAAGAAAAATATTTTGCTCTTGTTGGTCAAGAATATCGTCGATTCTAGGCAAAGGAAATTTGTCTGATAATAATTTTTTATTTATCTGCCTATAATCTATCACGGGTCGCCATCTCTTTTCGTTTGAACCTGGGAGATCTCTTTTCGTTTGAACCTGGGAATGGTTTCTTTGGGACTAACAAAATTGGACAGTTATATTCTGAGAACGAAGGTTCAACTATATTGTTCTCTATTAGTGTTTTAACTTGACTGTTGATTTCATCTTTATGTGAATTTGGTATACGGTAGTTTTTAATATATACCGGTTGCGTATCTTTTAATCTCAGCTTTTGTTTATAGAAATTATTAGTTGACATTGCTTCTGTTTCTAAACCGAAAATATCGCTATATTCTGTACAAATTTTAGTTAACGTTGTCTTAAATTTATCTAGTAAGTTTATAACTTTAGTATCTCTGCCTTCTTTTTGGTTTAAATTTTGTGTGATTATCTGGTAGTCAGAGATATTTTCTGTTTGTATGTTATTTTGTTTAATTGTAACTATGTTATTTGTAGTATTTAAAAATCGAATAAATGCATTATTTGATTTTACTAACATTTTGGGATAAAAACACCTAGTGTTACTTCTTGTTTTGGTATTATTATATCATTTTCATGATCAACAAAATTAATTTGTCGAATTACTTCCGACCTTGGCGGTAATGATATTTCGTTATGGTTATTGTTTATTGGTACAGATATACTATGTGCCAAATTAGCCGGTCGCAGGGTAAAATAGTCATTGTCATTATTAAAATCTAGTATGCAATTGCACCTTTTAATAAAGTCCATACCAATGATTCCATCACATGGTATAGGGAAATTATTTCCTACTCCTTGGAAATAATGTGGCACTATAAAATTTTTTATCTTCATTTCTAAAAGTAATCTTCCTAGCGACTGTATTTGACCATGTCCTATTCCGCTAATTGTTGTTGTTTTATGTGTATTTATTTGATTTAAGTCAATATTCTTTAGCTTCACTAGTGAAATGTCAGCACCTGTGTCGACTAGAAGTGTTATTGTAGTGTTAATAACGTCTGCATTAATTCGTATAAAGAAACACAAGATGAGATTCAAGTTATACACTTTGTTATTCACTTGGGGGTCTTCGAAGTTTCCCGAACTATCTTCATTTGAACTTGTTGCATGTATGTACGTAGTTTCGGTTCCTACCTCTGTAGTTATGATTTGACTGGTTTCTATTAGTATTTTGAGGTCTTTGTGTATTGTTTCTGTTATTGTTGTTGTTATAACGTGCATAATTATATCTTCCACGATATCGTATGTTATTTCCTCGATAGTTTCCTCGGCTGAGCTTTGCCCGAAGTATAACACTGCATTCTTTTGTCTAGTGGCTTCAGCGCAGTTATTAACACATTTTCCAATTGCTTCATTCATGCTATTAAATTGACCTGCTTCCATGATAAGTTTTACCTTATCGATGGTACAGTTTTTAGTCATTGCTTTAACAGCGACTTGAGTGGAATATTTATTGGCCAATTCACACGACAATCCATCTGATATATACGCATTTTCCAATGACTTTACCAGTGTTTCAATTTCATCACAATATACATTTGCAGTTTTATGGTTTTGCTTGATATTCATTAGTTTAGCGGACGGAACCTCGACTGATTCTCACTTCACCGATGCTTTGAGTTTAGTCACAATTTCAGTGATTGAAGACTCAGTGCTAATAAGGTTTCCCGCAGTTCCTTTTAATTTCATTTTTATAAGATATACAGCCAGGTTACCATGTGTGTCTGCTAATGAATCTACCAGTGTGAGTGAATCAAGAAATGATCTTAAATTTTCAGGCTTACCGTCGAAATCGGGTATTAGCCTTGAGGCCATGTTAAAAAATTCCACTGCTGTTTGTGACATTTTGGGGCTTATTTCGTCTTCTGTCAAATTTTTAAAATCTCCAGTGGTTTCAGTTGTCAATACGTTGTTTACGTCTATGTTAATTGGTTCATCAATAGAATGGGGTACTCTTTGTAGAATTTTATATTTATCTAATATTTTAACCTATTGATCCATTAAATTCCAATACAAATCTAAAACTTCTTCCTTATTTTCTTCAGTGAATTTTTCATGGTTTTTATGTATTAATTCCCTAATAACCTCTAGATAACTAGTTAATGTAACTTAATATTTTCTTACTGTTTTTAGTTTGATGTATACATTTTTATTAATACACTTATAAGCTTCTTTAAATTTATCTTTTTCTGAGTAAATAATTTGTTTAATTAATTCCCATTTCTCCATTTATAAATATTTCTTATATGCATATAATTATTAATTTTATTAATATAAAATTTTGTTTTCAAAAATAGGCTTAAATCTTGTCTAAATCATTGGCTCTACTTATACATATATCTTTTCTTTATTCTTTTGAAATGCATTGCATAAATGCTAAAAGCAAAATTAATAGATAAAATAATTGTTATCATCAGGAGGTAGATTTTAATTTGCGATATATCTACATTATTTGATACGACTACTACGTTGACCACATTTGCTTTTGATTGAGGTTTTCCCATAATTAGGATTCAGTTTAAAATATATGTTTATTTTTTTTGTGTATTTCTTTAAAAATTTTGTGGTTATTATTTTTTGTTTTTGCCAATAGCGTGGAACGCTTTCTGACCCTATCAGTGCGGCGTATCGCTCTTCTTCAAAATATGATTATTTTTACCAATATTTTGCTTTATTCGGAATTCGATGTTGTCCATCCTAGACCATAGTTTTGTTGACTCATGCCAGCTTGGTGGTGGTTTTGAGTTGATTTGCTTTAGAATGTGTGCTTTTTCACATCTTAGACGGTTTATGTAACCGCTCCGTCTTATCGGCTTGACTTACCTGGGGATAATTGTGCAGCCTTTTCCTTGGCAATCAGCTGTCTTTTTTGATATTCCTCTATCGTTAATTTTTGGAAGGAATTAAAAAAACTGTTTTTATCCTACAAAAAATATAATATATTAGGAGGAAATATATAAAAAGTCAAAGTAATAACAAAAAAAAAGAAAAGTAAAGAATAAAAAGTAAAAAAGTGGAAAGAAGTAAGAAAAATCTGTTTTCCACAAAAATATCAAAGAAAAAAGGTGAAAAGTAAAAAGTTTTGGAAAAAACTGATATTGAAATATTAAAAGAAAATTGTGGAAAATATTTTTTATAAAAGAATAGAAAAAGAAAGATAATAAAAATTCCGAAGTGGCGAAACAGATAAAATTATAGAAAAGAAGTGCAAACAGAAAGTGTTTTACTGAATACGTACATATTCCCAGGTGAGTCCTTTTACAATATAAAAGTAATATACTATTAGTGACAATGGAGGACATGAAAATGGTTATTACCTTAACGGGGGCGGTAAATCGTCTCTTAGAGCAGGTTAAACTAGTAGAAGGCAGGCTCTCTAGAATAGAGCAGGCTAATGATGTTGCCGAGCTGAATAGGAGTATAGAAAAAATAGAAAGACAAGAGCAGGGTTATGTAGGTGACACATAAGTAGCTTCAGCACTACAGGTGCTCAGGATGGAAAAAGATTTGAAAGCAATTTGTAGACTTCCGGATGGTGTCAAGGAACTGCGTACGTTCGATGCCAACCCGCTGCACTATGTCTCGTGGGTGCATTCAGTCGAGATCGTTCTAAAAGATTTCGAAATTGTAAGGGATAAGCCAATTTACCGATCAATAATGCCGAGTATTAGACCAAAGGTTGTAGGAGAACCGGATGCGGAATAATATTCTTCATACAAGAGTAGCAATATGGGGCAATACGTAACAAGTTCCAGTACGTGCAACAACTCCACCCAGACCTCCTAGGCGTTTTAATAACGACCGTCCTACAAATCATTATAGGTATAATTACTATCAGCAAAAAAGTAATCATTATCAGCAGCTCCAATTATAGACCAGCACCTTAGGCCAAGTCACATTAGGTAAAAGCAGAACCAATGGAGGTAGACCGCTCAATACAGATGAGTAAGGTCAATTACATGAACCGTTCTAGACCAGCAGCGAAAAGAGGTGCTTCCGAAATGTTTAATAGGGATAAACAGGCACGTGTTTATCATTTAAATACGAATGATGATGATACTAAGGAACTACCTCATGATGATGTTATTAATAGTTTTGGTAGCGCAGCAAGTGACCAAAATTTTATGGGGGAAGGCCGTCAAGCCTACGTTACGTAGAATATATAACGGCTAAAAATAAAGTATTTGAATTTTTGATCGATACCGGCTCGAACGAAAATTTCTGTAGCCCCAACTTGTCTGCCGGAAGCATGCTTTTAGCAAAACCACTTGTAGTTGCTACTGCTGGTGGGAAAATTGAAATTAACCAGAAAATAGTAAGGACATTTTTTCTTAGTTATGGTATAACAGAACCACTTACGTTTTATATCTTACCCGGTTTAGCTACCTTTGATGGTATCATAGGGGACGACACTCTCAAAGAACTAGGAGCTGTAGTCTATAGAAAGGAAAATATTCTTTTAATTAAAGAAAAAATTAGGATATCTCTCAAAGCGAAAATTTCTAGTAATTTAAATTACATATTGAGTGAATCATTATCAATGGAAACAAGAGCCAAAATTAACGAAATTATATGTAAATACAAAGATTTATTTGGGCCACTTGATAACAGCCAACAGACCAGTGTGCAGGCAGAAATAAAGACGACTACATCGAATCCTATGTGGGTTCTGTTGGCTGAAGTAGTAGAACACGAGACTATGAAGCTGAGGGTCCTGAGTTCGAGCCCGCGCTAAGTCATGAAATATTGTGTTGAATTCTTCTGATCAGTATTAATGCGTGGTTGTTTTAGTTGTTGCCAGCCTGTTTCAATGATGAAGGCATAGTCACTGGTCACTGAACATAATTGGCAGCGACTGACAATATCATGTACTAAAAGCAAAGTAACAGCACCCACCTTCGTCGGCACTGTAGCAAAAATTAGCCGGCGAAGTAAAAAAGGTAGCTACATAAATAGCTACAAAAAAATTTCTACCTTCTCACCTTTCCTAATCTGTCCTCTCAATGCTATCCCCTCGCTTTCAGTTCCGGCGCAATGCATTGCATATAGAGGGGTCATCCCCTGAGTGCTGGTCCAAGATAAAAAAGTCTACTCTAAAAGCTATCCGTATCCAGCGGCGATGAGGGATGAGGTCGGCAGACAAATTAACGAACTATTATCCGGAGAAATAATACGCCCCTCAAAAAGTCGTTATAACTCCCCGATATGGGTGGTGCCCAAAAAGGCAAAAATAAGGGGAGAGAAACAATACCGGTTAGTAGTTGATATAAACGGCTAAATGCTGATACAAACCCAATACCTGATACAAACCCAATACCGGACATAAATGCCACTTTGGCAAATCTAGGAAAAGCAAAATTTTTTACAACAATTGATTTGTCCTTCGGCTTTCATCAAATCGCGATGAAATCTTCAGATATTCCGAAGACATCATTCTCCACGATGAATGGAAAATTTGAGTTCCTTCGCCTACCTTTTGGAATACAAAATGCTCCAGCGATCTTCCAACGTATGATCGATGACGTCCTTAAGGAATTTATTGGAGGAAGCAAATTTAATAGTCAATATTGAGAAAACACATTTTATGCAAAAGGAGGTAGAGTTTTGAGGGTACGTAGTGAATTCTAGTGGTATAAATCTGAAAGAATTAAAAGGATTTTTAGGGACGACATCTTATTACAGGCGTTTCATTAAAGATTATGCAAAGGTGGCAAAACCATTTACAAACTTGACAAGAGGCGAAAACCCACAAGTAAAGTAAACCAATCGTTTACATATCATGCTCACAAAATAAAACAGAGGAAGGGTACGCTACGAATGATAAGGAGATGCTAGCTATTGTGTGGGCATTAGATAATTTAAGAAATTATCTTTATGGTGCCACGAAAATTAAAATCTACACCGACCATCAACCTCTTACTTACGCGTTAGGTAACAGCAACTACAATGTCAAACTTAAAAGATGAAAGGCTCGCAAAGAGGAGTATAACCACGAATTAATCTATAAACCTGGTTGATCAAATTATGTTGCAGATGCTCTCTCCAGATTAAAAACTGGTCTCAAACATATTAGCGATGATTCCACCGTAACAGCTAGTGAGGGGTACTCACAAGTTGCGATGACAGCGTCAGAAGCAAGGGACGACGACATCTTATCAACAGGTTCAACTGTCCACAGTGCAATTCAATATGCCTCTGATCTTATTCCCCACATGGAAGCTCCAGTTAATGTCTTCCGAAACCAAATTGTTATAAAAATTGGAAAAGATCTCGAGATTCGAATTCAATTAATTGAGGCAAGCGGACGTGTTTTTGTCTAATAAAAAAAATATATAATAAAATAAATTTTAATACTTATACAAATAATTCAAATATTTCATATAAGAATTGTAATTTATATTACATAATCAATGGACGTTAATGGGTCTATTTTGGACAATGATTTACCTCCTGACAAATCGATCAAGAAGAAGCCAAACCAGAAATCAAATTTAAATATAATTGATTCTAGCAACAGAACTAGAAATTCGAATAAAATCTTAAATAAAAATACAAAGGAATATGCATCTTTTAATAATCTTGAAGCATCGTCTTTAAACCATGAAGTTTTTAAAGAAAATGTTGGAAATATATTACATATAATTGGTAGCAATTCTACAATTTTGAGTTCGTCAGGGTCAATTCCATTAGAAGAACAAGAAGAAGAAATGTCAAAAACCGTTATGCAACCGAAGAAATCAACGAAGAATTCGGAAAATCAAATAATATACGACAATTTTTCCATCTTAGAAAGTGAGGAAGAATTCCAAGAAGTTAACAAAAAGAAAAGAAAATGGACTAATCAATCAACATTCCCAAAATAGATTTTCAATATTAGGAGAGATAAATATTCAAAAAGAAAGCATTCAATCTTCAATTTATAAATCTAGTTCATATGAATATAAAAGTGAAGTGTCGGAAAAAAATTCCTCATATTGTCCTCCTATATTCTTAAATTATGTAAATATTGAAAATCTCGTTGAACAATTAAACTCAAAAAAGTAGATTTTAAAATCGTACTAAAGTTAAATTATTTTTAAAAGATTACCAAATACACGAAGAAATGATGCAACTTTTAAGAGGTAAAAATATCGATTCTTTTTCTTTTACACCAATAGAAAAAAAATGCAAAAATTTAATTGTTCGAGGATTGTATTTTAAAACTAGTTTAAGCTCCATTAAAAATGAGTTAGATTCAATTATTCCAGACACGATCGAATCTGTTTCAAAATTCACAACTGAATTCTCAAAGAAGAATGAGGTGGTAACAGGTTTATTTCTTGTTAAATTAAGAGTTGGAAGAAATATTAAATCAAAGAATTTTTTGGGAATCTCCGAAAAAGAATTCTAAAGAGGTTCAGTGCTGGCGTTGTCAAAAATGGGGTCACATGCCAAATAATTGCAATAGACCATACAAATGTGTCAAAGGTGAAGTAAATCTTGGACCAGGAGAATGTAAATTTGTTTCGTCAGAAGATAATTTACTATTTTGCAATAATTGTTTACAACGTGGTCATCGCTCGAGTTATAGAGGGTGCCCTGCTTTCTTGAATTATATGCAAATGAAATCAAAAGTTAGAGAAGGAGCTTTTAGAAAAAGGAATCAAATCTCAAAAAATGTTTTTGACACTTTACAAGATAATAGTTTCATAAAAGAAGGTAAATCATTTGCTAGTCATTTTAATAATAAGTATTCCAAATCACCTCAACAAAAGAATTTTTAAAAATTGCTAAAATTCTTTGTCCTACAGAAACATTATCTATAGAAGATAAAATTTCAAATTTTCTTAAAGATTACAGAACGTACGTTCGATGCCAACCAGCTGCACTATGTCTCGTGGGTGTATTCAGTCGAGATGGTTCTAAAAGATTTCGAAATTGTAAGGGATAAGCCAATTTACCGATCAATAATGCAGAGTATTATACCAAAGTTTGTAGGAGAACCGCATGCGGTCATTGTACCCTACAATGTATTTGAGGCTGACTGGAAGGAAGTGAAGAAAATATTCATTGTCCATAGAAGATACAATTTCTAATTTTCTTAAAGATTACAGAAAATTTACAAGGGAGGAGGCAAAGCAACATTGTCCCATAATGGCTTCGAATTTTTAACTTTTAATAAACGCGAATAGAATTGACATTGCGGTTATCCAGGAAACACATCTTAACAAAAAACATTGAGTTCTACATAAAGATTACAATTTTATTCGAGATTTTAGTCCACAAAGTTTAGAACAAAGTTTGTCAAGTAGCTGTGACGCGTCCCTTTTTGCTACCACAGTTATTCCCTTAAGATTAGCGCTACAATCGGGAAAACCTATCTGGAATAATCGCACACCACAGTCTGTAAGATTTTGTCGTCCTATTAAACTGGAGTTCACAAAAGAAACGAAAGAAGTGGTTTTAAAGGAAAATTTGGACCTACAAAAAGAAATTGACAATTTAAGAAATTTGCAAGTATCACTTGGTGATGGAAAATTCGTCGAAGTAACATTCAAATTATTTTTGACATTAATTGATGGAAAAATTTTGAACATTTTAACCGGAAACAAATCAAACCAGGCTTGCTCTATTTGTTATGCTACACCAAAACACTTTATGAACACGTTTTATTATAAAAGTGAAATATTCCGTGCAAAAGAAGAAAACCTAAAGTTTGGGCTTAGCCTACTTCATTGCTGGATAAGAGTTTTTGAGTTTCTTTTACATATAGGATACAAATGTAAGGTACAAAAGTGGCAAATACGAGGAGCTGACAAGTCAATTGTATTGAAAAGGAAAACTGATATGCAAAACGGTTTTTGGAAAAAACTTGGACTTCGCGTGGATATACCCAGAATAGGTGGCTCAGGATCTACTAACGACGGAAACACTGCTCGCCGAGCTTTCGCTGAACATGAAATTTTTTCAGAAATAACTGGTGTAGATAAGGATATTATATTTAGGTTCAAAATAATACTGATTTCTTTATCCTGTCAGTTCGAAATAAATTTAGAGAAATTTGAATTATATTGTTTTGAAACAGCAAAAGTTTTTCAGGAGCGATATCCCTGGTTGCTAATAACTTCTACGGTTCATAAAATGCTAATTCACTCAAAGCAAATAATAGAAAATGTTCCACTTCCAATTGAATTTTTTGGAGAAGGAGCTGCTGAATCTCGTCATAAAATATACAAAGCCGATCGCTTACATCACGCACGTAGAAACACCCGCTTCAATAACCTACTAGATGTATTTAATAGAGCCATGGATACTTTAGATCCATTAATTTCCACAACATTTTTAAACAGACGCATTCAAAAAAGAACACGTCCCACGTTACCACCTGAAGAAATTGAACCATTATGTTGCAGCGAACCAACAGAAGAACTTCACCATAACGAACAAGACGACGAAATTAATGAAAGTGAAGAAGCCTCCTTTGAATTAATTTTACAAAATGAATTGGATATAAACAATTAATAAATATTTTAGTATTAAAAAACAAATTAACTAATTCTATACACTGTGTTTAAATTAATGGGTGCTAGAGGGTTAATTTTTGGTCACTTATGGGTTAAATTCCATTTCTTTATTGGAACCATCCATAATTATATAATCCATATAATAACTGTTTCGATTACTCTTATAATGTAGTCGTAATTAATTTTGCATAGAAAAAGTAGTCATTTGACCTAATGTGCAGGGGTGGGAAATTGAATTTTTTTTATACGTGATCAAACAGGCAACTGATGTTGTTATTTTTTTTTTTTTTGCTAACTAAAACTGTCTTCTAATTTAGGAAGAACAAAATTGGTATCAAAAATTCAAAAATAAAATCAAAATTTCGAATCCAGGTTTGGACAAGCGCAATGTAAATTTATTTATACAAAAAAGTAACCTAAATGGTTAAACAATTAAAATGTTTCTTCAACAAAAATACTTTATACCTCATGAAGAGTCGCATTGATAAAAAAGCAAAAAAAATTACATTTTCAATTTCAGGGCTGGGAAGTTGAAAGTTTTTTTTTGTGCATGCAATATATTGTAGAACATGAAAGTGACAAAAATGGTTGCAAATTTTAAGTTTTTCGTAAATAAAACGACTTTATACCTAATGAAAACTAGCATTGGTAAAAAAAGAAAACAAAAATGAAAATTTCGCTCCCAGGGATGGAAAATTTAAATTTTTTTATACATAAATTTAACCAACAAGCCAACTACCATCGGTTTTTTACTAATTAAAACTATTTGTTAATTCAGGGAAAACAAAATTGGTATCACATATTAAAACAAATATCCAGGGTTGGATAACTGCAATACTTTGTAGTACATGAAAGTGACCAAAATGGTTACAATTTTAAGTTTCTCTTAAATAAAACTATTTCATGCCTCAGTACTAAGAGTTGAAATGGTAAAATAAGCAAAAAAAAATTAAAATTTCGTTTCCACGGTTAGGAAATTGAAATATTGTTTATGCTTAAAAGTAACAAAAGAGGCAATTGACATTGTTTTTTTTTTTTTGCTAATTAAAACTATTTTATAATTCAGGAAGAACAAAATTGGTATTGAAATCTTAAAAAATCAAAATTTCGATTCCAGGGTTGTACAAATGAAATATTTTATGGTACATGAAAGTGACCATTCGCTAAGAATTGCATTGGTAAAAAATAAAAATTCGTTTCCAGAGTTGGAAAATCGAAATATTTCTGGTACATAAAAATACCCACATAAATTCCAAATTTTGTTTTTTTAGTGAATTAAACCTATTTTATACTTCAGCAAGATTTAATTTGGTATTAAAAATTCAGTTCCAGGGTTGGAAAATCGAAATTTTTTAGTACATAAAAGTAACCATATAAGATCTATATTTTGGTTGTGTGTGAATGAAATCTCTTTTATACTTCGGGAAAAGTTAAATTGGTATTAAAAACCAAAAAAATTAAAAATCCAATTTCAGGGTTGGAGTATCGACATTTCCTGATTCATAAAAGTAACCACATTATTTGTTATTATACCCTTCACAAAAAAGTGAAATTGTATATCTAGGTTTGTCATTCCGTGTGTAATTTCTTCGATATTCACATGGGACCCCATAAATTATATATATTCAGTCTGTCTGTACGTGTTTCCCTAGCCGCCAGAAGAGCTAGAGACTTCGTTCTCAAACCGTTGGATTGGAAATGAACTTAAATAGAGTGGTATTGAAATTCAGACAGATCCGAAGTACGGTTCCAGAGCTCTGAAGCTTACAACTATTTCTCGACGCAAATTTTATACCACAAAACAATTATTTATTTTTAATGTTTGTAAATTAAACATATTTCGTGCTTTGGGAAGCCTCAATGGTCTATTAAAAACTAAATATATTAAATTTTTTTCCAAGGATGGGAAATTAATTTTTTTTCGGCTTATTCCGTATTTTGAAGTACATGTAGTGACTACAAATTTTAAGTTTTTCTTTAACAAAACCTCTTTATACGTCATGAAGATTTGCATTGACCAAAAAAAATTTTTTTATATCAAGTTTTGCTTCCAGGGGTGGGAAACTCGATTTTTTTTTATACGTGAAAGTAACATGCAACTGATATTTTTTTTGCCAACTAAAACTGTCTTATAAATTAGAAAGAACACAATTGGTATCAAAAATTAAAATAAAAATAAAAATTTCTAATTCAGGGTTGGAGAAGTGCAATATTTTATGGTATATGAAAGTGACCAAAATGTTAAAAATTTTAGATTTGTTTTAAATAAAACTATTTTATGCCTCATAAAGAGTTGCATTGGTAAAAATAACAAAAAAAAATTAAAATTTCACTTCCAGGGTTGGGAAATTGAAATTTTTTTTATACATAAAACTAACCATAGAGGCAATTGACGTTGTTGTTTTTTTGCTAACTAAAACTGTTTTATTCTTTAGAAAAAACAAAATTGGTATCAAAAAATAAAACAAAAATAAAAATTTCGAATTCAGGGTTGGACAAGTGCATTTTATAGTTTATGAAGGTGATCAAAATGGTTTAAAATTGTAATTTTTTCTTAAATAACTACTTTATACCTCATGAAGAGTTGCATTGGGTTGGTATTGTAGTACATAAAAGTGACAAAAATGGTTACAAATATTAAGTTTTTCTTAAATAAAACTATTTCATGCCTCATTAAAAGTTGCATTGGTAAAAAAATTTAAATTTCGTTACCAGGGTTGGGAAATTTAAATATTTATTCTGCATAAAAGTAACCAAAAAGGCAGTTGACGTTGTTTTTTTTTTTTTTGCCAATTAAAAATGTTTTATAATTCAGGAAGAACAAAATTTGTATTAAAATCTTAAAAAATCAAAATTTCGACTCCAGGTTTGGACAAATGAAATATTTTATCGTTCATGTACCAGTGACCAAAAAGTTTAAAAATTTTAATATTTTTGTCAAGTAAAACTATAAAAAAATTCGTTTCCAGAGTTGGAAAATCGAAATATTTTTGGTACATAAAAGTACCCACATAAATTCCAAATTTTGAGTTTTTAGTGAATTAAACCTATTTTATATTTCAGAAAAAATTAAGTTAGTATCAAAAAATTAAAAATTCGGTTCCTGGGTTGGAATATCGAAATTTTTTGGTACATTCATTTGTTACCCACATAAATCCCCAATTTTGTTTTTTTTTAGTGAATTAAACATATTTTATACTTCGCTAAGAATTAAATTGGTAATAAAAATTTTTAAATAAAAAATTCGGTTCCAGGGTTGGAAAATCGAAATTTTTTGGTACATAAAAGTAACAATATATCCCAATTTTGTTTTTTTTTTCAGTGAATTAAACATAGTTAATGTTTCGCTAAGAATTAAATTGGTATTAAGCATTTTAAAAACTGAATTTCCAGGGTTGGAATATCTACATTTTCTGATTTGTTAAAGTAACCATATAATTTGCTATTTTTGATTTTTATGATGAATTATACCTACTTTATATATGAGGAAGAAATAAATTAGTCTTACAAACCAAAAAAAATCTAAAAGACGATTCTACTGTTCGACAAGTAGAACTTTTTGGGGTACATGAAACGGATTTTTTCTTTTTGTTTGTAAATTAAACATATATAATATTTTTGAAAGACGTTCAGAGGTATTAGAAGTAAGAAGAGCCAAACATTTAGCTTCCTAGCCAAACAAATTTAAACGTTATCTTATATATAATAACATAACATCATATTGTTATTTCAAATTATTTTTTAATTAAACCTACTTTCTGTTTTAGCAAGAAAGAAAGAAGAATTACATCTGTGAAGGGTATTTAAGATTCGGCACAGCCGAATATAGCACTTTTACTTGTTTAATTAAGCACTTAATGCTTACAGGAAAGATGATTCTACTGTTAGCGTTCCATCTCATTATGAACACAGGCATAATCACCTCACGTGCAGGACAAATTTTTCACTATGATGCTCCTATCTTGACACTGCGGGCCGGAAATGAAGAAGATTATGAGACAATTTCTAATAATTTAACAGTCCTGGTGCAAAACCACCTGTCACCAAGTCAGAACAAAAATGTTATCGAGTACTATCTTGCACATGTGCAAGAACGACTAATAGAGCTCAAAGGTATAAAGAGTAGAACACGAAGATCAATCAACTGGATTGGCTCTGCTTGGAAATGGATAGACCCGTCACGCCCACATTAGTGAGCGTGACGTAAGGTATTATATGAAAAAATAGTGTTAAAATTTAACAAATTTTATTACGTTAGCCTACATTCCTCAAAATAAAATTTTAAGAAGCTGAGACGCTACCTCATCGTCCTCTGCCCTGCCCCCTCCCTTGCCCGCTAAATGACCCTATAAAAAAACTTTTTTCTACACTTTATTACCCTGAAAATTTACCTTTTAAGTTTTTACGACAAAGATGAGATATCTCTTTCAAGGCCCTTCCCGGAGTGGCCTTGTATAGTTTTAAAATTGGGTACAGAAATGTCTTGACGGACTAGCATGTTAAACGTTTTTTACTTATCTCAGTCCCATTTTGTGCATGTTCATATAAAATATTAATACGTAAGTTGCTTTTATGCTGATGAAGCATGGCTGGTGTCCCAATACATTGGAAATGACCGTATTAAAATAATTTATTTTAATTTTAAGCCAAACACAATAAAAATGTAAATTTTAATAAGAATAAGAATAGAGTTTTTATGTCCCCAATATTTGGCCGAATATAACATTCTTACTTGTCAATTTTAGAAGTGAGTCGCTAAATCACATTTCTTCAAAGGGAGTTTAACAGTTCATCCCCACACCTGTCGTATACTTAATTCTGATCTTATATGATATCATAAAGCATTATTGCTTGAATACATGTGTTTTAAATTTTCATAAAATACATGCAGTAGCTTAGAAGTTCCATAGTCATTACAATTTTTTTATAACTTTAAACCACTGTGCGGCGTTTTTTTATTGTTTATAATTATAAGAATAATTTAATTTTGCATTAAAGCTATTTTTTGCTGCATTAAATTCAATTAAGATTGATGGGCTAAGATGCAGAAATGGACTGAAATTCAGAAAGACATGGTATGTATTCCAAGGTACAATAGAAAGTCATATTTACTCATTACGTATTTTTGTAAACATTTTATAAGCGAAATCCATTCTGTTACCTCAATATTGTACAACAACAATTGTATGGTTGCGAGTATTTCACATTGCTGTTATTAATGCTGTCAATATTGCACCCACACCATAAAGAAATGTTTAAATTTTAAATAAATATGTATTTAGCTTGAAAGGACAGACAGATAACACAGCCATAACACAAGCAACAGCGGCATTGGCATAAATACCATGACAGACCAAACATTACAGTAGAATTTAATATCAGGGCATCAATTACAATTATTTTTGAATTATTTTATGTACGAGTATTCACATGAGAATTAATTTCCACACGAGCAGTTGGTTACTCATTTACACGTATAACACTTAATACACTCGAATTTTACTTAAGACAACAATTTATGTGAAAATATATTATTTTTGTATTATTTTAGAACTATAATATACATATATGTCTGTCGAACATGTCATTTCTCTTCAATTGAGTTAAGGATGTACTGTTTTAGGCTAGTGTCGAACTCGGTCATCTATGATTAAACCAATGAAATTTGAATGGGGCTCGTAATAGATTCTTGTCAAAAATGAACGGATAAACGAATTCGGCAAAGTATAGAACAAGTATTAAAAATCTAAATCAGATTATCTGAATAAAACAAAGATGAGTTTTTCATATTGATATGAAATTTAATTTATTCTAAAGATAATCTTCTGGCATTATAAATTAAATATGACTTCTGGCATATGATGGCCATAGCTGACTACGACGGAGGTACATTTTTCGGTCAGTTTTTCAAGCATTTGTCACCGTATATCAGCATTAACGCGGCGAATGTTGTAGACCAGTGACTTCACATATCCCCACAGAAAATAGTCTAGCCGCTTTAAATCGCACGCGCATGGTACTATATCGTTACTAAACGTCTCCTTCAATAAATTAACTGTGGCACGAGCTGTGTTTTTTTAGGAGTAGGAACGGCGCTCAGAGGATGACCTGAAATGAAGGGGATAGTATTTTTTTTTCTTGGACCAGCACTCAGGGGATGACCCCTACATATGCGATGCATTGCGCAAGAACTAAAAAAGTTGGTTATGGAAAGGGGGTTAGAAAGAGTTGTGTTTGTGGACGATCGATTTGAACCTTCCCAAGGTAAAATTGGGAGGAAAAACCTCTGCTGGAAATTTGTTCCATATACGCTCTCTCTTGTACGCCGTCGAGCAACTTCAAAATAGAGTTGTATTCCATTTTTGGTCCGATGTAGGTGGTATATATAGTGAGAAGGTCAGTTGGGGTGAATTATGGCTTACACCGTCTTAAAAACCCGAGGCACCTGAATGCTCCTTTTGAAATATGAAAGATGTGATCAGTCCATCGAACGTCATACTGTATTTTCATACCAAGAACATCAAAGACTTCCGATTCCCCAATACCTATACCATCCATAAACACGGATGGCGCAGAACCTTCTACCAGCCGCCTATGCGTAAGCACGCAGCACTTTTTTTTGGACCCATTCACCTGATCTATGTCTTGCTAGGGATCGGGTGGCTTCAATTGCTGCACGAGTTCGACTTTGACAGCACGAAAACTAAGATATTTCCACAAAATCTTCCATGCTTTGCATAATTTTTTGAGGTTTTTTTGTAATTTGGTAAGCAAATGATACATTTTTATGTCAAAGAAGGTCCAGAGCATTAAACTTGGAGCCATAAGACCAAAAAAATCAATTTTGGAACCCGCCACCTATAGTGTGCGTGGACCTAAGATAATTTATACAAAAATGGTGTGAATATTTAACATATAGTATATTTTAAATTTAATTTTTATGCTTTTACGACAAACGTAAAATGTTCTCCGATGTTTCAGACCATTTTTTCATTTAATCCAAATCATGTTGTTTAACTTTATATGTTTGCAACAAAAATAAAGTGTTTTCTGAAGCCTCTTATTTCTAGAAATACGCTTCATGAATACTAATCGGATCTAGCCTGGTCTCACCGAATGTTTTTTGTATTAAAGTCGCCTTGGGCGAAGAACAAATGGCATAAACGCAAAATCGGTCAGTATCCACCTGTAATAAAAAATATAGGTGCTAGATCACATATCGGTTCTGAGTTTCCCAGAGCTCTAAATACATTTCTCTTTTCAATAGTTTACCCGCTTGAAGCAAAACTTTAATAAAATTAAACTTGACAAATACTTTGAGTGTATTATAACACAGGTACCCTCAATAAAACTAATTTATAACAATAAATTTGCCTTCAGACCAAACTACTTCACAAGTTTATGTGCAGCAATTTTCACTCATTATTGTTCTTTGTAAATCAATACTTTTTTAATATTCATACGAAAGGCTTAAATAGTCTCCTGCTTATTGTCTGAATGAAAAACGTTTGTATTTGTGTGCCCAACAGTAAACGTATTCCATTAGACCACATTTTACTAATTATTCCCAAGTATTTGTTGTAATTAGTTTTCAATTAAATTTAGATTAAATTTTCTTTGTTGTGTTACTCTGTTCAACAGCTTTTTTCAGCACTTATTTGATACAAACACCACACAAAAATTTGTTTATAATCCACAGAATTCACACATCCTTGTTGTAGCAAAAAGTATTATTATACAGTGGCAACTTTAAAGGATTGACTACCGCTACTACTTCTGAGAAGTAAGACGAGCCATTTCATCTTAGGGTTTACAGCACTTGTCTGTCTGACATCAAGTGCCTCTGCAGTATATATTAATGATGAAACAGAACTGGCGCTGAAAGAAGTTTTCCATATTGGTTCTTACACCAAATCATCAGTCGAATTATTTTAAAGTCTACTGATGATTTGGTGTAAGAACCAATGAAATGCAGGCATATAGACATACTTGACCACATAACAAACAAAAAGCATTAATTTAATTGAAACAATATGTCGAATAAACGATTTGTGTAGATTTTATTTTTCATTGTGCCGTTTTTATATACTTTTATTGTTTGCCAACGGCAGACTAATGCTTGGTTTTCACTATGTTTTCACTATGTCATATTTGTTGTCAAATTGTCCAAATTGTTGTCAAATTGTCCAAAATGTTGGCAATTGTATGAAAACGGGTTGTCATACAATTGCCAACAATTTGACAGCAAAAATGACATAGTGAAAACCAAGCATAATTGTATGAAGGTGGAAAAACAAAATAGATTTATATCGAATAAAATTTGTTTGTTGTGTTTTCTTGAATTTCAAATCCTTTTCTTGTTTTTCCTGTGTAATTCTCAATTCATTTTTGGGAGTTTATGTATAAGCTGAGAGGTTTTGTTATTTTGGAATTAGGTTAAAGTCTACTGATGATTTGGTGTAAGAACCAATGAAATGCATGCATATTGACATACTTGACCACATAACAAATAAAATGCCATAATTTTTAAAGTTTATTTTTAATATTTTTAACCAAATTATATATATTTATATCATAGAAGCTCCAAACCATTAAACATGGAGCCATAAAATCAGAAAAACCATTTTGACAACTAACCTGATGGTCCTCTGCCCTAAATTCCCTCTCTTTTTGCCCTTAATGACCCTATCAACGAAAAATTTTTTTACACTTAATTAGCCCACAAATGTAATTCTTAGTTTGTAGTATGTATTTTACCGAACATTTATATTGCTATATTAAATTGAATTGAGATTTATAGGCTAATAGTTCGAAATTTGTTTTTAAATCTCAGAGAGACATGATATATATTCCAAGGGCACAAAGGAAAGTTAACATCCGTTTTTAGTTATTCAACTTACACAGCAGAGCAGAACAGTTGTTTTCGAAAGCCGCAACACTTTCATCATCAGTGTTCATGTGTATTGTGTTTGTCACCACTTATTAAGTGGCTTAGTTGAATGTGATAACAATTCTTAATTTAAACAAATTTTATTAGGAAATACAATCTGAGAACTGTATCAACCTGATGTTAACATATTATTGTTTTCATACCCGTGTTACCGGTTGATTATTTTCTTCATGTCCCATTTTTCTGAATTTTTGTTCCATCATACCTAAGCCAAACTTTTATAGGTATTGCTTTTTGCTGATGGAAAGGTGTCTCAGATATGCTCCTCCCAACAATAAATTTCTTTCTTGTTTACTAAAGCCAAATACCTAACACAAAAACTTAAATCTTAATAAGAATTAATAAAGAGTTTTATTAACTAAATATTCGCAGGGTGTTTGAGATTCGACCGGGCCGAATATAACGTTCTTAATTGTTTATACTTCAGAAAGAATTAAATATTTGTAAGAAAACAAAAAATTAAAAATTCGATTCCAGAGTTGGAAAATCTAAATAATTTTTTAACTAAAAGTACCCATATAAGTCTCTAAAGTGACTTTTCTTAGTGAATTAAACATATTTTATACTTCAGGAATAATTAAATTGGTATTAGAAACAGATGAAAAAGTAAAAATTTGGGCTAGAAAATCGAAATTTTTCGGTACATATAGGTAACCACATAAGATCCTGCTATTGTGTGTGTATTTTTTGGTTTATTTTTAATTATTTCACAGGATAAAATTGGTATTGAAAACGTAAAAAATCAAAAGTTGTTGTTTGGAAGCTTTTTCCCCAAACTGCGAATCTTAAAAATTTCTTGATGGCGATCCCTACCTAATGTCTTTAACGACTTGTTAATTGTTGTGGAATTTTTGTATTTGCCTTTTAATAGTTAATTTGTTTACAAAATTATTGAAATATTTTAAAACCCATAACGGTAAAATTTTTATTACTTTAAAATATTAGTTGTGTACTTATATTTTTCATGTACATACATAGATTTACCTGAAATGCAAAAAAATTTACATAAATAGGTAGAATATGAGATCATCGTTCCTTTTTTTATACCCTCCAAAGAATAATATGGATGGTATATTCACTTTGTCATTCCGTTTGTAAAGCAGCGAAATATCCATCTGAGACCCCACAGGAGAGACAAAAAACTGTTCATCGTGCAGATGCAACACACTTAACATAAAAATAGATATACTTGTTGTATTCACATTTCGTGCTATTTAGTCATATTGTCATAAAGTCATAATATTTTAGACCAGTTTAAAAAAGTTGTTGTTGTGCTGCATACAAAAAAGTCATAAAATAATAGCACTCTTTCAGGTATGTTTTTGTTTTGTCATAAAATAGCTCTAGATATCTGACTCGAACGGTTGAAAATATTTAGGCGAGACGGCGATAGTATATGTTTGCCGCCGTTACTTATATATGATTCACAACTAAAAAACGGATAAAAAAATTATTCATACCTATATGTCTGTACATTAAATCACATTTTTATAACATAAAAAATATTAAAAGAGAACTAAATCGCAAAAACTAATTATATACACGTGAAAAACTTTTCTCGTTTAATTTATGTAGCTGGCAGCCACTGAACGTTTTTCCGTATGCTGCCGCAAAATAAATTTATTCAGCTCATATCAAGGCAGCAGCTGTTTATACATGCAAATTCATTTATATATTCTTGTGCACCAGAACACAAATTTCATAATTTTAAATAGAAATGGAATTTTTATATTTTTGGCATTTTCAAAAAACTTTATTACAATTATCTTAATTATCTTTTGCTTATATAAAATCTAATTACAAATGTGTTGTTATTTTATCACCTGATCGATGTTTGAAATAGCATATTAAGTTATGACGGGTTGTTCACACTAGTCATATTTTTCGTGCTATTATTTTATGACTTATGACTTTATGACTACAGTGTCAATACCCCAACTGTATTTTTCCAGTTAAAGAAGATAGTGATGTTAAAGAAATTTTAGCAGTAGTTAGAGATGTGTACTCTGAATTAATTTATGGAAAAAAGTCAGTTATGGAAAATATTGAGTTGTGACCCTTTTGTATTTAGGGTGCGATATATTCTTGATCAGTAATGAAATCTAAGACGATCTGAGCATGTCCGTCCGATCTGTCCAAACGAAAATAGCTAGACCCTTGAAATTTGGTATAAATATATCTCGAGGGATAGCACAAGTTGAGTTTGGTGATGGGCTAAATGGGGCAAGAGGGGAAAGAATTCCCCTAAGAAGAACTAAACCAACCTTCAAAAAAGCAATATAATATCTAACGTTATTTTGTAATTTTGTTAAGAAAATGATATATTTTTAAATTAAAGAAGGTCCAACGCGTTAAACTTGGAGCCATAAAATAAAAAAAATAATTTTTGGACTCCACCACCTTTAGTGGGCGTTATTATATGCAAAAAGGGTGTAAAAAATTAAGAAATTGTATTATTTAAGCCTACATCTCTTAAAAATAAAATATTTAAGCTTTAAGGACGAAGCTGAGATGTAGGCTGCTACTACTCTGCCCTACCCCCTCCTCCCCATTTGCCCCTAAATGTCTCTAAAAAAAATTTTATTTTAAATTTTGTATATAATTGTCCCAAGCATTTATTTTTAGAGTTTTTTGACGCTCAGTAAAGTGAAAGATTCACCTCGCTCAGTTGAATGAGTGATTCAATTGAATTAATTCATTCATGAGCCGTACAACTCTAATTCACGACTAAAAAGCGGCTAAAAAATTATTCATACCTATATGTCTGTACATTAAATCACATTTTTATATCATAACATAATTAAAACAGAAATAAATTGGCGTAAAATAAATGTATTCAGCTCATATCGAGGCAGCAGCTGTTTTAGTTTATACTTACATACAATTTCATTTAGATATTCTTGTGCACCAAAAGACATATTTAATAATTTTAAATAGAAATGGAGTTTGTCTCATTTTCAAACAACTTTATTACAATTGTCTTCATTTTCCTTTGCTTTGATAACAGCTAATTACAAATGTGTTGTTATCGTATCAGCTGATCGATGTTTTAAATAGCATACTAAGTTATGACGAGTTGCTCACACTAGTCATATTTTTCGTGCTATTATTTTATGACTTTATGACTACATTGTGAGTCCCCCAAATATAATAAGTAGAAGCCTCTTAAGATAAATAAATTAACCAAAACGTTTGAAACAGTCAAAATATAAGACTACAAAGTCTGATAACTCCTTAACTAAATTTTCATTAATTGAATCACATTGAGGCTGCTGTTGGCTGAAGTTAACACAATACTATGAAGCATAGGATCTTTAGTTCGACTCTGAATATTGTATCGAATTCTTCTGATTAGCATTAGGTAATTGTTGTGTTAATTGTTGTCAGTCTATATTAGTGATGAAGGCACGATACTGGTCACTGGTAGCGATTGCCAGTATCATGTACTAAAAGCAGAGGAATAGCATTTTCCTTCGTCGGCCCTGTATCAAAAATATAGCCGGCGAAGTAAAAGTTCTAAACAGATACAAAAAGTTATCTACCTTCTCCTTTCTAATATTTTTTTTGTGCATAGACGTAAAGGAACAGAAAAAAAAAACAAGTAGAAGTGTTATATTCGGCTCTGCCGAATCTTAAATACCCTTCACAGATGTAATTCCTTTTTCTTTCTTTCTTGCCAAAACAGAAAGTAGGTTTAATTAAAAAATCAAAATTATGTTATCGGTTACTTTTATATTTAAGAAAACGTTTAAATTTTTCGGCTAGGAAGAATGTTTGGCTTTTCTTATATCTAATACCTATGAACGTCTTTCAAAAATATTATATATATTTAATTTACAAACAAAACAAAAAATCCGTTTCATGTACCCAAAGTTCTAATTGTCCAACCGTAGAATCGTCTTTTAGATTTTGTTGGTTTTTAATACCAGTTTACTTCATTCTGATATATAAAGTAGGTATAATTCATCATAAAAATCAAAAATAACAAATAAAGAAAATCTTGATTTTCCATCCCTGGAACCGAATTTATAATCTTTTGATACTAGTTTAATTTTTTCTGTAATATCTAATAGGTTAAATGTTAAATGCGAAAGCACAAAATTTGGAATCCATGTATGTACTATTATGTACAAAAAATATTTCGATTTTTCAACTCTGGAAGCGAATTTTTATTTTTTTACCAATGCAGTTCTTAGTGAGGTGGTGTAACATAGTTTTACTTGGCAAAAAAATTAAAATGTTTAAAATTTTTGGTCACTCTCACGTACCATAAAATATTTCATTTGTCCAACCCTGGAGTCGAAATTTTGATTTTTTTAAGACTTTAATACCAATTTTGTTCTTCCTGAATTATAAAACAGCTTTAATTAGCAAAAAGAAACAACGCCAATCGCCTTTTTGGTTACTTTTATGCAGAATAAATATTTCAATTTCCCAACCGTGGAAACGAAATTTAAATTTTTTTACCAATGCAACTCTTAATGAGGCATGAAATAGTTTTATTTAAGAAAAACTTAATATTTGTAACCATTTAGGTCATTTTTATGTACCATAAAATATTGCAGTTATCTAACTCTGGAATCTAAATTTTTATTTTTTTTTTAATTCTTGATACCAATTTTGTTTTTTCTGAACTAAAAACTAGTTTTATGTAGTAAAAAAACAACGTCAATTGCCTTTTTGGTTTCTTTTATGTATAAACAAAATTTCAATTTCCCAACCCTGAAAGCGAAATTTAAATTTTTAAAACTTTCTTAATCAATGCAAATCTTCATGAGGTATAAAGTAGTTTTTTTTTAAGAAAAACTCGAATTTTGCAACCATTTTGGTTATTACATGTACTACAAAATATTGCATGTACCAAAAAAAATTTAATTTTTCCAACCAAAAAAAATTGCCAATTTTTTTCCATTTTGGTAACTTTCATGTACCATAAAATATTGCACTTGTCCATCCCTGGATTCGAAATTTTATTTTTAATTTTTGAATTTTTGATATCAATTTTGTTCTTCCTAAATTATAAGACAGTTTTAAGCTCTAAACACTTAGACGACAGCAGACAGCAAGCAGCAATATGTCAAAAAAAAAATCCATGTGTTTAAAGAAAATGATTATTTTGAGGGCAACACAGCAGCAGGACTGCAGAACAGCATTTGCTGCTGCTGCCAAGTTAGGCTATTTTCTATTTTGACAGGCAGCAATAAACAAATATAGTGTTGCCATTACATATATAAATTGGAAAAATAAGAACAACAACGTTTTTTTAATATTAAACATAAAAGAACATTACAAATATACAATATAGAAATAAATTTATGTGTTTTTATAGTTTTTCGTGATATTATTACATTTTTTATCAATAACTTTAATTTTGTTCATTATAAAATACATATGCGGCATCCCTGTTGTTATGTTGTTGCTGTCTTCAAAATAATTATGAAGCTGACTTCATAGCAGCATTTGAAGCCGTGAAGTTGTGAAGTCTGCTGTCGTCTATGTGTTTAGAACTTTAGGTAGCAAAAAACAAAAAAAAACAGCTTTAGTTGCCTGTTTGATTACTTTCATGTATAAAAAAATTCAATCTCCCACCCTTGGAAGCAAATTTTAATTAAAAAAATTTATATTATTTTTTTTTGGCCAATGCAAATCTTCATGGCGTGGTTTCGTTAAAGAAAAATTTGAAATTTTTAGTTACAATTTTAGTTACTACATATACTACAAAATACGGAATAGGTCGAAAAAAAAAATTTTTAATTTCTCATCCCTGAA
Source organism: Linnaemya tessellans (assembly GCA_951800035.1). NCBI lineage: Eukaryota > Metazoa > Arthropoda > Insecta > Diptera > Tachinidae > Linnaemya > Linnaemya tessellans. Next base: position 62,799,905 of record OX637536.1, read on the forward strand.
AAAAAAATTAAATTTTTTTAGTTTTTAATAGACCATTGAGGCTCCCCAAAGCACGCAATAGTTTTAATTTAGAAACATTAAAAAAATTAATTGATTTTTGGTATAAATTTTGCGTCGAGAAATAGGTGTAAGCTTCCCAGCTCTGGAACCATACTTCGGATCTTTCTGAATTTCAATACCACTCTATTTCGTCCAAGAACGAAGTCTCTAGCTCTTCTGGGGGCTTGGGAAACCCGATTTCACGAACAGACGGACGTACAGACGGACATCGCTCAATCGTCATCGCTATTCATAAGGATACAGAATATATATACTTTATGGGGTCCCATGTGCATATCGAAGAAATTACACACGGAATGACAAAAGTATATACATATACCCTTTCACTTTTTTGTGAAGGGTATAAAAATAAATAGAATAAAATATGGGAGAATTTTGAAGTTCCTGTCGCCATAACTAATGACTTTGTTTATTTCACAGCATTTTTCCTGAAGTTGTGGATGTGCTCCGTTTAAGTATTTATACTCAAGAGCTCTTTGGAAAGCCGTAAGATATTTACCAATTTAGATGGCTTTTTGGAACATAGGAGTTCATATCCCTGGCCCGTGTTTCTCTTTACATGTCGGTGTGTTGCTTTGAGACTAAGGCACCGACTATTGAACGTTTTAATATATAGTTGGAAAATTGTGATTGCGTCAAATGTATCCATCGATGAGTCGCTGTAAAATATGCACGAGATATTAAAAGATTCTTTTTTTGGAATATGTATTCTAATTTTTTAAATTATGTATGAATTTTTATTAGTCGAACTTTTTCTTATGTAAATTGTTAATTTTTTATCGGGCTTAAGTTCGAATCTTGCATGACTGCAAATTATTTTTTGTTATTTTTTATTATTAATAAATGAATTTGTTTAAATTCTATTTATTATTTTATATTAAGATTGGAATATTAAGAATATTTTTAATAATCATCAAACCAGCAGAACGGATCAGTACTGATTTCGAGGCCGCTACGCCATCTCATCAGCGTTCTTTGTTCAATTTTTCCCACTTTTGCAAGCGGTGCTAGTTAGTAGGAATATCAACTATTTAACCAATATTTTAACGAAAATTGAATATGAGAAGTTATCACATTCATATTATTAAGTTATTACATTTTGGTTAGTACGAAATTCCCCAACCCTGACGATTAATATTCCAAATATTCCAATATCTCTTTTGCTTTTTCCAGAGCCATCGGCTGCTGATAGGTAAAGCTTCTTTGTTATTTATGTTCAAGTAATTGAATTTAGTTGTCAATTTACTTTGAACAAGTGCGCGTGCCCCCGCAATGTTTTAAATTATGTATGAATTTTTATTAGTCGAACTTTTTCTTATGTAAATTGTTAATTTTTTATCGGGCTTAAGTTCGAATCTTGCATGACTGCAAATTATTTTTTGTTATTTTTTATTATTAATAAATGAATTTGTTTAAATTCTATTTATTATTTTATATTAAGATTGGAATATTAAGAATATTTTTAATAATCATCAAACCAGCAGAACGGATCAGTACTGATTTCGAGGCCGCTACGCCATCTCATCAGCGTTCTTTGTTCAATTTTTCCCACTTTTGCAAGCGGTGCTAGTTAGTAGGAATATCAACTATTTAACCAATATTTTAACGAAAATTGAATATGAGAAGTTATCACATTCATATTATTAAGTTATTACATTTTGGTTAGTACGAAATTCCCCAACCCTGACGATTAATATTCCAAATATTCCAATATCTCTTTTGCTTTTTCCAGAGCCATCGGCTGCTGATAGGTAAAGCTTCTTTGTTATTTATGTTCAAGTAATTGAATTTAGTTGTCAATTTACTTTGAACAAGTGCGCGTGCCCCCGCAATGTTTTAAATTATGTATGAATTTTTATTAGTCGAACTTTTTCTTATGTAAATTGTTAATTTTTTATCGGGCTTAAGTTCGAATCTTGCATGACTGCAAATTATTTTTTGTTATTTTTTATTATTAATAAATGAATTTGTTTAAATTCTATTTATTATTTTATATTAAGATTGGAATATTAAGAATATTTTTAATAATCATCAAACCAGCAGAACGGATCAGTACTGATTTCGAGGCCGCTACGCCATCTCATCAGCGTTCTTTGTTCAATTTTTCCCACTTTTGCAAGCGGTGCTAGTTAGTAGGAATATCAACTATTTAACCAATATTTTAACGAAAATTGAATATGAGAAGTTATCACATTCATATTATTAAGTTATTACATTTTGGTTAGTACGAAATTCCCCAACCCTGACGATTAATATTCCAAATATTCCAATATCTCTTTTGCTTTTTCCAGAGCCATCGGCTGCTGATAGGTAAAGCTTCTTTGTTATTTATGTTCAAGTAATTGAATTTAGTTGTCAATTTACTTTGAACAAGTGCGCGTACATAAGAAAAAGTTCGACTAATAAAAATTCATACATAATTTAAAACATTGCGGGGGCACGCGCACTTGTTCAAAGTAAATTGACAACTAAATTCAATTACTTGAACATAAATAACAAAGAAGCTTTACCTATCAGCAGCCGATGGCTCTGGAAAAAGCAAAAGAGATATTGGAATATTTGGAATGTTAATCGTCAGGGTTGGGGAATTTCGTACTAACCAAAATGTAATAACTTAATAATATGAATGTGATAACTTCTCATATTCAATTTTCGTTAAAATATTGGTTAAATAGTTGATATTCCTACTAACTAGCACCGCTTGCAAAAGTGGGAAAAATTGAACAAAGAACGCTGATGAGATGGCGTAGCGGCCTCGAAATCAGTACTGATCCGTTCTGCTGGTTTGATGATTATTAAAAATATTCTTAATATTCCAATCTTAATATAAAATAATAAATAGAATTTAAACAAATTCATTTATTAATAATAAAAAATAACAAAAAATAATTTGCAGTCATGCAAGATTCGAACTTAAGCCCGATAAAAAATTAACAATTTACATAAGAAAAAGTTCGACTAATAAAAATTCATACATAATTTAAAACATTGCGGGGGCACGCGCACTTGTTCAAAGTAAATTGACAACTAAATTCAATTACTTGAACATAAATAACAAAGAAGCTTTACCTATCAGCAGCCGATGGCTCTGGAAAAAGCAAAAGAGATATTGGAATATTTGGAATATTAATCGTCAGGGTTGGGGAATTTCGTACTAACCAAAATGTAATAACTTAATAATATGAATGTGATAACTTCTCATATTCAATTTTCGTTAAAATATTGGTTAAATAGTTGATATTCCTACTAACTAGCACCGCTTGCAAAAGTGGGAAAAATTGAACAAAGAACGCTGATGAGATGGCGTAGCGGCCTCGAAATCAGTACTGATCCGTTCTGCTGGTTTGATGATTATTAAAAATATTCTTAATATTCCAATCTTAATATAAAATAATAAATAGAATTTAAACAAATTCATTTATTAATAATAAAAAATAACAAAAAATAATTTGCAGTCATGCAAGATTCGAACTTAAGCCCGATAAAAAATTAACAATTTATTCTAATTTTTTGTATAATATGTTGTATTTTACATGTTTGTTTTAAAAGTGTTTATATTTGTGGTCAATATAAATGTTAAATGAAATATCCCATACACACATAAAATATTATACTTATTTCATTTCTATATTTGTTATATTTGCATGTAAAATCAATCATATGACAATACCAGGAATATTTTAAGTAATTGATTATATGTAATTAAATTCAAAATAAATACATGTTTATGTAATTAAATAAATAAACATAGTATACTTATGTAATTACTAACAAATATTTATTTCAAAAAGCTTAAAAGTACAACCAACAATTATATCGCTTTTGGAATAAAATAGTGAATGAACAAAAAAATTCCCGGTTTACCTTAAAAGATATCCCTGCTACATCCCGCAAATTTTAGCCGTAACGTGGTTTGTTGTACTGTTCTATACCTTTAAGCCCTTTGACGTTAAAAGTGTAATAAGAATTTGATAAAACACCATTTTCAATTTTCAAACTGCTAAATCTTTTGGATGAATCAGCCGTCGTAAAAGCTTATAAATTTAATTTATACGCTTTTAAGCCTAGATACCGACTTACGGAATACAATCTGTTAAATACTTACACTAATTTTGTACCCTTTACAAAAAAGTGAAAGTATATATATATATATATATATATATATATATATATATATATATATATATATATATGTATGTATATAGGTTTGTCATATCGTTCGAAACTTTCTCAATATTAATATGTGACCGCATAAATTATATACCTTCTGGATCCTTATAAGTAGCGATGGCGAATGAGCGATGTCCATCTGTCTGTACGTGAAATGGGTTTTCCTAAGCCCCTAGAGTGGTATTAAAAATATGAAATATACAAAAATTTCAGAGCTGGGAACCTTACACCAATTTGTGAACCCGAAATTTACTAGCAAAAACCATTTATATATTGCTTTTTTGTTAATTAAACCTCTTTGATACTTTAGAAAGAATCAAATTTGTGTTAAAAATTAAAATGATGAAAAGTGTTATTCCAGGGACGGGAAATGGATATTTTTATACATACATTTTCTTCTAATCAAAACTATTTTAGAAATTGGGAAAACGAAATTAGTATTAAAATTAAAAATTTGAATATTTTTCGGCCATTGAAAGTGTTAAAAAAGGTTACACATTTTAATTTTTTGTTAAGTAAAACTATTATATACTGCACTAAAAGTTTAATTGCTGTTAAAAATCGAAAACAAAGTAAAAAAATTTTAATCCAGGATTGGTAAACCGAAACTTTGTTTGCACATGAAAGTAGCCGATAAGGCAAATGTTTTTTTATTGTGAATTAAATTTTTTTATAATTCAGGAAGGATTACATTCGTAAAAAAAACTACTTTATACTTCAGGAAAAATTAAATTGGTATTAAAAACCCAAAAATTGAAAATTCTAGGGTTTGGCAATCGAAATTTATTGGTAATCAAAAGTGGACGTGTAATTTCCCAGTTATGGTTTTTTTAGTTACTCAAATCTATATAATTTTTATACTTCAAGCGGAATTTAATTGGTAATAAAAATTAAAATTGGATTCTAGGATTGGACAACACAAATTTTTTTGTTATGTGAAAGTAACCATATTCCTAATTTTGTTTTTTTTTTTAGTGAACTAAACCTATTTACACAATTAAATTGGTATTAAAAACATAAAAAAACGAAAATTCTATTCCAATTCTGGTCAATTGAAATGTTTTTGATAATTAAAAGAAAACAAAACGGCTACTAATTGTTTTTTTTTTTAAACGATTTTATGTTTCAGGGAGGCAAAAATCGGTATAAAAACTCAGAACAAAAATAGTTTGATGGGTTGGACCACTGAACTTTTTTTGGTACATAAAAGCAACCGAATCCACTACGAATTTTAGCTTTTTCTGTGATTTAAACCTATTTTATACTGCAGGATAGATAGAATTAGTATTGAAAATTAGAGAAAAGAACTGAAAGACGATTCAAGGTTTTTTTAGGAGTAGGACCGGCGCTCAGGGGATGATGGAAGGAGGGAATAGTATTGAGGGGAAAGATGAGAAGAGATTTTTTTTAACAATTTGAACCTTTTTATTTCGCCGGCAAACATTTTTTTTGCTGAAAAGCCGACGAAGGAGAGTGCTGTTGCTCTGCTCTTTTATTACATGATTGTGTCAGTTGCTGAAAGTTATGTTTAGTGAGTGCTATACCTTCATCACTGAAACAGGCTGATAATAACTAACACAATCATGCACTAATGCTGGTCAGAAGAAGTCGACACAGTATTCAGGACTCACGCGGGGTTGAACTCAGGACCCTCCGTTTCATAGTCTCATGTTTAATTACTTCAGCCAACACCACTCTCAGGGTTGGACAATTAGAACTTATTTGGTACATAAAAATAACCAACTGAATCGATTTTTTGTTTGTTTGTAAATTAAACATATTTAATACAGTCAAATCTTTTTTACACAGTTTCGTTTACACGATTTTGAAATAACACGGATCGTCAAGAAGAAATTTTTTTACACGTTTATTTGATTTAACACGAATTCCAAAAAAAATATTTTTTACATGATTTTCCGCTAAATATCATCCAAATGGCAACTCTACTTAACGGCTTGGTTACTCAAAAAACCCTTTTATACCCTTCACAAAGAAGTGAAAGGATATATATATAGGTTTGCCATTCCGTGTGGAATTTCTTCGATATCAATATGGGACCTCATAAATTATATATATTCTAGATCCTTATGAATAGCGATGACGATTGAGCGAAAATTTTTTCCAGGGTTGGGAAATAATTTTTTTTTCGGCTCATTCCGTATTTTGTAGTACATGTAGTAACTAAAATTGTTAAAAATTTCAAATTTTTCTTTAACAAAACCTCTTTATACGTCATGAAGATTTGCATTGACCAAAAAAAAATTTTTAAATTCAAATTTTGCTTCCAGGGATTGGAAGTTGCATATTTTTTTTATACGTGAAAGTAATCAAACAGGCAACTGATGTTTTTTTTTTTTGCTAACTAAAACTGTCTTATAATTTAGGAAGAACAAAATTTGCATCAAAAATTAAAAATATAAATCAAAATTTCGAGTTCAGGGTTGGACAAGTGCAATATTTTCTAGTACATGAAAGTGCCCAAAATGGTTAAAAAATTTAAATTTTTCTTAAATAAAACTACTTTATGCCTCAAGAAGACTTGCACTGATAAAAAATAAAAAATTTAAATTTCGCTTCCAGGGTTGGGAAAATGAAAGTTTTTTTTGGTACATGCAATATTTTGTAGTACATGTAATAACCAAAATGGTTAAAAATTTTGAGTTTTTCTTAAATAAAATCACTTTATACCTCATGAAGATTTGCATTGATAAAAAAATGTTGTATATTAAAATTTCGCTTCCAGGGTTGGGAAATTGAAATTTATTTATACATAAAAGTAACCAAAATGTTTAAATATTTAAAATGTTTCTTCTATAAAACTACTTTATACCTCATGAAGAGTCGCATTGATAAAAAAAGACAAAAAAAATAAAATTTCAGTTCCAGGGCTCTGAAATTGAAAGTTTTTTTTGGTACATGCAATATATTGTAAAATATGAAAGTGACAAAAATGGTTTCAAATTTTAAGACTTTCTAACTAATGAAAACTAGCATTGGTAAAAAAATGAAAATTTCGCTCCCAGGGATGGGAAATTGCAATTTTTTCATACATAAAAGTAACCAAAAAGCCAACTAACTTCTGATTTTTGCTAATTAAAACTATTTTTTAATTCAGGAAAATCAAAATTGGTATCAAATATTAAAACAAATCAAAATTTCGATTCCAGGGTTGGATAACTGCAATATTTTGTAGTACATGAAAGTGACCAAAATGGTTACAAATTTAAAGTTTTTCTTAAATAAACCTCATTATTAAGAGTTGCATAAGTAAAAAAATAACAAAAGAAATTAAAATTTCGTTTCCACGGTTGGGAAATTGAAATATTTTTTATGCATAAAAATAACAAAAGGGGCAATTGACGTTGTTTTTGCTAATTAAAACTATTTTATAATTCAGGAAGAACAACTTGGTATTAAAATCTTATAAAATCAAAGTTTCGATTCCAGGGTTGGGCAAATGAAATATTTTATGGTACATGAAAGTGACCAAAAAGTTTAAAAATTCACTAAGAATTGCATTGGTAAAAAAATAAAAATTCGAAATATATCTAGTACATAAAAGTACCCACATAGATTCCAAATTTTGTTTTTGTAGTGAATTAAGCCTATTATAACTAAGTATAACTTCAGGAAGAATTAATTTGGTATTAAAAATTCGGTTCCAGGGTTGGAAAATCGAAATTTTTTAGTACATAAAAGTAGCCATGTAAGTTCCTTATTTTGGTTGTGTGTGAATGAAATCTTTTTTAGATCCTAACGTGATTGAGTTATATGTTGGGTGCAAGAAAAGAGAAAACTGGTGTTCGTTTCAAATGTCAATGACAATGTCTTTACTTGGAATTGGAAAAAAATGGATTTTCAAATTTTAAATAGATTTACAATTTTGAAATAGAGGGAACAACTTGTAGCTAATAAAACAATGTGACTCGTATGAAAGGTAAAACGTAAGTAATTTAAGGAATACATTTTGACTTAACTTCGGTTTTCATAAACCGAATCGTTAAGAAAAATGGCTTAATTTTTAGAGTTAACAACTTAAAATATTTTTCTTACGATATTCATGGTTGGATATTTCATTGAATTATTTAAATAGAATTTTATGTTCAAGTGAACTTGGACATAATTAAACCTATTTTCTGTTTTAGAAAGAAATAAAGTTACACTTTTAATCAGAAAGATCAAAAAGGGTTGAAATGAATGTGTGCATATACTCCAGCCGTACATCAGTGAAGGGTATTTAAGATTGGGCACAGCCGAATAGAGCACTTTTATTTTTCCCACGTAATATGTAACTTTAGCGCCCACTAACGGGGGCAGGGTCTAAAAATGGACTCTATCGTGTTTACCAAAGACGGCCGGATGGTCAAGGCTAGATCGTCTTAGATTTTATCACTGATCAAGAATATATATACTCTATGAGTTATGAAATTTTTTATTTGACACATTGTTGTCCCAATTCTATTATATATAAAATTTATTTGTTGGTGGTTAAGCAATGTCTATATGCACTTCATTGGTGCTTTACCAAATCGTCAGTAGACTTTAACCACAGTTTTGAAAAGTTAAAAACCTCTTATCCTATGCATATACTTCCGAAAACCGTCTGATTTAGATTTTATTTTTCATTTTGCCTTATAAATACTTTTTTTGTTATCCAATGGATTTCTGATTGTATAAAGGTGTAGAAAAATAAAATAGATTCATATCGAATATACATTATTTGTTGGTTTAATTTTGTATGAGTTTCAAGGCCTCTATGAGGTTTTAGAGGGATATTTCGCTGCGTTACACACGGAATGACACTGTAATATACCCTCCAATTCTTTTTTGGAGGGTATAAAAATGAAGTGGTATACCATAAGTACCCTTCATCGACGTACGTCTGTATTATTTACAAACATTCATTCCAACCCTAAAACCATTTATTTAGTATATCAATTCTCTCTAAAATATAATACATAGTTGATTGACAAAGAACAAATTAGTTTTATTCAGTCATATTATTATTACAAAAATTGTTTAAAATTTCAAGCTCTGGACCTTCCCTGTCATTTTAGTTTATTAATATCAAAGAATTTATTTTTTTTTTTTATTTTTATTTATTTATTTCATCTACAGATTAAATCTTACAGATTACTTAAATAATTGGTGTTTAATTAAAATACTTAAATAATATTAACTTAAAATTTACTAAATTTGTATCAAAATTTAACGGTGGGTTAAAGCTATTACATAAATGCATACATCTTGCAATTGGCTCATTTTCGGCATAATTTGTCCTATGAATGAGTTCAACAAAACATATATTTTTCCTCAAATTCCTAGGGGCATCATATAGAGCAAATAAACTTACAATTTCTTCACAACTAATTCCACCAGATATAACATTATAAGCGAATAAAACTGATAAATAACTTCTGCGGTCTTCTAGCGATTGTAAACCGAGTAGTTTCCTTCTTACATCATATGACGGTAATTCGTTTTGCCAACAAAGTCTTAATGCCGATTTGGTAAAAATTTTTTGCACTCGTTCAATACGTTTAGACTGACCTGAATAATACGGACTCCAAATAAGTGAACAATATTCCAGATTACTGCGTACTAATGTTACATATAGAGATTTAAGGGTGTACGCATCCTTAAAGTCCTTTGAGTTTCTCCTTATAAAACCAACCATGCAATAAGCTTTACAGATAATATAGTCAATGTGGTACGAAAAGTTTAACTTATTGTCGAAAATAACACCCAAATCTTTAACTTGAGACTCACGTTTCAGTGGAGTACCGTTAATACTGTAAATATAATTCACTGGTGTTATGTTACGTGAATATGATACCATACAACATTTTGAAATATTAATTATAATACCATTAGCCAAACACCAATTAGAAAGCCTAGTCAGATCTGACTGCAGTTTTTCACAATCATCCTTTACCGATATTCTTCTAAATAGTTTCAAGTCGTCAGCAAATAACAGACATTTAGAAAATTTGAAACAGAGCGGTAAATCATTAATAAAAATTACAAAAAGTAACGGGCCAATGTGTGTGCCCTGCGGAATGCCAGAATACGCATTTATTAGTAATGAAGAGGAAATCTTCCCAATATTAACGCTCAAAGACCTATTTAATAGAAAGCTTTTGAAAAACATTATAAGATTGTTGGACAGACCTAACATACACAGTTTCTTCAACAGAAGTGTATGGCTCACGGTATCAAATGCTTTGGCAAAGTCAGTATAAATGACATCACATTGAGACTTCTGTTCCATGGCGTTAATAATGTTATGGGTTAACAGTAACAAATTAGTTGCAGTTGACCTACCAGGCATAAATCCATGTTGAAATGGAGAAATAAAGTTTTCAACACATTTAAAAAGTTTATTTTTAATAATTGCGTCAAAGAGCTTAGCAAAAGTACTTTGTTTCACTATTGGCCTATAATTCGTGATCAGACTACGGTCCCCGGATTTAAAAATCGGCACTACTGAACAAAGTTTCCATTCATCCAAAAATTTGCCTTTCATAAGACATGTGTTAAACAGTTTAGTAATAGCAAAAGCAATATTTTGCGAACACTCTTTGAAAAATATGGCTGGATAGCCCCCCACTGAGCAGTTAGTTTCTGTATTCAATGCTTTAATAGCTACACTTACGTCCTCCACGGTTATGTCAAAATTTATTTCATGAGTTCGATTGTTTGGATACGGTTGATAGTCATAGCTTTGTATCGAAGGTTTAATGAAAGTGCTTTGAAAGAATTGTGAGAAAAGATTACAAGTATCCAATGTATTATCGGCCGATGAAGAGCCATAATACATACGTTTAGGTATATTATTATTGCCTCTTTTATTATTTAAATAATGCCAAAATGCTGCGGAATTTGTTTTTATTTTGTTCTCGATATTGAAAATGTATTGTTTATAGAGAAAATTTCTGAAAAAGTTATATTCGTTACGAGCCAAAATGAATCGTTGTCGATAGGTATCATTCGGAGAATTAATATATCTTTTATAAGCTTTATTTTTTAAATTTCTCATATGGCAAAGTCTTGAGTTAAACCAGGGGGGCTTATTATTACACCTTAGTATGGATTTCGGCACATAAGAATTTATTGCAGCATCAAAGTTGTTGCAAATAAATTTGTAAATGCTATCTGGATTATCCAGACATGATAGCATAGACCAATCGACTTCTTTAAAGTATTCGTTTAAACTATAAAAATCAGCTTTATGAAAATTATATCTGCTGGTAGTATCGGAAGGCTCAGGAACATAGGAAAAAAATTTAAACTTAAAATCAATTGCTTTATGATGTACTGTATTTACAGAGACCGGATTTGCAGCCAAATTGCAAGATGCTTTAATAGAGTCACTAACAAATATTAGATCTAAAATTCTACCTACATCATTATTAAAACGGTTAAATTGCTTGAACTCATTTAACAGAAAGAAGCCCGTTACATATTCATCAATTTCATTAATTATATTATATGGAAGACATACATTTTCCTCAAAAATCCATTTTATGTTAGGCAAATTAAAGTCACCAAAAACTAATACGAAATCGCCAGCATCTAAGTTATCCACAAGCTTTTGTATATTATCTAAGTGAAATTTATACATATTGAAAGTGCTATTAGGAGGTATATACGACGTAACTATGTAAATAGAACAATTATTTGAGAACGATAATTTAACACAAAGTTGCTCAATTAAATTAGTGTTTTCAAGAGAAATAAATTCCGAGTCGAAATCAGCTCTAATCGCAGTTAAAACGCCTCCACCTCTATGTTTATCTGATAGAGTACAACAGCGATCGTGACGGTACACAACATAATAATCGTCGAAGTATTCAGCACTATAAATTTCCTTATGTAGCCAAGTTTCAGTAATAATAATAATATCGTATTCTCGGGCCGACATAAATAGTTGAAAATCACGAGTCTTGGTTCTCATGCCACTAACATTTTGATAAAAAACTGAATACAGAAGTGGGTCTAAATCATGTGGAATTTTTTCTTTAGTATAGTCTATTGATGTTGATAAGCTTTGCGTGTTATTTATTATAGGAACATTATCTGGATATAGTATTTCATCAGCAATATTATCTAGTTTTTTGCCATATTTGTGGTTGAAGGAGGCAATCTAGCAGTATTAGTATGTTTCGGAACATCATGATTTATAAATTCTCTTATGAGAGAGTTATGCGGCCAAAAATTTGGATCAACAACCTGCTGGAATATTTCACCAGGTACCATAATTTTAAATGAAGCAATACTGCGTGGTCGAGAATATCTAAATTTATATACTACAATATCCGTATTGAAACAAAATTTACTTTTTATGTAATGCTCAATATCTGCTGTTGAAGTATCGTATGCAAAGCGAGAGATGAATATAGATTTTTTTGGTTGTACAACTTTTAAAGGGCGAAATACAGCGGTGTTATTATCTATATTTTGTGAACTAGCGGTTACGGAGTTTATGGTATTCGGTTGAATAGTTGGAACAGTGTTGGATGTGTTAACAGGTGGTTGACCCGAGGATTGAGGCAACATATGGATGGTATTCTCGTGTTGACTATTGAAATGTTGAGCATTATTTAATGAAGCGAAATTTATATCGATTGACGGGCTTGTTACAGACGAGGGAGATGTTAGATTCTGGTTTATAATTAGAGGCTGCAGGTTTTGAGGAGTATCAGCTATTAGATTATTTGTCTTAGATGATGCTGGTTGATTTATAGTAGTTGCAAATTTATGCAAATTTTGACCAGAAGTTATGAGCCCAATGGACGGCGCAGGCGGCAGATCAGACAGATTAGATTGTACATTTTGCACTATTATCGGGTCATTATTACTCTTGTTCTTATTCCTGGCTGACTTACGTCGTTTAGGCAAATATTCAAAAGGTTGTAAATTTTCTAATTGTTTAAAATTATCAAATAAGCTTCCATAAGCTGCAATTTCTTTGGATAGAGCAGACATTTTATTTTGTATGCCTTAGTGCTTTGGTAAAAGCGAAAAACTTCGGTATCAATTTTCATACAATCATTGCAGCACCATTTTAATCCTTTGGTATTACGGAGAGCTTCAGCGATAAGTGTTTTCAATCCACTACATTTAAAATGAGAAAGACCATTGCAAAGCCAGCAGCATACCATCCTTTCGTCATCACCAGTTATATTACAATTTTTATTGACGCATTTAAATGTTGTATCAGTCATAATTAGATTATCAAACAGCAGATTATTAAAGATATTATCGTATCGCGTAGTGTTGTTGGAATCTCAACAATAGATGGCGTCACCAAAACTTATTCAGTTCACAAACCAAATAGAGCTGGTTTGAAATGTATCACTGGTTAAGTAGAACAGCTGATCACACAGAAGGAATAAATCCGTACTTGCAGAAAAATGTAATTAGAGATGTATGTATGTCGAATTATTTTGTACGTATATAATTGTGTATGTATGTATGTATGTATGTATATATGAGTATAACACACAAATCAGCACCAATGAGGAATTAAAAAGTAGTTTAATAGATGGACGAACAATTCACCTCAACATACAACTGCATAGATCAGCAACCAACACTTCAATGATCACGAAAACACAGCTTATGGTATTATGCGCGCAGTAATATATACTTTATAACAAATATTTTACAGAGAAAATCGGACACGTCTTGATACTTGTAAGAGTTACCGTGGGGCACTCCCACGGTAAATATGTTTAATAAATAAAACAGGAGAAACATTTTAATTTAGTTGGTTACTCTTATGTACAAAAAAACCTTCAATTGTCTACCTTGAACTTTCTTTTTGTTTTTTAATGCAAATTTGTGTTAAAGAGCTGTAAACTTGTTTTTGGTATATAACAGTATCTCGCTAAAACTAGTTTTGTTTTTGTTAGTTAAACCAATTTCAATACTTCAGAAAGAATTAAGTTAACTTAAAATTGGTTTAACCAATTTTTGTTGGTTAAATCAATTTTATACTTCAGAAAGGATTAAGTTAACTTAAAATTCAATGATAAACATTGATATTATTGAAACAACAACAACTGCACCCTTTAGTAAGCTGGTCAATTTAGCAATGCAAGCAAACAAACAAAAAATAAGTGATGATAACGTGACCAACGTAATTGAAGTGACAAACACCACTACAGAAATGAAAGATAAAAGTATCAAAAAAGTTCAAACAGGTATGGATAGATACGTAACCGTGTTAAAAAGGGGTAGAAGCCCAAAATCAGCTAAAATTGCGTCAATTGCGAAAGTTCCCAGAGATGGAATCAATAAAACAAAAAATTCTGAAAATCGTTTCGCGATCTTACAAGAATCTGATGAACAATCTAATGTAGCAAGGTCAAGTAGACCACCACCGATTTACTTAAGAGAACAGAATTCGAATTTGCTGGTGAACAATCTTATCTCATTAATTGGAGAAAACGAGTTTTACGTAACTCCAATTAAACGCGGAACAGTTAACGAGACAAAAATACAGGTAATTCAGGAAACTAATTACCGCAAAATAGTTACAGACTTTGAGTCCCAAAAGAAAAATTTCTACACCTATCAGTTGAAGAGTGCCAAAGGTCTGAATGTAGTTATAAAAGGCATCGATTCCTGCGTAGATCCAGAAGAGGTAAAATCTGGTCTTGAAATCAGCGGATACAAGGTCAAAAATGTTACAAACGTAAAAAACAGAGAAAGAGTACCTCAACCAATATTTAGAGTGGAATTGCAGCCGGGTGACATTCGATTAAAAAAGAATGAAACACATCCAATATATAATTTAAAATACTTGTTGCACAGAAGAGTTACCGTATAGGAGCCACATAAAAGAGCTGGACCAATCCAATGCATAAACTGCCAAGAATTTGGCCACACCAAGACTTATTGCAAGTTGCGCACCGTATGTGTTGTTTGTGGTGAACTACATGCCACCGCCAATTGCGATAAACTAAAAGATGACTCAACAACTAAAAAATGTAGCAACTGTAGTGGAAATCACACTGCCAATTACAGGGGATGCCCTGTTTACACGCATGTTAAGCGGTCTATGACTAACAAAGGAAAATCTGCTTACGTCCAGCCGGCTATTCAATTCAACACAAATTATCCTCAATTAACACAACCTTCTACTAGCCAAGCTTCATACGCGAACATTTTAAAGACAAAACAGACGGCAGCACAAAAACAGTCTACCAGCAATTTCTCATATGCAAACATTTTGAAGTCTAATCAATCTACCGCACAAAAACCTGCAAGTGAAAATACTGGCTTTAGTTTTAGTCGAATTGAGGCTGCAATTGAAAATTTAACCCAAACGGTAAATTTTTTTACAACCAACATGTCCTGCATGATGCAGGAAATGTTGAAAATGCAGTCTGCATTATTGCAGGCTGTATTAAACAAGCCATGAACTTAAAAATCTGTTTCTGGAACGCAAACGGCATCCGCCAACACAAAAATGAACTAGAATACTTCATGAAGGATAAACAAATTGATGTTATGCTTATCTCAGAGACTCACATGACGTCTCGAAGTTCTTTTAAAATTAGTGGATATAATTTTTACGACACCAAAGACCCCCGAGGTAGAGCTTGTGGTGGCTCGGCAATACTAATAAAATCGCGGATAAAACACTACCTACTAACTGAACTTTGTGAAGAATATCTTCAAGCAACAAATATATGCATTGAAAGTTATCATCAGAACCTTGTAATTTCTTCAGTTTATTCTCCTCCTAGGTTTTCAATTACTGAAAGTCAATATAGCACATTCTTTAAGTCACTGGGGTCACGTTTCCTAGCAGCTGGCGACTACAATGCAAAACACACGTTCTGGGGCTCACGTCTAATCACTCCCAAGGGTCGTGTTTTGTTTGACACACTTTCTAAAATGAGCTTGAATGTAGTCTCAAGTGGACAACCAACATACTGGCCAACTGATCGACAAAAAATCCCTGACGTTATCGACTTTGGAATAGTAAAAGGTGTGCAAACCGAAATGATGAAAGTTGAAGCATCTTTAGATTTGTCTTCAGACCACTCTCCTACTATTGTCACTATATACTCACATGAAACTTCGTCACCTACTTCTGAGTTAACGATGACAACCAAACAAATTAACTGGTTGAAATACAAAAAATTTTTGAGTGCCCATTGCTCGGAAAATATGCCGTTGAGAACCCCTGCTGACATAGATCACTCTATTAGGGTGTTTGAAGCAAACCTTAAACAAGCTGCTCTAAATGCTACTTCCGTAAATCAACAAGAGAGATTTAATAAAATTTTTTCTGTAGACATCGAAAGGCTTTTATCTGAAAAAAGAAGAGTTCGACGAGAATGGCAACGTTACAGATCCCCTCAGTTAAAACTTAGGCTGAAGGAATGTACCAAACAAGTTAAAACGCTATTAGATAATCAAAAAACTGCTTCCTTACAAAAATATCTGCGTGAACTCGACGCAACACCACAATCAGATTATTCGCTGTGGCGTGCAGCGAGAGGGCTTAAAAGACCGGTGATAAGCAAACCTCCATTACGATGTCCGAATGGAGACTGGGCAAGAACTGATGCACAAAAAGGTACTCTGTTCGTAAACCACCTGCAAAATGTATTTACTCCAAACTTATCTGATGATATTGCTGAAATGCCACCGGTTATCGCTGTACCAGAGCTTCCCCTGAGTTTCAATATTATGGAAATTGAACAGACTATTGCTGGCTTAAACTCGAAAACAGCACCAGGTGTTGACAAAATAAGCAACAAAATGCTTATTGAACTACCATATATTGCAAAAAGAATAATTCTCTTCATCTTTAATGGTATTTTACGCCTGGAATACTATCCTAGAGAATGGAAGGTTTCGCAAATTACTATGATACCTAAGCCCGGCAAAGATCATACGAAGGTTGAATCATATCGGCCTATAAGTTTATTATCGAACATGTCGAAACTATTTGAAAAGCTACTTATGAGCAAGCTAAACCCCGTTCTGAACAACAGTGGATGTATTCCAGATCATCAGTTCGGTTTTCGGAGGCAACATAGCACTGTCGAACAAACTCACAGACTTGTGAATGTAGTTAGAAAAACTTTCGAAGAAAAGAAATACTGCTCTGCGCTCTTCATTGATGTTTCACAAGCTTTCGATAAAGTATGGCACGAAGGTCTAATACACAAATTAAAGCAAAGTCTACCCGCAAACACCGTTAGGCTTTTAATAAGTTATTTAAAAGATCGAACATTTATAGTTAAAGAAGGTAACTTCTTAAGCCCTCCGCAGCCGATTGAAGCCGGAGTTCCCCAAGGCAGCATCTTCGGTCCTGTACTATATTTAATATTCGCCTCTGACTTACCGTTAAGCAGTGAAATTCACATATCAACATTTGCTGATGATACAGCTTTTCTAAGCGTTCACGAAAACTGTCCAGAAGCTTCCCGCAAATTACAAGAGTATATACCCGAGCTGGAAAAATGGCTCAAACAATGGCGGATAAAAGTTAACGAGCAAAAATGTGTACATGTTACTTTTACATTGCGCAGGGAAACATGCCCTCCTATACATATCAATCGCCAGATAATACCGCAACAGTCTGAAGTAAAATATCTCGGTGTTCATCTTGATCGTCGTCTAACATGGAAATCCCACATAAACGCAAAACTGACCCAAATGAAATTAAAAGCGGCTCAGATGAATTGGCTTATTGGAAGAAATTCTACACTAAGCTTAGATTGTAAACTTCTCTTATACAACTCGATTCTTAAACCAATATGGTCCTACGGCATACAGTTATGGGGCACTGCCTCAGCATCCAACGTGGAGAAAATTCAAAGGCGACAAAATAAAATCCTCCGTACAATAACAGCAGCCCCCTGGTATGTCAGAAATCAACGTTTACATAAAGATCTGGAGGTCCCAATGGTTAATACGGTGTTTTCAAAACATGTGACAACATATATAAAGAAACTTGAGTTGCATCCAAATCCTCTAGCCCGCGACATCATTAATTTTAGAGGCCACATTCGGCTGAGAAGGAGGGATACTCTTACTCTCAGCCGTACACGAGAGACGTAAACAACAAAAAATCAACTGCTGAAAATAATTTTTTGTCTGGCATTGGCTAGACATATAATTAACATTATTAGATTTAAGATTTGATTACTTATTGTTAGTTCAATTTAAAATTGAAGATCCAATAAATAATAATAAACGCCAAAAAAAAAAAAAAAAAAAAAAAAAAAAAAAAATTGGTTTAACCAACGAAAATAATGCTAGTTTTAGCAAGATACTATGATATACCAAAACCGCATTTTGAATGATGCTGATTTAAAACAGGAACCTATTTAAATCAGCATCTATATCCAATAAATCAATCCAACGATAAAGTCCCTAGAACTTCTTGATGCTTCGGATTTTATATACAGACACACGTACAGACGCTTACTCAACTTGTCAGCCAGAAGTTTTTGAATCATTGATGCAAAATTAAATTCTAGGCTATATAAAAAGATAAAATTTGTTTCAGTTGGTTACTTTTATGAAAGAGTTTAAATTGTGCAAATCGCATTTGATATATATTTATTTTTAAATGAAATTTAATTATTCCCGAAGTAGCAAATAACTGAAATTAGTAACCTATTTGGTTACTTTCTTGGCCCTGTGTTTTAGAATGTAATTTGCGATGGCATTCTACGGATAAATCTACCGAATGATGTAAGCAATTGTTAATAAATTTTTAAATTTTGTATCTGATTTGTCAAGTAAAAATTCTATCATTTTCAAAAGAGTCCGATGCAATGATATTTCGGCTTTAATTTCTTATATAGTTGATTTATTAAAAATGAAAAATCAATAAATAGCTTTGAAAAAAATAAATTGATTTTTTTTAAATTTTGTTTTGATATATAAATAGACTTAGAAGAAGCATTTTTATTTATATATATGAACGTGGCACCATTAAAACGTTGTAGCTGCCTCGGTCAAAATAATAAAGTAACTAACAATACGGTTACAATTGTTGCTAGCGGTACTCGTAGCCATGTAGTCGTTAGCCTGCTGTCGGAAATGTGTTTAAAGCATGACATTTGCTGAGCACAAAGCCAAAGTGTTTTTGATATCCAGCCGCAGCCTTCGATGGTTGCTTTAGATCATATCTATACAGATTTGGACATGACGTGATGGAAGATTCCACATACATATTCTTCATCTGCCCATGGGGTATAATAAAGCGTGTTTTTTAGAGCACACAACACCAGAGCAAATTGTTGAAATTTTTAATCAAAATAATTGTTCTATTCGTCAAGATCATCGTACACTTCTTCCATTTTATGGAATACATAATCGTCCTTCAGAGCGGCTAATTCGAAGAATAATAGATCGTAGGTAGCCGCTCTACAAGAAAGCATTGAAGATGACCCTAATCAATCAATTCGTCGCCGTTCTCACCAACTGGGGTTGTGTCATTCCAATTTATGGAAGATTTTTTAGTTGTTAAAAATTGGTGTTCTTGATTGCGCCTTCTAGGCGTCAGCAGTGGCGGTCACATGACAGAAATTATATTTAAACATTAATTTCTTTCCAATAAGGCCAGTTTCATTTATATTAAAAATATATTTCCTTGTTTTATTTTGATTTAAACTTGTGTCACTCTATAAAAAACATCCTCTATTACTAGCGATAATATAATAGACGCTATGTTGTCTTCTTCCCAAAGTTGGTCATATGTGCGTGAATTTGCGATATCACTTCTTACTGAGTTTCGTCGATTAGAGAGGGTCCGCAAAAGGACCGACCAAGTATGTACAGATTGAGTACTAGTAGTGGTAACACCATGTGCCGGAAAGCAGCAGACGATGTCACAAGGAACTTTTGGGTCAGTGCATCTGGCTGTATTCACTTGATAAAGACTCGCACTCCTGGCAAATGTTACCATTGCTAGTCTCTTTCGAGGATTTCGCCCAACCTAATGAAAAAGAATACAGAACTTACAGAACTATGTATATGTACACATTTCAAGCATATTTTTTGTATTTTTATTCATTCAATACTGATTTATTTCCTGTTTTTTTACCCTTCACAAAAATGTGAAAGGGTATATATAGGTTTGTCATTCCGTGTGTATTTTCTTCGATATTGACATGGGACCTCCTAAAGTATATATATTCTGGATCCTTATGAATAGCGATGACGATTGAGCGATGTCCGTCTGTCTGTCCGGGGGTTTCTCAAGCCCCCAGAAGAGGTAGAGACTTCGTTCATGGACCGTTAGTTTGGAAATGAACTTAAATAGAGTGGTATGGAAATTCAGAAAGATCCGAAGTAAATTTCCAGAGCTGGGAAGCTTACACCTATTTCTCGCCGCAAAATTTATACCAAAAATCAATTATTTTTTTTAATGTTTGTAAATTAAACCTATTTGGTGCTTTGGGAAGCCTCAATAGTCTATTAAAAACTAAAAACATAAAAAAAATTTTTCCAAAGATGGAAAATTCCAAATTTTTTTTCGGCCCATTCCGTATTTTGAATTTTAAATTCAAATTCTGCTTCCAGGGGAGGGAAATTGATTTTTTTATACGTGAAAGTAATCAACCAGGCAACTGATGTTTTTTTTTTTGTAAATAAAACTGTCTTATAATTTAGGAAGAATAAAATTGGTATCAAAAATTTAAAAAAAAAATCAAAGTTTCGAATCCAGGGTTGAACAAGTGTAATATTTTATAGTACATGAAAGTGATCAAAATGGTTAAAAAATTTTAATTTTTCTTAAATAAAACTACCTCACGAAGCTTTGCACTGATAAAAAAAATAATTGTTAATTTTTTCAGCGGGCTTAAGTTCGAATCTGCATGACTGCAAATGATTTTTCATTATTTTTTATTAATAAATGAATTTGTTCAAATTCTATTTATTATTATTTTTTTTTAAATCGTTTATTCGACATATTGTCTCAATTAAATTAGTGCTTTTTGTTTGTTATGTGGTCAAGTATGTCTATATGCCTGCATTTCATTGGTTCTTACACCAAATCATCAGTAGACTTTAACCTAATTCCAAAATAACAAAACCTCTTAGCTTATACAAATTAAACAAAAATTATATTATTTTTGTTTTTAAAAAATGTCTTCAGCCCGAAGGTCTGAAGTGTACTTTATTTATTTAGAGTTGAATAATCACTGAACTTTAATTACAATATTTTTTTTAATAATAACTAATGCTATGTTAACAAAATGCAACCTCAACAATGTTCTGCATATTTTATTGGGACAGCTAATTAAGCCGAAGTATTGCAACACCAATTCCTTATTTCTTATGTTGCATCGCAAGCGTTTTATTTTGGCGCGTGCAAGTTTATTAAACTAAATGTTGATCTGATGGAACTGAATATATTTATTGTTAACTCTTCCATCCTTAAATTCGATCGTCCTCGATCGACTAAAAATAGGGCAAGTCATGTACTCTTGTGATAGGTATTTCCATTTGATCCTTTTGTACCTGGGGAATATTTGACGACTGTAGTACTATTGCTGTTGAAGAGTTTTTTCGTAAAAATGTTAATGCCAAATATGATAGCATTGCCGTGAACAGAAAGATGAATGCAGCTTTCGCGAAAGGTTATCACACGGATGTCATCTACACTGATTTCAGCAAGGCATTTGACAAAATTAACCATGCGCTGCTTTTAAAGAAATTAGACATAATGGGTTTTAATAATAATTTATTACGCTGGATTAAATCTTATTTGCTAAACAGAACACAATCGGTAAAATTTAACGCTGCAGTTTCAAGGGACATTTCAGTAATCTCTGGTGTTCCGCAGGAGAGTCACCTTGGTCCAATTCTTTTCCTTCGGTTCATCAATGACCTACCAGAAGCAATAAAATACTGTAATATATTGATGTATGCGGACGACGTAAAAATATGGTGCGAAATAAAACATACATCTGATCAACAGTTCTTGCAGAATGATTTAAACAATTTTTATATGTGGTGTAAACTAAACTTAATGCAATTAAACTTGAACAAATGTAATCATATGCAATTTTCAAGATCACACAGCCCTGTTCACAATTATAACTTTGATGGTTATAATTTAAATACGCTTCATGAAGTTATGGATTTGTGAATTTTACTCGATAGTAAACTTAATTTTGTTCTGTTAATAAATCCCGAAGAATCCTGGCATTCATTAAAAGATGGGCAAAACAGTTTAATGATCCATATGTCACTAAAACATTGTATATTGCATTAGTTCGCCCAATTTTAGAATATGGTAGCATAATTTGGGATCCACTGTATAACGTTCATATTGAACGTCTTGAATCCGTTCAAAAACTTTAATAAATAAATAAATAAATATAGCGATGTTTCTAACCCATGCCTCTTTCCTAATATTGCGTATCTCTTTGATATTACTGAAATGTAATTCCTGTAATGATTCCAAGAATAATAAGTTCAAACTTTTTTTTTCTATTGGTGTTTCTTGTAGCATGGCCGGAATAGGCATGATGCCTATTGGTTTGCTTCTAGGTTTTGATATATTTTATCATCCACTGCTCTTGTTGTGTTATCGAACTTGATTAGGAATGTACCTTTTAACTTATACTTCATTGTATCTGTTGAAATGATTTTATTAACATCATTAGGAATAGGATTCCGTCTCAAATTTCTTCAATGCGAGGTATGTGATGAACATTGCTTTTTATGCATGAGGATTGTTGACTAAATATAATGTTTTTTGTGCAGTTTTCTTGGCTTAAATCTAATAAATGGATTTTGTTACAAATTTTAATTTTATTATAAGCTTTACAATTTCCTTTTATTGCATAAATTTCCTTTTCATTTAAAAGTATTTCTTTAAAATTTACATTAATGATAGTATTATTTGTTATAATTGGTTTACAACCATGCTTTTATAAAGAATTGGATTTGTTATAGGAATTTTAATTACATACAAAAGATTTGAATTATCAGTTAATACATTTATCTTTGCTAATTCTAATGCCTCTTCAATATTGTTAAAAGGCATATGTTCCTTTTTTAGTTGATTAATTGCTATATTAATTTCATTTTTATTTAATAAGAATGAGTTTATTACATTATTTTTGGCCCATTGTATGGCATATTTAATATTCCTATTTATTATTCCTTCTTTAGCTAATCTTATCTTATTTGATAGTATAGCTATATTTTCATTCAAAAAATAGCTATCTTTCCGTATGAAATTCGAAACTTTATTAATTAAATTTGTAATATTTTTGATTTGATTACTGAAATCTGTATTAATTATTACTTGTTTATTATTATTACTGGTTAGCTCATCTGGGGTGTCTTATAAATATATTCTTCATCGTCGTGATCAGGAGATCCGGCGATAAATTTCTAGATCTTTCCTATAGTATCAATTGATCTGGGCTGTCTATTGGGGATGTAGTCCTTAAGTGTGTCGTTTCCGATGATGCCGTGAAAGGTCTTTAATTCTGGCAATAGAAAAAATTTTATTGGTACGTCTGTTCGACCAAATAGATAAATATTTGTATGAAAGCAAATTTCTACTTTCCCTGCAATCGAGTTTGCATAAAAGGTGTCTTTGTTTGGAATAGGATTTTTACGAGCTCTGGTCGTATGTAATTTTTATTCGAGCCAGTGTCGATTAGAATTTTAATGATTTGTCCATTGTCCATCCTGCATTCGAAATATGGAAGGGTGGACGAATTTAATCTAAAAAATGAATTTCTTCAACGTTATCATGATTGTAGTCAGTATTGTCATTTCTTTCGTTGTCCATGTATCTGTACAAAGTCTGTTCGACTGATTCGTCCTCAACTTGTGTCTGCTCTAAATATGTGTCAATGTCATCTGTATCTTGCCTATCTACAGCAGGGCAACTCAACCCTTACACTCAGGAAACGAGTACCAACCGGATTTTTCACACATATTCACATACGCAACCCGAAAAGTAACGAAATTCACATCAATGAGAGAAAAGAAAATAAAAATTTTATTCATAGACAGCAACAAATGCATGACTAAATTTTCAACCCGTGTTGCCATCTTTCGATTTTTTGTATTCTTGGATGGATGAATTTATATATATTATGCTTCTTAGTAATTTTATATGATATAAAAATGGTTTTATAATATTTTATATCTTCATTAGAAGATAGTATTGTCTAGAAAAGAATTTTTTAATATAAGCCTTATGAAAATTTTCTACAGAGGAACATTTTTTTTTAAATCGAAAGATATGTTATTATTTACTTAGCTGTACGAGTATTTTAAAATTTTTGGTTCATTATTTTTACACCATTTACAGTTTTATTTCCGAATTTTCTTATCATATTTTAGAAAATTCTATTTATTTATATTTCATAAGCTCATAGCTTATTTTATGCAGCAATATTAATAATATTAAAATAATTTTAACATTAAATTCTATGTGTTGCTGAAAAGAACCACAACAATAACAATATTGCTCAAGATAAGAATATCATTTCCACTGGTGCTACATCAAGTAAATTTGAATTTAAAAACAACAATGTAAGTCATAATAGATTTAAGGCTTTAGATGATATTGATGATAGTGATAATGTTAGTGGCGAAAAATTAACATATAATCAAGTACTTAAACCACCACCGATTTTTATACCTAATGTGTCAGATATTAGCTCAATGATAAAAAGTTTTTCGAAATTAATTAATTTTTCATTTAATTATAAAAGCCAAAGAGATGGTCAAATAAGAATTATGGTGAAAGATATTGATTCATATAGATCACTTGTAAACTTCTTAAATAATAAAAACATTGAATTTCATATTTATCAACTAAAACAAGATCGAGCTTATAGAATTGTTGTTAAGAATTTGCATCCTTCAACTCCAATTAATGATATAAAAGATGAAATTGAACGATTTGGACATAAAGTAAGAAATGTAATAAATATAAAGAGTAAAATTACTAAAGAAACTCTCCCAATGTTTTTCATTGATCTAGAACCAAATTCTAATAATAAATGTGTCTATGATATTAAAACTATAAATAATGCAGTTGTTAATATTGTGCCACCAAGAAAAACAAAAGATATAGTTCAATGCTATCGATGTCAAGAATATGGGCATACGAAGACCTATTGTAAGAAATCAGTAAACTGTGTTAAATGTGGATTAGGTCATCTGACTGCAGATTGCACTAAAAATCATGAATCTCCTCCTAGATGTGTAAACTGTCTTCAAAATCATCCAGCTAGTTATAAAGGCTGCATGGTATATAAACAATTACTAAAAAATAAAATTCAACATAATTCAATGTATCGACGTAATGATTCAAATTTTAATCATAGAAATATTAATATTCCTGATGTAAACGCTACAACCAGCCCAAAAAATTACGATTCATATTCTTCAGTTTTAAAAAATAATCATTCAAGTTCATTTGATAAGTTAGAAAAGCTAATTCAAGATCAAATAGAGTTAACCAACAAGTTGCTAAATATGATGACAGTTTTAATTGCAAAAATATGCAACTAAATTTAAATATTGCAATATGGAACGCTAACGGGCTTTCCAACCATTTATTAGAAGTTGAAATCTTTTTAAAAATACATGACATTGATATTATGCTAGTATCTGAAACACATTTTACTAATAGATCCTTTTGCAAAATAAAAGGATATGAAGTTATAACAGCTAACCATCCTGATGACAGAGCTCATGCTGGAGCTGCAATATTAATAAAATCATCAATAAAATATGAAATTTTACATGAAATAAGAGAATCTTATATTCAAGCTGCCTGTATCAAAGTTAAATCAAATTTAAACGATATTTCCATATGCGCCATTTATTTACCACCTAGATACTCTGTTAAAACTCAACAATTTGAAACATTTTTTAATCAACTTGGATCAAGATTTTTTGTTGCTGGTGATTTTAATGCTAAACATCCTTGGTGGGGGTCGAGATTAATTAATCCTAAGGGAAGTGAGCTATATAAATGTATAGTAAACAAAAATTATTCAATACTGTCAACAGGAACTCCAACTTATTGGCCTACAGATTCAAGTAAAATACCTGATCTATTAGACTTTGTTGTTTACTCTGGAATTGCAAGACATTTATTAAATATTACACATATAGATGAACTAAGTTCTGATCATACGCCAATATTAGTATGTTTTAACACCATTCTAGAGAATCAGGTTGCAAAACAAAGAATTATAAATAATAAAACTGACTTAAAGTCTTTTGTCACTTGGATTGAAAGAAATATTAATCTTAATATTTCACTAAAAACACCAATTGAAATTGAGAATGCAGTTGAAGAATTAAATAATCTAATTCATAATGCTGGATTTTTATCAACTCCAAAATTTTCTGATCAAAGAAATGATAATCAGTTGATTCTAACAAATGAAATAAGAGAGCTATTAAGAAATAAAAGAAGACTTAGAAAATTATGGCAAATTAGTAGAAATCCTTTTGATAAACAAAATTTCAATAAATCGATTAAAGACCTTAAAATTGCTCTTCATAAAATGAAAAATGAACAGATTGCTAATTTTCTTAACAATTTAGATCCTAACAATAAAAATCCTGAGTTTTCTTTGTGGAAAGCAACAAAATATTTAAAGCGTCCAACTAAAAGAAATGTTCCAATAAAAGATATTAATGGAGTATGGTGTAAAACAGATAAAGATAAAGCAGAAGTGTTTGCCAACCATCTACAGAGTACTTTCCATCCTTATGAATTTATAAATCCTTACGATAATGATATAAATGAATTTATAAACTGTTCTTGTCCCATGGATTGGCCAATCAAGCATATCTCTCCAAATGAAGTAAATATTCAGATTAAAGAGTTAAATCGTAAAAAGTCTCCAGGATACGACAATATAGATGTTAAAGTAATTCAAGCTCTCCCGAAAAAGTGTATAATATATCTTACATACATATATAATGCAGTCTTAAGATTAAGTTATTTTCCTTCACAATGGAAATGTGCAGAAATTATAATGATAAATAAACCCAATAAGCCAGAAAATAATATTAAGTCTTTTAGACCCATAAGCTTATTGGTCATATTTTCAAAACTATTTGAAAAATTATTTTTGAAAAGATTATTACCAATTCTTGATAAACTAAATATAATTCCTGAATATCAATTTGGTTTTCGAAATAAGCATGGAACGCCGGAGCAATGTCATCGAATTGTAGCTTTTATAAGAGATTCATTGGAATCCAAAAAATATTGTTCAGGAGTTTTTCTCGATGTACAGCAAGCATTTGATAAAGTATGGCACGATGGATTGTGTTTTAAACTTAAAAAGTTACTTCCAACTCCTTTTTATTTATTAATAAAATCCTATTTGACGGATAGAAGTTTTTACGTTAAAGTTAACTCTGAAAACTCTCAAATATGCAGTGTAAAAGCAGGAGTCCCTCAAGGAAGTGTGATTAGTCCAATTCTTTATACAATATTTACGTCAGATATGCCAATTAGCAATAATATTTTAATTGCAACTTATGCAGATGATACAGCAATCTTAGCATCAGATACCTGCCCTAATAATGCATCTAATATGTTACAACAACAACTGAATATCATTGAATCCTGGTTAACTAAATGGAAAATTAAAGTTAATAACGAAAAATCATCACATATTACTTTTACTTTACGTCGAGGCAATTGCGGTGCAATAACATTATATAACAATCCAATACCACAACTTGATTGTGTAAAATACCTAGGATTGTACATTGATAGAAGATTAATATGGAAGACTCATATTAAAATGAAGAAACAACAATTAACAATTAAGACTAAAAAACTACATTGGCTTCTTGGACCAAATTCAAAATTAAGTTTAGAAAATAAAGTAATCCTATATAAAAGTATTTTAAAACCTGTTTGGACTTATGGAATTCAACTTTGGGGAACAGCTAGTAACTCTAATATTGAAATTTTGCAAAGATATCAGTCTAAAACTCTACGCTCTATAGTAAACGCTCCATGGTTTATATCAAATAATACAATACATAATGATCTCAATATTCCGAAATTAAAAGACATAATTAGAAGATGTAGTGAAACCTATTTAGAAAGATTAAGTCAACATATCAACCCACTTGCTATTGCTCTTCTTGATGATACCAATGAAATTACCAGACTTAAAAGATACCATATTTTGGACCTTCCTTTTAGAAATTAATTTACATGTTTTAATTCATTATATTAAATGTGCATATTAGTTATCTCTTAATATTTATGTTTAATTATGTTATCCTCAGTGGAGTTTAACATATTATGTTAATATTATTTAATCAAATTTACTTATTGTCCTTAAATGGACAGATTGTAAATAAAGAATTACAAAAAAAAAAAAAAAAAAAAAAAAAAAAAAATTCTATGTGTATAAAATGGAGGAAGGTGCCTAATATTGCAGTAGTTTTGTTTTTTTTTTTTTTTTATAAAAAACATACGACTTGCCTTGTCGAACTTTAACAGTCAATTAAATTAAATTTTTGTGTGCGCTTAGAAGGCCAAAAAAGTATATTACATACAAGGGTTCACAGCGATAAGGCCGGTACTCTGTTTAAATTTTCGAAAAATGTTTAGCAAAATTGTTTTCAGAAAAATTTCACGTGTTTTTCATAGTAAAAACAGAGTAGATACTAGTTTACCCAATTTTTCCACGCATATTCCGACTAAATTTTTTTTATAAGGGCTTTGAAAGCATTTCGGTCGAAACTTTGAATAGAATATAGGCTATAGAAACAAAAATCAATTTCACACATTGTATAAAAGTGAAAACTAAGTTTGCCTTCTTATATTATTATCAATTTGATTTTGTGATCAACGGCAACACCTTGAAATGTTCTTTCTTGTTCACGTAGTTGCCAGACAAAATAGATGCAAAATCCTCAAATCTTGGAGAGAAAAAACATCAAAATCTTCATATTAATTTTTCAAATCGTTAATGTGAAATTATTACGGTAGTTTTATGAAAAATACCACAAAATTTCTACAGTTCAATTTGAAGTATACGAAAAATAAGAAATATTTTTATTCCTATAAATATTTTTAATTTTTTATTTTTATTTTCTTTTTTCCGAGATTCTATATCTCAGAAGTTACTTTGCCGATTATAATTATTTAGATTTTTTAATTAGCTTCTTTAATGTAGCTATCACCTATTACTAATATTTTACGAATTATATTGCTAGAAGTACGAGTTTCAACGTCCAGTAAAGTCCTTATATAAAATTGTTTCAAAATTGCAAACTTTTTAATAGATGAATTCACCTGAAAGCAAATTTTTTGATTTGTAAGTCTCTTTTATAAAATATGTATTTTCTCTTAATTAAAAGTAAGAACCAAAATGTTTTGATTCCACTTTCATATTTAGATTTTTCTACTCCTCTGTTATAATATCCTGGACTTGGTCTTTTAAATATTTCGTTCAAATTTAATATTTAAATCACGTTATTTTTAAACAGAAATAACGGAACACAATATTTTTAAGTCAGATAAAATGGCAATATATAAGTAAAAATATTCCATTTTGTACATTAATAAATTCGGACAAATATGAAAAATATTTTGGGCCTTATAAATAACGCGTGGATTGTATAACTTATTCACTATAAGGAATTTCGCCTGTATTAATTAAATGTAAGAAATACATATTAATGAAAACTTTATTTCAATATTTCATGTAATTTTATTTTTGGCATAAAAAGTCGTCAAAATTACGTCATGTCTGGCAACATTATTTGTACGCAGTTGTTTAAAAAACAGTTACTAACACATAAAAAATGCACAAATACGTTACCAGCTAGCCTTTTCAATCGCTGAAGAGTCTACTGCGAATCTTATGCAGATCGTTTTTAATCGTCGACGAGCGCATTTTTTAATCGTGGAAGATACAGCGTACGGGAGAAACTGTTACATGTAGATGATTCGTGTGCGAGAGTCTTCCACAACGCAGCGAAAGACGCTTCTATTAATCGTAGATAGAATCATTGAAGATTTATTTACAGATTATCTTACAAATTTTATTTTATTAAGAACATGAAGAATCGTCTGGGGCTCATGCAGAGATTATTTTACAACTTCTGAACTGCTCTTCATGTTATTATTATATAAGTCATTGAAAGAGTCATAAAAGGATCATTTGATGATAAT
This sequence comes from Linnaemya tessellans, assembly GCA_951800035.1. Classification (NCBI taxonomy): domain Eukaryota; kingdom Metazoa; phylum Arthropoda; class Insecta; order Diptera; family Tachinidae; genus Linnaemya; species Linnaemya tessellans. The sequence goes on from OX637536.1 coordinate 62,830,332, forward strand.
TTGTCGAACCCGGCAATGCTCCTACCGAGCTGTTCGTTTTGCAAGCTATGTATTAAGAAATCAATTTTAGTTTTTGTATTACAAATTAATTAATAAAAACACTTCTCGTTTATTTAATATAAAGTACTTTATAAAAAAATGAGCATAGAATATATCATGAAACGAAAAAAATTAATAAAGAAAACAAAAAATTAATTCAAACTATGGTATATGTAAAAAGTCATATATGTAGATATAACAGCCTCCTTATATTGAAAAATAAGGGAAGTTATTTTGTTTGATTTTTTCTTTGTTAAACGTCTTTCGATGCGGTCCTTAGCATGTACGAAGTGTTGCTGCAAAGTTCTGTTAATAATAGTATCATCACAATGTGCGAATTTGGAATGACACAGATCTATACAAAACAAAAATTAATCAAAAATAACACACATTTAATTTATACTTTCCTTTACAAGTTTTTTAATTTTATTTTCTTAAATCATTTTTTAGTAATAAACAAAGAATATCTTAAGATATCTTAAGAAACGAATTTGATTCTTAAAAAACCACTTTACACAACCGGCACGGTTCTTAATCAAAACATTAATGCAAATATCAACGAACAAAAGAATAATAAATAAAAATCCTAACGGTTAATTGCATGAAAATAAAAACAATAACAAAAATATTTTGGCAAAAACTCGTCGATTAAACATTGCAAGATTAAAAACCAATCCTTTCAAAGAAAGATACATCTTCAAAAGATCATCAGAAATATCTTTAAAGTATTGTATATTAATCTTTGCCAGATTAAACGGCGAATGTGCCTAAAAACTTAAAATAAACAAAAGAATAAACATCGTTTTGTTATTGTAACTCGTGAAATAATCATCAGGAGTTTCGTTTGGGAATTGTATTTTAGGCACAATCGTCTATTAAACAGCTCTTGGCTAGCTGGGTTATACTTAAATATTTTCTCCCATTGAGGACCCCTGATCTACAGTATTATTCTTCTCAGCTTGTAAATTAAAATTTCTGCTGTGTTTTCGCGCTTCTGGGTGCTGTGGTGGTGGTCGCTTTCCATAAAGTCCTAATACTCTGGTCAATGTCCATTGGTTCTGATGGTTTTTGTGCAAGAAGTCTCGGAGATGGATGGTTGTGATATTTAGGAAAAACTTCTTGATTTTGGTAATTGTTTCTATATGTTTGCATGGGAAGCTGTCTCTGAAATTGATTATATGGTTTGTTTGGTCTTGGTGGTGGTGGAGTGTGCGCCAATTCCGGGTAAAATCTATCATGACCACTTCGTGGTCGGGAAGTTCAAAAATATTGTTTTGATTTAACGTTTTGGGCATAATTTGTTCTAAAATTCTGGTTTTTCAGTTTTAGGCATAAGTGCAAGGCTTTAGGCAAATCGGTTGGCTCTTTCATTGCCAGCAGTCTGGGCAAGTCTCCTTTTAACCCTCTAATGAAGGTATCTAAAGCTTTATCCCTATATGTTTGGGTCAAGAGGTGTAGTGATTCTTGTCCTATGTCCATGGCGCTAATTTTGTTGAGTATTAGAGATAGGTGGTTGTATACTTTTTTATAAAATTCCTGAACTGTTTCTGTACCTTGAATCAAAGATGTTAATTGATATTCGAGGTTGCCAACATCCCTCTTGTCTGCGTAGTGCAGAGTTAGGCAGCGAGCAATACTTTCCCAGTTCAAGGTGGTATTATATGACTCCAGTATGGCATCCGCATTGCCGACGATTTCATTCCTGATTATACTAAGAATTCCGAAATATTTTTGTGTTCCTTTTAAATGTTCATGAATGTTTAAAATTCGCTCAACAGACTTACGCCAGGAGCTATATTCGGCTGGTTATCCAGCAAACTCTCTCAAACACCTAACTACATCTGGTACCCTATCAAATCATTCAACTGAGCTACGTGTTGAGGATCAATTGCCTGATCTTGCTCGATTAGATAGTTCCTATCATTGTCTGCTACATTTCTAGCCTGTTCCTGGATAGCTTCAGCAACCAATCTTCTTATTTCTGCCCATATATCTCTCATATTAAATGCAACCTGATTTGGCTGATTTTCCTGCGCATTTATTATAGCTGGTCTGATCAAATTACTTGGACTGGACATTTTCTGTTTCACTTTTCAAATACCCTTTGGAGAACAAAATGGCTAACCTTTACTTGTTAATATTTATTAACTTATTTTATTAGTAATGGTTTATTTTTTTGAAACTAGAGGGTCCCTTAGGAATCGTAGCTTTTAAAATATGTTTTTATGTAATTTTTAGGTTAGTAAATTAATTTATTAATCTGGAGGATCCCGTAGGAATCGCAGATTTTTATTCAGTTATAAATCTTAGTATAGCACTTGTTTTCTTTTAAACATTCATTTATATTAACTTAACAAAATAATTTTTATAAAAGGATTTTTTTCTAATTTCTTTTAAAATATTTTTTTGATTACTATTTTTAAGCAATATTTTTATATTATTTTTTCTTGTTCACAATGATTATTTTATTTAAATTTTTATTTTGTAAAAATTGTATCTAATTTCTTTACTAGGAGCAATGTATTTTTTTCACAATATCTAATTAATTGATTTAATATTTGCAATATAAGAATTTACTTAATTTTTTTATGAAAATTAATACATTATTTTCTTTCGTTCACTTTTTAATGATTTAAAATTTTCTTATATTATTAACTTACAATAATAATATTAGTTGCATCCTTCTTTTGTGTTTGTAGCAGCGGCTGCTGAATTCCTCAGCTCCTTTTCGTCTGTTCCTGTTTACAGCTACTAAGGGGACCTTTTGTTTCTGCTACATGGATATGGATTGAATTTGCGGACCACGCGGATAGGAGACGTGCTATCTTGTAGGACGATTTACACTTTTTTTCACTTTCTACCGGTTTAAGGGCTTATTGTTATTTAAAGAATTTGTGCTACCGCGAGGTCCCTGCTCGGGCGCCAATAAAACAAAAATTATATTATTTTTGTTTTTAAAAAATGTCTTCAGCCCGAAGGTCTGAAGTGTACTTTATTTATTTAGAGTTGAATAATCACTGAGCTTTAATTACAATATTTTATTTAATAATAACTATTGCTATGTTAACAAAATGCAGCCTCAACAATGTTCTACATATTTTATTGGGACAGCTAATTAAACGGAAGTATTGCAACACCAATTGCTTATTTCTTATGTTGCATCGCAAGCGTTTTATTTTGGTGCGTGCAAGTTTATTAACCTAAATGTTGGTTTGATAGAACTGAATATATTTATTGTTAACTTACATAAACTCCCAAAAATGAATTGAGAATTACACAAGCAAAACCATAGGATTTGAAATTCAAGAACTCACAACAAACAAATTTTATTCGATATAAATCTATTTTGTTATTCCACCTTCATACAATTAGTCTGCCGTTGGCAATCAATAACAAACAAAAAGCACTAAGTACTGATTTCGAGGCCGCTACGCCATCTCATCAGCGTTCTTTGTTCAAAAAAATTTAAAATTTCCTTTCCAGGGTTGGGAAAATGAAAGTTTTTATTGCTACATTCAATATATTGTAGTACATGTAATAACCAAAATGGTTAAAAAATTTTAGTTTTTCTTAAACAAAACTACATGAAGATTTGCGTTGATAAAGAATATTAAAAAAAATTTAAATTTCGCTTCCAGGGTTGGGAAATTGAATTTTTTTTATACATTAAGTAACCAAAAAGGCAATTGACGTTGTTTTTTTTTTTTGCTAAATAAAACTATTTAATATATAAGGAAAACAAAATTGGTATCAAAAATTAAAAAAAAAATCAAAATTTCGAATCCAAGGTTGGACAAGTGCAAGATTTTATGGTTCATGAAGGTGACCAAAATGGTTCAATATTGTAAATTTTTCTTAAATAACACTACTTTATACCTTCTGAAGAGTTGCATTGGTAAAAAAACAAAAAATATTAAAATTTCACTTCCAGGGTTGGGAAGTTTAAAGTTTTTTTGGTACATGGAATATATTGTAGTACATGAAAGTGACTAAAATCGTTGCAAATTTTAAGTTTTTCTTAAATAAAACGACATCATACCTAATGAAGAGTAACCAAAAAGGCAACTAACGTCGGTTTTTTACTAATTAAAACTATTGTTTAGTTCAGGAAAAACAAAATTGGTATCAAAAATTAAAAAAAAATCAAAATTTAGATTCCAGAGTTTGATAACTGCAATATTTTGTAGTACATGAAAGTGACCAAAATGGTTACAAATATTAAGTTTTTCTTAAATAAAACTCATTAAGAGTTGCATTGGTTAAAAATAAATAAAATTTCGTTTTCAGGGTTGGGAAATTGAAATATTTTTTCTGCATAAAAGTAACTAAAAAGGCAATTGACGTTGTTTTTTTTGCTAATTAAAACTGTTTTATAATTCAGGAAGAATAAAATTGGTATTAAAATCTTAAAAAATCAAAATTTCGACTCTAGTGTTGGACAAATAAAATATTTTATGGTACATGAAAGTGACCAAAGAGTTTAAAAATTTTAATTTTTTTGTCAAGTAAAATTATATTACACCTCACTAAGAATTGCATTGGTAAAAAAATAAAAATTCGCTGCCGGAGTTGGAAAATCGAAATATTTTTGGCACATGAAAGCACCCACATAAATTCCAAGTTTTGTGTTTTTAGTAAATTAAACCTATTTTATATATCAGAAAAAGTTAAATTAGTATAGAAATATTAAAAATCCGGTTCCAGGGTTGGAAAATCGAAATTTTTTCGTGCATACATTTGGTACCCACATAAATTCCCAATTTTGGTTTTTTTCAGTGACTTAAACATATTTTATACTTCGATAAGAATTAAATTGGTATTAAAAATTTTAAAAACTAAAAATTCGGTTCCAGGGTTGGAAAATCTACATTTTCTGATTCATAAAAGTAAACACATTATTTGTTATTTTTGATTTTTATGATAGATTATACCTACTTTATATATCAGGAAGAAATAAATTGGTATTAAAAACCAAAAAAAATCTAAAAGACGATTCTACGGTTGGACAATTAGAATTTTTTGTGTACATGAAACGGATTTTTTCTTTTTGTTTGTAAATGAAACATATTTAATATATTTGAAAGACGTTCAGAGGTATTAGAAATAAGAAAAGCCAAACATTTAGCTTCCTAGCCGAAAAATTTAAGCGAAGAGAATGACATCTGTGAAGGGTATTAGGATTCGGCACAGCCGAATATAGCACTTTTACTTGTTGAAGTTTATTCTTGCTGCTAAAATTGTAACGAACTTATTTAGCGTCGAATTTCTATTTTCCATTTAAATTGAAATGAAGCTTCCTATAACAGAATTATGCGAGCAGTATCAAATGCTACTATGGGAATGTAATTTCCGATGTCACGTTAAACAAATTAAACAGTAGATCTTCATATATCAAATTATGTCATTGCACTTATTAACTTCACTTTAACTTCGGCATTCACATTTCCATCTTATTAGCATTATGTGTTACAGTTTAAAAAGTTTTTTCTTCTCACGCAGCAACTTTGCTATCGAAACTCATAAAATGAGTAAATGAATGATTAACACTCAACCGCATAAAATGAACATAAATGAAAAATATTTCAAGCGTTAACTTCGGATGTAGTTGATGACGGCAACGGCGACTACGACATAACTGCTCTTCATCCTGCTGTTGATGATGATGATGATGTTGATGACGATGATGACATAAATGTTTGACTAAACAATGGTGTTGCGTTCTTCGTATGAAAAAATGAATTTTTTTTACATGAATGAATTTAAATCACATTGACTTGCCTGTCTTTAATCTCGGATGGATGAAGCACTTGCTAAACTGGATGGCTGACATGTCATATTGAATATTTTTTTGTTAGTTGATAACAAAATTTTCTGAAGTACCTATGCATGATGTACCTATGCATAATGGGTGATTTTGTAAGGGCTTTCGCATTTGATTTGAAATAAATACATAAAATGCAGAGGAATGTATGAAATCTGTCTTTGATCCGGTAGAACGATCTATGTGATTCAATATTTGGAGGTGGGTTCAATTTGGCCAGTATCTCACGAATAAATTCATCAATTCAAGGTCAACCGTTGCATGCTTGTCCCTATAGACATGAGTCTTAACAAAGCCACTCAAAAAATAGTCAAATCATACGAAATAGGCGGCCAATTGACCTACCGCAAACGCGAAATAAATTGTTCACCGAACTCGCATCTCAATTGTTTTCCGTGCTGTGTGGCCTGTTGCACAGTCTGGTTGGAACCAGCTTTTCCATTTTGACCATTCATGTGACGTTCCTACCTTCTGTTGGGAATGGATGAAATATGTAATAAGTACTGTATTTCACCTGTACTTAATTATAATTGTTTTTAATATTTTTGTGTTTATTTGTCATTGGATTTTAGTGTATTGAAAATTGTTAATTTTTTCAACGGGCTTAAGTTCGAATCTGCATGACTGCAAATAATTTTTTTATTTTATTAATAAATGAATTTGTTCAAATTCTATTTATTATTTTTTATATTAATATTTTGTGAGTCTAATAATTTTTTCAAACTAACTTTCGTTGCCCTTCAAAAATTATGCCACCGCCCTATTATCCACAACTAGCAGTGCATTTGCGAGATGCATTGTCGGTTCTTGGATCGCTTTTGGCGGCTGTTCGCGTCCAATACGCCAATTTCGCTTTTTTACGTACTCATTCAATCAGAAATGAAACCCGTTCATAAAATAGGGAAAGTTCACAATTTCTTAACCGAGCCTGAATTTTGATAATGAAATTTAATCATCTTCAAGCGTTTTCGTATGTAAGCCGATATATGGTTAAATTATAGACCAAACTAAACATGTTTAACAGTAACATGTGACATGAAAACAGTTGAGCTACCAAAAACAGCGCTGCCAGAAAAGAAGTTGCTAAAAAATTACCCGCTATATATGTATGTAAGTGTGTATGTGTAAGCTGCATATTATAGAGGTTATTAAATTCGCAGGCAATGTTTTCTTTTTGCTTTTTTCATACCCTAGTACTACGAATTATTGATTAGCAATTAAGAATAAGGCTCGAAATATTTCCACACAGATTTCAAAGCATCATTTTATGTAGTTGAACGAATTGCTTTGGACTGTATACATACATAATTGCTTAAATTATGCTAAAATGGCGTCATATCTTATGCACTTGGGTCCTGAGCAAATAAAGTTTTGTACATATGGTGGGCCAACTATACTAACTTTTTCGTTTATATGTACATATATGTTTTACCTTAGCCCACCCGCGTACTGCTTCCGGCTTCCACTTGCATAATGCTATAGTCGATTTAAAGTCTAAATGGACCATTTATTATAAGGGCAGAAATGCAAGAAGAAAATATCATACGTTTTGAAACCATCTGTACCAGCATACAAAATTTTTTTATGGATTTATAGGCTCTTGTAGAGTTAAATCGAAAATTAGTTTTGTGTATGCGCATGTGGTTATGAAAATTACAGCAATAAATAAAAGTGTTTGTTCATCCACATGATTCACCCCCGTATCCGTGGGTATATTTTCAATTATGTTTTACTCATTCATTAACACTTTGTAAACTTAGTACATATGTAGACACTTAATTATGAATGTACGAGTATTTCAAGCTGTTTATAGTAAAGAAAAATCGCAGATCAACAGTTTTAGCTACGCTTCACATAATATAAATTTCATTGATCCAGAATTATTCGCAAAACATAATGTAGACTTAACGAAAACTCTTCGAAAAACGCACATATAATACCATATTTATTGTAAACTTTTTTCATTGAAAAAACCACGGCCCTGCAGGGACCGCAAATAACGATTATTTTACAAATTTAAAAAATTAACCCAAACAAGAAGTGCTACGTGCACAAGCAATACACCAAAGTAATTCTTGCTACCTTTAGAGGCATTGGATTTTATTTGTGAAAGTTTTATTAACAAATTTAACGCTACCGATTATTTTCTTGAGTTTTATTTATTCCTCAGAAGCAACTTTTATTATATACGAAATGAATAATATAAGGAATAAATAAAATAAAATAATAGCTTTTATTTAACTCAATTAATTAACTGAACGATACAAATTTTAATTTAGATATATTAAAATAATGGAAGTTTTAATAATTTATTAATATTATTAGTAAAAACAATGATTTAAAAATTACTTACCCTAAAACTATAACTCACAGGAAAGGAGTTTATAAATTATGTGCATTGATACATATTATTCTTTTTATAAGATAATTTAACAGCTTTTTTACTTAGACCCTGACAAGCAAGGAGTGTGTAGTTTAAATGAACATCAATTGTTTGTAACCATTTTACTTCTTACTTTGATACCGTCAATGAGAGTGCTACGGGTTCAACAGGATCACAACACCTAATAGAACCATACAGTGCTGCAGGTCGAATTTGGGATTTTCAGCTTCCTAGTCTACACGTTAACTGCCTCACAGATTTTCCAAACTAACCTCTTGGAATTAGTAGTTGGTTGTGTTTTACATTTGCACGATTTTAACATCCTTCACAAAAAAAGGAAAGGCTTGTCATTCCGTGTGTAACTTCCTCAATATCAATATGCGACCCAATAAGGGATATCCATTTGTGTATACATGAAATCGGCTTTCCCAATTGTTATTGTATTTCTATTTTGAAATATTGAAGTACTAGACAACACAAATTCGAATACAGCACTTTTACTTGTTTAATTTAGACCGCTGTACGTCGTTAGCAAGTGCATGTTCTTTTTCAGAAGGTGAATTTTTCGTCGGGGTTTGGACCTGCACTTATGGTCTGTAAGTAAAAAATCAGAGAAAGAGACCGGAAGTCTATAACTCTTGATAAAATTAGAATTTGTAATTAATTTTTGATGTTATTGTCACCAAATATCGCGAAAGCGTGTATATAGAAAGTGCAATAAGCAATGTCCATTTCTTGGTACGTAAAATCAATTTTCCGAAGCTCCAAAAAACTCATAATTCTGTATTGAATCACGGTTTTGGAAGTAATTATATACCGATTTTTAATGAAAATTAAGAATATCCAAAAGAAGGTTCATCAGGTGGAAAATTTAAACCTATTGGTGTATAAAAGTAATTGGCTCAAACTATTTGTTCTTTTTTGCAAATAAAACCTATTTGATACTTCAAGACGAAGTATGAAATAAACCTATTTAATATCGAAAATCGAATAAACTCAAAATACTATTCCAGAGTTGGACAATACATAAAAGTAACCGATTAAAACTATTTTTATGCACTCCAAAAAAGAATATGGATGGTATATTCACTTTGTCATTCCGTCACCCCATAAAGTATAAATATTCTTGATCAGTGATGAAATCTAAGACGATCTGAGCATGTCCGTCCGTCCGTGGAAATCACGATTCAGTCCAAACGAAAAGAGCCAGACTCTTGAAATTTGATATATATTCATATATAGTTCGGAAATGGGCTAAATCGGGCCAGAGGGAAAAAAGTTACCCTAAGAAGAACTAAACCAACCTCTAAAACACAACATAATTTTCCAAGTTTTTTTGTAATTTTATTAAGTAAATTATATATTTCTATGTCAAAGAAGGTCTAACACGTTAAACTTGGAGCCATAAAATAAAAAATAATAATTTTTGGACGCCGCCCCTTTTAGTGGGCGTTATTATATGCAAAAATAATTTAAAAATTTAACAAATTGTTTTACTATATTCCTTAAAAACAAAATTTTTAAAATTTGTTGACAAAGCTGGGACGTAACCTGGTACTACTCTGCCCACCCCCTTTACCAACTAAATGGCCCTATAAAATTTTTTTTTAATTATGCATTTAATTATCCCAAACATTTATTTTTACAGTTTTACGGCAAATGTGAAATGTCTCCCCCACAGCACTTGCCAGAGCGACCCGCCAAAATACAGTTTTAATACCCCCCAAAGAGACTTGGACTTCATAAAGTATATATATTCTTGATCACTGATAAAGTCTGAGACGATCTAGCAATGGCCATACATTTGTCTGTGGAAAACGTTAAGACATGAGAATGTTACGAGTCAGTTGACGTTTTTCTGAAGTCGGGAACAGTCGGATTGAGCTTAAGAAGTAGTCTAACTTTTTGTTAAAGAATGAAGCTGGTTTTAACTTGCTTATAATTTCTGCACAAAATTTGCTAAATAAACAGTTTATAGACAAAAAAAATATTTTCCTTCTAGTATCTGAACATAAAACGTTTTTCCATATATTTTTTTTCAATATGTATTAAACACGTTCACGACAGCAGGCTAACGTCTACAGAAATAGAATACAAGCGTTTATATGGGAAAATTAGCACAGATCAGGACACATGAGCTCCGAAAGCTTCTAAATCACTGAAGAGAAAACCGGATGAAAATAGGGCTAAGGAGCAGCCCACGTATGCTAAAGTGGTGCGCAGGAAACTAGCAGAAGTGCTGAGCTATGCTGTCATTAATTCCAGCAGCCCATCAAGCAAAAATCCACAAAGAGGTGGAAAGTGCCGTAAATGAATGTATTGTGGAGTACGTCCTGTCAGCCGATTAGAACTTTCCGCAGATTCACATTGAAAGCAGTAAGTTTGTTCTGGACGTAATGTTTCTGCAACTGGAGTCTAACTTCTGTGTGGAGATACTACGAAACCGAGTAAAAGCATTAAGGCACCATGGTAAGACGGAAATTCCAGCCCTAACAAAGATATCCTTTTATATAAAAGGATGGGTTGGAAGTCTGAAAACCGAGGCCATAACAAATATCATTAGTAAGCAAAATAGAGGTCTCGATGCCAGCAAGTGGGAAATCTTCCACCATGTGGAGGCAGATGAGGACACCTTGATCGTGGTGGGTCTGGGCAAAGCTTTCAGATCGAAGAGGGAAGGCCTTCTTTGCTACCTCGGTCATATATTTCAAAGTCGGGAAGACTCCCATTGGCTGGTCTGTAGGCCCGACGGCAAATGCCAAAGAAGACAAGAAGGAGCCAAAAGAAAAGGAGGAATCTGAGATCACTGCATCTCAAGAGGCTTCCTTACTAGCTGAAACATAAAGAACTAGGTGCAGATAAATCTCCATCGGAGTAAAACGGCGACTCAAGACCTGATGGAGTAAGTAAGAAAAGGTAAGATACACATTGTTCTCATACAGGAACCATGGACAATTAGGAACAAGGTTTCTGGCTTGAACGACTGTAATTATCAACTTTGTTATGCAAAGACCGGGGTGAGACCCATAGCGTGCATACTATGTCGTAAGGGACTAAACTTTCGTTTTTCCCCAGAACTATCAACATCAGACGCCATAACTTTAGTACATGGCAGTCGAAACATGCTGATGGCTTCAGCGTATCGACCCCCGGATACCCCGACACTTCCATCAATGTAGGAATTGAGGTGTATCATATCCTCCGCCAGGAGTAAAGGTAGGAATATCTTAATAGGCTGTGATGCCAACTCGAATCATCTCTCTTGGGGTAGCACTAACTGCAACAATAGATGTGATGCAACATTTGAATATTTAATGGCAAATAACCTCTTCACAGTAAATACTGGGAATAAACCAACTTTTGTTGACATCACCATATGGTCAGAAAGCTTAATTGATTAAGTAAGCGATTGGCACGTTTCGGAATTGCATTCCTTCTCGGATCATCTTTATATTTTCATGACTTTAGACCAGCGCAACTCAGTCATAACACTCCAGATACGAGTATCAATCGGATTTTTTTACACGTATTCACATACGCAACACGAACAGTAATGAAATTCACATCAATAAGAGAAGAGAAAATAAAAATGCTATTCATAGACAACAACAAATGCATGACTAAATTTTCAACCCGCGTTGCCATCGTTCGATTTTTTGTATTCTTGGATGGATGAATTTAAATATATTATGCTTTTTAGTAAATTTGTATTATATAAAAATGGTTTTATAATATTTTATATATCTATTGGAAGATAGTCTCGTCTATAATAGAATATTTTAATATAAGCCTTATGAAAATTTTCTACAGAGGAACATTTTTTTTAAATCGAAAGAAATGTTATTACTTACTCAGCTGTACGAGTATTTTAAAATTTTCGGTTCATTATTTTTACACCATTTACAGTTTTATTTCGGAATTTTCTTATCATATTTTAGAAAATTCTATTTATTCATAACCTCATAGCTTATTTTATACAGCAAAATTAAAAATATTAAATTATATATAAAAATATTTCCCAATTTTTAACATTAAATTCTATGTGTATAAAATCGAAGAAAGTGCCTAATATTGCAGTAATTTTTTTAATAAAAAACATGCGACTTGCCTTGTGGAACTTTAACAGTCAATTAAATTAAATTTTTGTGTGCGCTTAGGAGGCCAAAAAATTATACTACATACAAGGGCTCACAGCGATAAGGCCGATATTCTGTTTGAATTTTCGAAACATGTTTAGCAAAATTAATTATTTCATATAAAAAAATTGACAAATAAAAATTATAAACTTGTGTTTTCTTTAAGACTAGTTCTCCGTTTAAATTTTCGAAATATATTTAGCAAAATTGTTTTCAGAAAAATTTCACGTGTTGTTCATAGTAAAAACAGAGTAGATACTAGTTTGTATGGGCTTTGACAGCATTTCGGTCGAAATTTTGAATAGAATATAGGCTATAGAAACAAAAATCAATATCACACATTTTACAAAAGTGAAAACTATATTTGCCTTCTTATATTATTATCAATTTGATTTTGTGATCAACGGCAACACTTTTAAATGTTCTTTCTTGTTCACATAGTTGCCAGACAAAATAGATGCAAAAACGCCAAATTTTTGAGAAAAAACTACAAAATCTTCATATTACTTTTTGAAATCGTTAATGTGAAATTATTACGGTAGTTTTATGAAAAATACCTCAAAATTTGAAGTATACGTAAAATAAGACATATATTTATTCCTATAAATTTTTTTATTTCAAAAAGTTTTATGGGGAGAAGAGGGTACATAAAGCTCTTTTTTCCGAGGCTCTATATCTCAGAAGATACTTTGCCGATTATTATTTAGACCTATTACTAATGTTTTACGAATTATATTGCTAGAAGTACGAGTTTCAACGTCTAGTAGCGTCCTTATATACTTGAAAGCAAATTTTTTGATTTGTAAGTATTTTTTATAAAATGTGTTTTTTCTCTTAATTAAGAGTAAGAAACAACATTTTTTGATTCCACATACATATTTAGATTTTTTATAATTTCCTGGACTTGGTCTTTTAAATATTTTGTTCAAATCGCGTTACTTTTAAACAGAAATAGAACTATTGTGTGTATATAAAAAAAGGGAAAATTAAATTAAAGAATAACTAGTGAATTTTTTTTGTGTGTTTGATATATATATTTCGTTTTTAATAATGGCTCAAGCACCGTCTATTACCCTCGACCCAATTAAATATCTCAAAACTCTGCTCGAGTTTAGCGGAAGTAGACACGATTTATACTATTTTATTACTCTAGTAGAACGGATACATCCTATACTAACACAGATTGATGCAATGTCCTAATTAGTTTTCTCAGATGTTATTAAAAGCAGATTACAGGGTAAAGCTAAGAAAATTATCGAGATAAACTTCCACGTCAAATCGTGGGCAGAGATCAAAGACGTTTTAATTAATAATTTTGGCGAAAAACTTAGTTTGGAAGAATTATATGACCACATGAGGGCAGTAGTATTTAAAACAAACACATGCGACTTTTATAACGAAATTAAAGACAGGTTGAGAAGACTTAATAATAAGACAAGTCTTATAATGGGAGAAAATCCTGGCACTGAAGCCATAGCCAAAAACACTATGAGATCCGCTCTAAATATTTTTAAAGAAAAAATTCCGGAGCCAATGAAAACAATACTAGCTTGTCGAAATCCAGATAGTTTGGAAGAGGCAATCGAAATACTTTTTAAATCAGAATACGCTAATTATGGCAACAAAGTAACAAAAACTCCAAACTATTCGCGAAACGAAAATTACAATAATCCAAATTATAGAAATGACCAAATAAGTAACCCCTATCATCAGGAATCATATTCAAACCCAAAATACAGAACCAACTTTAACCAAAATAATTATCAAGGATCATACTCGAATCATCAATATAGAACTAACTTTAACAAAAATCACTACCAAAATAACCAACAAAGATCAAATACAAATTCACAATTTAAACCTACTTATAATTATCAACAAAGGAACTCCTATAATGGACTAAATTTGGATACAAACTACAAACGGCATGACCAACCAGAACCTATGGATGTAAATACTATCCAAAAAATTAAAAAAAAACAGGAGTATGAAAGTTTTCAATTTCCAGCCTCACGGGAAACTTACCCCATATAGCCATAAAGACTAAATTAGGATATTTAAAATTTTTAATCGATACAAGTGCTTCTCATTCAGTTATTAATCCGGGTATATGTCATCCAAAATGGAATGTACCTGTACAGGAAACAAATATTAAAACTTTACAACATTTAATCAAAATAAATCAAATGGTTCGCATCCCTCTTTTTGAGGAACTTGGCGATAAAAATAAACTAGTTGAATTTTTTATTTGGAAATAATATTTTGAAACCATTGGGTGCAATAATAAATTTGAAAGACGACGAAATAATCATAGGAGAAAGAAAGGTGCCATTAAGATTTGATCAACCCCAAGTAGAACACTACTTTGAAAAACAAGGATTATACCAGGTTGAATTACCAGTTGAATGTAAGGAAGGATTGGTATATAAGAATAAAGCAACATCAGTTGATAATGAAATAGAAATACTAGAAGGTGTGTACGAAGCAGAAAATTTTAAAATTAATGCTACAATAAATTTTAATGGAGAAACTCCAAAGAAAGTTAAATTTGTCCCATATAAAATTGAAAATGTCACTACAGAAAATTTTTGTATTTACAATATTGGTGAAGACATTCAACAATTTCCAATTTCGAAACAAATACGAATTGATCACCTCAACAATGAAGAAAGGATGAAACTATTACAAGTAACAAATAAATTTAAAAAGATATTTTACACGGAAAGTAAAGAACTTACTTTCACCAATGCTATTAAACACGAAATAAGAACTCTTAATAACATTCTGAACGCAGCAAAAACATATCGTTATCCATATATTCACAAGGAGGAAGTGAAAAAGCAAATTCAAGAAATGGTAGAGAATAAAATAATTAGGCCTAGCCATTCGAAGTACTCAGCACCAGTTTGGATAGTACCCAAAAAAACTGGGTGCCAGCGGTAAGAAAAAGTGGAGACTTGTAGTTGACTATCGTAAGTTAAACGAAGTCACAGTGGACGATAAATATCCAATACCCAATATAGATGAAATATTGGAAAAGTTAGGAAGATGCCAATATTTTACAACATTGGATCTTGCCAAGGGGTTCCACCAAATCGAAATACACGAGAAAGATATACCCAAGACGGCATTTAGCGTGAAAGGGTGGCACTACGAGTTCCTTCGTGCCCCTGCCACATTTCAACGATTGATGAACAACGTTTTGGCCGAATTCATTAATCTGTTTGGTGTATTTGGATGACATCATTATCTTCTCTACTTCGCTCCAAGAACACTGGGAGTCACTCAATAAAATATTTCAACGGCTTAAAGACGTGAATCTAAAAGTACAATTAGATAAAAGTGAATTCCTGAAAAAAGAAACAAATTTTCTAGTACACATCATAACTGAGGAAGGCATTACGCCAAACCCCGATAAAATAGATTGTGTAAAAAACTTCCCACTACCAACTACTCAAAAAGAAATAAAACAATTTTTAGGCTTAGCGGGTTATTATAGAAAATTTATTAAAGATTATTCAAAGATAGCCCGACCAATAACAAAATATTTAAAAAAAAAGATAGTAAAATTGATTTAAACGACCCGGAATACAAAGATGGCTTCGAAAAATTGAAAATATTGCTTGTTAGCTCACCTGTTTTGATATATCCTGATTTGAACAAAACATTTACCCTACAAACAGATGCAAGTAATTTCGCGATAGGCGCGGTATTCTCACAAGAAGGACATCCGGTATGTTATGCGAGCCGAACGCTTAATGACCACGAACAGAACTACAGCACTATAGAAAAGGAATTGCTGGCAATAGTGTGGGCAACACAACATTTACGACCATATCTCTTCGGAAGGCGATTTATTATAGAAACCGACCATAGGCACTTAGCTGGCTATTTTCAATAAAAGAGCCAAATTCTAAATTAGTGAGATGGAGATTACGGTTACAGGAATTCGACTATGAAATAAAATGTAAAAAAGGAGTTTTAAACGGAAACGCGGACGCATTATCTCATATAGAAATAAACATAAATGTAGAGGATAACCCTACTACATACAAATGATCAATCATCAACAAATAACTTAATTTTAGAAACAAACAACCCCTTGAATTTTTACAAGAGACAAATAATTTTAAATAAGAGTAATTCAGGTTCAATGAGAATAAAAAACGAAATTATATTCCAGAATAAAAGAAAAACTATTTCTGCTAAGGAATTCGATGAAGCTACCCTAATAACAATATTGAAAAACCATTTTGAACCAGAAAGAACTAATGCAGTTCTAATTTGCGATGATACTATTCTTCGGAACTTTAAAAATGCTGTAAGTAAATACTTCGACTCCAGGAACGGATTTAAAATCCTCTTGAGTCAGAAAATTTTAAGAGATATTGTAGATGAAAACGAGCTTAGTGAAACAATAGAAAAAGAGCATAAAAGGAACAACCACAGAGGTATTAACGAAAATTTTGCGGAAATAAAAACTGAAGTGTACCATCCAAAACTAAAACTACGAATCACACAATTTATGAACAATTGTGATGTTTGTAATAAAGAAAAATACGAACGACGTCCAATCAAACAAAAATACAAATTAACTGAAACTCCAGAAAATCCAGGCGAAATTATTCACGCAGACGTTTATTACAGTTTGGAGAAAACAATGTTTTTGACATTCATCGACAAATTCTCCAAATACGCACAGGCAATCAGAATAAAAAACAGGTCGTGGATAGAGTTCAAAATCGCATTGGATCAATATTTATCATCTACAGGAAAAATAAAGAAACTCGTTATCGATAATGAATTAGGCTTTAAGACAATACCCCTCTTAGAATATTTACAAGAACAACAAATCGAAATTCATTACACATCAAGCAATACCCACACCTCTAACGCAGATGTGGAACGGCTACATAACACCCTGAATGAACATACTAGGTTACTCAAACATGATCCTCGAAAAGATCTGGAAACAGTCGAAGAGAAAATAGTTAGAAGTATAAATTATTATAACAACACAATTCATTCTACTACAAATAAGAAACCTATAGACTTTAGAAACGGAACAATTAATCGAGAGGAATATACTAAAATAAAGGAACAAATT
Source organism: Linnaemya tessellans (assembly GCA_951800035.1). Lineage (NCBI taxonomy): Eukaryota > Metazoa > Arthropoda > Insecta > Diptera > Tachinidae > Linnaemya > Linnaemya tessellans. The sequence continues at coordinate 62,847,818 of OX637536.1, forward strand.
ATGAAAATGAAAGAAATTTGGGGAAAAATTTAACAAAAACCGCGAAGATGTAGAAGTACAAACAGGATCTATTTATTTGAAAGAGTTGGTAAAAATCACTCGAAATTTAGAAAAGTAAAAGTATCACAGTTAGATGACAATCACGTTATAACAGACCGTGGTCATATATATTATAAATCGCATATAAAAAGAAAAAAACAATTCCAAAATGAAGTTTCTCCAGAGAACTAAAAGGATCGTTTAAAAACCTTTATTTTCAGATGATTTTCTTCATGTTGCTTAGTGTGTCAATGCTACATAGAATGGAAGCACAATACTGAGAAGTGGAAGACCTGACAACTAATCACGGATACCTACCAATTAAACTGAAAGACATAGAAATGATTGAAAACTATTTAAAAATAATACAGGTTATTAATACAACTCAATATTAGAAACAATAAACATCTTGCAAGATAATATACACAAATTATCAGACACGTATACGAATGTTACTCCATTGTTGAACAGTGTTAACAGAAGCATGGACATATGTAGATCAAAAATTAGAGATCTAACACCAAACTTTAGGAAAAAACGAGGACTAATAAACGTTCTAGGAAAAGGTTTAAAATACGTCGCAGGAACGATGGACGAAAAAGAAATTTTTAACAAGATTCAAAGACTAGAGAGAATGAATACTGAAACAATCACTACCCTCAATGAAATAACGTATCTAGGAAATTCCATATCAAACAAAATATCAAATATTACAGATCACATTAACAATCAACAAAAAGTTATTCAAAGATATATAAATAGATTTAAAACGGATATTCAAAATAAAATTCTTAGCTTGGAAGACGAGACTTTATTTTTAGAAAATGTTTTCCAGATCAATAATGATGTGAATTTACTCATGGACCACGTAAACGAAATAGGACACGTTATTTTTAATTCTAAACTTGGACATACTGACAACAAACGAATTTAATTACATAAATAAAACTGAATCCTACCTTCACACTAAAGTATCCGTTGCATATAGAGAAAACTTAGTAATTTTAGCATTAAGCATCCCAAAGTTTTTAAACGAAACATTTGCGGAAGTTATATTTGAGCCACTACCCAATAATCACAATAAAACTATAATCTTATATGAAAATAGAGTTCTAATACATAAAGATGAAATTTATAAATCAAACACATTGGAATACAAGAAATTAACAAGAATAAATGATCATTGCTTAACAAATATTGTGAAAAATGTAGAACCTAAATGTAATATGACTATAATGAATATTCAAGAAGAAAAAGAAATCTACCCAGGTTTACTAATATTTAAGAATTATCAAGACAAAATTGTTACAAATTGTAAACATTCACTTAACATTAAAGATTTCAAAACATTTTTGCTAAAATTCGAAAATTGTTTTGTTGAAACTAATTTAAGAACGTATGAAAACTATAAAATAAATATAAAAGAAATTTTTATCTTAAATAAGTTAATTTTAAAAGTCAAAGAAAATAATGTAACATTCCCTAATTTAAACACTTGAATAACACAGCTTTACAAATTTTTAATTTGGAAAAATACCAAGAACGCCGCATGTCTAGATAAGTTAATTGGGACCTCCTGAACACGAAAATCGCTGTAATTTTTTTTTCCTAAGTACCGTTTTTATATAACGGTACTTTTGAGTTTTTCGGTGCATGGTCCCACTCAAACCCTTGTGGAGCCCAACCAAAAAGTCCGATCAAAATAAATGGCATATCGTTGGAAAGGTACTTGCATGTCTTTTCCGTTGATATGCTGGAAATTTCTATCTGACATGAAATGGCTGAGTTATGGCACCTCAAAGTTCAAAATTTGCCTATTTTTTACGTTTGTTTAAAAATTTTTTCATTTTTATTTCGTTTTTTTTTCTACGTTATAGTAAAGATCTGGAATGTTTTATTTTTTTACCAAATAGTTTATTTAATTACCAACATTTTAAGCGTAATTTAAAAAAAAATTGATGAAAAATAAAGTTATTATTAAGGATTTTGTGGAACGACAATATTTTCATTTTCATTGCTCACACACTATATTCGGCGTCCAACAGTAAAAATTTAAATTAAAATGTCGAGCGACTTGAACTTTTGCGATTTTCGTGTTCAGGAGGTCCCAATTAACTTATCTAGACATGTGGCGTTCTTGGTATTTTTTGGCTGTAAACCAGTGTGATACAATAAAAACTGTAAAACATAAGTTATTTACAAACACTATAATAAGTACCTGAAGCAACATAGGAATCGTAATAATTTTTATATGTATTGTTGCTATAATATATGTAAAAGAACTTACATCGTTTCTTCGTCGGAGCCTCAATCTAACGAAGGGGGAGTTACGATATCAACGATACCCCCACATACAATAATATTATAAACATACAAGAATGTATGCACTTGATATTTGATACATTTCCTTTTCTTTTTTAAACGATACAAATGTTTGTATACAAAATTGCATACAAACATTCATATGCATATTAAAAACTATTTAAGGTCTTTTAGCGTTGACAAAAATATTGATTTCTTGGAATACTTAGCTGGTAATGATTTGGACTTAATTGTGAGCAATGAACCCCTAAAGTCATTATGAAATACTTCTAAGAATTTATAACTGCACATATATTGTAAACTAATTTTTGTATTAAGCAATTTATAAACACTTTCAATTTTGTATTTATTAGCTATTAAATGTAAAAGAGAAACTCATTTGCTATTCGTGGAGTCAATAAACCAAGTTCGATTAAAAACAAAACTATTGTTTTTTTTGAACACTAAATTAAACGAACATATTTCTCCTAACACCATAACATTTAGAAATAGGGCCAAAACAGCCTGTTCAAGATTTAGGTCTAGTGTACAAAACAAACTCGAGAAAATTGTTAACCTTTTATGGGCTTTTTTGTATTTTGGAGAAAATGGTATTATTTGACTATTTTTGCTGTAACTTTGGAATGAAAAACGATAAATTACTAAATTAATATGTAAATTAGAGCATATTTTATGTGCCTTTAGAAAAAATAATCAGCCTGATTACGGTTGGCGATATTCGCCTATAAATTCGACAATTTGTGATAGATTAAAGACAAAATGCTAAATTTTTCTTTAGTCTATTACAAATTGTCGAATTTGAAGGCGAAAAGCGCCAACCGTAATCAGGCTTAATAAAAAAGATAATAAAAACAACTTGTTTTTCACATTGATTTTTAGCAACCGGAATTCTCTCAGAAAAAATCTTTATAACTGAAAAATCGCACAAATGCGCAAATAGGTATTCTGGCATTTATTAGCTAAAATCTTATATTTTAAGAGCATGAAAATATTTTTTCCTGCACTCATCCGCAAAGTTGTTGAAACTCAATGTATTTTTGCAGTTAGTGATGTAGAATTTTATCTACTTTCACATGGTACAAAATACGGTTGTGAAAGTTAATCTTTTGAATTAATCGCCACTTGTGAGGGCTTTCACCCCACAGTGCAGCGTGGAGGATACTGTTTGGCCGCCTGGTGGTGAAGTTATATCACTGACCACCTAGTAGCTACTAAAATGCAGTATCTAATCACCATCGTTGGAATCACTACAAACAAGACGACGACTATTGTGTATTTCCCTAAATTTATTTCATGGCAGGTAAATTCAAAATTGAATTCTGCAACATACGAGGCTTGCGAGCGAACTTCTTCTCAGTTTGTGCTCACGTTTGGTTCTATCGGCCGGATGTTTTAGCCTTAAGTGAATCCCAGGTATCTGAGGATGCTGGTCCACAGGATATGTACCTGGCTATCAACTTCTATCCTTTTTTAACTTTCATCGTGGTCTTGCATTATATATACGCACAGATGTTGTGTACCAAAGCCACCAATCACTAGGCTTATATGATCCTGAATTTACCTGCCTTTGGGCTAAATTAAAAATCATTCGAACCATACAACTAGGGTTGCCATTTCCAATTTTAGAAAAGGAGTACAACAACAAAAGGAGGACATTTGACTCAAAAAAGGACTCTTTTTTTTTGCCTAAAATTCAAATTCAAAAATCAAAAAACTCAATAAAATATACAAAATTACTTTTTATTTTAATTAATATTGAGCTTGAGGTTTATTTTTATAAAATAATAACTATAAAACTATTTATTTTATAATTATATCAATATATCAATATCCTCTGGATATCTTCTTCAGGATAACAATTTAAAAATTATTTATAATATTTCAACAATAACAAAAATAATACAAAATTACTTATTTTTATTTAAAAAATTTATATTCATTTCAATACATGTCTATCACATTTTTTCAAATATTCATAAAGTGCTTGACAATTCATACAGTGATGCCAACGCAGTCTCTAACGCATCACATATAGCCCTTTTTTGTTCAAAATAGTGATTTTTACAGACAGTTTCACAATTTCAAACGAAAATTTATTCGTACGAAATCTGTGTTATTTGTAAATTATTTTGGGTGTTTTGTTTTTAAAAATTTAGCTTGGCTACTTATGAGCGAAAATGTAGCAGTTTTGATATTTTGAAAATGTAAAAGCAGCAAAAAGTAGGACAACCCCGGACACTTGTTAAAAAAGGAGGAGGACGGACCCCGACGATATAAAAAAGAGGACGTTGTCCGGGGAAAAGAGGACGGATGGCAACCCTACATACAACTATAGAGGGCCAATATGTTGAGTTATTCGCCGCGCATAATCACGTAGCGCAACTGGTGAATGAACCAACACATATACCGTGTGTTGAAGGGCACCAACTTAATACGCTTCACTTGTTCCTAACTTCACACCCTCAAAAGTATGAAGTGAGCGTTAGTGCACCTCACGGTAATTCGGATCATTGTACCATCTTCGCTTCTATTTCGTTCTCAGCACTTCAAAACGTTTCACCCACAGCCACGAAACGTTTAAAATATGTATACGAAAAAGCTCGATGGTAGAGCTCAATTCTATCGAACTTTCAATTGGAAACTTTGTTTCTTAGACGAAAATGTCGATGTTATGGCGGAAATGGTCGGATATATAATTTTGCTGGGAATGAAATACTTCATCCCATCCAAAAATATTTCGGTTAGGCCGAGACAAAAATCTTGGTTGAACCAATCTTGCAAAAAGGCAATCGGATCCAGAGAGGAAGCATTCAGTATTTAGCGGAATAATAAAAACGCATATACTGATTCGCTGGGCAAACAAGCGAGGTCTTCGTGTGCCAGAGTGCTAAGGTGTGAAAAAACTTTATACAAGCAGCGCCGTCGTACCAAAGTCCTTACTGGCCCGAGAGGCAGTAAAAGCTTTTATTCATTCGTTAAAAGATTAAAGGATAAAGCTAGGTCATCAATTCCAACTCTTTTGAGGGATGATCAAATATTCACTGAACCTATTGATAAAGGTACCCTTTTGGTTGAAATGTTTGCAGGTAATTCTTGCTTGCCAGGTAACAATCAGCAATTGCCCGCGGTGGAAAGAGTATCAATTACTATGCCACAAATATTCTTTCGATCACGAGCAGTTGAAAAGGTTTTATCGAATCTCACCATAAATAAGTCTTCTGGGCCGGATGGCATTCCAGGACTGGTCTTGAAGCAGTGTTTTTAGACGCTAGCATGTCCATTGGCTAAGCTATTCAGCGCACCATTCCATGCCGGTAAATTGCCGATGTGCTGGAAGTTAGCCAATGTAACGCCGATTCATAAGAAGGGAGAGGAGCAATACCCCGAAAATTACCGCCAAATTGCAGTCTGTTCTGCACTCTCCAAAGTCATGGAAACTATTACCAATTTCCACCTGGTAAGGCATCTGGAGACCAACACCTTACTTAACAACAGGCAGTATGGTTTTCGCAGAGCTCGCTCTACGGGAGACTTGCTGGCTCTGTTAACAGAAAAATGGTGTAATTCCATTTACCATTTCGGCGAGAGTAAGGTGGTGGCTCTAGATATCTCGAAATCATTTGATGGAGTGTGGCATGATGCACTTCTGTCAAAACTAACTGCTCTCTGTGTCGGTGATATTTTCTCTTGGTTTATAGCGAGCTTCCTCAGAGACTGCACTATACGAATTGTTATAGATGGGGTCTCATCAAACGAGTTCAAGGTTAATTCAGGGGTGCCGCAAGCTTTGTGCTATCTCCTACTGACCTTTGACCTTCTTTGTCAAAATGCAAACCCTATTTACTCTTTCGCGGACGATAGCAGCATTAACCATTCTTTCTTGTTCACCAGCCGGCCAAGCTCGGAAGATATTGACGCCAGAAGACAAATGCTGAATGAGTGATCTCGTGTCAAATCTCCGAATGAGGCCTTGCGACTAGGGTTAATAAATGCGTGCTTACGCATAGGCGGCTGGTAGAAGGTTCTGCGCCATCCGTGTTTATGGATGGTATAGGTATTGGGGAATCAGAAGCTCTTGATGTTCTTGGTATGAAAATAAAATGTGACGTTCGTTGGACTGCCTCGGCTTTTTAAGTCGGTGTCAGACTTACTTCACTCCATCTGATCTCCTCAATATATATACCACCTATATCCGACCTAAGATGGAATACAACTCTCATGTATGGGCCGGTGCCTCAAAATCTATCTTAAAGTTGCTCGACCGCGTGCAAGAGAGAGCGAAGAGGGTCATCGGTGACAGTAGGGTAGCCAACTCTAGTGAGTCACAGGAGCATCGGCGCAACGTGGGATGTGTTTCAGAGTTCTAGTGACATAAGAGAGCCTAAGCCCGAAAACCGTTTATTTTTGCGAACTAACCGCTTCTCACATAGGGCGCATCCTTTTGTGGTTGAGTTATCAGTGAACCACACGACGCATTACTGAGTGAATTCGTTCTTTGGCCGAAATGTTCGTATGTGTAACAAACTTCCAGCAGAGGTCTTCCCTTTCAATATTAACTTGGGGAGGTTCAAATCGAACGTCGAAAAACACTACTCCCTCTATCCTCCTTCCCACAACCAATTTTCCTATTTCTGGCACAATGCATCGCATATGTAGGGCTCATCCCCTGAGTGCTTGACCAAAAAAAAAAAGCAGTGAAGAGCTTTTCGCCCTATAAAGCAACTGGGTCTGATAGCATTTTCCCGGCACTTCTTCAGAAAAGTATGGATCCAATAGGGGATAGGTTGGCTAATATCTTCACAATCTGTCTTAGTAATGCATATACTCCCCTGTCATGAGGGAGAGTAAAGTTGTCTTTATTCCAAAACCAAGCAAGGAAAGCTATGTAGATCCGAAAGCTTACAGGCCGATTAGCTTAACTGCATTCTTACTGAAAACATTGGAACGAATCGTGGACACAATGTTGAAAGAAAGAATATCGCATAATATACCGCATTATATTAAAGGCAGTTCTGTTGAGACAGCCCTACAAATAGTTGTATGTCATATAGAGAGAACGTTCGAATTGGGTATGTACACTATGGCAGTATTTATCGATATAGAAGGAGCTTTCAATAGTATATCGCCCTCGAGCATTATTGACTCGCTAGGCAATTCTGATTTGGACCAAAGATTAACTGCATGGAGCAGTCATATGCTTAGGAATAGGAGGATAAGTTGAGAGGTAAACGACACAAAAATAAGGGGGAACATATGCTGCGGAACGCCACAATACTAACCCAGAGTAGACAGAAATTTGTTTGTTTACAAGAAAACCGAAGATTGCACCTTTGGAATCACCGGCTTTTCGAAATAAGGCAATACAAATAAAGGGGTCAAATATCTAGTAGTGATACTCGACTAGAAGTTATCCTGGAAGGACCATATAGAAAGCAGGGCAATTAAGGCCCAAAGAGACTGGACTAATTGCAGAAGGGCAATCGGGTCCAAATGGGGAATGAGACCAAATATGACACACTGGCTCTATACGAGTGTGGTAAGACCAATTGTGTCGTACGCCTCGTTAGTATGGTGGGCATCTTTAGAAAGGAAGGTTACTATCAAACACCTTCAAGATATATAAAGACAGTGCTGTATCGGCATCTGTGGCACAATAAGAACCATATCAACTAAGGCGATGGAAAATATTCTATCAATACTACCTATTGATATACAGGTTAAATACGAAGTAGTTCTGGCTGCGACAAGATTAATGGTGATGGGTGAGTGGTTGACAAGAGAAGACATAACCAAACATCAAAGTATAATACATGTCTTACCCAGGGACAACGATCGCACGGCCACGTGTGATAAGATCCCAATTAGATATGTACAGTGGCACTGCACCACCATAATATCAGAAGGTATGGAATGGGAGGATACAGTTACAACGAACCCCATAACTATCCTATTCACGGACGGATCGAAGATTGGTAACAGATCGGGTAGAGAATTCTATGACATAGGTCGTAGCTTTCGTAAATACTTCCGCCTGCCAGATCTTAACACAGGATTTCAAACTGAGATAGCGGCTACTACGGAAGGGATAAGATGGTTAAAGGGAATCGATAACAGACTACCAGTTCGTATATTCACGGATAGTAGGAAAGTCATCGAAGCCCTAAGGAATTATGCTGTTCAATTTCGGTGTGTATTACAATGCAATGATGAGATTAACTCATACACGCATTGTGGAAGCATTGAGGCAGATAGGCTAGCAAAGATGGGAGCATTAATGGCAAATATTACACTAGATAATCCAAAGCCATTTCAAGTTTTTAAGAACGAGCTGAAACAATGGGCTATAGAATTGCGTACAAGAGATTGACAGCACTCTACCGTAGGCCAGCACTTCGGTTAATTTAATAACAGGACAAACAGATTTAGGGAATCACCTGGCACGTATGCATGCAGGGCCTGTCAAAAAGATGACGAAACACTAGAGCACTACATGTGCTACTGTCCAGCCTTTATTCAAGTCAGGAGACAAACATTTAATCAAGGGATTATACAGGATATGGAATTTCTTAGGGGTTCTAATTGGAGAGACTTAAAAAGTAGTAGAATGGAAACTCCTTATAATAGAGCGCGCAACAGGCCTATGAGACCTAAGTGTAATCCTAAACGGATTGGGATAGCCTTGCTTACGCCCCTCTCTTCAACCTAACCTAATCTATTCTTAGCTGACATGTAGTGTAATTTCTTATTAAATTTTCAGCATAATAAAATTCTTATATACATAGAATCAGATCCTTATGCTTACGAAGAGGGTGTTAGTAGAAACCTCTCACACGTCTGTTCATTGTTTAGTTTTGCTTTATTTTTCGCTCCTTCATTGTAATTTTGATCATACAAATCATTTAAATTAAGTGAGCTGCTAAATACATGCTAGTATTTAGCAGCTCACTCACGTATTATAGTATCATATGCGATTTACTTTATAACATAAAGAAGCATATTTAAGCCAATGGACACGTTCCTTTCAATTCTCTCCTAAGTAAATTTTAAATATATTCTTAATTTGCTGGCTTTACCACTCATAAATGCATTAAAGTGTCGCACATGAAGCTTAAGAAAACAACTTATAAGCAAATATTTCGTCTTAGTATTTTCTTTCCAAGGAGAATATATTTATAAATTATACATGTTTAATTTAATATAAAATTTATGAACGCAATTCTATAGTTTCATTATAGATATAACCGTGTATGGCTTCTTTAAAGATTGCACCTTAATTCTAGCTGAAGACTAGTATTACTATTGCACAAAGAATTGCTCTATTAAACCAAACTGGACAGATTCAATCGAGTGTTTTCGTTGTACTATAGAAAATTTTACTTCTCTTTTGGCCAACATTAATTACTGGGAGGGAGGGACCCTTAAAGTTTTTCGTACATTCAGAAAAAAACTTAGGTAAAGTTTACAAAAAACTTAACTGATAATTAGTTCCAAAGGGGGCTCAGATAACTCTGATAGATTATCTGATTTCCTAAAATGTTTAGAACATTTTTTTGAAGTGTACGAAAAACGTAAAAATTTGAAGAAATACCAAATAAAGTTGTTCTAAAAATTATTTTATTCAAAGATTTGATTTTCGAGTTCCAAATCGTCAACTACATTCAATACAAATGTATTCAAAATTATACTATTCTCCATTTCTTCGTCCTTGGCTTAGGAATTTTCTTCTTCTCTTTGGCAATTTTCCACAAAATGTTGTTCCTCTGATCTCACTAACTCGATCACTTCTTCTTTTATTCAACGAAAGACTAAAAATAAGTTTATCTTAAGTATCACATCCCCGTTTCATGGCTACTTTTATCTCGCCATATATTAAATAACCCTGAATTTTACACGCAGTAGCCACCTAAAAAAAATTAGTTTTTTTTAATTTGCAGATACTCGTATTTGCAGCTGAAATATATTCGAAAACTAGATATTTTTATTATATTATTTTTATTTCATTACAAACTTTCACAAAATTCAATGCAACCTAACTAATTCAGAAATTGCAAGCAAAATAACTGATAAAGTGACAGAAGATCAATTTTCTCGAAAAATTTAAAGAGTTGTTTACTCCTTTATATTAAAACAAACAAAAAATAGCTCTGCAAAAATTTTACTTTTTACTTTTGGCCAGAAAAAGAGTTAAAATTTCTTATAGTGTGTTGGTAATATAAGGATCCCAAATTACTGACAGGTATTTCAAAAAAAATCAATGAGTGTTCGAACTCACGGGCGATGTGTTAACACCTTTTTGTTTATTTATTTTATATTAAACCCACAAAAACAAAGAGAATGCAAAGCAACAAACAAATGTACATACATACATTGTTATGTTTGTACATAAGCTACATACGTTGCTGTCGTGCTCTCTCATTTTTGTATATGTACGTATAACCACGTCACTATTCTCTTTGCTATGCATAATCACTTTCAATACCGACTGCCAAGCAACGAACCAACACATACTCTTGCATCTTACACCTTACACTTGCGTATGTATTGAAACTGATAGTTTACTGCCCTAGAGGCGCGCGTATAGATGTTAACACATCAATAAGCTTTACTAAGTATAAACAATTTGCTGTCCGTCTGAACCAATACAAAGTCTAATCTGCGATCTACAAAATATTGTATGTTGATGAATTTGGTAAAATTTTAATTAAGAGTGGAATAATATTCATTGTTATGAAATTTTTTATTTGACATATTGTCATAATTCTATTTAAAATTACATTTATTTGTTGATTGGTAAGCACTGTCTATATGCATTTTATTGGTGCTTTACTACTGATGATTTGGAATATTTTCAATATTTTTTATAATCATCAAACTAGCAGAACAGATCAGTACTGATATCCAGGCTGCTACAACTTTTCTACTTATGAAGCTGGTACTAGTTACTAGCAATATCAACTGTTTAACCAATATTTTAATGAAAAATTGAGTATGACGAGCTCTTATATTAATATTTAAGTTAAATTACTTCCCCAACTCTGGTAATTAATATTCTATTTTGTATATCCTTTACAAAAAAGTAAAGCGGTATAGTTTTTTCAATAATAATGTGGGACCCCATAAAGTACACATATTCGGGATCCTTATGTATATCGAAGACGAATAGGTGATGTCCGTCTGTCAGTACGTGAAATCGGTTTCCCCAAGTGATGGTTTCGAAGTGAATCTAAATATATTGGTGCTGAAATTCAGAAAAATCCAAAATATGATTCCAGAGCTGGCAAACTTACACCTATTTGTGGATGTAAAATTAACTAGCAAAAACTAATTATTGTTAGTTTTTTTTGGTAATAAAAATTATTTTACACTTTTGGAAAAATTAAGTTTGTAGTAAAAATAAAATAAATAAAAAATTTAAATTTGATTCCAGGGTTCGGCGATTGAATTTTTTTTATATAAAAGTAATCAACTGAAGTTTTTTTTTTTCAATTAAAACTATCATATGTTTTAGGAAGAATAAAATTTTAATTGACAATTTTAAAATATCTAAATTTCGATCTCAGGAAAAAGTGACCAAAAAGGTTACTAATATTAATATTTTCAAGTAAGACTTTTTTATAATTCACTAAGCATTGAATTGCTATTAAAAATAAAATATAAAAAAAATTTGATTCCAGGGTTGGGAAACGGATATTTTTTGTCCGTAAAATTATGCAAAAAAGTCACTAATTCTGGTTTTTGCTGAATTAAACCTTTTTTATACATCAGGAAGAGTTAAATTGGTATAGAAAATCCAAAAAATTAAAAATTCAATTCCAGGGTTGCAAATTTTTTTTGGTACATAAAACTAGTCAAATAAGTTCCTAATTTTGATTTTTTTTTAGTAAATTAAACCTATTTTATTCTGCAGGAGGAAATAAATTGATGTCCCTACGGCTTCTGTTTATAAATTGTGTTAAGCGCCTATCATTGTAACTAGGTCACATTGTTCCAGCTGCTCTAAACGTGTTTATAGTGCGTTAGCTTTCTTCAGACTGAAGATGTAGTTCTCGCGTATTTATTCAGTCGGGCATTTGCATTAATCGGTTAATCATTCTATTAATTAACCGAGGTTTAGGTTTAATCACTTAATAATCGCCTAATTTTGTTGTTGATCGGTTAACCGATTTTTTTTATAAATTAAATAGTTTCATTAAATATAATGTATAAATTGTTTATTATTCGTAATTTATTAGTAATAACACAATGACGGCAATTCTTAAACTGAAACGATTAAACAAAAAAGAATTCATATATATGTAATACATATTACATATTATGTTTTAAATGAAAAATAAAATAGGAGATAGTTTGTTATTTCAATAGTTTAAAGAAATCTTATAAAATGATCTTTAATAGCAATAATTTACCTTAAATCTTTAGGATTTAAGGGACTATTATTTAGGTTTGTAAAAATTGATTTGAAAAAATTCTTTCACATATCATGGAAATTGGAAACAACTCATAATACGCCATTTAAAATTTCGTAGTTCTTTTTCTGGATTTCGCTAAACATATAAAATCTTCCATTACGACATTAGAGCCCTGTTTAAGGTTCTGTTTAAAAACTTTTTTGGCTTATCATGACAAAGATCAGCACCGAATATTTTGCAAATATAATTTATTTCCGAATTCCTCAGATTCGGTTTTGTACTGTATTTTAAGAATGTATTGCTACAAGGAAATATGCCTGAATGGAGGTATGCGATAAATGTATTTAAAATTGTAATTCGACTCTAATTAAATCAACTCCTTAGATTTTTAAATAAATTTTTGACGATAGATTTATTGACTTCTTCTTTACTAAGCTCCTTTGGCAAATTCTTCACTAAGCTCTTTTATAGCCACGTCCAAAGTTAAGTTTTCTAAAAGTTGTTTATCGAAATCCAAATCAGTCACAACAAGACTCACACATTTATATAAACGAAGGAAACTGCGCACTATTTTGAACAAAGATAATCAACTATGTCATCATGTACAAGGTGGGCTTGTTCACTTGTATTCTACATCTGTCTATTTCAAAAATGTCAGATTTGACATTGGCCGCCATTTGCAAAGATAAGCATCATCCGATAGAGTCATTTCTTTTGGCCCACTTTGTATAAGGCGAATCTCGTTTTCTTCTGGCATCGTTACATATCCTTGTAGTTTTTGCTGTTTCTGATTTGACCTACTAAAATGAACACCTTCCTTGTTGGTCTGAAAAAATATTTACTAAACACAATCATTTTGTATGTGAGACAATAACCAATCTTGAGCCAATTGGATACAATGGACGTGATTTTTGGATGTCAAGAGCTGATTAGTTTTTGGAATCCTTCGCCAAAATCTCTTAAAAGTTATTCTAAAAAACCCCTTTTGAAATATCATTTTTAGAGTTTTTTTGCTATATCTCAAAACCGCGGACCTGAACTAGGTCTAATTCACAAGAAATCTACACAGAGACACACACAAGCACACAGACATAGTGACTGCCTTTCAGGAGCAGTCAAGAAAGCTTCCTAGGAACTGAAAACGACGAGATGTTGTCAAAAATCGATTTTTTTAATTTATTCTTAGCGGGAAGTTGAAAATATGTTATAACACTACGAAATATTAAAAATTATATTACATCGGTTAACCGATCAGTTAATCGAGTTTTAATTAATCTGTTAACTGATTGAGATATTACCTAACAGTAAAGCTAGCGATTCATCATTAGTAGCGTTTATATCATAGTCATCCCTAGCCAGCTCGTCCGCCCATCCGTTCTTTAGTTGGGAAGTCGCTCTGTGATGGGTCCCAGTTGATTTTAATGTCAATTTGACGGCTCAGTCTAGAAAATAATCAAACGGCACACGGGGTGATGAAAGTGTAGAGGCTTTCGAAATCAGCTGTTCTGTTCTGCTGTGTAAGTTGAATAATTAAAAACTAATATTGGCTTTCTTTTGTGCCGTGGAATATTTATCATGTCTTTCTGAATTTAATATAGCAAGATGAATGTCCGATAAAAGTACTTACATAAAACAAACGCAGTTATCTGTGATCTTAGGGACAGAAACGATGTCATATTCTGTACTGGGCCTAACTTTTAATTACATTTTAAGTTGTCTTTGATATTTTGCATTCTGACTTAAATATTCAGTTAAAATGAGTCTAAAGATTTCAGGGGTAGACTTATTGAGACAGTGTGTACTTAAAATGTAACAAATACATTTTTATATGATAATTCATTATTGAAATTTCCCAAGGTGTAAGGGGGTGTTGATTACTTTAGCTCGAAGTGTTGTTTTTTTATTTGAACCAGCATTCAGGGGATGATACCCACATATGTAGGGTATTGCGCCAGAACTAGAAGGGAGGGGATAGCATTGAGAAGACAGATGCTGATATATGAGAATATAGGGAATTTTTTATAGCTATTTCAATCCTTTAGTTTGCCGCCTAGTTTTTTGTTACAGGAACGACGAAGGAAGGTGCTGCTCCTCTGCTCTTTAGTACCTGATAGTGTCTATCGCTGCCAGCAATTGTTCAGTGACAAGTGCTATGACTTTTTCACTGAAACAGGGTGACAACAACTAACACAACCACGCACTAGAGGCGGTCAGAAGAATTCGACCCAATATTCATGACTGAGTGCGGGGTCGAACTCTGGTCCATCCACACCATAGTCTCGTGCTAAATACTTCAGCCGACACCAACCTCATAATTTGAATTTTTGAATTTTTCTGTACATTGCCCCGTTGTAATTTACTAAAGCATTTGGTATGTATAATGATACGAAAAAATAATTTTCAAGAAACTGATAACTACTGCAACGTACGATAGCCATGTGTACTCGCATATGAGAACATAAAAATGGTTACCGCAGAACAGCATGACATTTCAACTTAGAAATAATTACTATCGAATATATTGTGTGGCTACGCAAAGGACATTGATTTCTATCCCATTAGTCTAAGATGTAACAACGATAAGACATGATCGAAAATAAAATATACAAACCTAAATTACTGTAGCATATTTGTTGTAGATTCGGCAGCAACAACCCGTTTGCTTAATGGTTTGTAGCAAAGAGAGTGTGTGGTAATTGTACATCTGAGACTTTCAGCAACATCATCATCAGTATCAGGAACTATTCTATTATTATCTTTTGTGGGAACGTTGACTACAGCACCATAGTTTTTATATGTATTTGACAGTGTATGTGCCAGTTTTAGTAAGTTTACCTCCTATACACGTGTAGACATGAAGACATGCAGACATGCTCGTTATATGATGCATTATCCCCATCTTTAGAGGACTTGGCAATATTTCAATTGCCGCATGTGCACTCGTATGTGTGCCTAACTGTAATAAACTGCAAATAAACGTGTGCTTTGCACGTATACAGCAGAAACTTGTTTGTACAAACATCAGTTGATTGCTTATTGCTATTGTTAGCATTTTTCAAAAAATTGTCAACACTATGCTTCCCGTTTGATTGCGTTTGTTTTGACATAAAGCAGGGGAAAACAACTACTAACAAACTATTGATACATACAGCTTGTGCACTTGTTCTTTTGTGCAGCTTCATCCTCTTTATTCCTTATCTGGTTTTTAAATTGCATTATTCTTGCACAACTTTTCTCTGTTGTAAGTTAGATAGGAGCTCGCCGCACATGCAAGAAATAAACGCAAGTGGTATTTACCTTCGAAGATTTTTTACGGATTTGTCAAAGGATTATCATCGTTTATTGTTAACAGCATTGTTTTGTCAGTCAGTCGTGATTTGATGATAGTGATAAATATCACTATATTCTTTCATTTGAAATAAAAGATTTGTTGCAAACGTATTTTTAAATTTGAGCATAAAAAAGTAAGTGAAGAAGCAAGAATATGGAAGAGGGGGTTTAACTACAAAACACAAGGTTAAGGATATGGTAAAAAGATGTTTTGAAAACTTACGAGGAGACTCGCTGGATATTGCCACCGCTATTGTGAAAAGAAACATAGAACATTCAACAATCCTCACGAAAGTATTTAGTGATGAGTCACTTACACATCCAGATACACGGCCTGCATACCCAATGTTGCTCTCTTCAAAGGTCTTGGGGTCCTGGACCATCTGCAATGGAAATTTAGACACACAATGGCCAGTAATGAACAGGAATACAAGCGATTTTCTTCCAAGTGTTTGGAACTGCTTTGTACTTTGTACTAATTTTATTAAGTGGCGGCTAAAGAGACACTTTGCTAAGTTCCTGTTGTCAACTTTTCATCACATATATCAGCAACAACCCCTCAAACTAAAAAGCGCCTGAGTCATAAATAGGGTATGGAAATTATCTGATCTTAATTACTGCATTGCTGTGCACTATCATGTAATAAAGGACGGATTACACCACCCTCCTTTACTGGTACTGTAAGAAAACTTTTCTATAATGCATTCCAACAGTAATACTCATACCCTAACTGTCAGTCAAAGTAAAAGAAAAACAAATAAGAACGTTATATATAATCGGGTCGAATCTTAAATACCCTCTTACTTAAGAATTAAATTTTTGAGGTAGTTAAGTGTAAAAAAATTTGAATAGGGCAGGGGAAGATTACAGAATATCTCACCATCGTCGTAAAATTTGAAAATTTAATTTTTAAGGAAAGTAGGCTTAATTACTACAATTCGTTAAATATTTACACTATTTGTCAACGCAATATGTTACTTCAAAACCCACTAAAAGGGGCGGGGTCCAAAAATGAACTGTGTCCATGTGGGACATAACGTCTCAGCTTCGTCATAATAGCTTAAAAATTATATTTTTGAGGAGTGTACGCTTAAGTAATACAATTTGTTAAATGTTTACCTACTTTGACATAAATATATATCATTGGCTTAATAAAATTATAAAAAAGACTTCAATATTATGTTGTGCTTTAGAGGTTGGTTTAGTTGTTCTTATGGGAACTTTTTTCAGTCTGGCCCGATTCAGCACATTTACGAAGTTGGCCTGTGTTATCTTTCAAAATATATCTGCAGCAAATTTCAATGGTCTGGCTCTTTTCGTTTGGACTGAATCGTTATTTCCACAGATGGACCGACGGACGGATCTAGAGTTGTACAAATCAGCTATTTTGAGTGAGCGCTCTTTTCCACTCCACTCACTTTACTGAATTAATTCATTCAGCTCATTCACTTGCTCAGTTGATTCTTTAGCTCAGTCATAATTCATGAAATGAAAATGTCATGCAAGAAAATGAGAGCATCAGACAACAACCACTTATGCCTTTTTACTTTTTCGTTAATATGTAATATAAACCACATTAATTCCACATAAGTAATAATTGCGCGTATATAAAAATGATAAATTGGGATAAATAATTAAATGATCGTTAGCTTTATCACAATAATAAAAATCAATCCGATTTGTGACATAAAATAAATACATATCCATAGTGCACCGAATTAATAGATACTGAATATACATATGTATCATGGCAGTGCTGTTTACAAATTTTTCATCTGGCAACTCTAATAATATAAGTTTTGTTAAATTTTTTTTTTATATTCCCTAAAAATTCGCGTATTTAACGCAACACTCTAATAATTATTGAAAATAATTTTACATATTAGCACTTACTAATGAAACAAATCATCCATGTGCTCAAACGTTTAAATTTTAATGAAATTTATTCATGAATGACCTCAAAACAAGTACATCAAACTGTAAACTTACAAAACAGTTTAAAGTACTCAAACAGTACATTAAAATATTTTTTTATTGATTTCTGGTGGAGGTGAAAGCCACAAAAAGCTTAAAGATTCTATGAAGCGAATCAAGTGTAAATATATTTGGCTGTTAAGCCATAAAAGTGTTTGTTTTATGGAACAAACATCCACTAGATTTTTAAAAAAATATATAAATGCAAATTAACGTTCTAATTACTAATCTTGAAGCGTTGTTTTGTTTGGCAACAGATTTGTTAGACTCGTTTCAAGCACTTCGATTTTTTATGTTCAACACTTGAATTACCAGAAGATGGAGGAAGGAAGACTTCCAAATAGTAGTCTAAATCTTTTGTTTTGTTTTGTTATTTATAATTATATGAACAAAAGTTAATATTCAAATTTCTTTTGATTCCTCGCACCGTTGTATGTCGAAATCAGTAGCTTCTCTTAAACAAATTAACTCCCCACTTTGAACCAGTAACAAATTTCTAATGCACAAAATAAATTAGCAGACCTATTACGAGTTACTGTTTGGTGCAGCAAGTGGAGCGGAGTGGAGCTCATATTTCTTTCAAAAAAGGACGACGCAACAATAATATTTAATGGAGAAACCTATCGTACGATGATAACTGATTTTTTTGCCCGCTCTTGATTGTCTTGATGTGAACGATGTATGGTTTCAACAGAATGGTGCAACTTACCAAACGTCTGATGACACTATCGATTTATGGCGTCAAGCATTTGATGGCCTTTTAATTAGCCGAAATAAAGATGTTATTTAGCCGCCAAGCTGCGATTTGACACCGTTGGACTATTTTCTATAGGGTGCCCTTAAAGACAAATGTTACGCCAACATCCCAGAGACCATTAAGTATTTGAAGGCAAACATTTGTGATTCTATTGCCAAGATACGACCCCATACACTCCAAAAACTGCTACAAAATTTCTCAGATCGAATGGATTACTGGGAGGCCAGCCGAAGCAGCCATATGAATGAAATAACATTCCATCTCTAGCGGGAACCATTACATTTCACAACAACAAAATGGACGGTAAAGGAATTAGTTAGGAGAGGGTAGAGAGAAAGAAAGAAAGAGTTGAAAATTTTGGTCATGCTCCGAAGGTTTTCCAATTCAATTTCCCATATATTCTATATGCCACTGAAGTGTGCTATTCACGGATTGTAGACGATGACCCTCCAGAGCAGGGCAGAGGCAAAAAAGTGTGCAATGCTCTGCTGCAAAAAAATTAATTTGGAAAACAACGTTTTTGTTTTATTACACTTCTAAATATAAACTTTCATCGTAAGTGTTCTTTTGTTCCAAATTAAAAAAAAAGGATTTAAACGGTTTATACAGGGATTTAACTAGTTTCTATGAGCGCTTCCCAGAGGCCAATGCAGATCACTTTTTAGAATAGCTAAAAATATTACATTAAATATTCACTCAATTATATAAAAAAATTAAACAACTACCAATAATAATTTATAAATTTATTATATCGTTCGAAACATTATCGACGTTTTATTTTCTCTTCATGGCAATATACGGCGTTGCTTTTTTGACCACCTGAGAGCAGTTGCTACGCTTAGTTATAAATTGTAAATTGGATCTGTAAGATTTATGAACAATTATTTGGACGATGATTTGTTAATTCCGATATTGGTCATGCATCCTGAATATGAGACATTGTCTCATTTAATTTATTATACTTATGTATGTACATTAGTTTGCATCTTATTTTTCAACTTGCGAAATTGTACCGTAACTGCCCCTATAAATGTTCTTCCCATCAAAAAAATATGTTCTGCAAAAAATTAGGCTGATCACATATCGGGAAGGCGTGGCTCATCCGCCCTTACGTTGCGATAAAATTACAACCTATATTCAATTTTCACATGTGTAATTTTCAGTTAAACTAATGCAATACACTTTACTTTTTCAAAGTAAATCATAATAATATATATAAGAATCCGAATTATTCAAATGGATCAGACGCAGCCCAAAGGAGGCCCCCTTGCACCAAAAAGTAAACTTTATTTTTGTTTTTAGAATGTCCGAAAGAGCAATTTGAAACTTGATTTAATAGGCTATTAACCCTTTGCTCCCACACCTCATTAGAATATTTTAACACATCAAATTTGTTTATTTTTACAAGTTTGATTTGTTTTATGAACAAAGTATATTACCAATACAGATTAAACAGGTATTATTGTACCGTGGTATATTAGAAAGTACGGCATTATTCGTTTACTCGTAGACACTCACGCAACCTTTTTATTATTTCTTTTACGGTATACATATATATTGACTGTCAACTACTAAATATCTAAGGCCGAGGCCACGCAATGAGCGGCAAAGCGGTGAGCGGCTGAGCGGTGAGCGGCAAAAAATTAAAACATATGGAATACTACTGAAGCGGCCACGCAATGAGCGGCATTTCTGAGCGGCTAAGCGGCATTCTTGAGCGGCTAAGCGGCGCCGCTCAGGAATAGAATTTGTTCTAATTTTTAGTTGATTTCTGAGCGGCGAAGTATAAACATGGCAAAAGTGAATGCGGAGCTTGTAATTTCGTCGGTACAAAGCCGACCGCTATTATGGCAAGATAGATTGCCAAATTTTAAAAATAAAAATATAACCGATAAAACTGGAAATTTGCGTGGATTTGTATATAAATGGTTAAATTCGGCGTAATGTCGCCTTGTTTGATTTATAGGATGAATACCAAATCTTCTTTTTTTTCTTAAACGCATTAAATTCTTGTAAATATGAATACGATTTTAGAGTAAAAACATTAAACAAACCTCTCTTGGTAATGGCATTTTACAACTAACCGCACTAACCGCTCAGAAATGACGCTCAGTAATAAGCCACTTGCCTCTCAAACTCGCCGCTGTGCCGCTCACCGCTCAACCGCTCACCGCTTTGCCGCTCATTGCGTGGCCTCGGCCTAAGTCTAGCGAATAGTTAATAAATGGAAATATTAATAAATTCTGGCAACTCCGAACTGCAAAAATATATTTCTTAACTTCATAAAACGGGAACTCCCTTGTAAGAATGAAATTTTCTTATTCATCGACATGAATTAAAATTGTGTCAGAAACTGATTTTAACAGTCGAAATACATTGTTGTATTAAAGTAAAAGTTTAAAGAACAAATCTGAATTATCTCTGTTGTTTGTGGCTAACTAGCAAAAAAGGTTTGAATTAAAGCAAAATGAATACAAGAGGTCAAGAAAAGTTGTATCTTCTTGATCATGATGCGAGCCAAATTATCGGTTCCAAATTACCCTCCAATTCGCAAGTTTTACGATTATTATTCTATAATATGAGCAAAGTTAAACTAGACTTGCGAGCAAGTGCGTCTCGTGTGGTAAGAAGAATAGAAATTTTGTGGGATAAAGCGAGAATTCCAACAAGAGCATGCAACAAATGCGTTTCAAAAGTGGAAAGTTTATACTTTGAATGGAAGAAATTGCAGAAAAATTGCAAGCGGTGAACATTATTGCAAGAAAAGCGCGAAAAGGAACTATTGGAAAAGTTCGAGAATGTATTTGATGTTGCTCACGCTAATGCGTTAGATATGATAAATATAGAAGAAGACAAATTATTATTTTTTTTTTTAGGAGTAGGACCAGCACTCAGGGGATGACCCCTACATATGCAATGCATTGCACCGGAACTGAAAACGAGGGGATAGTATTAAGGGGACAGATGAGGAAAGATGAGAAGATAGACAGTTTTTTTGTAGCTATTGCAACATTTTACTTCGCCGGCTAATTTTTGCTACAGGGCTGACGAAGGTGGGTGCTGTTACTCTGCTTCTAAGTACATGATAGTGTCAGTCGCCGCCAATTATGTTCAGTGACCAGTGACTATGCCTTCATCATTGAAACAGGCTGGCAACAACTAACACAACCACGCACTAATGCTGATCAGAAGAATTCAACACAATATTTCATGACTCAGCGCGGGCTCGAACTCACGACCCTCCGCTTCATAGTCTCGCGTTCTACTACTTCAGCCAACAGCACCCACAATGATGGGCAGTGACTGCTTTTTAGCAAAAAAAAGAGAAAGAAAACGTCTTCGCGAAGAAAAATGCAAGGTTTTAAAGAGAAACATGAATCTGTTTTAGAAGGTAAGTAGTATATTATATTATGTAGTATAAAAAAATGTTATTATGAGCATAAAAAAATGTTATTATGATTCAAACAAGTCAAGAAATTCGTGATGTATTTAAAAACTCTTCATTGGGATGGTAAAATTTTGCCATCATTGTGGGGTAGAGAAAAAGTCGACCGTTTACCAGTAGTAATATCAATTAACGGAAATGATCAGTTGCTTGGGATATCAGCAATTTCTACCGGAACGGGAAAGGAAAAAGCCTCACCTATTTGCAATTTCCTGAAAGAATGGGACCTAGAAGAAAAGGTGCAAACTCTATGCTGTGACACTACAGCATCGAATTTAGGACGTAAGAAGGGTGCATTTGGAGCAAATACTAGATAAGGAACTATTGTATTTCTCTTGCCGTCATCATATCTTTGAAATTCTTTTGAGGAGCGTTTTTGATGACAAAATGGAAAAATCTTCTGGCCCCAGTGTACAAAAATATTTAGCAAATTTAGGGAAGAGTGGGCAGAGATTAAAAAAAATCTTTTAAATCTGGAATGGAAGATCTGCATGTAAAAAACATACTGGGCGATCTGAAAGATATAGTTGAGTTTGCTTTCAGTTCCCTAAAAGAAAGTCAACCCCGAGACGATTACAGAGAACTTCTCCAACTGGCTTGGAGAGTCGGTTCCAAAGATTACTTTCCGAATGCCAGGTGCCTTTTACCATGCGCGTTGGATGTCTAACGCCATTTATACATTAAAAATATTTTTATTTAGAGAACTCTTCACGTTAAGTGATTTAAAAAAGGATAACGTAAGAGACATTTGTGTTTTTATAGTGAAAATATATTTAAAAGCGCCAATTGCTGCTGAAGCCATAAATTTTGCAACCATTTGTGGTACCTATCACCGGTAGCTGTAGCTTTGGCCTTTTTCGATGAACATATATCTAATAAATCAAAAAAATTTATGGTGGCTGCTTTACAAAACCCCAATAAAACTGACATCAAAAAGTTTAACATTCCCCATGCTAACATTAGCCAGTTCATGTGTAAAAATATTGAGAATTTTGTTACAGAAAATACTTTAAATTTCTTCAAGAGATTTTCTATTTCAACGGATTTCTTAAAGAAAGATCCAGAAGAATGGCATATCTACAGTGGTTACAATGCAGGCTTAGATATAATAAGTAACTTGAAAGTAGTTAATGACACTGCAGAACGGGCGGTAAAGTTGATGGAAGAATTTAATCAAGTCTTGGCACGTAAAAGAAAAGCAAATAATAATGCGAACAGTTGCAGATTATAGAAAAAAAGCCTCATTCGACCAAATCTTCCCTAAAAAATTAATACGGTAAATGTACGTAAAAGTATATATATAAAACAAAAATCTAATTTTATAAGCATATTTTTTTCGAAACTTACTTTTGAAAACAAATCAAAAAATAATATGTTGCCGTATTTGATACATACAGGACAAATGTTAATAACAATAGCTCTATTCGTTTACCCCAAAATTTGTGCAAAATTGTACTGGATTGTACTGAAATGTGTTCGTTTACACAAAAATTTGCAAAAGAGAGCATGAAATGAGAGTGTAAAATGACAGTTGCTGATTGAGAGCCTGCAAATTTTTACTGGACAAATTTTTGCCAGTAAAATCCAGTAGAAAACAAAAAACAGATGATTCAATAAACAAAAGATGAGTTCCGGTATTTTCGATGCAATGAATTTATCCGTTGAATCATCATCTGAAAGCGAAGGTGAACTGGAAATAATTATTCTTGTAAGGTAAAGAAATGAAAATAGCATACAATATCGAGTTTTTTTTGGCATCCATGCCGAAATTTTTCTTTGTTTTATTTACACTCATGCTTTAGAGATGTAAAGCCAATACATTATATTCGAATACTTCTTACTGCATATTATTGTGTGCACCGATTATCAAACATGAAATATTGATATATTTTATTAACAAACAACAAAATAAGTCATGTACATAATAAACGAGTTTAAATTTTATACAGCTGTTCATTTAATGAATACATTTCGTAATGAATTAATAATTGATAAAATACATTGCATCAAGTACCAAAAACATTATATGCTGAGCAGTCAAAACAAACCATATATTACAACTCTAAGCTATTCAGTGATCAGCTGGTTTAAATAACCTGCGAGTTTTTTCAATTTTTCAATATTATTTCTTGTTATAGCTTTGATATTTACTTAAACTTCTGATTCAATTGAGTCGGAGTTTGAAATAATATCTTTAGTTATATTAAATTGAATTAAGATTCATAGGCTAATTGTTCGAAATTTGTTTTTAAATCTCAGAAAGACATGATAAATATTCCAAGGCACAAAGGAAAGTCAACATCAGTTTTATTAAGCTATGGCTTGAGCTACCAATAATAAAAAAATATTGGAAAAACGTTCACATGTACTTAAGTATAAAATTCAAACCAAATAAGTTTGACTTAGGTATGATGGAACAAAAAAATTCAGAAAAATGGGACATGAAGAAAAATAATCAAACGGTAACACGGGTATTATAACAATAACATGTTAACATCAGGTTGATACAGTTCTCGTATTCTTTTTCACAATAAAATTTGTGTAAATAGGAACTGTTATCAAATTCAACTAAGCCACCTAATAAGTGGTGACAAACACAATACACATGAGCACTGATGATGAAAGGGTTGCGTCTTTCGAAAACAGCTGTTCTGCTCTGCTGTGTAAGTTGAATAAAACTGATGTTGACTTTCCTTTGTGCCTTGGAATATTTATCATGTCTTTCTGAGATTTAAAAACAAATTTCGAACAATTAGCCTATGAATCTTAATTCAATTTAATATAGCAATACAAATGTTCGTTAAAATTCTTACTACATACAAATTTAAGCTATGGCTTGAGCTACCAATAATAAAAAAATATTGGAAAAACGTTCACATGTACTTAAGTATAAAATTCAAACCAAATAAGTTTGACTTAGGTATGATGGAACAAAAAAATTCAGAAAAATGGGACATGAAGAAAAATAATCAAACGGTAACACGGGTATTATAACAATAACATGTTAACATCAGGTTGATACAGTTCTCGTATTCTTTTTCACAATAAAATTTGTGTAAATAGGAACTGTTATCAAATTCAACTAAGCCACCTAATAAGTGGTGACAAACACAATACACATGAGCACTGATGATGAAAGGGTTGCGTCTTTCGAAAACAGCTGTTCTGCTCTGCTGTGTAAGTTGAATAAAACTGATGTTGACTTTCCTTTGTGCCTTGGAATATTTATCATGTCTTTCTGAGATTTAAAAACAAATTTTGAACAATTAGCCTATGAATCTTAATTCAATTTAATATAGCAATACAAATGTTCGTTAAAATTCTTACTACATATCTTTAGTTATTCTAAGAAATGTTGGGTAAAGGTTCCCTGATGATCTGCATTAGCCCCAGTGAAATGTGCATAGGAACTAGCTAAACCCCTCAATAATCAATTTTGAACTTTTTTTTGTAAATTTGGGAAAAGAATCAGCACGAATAATATTAAAATATTTTGTGAAAAACAACAAATACCCAAATATATAAAATTAACTATAAACGCTGCGAGTGCCAGCGCAAAAATAACAAAATGTTATCAACACTGCGAATAATTAGCTGTTGTTGTTTTCTTTGTCTCTTACACCTACAATTAGAATTGGAAAAAAGCCAGCCAGTTGTAGTATGACATAGTAAGAAAACAAAAAGGGAAAAATTGATTATTGAGTTCTTGTTATAGCTTTGATATTTACTTAAACTTCTGATTCAATTGAGTCGAAGTTTGAAATAATATCTTTAGTTATTCTAAGAAATGTTTGGTAAAGGTTCCCTGATGATCTGCATTAGCCCCAGTGAAATGCGCATAGGAACTAGCTAAAACCCCTCAATAATCAATTTTGAACTTTTTTTTGTAAATTTGGGAAAAGAATCAGCACGAATAATATTAAAATATTTTGTGAAAAACAACAGATACCCAAATATATAAAATTAAATAAAAATCTTTTATTTGTGTGTATAAAATGTAACCTTTTAATGTTTTACACTAATGTAAGCACACGTGGGATTATTGGTATTTTTGCAGAGTTTTTTAGAAAAAATTTTAGTGTGATGAGTTTTTAGGGATTTTGGTTTTAAGTCCATTAGTTAAATGTACTCCACTTAAAAATACACATACATACTTTTTTAAAAGGTTTTGCACATAAATAACATTTGTATTCATTTAGTTTATATTGCGCATACATCACTAACTTTATTGCGAATGAGCCACGCCTTCCCGTTATTCGATTCGAACATTTTTTTCAGAACCTAACTTTTTCGATGGGAAGAACATTTTGAGAAGGAGTTACAACCAAAAACTTAAAAAAATTTTTGGCTCATAAGGCGCACCCTAATGTACATATATATTTTGTTAATTTGTTTGCGAAAGCTTTTGTTATTCTGGAGTTACATATCTTGAAGTCTACAGATGATTTGGTGTAAGACCTAATGTAATATATAAAGCATATGTTTAATAAATGATTAATATATTTGGACAACGGTTGACTCTAAACCAGACATGTGCAAACTGACACAAACGCATTTCAAATCAGTTTTACGAATTTTGCGACTGTGTTAAGTTGAACGCAGCAAGCAGAACAAAAGCAGAGAAAACAAAAGTAGTACACTGAGTAAAAAATTAAAATTAAAAAAATTAAAAATTAAAACTAAATCTTAAAAAAAAAATCAAATATCAACATCTCCAATGATTATTTCCCCCTCGTAAAGTTTTATTCTTAATAAATCACATAGGTGTTCATCCGTTAATTTGTTGCGATATTTACTTTTAATTAATTTTAAAATGCTAAAAGCGGCTTCACAGTCGTACGTGGACCCGAACATGGAGTATAATTTAAGTATTTCCTTCTTAATAACAGGATACTTGAAAAATTCTCCATCCTCAAAAGGACGACATTGTTTTGCTAACATCAACCCAGCGGCAATTGAAGCATTCTTTAGTTGTTTTTTTTTCTCTTCAACTGTCAGACTTAGAGGAGGGGCATTTTTTTGTTGCAGGGAATTGAACATTTCATATTTTTTTTCTTCATCCAATTCATTAATATTTTTATGAATGGATATGAAATGTCTTTTTAAATTATAAAATCTTAAATTTGTGAAGATTTTATCACAAATCAGGCATTGCGCATTATTTTTGCCATTTACAAACATAAAAATTTCTTTATATTCGTCCATTTTTTTTTAAGTGCAGTTGTTTGTTTTTGTTTGTTTTTTGTTTTGCAGAATAGCAACTGACTTTGAATCGGTAAACAAGCAGCAAGCTTTCGGACATGTTGGTGTGAAAAAACGATGAAGCTACTATCGGTGTGAAAACACGATGACTCAAAAGAGTACTAGCTGCACATGTCTGCTCTAAACTTTAGAGTCAACCTTTAGAGTCTAAAGAGTTAGCCGCAAAACTACCGTAACGTTGCTTGTTGTGCTGTATGTTCTATGCTTTTTTTTTTTTTTAGGAGTGGGACCAGCACTCAGGGGATGACCCCTACATATGTAATGCATTGCTCAGGAACTGAAAACGAGGGGATAGTATTAAGGGAACAGATGAGGAAAGATGAGAAGATAGACATTTTTTTTGTAGCTGAAGAGATTGATAAAACACTATTATTTTGATTTTCAGATTGCTGTAGTTTTTCGAATCCTGTATAAAAATCGAAAACAATAATTGATTAGATATATAATTTCGGAGTTTGTAAAAAGTTCACCATTTCGAAGTTTTTCGTTCACGATCACCTGTATTATGCATGTCGCAGTCGAATATGAAGAATTGTCGAATTTAAATTCCGTTGGTATTATGTAACACTTCCGGCGTGAGTGTTACATTATTGTAAAATTTGTAACAGAGTACAATATTTTTACAGCCTTATGCAAAAAAACTTAGCACAGGCTGGTAAACCAATGTTAAGCAAAATTCTCTAAAGTATCATGCAAAAACGATTGTTAGCTTAACACACGTGTTGTAAACCGATGTAAACATCAAATAATTTAAAGTAGCTGCTCATGTACTTTAAAGCGGTGTTAAATATTTTTTTTGACAAATGTTTTGTGAAAACTTTTAATGAGAGCATTTCAGTTTTGTGTATTTTTATATTAGAAATGGATACATTAAATTCAATGAACAGAATCGGTAAAATTATTTATTTCGATGTGAAAATTTTATTTAATGTGTAATTTTTATTTAGAACGTATATACCAAATAGCGGGCTATTATCGGGCACGTACTTATAAAAGAGCAGTACCGTTTTAGCAAGGAAACAGTGAAGAAAATTGTAACATTGGTAAAACAAGACATTGAATAGACAGACAGGGGATGTGGAACATCACCAAAATACAATTTTGGTAGCCATCCACTGATTTTTGAGCTGTGTTATTGTGCGTTGACTCTCGACACATTAACTGTTGAAGCTAAATAATTTAAGAAATTTAAAAAAGGAAATGATCATGTGGTTGTATATATATATATATATATATGTATATATATATATATATATATATATATATATATATATATATGTATATATGTATATATATATATATATATATATATATATATATATATATATATATATATATGTATGTATATATATATATATATATATATATGTATATACATATATATATATATATATATATATATATATATATATATATATATGTATATATATATATATATATATATTTATATATATGTATATATATATATACATACATATATATATACATATATATATATATATATATATATATATATATATATATATGTACATTTTATTTCAAAATGTCCATATACTATATATATATATATATATATGTATATGTGATGTACATAACTTTCTGCCACTTCCACCCATGCTTTTTTCTTTGAATGGTTGGTATTGTTGTCCGTATTTTTGTTTTTAATTACTTTTACCTTCTTTCTTATGAGTTCCTTAAGCAGCATCTATGACGGTAAATATCATTCAAAGTATTAACACTAGGGTTGCCAGTCGGGCTTGTTTTGGCTGGATTGTCCAGCTTTTTAATGGCCTGTCCAGTTTCAAGCTAAAAAGAAATTTGTCCAGCTAAAAAAATGCTCTTAATATTTATTGCTTTAAAATAATTTTTATAAATTTGCTATAACTTTTTTTACTTCAAAGTACAAAAATATCAATTTTTTTTTTGTTATGAAATATTTTTATTTGACACATTGTTGTCACAATACTATTATATATAAATGAAATTTATTTGTTGGTGGTTAAGCAATGTCTATATGCATTTCATTGGTGCTTTACCAAATCGTCAGTAGACTTTAACCACAGTTTTGAAAAGTTAAAAACCTCTTATCTTATGCATATACTTCCGAAAACCATCTGAGAATTCACAACTTGTAAATTACAAACTATTTTCAAAAATATTTATATTTCATTTATATATAATAGTATTGTGACAACAATGTGTCAAATAAAAATATTTCATAACAGTTTAATTTAGATTTTATTTTTCATTTTGCCTTATAAATACTTTTCTTGTTATTCAATGGATTTCTGATTGTATAAAGGTGTAGAAAAATAAAATAGATTCATATCGAACATACTTTATTTGTTGGTTTAGTTTTGTATGAGTTGCAAGCCTATGTTCTTGTTCTGTTGTTATTTTTGAAAATAGTTTGTAATTTACAAGTTGTGAATTCTCAGATGGTTTTCCGAAGTATATGCATAAGATAAGAGGTTTTTAACTTTTCAAAACTATGGTTAAAGTCTACTGACGATTTGGTAAAGCACCAATGAAATGCATATAGACATTGCTTAACCACCAACAAATAAATTTAATTTTTTTTTTGTTTTGTTTGCGTATTTTTGGTATGATTTTTTGTTTTCGTTATTTTATTTTAATTCTTAAATACATATCGCTCATTTGATAGAAAAAGTCATAGTTGAAGTTTTCAATTTGCAATCAATGGGAAAATTAAAAATGATAGTTCCCTCAAGAGCTGAATATGCAAGATTTTTACATTAAATTTTATACTTAAGATAAATATAGGAGCGATAACTAATTCTACATTAAAATAAGAAACTAATTTTTTGAGTTAAGACGTTGTTCCAGCAAATGAGAGGTATGTAGATATATAGTACATATGAATGAACATTTCATGAACATTTTATTTCAAAATGTCCAGCTTTTTTTAATATCAAGCTTTTTTTAATTCACATGTCCAGCTTTTTGATAATCTGGATCTGGCAAGCCAAATTAACACACATAATGTAAAAACAATAAACTTTATAGTGATGTACATGCAATCAACGCAAGTACAGAATGGTTGTTTTTTAAATAATCAGTTTAAACTCTTAACAAAAAATGGCGTATTTATTATTTTGCACTATTATAAATATCATTAGTTTATGTTTTTTCTGTAGTATATATATTATTTTGCATATAAAAAATTAAAAATGTTATTTTATGTTAAAAATATACGAAACATTGTTAAAACATCCGACTATCAGGATGAATTAGTACTCACTATTTTGCATCGTTAACTACAAAGAGACAAGAGAGAATGATGACGTTGCCAGTATCAACAAGTAAAATTATTTGAAGTATGCATTAGTTAACGCACTGTTTTTGCATATAATTTTTTAACATAGGTATTTTAGCCTTAAAGTAGCTATTAACTAACGTGAACTTCAAGCATTGATTAAAATTTTTTTTGCATAAGACCGTTAAAGTTTATGAGTCACGTTGTTACAAAACAGATGAAAAATTTCGTCTGTTAAATAAATTTAAGTAAATATCAATTAATTAAAATTGTATTCAAAATGTTAAGTGTTGAGCATTTTTCATCTTCTGATGAGGAAGAAGAAACCAGAAATCTTGTCCAGTACCGCAGACAGCTAAGATGCAATTCTAATATATTTTCGGGTCCAAGTTCAATTTGAGTTTTAGTGTATTTATGAAGAAATACATTCAAATTACTCCCTAATCAGATTTATAAAACATTTCAGACAGAACAAACCATCATTCCGGTACGTCCTAAATGCGATATCACCTAGACATGTGTCAGTAAGGTATTACGTTTGGCGGCAACTAAGCGAATACTCGCCGAAGGAAGCTATCAAAGGGGTTATGGAAATGATTTCAACGTTGGTCTTGCACAATCAACAATGAGCAGCGTGTTTCACGAGTTTGTAGACGCAATGTTTACGGAACTTTGTCCAAAGTGGATTCGTTTAAAATGTGCGAATCAGAAAAGGCTGAAATAAAGGAATATTTTTATGAATAAACAGGGTTTCCTAGGGTAATTGGATGTGTAGACGGGACACATATAAATATTTTAGGCCCACCATTTTCAGAGCGCTGGAAATACTATAATAGAAAGGGATTTTATAGTCTTAATTCAGTTCAGGTTGTGATCTTGATCTACACACATCGTACTGCCGCATGTTAAACAAATAATAAGTTCAGTCGGTTGTGTTATAAACAAACGTATAAATATACAATAAAAAAATAATAATAACAAAAAGGGAAAACTTCCAAGATTAAGAGAACAATTGGAAAAAATGAGACTTCTGTCAACTGACAAAATAACGTGATGAAGAAAGCAAAAAATAATAACGGTAGTGCCGTAAATAAAACAAATTACTTTCAACCTTTGCAAACATTGGATATTGATGAAGACGAAGAGACTGTTCTTCAAAAAGTTGCTAAGAGTGTCATTCCTCCTATTACTCTTCTAAAATGCAAATTAGAAGAAATAAAAGAGTTATGTGAAATCAATAACATGACTGACTATGCATTGAAAAAAATATAGGAATAAAATTATTCCTTAACACTCAAGAAGATTATGATAAAATCATCCCAATGTTAAATGAAAAATATGAATATTTTACTTACACCAGTAAACATCACCGCCCTTATAAGGCCCTATTATTTGGTTTAGATAAACTTGACCCTAAAGCTGTGAAAGTCAAACTGATTGATCGAGGCCTCCAGTGTCAGGATGTTAAACTAGTCCAAAGATCTGGTCAGTGTAATAAAGAACAAATAATATAAGTGGTTCACTTTAAACGTCAATCTACTACTGTTAAGGAACTTAGAAAAAGCTTTTCAAATATTGATTATATTAGAGTAAGCTGGGATTACGTAAGATACCACAAAAATAAAATCACTCAATGTTATAACTGCCAGATGTTTGGCCATGGATCATCTCGATGCAAAGTCAAAACGTTCTATTCCAAGTGTGCAGGGCAACATAAGACAGAAGATTGTATAGAGGCTACAATTAAATGTGCCAACTGTAATGGGCCACATAAATCAAATTCACCTCAATGTCCTAGTAGACAAAACTATATTCAAATAAAGAAACGTTTTTCATCTCGAAAAAGTAATTTTTCTAGACCAATGCAGTATCAAGCTAACTACAATCAAAATTTTCCGAACTCACTACGTCAGTCGTCGGCGCAACCCACAATAAACTGGAACCAACAAAATTCCATTAATAGTCCAAAAAATAGCAACCTATTCATTAGAAGTAATCCAAAGTCTAACTTTGGAGCTTATAGACAAATTAAAAAACTGTCAATCAAAAGCTGATCAATTTCAAGTGATCACTAGTTTGGCATGTAAATTTTTATATGAGTGAATCGCTAAATATAATATCATGGAATGCCAGGGGTATTCGAAATAAAAAGGAAGAATTATTAAATTTCTTAATTACTAATAATATTCATGTCTGTTTGCTAACTGAGACATGGTTAACTTCAAGAATATCAATCAAACATAATGCATTCTACTGTTATCGATATGATAGAGTTGGTTCAAGAGGGGGTGGTGTTGCTGTTGTTATAAGAAGAAATCTCAATCATCAAGTTTTACCCGTAATTAATACAGAGCTCATTGGAAACGTTGGGGTCAAATTATTTACAAATAATGGTTTCGTTAATATCTTTTCTTGCTACTTTCCCGGTGGAGCTGCAGGCGGAGACAATTCAAAAAAAAATAAGTTTGCATCAGACATAAATAAGCTTACAAACAACAACAACATGTATATATTAGGTGGTGATCTTAACTGTAGGCATCAGGAATGGGGATGCAATAGATCAAATTGCTGGGGCAACATCTTATTTGAAAAACTAGCAACTCGACATATTTTTATAAAATATCCAGCTTATACCATCGTCATCAAGAAGTCAACCATCCACTCTTTTTAACAAACACACCGCAAATATTATCGGCAGCAGTAGTTTTAAATAATTTGAGCTCAGACCATCTTCCCGGTAAGACTTCTTTAAACTTCAGGGTCAATAGCCAGGAAAAATACAAATTGGTTTATTCAAAAACAAACTGGAAAAGATACACAAGAAACGTAAATGATTCCCTTAGAAATCTAAGTTATAACATGACATCAGAAACACATATTATTGACGAAATGATAATATCTTTAAACAATGCTATCAAAAACGCCATAGATGTTAGTGTACCAAGAAAATAAATAACTTTTCACCACAAATCGTTTCCAACACAGATTCAAAACCTGATAACGTCCAGAAATTACTTCAGAAGAAATTGGATACGTTATAGGAACTTAGCTGATAAAGGGGCAATGAAACAGCTTAATCAACTTATACATGAGGGAATCATTAAATTTAGAATAATCATTTGGCAACTCTAGAAAAAGGTGCTTCCCCGTTTTGGAACATCACAAAAGTTATAAAGAAGAAATCAAAACAAATACCAACGTTAATAAGCAACGGTACTCAATATGCTTCGTGTATAGAAAAGTGCAACATACTAGCTGAAACTTTCAAAATGAATAATTCATACTCAGCAAATCTAAGCGACTCTGAAACAATAAATGATGTTAACAACTGTATTCAGCATCTAGAAAATTACACTTATAACGATTATTCTGATCTTGAAATAGCAGAACCTGACTTAAAAAATATTATTAAAAAACTAAATAATAAAAAGGCACCAGGTATTGATAAAATTAATAACTTGTGTATTAAAAATCTCCCTAACAGTGGCGTAAAACTACTTTGGACAATACTAAATTCATGTTTAAAAAACGCTTATTTCCCAAACTGTTGGAAAGAAGCTATGGTTATACCCATCGCCAAACCTAATAAGCCCAACAACTCTCCACAGTCCTACCGTCCAATTAGTCTTCTACCATCCGTCAGTAAGTTGCTAGAAAAAGTTATTAAAAATAAATTGTGCTCATTTATTGATGCTAATGATATATTGCCTAACCAACAGTTTGGATTTAGAAATGGTGTCAACACATCAATCACATGCTCTACTTAGAATCAAAAACATAGTCAAATCAAATTTTGTTAACGGAAAATCAACGGGTATGTTGTTAGATGTAAAAGCAGCATTTGATTCTGTTTGGCATGATGCCCAACTTTTTGAGTAATCGGGAGTTCAGGGTTTATATTGGTGAACGTTTCTCCAATAAAGTGAGTGTTACAGCTGGTTGCCCACAGGGTTCCTGTTTATCACCAACTCTTTACAATATATACACATCAGATTTTCCAAATTTTCAACAATGTACAACGTCAATATTTGCTGATGATACAGCATTATTATGTTCGGGAGTCTTAGCGGAAGATATATCAAATAATCTCCAATCATCATTAACAATTGTTCAAAAGTATTTTACTAAATGGAAGATTGCCATTAATAGCTCTAAAACTCAAGCTATATTTTTTACAAGAAAAAGGAAAGACTGTTATGTTCCACAACATTCTCTACGTTTTGAAACAAACAATATTCCTTGGGGGCCTAAAGTTAAATATTTAGGTGTTATTCTGGATTCAAAACTCAACTTTAAAGAACATGTTGCGAATGTCATCGATAAAATAAATATAGCCAAGAGAATTCTTTTTCCTTTTATCAATAAAAAATCCAAACTAAGTCGTGAAAACAAAATAATTATGCTAAAGGTCATATTTCATTCAATAATGTTTTATGGGGCTCCAGTTTGGGCAACCATAGCGAAATGTCATGTTAAAACCTTACAAATCGCTCAAAATAAGTTACTCAAAATGATGTATAACCTTCCTTGGTATTTCTCCACCAGAAGATTGCATAATATCAACAGTATGAAATGGTGGACGTGAAGATACAACGGCTAAAACTAAATTTCGACCAAAGATGCCAATTATCACAATATCAGCATATCAGTAACATCATGATAACACCTTTAGACTAGTTTTTTTTAAGTTCATTTTATCTTGCAAAAATTTTTTTATTTATTATTTGTTTTCCTCTTAAAGAGTTTTTATAAAAATTTTCCTCTAGATCTCAACTGTTAATAGTTTCTAATTAATTTAATAAAAAAAAAATATTATATTTAAGTAGAAAAGATCAATGTACATCTAAACTCTCTACATTATTAAAATAAATACTATACATTTCTGTACATGTTATATTAAATAAATGAATTGAATTGATAGTCTTATGCCCAGTTTTTAACTTCAAAATTAAGTACTATTTAAACTTAAAGTGTATTTAAATACAAAATTTTGTTTTTCACTTCGAATTTAAATAAGATTTAAATAGCCCACATTGTACATTTAAATTCAATTTAAGTTTTTCATACAACCATGTGTTTTTCATTGTTTGTTTACATTCAACAACCTGAAAATTGGTACAGCAGCTGTTCATTGGAACAAAACTTCGGTAAAAAGGTTCTTGTATTGGATTATTTTCACTATTTTTCTTACTATTTATTTGTGCTACCATACTTTTATCACAATTAAATACCAAAATTAATTTTAGACTGAAAAACTGAAAGTGTATTTAAACACAACTTAAGTTTATGGAAAAATTAACTAATTTTGTACTTAAATACGAAGTCAAAAACTGGGGGTTAATGCGATGGTGGTAAGTACAAATAATTGCACATTGTACAGAAGTCTAACATTGAATATAATAGATGTGTGACCATAACCTATAGATACGCTACATTTCACCTCATCATCCGGGGCCAGCACACGATTCCTTGGTATGGCATGCAAGTGATCTAAAGTCATATCTCAGAGAGATGTATGCAAATGGAGAAAGAAATACATGGCTGTTAGGTAAGATACAAATTGGTATTGCGATTTTAAAAAGTAATAAGTTCATTTATGTATATATACACATACATACATCTGTATTTACAGGAGATGCAGGATATCCCCTAGAACCATATCTGATTATCCCCTTTAGGGCGGCAGAAGAAGGCAGCGCTGAGTGTCGTTTTAAAAGAATCCACTCAAAACCAAGAACTGTGGTTGAGAGAACTATCGGTGTTTTAAAAACCCTTTTCCGATGCATCATTGGCGCAAGGCAACTACATTATTCGCCACAAATGGCTACAAAGATTACTGCGATTTGTGCAGTGTTGCACAACATATGTATTCACTATAAGCTAGACTCAAGTGAATTTGATGTAGTTTTAGAAAATCGTGATACTCCTGACGGTTACCAAGGTAATAGTGGTGACCTGACTGCAACATATATAAGATTGAATATATTGAACTCATTGAATTTATAATAAAAAACGTTTATTTAATTCATAACAAAAAATTCAATTCAAATGTTTTCTATTTTAATACATATAAAAATTAGATCTTTAGTCATGTGGCGTTAACAATAAAAATTAAGAAAGTATGTATTCGTACGACAAAAAATAAAAGCAAACACTTACATTATTATATTACAATAAAAATTAAGAAAGTATGTATTCGTACAACAAAAAATAAAAGCAAATAATAAGTTATTAAAAAGAAATTATATTTTCTTCTATTTCAATTGTACGTCTCTTGAATTTTAGCATGGTCGATCGATGTACCTCCTTCTTTTTCACTTGCTCCTTATACAACGAAATTTTCTCCTTTTCTACTTTTAGAAGCTCTTCTTGTATCTTATACGTTTTCCGATTATATCCTTCGATCTCCGATAAACTTCTTTTTAGATCCTTATATAAATCAGTTTGAACTTTTAGTTGTTGCTCCAGAAGAGCATTTTTTCCACAGTTTTAGAGTTTTGTTCCTTTAGTGCTGATCGGATCGGTTTGGATATCCATACTTATATTCTCTATGGTAGCATCGTTATTTAATTTACTACGACATATCTCCTCATATAAGTTAACAGGTACATTTTCAATACCATATGTTGGTCCTTCAGGACTAATTACAGAGTCCATTTGGAGTAATCCTGCAACGGCTTCTTCTAAAGGTGTCAATATTTAATGGTTAAAACTTCCACCACCAGTTGCACGACTTTCAATTTTATTCTGCATTAGTTTTTTTTTTAACGCTGGTCTTCATATCAGACCACACCTTCATCCAACCTTCCGTTTCACGACTTGGAGGACCAATACTATTTAGCTTTTTTTTGAATGTCGTTCTATTTTTTCCTTTATAGATGATTTATCACTGATTTTGTGGTATCCTTTTGCGATATTTGGATTTTTGCACATTTCATCCAAAAGTGTTTCAAATTGTTTTGGTGTTGTCTTCTTTATCCTTAAATGTACGTACATAAAAAGTTTTAGGAAAATATTTTATATAATCGATAAAATTTCACTTACTCATTTTTAGGTAATTTTTCTATTTAAATGTCACTATCAAAATACTCAATGACGCTTATTGTCGAATTTCAAATTAAAAAACGGTATACACAATACCACAATTTGTAATAGATTTTCGATAGAGTTGTATTTCTGCCCAAAAGTCACATCTGCAATATGATTTGGAAAAAGCGAAACAAATTCGGCGTGACTGCGACGTACATAATACAGGTGGATATCTCACGAGCGCACTAACCGATTTTGATCCGTCTAGTGCCGATCGACGTAGTTTTCCAATAGCATGGCCATATTAGTCTGTAGAATTTATCCGTAAAGCCGTTTATAAAAGATAATACTTTTGAAAGCAGTTGCTTCTTAGATTGAATTAAGATTTATACGCTAATTGTTAGAATTTTTTTTTAATTTCTTAAAATTTTTTTTTTAATTCAGAAAGACATGATAAATATTCCAAGGCAGAAAGGAAAGTTAACATCAGTGCGACAGCGATCAATTACTGTACAAATTATTTTCTCACTAGCATGAGATCTTGACTGTAAAAATAATTAATTCTTAATGAACTTCGCGCACAGTTATATATTATTATTACAATTATTATAATATTTTTTTTCAATGTAAATTACCACAATTTGGAAGTATTGTACTTATATCAGCACATATTTCTATCTTCACTACCAGCCAGCAACACTGAAAACTTTTACAAATCGGAATTCATAAATAATATGTATTATTTACTAAAAAGTCTATGATTTAAAAATTTACAAACTTTAGCTGGTAACTTTATCAGTTAAGCAACATTTCTACAACTTTGCTTTAATTTTAGTTTTTGCTTTGTTTCTATCTATTATCTCATACTACGGCAGAATTGCTAAATAAGATAACAAAGTGCTAAAAATACGTTGTGCTTAACGCATGGCCACGTTTGCGCTTACAAACCTTTTTGCGAAACCTTTAGTAAGGAAAGTGTGTATGAGTAATGAATTTGTTATAAGTTGCACTTGCAAACTTTAAATAGTTTGTTAAAAGTACTCGAGTGTATGTGTTCACTTTAAATAGTAAAACTATTTAGTTTTAGTAGTAAAAGAGGCGTTAGTAGTGTGATAACTCCTGTTACATGTTAAAATACGCTTGCAAATTATTACAGTTGAAATATCCCTTTTAATAAATAACTTTTATAAATGCGACCTCAATAATGGCACACCGTTTCGGACATGATCGTGCTACTGTTTTCTAAAATAATTTCTAGTATGAGAGTATAAGCCTGTGAATTTCAATCGCGCTGTGGTTGCCTATGAGTTGTCACTGTTTAGAAATTGCAGCATAAACATATACTATATTCGTTAAGAAAACAAGGAGAGTTCTCAAATTTGGCGGGCGACCTACCTTCGATCTAGATATGGGTACAACTTAGAAAGGGGGAACTAATTTTGGTTAAAAGTAGCTAAGACGGTAACGCTGTAAACATTGAGGGAATGGTAATTAATTGCATATAGTATGCCATATACTGTTCTTATCTACAGAGGAGTATATAGAAACGGATATTGGATGAAAAATTCTTATTTCTATGTGCATGGAAAATCGAAGCTGACAACAGCCGTATCAGGGCGCTTTTCGTTCTCCCTATGAGTTGCAGTAGATTTTTCAGTCCACCTATGAGGCTGCTGTTGGCTCAAAGAGTTAACGCGATACTAAAGAAGCAGAAAATCCCGAGGTCGATTCCGCACTCAGTCATGCGTTAGTGCATGGGATGTTTTAATGGTGAATGGAACACAGTTTAATGACCATTACTGACTGCGATTGACACTATAATGCACTAATGATCACATTACAGCACCCTCTGCCCTTTATCGAAAATTCGTCGGTTACAGAAAATTCTCTACATCATCAATTTTCTTCCTTTACTATCGCTTCCTTTCTCATTCTGACGCAATGCATGGCATATGTAGGCTCATCCCTGAGCCCTAATTTCACATAACCAAAAAAATAATTTAGACAAACGCCAATGTCAGCGTTAGTAATTTCTGGAAGCTGCATAGTGATTACTAACTTCTGTTCTCAGCTCTGTGTTATTAGTAACAGTTGGCATGGAAATATGGGACTCAGACCCTCCATAACTAACCAGTCTAATAGTGTTTTCACACCGACATGGTTTTAATAAATTCTGGTTTTACCGTTAAAATCAACTGTTAAAAACAGGTTTTCCATTATATATGGTTTGGTCAAACCCAAATTAAAACCACGTTCGAAAGGGTTTAAATAGGTTTATGAAATGTAATCTTGCTTTTGCCTATTTTCTATATGTTAGCGCTGTCAAGTTATATATTGGGGACAGCTGGTATTGTTATATAGTTTGGTTAGACCCAAATTAAAGCCACTTTCGAAGGGGTTTAAGTAGGTTTATTTAGTGCTAAGTTGAGTGCTGTCAAGTTATATGTATATTGGAGACAGCTGGTATTGTATATGTTAATAAGAATATACTGACGCATGACATTTTTTTTTTGTTTTATATATATAGTATAACAACTTGATTTCCAAGAAGTTCTTCACTTTGTATACGTAGTTCCATAATTTAAAATATTTATTCACAAAATGTAAAATAATTTTTTTTAGAACGCATTGTAATTTATTTTTCTTCAAACAAAAATTTCTGCAGTACACTTCTGTTAAAATCACAATTAGCAGTGTGAACACAAAATCAGCTGTTTATGTTTTAACACTAAAACCAGGTTTTAACTTTCAGTATGAAAACACTATAAAGGCCGAGACAAATAGATTCCGTCATACGTTATACGTCGCCTTTTTCAACTGACATGAACGTACTGACAGAAAAGGCTGGCACAATGAGTACTTTGTTGACGGATATGAAATCAATTGTATGTTCCCCATTACATTTATTTATGTTAAATTTATATATTTTATAAAATTTGTTTGTATATTATTTAATTTTTCCTGAACACACAATACAAAAAATTTATTAAAACAATTTGAAAAGCTCATCGATTTCTGTCAAAGTATTCAACGTACGTCAAAAGTTAAAAGTTGGCCAACTTTCGTACTTGGCTTTGACGCAGAAGTACTGAATGTGACAACTCACATAAGAAAACATGTATTTCAACTCAGCTGTCAGCTGAAAAAGGCGACGTATAACGTATGACGGATTCTATGTGTCTCGGCCTTGATACAATCCAACGTTAAATGCTCGAACACAATGTGTGCTGCAGTCTCAGCATTTCGCGAGCATAACCTTCAAGTATCATCCGAAATGATTTTCGTTTTAGTCCCGCCGTACCTAAAGTTTCTATGGTCTGAAATTATTACATTCGACCAGGCTAAGGTTTTTCGAATATACATAATAGTGCGTTTCCATTATATCAACAAATAAAAACGTTATATTCTACCGGGTCGAATCTTAAATACCCTCCAAATACTTAGTAAGTAAATTTAAAATGTTTAACTTAGTGGGACGGAGTTCCTTTAAGACATCTCTGTACCCAATTTAAAGTCTTTATTTTAAGAGAGTCCTTCCGGGAAGGTCCGTGGGAGAGATGGTTCTTTGCAAGATTAGACAACATATCAGCTTAGGCTTAAGGAATACAAATTGTTCAATATTTACACTATTTTTGCATATAATATCGCACGTCAACGTCCACTAAAGGGGCGGGGTCCAAAAATAGATTATATCATGTTTTCCGCAAACGAACGTATGGGCATTGCTAGATCGTCTTAGACTTCACCACAGATCAAGAATACATATATACAATTTATGGGGTCCAATTCTCTTTGGAGGTTATTAGAACTGTATTTTAGCGGCAAGGGCTGTGGGGAGACATTTCACCTTTGTCATAAAACTCTAAAAATATATGTATGTTTGTGATAATTATATACAAAATTTAATTTTTTTTATAGGGTCATTTAGAGGGCAAAATGGGAGGACGGGGTAGGGCAGAGTAGTACCAGGTTACGTCTTAGGTTCGTCATTAAAGCTTAAAAATGTTATTTTTAAGGAATGTAGGCTTAAGTAGAACAATAAATTTTACACTATTTTTGCATATAACTAGTTATAGTTATAGTTATAGTTAATTTATTGAGCCTTGGTTTGTATAATAATAGGATGTGAAAGATGTGTATAACAATTTTGAAATATTTAAGATTGAAATGTAATGTCTTAAAAACTATGTTATGAATATTACAGTACCAAACTTAACATAAAAAGTAAACATTTAAAAAAAAAAAACATTATTTTAAATTGACAACGCATTTGCTCCCGATGCTAACAATTTCGTGAGTGTATAACTCTAAAAAATATACATAGACTTATTGTTAAAACTTAAAAACTACATATAAAAAAATTATATAAAATATGAACAAAAAAAAATAAAAATAAATTCTATAATTAACCTCTATGTGAACCTGGATAAGATTTTTTAAAGAATTCCGAAGACGAAGTAGCTAAGTCATTTTGCATACCAAGGGGAGATAAATAACTGGTATTAGTCCAATTGAAACTATGTTGAGACAGAATAATGTTCTTAATAATATCATTTTCATGGATATGTAATCTATGAATATAATTTTTAATTATTTTAATAACATAAGAACTTAAAGGAGTTATTATTGATTCCCCATAAATTACAGCGTTTGAAAATCTTTTCGTACGAGAAACAAAGTTTTTACCAATACATGAACGTAATATCATTCGCTCAAAAATTTCGAATTTATTCATTATTGAAGGTGAAATAGTAAACCATATCGGAAATCCGTATAAAAGCACTGGCCTTAAACAAGTTTTATAAATTAACAATTTTGTTTTAACAGGAAGAGACTTATGCGATAAAATTCTTCCTATACAATGTTTCACTTTGTAAACTTTGTTTAATACAAATTTACCATGGTCATTAAATTTAAAAAGTTTATTAAAATAAATACCAAGGTATTTAAATTTATCTTTGAAAGGAATTTCAACACCATTCAAATAAAGTTTCAATCTCTTGCTTTGAGGCACAACAAAATAAGCGCATTTTCCAGATGCATTTCTCAAACAAATTGCTTCACTTTTTGAAGCATTAATTCTAATGCCCCAAAAATTATAGAAATCATTCACTTTATTTAAATGACCAGACACAATTTGAAGTGCTGTTATAGGTGATTCATGATGAGCATAAAGTAATGAATCATCAGCATAAAGTATACCAGTTGAGTTTGAAAAATTATGAGGAAAATCGGACATTAGAATATTGTATAAATGAGGAGCTAAAATAGAGCC
The DNA here is from genome assembly GCA_951800035.1 of Linnaemya tessellans. Classification (NCBI taxonomy): domain Eukaryota; kingdom Metazoa; phylum Arthropoda; class Insecta; order Diptera; family Tachinidae; genus Linnaemya; species Linnaemya tessellans. Next base: position 62,890,937 of record OX637536.1, read on the forward strand.
TTGTGGAACTCCACAAGCAACATGACCAAACTCAGAAAAGGAATTATTCAATTGTATACAAAAACGTCTATTATTGAAAAAACTTTTAAAAAGTTTAATTACGTGATGATCAAAACCAATTGTAGACATTTTGAAGAGAATTGCATTATGAATAGCTCTATCAAAAGCCTTTTCTACATCAAGTGAAATTGCAACTGTACAACATCGCTGTCTCAAATTACAAACTACATCATTCTGGAATTTTGATAAAGCGTCAACGGTAGAATGAGCTTTTTTAAAACCAAATTGTAAATTTGGAATATAATTAATATTTAAATTTAAATCCATTTTTTCACGAATAATTTTTTCAAATAATTTACCTAAATTTGATAATAAAGAAATAGGTCTTAGATTATTGATATCAGAAGAACTAGGAATCTTTTTAATTGGATAAAGTTTGGAAATTTTCCAACTATTTGGAAAATATGCATTATTTATACAGTTGTTAAAAACTATAACCAAAAATTCAAATGCTTTAATTGAAAAATTTTTTATTACAAAATTGGAAATATTATCAATACCTGCTGATTTTTTGTTGTTTAACTCTTTAGTAAGAGAAAATAAATTATCTACATTTATAAATCGATTGCAATTTTGAATATTTAAAGATGAAAAAGAATCACTGAAAGTAAATAAACTACTCTGATCCAAAGTGTTTACAAAATTATCAATTTCAGAAGAATCTCTATCTAAGGAATTCCCACTATAGACCTCTGCAAAATGATTTCTTAATATATTTAATTTATTGCTGTCATTTTCAATAATTAAACCATTAACTGATAAATCATTAATAAATGTCTTTCTGTTATATCCTAAAATGTTATAAACTTGTTTATGTGCTTGAGGACCCGGACCAATTTTTTCAAGAATTTTACTAAAATTTTTAATATTTTCCTTGCTAACTTGTTCTTTAATCAAAATGTTCAAAAGCTGAATTTGCTTTGAAATAAGCTTGTAACGATAATTATATCTATTTAATGTTGTATTATAAATCGTCTTCAATTCTTTTTGCCAGTTGTATTTTATTTTAAATAGGTTTTTCACAAATTCAGAAGGAACAAATTTATTAGATTTAAGTTCAACTTTCTCAGAATGAACATCACAGCAAAAATTCACCGCTGAAGTAAATTCATCAATATAAAAATCAATTTCAGTATTCAATAAGTTACTTACTGAAGGGGGAAAATTTTCTAAAAGTAGTGTTGTCAAATCATTCTTAAAAACATCCCATTTGGTATTTTTGTATGAAGAGAATGAAACCGGAGGAATCATAATGAACTCAAAATCTAAGAATTTCAAATTTAAATTTAAAGGAAAATGATCAGAAAAGGAAGATAAAGTAGATACATTGTAGTTTGGACTAATAAGATCAACAATATTAGAACTCAAAAGAAAATGATCTAAAAACGAGGACCCGTTAGGATAAGAAGGCACAAAGTCGCAAAGTCTAACAAATGAGTGAGAGTGGAGATTTAACCAATTATTAAATAATTGACCATTTGAATTGGTCAAACTATCCCCCCAAGATATACTTTTAGAATTAAAATCTCCACCAATTATTAGAGCATCAAAATCGTTTGAAAAATTTGCAATGTTCATTAACCCATTTTCAAATTGAACAGCATTGAAATTGCACGGAATATAAACGGAACCAATTAAGATTTTTTTAATAATATTATTTATATTTACACGCACCTCAATAAAAATATGGGGAAACAATACACCAGAAATTTCTAATTTAGAAAAATAATAATTTTTTTTTATGGCAACACCAACACCTTGTGAAACTTTATGAAATGATTTAAGATGCGTTTCTTGAATAAAAGCAAAATCAATGTTATTTGAATTAAGAACATTTGCTAAATCTAGTCTTCTACTAGTCTCTACAAGAGATCTAACATTAAATGTTAACATTTTAAATACCCTACGGACCATATGTTGAAATAACTTCTTTAAAAAGACTTTTACATTCGGAAATTGCCTCAGATTTCGACAAAGACTTGAAATTCTTCATAAAATTCACAATTCTAACTTCCAGTGAATCAGGTTCACATAAAATTTTAGCTAATTTCAAAAATTCATTAACAATATTAGGTTTGTTTGAAATTTTACTGCCAAAATGACTAGCGAACGAACGATTAGGATCAATAAAGTTTGAGTTAAAAGCCAAAGAAACATTACTCAGTGCCTGATCTTTCCTGTTTTTAACTCTATCAGATATTTCTTTTTTTGTTTCTAAATACTTCTTATATGATGAACAACCACGCCAACTTGCTGGATGGCCATAAGATTGACAATTAAAGCAAAAAGGCTGACTGTCAGCATCAGAAATAAAAGTGCATTTACCAGGTTCATGATCTGAAGAGCATTTAACACATGCAAAAGAACGGTTACAATTTTTAGCCATATGGCCCCAATTTTGGCAGCGATAACATTGTACTACTTTCTGATTTTTCTTTGGCTTTTCCCAAGTAACTACCTGATTCAAAACAAATCGAATACCAGTCAAATCATTTAAGCGTTTACCCTCTTTAAGTGAAATTAAGAAAAGCCCAGTTTCTAAATTATTTTTTTTTGAAAAAGATGTTTTAAATTTTGAGACGGAATGAATTGTTTCAGGTGCAATTTTGTTTAATTCAGATTCAATATCCAAGATATTGGTATCAAAATAAAGACCACGTAATACTAAAGACTGACGTCTCAATTCCAAAGGTGTAAATGAATAGGAATCAATATTTTTATCCCTAAGAATTTGCATCATCTCTGAATGAGCTGAAACATCACGTAAATAAAGTTTACTTTTAAAATTACTTTTGTTTACTATTTTAAAATCAATACCCTTAACTTTTAGTTGATCGACCAAAGATTTAATGTTGACACGATAAAGAAATATTGGTGGACAAAATTGTTTTATACTTTTCTGTTTTTTCGTCTTCGGAATCATTTGTACATTATTAATTGTATTTGATTCAACATCTAAATTTTCAAAAATTGCAAACCTATTTTGACTAGAAGACGGTCTAATGTCAACTTCTGCAGATTTAAGGTTAGATAAATCGACCTTTAAATTCCCCTGAGAGTTTCTTTTGTATTTTTTATTTCTTATAAATTCAAAATCAGTATCACCTGAATAATTTGCCATGTCACAATTTTCATCTTGGGAAAGGAAACTGGATAGCGCATCGTCATTCGAATGTTGCAAAGATAAATTTTCTTGGCGAGTTTTGTCTAAGTCTGAATCCAAATTAAAGGCATCATCACTCACAATATTAAAAGAGACACCAGAATCAATGACTGAACGATGAAGAGAGCTTGAAGACGTCCCAGAAGCATTATTAATATTTGACGGAATGTTTTTATCATGAAGCTTAGATTTGTCCCAAATTTTATCAGGAGGTTTCTTCAATTGCTTTACAGAAGGTATTAGAGGTTTATCCATTTCACCAATAAAATAATAAAATATATAGCTTGTTTTTTTTATGAAAATTCAATAAAATATAATAATAAAATATTATTTTTTGAATATTAAAAACACGTCTGCTTTCTATGAATATTCAATAGAAACTCTTGCATATAACTAATGGGGGCGGGGTCCAAAAATTACTATTTTTATTTTATGGTTCTAAGTTTAACCCGTTGGACCTTCTTTGACATAAAAATATATAATTTGTTTAACAAAATTACAAAAAAAAAACTTTAAAAATTATATTGGTTTTTAGAGCTTGATTTAGTTCTTTTTAGGGGAACTTTTTTCCGTCTTGCCCCATTTCCGAACTTAACCTGTGCTATCCTTCAATATATATATATATATATATATATATATATATATATACATATATATATATATATATATATATATATATATATATATATATATATGTATATGTATTAGGGTGCCAATTAACTATATAGGAAACTTTTTTTGAAAAAATTTCTTTCATGCCAATCCCCAGATTGGTTCGAATTGGTAGAAAAATAGTCCCTTGAAAATTTGAGCTCAATCGAATGAGGGGATAGGGTGCCCTTGACCCCCCCCAAAATTTACAAAATACATGATTTTTGACTTCGTCTATGTATATTTTACAAAAAAAAATTTTAGTAAAGGTTATAGGTCAAAGTCAGAGCAACAAATTTTGTTCACAAATATTTTTCGTATCTCTAATATCTACTGATTTCATTTACATAAGTATAGGCGTTACATGAGCAAAAAATATACGTTTATATATATTAATTTTATATGTGGCAAATACATTTTGTTTTGGTTATGGCTTTGGTTTTTGTTTTGTTAAAAAATGGTTTCTTTATTGCAATTTGGAAAACGTAAACGGTAGTCCGTAACAATTTGCAAAATATATTGTTTTTGTTCTTCGCTTCTTGATAAAATATTATTATAATCCTGCATTAAAGAGTGGCACTGGGAAAGCACATGGAATGGCTATTTGCAAATCGCTTTTTGAATGTGGTCTACAAAGTTATGTAAAAGCTTTGGTTTGCGATACGACAGCAGTTAATACTGGACGATTCAATGGAACTTGTTCAATAATTGAAAATGCACTAGAGAGGGAGCTATTGTATTTTGTTAGTTTTCAGACCCCACTAAACATTCATTATCCGTCGCACAAAGTTCTATCTTTCGGATGTGTTTTTATTAATTTGGAACACTTTATTAAATATAGTATTATTTCCTCCTCTTGCCCACTTTTTGATATAGTCACCCCAACAGCTGTTATACGAAAAGTATATTTTCATTACATATTTTATTACATAAAAAACTAAATTTTTTTAAATAATTACAAAAACGAATTTGTTGTTATAAAAAAATACTACCGAAGTAATTATTGAGAATATGTAGCAAAATTAATGTCTGTACAATTCGGAATCAAAAGATTACAAATATGTTTACCAAATTTACAATTTGTTTTGTCCACTTCCTTTCCACAAATTTGCATAAATTTCCTTTCTACAAATTTTTTAATTCAGGAAAAACAAAATTGGTATTAAATATAAAAAAAAAATAAAAATTTCGATTCCAGGGTTGGATAACTGCAATATTTTGTAGTACAATAATATGACCAAAATGGTTACAAATTTTAAGTTTTTCTTAAATGAAACTATTTCATTCTTCACTAAGAGTTGCATTGGTAAAAAATTAAATTAAAATTTTCTTTCCAGGGTGACCAAAAAGTTTAAAAATGTTAATTTTTTTTGTCAAGTAAGACTATGTTAAACCTCACTAAGAATTGCATTGGTAAAAAAATAAAAATTCGCTTCCAGAGTTGGGAAATCGAAATATTTTTGGTACATAAAAGTACCCACATATATTCCAAATTTTGTGTTTTAGTGAGTTAAACTTATTTTATATTTCAGGAAAAACTGAATTGCTATTAAAAAATTAAAAATTCGGTTCCAGTTTTGGAAAATCGAAATTTTTTGGTACATAAAAGTACCCACATATGTTCCAAATTTTGTTTTTCAGTGAATTAAGCATATTTTATACTTCGTTAAGAATTAAATTGGCATTAAGCTTTTTTAAATTAAAACTTCGGCTCCAGGGTTGGAAAATCGAAATTTTTCGGTACATAAAAGTAACCATATAAGTTCACAATTTGGTTTTTTTTTCAGTAAATTAAGCATATTTTATACTTCTCTAAGAATTAAATTGGTATTAAAAATGTTTAAATTAATAATTCAGTTCCAGGGTTGGAAAATCGAAATTTTTTGGTACATAAAAGTAACCATATATGTTCCCAATTTTGGTTTTTTCAGTTTATTAAACCTATTTTATACTTCGCTAAGAATTAAATTGGTTTTAAAAATTAAAACTTCGGTTCCCGGGTTGGAAACTTGAAATTTTTTGTACATAAAAGTAACCATAGATATAAGTTCCCAATTTTGGTTTTTTTCAGTGACTTAAACCTATTTTATACTTCGCTAAGAATTAAATTGGTATAAAAAATTTTAAAAACTAAAAATTCGGTTCCAGGGATGGAAAATCGAAATATTTTAGTACATAAAATTAGCCATTTAAGTTCCTAATATTGGTTTTATGTGAATAAAATCTTTTTTATACTTCGGGAAGAGTTAAATTGGTATTAAAAACCAAAAAAGTTAAAAATCCAATTTCAGGGTTTTAATATCAACATTTTCTGATTCACATAATATGCTATTTTTGATTTTTATAATGAATTATACCTACTTTATATGCCAGGAAGAAATAAATTAGTATTAAAAACCAAAAAAATGTAAAAGACGGTTGGACAATTAGAAGTTTTTGGGGTACATGAATCGGATTTTTTCTTTTTGTTTGTAAATTAAACATATTTAATATTTTTGAAAGACGTTCAGTGGTATTAGAAATAAGAAAAGCCAAACAAACAGACAAAAAAATTTAAACGTTTTCTTGAATATAAAAGTAACCGATAACATCATCTGGTTTTTTTTTTTAATAAAACCTACTTTCCGTTTTAGCAAGAAAGAAACAAAGACGAATTACATCTGTGAAGGGTATTTAAGATTCGGCACAGCCGAATATGGCACTTTTACTTGTTTTAATTCGGTAGGTATTAGAGATGCAAAAAAATTTGTGAGCAAAAGTTGTTCCTCTGGGTTTAATATATAACTTGCACTAACAATCTTTTTTTGTGAAATAAATATTAACAAAGCTAATGACAATCAAAGTCAAAAATACGTTATATTGCAGATTTTGGGGAGGTCGGGGGCACCCTATCCCTTCATTCGATTGAGCTCAAATTTTCAAGGGACCATTTTCTTAGCAATTCGAACCAATCTGAGGGTTGGCGTGAAACAAATTCTAACTTTGAAAAATAATTGGCAGCCTAATATATATATATATATATATATATATATATATATATATATATATATATATACATATATATATATATATATATATATATATATATATATATGTATATATATATATATATATATATATATATATACCAAATTTCAAGAGTCTGGCTCTTTTCGTTTGGACGGACATGTTCAGTTCGTTTTAGATTTCATCACTGATCAAGAATATATATACTTTATGGGGTCTCAGATAGATATTTCGCTACGTTACAAACGGAATGACCCTCCATATTCTTTTTTGCAGGGTATAAAAACGGATTGTTTTGAGCAAATCATGTCGAACTGTTTCCATAATATTGCAAGTGTTTTTGTTTTGAATTTTCGTAATTAATTTGCCATTTATATTTTTTGATAATTTTCCACGAGTAAAAAAAAATTGCACTCAATAAAAAAGTTTAAAGAAATGGTTGAAGTGGATGATATAATCAAGAGTTTGTTGAATTATACTGCATATTATATGGTGACGATAAAAGTTTGTAACAACATAACAAATGAATCAGTTTTGTGTCAACGCCAAGGTCAAAAATATATTTGAATTCTTTTTGCAAAAAGTATAATTAAAAAATCTCCAATATTTTGGAAATTGGTAAGATTACACTGCTCAGCATAAAATCCTCCTTTAAATAAAACTATGTGGACTATATAGATATCGATGCGCTAAACTCAAATTCGTTTTCGGCTTTTTTCCATCAGGTCGGGATTTTTTTTATAGGCGTGGCAAATTTTTGCGCCTAATTTAGTCACTTACGGGGACATATTTCACCCTAACTCGAGTCACCCGATTTTCAAAAGTAAAACACCAGAAGATGTGTAAAAACATTGTATTTATTTTAGTAGAATTTTATTTTTCTCTAACTGTTATCATTTTGAAATTATTCGGATATTAATCTTCTGGTGTTTTACTTTTGAAAATCGGATGACGTCCTCGAGTTAGGGTGAAATATGTCCCCGTAACTGACTAATTTAGGGGAATAAATTTGGCACGCCTATAAAATAAATTCCGGCCTGATGGAAAAAAACGAAAACGAATTTGAGTTTAGAGCATCAAAATCCATATACATAGTTCACATAGTTTTATTTAAAGGAGAGACCAAAAATTATGTTTTGCTGAGCAGTGCTATTAATCAATATTTTTTTACGCACAATAATTACTTTTGTATTTATGTCTATACTTAAAGGATCGAACATAGCGCTTTTGGGAACAAGATTGTCAGATAAACGGAGAAGGGTTTTTTAAAAATAATTTACGGATGTCTCGTGAGACATTCATCATGCTGTGGCAATATTTGAAAAACTTGCAGAAAGAAAACACAACCTTTAGAGCAGGGATATCGTTGGAAAAAAGAATAGCTATTGGGATCTTCTGCTGAATATAGAAGTATTGGTAACTTATTTGGTATTTCGAAATCAATGGTATGGAAGATTTTGATAGAATTCTTTGAGGAATTGTATAGGCAATGTAAATTGCAGTACTTAAATAAATTTCTTTTGTCTCAAGACACTGTGGAAGAGTGTGTTAATGTTTGAGATTTTAGGATTACCCCAATGCCTTTGAGCAATAGGTATGAGTACTAATATATATTCCAATTGATATAAACTTGAAGGTAAATATACATATATATTCTTTTATATATAAAATATGGCTGCCACATTGAAATTCAACCAACATCTGACGATGCAGTTGTCTACTACAACTACAAAAGCTGGTATTCAACTCTTTTACTAGCTTTAATAAAACCTAATGAGACCATATCCATTTAACGCTAAAAATGTCGTGGTTGGCGTTTTCGCGTCGAAAATTTGGCGTTTTTAAGAAATGGCATTGTGGTTGGCAAAAACGCTCGTAAACACAACACTGTTTTAAAATCTGTTACAAAAAAACAGTATCAACGGTGTTGTGTCTGGCGATTTGCCTATCAAAAGTGCCAAAAATTGTCGTTAGAAATTTTGATCGCGTTATTTTTTCATAAAAGTAAAATATAATTCGAATAAAAACGTAAGTTTGGAAAAAATCGAATTTAAAAAATGTTGGTTATAAAAACTTATGTGTGTACATATAAATTTTAGAATAAAGATCACTACAACAACACAATTCGCAAAATTGGTAGAGCTGATGGAAGAAAAATCTCATTTAGCAAAAGGTTATCACAAGTCTTTGAAAAAAATGGATTTAAAAAAGAATGGGATTCAATATCCGAAAAATTAAATTGTATTGGCCCACCTTTTCGTTCCGGTGAAGGCTGGATGAAGGTGTGAGCTGATTTCAAGTTTAAATTAAAAAGAAAGCTCTCACACAGTTAGGCAGAAAACTATGCTACAGGAGGTGGAACTTTTAAAGGAGGTGGAACTTTTAAAAAATTTACATTATCAGCAATTGAAGAAGCTGCTGTTAATTTATTAGACATGCATACAGTTGTCTAGCATAAAGAATCATTTGGACTCAAACTACCACAAAGTGTTTCCCCAGATCCTTAAATAAATTTAAATGATGATCCTAGTTTCATGGAAAACGTGAAGAAATAAAGGTGAAGAAAAGTTATGGCTGTTACAAGAGCAAGTAAAAGTACAAAAAGAATTATGCCATGATTTGAAAAATAAACTCTCTGAAATAGAGGTATTGTAGAGAAACCTTCAAAATTAAAGAAGAAAAATTGCGTTTATATAGAGAAGAGCTAAAAAGAAAAGAGGAACATAGAAAATGTCTAAGAGTATTACGCAAAGCAAAACTCGAAATCAGCAAAATCATTTGAAACTCGAGTAGCCAAAATGTGAACTATTTTTGTTCTTACAATGTATTAAAATTTTTAATTTCTATTAGAATAAACATATTAACATAATTAATAAAAATTATATATAAAATTCAATCAGTTCTTGCATTATTTTTACACTAATATTAGAAGCGCTGATGTTGTCTTCGTCAAAATATGTTGGTGTTACCACTTCATCTCTTATTTCCGTGCTGGGCCACTCTATATTGTAGTGAATACAAATATTGTGTAGCGCAGCGCAAACAGCTACAATTTTTCCAGAAAATTCGGGGCTGTAATGAATCTGCCTTGCCCCTAGTAAGCACCGAAATCTATTCTTTAAAACCCCTATAGTTCGTTCAACTACATTTCTGTTTTGGGAGTGAACTTCATTAAATTTGTTTTCAGGAGTACCATCTTGTGTCAATCGGAATGGAGTAATAAGATAGGTATCTAAAGGTTAGCTCGCATCTCCTGAAAACGAAAAATAATAATAATTTTCTTCAAAGTACATACATAATTAGTAATCAGTATATATAAATATTTACCTAACAACCAGTTATTCCTTAATCCATTTTCATATTTCATTTTTAAATGATGTTTTAGATCACTAACATTCCATATTTATTAATTAATCGTGGCTTGATCCAGGCGAATGCGACTGTACATATGTATCGAATACGAAGTTTGTGATCGCATACCTTGTAAACTGTTTGCGTATTAAAAAAAACTAGTATACATGCATGTATCATATCTAAATAGTTACCAGCATGACGTTCAGACTATGGAAACACTGTCTATTGATATACATATGCATTTAAATCTATTTTCAATTGCACCAGGAAATCCAGTCTTTTGATAAAAATTCATCTTGATTTCATTCTTTTCTGTGTCATCCATTTCGAATGAAATCCATTTTGGACACAACTCACTGTACATTGCTTCAATGCACTCATGAAAGAATTCACTGGCAGTTGATTGGCAAACATTTACGTTGCAAATAAACAGCAAATGGTTAGCAGATATCTTAACATTTGGAGAAAGGTCGCCAGTATCCTCAAAGTGAAAATATTGCGAGTGACATGAGAGATGCTGCTAAGACAATACGTCATGCCGTTACCTTATATTGTAAGTATTCTTTCCATTAAAACTTAATATTATTAATTTTCAAAATTTTATTGCCATTCATTTTATAGTAGTTAAGAAGTATGATTATATAAGAATATAATATTTGAAGAAAGCGTAAATGGTTTTCTAAACCCAAGATTCAGAATTGTGCACCTTTAATTCAGTATTGTTACGTTTTTAGACCTTTTCGTAAAACACTTTTTACTTATCCTGCAAGGATTCGTTTAATTGCATCAAATTAAAAACACAGACAATTAATTTTAGAAATATAATGCGGCAACACTTTATTTACAACTTTATTAACACGAGTATTTGTACTACTAAACACTTAGCGATGTTAACACGTCTAGATTTAAAATCACACTAATCCCGCTGATCTCTGGCAGCGTCTTTATATAGCAAAGTGACGTCGTCTGGTAACTTCGCGAAGCATCTGGTAATGGTTGTTGTTGGTTGTGCTTTACTTAACATGTAGCTATATACGTGTGTTTGTATATATGACAATGCCGTCCTGTGAGTTTTGATTATTGTAACTATGTGTAGTTGTATGGATGAGTGTTCTGTGTGTTGCGTACTTTTGTTTCTACTTGTGCTATGTGTGTATGTTGCTGTGTATATTTGTGTACATGTTTAGCTTTTATTAGCAGGGAATACTTGCGTACAAAATCATTAAGGCTGAATTCAGCCATTGTTTCGAAACAATTTTTTTATATGTAGTTTGACGTCTCTCTTTTTGAGAGAGAGAGAGAGAGCGCGAAAGAGAGTTAACTTTGTTCGGAACATGAATTGGTTTAATTTTTGTTCTGAAACATTTCAACTGTGATGCCAGTTACTTCAATTTTTAAGTAAAGTTGAACTGAGATGCCACATCATATTATATGTACATATACATATATATATTAATATATATATATATATATATATATATATATATATATATATATATATATATAAAATACAATACAATCTTCATAGAGTAAAATTTTTATTGTATTCAGATTTTTTAATTTACAATTTGTTCATTACACAATAAAATATATGGGTGTGACGCCAAGAAAACAAGCAAATTGCATTTACCTGCTACTGTGCTGCCTAATTGAAAAACTAACACGCATCGTTTACAAAAATATCTGATATGGTACCCTTGTTTTTCCAGAACAATTGTTTGAAGTGGGTGAATCGTTTCAGAACAAACTCCCAAGAAACTAAAATTGTTTCGGAACAATTTTTTTGTTCCGAAACAATGGGTGAACCCAGCTTAAGAATAACATCATCATCTCTTAGCATTGATGTTGCTAGGTTTTTCGTTGTTGTTATTTACACTTATTATTGCACAGCCTCGAATGATCTTGTATATTCTCGACGATGTATCCGGAATTTTCCATTTCCGTTAATTCAAATATTATCTGCATTGTGTTGACCAGGATTGTATCAATTTGACAACTTAAGATGAGTTGGCTGCCAAGTACATATAGCCACATTGTCGTTATATTTGAATCTATTTTTAAACTTTGTAACACTGCCGCCCACTTAAGCCTGTTCGACCCGAATAGGCATACAATCACCTCTTCCATAGTGCGCCAATCGTTCGAGATGTACTATCTTCATTTTTGACCTTGGGCTATTGTACTTCTGTATTCGGTACACAACGTCCTTCACTCTCTTAATCACTTTATACGGGCTATCCCAGTGAGTCTGACAATCCCTTCTTCCGCTGTGGGTTATAAAGTAGAATCAATTGACCTGCTATGAATCCCTCCGAATTTGCTGCGCGGTCATATCTAGCCTTTATCTTGTCACTGACCATCTTGATTCTATTACGCACGAACTCATGCAGTTCGTTTAAGTTCTCCAACTCTTGGGACGTAGTGGCTCCTTCTTCTACAGCTGGCTTAACACCAAATTCCAAGTCACCAGGCAGTTTCGATGTTAAGTCGTGCACAGCTGACCTATATGCCATCAAAAATTTGGGAATGTGCTCGTCCCAATCCCTCTGATGGTTGCTTACCAATTTTCGCAGGTACTCTTCTAATGTGCGATTGAACCTCTCTACCATGCCATCAGACTGTGGATGCAACGGCGTTGTTCTGGTTTTCTTTATCCCATATAATTCGCACATTTCCCTGAATATGGCAGACTCGAAATTCCTTCCTTGGTCGGAATGTAATTCTATTGGGACACCATAGCGACATACCCAGTTGTTGACGAATGCATTTACAACTGTCTTTGCTTCTTGGTTAGGTATAGCATATACCTCTGGCCATTTACTGAAATAGTCCATTACGACAAGAACATAACGATTTCCGGCTTCAGTGACGGGGAAAGGACCTGCTACATCCATTGCGATCCGCTCGAATGGTGCTCCTGAGTTTTATTGCTGTAGCTGTCCCCGGCTTCTTCGTACTGGGCCTTTGGCTGCTATGCACTATGGGCAGTTTTTTTTTTTTAGGAGTAGGACCAGCACTCAGGGGATGACTCCTATATATGCAATGCATTGCGCCGGAACTGAAAACGAGGGGATAGTATTGAGGAGACATATTAGGAAAGATGTGAAGATAGACAGTTTTTTTTGTAGCTATTTCAACCTTTTACTTCGCCGGCTAATTTTTGCTACAGGGCCGACGAAGGTGGGTGCTCTTACTCTGCTTTTTAGTACATGATAGTGTCAGTCGCTGCCAATTATGTTCAGTGATCAGTGACTATGCCTTCATCATTGAAACAGGCTGGCAACAACTAACACAACCACGCACTAATGCTGTTTAGAAGAATTCAACACAATATTTCATCACTCAGCGAGGGCTCGAACTCACGACCTTCCGTTTCATAGTATCGTGTTCTACTACTTCAGCCAACAGTTTGCTATTCAGTCGGCTACGGCTTGTTGACATCCAACCCAATAAAAACGCTGCTTCAGTTTCTCAAGTGTTTTTGTTACTCGAAGATGACCGCCACTAGGTCCATTGTGAAATTCTTGCAAAACTTTACTTATCTTGGAGCATGGCACAACTATTAAGTTTTTTTGCCATCTACACTTTCCGATACGCGGTATAGGCACCCTTTTATTACTTTGAGGCTGTTCCACTGAGCCCAATAAGATTTGGCGAGTGTGCTCGCAGCCGAAATTTCATTCCGGGACGGTCTTCTGTCCTCCTCTTTGGCTGCTATAATTTTCCTCACTATACTGTCGTCCCTCTGTGTCGCTGACCAGTCTTCATCAGAGTCGATGTGCATTAGCCGAACATCAACAACGCATTCCTTTTGTTCGGTTCTAACGCAATGTTTACACTTTAAACAGCAGGGCCTTCTTGAAAGAGCATCATCATTGTTATGTTTTGTGCCCCTTCTATGCTCAATACTGAAGTCGTAGCTCTGCAGGCGCTCAATCCACCTTGCCAGTTGCCCTTCAGGATTTTTAAACTGCAATAGCCATCTCAGTGAAGAATGGTCGGCCCTTGATGTAAAGGGTTGACCATACAGGTACTTATGGTAATGTTTAATGCATTCCAATACTGCCAGAAGCTCACGTCGTGTCACACAGTAGTTCCTCTCAGGTTTTGAGAGTACACGGCTATAGTATCCTATGACTTTGTCAGTGCCATTAACTACTTGGGATAGCACGCACCCTATGCCATAGCCGCTCGCATCAGTATCCAGCACAAATTTTTCTCCAGCTATGGGATATGCAAGTACTGGTGACGTACACAACAATCCTTTTAGTTTCTGGAATGCCTTTTTCTGCGGCTCACCCCAATGGTATGGTCTCGAATTCTTTGTCAGCTCATGCAGGCTTGCAGCTACACTGGCAAAATTTGGCACAAAGCGTCTATAGTATGTACAAAGGCCCAAAGAGCTGCGCAATTCATGAAGATTTTTAGGTTGATGCCAGTCCTTTACTGCTTGTATTTTTTCTTCATCCGTTGAGATTCCGTCTGCTGTAACACGATGCCCCAAATACTTTACTTCTTTCTGGAACAATGCACATTTTTTCAGGCTGAGTTTCAATCCAACTGATGATATCCGTTGAAGAACTTCTGCCATATTTTTGAGGTGTCCATCAAAAGTTTTCCCCATCACGATTATGTCATCCAGATGTACCAAGCATGTTTTCCAGTGGAGTCCTTTCAGTACATTCTCCATTAGGCGTTCAAACGTGGCCGGAGCATTGCAGAGACCAAATGGCATAACTTTGAACTGCCATAATCCGTTACCGACGCTGAAGGCAGTTTTCTCCTTGTCTTTCTCTGCAATCTCCACTTGCCTTTATCCGCTTCGCAAGTCTAGCGTAGAGAACCATCTCGTACCAGCTAGCGTGTCCAAAGTGTCATCGATTCTGGGGAGCGGATAGCTGTCCTTTTTGGTTATGTCATTGAGCTTCCTGTAGTCTACGCGGAATCTAGTACTTCCATCTTTCTTTTTAACTAAGACTACAGGCGAACTCCAAGGACAAGAAGATGGCTCAATTACGCCTTCAAGCTCCATTTCTCTCACAAGCTCTTTGACTTCATCTCGCTTTGCTAGGGGTACACTTCTGGGTGGCTGTTTAATCGGCCTAGCTTCGCCTGTGTTAACTTCATGTTTAACCAATGCAGTTCATTTGTTTCAGTAGCTCTTTTCTTTCAATTGTTTCAGTAGCTCTTTTCTTTCATTTGTTTCAGTAGCTCTTTTCTTTCATTTGTTTCAGTAGCTCTTTTCTTTCATTTGTTTCAGTAGCTCTTTTCTTTCACTTTTTTCAGTTGTTTCAGTTGATTCAGTGATTCCAAAGTATATGTATATCAAGTATATGCAAGAGCCCAGCTGACTAAAATTTTTTTCAGTTTTTACATGAACGTATGTCAAAATTTGTTTACTTTTGTAGCGAGCCATATTTGTTTATTCGTTAAAAAAATAATTTTGTAAAATTGTGAAAAACATTATTAATTAAACAAAAGTAGCAAAAAAGAATTGTTGTGGAAAAGATTTTTGTGAAAAAGTGTATTGTTTAGGAAAAGTAACAAAAAGAAATTGTTTTATAAAAGTTCTATGCGAAAAGTATTTAATGTTTTGGAAATAATTGTAAACAAAACAAAATAAAATAAAAGAAAATTTCTGACATAAGATATTAAATTTACACAAACAAAATGTACGGTGGTTTTTGTAATTTTATGTTGTTGTACTCTTGCGACTACTAGATATAGATATACTTTGAGTGATTCAGTTGTTTCAATTGCGTCATTGAATCTGTCTCTTTCAGTAGCTCTTTTTAATGCTGGTATGTCAAAATCTATATGAAAACAAGTAAAAACGTTATATTCGACCGGGTCGAATCTTAAATACCCTCCAAATATTTAGTAAGTGAATTTGAAATGTTTAAGTTGGTGGGACAGAGTTCCTTTATATAATATCGTACGTCAACGCCCACTAAAGGGGGCGGGGTTCAAAAATATACAATATCATGTTTTCCACAGACGAACGTATGGGCATTGCTAGACCGTCTTAGACTTCATCACAATTCTCTTTGGAGGCTATAAAAACTGTATTTTGGCGGGGTCGCTCTGGCAAGGGCTGTGGGGGAAACATTTCACCTTTGTCATAAAACTCTAAAAATAAATGCTTGGGATAATTATATACAAAATTAAAAATTTTTTTTTTATAGGGTCATTTAGAGGGCAAAGGGGGAGAGGGGTAGGGCAGAAACAGGTAGACATAAAACTTTAAAAATAAATGCTTGGGATGATTATACACAAAATAAAAAAACATGTATATTTATTTTTAATAGGGTCATTTAGCGGGCAAAGGGGGAGGAGGGGGTAGGGCAGCAACAGGCAGTCATAAAACTCTAAAGATAAATGCTTGGGATGATTATATAAAAAATTAAAAAAAAAAGTAAAAACGTTATATTCGACCGGGTCGAATCTTAAATACCCTCCAAATATTTAGTAAGTGAATTTGAAATGTTTAAGTTGGTGGGACAGAGTTCCTTTATATAATATCGTACGTCAACGCCCACTAAAGGGGGCAGGGTTCAAAAATATACAATATCATGTTTTCCACAGACTAACGTATGGGCATTGCTAGACCGTCTTAGACTTCATCACAATTCTCTTTGGAGGCTATAAAAACTGTATTTTGGCGGGGTCGCTCTGGCAAGGGCTGTGGGGGAAACATTTCACCTTTGTCATAAAACTCTAAAAATAAATGCTTGGGATAATTATATACAAAATTAAAATTTTTTTTTTTATAGGGTCATTTAGAGGGCAAAGGGGGAGAGGGGTAGGGCAGAAACAGGTAGACATAAAACTTTAAAAATAAATGCTTGGGATGATTATACACAAAATAAAAAAACATGTATATTTATTTTTAATAGGGTCATTTAGCGGGCAAAGGGGGAGGAGGGGGTAGGGAAGCAACAGGCAGTCATAAAACTCTAAAGATAAATGCTTGGAATGATTATATAAAAAATTAAAAACAAAATTTATTTTTGGTAGGGTCATTTAGGGGGCAAAGGAAGAAGGGGAGGGATAGGGCAGAAATCGGCAGTCATAAAACTCTAAAGATAAATGCTTGGGATGATTATATACAAAATTTAAAACAAAAAAATTTTTTTTTTGGTAGGGTCATTTAGGGGGCAAAGGAAGAGGTGCGGGGGGGAGGTAGGGCAGAAATCTTCAGTCCTGAAACTCTAAAGATAAATGCTTGGGATGATTATATACAAAATTTAAAAAAAAAAAATTTTTTTGGTAGGATCATTTAGGGGGCAAAGGAAGAGGTGCGGGGGGGGGGGAGGTAGGGCAGAAATCGGCAGTCATAAAACTCTAAAGATAAATGCTTGGGATGATTATATACAAAATTTAAAAAAAAAAAAAATTTTTTGGTAGGATCATTTAGGGGGCAAAGGAAGAGGTGCGGGGGGGGCAGGTAGGGCAGAAATCGGCAGTCATAAAACTCTAAAGATAAATGCTTGGGATGATTATATACAAAATTTAAAAAAAAATTTTTTTTTTTTTTGGTAGGGTCATTTAGGTGGCGAAGGGGAAGGAGGGCGTAGGGCAGAGTAGTACCAGGTTTCGTCTCAGCTTCGTCATTAAAGGTTAAAAGTGTTATTTTTAAGGAATGTAGGCTTAAGTAAAACAATTTGTTAAATTTTTATGCTATTTTTGCCCACTGAAGTAGGCGGGGTCAAAAAATATTTTTATTTTATTTAATGGCTCCAAGTTTAAGGCGTTGGACCGTATTTGACATAAAAATATATCATTTGCTTAACAAAATAACCAAACAACTTTAAAAATTATGTTGTTTTTTCTGGGTTGGTTTGGTTCTTCTTAGGGGAACTTTTTTCGCTCTTGCCCGATTTAGCCCATCTTCGAACTTAACCTGCTCTAAGTTTTAAAATATATTTATGCCAAATTTCAAGAGTCTAGCTCTTTTCGTTTGGACTGAATCGTGATTTCCACAGACGGACGGACGGA
Organism: Linnaemya tessellans; assembly: GCA_951800035.1. Classification (NCBI taxonomy): domain Eukaryota; kingdom Metazoa; phylum Arthropoda; class Insecta; order Diptera; family Tachinidae; genus Linnaemya; species Linnaemya tessellans. Next base: position 62,909,169 of record OX637536.1, read on the forward strand.
CGGACGGACATGCTCAGTTCGTCTTAGATTTCATCACTGATCAAGAATATATATACTTTATGGGGTCTGAGATGGATATTTCGATGCGTTACAAACGGAATGACAAAGTGAATATACCCTCCAAATTCTTTTTTGGAGGGTATAAAAAGGAATTAATTCAATCACAAATTGTGTGGCGTTTTATATTATTAGAGCTGCCAGATGAAAATTTTTAAACAGCACTGCCATGATACATATTTCAGTACTTATTAAATTGGTGCGCATATATACACATATAAACATATACATAAATTAACTGAGAAAAATTTACAAAATACAAGGTTAAATAGAAAATATTACTTTATTAAAATAGGTTCGAAAGCAAAATATTTAAAATCACTTAAATATTTATCTAGTTATTACTTATGTTCAATAAATGTGTTTTATATTACATATTAAGGAAAAAATAAAAAGGCATAAGTGGTTGTTGTATTAGCTAGTCTGATTCCTTCATTTTCTTTCATGACATTTTCATTTCATGAATTATGACTGAGCTAAGGAATCAACTGAGCTAGTGAAAAAAATGAATGAATTAATTCACTAAAGTGAGCGGAGCGGAAAAGAGCGCTTACTCAAAAGAGCTGTTTTGTACAACTCTATTTCCCATGGCCAAGATACTGGCATGCCTTTTTGGCAACTGTTTGGCTTTATTTCTATCTGTCGCTGACAGTCCTGCTAGAGATTCGTTAGGCTTTTGAACTCTACATCGCAATTCCGTTCTCTATAAATCGCGCTTGTCCTCACCGCCATACTTGCGCTGCAATGCTGCCATTATTTCATTATAGTTGTTTCTGCTGCTTACTGGCACGGTCTCAAGTACTACACTCAAGGTTATGCACTTTGTCCTCTAGAGCATGCAAAGGAAGAGGGGGGGGGGGGGGGGTAGAGCAGAAATCGGCAGTCATAAAACTCTAAAGATAAATGCTTGGGATTATTATATACAAAATTTAAAAAAAAAAAATTTTTTTGGTAGGGTCATTTAGGGGGCAAAGGAAGAGGTGCGGGGGGGGGGGAGGTAGGGCAGAAATCGGCAGTCATAAAACTCTAAAGATAAATGCTTGGGATTATTATATACAAAATTTAAAAAAAAAAAAATTTTTGGTAGGGTCATTTATTGGCCAAAGGAAGAAGTGGGGGGGGGGGAGCTAGGGCAGAAATCGGCAGTCATAAAACTCTAAAGATAAATGCTTGGGATGATTATATACAAAATTTAAAAAAAAAATTTTTTTTTTGGTAGGGTCATTTAGGGGGCGAAGGGGAAGGAGGGGGTAGGGCAGAGTAGTACCAGGTTTCGTCTCAGCTTCGTCATTAAAGCTTAAAAGTGTTATTTTTAAGGAATGTAGGCTTAAGTAAAACAATTTGTTAAATTTTTATGCTATTTTTGCCTATAATAACGCCCACTAAAGTGGGCGGGGTCAAAAAATATTTTTATTTTATTTAATGGCTCCAAGTTTAAGGCGTTGGACCGTATTTGACATAAAAATATATCATTTGCTTAACAAAATAACCAAAAAAACTTTAAAAATTATGTTGTTTTTTCTGGGATGGTTTAGTTCTTCTTAGGGAAACTTTTTTCCCTCTTGCCCGATTTAGTCCATCTTCGACCTTTACTTGCTTTAAGTTTTAGAATAAATTTATGCCAAATTTCAAGAGTCTAGCTCTTTTCGTTTGGACTGAATCGTGATTTCCACAGACGGACGGACGGACGGACGGACATGCTCAGTTCGTCTTAGATTTCATCACTGATCAAGAATATATATACTTTATGGGGTCTGAGATGGATATTTCGATGCGTTACAAACGGAATGACAAAGTGAATATACCCTCCAAATTCTTTTTTGGAGGGTATAAAAATTGCTTATACAGAGAGTTAATTACGAAAAGTCTGCCTTGCTGCATACTTGTTTAAAATCTGAAATAAAGAAACTTAATAAATAAATTAATAAACGAATAAAAACTGAGTTCAACACTTTAATCTATTATAAAGAACCAAAATCTCCTACATAAAAATTGGTGCCGAAACCCGGGAAGTTCCCTCAAACATTGATTGAATCATCGACTAAGACGCATCTAGCTTTGCTTGCCTATGGAATAATTTATTTAATTAGTTCTCGTGCTGTTAAGAAAAAAAATGGAAGACCTACCACGAGCTGTGGAAGACCAACAAATTTTGCTTCAATATATAAAACGTATGGCAGAAAAATTGCAAAGGATGTCAGTTGAAGCAAGATCTATTGGCATTCTTCAAAGTTTTCTAGAAGAACTAGAGGGAAACTACAGACAATAAAAATATACACTCACCAACAGAATTGTGACCATGTACGTGACAAATCTATTCCAAATGACACGGTGTCTTATTTATCAGCTGAAATGCATTATGACTTCTATGATGTATACTTAGCAACTAAAGGAAAAATTTTAGACAACATGGCTCAAATTAAAAATCAACAATCACCAACTCTTCTTTCAAGTACTTTTAGCACCGTAAACTCCAATCCGCGAAATGATTCGGAAGTTTTTCAGGGGATTATATGGATTGGGTATCATACAGAGACCTATTCACGTCGTTAGTACATAACAACAGTGACGTACAGAAGTATTACTATCCACGTAGTTCGTGCAAAGACACCCCACTTTCAATTGTTTCAATATACCCGGCTTCTGACTCCAGCTATAATTTGGCATGGTTAGCTTTATATGACAGATATCACAATAAACGTCAAATAGTTGACCACCTTTTACGAAAATTATTCAATATCCCCATTTCTAGGGGAACTTGCGAGTCGATCAAGCAAATTCTTGATAACACCAGAAATTGTATTGTGCACCTTAATACTGTTGGCGTAGATTGTGGTATTGGGATGAAATTGTGATTCATATAACAGTCGGAAAATTAGATCTACAATCCCGTAAGGAATGGGAACAAAGTTTAAAATCTTCGAAAGAAGTTCCAAGAGTAAACAAATTAATTAATTTTTTGGAAACGACCTTCCGAACGCTTGAGTCTGTCAACGACTCTGTACAGCCCAGATCTGACCTAATACCACGTTCTAAACTTTCTAATCGTTTTCAAAACCATCGCGTTCATGTAGCAGCCATAAATGATGCAAATTGTCCTTGTTGTGATAAACGACACCTTCTGTATGAGTGTTTCAAGTTCCCCGCTCTATCGCCAGCAGGAAAACGAGATTTAATATTTTCTAAACGTATATGCAAAAATTTTTTGAATACTGGCCATTATGCAGATGACTGCCGTTCACATACAAGTTGTCAGTTATGTCATCAACGTCATCATACAATTATCCACAGCGAATTTCAAACAAGCGATCCTACTTCTAGTCCGCTACACCATCAAGAATTTCCATCCTTGTCTCAAACATCTCCTCAAACTAGACCTAACGTCAATTGTAATTTATCAATGCTTAACATTAAAAAAATGCCACAAGTTTTACTCGCAACTACCAGAGTTATATTTGAAACTGATAACGGACTATATTCTCTTCTAGCCTTGTTAGATCAAGGCGCTCAAGCCACATTAAAAACAGAAAACGCTGTACAAAATTTATAACTGAAGAAACACAATACCTTTGCACAAATGCATGGTAAGAGTATTACCACCAGAAAATACGTTTCCTGCGTAATAAGATCCCGATATAATAACACATTTAAACTTCACAGTAGTGCTTATGTCCTACCGTCATTAACTGATTATTGTCCTAGCCCCTTAGAAAGAAATAATCAACCTGACCTTAATAAATGACCAATCCAAAGTTTGATAGTAGCGAAAAAATAGATCTTCTAATTGGTGGAGATATCTATGGGGAAATCATGGACCCTAAACAAAAGAGATTCGATAAAGGTATATACACTCAGCTGTCGAAGTTCGGATGGGTAGTATCTGGACCAACATTTAAGATTTCATACAATTGCGACGTCAACCTAAATTTATTCTCACTTGATAAACAACTAAGAGCATTTTGGGAACAAGAGGAAATTAAAGAGAAGCGTCAACTAATTCAAGAAGAAGAGGCTTGCGAAGATCACTTTTTAAAAACACATTCTCGATCTAGTGATGGGCGATATACTGTACAAATGCCCTTTGTAGCTTAGCTTGTGGGTGGAAGCCCTCCCATGTTTGAACATACTGATTACAATGCGCTAAAACTATTAAAACATACCGAAATCACATTTCTCAAGGAACCGAGATTTGCAAGTGAGTATCGTAAATCCATGACTGAGTATGAATGTTTACATCATATGAGCAAGGTGACTATATACCAGCGCGACCTTAAACCGCATGATTTTTTTTTCTCCCGCATCATGGTGTTAAACGTGAGAGTAGCTCTACCACAAAATTACGCGTCGTATTTGACGGCAGTAGTCGGCGATTGCCACACACATCGTTAAATGAAGAATTGTCGCCGGGACCTGCTATGCAAAATGACTTATCTGCTATTGTGGCAAGGTGGCACCGTTTTAAAATTGGGTTTATGGCGGACATCGAAAACATGTTCCGACAAATTCGTATTGATAATAATCAAACGCACTATTAACAAATTTTGTGGCGAAATACCCCTGATTCCGACATTTTAATATACAAGCTTCAAACCGTAACCTATGGAACAACATCCGCTCCATACCTTGCCATAAGAGTCCTACATCAATTAGCACAAGATGAAACCCATAACTATCCCCGTGCCTGCAATATTTTGTTAAATGATACCTACGTTGACGACGTTATCTCAGGTGCAGATTCTGCTGAGGATGCTATTTACTTGCAAAATCAATTGGTAAATTTGTGGTTTTACGCTGAGAAAGTGGACATTGAACTCTGAAAAGTTATTATCAGCAATTCTAGAAAGCCTTAAAGAAGGTACGAAAGAACAAATGAGTGTAAAAGCGGTTGGCTTAGAGTGGAAGACAGAATGCGATTCATTCTCGTTTAAGGTAAATTTTCCAATGCAAGACAAATTAACGAAAAGTTGGCTTTTATCGGTTGCATCTAAATTCTACGACCCGCTGGGATGCCTCGCTCCTGTAACGATAAATGCAAAAATAACATTTCAAAGACTATGGCTGGAAGGAATTGATTGGAACGATGAGGTACCCTCAGATCTTAATTTTAATTGGAGTCGATATATTCTACAACTAAAGAATTGAGAAAAGTTAAGAATACCTCTTTGGATAGGTAGCTTTCAGAATAGCCGAATAGAGCTGCATGGACTTTGCGATTCCTCTCAGCTTATGCTGCCACAATTTACGTAAAAGTCTTAAATCCCAATAGACAATCGAAAGTGAGCCTTCTTCAGTCAAAAACAAAAGTAACACCTTTAAAAACACTTACAATACCAAAATTAGAGCTTTGCGCAGCTGTATTGCTTGTAAAATTAATGCATAAAATTCAACAACAACTGGATCTTAGAATTAACAATATTTATTACTGGACTGACAGTAGATATGACGGTACTATGTTGGATAAGAGGGGAATCGTCAAAATGGACTGAATTCGTAGGTAATCGTGTCGCTGATATACAACGTTTGTCTAACAATAGTCAATGGCGGTATATATCTAGTCAAAGTAATCCAGCTGATTGCGTGTCCCGTGGCATACCTGCTCTGGAATTGGTTAATCACGGGTCTTGGTGGACTGGACCGGAGTGGTTATCTCAACCCTCCTCAAACTGGCCTACACAACCTAACGAACCATATCAAACATCTAAGGAATTAAGGAAAACTAAAATAAATGTTAATATAACTAACACGGTTCAGTATCCCGATATTCTGGCCAAGTCCTCTTCATTTAGTAAACTAACCCGAATCACTGCCTATATTTTACGATTTGGTACGAAAAAAGACGTTCGAGAAAGAGGGCTCTTAAAATCAATTGAGCTTAAACGATCACTTACGGCACTAATTAAACTTTCTCAAATTGAGTTCCAAGAAGAAATAAATCTGCTACGAAATAATAAACCACACAATAGTTGCAACCTATTAAATTTATGTCCTTTCTTAGACGAAGTTGGTATCCTGCGTGTTGGCGGACGGATTAATAAAGCGAAGTTTAATTACGACCTAAAACATCCAATTCTTTTATCCAAGAACAATCCCTTATATCTTTTAATATTTGTAGATGCATACATTAAAACTCTACATGGTGGACTTGTACAAATGCAGGCTTATGTTTCTCGTAAATTTTGGATTCTATCAGCTATAAACTTAGCAAATTGAGTTAAAAATCCCTGTATAACCTGTTTTAACTACAAAGCAAACGCAGCACAGTAAATAATGGGCGAACTTCCTGAAGTAAGACTTCACCCTAGCACTCCTTTTAAGCACGTTGTTGTAGACTATGCTGGTACTATTACGATAAAACTATCTACGGCTCGCAACTCTGTGACCTTGAAAGGGTACATCTGTCTTTTTATTTGTATGGTGACAGAGGCTGTACACCTGGAAGGTATTACAAATTTATCTTCAGACTCTTTCATAGCTGCTTTTCGAAGATTCACAGCACGACGTGGAACCTATACTCCGACTGTGGGACGAACTTTATTGAAGCCAATAAAGAGCTGAAATTCTTAAACTATCGTAGTCGTTATTCACTTCCCACGTACTTGGTAGAGCAGCTGGCAAATACTGGAACTCAATGGCAATTTATTCCTCCTGCTTCCCCCAACTTTGGGGGTCTCTGGGAGGCTGGTGTTAAATCTACAAAACACCACCTCCGGCGAATGATGGAATACAGAATATTAACTTTTGAGGAGCTGTGTACATTATTAGCTCAGCTGCCTTAATTCTAGGCCTCTTTGCCCCTTATCTTCAGACCCATCCGATTGTCAAGCATTAACACCATCTCACTTCTTAGTGGCAGAACCTTCGCTCTGCATTCCAGACGAAAATCTACTAGAAATCAATGTGGATCGACTTGCCCAATGGAAAGTCGTAGAAATATTAAAGCGGCAATTTTGGAAGCAACGGAAAAGCGAATATTTAAATCGGCTACAGTCGCGTCCAAAATTGCTAAAGCCTCATAGAAACGCAGAAACCGGGGACTTAGTTTTAATCTTAGATGAACGTATTCCCCTTGGTCAGTGGCCATTGGCTCGTATAACCGCAAGTCATCCTGGATGTGATGGGCGAGTTTGTGTTGTAACCCTCTTATCAAATGGTATAAGAGACCAGTGTCAAAGATTGCTTTCCTTCCAGTGAATGAGGATGCTAGATCTGACCTATATTGACCTAAAACTGTCAAGAACTGTTGTTCTTTGTGCGGGGAAATGTTGGAGAATTTATTTCATAGCTGTTTACTATTATACTTATAGTATCGAATTATCTTAGTCACCCATTATTATTACTTCTTGAAAAATTACAAAAAGCAGCAATGGTTTGTAAACTCAATTAAAGTGTCATTGATCAATATTAGCAGTATTTATATACTTATATACTCTCAGAACTTGTTTTATTAAGGAATAAACGAATATAAATTTTAGCTGTATTCCATAAGTATATAACTCTCAAAACTCGTTTTAGTACAATGTATTTGTTATTATAAAAAATTTTTACTTTAATGTAAAATTAGAAACACAAAATTAAAATTAAACAAGTAAAAACGTTATATTCGACCGGGTCGAATCTTAAATACCCTCCAAATATTTAGTAAGTGAATTTGAAATGTTCAACTTGGCGGGACAGAGTTCCTTTATATAATATCGTACGTCAACGCCCACTAAAGGGGGCGGGGTTCAAAAATATAAAATATCATGTTTTCCACAGACGAACGTATGGGCATTGCTAGACCGTCTTAGACTTCATCACAATTCTCTTTGGAGGCTATAAAAACTGTATTTTTGCGGGGTCGCTCTGGCAAGGGCTGTGGGGGAAACATTTCACCTTTGTCATAAAACTCTAAAAATAAATGCTTGGGATGATTATATACAAAATTAAAATTTATTTATTTTGGTAGGGTCATTTAGGGGGCAAAGGAAGAAGCGGGGGGGGGGGGGGGGGGGGGCTAGGACAGAAATCGGCAGTCATAAAACTCTAAAGATAAATGCTTGGGATGATTATATACAAAATTTAAAAAAAAAATTTTATTTTGGTAGGGTTATTTAGGGGGCGAAGGGGAAGGAGGGTGTAGGGCAGAGTAGTACCAGGTTTCGTCTCATCTTCGTCATTAAAGCTTAAAAGTGATATTTTTAAGGAATGTAGGCTTAAGTAAAACAATTTGTTAAATTTTTATGCTATTTTTGCCAATAATAACGCCCAATGAAGTGGACGGGGTCAAAAAATATTTTTATTTTATTTAATGGCTCCAAGTTTAAGGCGTTGGACCGTATTTGACATAAAAATATATCATTTGCTTAACAAAATAACCAAAAAACTTTAAAAATTATGTTGTTTTTTCTGGGTTGGTTTAGTTCTTCTTAGGGGAACTTTTTTCCCTCTTGCCCGATTTAGCCCATCTTCGAACTTAACCTGCTCTAAGTTTTAAAATATATTTATGCCAAATTTCAAGAGTCTAGCTCTTTTCGTTTGGACTGAATCGTGATTTCCACAGACGGACGGACGGACGGACGGACATGCTCAGTTCGTCTTAGATTTCATCACTGGTCAAGAATATATATACTTTATGGGGTCTGAGATGGATATTTCGATGCGTTACAAACGGAATGACAAAGTGAATATACCCTCCAAATTCTTTTTTGGAGGGTATAAAAATTGCTTTTACAGAGAGTTAATTACGAAAAGTCAGCCTTTCTGCATATTTGTGTAAAATCTGATATAAAGAAACTTAATAAATAAATTAATAAACGAAAAAAAACTGAGTTCAACACTTTAACCTATTATAAAGAACCAAAGTCTCCTACACACGCACAACAAAGACTCCTCCCGAGCAAACTATAGCTTTTTCTTCTTTTCAATTTTGGACACAAACGACATTTTTATTAACTTATCTGGAAACAATAACACAATTTCACGAAAACACAAATATATTAATGCATATACATATGTACATACATTCATATGTATATATCAGTGATGTCAGCCCCATACACAATTGTGGAAGCAAAACTCACATGTACGCTTACGCTCTTTTATTTTGAGAGCGTAAAATATAATTGTTTACTGAAAAACACTCTCACTCAGCGGGAAGTATCGCAAGTCCTGTTTTGAGGCCTCTAAACAGAAATAATATATTTAAATAAATATATATATACAATATATAAAAAAGGTTTGTAATAAGTTGGAACCACTGCATGTAGGTACATCTTTCCGAAAATTTCTTAAAGTAGCTTTTAAATTAATTCATAAGTAAGACTTTTTGTAAAAATTGTTTCTCTTGTATATAAACTAACCAAATGTTCAGCTTAAAAATGGAGAAATATATTAAAATTAAATATCTGAGCACTTGGCAATTTTCGAAACAACTTATAAACCTTTTTTACAACTTATAAAATTAGAAGATATTATTGGTAAATAAAAGGATACTCTCAGAAAAGGCCACTAGTTAGGCCTCGCAACCTCACATTTCTCCCGCTGGGAATGTAAGAGATAAGAGTGATCTTACCAACACAATCACATTTGACATCACTGGTATATATTAACATACATATATGCAATTTTAATGTTTTGTGTATTTACACCAAAAAAACAAAAGTTCAGCACGTAGCACTTCTTTAATTCAATATTACTGCATGTTCACCGAAGTCGACAGCTATCGTTAGATCGAATAAATAACATTTAAAACAAAAGCAATTTTTTATACCCTTCACAAAAAAGTGAAAGGGTATATATAGGTTTGTCATTCCATGTGTAAATTCTTCGATATGCACATGGGACCCCATAAACTATATACATATATTCTGGATCCTTATGAATAGCGATGACGATTGAGCGATGTCCGTCTGTCTGTACGTGACGGGGGTTTTCCCAAGCCCCAAGAAGAGCTAGAGACTTCGTTCTTGGATCGTTAGATTGGAAATGAACTTAAATAGAGTGCTATTGAAATTCAGAAAGATCCGAAGTATGGTTCCAGAGATGGAAAGCTTACACCTATTTCTCGACGCAAAATTTATACCAAAAACCAATTATTTTCTTTAATGTTTGTAAATCAAACATATTTCTTGCTTTGGAAAGCCTCAATGGTCCATTAAAAATTAAAACATAAAATTTATTTTCCAGGGATGGAAAATTAAAAAATTTTTTTTCGGCCTATTTCGTATTTTGTAGTACATGTAGTAACTACAATTGTTAAAAATTTTAAGTTTTTCTTTTACAAAACCTCTTTATACGTCATGAAGATTTGCATTGGCCAAAAAAAATATTTTTAATTCATATTTTGCTTCCAGGGGTGGGAAATTCAATTTTTTTTATACATGAAAGTAATCAAACAGGCAACTGATGTTTTTTTTGTGTTTTTCTAACTAAGCCAGTCTTATAATTTAGGAAGAACAAAATTGGTATCAAAAATTAAAAAATTAATTTTCGAATTCAGGGATGGACCAGTGCAATATTTAATTGTACATGCAAGTGACCAAAATGGTTAAAAATTTGAAATTTTTCTAAAAAAAATTACTTTATACCTCATGAAAAATAACTAAAAATTGAAATTTCGCTTCCAAGGTTGGGAAAACTAAAGTTTTTTTTTGGTACATGCAATATTTTGTAGTACATGTAGTAACCAAACTGGTTACAAAATTTCAGTTTTTCTTAAACAAAACTATCTTATACCTCATGAATATTTGCACTGATAAAAAAAATTAAAAAAATTACAATTTCGCTTCCAGGGTTGAGAAATTGAAATTTTTTTATACATAAAAGTAACCAAAAATGCATTTGACGTTGTTTTTTTTTTGCCATCTAAAACTATTTTATATTTTAGGAAGAACAAAATCGGTATCAAACATTTCCCAAAAAAAAATCAAAATTTCGAATCCAGAGTTGGGAAGTTTAAAGTTTTTTGGTACATGCAATATATTGTAGTACATGAAAGTGACCAAAATGGTTTCAAATTTTAAGTTTTTCTTAAATAAAACGACTTTATACGTAATGAAGACTAGCATTGGTAAACAAAATTTTAATTTCAGTTCCATGGATGGGAAATTGAAATATTTTTGATGCATAAAAGTAACCAAAATGGCAAGTAACGTCGGTTTTTTACTAATTAAAACTATTTTTTAGTTCAGGAAAAACTTAATTGGTATCAAAAATTAAAAAAAAATCAAAATTTATATTCCAGAGTTGGATAACTGCAATATTTTGTGGTACATGAAAGTGACCAAAATGGTTACAAATACGAAGTTTTTCTTAAATAAAACTATTTCATGCCTCATTAAGAGTTGCTTTGGTAAAAAAATTTAAATATATAATAGTAGCCAAATAGGCAATTGACGTTGTTGTTTTTGGTAATTAAAACTATTTTATAATTTAGGAAGAACAAAATTGGTATTAAAATCTTAAAAAATCAAAATTTCGACTCCGGGGTTGAACAAATAATATATTTTATGGTACATAAAAATGACCAAAAAGTTTAAGTTTGACTTTTTGTCAAGTAAAACTATGTTATATCTTTTAATTAAACCTACTTCCTGTTTTAGCAAGAAAGAAAGAAAAATTACATCTGTGAAGGGTATTTAAGATTCGGCACAGCCGAATATAGCACTTTTACTTGTTAAATTTGTTTTTGTTTTAAAAAATTTAAAAAATTGTTTTTGTTTTAAATGTTATATATTCGATCGAATGAAAGCTTTCGACTTCGGTGAACACCAGGGGCCAAATTACCGCATTCGATATCAAACGAAATTTCAATACAATTTAAATACAAATTTCGTTCGATATCGAATGCTGTAATTTGCCTACTGGCAGTTAATATTTTTATATTAAATTTGAATTAAGATTCTATAGGCTAATTGTTCGAAATTTTAATTTAAATCTCAGAAAGACATGATAAATATTCCAAGGCACAAAGGCAAGTCAACATCAGTTTTATTCAACTTACACAGCAGAGCAGAACAGCTGTTTTCGAAAGACGCAACCCTTTCATCATCAGTGCTCATGTGTATTGTGTTTGTCACCACTTATTAGGTGGCTTAGTTGAATGTGATAACAGTTCCTATTTACACAAATTTTATTGTGAAAAAGAATACGGGAACTGTATCAACCTGATGTTAACATGTTATTGTTATAATACCCGTGTTACCGTTTGATAATTTTTCTTCATGTCCCATTTTTCTGAATTTTTTTGTTCCATCATACCTAAGTCAAACTTTTTTGGTTTGAATTTTATACTTAAGTACATGTGAACGTTTTTTCCAATTTTTATTATTGGGTAGCTCAAGCCATAGCTTAAATTTGTATGTAGTAAGAATTTTAACGAACATTTTATATTGCTATATTAAATTTGAATTAAGATTCTATAGGCTAATTGTTCGAAATTTTAATTTAAATCTCAGAAAGACATGATAAATATTCCAAGGCACAAAGGCAAGTCAACATCAGTTTTATTCAACTTACACAGCAGAGCAGAACAGCTGTTTTCGAAAGACGCAACCCTTTCATCATCAGTGCTCATGTGTATTGTGTTTGTCACCACTTATTAGGTGGCTTAGTTGAATGTGATAACAGTTCCTATTTACACAAATTTTATTGTGAAAAAGAATACGGGAACTGTATCAACCTGATGTTAACATGTTATTGTTATAATACCCGTGTTACCGTTTGATAATTTTTCTTCATGTCCCATTTTTCTGAATTTTTTTGTTCCATCATACCTAAGTCAAACTTTTTTGGTTTGAATTTTATACTTAAGTACATGTGAACGTTTTTTCCAATTTTTATTATTGGGTAGCTCAAGCCATAGCTTAAATTTGTATGTAGTAAGAATTTTAACGAACATTTTATATTGCTATATTAAATTTGAATTAAGATTCTATAGGCTAATTGTTCGAAATTTTAATTTAAATCTCAGAAAGACATGATAAATATTCCAAGGCACAAAGGCAAGTCAACATCAGTTTTATTCAACTTACACAGCAGAGCAGAACAGCTGTTTTCGAAAGACGCAACCCTTTCATCATCAGTGCTCATGTGTATTGTGTTTGTCACCACTTATTAGGTGGCTTAGTTGAATGTGATAACAGTTCCTATTTACACAAATTTTATTGTGAAAAAGAATACGGGAACTGTATCAACCTGATGTTAACATGTTATTGTTATAATACCCGTGTTACCGTTTGATAATTTTTCTTCATGTCCCATTTTTCTGAATTTTTTTGTTCCATCATACCTAAGTCAAACTTTTTTGGTTTGAATTTTATACTTAAGTACATGTGAACGTTTTTTCCAATTTTTATTATTGGGTAGCTCAAGCCATAGCTTAAATTTGTATGTAGTAAGAATTTTAACGAACATTTTATATTGCTATATTAAATTTGAATTAAGATTCTATAGGCTAATTGTTCGAAATTTTAATTTAAATCTCAGAAAGACATGATAAATATTCCAAGGCACAAAGGCAAGTCAACATCAGTTTTATTCAACTTACACAGCAGAGCAGAACAGCTGTTTTCGAAAGACGCAACCCTTTCATCATCAGTGCTCATGTGTATTGTGTTTGTCACCACTTATTAGGTGGCTTAGTTGAATGTGATAACAGTTCCTATTTACACAAATTTTATTGTGAAAAAGAATACGGGAACTGTATCAACCTGATGTTAACATGTTATTGTTATAATACCCGTGTTACCGTTTGATTATTTTTCTTCATGTCCCATTTTTCTGAATTTTTTGTTCCATCATACCTAAGTCAAACTTTTTTGGTTTGAATTTTATACTTAAGTACATGTGAACGTTAATATTTTTCTTTTCGCACATAAAATATTTATTGTGACAAAATATATATTTATTGTGACATACATATATAATTATTATGACAGAAGAAAATGGCAGTCTTACGAATTTTTCAATCAAAAAATAAATGGATGACCCAGTGTTGCAATTGTAATTATAAGGGCAACGTAGTGTTGCACAGAACAAATTCTAGATGTTTTGGAACAGTGGTCTTCGAACATTAAAAATGTATAGGAAAACAAGTAACAAAACACTCGTTTTGCGGAAAACTAGTATTGTGTAGCAAAACACGTATATGGAACGCACTATAAGAATCTGCTACTCTGGACTGCTTGAATACAATATCAGCTTGCCTACAATAGCTGATGAATCATAAAAACGTATACCACGGTGCAATTCTGGGTTGTGATGCGCAAGGATATTCTTCTTTTATGAGTTCATCTGCTTCTTTGTTTCCTATTATGCCGCTGTACTTCACCCCAAAACCACAAACTAGAGTCAGGTCCTGCTCTTGCATTCATAAGAGATCCTACAAATATTGATGTCACTATCCACACACGTTTTATGTATTCGTGATAAGTGTTTGGTGCAGTCCTTCGTGAACAATGACCACTTCTGGAGGAATGGATCCTGCGCAGACTAGTGGACGAGCTCGCCACTAGTGACGATGACTCATTCTTTGCGTTTGATGGTCTAAGGGCGTCAAGATAATTGGATGCGGTAATGAGAAGGCTCTCAGCTTTCTCAAAAACAGCGTACAAGAAGTTGGCGAGCTTTGGCCAGGAGCCAAAATCGAAATCGTCCCCTTGGACCAAGTTCCTTTTCAGGTGACGGTGCGAGTGTGTATTCCTTCTCTTATTCTGGAGGATGAGTCCACACTTACACTTATTAAGCGCCAGAATAAGGACCTTGGTACTGAGAACTGGACGATCGAACGTGCATGTGCTAGGAACAAGGGGGAGGGCAAGGATCTCTGGATCAAAATTGATTCGGAATCCCTCCATCTTCTGCTTCCCAAAAAGGGCGTGATCAAAGAAAGACCCACAAAATGGCGACTCCGAGCGGCATAAAAGTGGTGCAAATTAATTTGCATCACTCCGAAGCAGCATCGGACCAGCTGTTACGTTTTATGGAGCGAGATTGCATATCCGTGGCATTGATTCAGGAGCCTTGGCTAGTTGCAAATAAGGTTCGAGGGCCTCGGTCACGCTTGTTTACTCTTCTCTCTCCTAACACGGAAGGTAAGATTAGAAGCTGTATTCTGATTAGGAAAAATATTAACATCAACATGTTTCTGTTATCTCATTACAGCTCTGGTGATTTAACAGTAGCTGCGCTTGAACGCAAGAATCTCCCGATGGTGATCCTGGCATCGGCGTACCTACCTTATGAGATGGACGACCCTCCTCCGAGTACGGTGCGAACAGTCATATACTGGTGCAGGACACGGGGCATGACCTTGTACTGGGCTGTGATGTAAACGCGCATCACACACTCTGGGGGAGTACGGATATTAATAAACGAGGTGAGGATTTATTACAATTTCTCTTGAAAACCAATATTAGGATTTGTAATAAGGGCAATAGGCCTACGTTTTTCAACAGGATCAGGGAACAGGACATTGATTTAACTTTGGTTAGTGATAAAGACTGCGTTAGAATATCTGAGTGGAGGGTGAGCCATGAGTGCTCATTCTCTGATCATAACAGGATTACCTTTACGATCGATCTTATTCCGAGTGGTGGCAAGCCTTACAAGAACCCTAGGCAAACGGATTGGGGAAGCATCAGAAAGCTCGTGGAGGCCCTACCACCTCCAGAAACGGAGCAGGTGGGCAGCATTCGGGAGCTGGAGGACTCTTCAATCCTTTTGTCAATGATTGATGCATCTTGTCGGGAGCGGCAACCGTCAACGAAGGTCCATCAAAAATTGTGTAATCCGAGACTCAGGCAGCTCAGGACTGCAGGATACTTTTTAATAAGGCGAAGCGCGATAGAAATCCCATAGACTGGGATAATTATCGTAGGAGTTTCAATGTTTTCAAGAACGAAACCAGGAAGGTAAAGAGGGAATCATTGAGGCGTTTCTGTGGTGACTTGGAGGGCACATCTGAGGCGTCCCGCCTAAGAAAACTACTCTCTAAGGAGCCTAGCACGCCCGCATCTCTGATGAGGCCTGATGGGACTTTTGCTGAAAGCTGCGAGGATACCCTGGAGCTAGTGATGGAGACACACTTTCCGGATGGCGAGGACGGGGCAAACGTACTTGGTGCGGTTGTCCCCGTCCAAACAAATTTGATATTTTGTTTATTTTATACATAACAATCATCGATGGATTTTATTTGGGGATCTGAATGGTGGTGCGATTTCTGTATTTTGTAGAATATGAAAATTAATGCTATGTTTAGGTGTGTGTTTTGAGTGGCGATTGGAATGTCTGCCTGTCAGACAGGCTGTGTGTGTGACGATTGGTGAGTATGTATGACAGTCCGGTTTTTTGCTTTCCTGGATTTAGCGCATGTGGGTCAGTATGAAATGAAATAAATTTGTAGATATTTATGTACGCATATACATACAAACAAATAATAAGCGTTTATTGTTCGTGTCCAAATATTCCCTTGAAAATTTGAATGAGTGAACCATTGTGTTTGCTTGTTGTGTGTTCTCTGAAATAAATATGTATGTAGGTTTTTGTTTGAAAAAAAGACATTTATTTTAATTTTTATAAGCATTTATTTAAAAGTTTGTTAACATTTTAATTTTTGAGTAAAATTGCATTCCTTAAGGCACAAACACCATAGTCGTGATAGCTACAATAGAGATATTTTGAATGCTTAGTTTCCATTTGTTTAAAATTAATGCAGACAATGTCTTCAATGTTATAAACTGTTTGATGAAAAATTTTTTCTATCCATTTTTTCTTCTCTCCCCCCTTACCATATATATGTGAATTTCTTATATTGGATTTTAAAAACTTGCAAACGCTTTAAATGAGACTGATCCATCATTCCAGTTAATATGATGATAGTTTGTTGTTAACGAAACTGCTTCTCTCTGTTTTTTGGCTGATAAACATGAGAAATCAAAAGGAGGTTTTATGATGAAATTGAGGCATTCGTTGTTGCTGAAAACTACAGCTAGTTCTTTTGCGATGAAGTCATTCGAACTATTTTTGAAACCTTGCAAGTCTACAAAAACAATATTAACATCCATGTTATTTAATTTATAAGACCTTCACGACTTGACCTTTTGTTGGTATGCATTCTATTACGCGGTCATAAATAAGAACGCAGTAAGCTGATGCCGTTGCTGGAATATTTGTTGCTGTTTCAAATTAAATTTTTATATCAATCGGTCCGGTATTGACTGATTCGTTCTGATAACTTACATCTACTACAATAATTGGAGCGTCGTCTTTAAACTCCTGGACAGTTAACAATGGTTGAGGCTCTTTCATATAGTACCTTTGTTGAAATCTTACATACATATCATATAGAATTGCATACCGTTCATTTTTAAGTTTTATGTTAAGATCATCATATGGGTAAGAGGTTGAATTTAAATATACTTTTAAATTAGTCAGGTCACAGTGAACAAATTTGTTATCTCGTTGAAATGCGACCAATACAAAACGTGGTGGCTCTTTACTTGCAGCTAATTTAACATTCCAAATATGACTTGTCCCTGTATTCAATTGTGGATTCATATGACAATCCCAGCTTCGAAATGCCATCGGTATAGAAGCACCATTGTTAATAATTTTAATCATATTCAACTTGCTCTGATCAGATAATTGTACGTGTGGAATTCTCCAGGAGATGAGTGAAATTGTAAGTTTCGATTTTTCTGTAGAAACGCTCAAGTGTACAAAAGCTTCAGTTGGTAATAGAGATATCTACCAAATTTTTTATTGTGGTTTTTGTTCCTAAATACCTTGCATGATCGATTTCAATGCCCATTAAGCTCGTAGCGGATTTCATCAAATAAATGTGCAACAAAGTTGTTTTTCAATTTAAAATTTTCTGAAAATTTTTCAGTTTTATCATCTACAACGAAACCTTCCACATATATATAGCTCTCACTAGTTAACACGTACAAATCTTGATTTTGTGTTGAGATTCGGATCTCATCATTATTGTTGTACGATTGAAGATATGGTATGTAGGTATGATAGTCCTTTTTTATTATATTTTCGCCAGACAATGGCTTATCCAATACGTTTATTATTAAGTTCATTTTGTTTTCACTTTGAAATTCAAAGCCTTGAGAAAACTTTTGTTTGCTGTTGTAAGTGACCTTTGACGAGCAGATCTTTTCAATTGTGGTTTAGGTTGTAAAATCTGTGGATGACCTCCACGCTACTGGTCATCTTGTCGCGATGTGGAGGCTTAGGTCTAGTTGACCGGTTTGTACTGGCGGGGCAGCTGTTATCAGTAGCCCCTTGTAGGGTCACCCATGCCAGAGTGGCCAACAACTAAGTACCGACCAATAACCACCCTCCCCGGACTCGATAGCGTCTTTTTTTCCCCATGGGGCGGCTATCGAGTCAGTCCGTTTCTCGGTCCAATGGACCATGTCCAAATCCATCGGCGTCTGCATCCCATTTTGCGCGGCTGATGGTCTGCGTCTGTATCCAGGTGGGTCGGCAGCTTTTTAACCTGGCAATAGGTATAAAATGCATCAATCAACCCACCAAAATGGAAAATAATAAGCGAAGCCCCACGCACCCGGTTAAGGGCTTAATAATCTCCGGGGACCCTATTCCCGCGGCGCAAGTAGTAGGCCGCGGTGAATCGAAAGCTACTGCTGCTCATCCTGGCCGGGTGTCCACATCAGGCCCGACCAGTCTGTGGACTACTGACGTGGTGGGCAATCAGCCTGGATTAACCGGGCTGATTGCTGTTGGGAAAGGGGCAAAACACACGGCAACGGGTGGCTGCCCTAGTATTAGCAGCGAGGTACCTCTGTCTTTCGCTCCAAGTACCTCAAAAGCTGCTCAGGTCCTTACCGGTAAAACCCCCTTCTTCGGGTGCGAAGGGAATGGAAAGGCCTAAGCCGTCCAAACCCGTCGCCTCCAAAGCGCACATTGCAAAGAGGATTACTTCTAGCCGCAGTACTGCGTCACTCACTGCCAATCCCGGCAAAAACATATCTAACCCTATAAAATATATAAAATGCTTCACGCAGGGCCAACGATGCGAGGCGCTCCGCCTTAAGAACTATTTCGCACTTTGGTGCGACCCCGGTTGACCAGCTTTCTGAAAAGCAGGCAGCCTCTCTAAAGTGGGCACAGGCTCATGTGTCGAGGCTGCAAATAAACTCCTCTCCCGCATCCGCCACGGTTGCGACGCTTAAACGGCAACGTTCGGAAGAGGAGAACGATGCAGCTAGGGCTTCTAGGGCAAAACGTCCTAAGAACATCCCTTCGAAGGGCACCTTTAGTGAAATCGCCAAAGGCAATCTCATAAGGGGCATAATCGACAGGGATGCGTCAGACGGCGCCATTTCTCGTGCCAGGTGGGACTTGGTCAACCAAAAACTGGCGGGAGTGTTCTGATGCTGGCTGGCACCAGCACGGAGTTAAATTGATGGCCTGCACGGATGAACGCTCAGCGTCTCTGTTGAAAAAGGCCATCGAAGCTATTGGCGAGGTGTGGGAAGGCTCTAGGCTGGATGTGGTTTCCTTGGAAGACAAACCCGGAAGACCAAGAGCCTTGACCATAGTCCCCGCTGAACCTTCCTCCCGGAAGGAGATCCTTAAGGACTGCAACCCGGATCTACCCACCCATGACTGGAAGGTAGCTAAGGTGAATGCACCCGAGTGGTCTAGAAGGGATAGTGCAGCCGACGGCGCTGCTGCTGGTGTGTAGGACGTAGCTTCATCCGGGCAAGAGGACACCCACTCAGTCTCTGACTTGGTGGGTGGCTTCTTTGAACGGATGGAGGTCGCGGATGAGGACACTGACGCCCTCTTGGAATCCAGCCAAGAGGACGTCAACACCACTGTTATTGCGCTACCGGATGGTGAAGGTGACGCAAATAAACCTTCACCACCCTAAAGCAGCATCCGCTGCAATGCTCCTCCGAGTGGTAGAGAGGAAGGAGGAGCTGGTTATGGTCCAAGAACCCTGGGTCCACCAAGGACGGGTTCATGGACTGACACTGAAGGGCTATTAGCTATTGTCTGCCAAAGGCACAGGTAATATTAGATCTTGTATCTTGGCTAAAAACTCTTTGCGTATCTTTATCCTATCTGATTTCAGTGATGGGGATACTGTAGCAGCTGCTCTGGAGACCCCGTCCGGTACGGTTTGGCTGGTTTCGAGCTATATGGCGCATGGACACGGGGGCAGTCCACCAAATGGCAAGGTGCGTGGTATTGTGTGCAGGGCGATAAGCACGAGGACGCCTATAATAATAAGTGCTGACGCTAACTCACACCACACCTCCTGGGGTAGTTGCGATACTAACGAGCGGAGTGAGTGTCTCTTTGATTTCATAATATATTATGTATTGAAATTGTCAACAGGGGTTCAGAACCCACTTTTATTCTGTCTAACCGTAGAGAGGTTTTAGATGTAACATTGGTTAGTGCAGAGCACACCAATCTGGTTAGCGGTTGGAGGGTTGCGGATGACTGCTCCCTATCCGACCATCGCTATATTAACTTTAACATAGGGTTAGGTGAAAGTAGACTTAATCCTATAGTTAACAGGAAGAAGACTGACTGGGAGCTACAGAACAATGTACTCTGCAACTCCTTATCGACGACTCCAACTATTAGAAATATTGGGGACATTAACTCTGCTGTGGAGATTCTAAGTGAATCGTTTCGCTGTGCCACTAATGTGGCTTGCAAACCAACGGTTTGCAGAGGTAGGGCCAAAGCACCATGGTGGAGCCCGGAAGTTGCACATTCACGAAAAGAATGTCGCAGGCTATTCAAGGAGGCTAAACGATCAGGCGACTGGTCGACATACAAAACCTCGTTGAATCGCTTTAAGAATCTCGTCAGAAGCGCAAAAAGGAGGTCTTGGAGGGCTTTCTGCAGTAATGTGGAGGGTTCATCTGAAACCAACAGGCTGCGTAAGATGCTATCAACCGCACCGGTTGTACCCAGCTACATACAGAAACCCTGTGGTAGCTGGACCATGAGTAGTCAAGAGTCGCTGAGCGTACTACTCGACACTCATTTTCCTGGCAGCCAGGCGGCACCTTTAACAGGCACTGTCGATGGCAGCTTTACGACAGGCGCAGTCACAACTCCATTGGATATGGATAGGCTCCGCTGGGCTGTACACAGCTTCGATCCGTTCAAATCTCCGGGACCAGATGGAATAATTCCAGCGGATCTACAGAGAAATACGGACATTGTCCTACCGTGGCTCACGGTAATTTACAGTGAATGCCTTAGGAGGGTATATATACCTATATTTTGGCGCACGTGCAAGGTTGTCTTTATCCCGAAGGGGGGTAAGACGTCGCACACCAAGCCTAAGGACTTCAGACCGATAAGTCTTACTTCTTTTTTACTCAAAACTTTAGAAAGGGTAATTGATATTCATCTGAGAATGACCATTCCGAGTGAGCTTCTCTCTAAATCACAGCACGCCTACACTAAAGGCAAATCTGTGGAGACGGCACTACATTCTCTAGTGGGTCACAAAGAAAAATCTCTTGAGTATAAGGAATTTACTATGGGGGCTTTTCTGGACATAGAAGGTGCTTTCAACTATGTCAACCCCGACTACATCATCAATGTGATGGTAGCAGTTGGGATTGATAACAATTTATGCCGGTTTGTTAGAAACTTACTAACTTTCAGGGTAGTCAGGGCCTCGATTAGGGATGTCACCGAGTATAGGACAGTCTATCGGGGCACTCCACAGGGGGGTGTTCTGTCACCTCTGTTGTGGAATCTGACCATTAATTCGCTTTTGCTAAGTCTAGAACGCATACAGATTATGACTGTCGCGTACGCGGATGACGTAGCGGTGGCGATATCGGGTAAGCACTTGGATACCATATCTCAGTGTATGGAGTCTGCGCTGGCTCTGCTGAGTAGGTGGAGTGTCAGCTGTGGGCTCGGCATCAACCATGCCAAGACTGAGTTGGTGCTCTTCACTAGGAGGTACAAGACCGATAGCTTTACACACCCAAAGCTTAACGGCACCTCCTTGAAATTTTCTAAAACCGCCAAGTACCTGGGTGTGATTCTGGATAGTAAGCTATCATGGAACCAGAACATACAGGCGAGAGCGGAAAAGGCCTTAGTGGATATTTATACATGCAAAAGGGCAGTAGGCCTCAAATAGGGTATCAACCCTAAGGGGATCAATTGGATCCTTGAGGCTGTTATTAAATCAGTACTCTTTTACGGGGTGTTGGTATGGTGGAATGCGATGGACAAGCAGGCTCATCGCAGGACCTTTGAAAAAGTCTTTCGGGTCGTAGCGAGACTGATGACGGGCGCACTACGATCTACACCAACGGGAGCAATTTTTGCAATGATAAATTGGCTCCCGGTTGACATTCTGGCCAGACAATTGGCTCTATTCTCTGCGGTCAGTTTGAATACGGTATGTCCATGGACTAGGACTGACTATGGGCATGCTAGGATTTTAAGAGAGCACTCGGAAATCCATGCCAACATTGACTATTGTGTACCAAGACCCTTCTTTGGTGGACTTTTCCGTTCCATTGTCGTTGACAGGGAACAGGTGGACAGACTTTCCTTTCCCGAGGATTCAGTTAGAGTTTTCACTGACGGATCCAAAAGTGGAACAAGAACGGGCGGAGGCTTCTATGTGGAGAACTTCAATGTAAGATCTCCATTCCGGCTCCAAGACGGTTGTACTGTCTTGCAAGCCGAAATCTCTGCTATTACTCTGGCAGCGAGATGGCTGAGGTACTATAGTATATCGAATGATATCTTCATTGTTACCGATAGCAAAGCAGCCATCTCTGCTATTAGTGGTGTGTACAGTACATCGAAAACTGTGGTCGAATGCCGACTGTCTATCAACGAGATAGCGAGACATTCGAGGGTGACACTGGTTTGGGTGCCGGGACATTCTGGATGTCCAGGCAACCATACTGCGGATGAGATTGCCAGACAGGGGACTGAATTGAGCAGTTCAATGATCAGTCACTTTACTGGCATTCCATTATCGCGATGCAAGTTTCTGATTCAAAGCGAATCATACAAACTAGCTCAACTTAGGTGGGAAAGCGTGGCTAACTGTCTCGTGGCAAGGCCCACGTGGCCCCACTGTGATTTGCGCAGAACACGCGACCTTCTCAAGTTTGACAAGGCGCGCATACGTCAACTGGTGACTGTTCTGACAGGACACTGTAGCTTTGGGACTCATGCGAGAAGGATGGGTCTTACATACAACGACTATTGCAGAAGCTGCAATGATGAAGAGGAGGAGGAGACTGTCCTCCATCTTCTGTGTCAGTGTCCCAGTGGCGATGGGCTCCCGATTCCTGTCAGACTTTGACAGCCTGGCAAACATGGAGCTTTCAGGGGTATCATCCTTACTCAGGGGTACAGGGTGGTTTGAAACGGCGGAGGACATCCCTTAGGAGGTCCTCTGCTTAAAGGCATCACCCGATTTGACGGACCCAAGTGGATTGTCCCGCCAGGGACAACGGCCCTCTAACCTAACCTAACATATCTGTGGATGAGACGTGACTGCCGTATTTTGTGATATAATTGTATTGTATATTATCATTACTTAAAAATATTAACTGGAAGATGTGAGTAATGATCATTGGTCGCTGTTAGGATTTTACTATTGAATCCTTAAAGATTCCCAATTGTATTTTCTTTATTAAAATACATCGGGTCTTTAGAACTATTTATTTTAACTTGCATCGTATTGTTGTTAGCTTCTATAAAACTATGCCCTCTAGGACTAAGTCGTTTGTATTGCTCTTCTATGTAGTCAACTATATCTTTTAATTCATAAGATCCAATTGGTATTCCAATTACATGTTTCCCTATATCAAACATATTGTTATAGGAGTCTACACTTGGAATACTGTTGTATGAATGAAAATCAGTTAGCGCACACTCATATGTATCGTTTAAGTCAATGGGAGGAAAATAATTAGCATATAGCGCTGATGAGTTAGAGCTCAGAGTAAGTGTTATTGACATTATAACAGCCTGTTCACAAATAAATAAAGTTTACTACACAACATGTTTTATAAGAATGATTTGCATTTATAATTCATAATCTTATTTTAAAATTAACATTAGTTATTCAAAATATTGATATTATTGTTTTTATCACTGTGGGTGGCAATTTATTTCGTTTTCCAACTGTAGTATTTCATCTTTGCTTATCCAGGAATTGTGTTGATTAGAAAATCCCAACCATTTAACTAATGCTTTGTCCCTTTTCAGTCGAATCACCTTTTCAACTAGATTTGTATTTGGAAATCTAGTTCTTGACAGTTCTTCCGTATAGAAGCCACCTTTAATGAGATTTCCAAGATAATCTTCTAAAATATATGTTGTAGGATATGTATTTTGAACTCTTTTGATTGTGAAAATTTCTGTTGTCCAATTCTCAAAAATATTTTTATATTTGCTAATACGTACTTGGTCCCCTTGCATTAAATTTTGACATTTTGTACATCTTTAAATGGCTGTATACTGTATTTAGAAGCTGTTTTTCATTTTTTGAGTTGACATTAATCGGTGGCATTTTAATGGTGCGATAAACTTTTCTATTGTATGCATTAAGTAAATCTTTGTATACATCAAGCCAGTTGTAGGAACCATTAAAACTAAACTTTTTCCACATCATTCCTTTTAATGTTCTATTGACTCGTTCTACTATTGATGCTTTCATGATGCTATAGGTTGAGTAGTGATTGACGTTGTATTTATCCATCAATTGATTAAAGTGTTTGTTGAAGAATTCTTTACCATCATCTGTTTGTAAGTTTTTTGGCACACGCCCCAATTGAAAAATGGTCTCCATTGCTTGCATTGTATCAACAGCTGTTTTTCTTCTCAGAGGTACTGCCCAAGCATATTTGGAGGATGTATCAATTACAGTTAGCAAAAATCTATAATTTTTATTGTATGTAGAATAGTTCCCCATTTCAATAAAATCCGCTTGCCAAAGATCGTATATTCCTTTCATAAGAACTCTACGGTGTCCAATCATTTTTCGAGCTTCCGTATGGAGCTCGTTCACCAAACTTCTTTTTGTATCCATGTCTAAGCTTTAAGAAGTCTTTTGGGTGTGTTGTGATCTATCTGATGCGCTTTCAGCAATTGACAGAAACATGTAATTTTCAAATCTATAAATTTTCTCATTTAATCTTTCAATTTTTTCTTCGAAGGATGCTCTGATCATGGAAATGCTTTCTTGCAATTTTTTATTCTCTTCCAACCGTAATATTATTTCATTTTGTTGCATTTCGATTTGATTTTTTAGAGTATTTTGCTGTTATCTTCTTTAAATTCTTTTAACATTTTGTGTTCTACTTCTTCGATTTGAGTTTGCAAAAACAATTTATTGATAGCATCGTTTTCCTCCAAAACTTTTGGAACATTTTTGGTTCTTTTGTTTTGCACATCAATGTTGTTGTTCGCATCCAATAAGAACCCCAACAATTTAAGTGCATTTTTCAATGAAATTATACTGCTAGTGTCGTTTAGATAATGTCCGAATTCATCAACAGACATAATTTAAATTTAAAATGTGTATGCGTTTATATAGTTTATACTATTATATTAGCTCCACGTAGTTCTTCAATAATTGAGACAATCTCGTTGTTGTGATTAGTATGACCAGCAGACTGTGATGCAAGCAGTAGTCTAAGTCGATCTACCAACTCGTTTGGATCATCCCAGTATAAATAGTTTGATTTACGAAGATTTACCTGCATCAACCCCTAACTTAAATAATTAGCCTTTGTTAATTCCGATGAGCTCTTATGCTTTTTCTCTTTAAAAAGTTTTCCAATAATATGTTTGTACTTGTACCCTCTAGTCCCCTTGATTTGACCATTGGACTAATAATCACTTCTGTGTGCATTGGTAGTAAGCAATAAAAAATTTTTTTTATAGATTTCAAGCTCGAATTTATCATGGTTTTTTGGTGTGTTATGAAACTTCAAAGAAAACAGTCCTGGGGTGAGAGCCCCTATTTGACCACCAACTTGTATTTTATCTTGATTTAACTCGATGTTGCTACTACCAAATTTCCATTCGTTATTATTATCTCTATGTGGGCCATAGTTAGTATCTAGTTCATTTCTCGATTGCAATAGTGATAAGTCAGGATAACTTTCGTCATGATTAGAATGTTGTGAATAAAAGGCATCTTCATCAAAATCGCTGTTAATTTTACTGCTAGGCTGTTTAAACATTGATTCTTCAATTAGTTTCTTAGGAGTACTTGTTTCCAACTTCATTATTGAGTTCTGAGGATGAAAACTGACACTTTCCTCATATTCAATTTTCTTATCATTCTTTTCTTTTTTGCTCGGTATATCGATATGTTTAGAGCTATTTATAAATTCTTTTAAAGGTTCTGTTATGGGCTTGAATGTACCTCTTAATTGCTGATGTGTATCTATTTCACCAGTTTTTATACTACGAAGCTTTTTCTTCAATATATTTCTTGTTGTCACCAAGTCTTTCAGAATTTTTTCATTCAGATCAGCTTACCAAGTATCAGATCAGGTTATCAGACCAGGTATGAGATCAGCTTATCAGGTGTCAGATCAGGCTACCAGATCAGGTATCAGATCGGTTTATCAGGTTATCAGATCAGGTATCAGATCAGTTCATCAGGTATCAGATCAGGTTATCAGATCAGGTATCAGATCCGATTATCAGATCAGCTTTTCAGGTATCAGATCAGTTTATCAGGAGTCAGATGAAGTTATCAGATCAGCTTAGTAGGTATCAGATCATATTATTATGTGTAAGATGAAGTATTGCTTAGATGACCAGTTATAACAATCGCATGTATAATTTTTAAAGCCAGATTATGTACTAAGCGATACACTTGATGAATAGTAATTTATATTGTTACAAAGTTTAAAAATAGATTCAAATATAACGACAATGTGGCTATATGTACTTGGTAGCACTGCCAACTCATCTCTAGTTGTCAAAATGTTACAACCCTGGCCAACACAATACAGAATATTTGAATTAACAGAAATGGAATATTCCGGATACATCGTCGAGAATATACAAGATCATTTTAGGCTGTGCAATAATAAGTGTAAGTAACTACACCGAAAAACCTACCAACATCAATGCTAAGAGATGATGATGTTATTCTTAATCATCTTGTACGCAAGTATTCGCTGCTAATAAAAGCTAAACATGTACACAAATATACACAGCAACATACACACATAGCACAAGAAGAAACAAAAGTACTCAACACACAGAACACTCATCCATACAACCACACATAGTTACAATAATCAAAACTCACAAGACGGCATTGTCATATATAAAAACATACGTATATAGCAGTGATGTCAAATGTGATTGTTTTGGTGAGATCACTCTTATCTCTTACATTCCCAGCGGGAGAAATGTGCCGTTGCGAGGCCTAACTAGTGGCCTTTTCTAAGAGTATCCTTTTATTTACCAATAATATCTTCTAATTTTATAAGTTGTAAAAAAGGGTTTCGAAAATTGCCAAGTGCTCAGATATTTAATTTTAAAATATTTCTCCATTTTTAAGCTGAACATTTGGTTAGTTTATATACAAGAGAAACAATTTTTACAAAAAGTCTTACTTATGAATTAATTTAAAAGCTACTTTAAGAAATTTTCGAAAAGATGTACCTACATACAGTGGATCCAACTTATTTCAAACCTCTTATATGTATTGTATATATATATTTATATAAATATATTATTTCTGTTTAGAGGCCTCAAAACAGAACTTGCGATACTTCCCGCTGAATGAGAGTGTTTTTCAGTAAACAATTATATATTACGCTCTCAAAATAAAAGAGCGTAAGCGTACATGTGAGTTTTGCTTCCACAATTGTGTATGAGGCTGACATCACTGGTATATAGCAGTGATGTCAAATGTGACTGTGTTGGTGAGATCACTCTTATCTCTTACATTCCCAGCGGGAGAAATGTGCGGTTGCGAGGCCTAACTAGTGGCCTTTTCTAAGAGTATCCTTTTATTTACCAATAATATTTTCTAATTTTATAAGTTGTAAAAAAGGGTTTCGAAAATTGCCAAGTGCTCAGATATTTAATTTTAAAATATTTCTCCATTTTAAGCTGAACATTTGGTTAGTTTATGTACAAGAGAAACAATTTTTACAAAAAGTCTTACTTATGAATTAATTTAAAAGCTACTTTAAGAAATTTTCGAAAAGATCTACCTACATACAGTGGATCCAACTTATTTCAAACCTCTTATATGTATTGTATATATATATTTATATAAATATATTATTTCTGTTTAGAGGCCTCAAAACAGGACTTGCGATACTTCCCGCTGAATGAGAGTGTTTTTCAGTAAACAATTATATATTACGCTCTCAAAATAAAAGAGCGTAAGCGTACATGTGAGTTTTGCTTCCACAATTGTGTATGAGGCTGACATCACTGGTATATAGCTACATGTTAAGTAAAGCACAACCAACAACAACCATGACCAGATGCTTCACGAAGTTACCAGAGTACGTCACTTTGCTATATAAAGTCGCTGCCAGAGATCAGCGGGATTAGTGTGATTTTAAATCTAGACGTGTTATCATCGCTAAGGGTAGTACAAATACTCGTGTTAATTAAGAAGTAAATAAAGTGTTGCTGCATTATATTTCTAAAATTAATTGTCTGTGTTTTTAATTTGATGCGAATCCTTGAAGGATAAGTAAAAAAGCGTTTTTACGAAAAGGTCTAAAAACGTAACAATATTATGATGAAGTAATCAAATGATTTTCTATAGCGACCATTGTTTAGTCCATTATCTTTACTTATCATCAAAAATACATATTTATCCTTCCAACATTCTTGACATATATACTGAAACTTTCCAAAGTTCATGTCGCTGGCAACATGATCATCGTATACATATCTCATATTTTTCGCATGTTGTTTAAACATTATAATTAAATTGGCATTATCTCTTATTAAATGTTTTGGAATTCTTGTGTAGGTTTGACACAAGTAAAATGAATCTACATTCTTATGACGCCCCATACAAAAATATGCACTTATGTTGTTTTGGTTTTCACGTAACATCATCGAAAATAATAATTGAATTGCTTTTAGCTTCGCCAAGAGGAACAACGGACTCATTTTCTGCGAATATGTAGTATCCAAGGGCGGATGCAGCCTTCAGCTCAGGGTGGTCATGTAATTGAAATTCAGTCGATGCACACAGAAAAAAAGGGAATGTTAAACTAGCATCACAAAATGTTAATTTAAAATCATGGTAAAATTTTACAAACCTGATACCTAATATAAAATTATCATTAATAAGAATAGATTTTAGACGTTATAGTGTTAATATTACCTTATAACACATTACAGTGCTATCCCGATAATCCGGACACGCGATTGTACGGACACATATATAATCCGGACACTGCTACGGACAGTAATTTTTTTTTAATATTTTTATATCATTCATGTTATATTTTTTGTATAATAACGGAACTTTTTACTGTAGTATTCGTCTACGCGTGGAATTTTTGCAATTTTGCTTTAGTTAGTTGAGTGTTTTTGTTGACATAGGTTCGCAAAACTAATTAAAGTTTTAACTGGACATTGTAAAACAATCACCGCCATTCTGTTTGGCGTTTAACGCCTGAAAAGTTGACAAGTTGTAATAGCTTAAAGATAAAAAGCTAAATTTTCTTTAATCTATTACAAAATGTCGAATCTGGGCGAGTAAAACGCCAAACACAATAAAGGTGAATGAATAGTAATAGCAAGAGATCACATAAAAGTTTAATAATAAAAAAATCAATGAGTATTCGAACTCACGGGCGAAGTGTTAACACCTTTTTGTTTATTTATTTTATATTACACCCACAAAAAACAAAGAGAATGCAAAGCAACAGACAAATGTACATACATACATTGTTATGATTGTACATAAGCTACATACGTTGCTGTCTTGTTATCTCATTTTTATATATGTACGTATAACCACGTCACTATTCTCTTTGCTATGCATAATCACTTTCAATACCGACTGCCAAGCAACGAACAAACACATACTCTTGCATCTTACACCTTACACTTGCGTATGTATTGAAACTGATAGTGTACTGCCCTAGAGGCACGCGTATAGATGTTAACACATCAAAAACAAGTGTGAACTATTGGATGAATTAGTCACAGGCAAATCAGTAAGATGTGTTGCAGAGAAATTTGTCGAAAAACAAACGACCGTGTTCGATATTAAAAAAAATAGTGCTGCTTTAAGAGAATTTATTTCTAACATATTGTTACGTTTTTAGACCTTTTCGTAAAAACGCTTTTTACTTATCCTTCAAGGATTCGTTTAATTGCATCAAATTAAAAACACAGACAATTACTTTTAGAATTATAATGCGGCAACACTTTATTTACTACTTTATTAACACGAGTATTTGTACTACTAAACACTTAGTGATGTAAACACGTCTAGATGTAAAATCACACTGATCCCGCTGATTACTGGCAGCGACTTTATATAGCAAAATGACATCGACTGGTAACTTCGCGAAGCATCTGGTCATGGTTGTTGTTGGTTGTGCTTTACTTAACATGTAGCTATATACGTGTGTTTGTTTATATGACAATGCTGTCTTGTGTGTTTTGTTTATTGTAACTATGTGAACTATGTGTGGTTGTATGTATGAGTGTTCTGTGTGTTGCGTAGTTTTGTTTCTTCTTGTGCTATGTGGGTATGTTTATGTGTATATTTGTGTGTATGTTGCTGTGTATATTGGAGTACATGTTTAGCTTTTGTTAGCAGCAAATACTTGCGTACAAGATCATTAAGAATAACAGCATCATCTCTTAGCATTGATGTTGCGAGGTTTTTCGTTGTTGTTATTTACACTTATTATTGCACAGCCTCAAATGATCTTGTATATTCTCGAAGATGTATCCGGAATATTCCACTTCCGTTAATTCAAAGATTATCTGCTTTGTGTTGACCAGGGTTGTAACATTGTGACAACTTGAGATGATTTGGCAATGCTGCCAAGTACATATATCCACATTGTCGTTATATTTGAATCTATTTTTAAACTTTGTAACACTGCCGCCCACTTAAGCCTGTTCGACCCGAATAGGCATACAATCACCTCTTCCATAGCGCGCCAATCGTTCGAGATGTACTATCTTCATTTTCGACCTTGGGCTATTGTGCTTCTGTATCCGGTACACAACGTCATTCACTCTCGTAATCACTTTATACGGGCCATCCCTGTGAGTCTGTAATTTTGGGGACAATCCTTTTTTCCGTTGTGGGTTATAAAGTAGAACCAATTGACCTTCCATAAATCCCTCCGAATTTGCTGCGCGGTCATATCTAGCTTTCATCTTGTCACTGACCATCTTTATTCTATTACGCACGAAATCATGCAGTTCGTTTAAGTTCTCCTGCTCTTGGGACGAAGTGGCTCCTTCTTCTACAGCTGGCTTAACACCAAATTCCAAGTCACCAACGCTGCTTCAGTTTCTCAAGTGTTTTTGTTACTCCAAGATGACTGCCACTAGGTCCATTGTAAAATTCTTGCAAAACTTTACTTATCTTGGAGCATGGCACAACTATCAAATTTGAAGTTGTTTTGCCATCACACTTTCCCATTACCTTGAGGCTGTTCCACTGAGCCCAATAAGATTTGGCGAGTGGGCTCTCAGCCGAAATTTCATTCCGGGACGGTCTTCTGTCTCTTTGGCTGCTATAATTTTCCCCAGTATACTGTCGTCCCTCTGTGCCGCTGACCAGTCTTCATCAGAGTCGATGTACATTAGCCGAACATCAACAACGCCTTCCTTTTGTTCGGTTCTAACGCAATGTTTACACTCTAAACAGCAGGGTCTTCTTGGAAGAGCATCCGCATTGTTATGTTTTGTGCCCCTTCTATGCTCAATACTGAAGTCGTAGCTCTGCAGGCGCTCAATCCACCTTGCCAGTTGCCCTTCAGGATTTTTAAACTGCAATAGCCATCTCAGTGAAGAATGGTCGGCCCTTGATGTAAAGGGTTGACCATACAGGTACTTATGGTAATGTTTAATGCATTCCAATACTGCCAGAAGCTCACGTCGTGTCACACAGTAGTTCCTCTCAGGTTGTGAGAGTACACGTCTATAGTATCCTATGACTTTCTCAGTGCCATTAACTACTTGGGATAGCACGCCCCCTATGCCATAGCCGCTCGCATCAGTATCCAGCACAAATTTTTCTCCAGGTATGGGATACGCTAGTACTGGTGACGTACACAATAATCCTTTAAGTTTCTGGAATGCCTTTTCCTGTGGCTCACCCCAATGGTATGGTCTCGACTTCTTTGTCAGCTCATGCAGGCTTGCAGCTACACTGGCAAAATTTGGCACAAAGCGTCTGTAGTATGTACAAAGGCCCAAAAAGCTGCGCAATTCATGAAGATTTTTAGGTTGATGCCAGTCCCTTACTGCTTGTATTTTATCTTCATCTGTTGAGATTCCGTCTGCTGTAACACGATGCCCCAAATACTTCTTTCTGGAACAATGCACATTTCTTCAGGCTGAGTTTCAATCCAGCTGATGATATCCGTTGAAGAACCATGTTTTTGAGGTGTTCATCAAAAGTTTTCCCCATCACGATTATGTCATCCAGATATACCAAGCATGTCTTCCAGTGGAGTCCTTTCAGTACCTTCTCCATTAGGCGTTCAAATGTGGCCGGAGCATTGCAGAGACCAAATGGCATAACTTTGAACTGCCATAATCCGTTACCGACGCTGAAGGCAGTTTTCTCCTTGTCTTTCTCTGCAATCTCCACTTGCCTTTATCCGCTTCGCAAGTCTAGCGTAGAGAACCATCTCGTACCAGCTAGCGTGTCCAAAGTGTCATCGATTCTGGGGAGCGGATAGCTGTCCTTCTTGGTTATGTCATTGAGCTTCCTGTAGTCTACGCAGAATCTAGTACTGCCATCTTTCTTTTTAACTAAGACTACTGGCGAACTCCAAGGACCAGAAGATGGCTCAATTACGCCTTCATGCTCCATTTCTCTTACAAGCTCTTTGACTTCATCTCGCTTTGGTAGGGGTACACTTCTGGGTGGCTGTTTAATCGGCCTAGCTTCGCCTGTGTTAATTTCATGTTTAACCAATGCAGTTCTACCCTGGCTTTGGTTTCCCATGGCGAAGATACTGGCATGCCTTTTTAGCAACTGTTTGGCTTTAATTCTGTCTGTCGCTGACAGTCCTGTTCACGTTCTTTGGCGGACAAATTGGTAGGCTCTATCTTTCTCTCGCAGTTTATTATTGCCTCTGCTGGAGTACACTGGCCAATATCGCAATTTTCTTTGATGACTTTTTCATGGTCTGCCAAGTTAAGTACTCTTATAGGGACTATTCCTCCCTTACTAGTTTTTACTAGAGCTTTTGCTGTTATAAGCTCTCTCTTTAGATCTGCTGGTTCTACAACCCACAACCGATTGTCCTCACAATCTCCCTTCATACGCGCCCATATAACTGTTTCAGACTGCGGCGGTAACGTCTGACTCTCAATAGCAAATACTTTTCTTACTTGCGGCTTGCTGTCATACCCAACATCAAGGGGTATTTCCACATTACGGCAAATCATCAGCTGTTGCCCCATGTGTAGATTAATGCCATGGTTAATCATAAAATCGGCTACAATAATTACCTCATCGACAATATCGGCAACAATAAACACATGCCTCACGTTGATGATGGCTATAGTCACCTTCAATTCAATCTTACCATAGACAGTGGCAGGCTCTCCAGTAGCTGTACGTAGCCGTATATTGCTTAAACGATCGCATTTCCCCTTTACTATATCGGGCCTTATTATTGACTGCGACGCCCCTGTGTCTATGGTAAGTACGTGCTTTTCCCCGTTGATACGTCCAGATGCAGTAAGGTTGCTATTTTTCCGCTGCATCACTGATATGGAGATTGTGGGGCCCTCGTTTGTGGGAGCTAGCTCTTGCTCCTTAGCGCTAGCTCGTTTTAGTTTAACGGGGACTCTTGTGATGTTGTTTGGTTAACCCGTTTGCTGTTTCTTGGTGGCGAAACAGATCTACCTCTTTTTCTTGGTGCTTTGCAGCTGCGCTGAAAATGACCAATTTTTCCGCAGTTAAAGCACTTAGGCTTTTCTTTGGTAGCACCTTCCGCCAACAGTTGTCGCATTGCCTCTTTGAAACTAGCAACTAGGCTGTTATCTTCCTCGGGCAAAACCTCCACATTCCGCACCTTACATATCTGTGGCTTGAAAACCATCCTTGCAGTCTC
This sequence comes from Linnaemya tessellans, assembly GCA_951800035.1. Taxonomy (NCBI): domain Eukaryota; kingdom Metazoa; phylum Arthropoda; class Insecta; order Diptera; family Tachinidae; genus Linnaemya; species Linnaemya tessellans. The sequence goes on from OX637536.1 coordinate 62,943,536, forward strand.
TTGAGCCAGCGCAAATGAAACGGTCTCAGCGAAAGTGGATTTCTGCGTAGCGCACACAGCCAGTTTAACATCAGAGTCGCGAATGCCATTAACGAACGCCTCAGTTTTAAAGTGGTCCAGGAACGGGTGACTCTCGCCTGGATATGTGAGCTGCACTAAACACTCGATATCCATTGCGAAATCTTGTAGAGACTCATTAGGCTTTTGAACTCTACATCGCAATTCCATTCTGTATAAATCGCGCTTGTGCTCACCACCATACTTGCGCTGCAATGCTGCCATTATTTCATTATAGTTGTTTCTGCTGCTTACTGGCACGGTCTCAAGTACCTCTGCGTCTGTACCCTTTAAGGACAAAATCCACTCTATGGCCTTTTCTTCAGCATTCCATCCATATCTGCTAGCAACCGTCTCGAACTGGAATTTAAAGATGCCCAATGGTACGCTGCCGTCAAAGCATGGTGCTTTTATTCGCGCAGAAAACTCCGCAACTGCTCGTACTGGCCCACCACTACACTCAAGGTTATGCATTTTGTCCTCTAGAGCATGCAATTTTTCTTCGACCTCTTTTGCATGCTGTTCCAGGCCACCGCTTTCTAGATGTTGGACTCTATCTGCCAGCTCTGAGAAGTTATTCTCAATAGAATCCACCCTCCTATTAATGGCCTCAGAAACCTCTACCAGAGTCTCGTTCGTGGCTCTATTTGACTCCAACAGTTTTGTTTCCACTCCCAGTATTTCGGCTACAAGCTTCTCAGTGCTGATGTCTGAGTTCTGTTTAATTGCAGTTATTTCGGCTACAAGCTTGTCACTGCTGATCCTTGATGCCTCTTGCATCTGCTGAGAGTTTTGTTTAATTTCAACTTGTGCATCATTGATTCCTTTTATCTGAATCATCATAGCAGCAAACATTGAATTTATGTCCATGCTGCTGGTCTTGGCAGGAGGACATACCTCTACATCGTCTTAGCCCTCAAACTCGTATGTCCCGATGTCCATGCCGCGATTCTTAAACTCATCTCTCAGCCTCTTCTGCAGTTCATCCTTGTTACCTGCTGTTGGCAATTCCCGCTTACTAAGCTCCTTTTTTAGCTGTTCAACTTTTAGCTCATCAAATTTCATAATTATTTATTTTTTTTATGTTCTTTTTTTCCTTAAATTGCAATGTCCCTTTTTATTATTTTTGCAATTCCACTTCTGACACCAATTGTTACGTTTTTTAGACCTTTTCGTAAAAACGCTTTTTACTTATCCTTCAAGGATTCGTTTAATTGCATCAAATTAAAAACACAGACAATTACTTTTAGAATTATAATGCGGCAACACTTTATTTACTACTTTATTAACACGAGTATTTGTACTACTAAACACTTAGCGATGTAAACACTTCTAGATTTAAAATCACACTGATCCCGCTGATTACTGGCAGCGACTTTATATAGCAAAATGACATCGTCTGGTAACTTCGCGAAGCATCTGGTCATGGTTGTTGTTGGTTGTGCTTTACTTAACATGTAGCTATATACGTGTGTTTGTTTATATGACAATGCTGTCTTGTGTGTTTTGTTTATTGTAACTATGTGTGGTTGTATGTATGAGTGTTCTGTGTGTTGCGTAGTTTTGTTTCTTCTTGTACTATGTGGGTATGTTTATGTGTATATTTGTGTGTATGTTGCTGTGTATATTGGAGTACATGTTTAGCTTTTGTTAGCAGCAAATACTTGCGTACAAGATCATTAAGAATAACAGCATCATCTCTTAGCATTGATGTTGCTAAGTTTTTTTCGTTGTTGTTATTTACACTTCTTATTGCACAGCCTCAAATGATCTTGTATATTCTCGAAGATGTATCCGGAATATTCCACTTCCGTTAATTCAAATATTATCTGCTTTGTGTTGACCAGGGTTGTAACATTGTGACAACTTGAGATGATTTGGCAGTGCTGCCAAGTACATATATCCACATTGTCGTTATATTTGAATCTATTTTTAAACTTTGTATATTGTTACAATTTTAAATGAATTTTCGTTTCATATACTACATATAAATATAACATTTATTGAACTATATTCTCTTTTTAATAAAAAAACTTCATAAATATATATAAAATTGATTTAGTTTTTATTCTTTGCATGATGTATGTATGCAAGTAAAAAAATTAACATCCGTAACCCGGACACTCCTGTAATACGGACATGCTTAGGATTTATGGTGTCCGGATTATCGAGATAGTACTGTACTTAATGCAAAAATAATGTACTTTTTACGGTTTTGTATATAAAAAAACTTGACGAAGCTAGTAATATCACGGAAATTCAATTAAAAAATGTATAGCTTTACAGTCGACTCCGCTTTACTGTAAATAACCAAAACCAATTTGTTCAGTTATCCGATTTTTCTCCAAAAACTAGTTCGGATTACTGAAATTTGTTACAGTTAAGAGTACTGCTTAGAATCAGTAAAACAATATTTTTATTATCAAATGTGTATATTTTTTTACGTCAATTTAACGTAAAAATTTTATTTAAAAAAAATTATTCATAGAATTATTCATTTTGTTGTTGAAATTTTTCACGAATTCCTCGAAAATGTCTAGCCACTTGCATTGACAATATAATAGAAAAATACAATAAAGTTCGTAAGAGCGAAAAGGACAAATACATTTTTCCATTTAATTCTTTAACGGACAAAACATGCACAATTTGTTCATCGATTTCTAATAAATAAATTTGTTGTTTATTTTTTCACTAAAGCGAAGTAAGTGTTTTACAAAACGTAGTTGTGGGCTAGCTTTTGGTTTTCAGTAACACGATATTTTCAATAAAGCGATGTTTCGCTAAAGTGAATTGAATAAGACTAGCTGCGTTTAAAATCAATGCGGGGACTTGCATCGCTGTCAGTTATCCGATGTTTTTCAGTAAGGCGTGTTGCGCTAAAGCGGATTCGACTGTATTTTAAAATTTAAATGATCCGCACAATAAACAAGTGAACTTGTGTACATTTCATATACATGACATACATGATTTTTTTTATGTTTCTAATAGAACAATACAAAGTAGTGATGAACGCTTCATACAAGTATGTGTGAGACGACTCGAGATCGAACATCTGTTACTGACATCATACATGAAAGCTTTTATTCTCTTTTGACAACGCAGCAAAAGAGATTTTTGAATGAAAACAGTATCATATTGGCGAACGCATCGTTTGCTTAATTGTCCGTCTGGTAATCGAACATGTTTTATTGAAGTGTTTATGCAAGCAAGAGTTGACCCCAGGGATGGAAAGGGGCTATTTTGATTTTGTACCAATTAACTAAATAAAATGTACTTTTCTATAAATAGAAATTCAAAAACATTTCTACACAAGTAAAAAAAATATTATATACATAATAATCTAGGAATCAGTTGATTAAATTTTATTCAAAAAGTCATACAATTTAAGATAATAATTTTTCTGGTAGTCTAAAATTGAGGCAACGAGACATTGATTGAAAACTTTTTCGGTATTTGGAAATCAATTATTATACCCTTTTTTGATTGTTTTTGAACCAAATATAAGGCAGCCTAACGATGAAAAATGTTTCTGTTGCGAAAAATTATAGCAAATAATTGTAAGTCCGTTATTTAAATGAGCCATAATTTAGCAGAAATATGAGACATAAGACACTATTTGGAAAGATTCCGGTCTAAAGAACCGTTTTCTCTCGAAAGAACAATCATTTTCAAAAAGAAACGACAAAATAAATATATAGAACAAGCAGAGCAGTAAGACACGATCCGAAAATTTCATGAAGTGCTGACTGGAATACTGTATGTAATAAGATTTATGTTTATTAACTGATTCACTGAGAAACTAACAAAAATTTTCAAGCATAAAACGTTTTCATGAACTAGGTGTAAGCTTTTGATTGAGATATTTCAATTGCACCAAATTAGTCTAGTACCAACAAAGTCTAATTGTGCCAAAAAAAGTATAATTGTATCATGTTTTCCATCCGTGGTTGACGTTGAATAAAATCAAAGCAGAGGAGTTAGACCCCTTGTACACACATCAGGTTTGACTAGTCAAGTTTTGATCTTTTAGGAGGGAGCGGTGAAGAGCGTGAAAAGGGGTACAGACTTGACGGTACTAGTCAGTTTTTATACCCTCCAAAAAAGAATTTGGAGGGTATATTCACTTTGTCATTCCGTTTGTAACGCATCGAAATATCCATCTCAGACCCCATAAAGTATATATATTCTTGACCAGTGATGAAATCTAAGACGAACTGAGCATGTCCGTCCGTCCGTCCGTCTGTGGAAATCACGATTCAGTCCAAACGAAAAGAGCTAGACTCTTGAAATTTGGCATAAATATATTTTAAAACTTAGAAAAGGTTAAGTTCGAAGATGGGCTAAATCGGGCAAGAGGGAAAAAAGTTCCCCTAAGAAGAACTAAACCAACCCAGAAAAAACAACATAATTTTTAAAGTTTTTTGGTTATTTTGTTAAGCAAATGATATATTTTTATGTCAAATACGGTCCAACGTCTTAAACTTGGAGCCATTAAATAAAATAAAAATATTTTTTGACCCCGCCCACTTCATTGGGCGTTATTATTGGCAAAAATAGCATAAAAATTTAACAAATTGTTTTACTTAAGCCTACATTCCTTAAAAATAACACTTTTAAGCTTTAATGACGAAGATGAGACGAAACCTGGTACTACTCTGCCCTACCCCCTCCTTCCCCTTCGCCCCCTAAATGACCCTACCAAAAAAAAAATTTGTTTTAAATTTTGTATATAATCATCCCAAGCATTTATCTTTGGAGTTTTATGACTGCCTATTTCTGCCCTACCTCCCCCCCCCCCGACCTCTTCCTTTGCCCCCTAAATGACCCTACCAAAAAAAAATGTTTATTTTAAATTTTGTATATAATCATCCCAAGCATTTATGTTTAGAGTTTTATGACTGCCGATCTCTGCCCTACCCCCCCCCCCCTCTTCCTTTGCCCCCTAAATGACCCTACCACAAAAAAAATTTTTTTTTTAAATTTTGTATATAATCATCCCAAGCATTTATCTTTAGAGGTTTATGACTGCCGATTTCTGTCCTAGCCCCCTCTGCCTTTGCCCCCTAAATGACCCTACCAAAAAAAATAAATTTTAATTTTGTATATAATCATCCCAAGCATTTATTTTTAGAGTTTTATGACAAAGGTGAAATGTTTCCCCCACAGCCCTTGCCAGAGCGACTCCGCCAAAATACAGTTTTTATAGCCTCCAAAGAGAATTGTGATGAAGTCTAAGACGGTCTAACAATGCCCATACGTTCGTCTGTGGAAAACATGATATTGTATATTTTTGAACCCCGCCCCCTTTAGTGGGCGTTGACGTACGATATTATATAAAGGAACTCTGTCCCGCCAAGTTAAACATTTCAAATTCACTTACTAAATATTTGGGGGGTATTTAAGATTCGACCCGGTCGAATATAACGTTTTTACTTGTTATATTTTATTTTGTTTTATCATCCGTAATATATTAAATGAATGTTCAGCAATGAAGAAAAACTTGCCATGACGTTTCCTGTGTGAACGTAAATGCTCGAATAGAATTTGGTAGCAAGTCTTATTTTTGTACTGTCATTTGAAGATACATCCACATAACGAACTAAAATATTTTTGTGTTGTTTTACTAAGCGCATTTCAATAACTACTTGTAAAATTCACAAAACAATATCTTTTATTCTAGAATAAAATAATATGGTTACGTTTTATAAAAAACATTCAGTCATAAGAAAACTATTGTTGGAGAAGGTTTACTAAATAAAACAATAAATTCTCTACCTTTTGAATTACATCTTCCTGGATATCAGTACTGTGGACCTGGCACAAGATTGCAAAAACGTTTAGCTAGAGGAGATAAAGGAATTAATTTATTGGATGCTGCTTGCAAAAATCACGATATAGCTTACTCCAAAAAGAAAGAATTAAACAGTAGACAACAAGCTGATAAAATTCTTGAAAATAAAGCTTGTGAAAAAGTTCTTTCAAACGATAGCAATCTTGCAGAGAAAACATTTGCATATATGGTGACCAATGCAATGAAAGCAAAAACTAAATTTGGTATGGGTATGGAGAAGAGGAGCAGGAATAGGCAAAGAGTGTCGCCACGAACTCATTCAAATGACAAAAAGCTGTTCAATAGTTCAATTAGAGCAGCAACAAAAACATTACGGAAGGAAAAACCACAAGACATTAACTCGGCCATTAAAATCGCTCCTAAATTTATCAACAGATCACTTAAGGGCAAAAAGGCACGCGTTGTAATACCACGCAAAATCAATGTTTCAAAAATTGGCGGATTTTTACCGCTAATTCCGATTCTAAGTGCTCTAGGTGTACTTGGTAATCTAACAACTGGAGGTGCCGCAATAGCTAAGGCTGTAAATGCAACAAAGAATGCAGAAAAACAACTTGAGGAAGCCACCAGACACAATAAAGCAATGGAGTCTATTGCTGTTGGAGACTGTTCCTTAAACCATATAAAAAGGGTTATGGACTTGTTTGTAAAGATCATTCAAAAAACTATTAGATATGCTGCCCAACAAACCATTATCAGAATTTGATCTAAGAAAATTTTAATTTTTTTGTTGATTATAAAATATATAACATTATTTTAAATTTTTAGTGCCAAACGGGGTACTGGGAGTTTGGTATCAAAAACTCGTTCATCTCGCTTTCTAAGATCAGGTTTCTCTCTCTTTGTAGCCGATATCACTTGAAAGGTTCTCTAATTCTACATATGTAAATATATTGTATCGGTTGGGGAGAAACATTATATTGTTTTCCAGTTCAAGTTGAACTGCTTCCCCGTACTTCGTTGTTACTCGCTTTGCACGTACGATGACGTATTTGGATGATTCATCTAAATCCTTTATATGGATTAAGGATTTTGTATTACAGGAATTGAATTTGCTTATTAAACTAATAGCGCTATTAATATTTCACAACTTATAAGTTTGAACTTAAATTTCTAAGCAATCACAATATAAGCTTTCTAGACACTACAAAAAGTAACAAAAATTCAAATTATGAGTCATTTCAAAACAAAGTTCAACAATTCTTAGCCATAATCGATTATCAATTTGCTGTGCTTCGATTGCAAAGTTTTTTTATTTTCAGCACAAAATCCAATGTAACTTCCAATGTGACTTTAAACACATAACCATTTGTTGCATTATCGACTATGCTTTCCGGATCCAAATTCAGCTCCTTATTCGATAACCATCTGAATCCTCCATATGGGAGATATTCAGACATCGCCCAATCGTACAGGTTATTTGCATCTAAGTATACAAGAAATTCGGACGGCTTCTCTTTATCAAAATCTTCTAAATATTTGTTGTTTGCTTTGGAATATCTTTTACTACACTGTATAATTCCAACACGTATACCCTTTTTTATAAAATTGTACATATCTATGTCTGTTAATAATTCGAGCTCAATTCTTGTATATTTCAACATTGCATCTCATGAAAGTCCAGGAGCTGTGTAATATTGATATGGATCCAACTACTATATACTTTTACAAACTTTTCTGAATTTCTCGAAAATATCTGTTAGTAAAAGCACATCTGTTTTTAAATAGAGTTCCATATAATCTTTCATGGTTTTGCAACCAAAACTATTCCAGAACTCTTCGGCATATTCGTCTAAAGAACATTCTTTGTTGTTCAGTTTATTAAAGAAATCTCTGCGCGAAGGAAGCTGACACTCATTAAGCTTATGAAAAGAGTTTAGATACTCATACGGAAAAATACACTTTTTCTTAATCAGCTGAAATTCTTTTCCGAGGGAAACATAGATTTAATGGTGATGAAATCATTATCGGACAAATTGGAAGCCAATTATTCCAAACTGTCGGCCATAAATAGTATTGTGTCAAGAAATCTTATTTCAAGATTATGACCATCGCTCATTTCTGTGAATTGGGAAAGTGATATATATTTTTCCTTGTTAAGAGGGAGTACTGTAGGCTTACCAGATCCAGATTATTAAAAAGCTGGACATGTGAATTAAAAATGCTGGATATTAAAAAAAAAGCTGGACATTTTGAAATAATATTTTCACGAAAAGTTACTTGTTTATTGTACAAAAAATTTTATTAATTATATCTACATACCTCTCATTTGCTGCAACAATGTCACAACTCAAAAAATTAGTTTCTTATTTTAATGTAGAATTAATTATCGCTCCTATATTTATCTTAACTAAAAAATTTATGTAAAAATCTTGCATATTCAAGTATTGAGAGAAATATAATTTTTCGTTTTCCCATTGACTTCTTTGCAAATTGAAAACTTTGATTATGACCTTTTCCAGCATATGAGCGATATGTATTTAAGAATTAAAATTAAATAACGAAAACAAAAAATCATACCAAAAAGACAAAAATAAAACAAAAAAAGCTACTAGAAATGTTTGTACTTTGAAGTAAAAAAGTTATAGCTAATTTATAAAAATTATTTTAAAGCAGCAATAAATATTAAGAGCATTTTGTGGAAAATTGTTTTTAGCTGGACAAATTTCTTTTTAGCTTGAAACTGGATAGGCCATTAAAAAGCTGGACAATCCAGCCAATCCAGAAATGTTCCCAAAGTCCTGAACAAAAAGACGTGAATCATAGTTGGAATAGTTGTGAAAGTATACTTTTTTTTTTTTTTTTTTTTTTTTTATTAGGACCGGCACTCAGGGGATGGCCCCTACTTATGCGTACATTGTGCTGGAACTAGGAAAATTGGTTGTGGGAAGGAGGATAAAGGGAGTAGTGTCTATGGACATTCAATTTGAATTTATCCATGCTATATACGGCAGGAAAGACTTCCGCAGGGAGTTTATTCCACATACGGGCTGTACGGGCAAAGAATGAATTTTCCCTATAATGCGTAGTGCGGTTCACTGATAAATCCACCACATATGGGTGTGATCGCACTGTAGAGCGTGTTGAGCGTAGAAAAGTGCGCGTTTCGGGAAAGAGATCCCTGACTTCGGTGGAACAAAACCCGTTATAGTAACGATAAAACAGTGAAACACACCCCACATTGCGTCGATGCTCAAGTGAGTCAATAGAGTTGGCTACCCTACTGTCACCGATGAGCTTCTTCGCTCTCTCCTGTACGCGGTCGAGTAACTTCAAAATAGACTTTGAAGCTCCGGCCCATACATGAGAGTTGTATTCCATCTTTGGTCGGATGTAAGTGGTATAAATAGTAAGGAGATCAGATGGGGTGAAGTATGTCTTACACCGCCTTAGAAAGCCGAGGCACTTGAATGCTTCTTTTGAAACATGAAAAATGTGTTCAGTCCAGCGAACGTCACACTGGATTTTCATGCCGAGAACATCAAGAGCTTCTGATTCCTCAATATCTATACCACCCATGTTTACAGATGAAGCAGCGTGATCGGGCTTGCGTCGGTGTGTTAGCAAGCAGCATTGAGTCTTACGGGCATTGAAGTTTACCCTGTTTCGGTGACCCCATTCGACAATCCTATTGAGGTCACCGGTTAGCGCAACATTCATATTGTTCCTCATCGCCCCGATCTCTGACGATTTCGGTCTATTATTGAAGGCATATGAATGACAAAGGCTGCTATCATCTGCAAAAGAGTAGATAGGGGTTAAAGTCTGACATAGAAGGTCATTTAGAAATATAAGAAATAGTGTAGGAGAAAGAACAGAGCCTTGCGGTACCCCAGAGTTGATTTTATACTCGTCTGATGAAATCCCGTCTATAACAACTCTTATAGCACGATTTCTGAGAAAGCTCGATATAAATCGAGAGAAGACGTCACCCACACCAAAAGCCATAAGTTTCGACAAAAGTGCTCCGTGCCACACTCTGTCGAATGCTTTAGAAATATCCAGAGCCACTACCTTACTCTCGCCGAAGTGGTGGATAGATTGGCACCACTTTTCCGAAAGGAAAGCCAATAGGTCACCCGTAGAGCGGCCCCTACGGAAGCCATATTGGCGGTCGTTAAGTAAGCTATTAGACTCTAGATATTTCACTAGGTGGAAATTCACCATGCTTTCCATCACCTTGGAAAGCGCAGAACAAACAGCGATTGGGCGGTAGTTTTGGGGGTTGTTGGCCTCTCCCTTTTTAGGGATTGGCGTTACATTCGCAACCTTCCAGCACGAGGGAAATTCGCCTGTATGGTAAATAGTGCTGAAAAGGGTTGCCAGAGGACGAGCTAACGTCGAAAAGCACTGTTTTAAGACCAGTGCTGGAATTCCATTCGGCCCAGAAGACTTGTTTACATTGAGATCCGATAAGACCCTTTTAACCGCCCGGACCCGAAAACGCATCTTTGGCATAGTTGTGGATACATTTTCAAGAACCGGCAGTGGTTGATTGCTTTCCGGCAAGTGCGAATTACTTGCGAATATTTCAGCTAAAAGGTTAGCTTTGTCAACCGGGTCAGTGAATAATTGGTCATCCTTCAAAAGAGTCGGGATCGAGGAACTAGCATTAACCTTCACTCTTTTGACGAATGACCAGAAACTCTTACTGCCCCGAGGGGCAGTAAGAATCTTAGCACGAAGACGCTGCTCGTACAGAGCTTTTTCGCATCTTAGTACCTTGGCACACGAAGATCTCGCCCTTTTGCGCATCAAATCAGTTTCAGCGTTCTTGTTAGTACGCCAGATACTAAATGCAACCTCTCTGGATCTGACAGCAATTCTGCATGTCTGATTAAACCATGATTTCAATTTTGGATTAATCGGAATTTGCTTGGATGGAATGAAAGTGTTCATTCCGAGCAATATGAACTTAGGAAATTGGTAATTTAGATTACAGTTTTTGTAGGCTGGAACTCTAAATTTTCCACTAATGTGACAGTGATCTTTAACACGATCATTACCTAAACTCTCTTGACATATTTATATGGCAAGTCAAAGCATTATAAAAATTATACGTATCTGAAAGGGATAACACATCCATTTTCTTATTATTTAATAAATGATCATTAATATATCCTCGCAGTCTTTAATTAAAAATTCTAGAAATTTTTCTGAGGCGTCTTTAGCCGTATATATTTTTAATTTATCTAGGTTGCTCTTATGAAAAAACTTAATATATTAGCTAAAAGCACAGGGGATATGTTTCTTAACTAATTTTGTTTTATTACTTACCCTAAAATCAATCTCCTGTAATATGCATTCGAAGCCTGCATAAATAACGAAGGGCACATCCATTTGCCTTTGATGCCCCTTAAAATGAAGACTGTTATTTGGAGCTGACGGCATAGTGGTAACGATTTTACCACATTCTAATTTATGTTTCATCATAGTGGTTTCACAAAAGTAGTCTGGAACTTTAAAAGTCTAAAAAAAATTGATAAATAAATAAATAAAAATGGAAAACAAAAATTTAAATTAAATTTTAATTTAATTTACCTTGCTATATTTTTTATTAAAATGTACTGCCTGGCCCACGATGTCACTTGATATCGTTTTCTCACATAAATATATTTAAAACAAAATTTTGAAATTTGTTTTAAATATATTTATATGAGAAAACGATATCGAGTGACATCGTGGGCCAGGAAGATAATGATGACACTTGCCTTTCTCCGGAAGAAGTAAGTTAACATGTTTGTTTTTTTTCTTTTGTCAGGTAAAATGGTCCAACAATTTCATCGGCTTCCTCATCATACCCAAACACGTTAACACTGATATCAAAGTTGTTCTCTTCAAAAATTCTGATATCCTTTAATTTGAGCGAAACTTAAAAGGCTGAAATCTAGTACAAGATTATTTTGAAGCCTGATTAATTCGCTATTTATATCAGCAATATTATATGAGCTACAACGTTGTGAGTCTTTGTATGGCGTGGTATCTATTGCAGCTATTAAAACCCACCTAAAACAGTATTCATCATTGTTTATTATATTGATGCAGGCCAGTTTTTCTTCAAGTTTTTGAATAGAAAATATCCAATTTGATCCTTTAACAAGAGATGACTTGTTGATACTAATTTCTGCCTGAACTATGCGCGTTAAAGTCCAACCAGAAACCCTTTCTTGAAACTCAGGCATTTTGTTCAAAATTTCTGCAATTTGCTTAGCGATTAGTTATGCTTAACTCCAATTTTTCTTCAATAATTCTAATGTATTCTGCTAAAATACTTAGATCTTGTGTTTATTCAAGTTATTTGGAAGCCTTTCAAAAAAAAATACTTTTCTTCTCCTTAACAAACTCTTCCAAAAGTAGCTGATCTCTTTTATTATGGATAGCGTATGTGATGATATTGTTTTTGAATTCTTTAGATATTTCATAATATCCTACATTATCTTCGGTATTTTCCTCTGAGTTAGCATATGGAGCACTCATGGAATTGGATAACGTTTCTTGTTCTTCTATTTCTTCTCTGTCAGGGGAACATATATCCATATATTCATTCATTAAAGTAGCTCCATAGTGAACTTCTCCTTGCTGTTGTTCATACTGCTGAAACTGATGTGGTTGTTGTTGGTATTGCTGCAACTGATTATTCAAAGTTATGGAGTAATACATGTAGCTTGAATACTAATATTAATGGAACTGATTATTCCATGTCATTGGCATCGAATAGTATGAAGGCATAGCATATTCTTGATAATTCTGTGGATCTTCGAACCCCATATACTGCTCATTCCTTGTCACTGGGGTCGGATAATAAGAAACGATAGAATATTGATGTTGGAAAGTGCTTGCCTGTTCATTACTCAAGGATGTGTGTGGTTTTCCACGTGCTGCATGATTCTTGAAGTGATTCAGATATGATTTTTGCACAGTGACACAAAGAAGAAGGACTCATATTTTGTTTTGTTTGGTTTTTTTTTGTTTAACTTATTAATAATAATAACACAAATATTTTTTTTATAAAAAATAGACACTTCAGGTTACTGGAACTTGTTTATTAAGGATTTGAAAACGCTTTTAAATACAATACTGTTCTGAATCGAAGTTGGAAAATTTTCTGAATTATATACATATGTAGATATGCTTAGTATTTTTGTGGTAAAACTGTGGCTTACTTGTGGTACATAACTTTTAATAAAGTAGTTTTAGAAGTACAGCGGGTATACATATGAGATCGAACTACTATGTAGGCAAAGTTATGTAAACAAACTGGATATAGAATAATGCATACACGTCTCGCAATTTCATAGTGAAAGAAATTCCTACGTAGACAAAATTTATGAAAACATAAAATTTTAGTATGTGTACCAATCTCTCTGATATAAACCGAATACAGAAGCATGCTTCAGCGTGCAGATACGTGATAAAGTTTTGAACGGAATGTGATGTATACAGAGTACAGAGACATGCTTATGCATGCAGATACGATACAAAATGTTTAAGTGAATGAAACTGCTACGTAGACAATATTTATGTAAACAAACATTTTTATAAGTTATATGTAGAGGATACGAAGGCATGCTTATGCATGCAGATACGTAACAAATTGTTTAATGGAATGAAACTGCTACGTAGACAATATTTATGTAAACAAACATTTTGATAAGTGCTATGCATAGAATACGTAGGCATGCTTATGCGTGTAGAGACGTGCCAAAATTTTGTAGCAAAAGAAACTGCTATGTGGACAATATTTATGTAAATGAAAAACTACAAAAGTTTTGTAGCTAAACAACTTTTCAAAAGCAGAATTATTAAAATTTTAAGTTGAGCTTTTATTTGTAAAATGAAGCCCTTCTGGTACACACCACTGTATCGCAGACTTCAGCGGCACCAAAGAATATCTGAGAAAAGCCAGACAGGACGAGTTCGAGAGACATCTTGAAGGAGATGAGGAACTTTTCCTAGAGCTGTCTGACGCAGCCCCAGAAAATGCTGCATATGAAGAGATGCTAACAGGCGATGAGGATCTCTTTTTAGCGGTGTCTTCGCAGCCAACCACAACAGACCACCAAAATAATCCAAGAGAGGTAGCAATCAAACCTCAAATAGAAATATTGAGTGGTCAAATACTCCCAAAAATTTATATACCTATTTTTCTTGCGATGTATGGAGACGATCAATTGTTGGTATATGCAGCGGACGTAGTAGAGGCAAATTTACATTAAGATATAAATAAAAATATATACATAATTCGATACATATTACTTATTAATAAAAATTAAAACAATGCATATGTTTAAACAATTCATTCAAATGGTCAAGGTAATATTTGGGGACAAAGAATAAACGCTTATTATTTGTTTGTATGTATATGCGTAAATGAAATAAATTTGTATGTATATACGTACATAAATATCTACAGATTTTTTATACCGTTCACAAAAGAGTGAAAGGGTATATATAAGTGTAATTTCTTCGATATGCACATGGGACCCCATAAAGTATATATATTCTGGATCCTTATGAATAGCGATGACGATTGAGCGATTTCCGTCTGTCTGTACGTGAAATCGGATTTCCCAAGCCCCCAGAAGAGCTAGAGACTTCGTTCTTGGACTGTTGGATTGGAAATGAACTTAAATAGAGTGCTATTCAGAAAGATCCGACGTATTTTTCCAGAGATGGGAAGCTTACACCTATTTCTCGACGCAAAATTTATACCAAAAATCAACTATTTATGTAATGTTTGTAAATTAAACCTATTTTTTGCTTTGGCAAGCCTCAATGGTAAATTAAAAATATAAAATTTTTTTTCCAGGGATGGAAAACTAAAAAAAAAATTTCGGCCTATTCCGTATTTTGTAGTACATGTAGTAATTAAAATTGTTAAACATTTACATGTAGTAACCAAACTGGTTACAAAATTTTAGTTTTTCTTAAACAAAACTACCTTATACCTCATAAAAAATTACAATTTCGCTTCCAGGGTTGGGAACTTTAAATTTTTTTAATATATAAAAGTAACCAAAAATGCAATTGACGTTGTTTTTTTGCCATCTAAAACTATTTTATATATTAGGAAGAACAAAATCGGTATCAAAAATTTTCAAAAAAAAATCAAAATTTCGAATCCAGGATTGGGAAGTTTAAAGTTTTTTGGTACATGCAATATATTGTAGTACATGAAAGTGACCAAAATGGTTGCAAATTTTAAGTTTTTCTTAAATAAAACGACTTTATACCTAATGAAGACTAGGATTGGTAAAAAAAATTTTAATTTCACTTCGAGGGATGGGAAATTGAAATTTTTTTGATACATAAAAGTAACCAAACAGGCAACTAACGTCGGTTTTTTACGAATTAAAACTATATTTTAGTTCAGGAAAAACTTAATTGGTATCAAAAATTAAAAAAAATCAAAATTTATATTCCAGAGTTGGATAACTGCAATATTTTGTGGTACATGAAAGTGACCAAAATGGTTACAAATACTAAGTTTTTCTTAAATAAAACTATGTCATGCCTCATTAAGAGTTGCTTTGGTAAAAAAAATTAAATATCGTTTCCAGGGTTGGGATATTGAAATATATAAAAGTAACCAAATAGGCAATTGACGTTATTGTTTTTGCTAATTAAAACTATTTTATAATTCAGGAACAACAAAATTGGTATTAAAATCTTATAAAAATCAAAATTTCGACTCCGGGGTTGAACAAATAATATATGTATATTATGGTACATGAAAGTGACCAAAAAGTTTAAAAATTTTAATTTTTTTATCAAGTAAAACTATGTTACATCTTTTAATTAAACCTACTTTCTGTTTTAGCAAGAAAGAAAGAAGAATTACATCTGTGAAGGGTATTTAAGATTCGACACAGCCGAATATAGCACTTTTACTTGTTTTATTTCATACTGACCCACTTGCGCTAAATCCAGGAAAGCAAAAAAACGGACTGTCATACAGAGTCACCAATCGTCACACACACATTAGAGCAATAGTGAACATCACGAAGCAAATTTTTGCAAATCGAATTCACACCAGGGCTGCCAAAAATTTTTCGTGAAAAATCAGCAAATTTCCCAAAAAAAATCGGCATTATCGGCACTTTCATTTCTTAAAATCCGCAAAAAATCGGCATTAATTAAAAAACTTATTTTGAAATATAAACAAAAACAATTCAATACAATTTATTAAATATTATACATAAAACAGCATGTATAGATCAATAAATTTGCACCTCACAAGTTTTGAAATTATTTTGGGGTTTCGTTTAATCTCCCAATTGGCAATTTAAAAGAAACGATTTATTATTTTATTCATTTAAAATGACTTTTACTTAAAAAAAATACATAAGATCAACTTGCTTTTTATAAAACAGTATAAAATAATTAAAAAAGATGTGTGGTGTCGTGGGACACCGGATAGGAACGCAGTTCCTTATTATAAAAATATTAATTTTAAGTTCTATTCGAGGTATAAAGAAAATAATTATTCGGGTATACATTTTTTATTAGGATTTTTCTTTTCGCCGATCAACGAAAATACAGAATCAGTTTTGTTCCCAAACGAAATTGAATTCTGTCACGGCCCGGCTGCGTATGATTAATAATTGTTTGTATGGAATTGTATGCGTACGTCTTAAACATTGAGTTAGAAACAAAATATCTTACGTTACGGACGTTTCTTCCCGGTTAGGGTACCCCTCCGCAACGTCTCATAAGGAACTTCGTTCCAATTAAAATATATACGTCTTTTCCAATAGTATTTCAAAATTTTGCTATTATATTTCAGAATTTCCTAAAAATTAACTCTACTCGTAGGTTCTAAAATAGGAGTTACAATATACAATTAAAAATTTAGAATATTATCCTAAAATTTTTGAACAAAATTCGTAAATATAATACAAAAATTGGAAATAATGTGGTTTTCATAAATCAATCATATATATTAGTTTTTGACATTTTTATTAAATCGTTATTTATTTCGCAATTAGAGTTTTTCATTTTCAAATAATCTTTAGAATAAAGAATTCCTTCTTTTAAAGTTTTATTTTCTAAGGAACATCGGAATTTCGTGCACATCTACAACAAGGCAATTGAAATGTTATTAAAAGAAGAATTATATAATGAAAGATGTTCCACACTATTATTAAAAAATCGGCATTTTTTAGGGGTAAAATCGGCAAATCGGCATATTGAAATTTTTGGAGTAAAAAATCGTCAAAATGCCGATAAATCGGCATTTCTGGCAGCCCTGATTCACACGTATTCTTATTCTCTTTTATTTTATTCTTCTCTGAAAACAATTTTTTCTCATTTTACTCATACACAATGGGAGATATTCCGTACGTTGTATGAAATATTGTTTTATGTGAAAGAATAAAAAATAAAATGCATTTTTCTATAGGAAAAAAAATTATTTTTCTATAGAAAAAATAGATTTTTAATAGAAAAAAGTAGATTTTCAATAGAAAAAATTTTTCTGGTCATGTCTGCATTAGAGAACTTCACTTGTTGATTAAAAAAAACTTTCAACAATAACAATGGCATAAAAAACTTGTCTTTTATTTGCAAATGATCAAACTTGCCCGCACACTCTCTTTTGTTGTTGATTTTAAGGCAGTGGTGTTCAAAAATAAAAGTGAAGATGTATTGGTGAGAGATTTTGCACAGAAAACATAATGCCAAACGCTTAAAATAACAAAAAAAAAGACAGTTTTTGCCATATATAAACAACTTATTAAGTGAATGTAATTTTAATTTTAAGAAATTAATTTCTTCTTTTCATTAAGAAGTGTCTCCTTCTCTTTACAATTAATTTTATTAATTTCATCATGATAAAAATAAAAATGTATTTTCAAAACATTTTCATTTCCCGCTTTATATGTTTTGTAACATAAAAGGCATTGAATGTTATGAAAAGCATAATTTATCATAAAGTACTTTTCACATTTCATTTCGTGAACGTGTATATTTTTATTCAATTTCGACTTTAATTTTCGTGTTCAATTGTAATTGAATCGCTTGTGTTTGCTATGCTTCGTCCAAGAAGAAGCAACAACAATGCTTAATAAATTTCTGAAATAAAATGACAATGACCATCCGCATGCGATCTCATCGCTTGCTCAACGACGACTGAATGAAAATTTTTATAAGAGCATAATAAATGAGTGTAAATTTTTTAAACAAATGTTGTTGTGGCTGAACGCCACTGGTGTAAATTTTTTAAACAATTGTTCTATGGGCTGAACACCACTGTTTTAAAGCAGGGAAAGGCAACCTATACTATTACATTTTGCGATTGTTTTACTTATATACTCTCTGCGCTCTCACCAATCAACTTTCGTCTTGCCAATCAACTTTCGTCACTTCTCCCCAATTAAAACTTTAAAATCTCCAAAAACTAACTTAATTTTATTATGGGTATTTGCAATATATTAGAAAATAAGTATCGGCATGGCATTGGGGCAAAATGATGTTTGTGGCTCTGTATGCAGTGATGGTGTGTAAATAAGAAGGTTTTGTAGGACATTTGACAAAGAGTAATGCAAATACACATACGTACATATATATTTTTCATTGCGTTATTCACCAACAGGCATTATTTGCAAAAAGTTTGAATGTAATGAACACAATGAATTGTGGTTCAAATTGTTAACAAAACACCAGGTGGTCATAAGGGAATGTCATCCATAATTTTCCGCATCTCTTCATACTTTTCGTCAAAGTATTTGCCTTTCCCTGTACTAGAATCAGCAAACATTTTTTTCATAAAGATTTCTCAACTGTGATCGGACTCACATTGCTTTCTGGCAACGCTGATTCTTAAAGTATGCGATAAACACAACCTGCCTGTTTTAATGCTGAAACTAGACTGATTAAAGTTGTTTACAGCTCTACAATGCGTGTACACACGTACGTAACAAAAGAGTAAATGAAAAGGCGCCGCGCCCTGCATTTGCCTTTCCCTATTTTAAAGCAACCGAACATATGCCTCTTTGTTGGTTCTGATGCTATACACATCGGCTGACGCACAACAATAATCTTTTTTAAGCTGGGAATAAAGGAATTAATAAAACTTGCTCAAAGTTTTATATGCGTTGTTAATTTTAAAGGCCGAGACACATAGAATCCGTCATACGTTATACGTCGCCACTTGCTTATTTTTATCATAGGTCGAATCAAACTTGTCAAGTTTTGTACTTGCCTTTTCCATTCAACACACAAAATTTTGATCAACATTGAAGTACAAAAAGCAAGAAATCATTGTGTATGAATTTGTTCATTCCTATCAACCAGTGTTGTCAGATTAGGGGGTTTCCCCCTAGATTTAGGGTTTTTTTTTTCTATTTAGGGGCCGATTTAGGGGTTAATATTCTTTAGGGGGAAATTTGGGGGTAAGAAAATTTTATTTAGGCGATTTTTAGGGGATTTTCGAATTTATAGTTTGGTACATAATAGTACATAATTTAACCACTGAGCATGTCGAAGATACATAGATATTGTATCGAAATGTAATCACGCAAATACAAACATTAAAACATTTTTCTCGTTAAATCAATTTTGTTGGTTTTCCTTGAACTGCAAAATATAAATTTTAAAAAGTTGTTCATCTTTACAATTTATTACCAATATGCCAAAAAAGGATAACATATATAAACAAAAATATAAAAAGGAGTGGGAAGCAGATCAGCAGTTTAAAGGTATTATATTTTTAAATAAAATTTTAAACACAATAAATGCAATTAAATTTCAGATTGGTTAGCCTCTGTTAAGGGAGACAACTACAAAGCTTTATGCAAATATTGTAAAAGCATTATGGTGGCTAACATTACACCTTATTGCAAACAAAATACGAAAAAACATATTGGATTTGCATCCCAAACAAAAGAAGTACATGTACCCGTAACAAACTTCCTCAAGCCGTCTCTTACAAAAGAAAGACAGATTGTAGATATATTTTTTGGGGGGCTTTTTAAGTAGTAATTTTACTACTTAAACTTTTCTGCTTTAGAAGGTTTTTAAAGAAAAAGTGTAGAATCTACGGGGTTTCTAAATTTTTTTGGGGCGAAGAAAAAAAATTATCTGACAACACTGCTATCAACAAAGGCACGCTTGTTTTTATACCCTCCAAAAAAGAATTTAGAGGGTATATTCACTTTGTCATTCCGTTTGTAACGCATCGAAATATCCATCTCAGACCCCATAAAGTATATATATTCTTGATCAGTGATGAAATCTAAGACGAACTGAGCATGTCCGTCCGTCCGTCTGTGGAAATCACGATTCAGTCCAAACGAAAAGAGCTAGACTCTTGAAATTTGGCATACATTTATTTTAAAACTTAGAGCAGGTTAAGTTCGAAGATGGGCTAAATCGGGCAAGAGGGAAAAAAGTTCCCCTAAGAAGAACTAAACCAACCCAGAAAAAACAACATAATTTTTAAAGTTTTTTTGGTTATTTTGTTAAGCAAATGATATATTTTTATGTCAAATACGGTCCAACGCCTTAAACTTGGAGCCATTAAATAAAATAAAAATATTTTTTGACCCCGCCCACTTTAGTGGGCGTTATTATAGGCAAAAATAGCATAAAAATTTAAGAAATTGTTTTAATTAAGCCTACATTCCTTAAAAATAACACTTTTAAGCTTTAATGAGGAAGCTGAGACGAAACCTGGTACTACTCTGCCCTACCCCCTCCTTCCCCTTCGCCCCCTAAATGACCCTACCAAAAAAAAAATTTTTTTTTTTAAATTTTGTATATAATCATCCCAAGTATTTATCTTTAGAGTTTTATGACTGCCGATTTCTGCCCTACCTCGCCCGCCCCCCACTTCTTCCTTTGGCCCCTAAATGACCCTACCAAAAGAAAATTTTTTTTTTAATTTTGTATATAATCATCCCAAGCATTTATCTTTAGAGTTTTATGACTGCCGATTTCTGCTCTACCCCCCCCCCCCCCTCTTCCTTTGCCCCCAACATGACCCTACCAAAAAAAAAAATGGTTTTTTATAATTTGTATATAATCATCCCAAGTATTTATCTTTAGAGTTTTATGACTGCCGATTTCTGCCCTATCCCCCCCCCCCCTTCTTCCTTTGCCCCCTAAAATGACCCTACCAAAAAAAATAAGTTTATAGGCATAAATAGCATAAAAATTTAACAAATTGTTTTACTTAAGCCTACATTCCTTAAAAATAACACTTTTAATCTTTAATGACAAAACCTGGTACTACTCTGCCTTACCCCCTCCTTCCCCTTCGCCCCTAAATGACCCTACCAAAATAAAATTTTTTTTTTTAAATTTTGTATATAATCATCCCAAGCATTTATCTTTAGAGTTTTATGACTACCGATTTCTGCCCTACCTACCCCCCCCCCCCACCTCTTCCTTTGCCCCCTAAATGACCCTACCAAAAAAAAAAAAATTTTTTAAATTTTGTATATAATCATCCCAAGCATTTATCTTTAGAGTTTTATGACTGCCGATTTCTGCCCTAACCCCCCCCCCCCTGCCCTCTTCCTTTGCCTCCAAAATAACCCTACCAAAAAAAAAATGTTTTTTAAATTTTGTATATAATCATCCCAAGCATTTATCTTTAGAGTTTTATGACTGTCGATTTCTGCCGATTTATTTTTACAGTTTTATGTGTATCTGTTTCTGCCCTACCCCCTCTCCAAAGAGAATTGTGATGAAGTCTAAGACGGTCTAGCAATGCCCATACGTTCGTCTGTGGAAAACATGATATTGTATATTGTTGAACCCCGCCCCCTTTAGTGGGCGGGGTTCAACAGTGGTTTATGATGTCTATTCGTGTTATTTATCACAAAATGGGAAATTTTTTTAAGAAAATATTAATTTTATTTTCAGTTCGATATTGCAAATAATATTTATTATTATTTTTGTTTATTTTTATTTGTTCCCGTTTACAGTGGTGTGTGGAACTTTTTTGTGTTATTTAATATGTATTTTTTATTAAGTTAAAATTGAGAAACACAAATTTTCTGCAGTATAAGTAGCCCTCCAGTACTTATTCGTTTTCCATAATTATTTCACTTAATATGGACCATATTTACGGTGACCATATTTTTCAACCCAAAAAAGAGGACAAATGTAATAAAAATTGGTTTTACTATTTACATTCAATTGCATATATTCTAGGCATGACCGAGTTACTTACATATAAGTATTTATGTTTTTTAAACAAAATATGCCCAGAACTTAAAACATGTCCAGAAATATTACAGTCATCTGAGAAAAAGATTTTCATTTCTGCTCAATCCATTTGATGATAATAATTTCTATTGTATTGGTGATTTTGACTTTTATTGTATTGACAAAATTAAACTTTTAATTTTGGAGTATAAACAAAAAAGTAATAATATTAAAAAAAAGGACAATAAAGGACATTTCAATTTAAAAAAGGACACTTTAATTTTTGTTTATCTAAGAGGACATCGAGTAAAAAAAGAGGACAGTCCTCTTAAAAAAAGGACGAATGGTCACCGTAACCATATTATACTTTTTCCCTTACGCCGCGGCGACAAGGCGTAAACATTCTTGGAAATTTTATTAAAAAAATTATTTTCCCTTTTGCCACATTTGAATGAGAATAAGAGCGTTTGGACACGATGAATTTACTTAGACTTGTGTCCAACTAGCTCATTCGCTCAGTTTCGACAAGAACCTCTGATCAAACCCATTTAAATTACATAGGTTTGATAAGAGGTTCTTGTCAAAACTGAGCGAATGAGCTAGTTGGACACAAGTCTAAATTTACTACAAGCCCTTCTCTTGCCTGTGCGATCTTGCTCATAAAATGCTTTTGTTAATTCTACTTCATAATCAGAATTTGATGTATACAGCAGAATGAAATGATTTTTAATCATAATTGAATTTTTCTTTAATCTTTAAAATGAACAAAAATGTTTGTGTTGAACAAAATCAAGAAAAATCGTGATTTTGAAGTACTCTGACACACAGCCTGTCTGACAGGCAGACATTCCAATCGCCACTGAGAACACAAAAACACACACACACACACTTCAACATAGCATATATATTCATATTCTACAAAATACAGAATTCGCACCACCATCCAGATCCCCAAATAAAATCCATCGATGATCGTCATGTATAAAATAAACAAAATATCAGATTCAATATTTATGCAATAGTAAATTTTTTTCAAAATGTCTTCAAGATCAGAATAATCAAATTATTCCCCCACACTCAAGCATTGCACACAAAAAAGAAATAACTGAATTACTGGACAAAATATCTTAAGTGAACACACACCAAAATTAAAAACAAGTAAAAGTGCTATATTCGGCTGTGCCGAATCTTAAATACTCTTCACAGATGTAATTCTTCTTTCTTTCTTTTTTGCCAGAAAGTAGGTTTAATTGAAAAATCAAAATTATGTTATCGCTTACTTTCATATATAAGAAAACGTTTAAATTTTTCGGCTAGGAAGCTAAATGTTTGGCTTTTCTTATATCTAATACCTATGAACGTCTTTCAAAAATATTATATATATTTAATTTACAAACACAACAAAAAATCCGTTTCATGTAGCCCAAAAAGTTCTAACCGTCCAACCATAGAATCGTCTTTTAGATTTTGTTGGTTTTTAATACCAGTTTACTTCTTTCTAATATATAAAGTAGGTATAATTCATCATAAAAATCAAAAATAACAAATAAAATGGCTGCTGTAGATTTTCCAAACCTGGAACCGAATTTTTAATTTGTTAATACTAATTTAATTTTTTCTGATATATGAAATAGGTTTAATTCACTAAAAACACAAAATTTGGAATTTATGTATGTACTTTTATGTACCAAAAATATTTAGATTTTCCAACCCTGGAACCGAATTTTTATTTTTTTTTACCAATGCAATTCTTAGTGAGGTGTAACATAGTTTTACTTGACAAAAAAATTAAAATTTTTAAACTTTTTGGTCACTTTCATGTACCATAAAATATTTCATTTGTCCAACCCTGAAGTCGAAATTTTTATTTTTTTTTAATTTTTGATACCAATTTTGTTTTTTCTGAACTAAAAAATAGTTTTAATTAGTAAAAAAACAACATCAATTGCCTTTTTGGTTACTTTTATGTATAAAAAAAATTTAAATTTTTTTAAATTTTCTTTATCAATGCAAATCTTCATGAGGTATAAGGTAGTTTTGTTTATAGAAAAACTCGAATTTTGCAAACATTTTGGTTATTACATGTACTACAAAATATTGCATGTACCAACAAAAATTTAATTTTTCCAACCCTGCAACGCTTCTTGAGGTATAAAGTAGTTTTATTTAAATTTTTTTATCATTTTGGTAACTTTCATGTACCATAAAATATTACACTTGTCCATCGCTGGATTCTATATTTTATTTTTAATTTTTGAATATTTGATACCAATTTTGTTCTTCCTAAATTATAAGGCAGTTTTAGTTAGCAAAAAACAAAAAAAGAACAACATCAGTTGCGTGTTTGATTACTTTCATGTATAAAAAATATTCAATATCCCACCCCTGGAAGCAAAATTTTAATTAAAATGTTTTTTTTTTGCCAATGCAAATCTTTATTGAAATTTTTAACAATTTTAGTTACTACATGTACTACAAAATACGGATTAGGCCGAAAAAAAATTTAATTTTGTTAGTTTTTTTATAGACTATTGTGGTTCCCCAAAGCACGAAATAGTTTTAATTTACAAACATTAAAAAAATAATTGATTTTTGGTATACATTTTGCGTCGAGAAATAGGTGTAAGCTTTCCAGCTCTGGAACCATACTTCGGATCTTTCTGAATTTCAATAGCACTCTATTTATGTTCATTTCCAATCCAACGGGTCAAGAACGAAGTCTCTAGCTCTTCTGGGGGCTTGGCAAAACCCCCCAGACAGACGGACGTTGCTCAATCGTCATTGCTATTCATAAGGATCCAGGTCCCATGTGTATATCGAAGAAATTACGCACGGAATGACAAACCTATATATAGCCTTTCACTTTTTTGTGAAGGGTATAATAAAAGAAGAAATCTCACTCCAGCAAGAAGAAACGAACCACAAACATTAGGACGATCCATTTATACAACACTTTTGAAATATTGTACTTCCTAAAAAATGTTGTGTCAGATACTAAAAATTTCTTATTTTCTATTACGCCATAGCACACATGGACAGACAGAATTCCTACGCTCACATATGGACAGACACAAGTTCCCACGCTCACATACCGACGGACATGTATTCCCAAGGTCACATATGGACAGACACAAACTCCCAAGGTCTCATATGGACAGACACAAATTCCCAAGCTCACATACCGACGGACATGTATTCCCAAGGTCACATATGGACAGACACAAACTCCCAAGGTCTCATATGGACAGACACAAATTCCCACGCCTACCCCAACATTATAAAGAAAAAACAACAACAATGTGAACGCCCGTATTAAACCGTGGGAAAAAATACACACACAAACACATAAAGTATCAAATTACAAAAAAACAATTAAAATCAAAATTTTGCAAATTTGCATGCAAATTTTTAAAATTTTGGCAATTAACGTCAAAATTGTTAAAATTTAGGCAATTAAAATCAAATATTTAACGACCGCAAAACCTCAATCCCTAACTACTGCCGTTATCTTTCTTTTCATAAACATCTAAAATAAAATGTTTACTGGGTTGATGCAGTACAAATTGTTTTGTTTTTTTTTTAATATTTTACAACTGATGCAGCAAAATAAAACGCATAGTAGTCGCACACACTCTCTACCAAAAATCTGCAATTATAGTTATCATTTTATCTAAAGCTACACTAAAAACTAGATATAATTTGCTAATATTTAATACATTCTGCCCACGTTAATCGTAACTACAGAGATGAACTACAACTTCCATAAAGCGAACACGCAAAAGTTTTCCTCTTTGAACAAAAAAAAAGAAGCAACTTCTGCAACAAGCAGTAAAAGTTTTATGCAGCACCTTTCTTTTGTTGCACTTCTTGTAAGAACCATAAATATGTACGTATGTGAGTTTATTGTGCAACAATTCTCGCTAAGACTGAAAATATTTATATTAATGTTTTACTTAGCACAGTTTTTCACACCGCGCTATGTGTGAGCTTGATAATGCTATTCGCAAACTTCTGCTAAAGTTTTAAACTCATTTTGTAAAATACTTTAGAATTTTGTCAGTTTTGATGTAGTTTCTTCTTTGTTGTTAAAAATCAAAGAATGCAACTTTGTAAGGGCTCAAAGCTTTGAAAGAGGTATTTACGTGTGTAAAATTGTTTGGAAGCGATAGTTGGGAATATATCCATTTATATACAAAATGCGTAACATTTCAAGCTAGTTTTTTAAATTTGTTACGGAAAAAATAGATGCTATAAATGCTTTCGGCTTCCTCGCACATCTACTGCAGTACGGAATTTAATTAAAACACACAAAATTGTATAAGAATGTATTATTGTAGGGTAAATTCACATTGTCATTCCACGTTAGTAGGAGCTGCCCTCCACTCCGAAGAGACGCATAGAAATTTGGCAAAGGCCTGTTCCTATGTAGTTTGGTGTAAGGAAGAAGGTTTAAGGACGCCTAGGTACCGTAAGAGGGCTGAAGTTAATAGAGAATTGAAAAACTATACTGCTTTTGCTGGTAGCCCATAAAACTAATATGTACTCTGCCCAATCCCTGAAGTTGCAGTGCAACGGGAGGGCATATAAGAAATTAAAAAGTAGTAGGTATACTTCCCCAGAAAGTACATCGCCTAGTACGATTCGTGCAAGTAGGAGTTCCGTCCGCTCCGAAGCATATCCGAAAGAGGTCCGCATAGAAATTTTTGGCTATATGCCTATGCAGTCTGTTGTAAGAAAGAAGGTTAAGGACGTCTGGTACCGTAAAAGGGCCAAAGTCAATACAGAGCTGAAAACATATACTGGTTTTGCTCTCGGGGGTTGCACAGTTTTCTCAAATATAACTTTTGATGGTAATCCATAAAACTTATAAGTGCCTGCCTAGTTTCCGAATAGGATCCGGGACAGGTCCCAGTAGGAAACTTAGCTGGCCTACTGTAAGAGATCTAAAGGAGTAGGGGGCCTGCACGCGGTCACCTACGTAAGTTTGAAATAAGAAAGGAGGCTTAAGGACGTTTTGATTTTATTTTCAGGCGGTGCTTTTGCAGGTAGTTCCTTAAAACTTATATGTTACTGCCCAATCTCTATAACAGTGTAGCGGATGTGCATATAAGACTCTAAACGAAGTAGGTCTGCCTACGAGCCTGAGTAAGAATCAATAGGTGAGGCGGCACCTGGTTTGGGTAAAAAAGAAACCGAAGTCGATACAAAGTTTATAGAACCTACACTGGTTTGGCTTTCGAGAGTTCACCAGTAGTCAGAACTGGTACCACGGGCTCCAGTACAAGCTCCGCAGGGAGCTTGTACTTTGTTGTGAATCAACAAAGATCATCTAGATGGGATCGACACTCTAGCAAGGTGTTAGATCATGGGGCTTACCAAATCATGTTCTAGAAGTTGCCACCTGGGCGACTCGAGGTCGCCTTCGTGTGGTCTCTTGGTACTAAGAGGGATTGTGGTGACACCCAGTTTCACCCGATGTTAAGAGCATCGTCAGGTTAGGCCGCGAGCCAGGTACTGACGTTAAATCAATGACAAATGTTTGTCATTCCGCGTGCAACGCAGCAAAATATTAATCTGAGACTTATAAAGTATATATTTTTTTTCTACATGTAATTACCCCAAAAATTTAGATTTTAAGTTTTTACAACCAAAATTAGATCTCTCCCCCACGACTCTTACTTGAGTTTTGAAATTAAGCACAGAAATGTCTTAAAGGAACTCTGATCCTGCAGGATAAACATTTTTATTAAAATATTATTAAAAGCTCCAAATAACAATAAAAATATAGTTTCTATTTATTAAATATTTAGAGGGTATTTAAGAATCGACCCGGTCGAACATGGCGTTCTTACTTGGTTTTATTCAGAGTGAAGTCGAATACAGAATGTTCGCTTTGTTAATCTCGAGGTACATTTGACTAACACGAGAAGTCATTACCCTCATGCCAAGGACATGCACTTAAGCCAGTGAAGGACTGTTGTGGTATTAAAAGAGAACGTTAGCTTCAAAGAACGTCAGTGTCACAATATCTTTGCTTGAGATCAATAGTGCCCGGCTTGCCATCTCAGTATTTAATAACTCAATCTTCATTTTGTCTAACATTCTGACCTTGCTCGTCATAGCATTCCCCCGCTCATTGCCGATTGGTTTACACTCAGGGACGTGATGTCCTAATTGTCACTTGACTGTCCGCATAGAACCAATTTGATATTGTCTTTCGTTTGTACCGAAAATTATTTATGTTAAGAAATTTTTATTTGACATTTTGTTGTCACAATACTATTTTAAATGAAATTTATTTAATGGATTTCTGCAAAGTATATCAATATCAAGTAGTCGCAAGAGTACAACAACATAAAATTACAAAATCCACCGTACATTTTGTTTGTGTAAAATTAATATCATATGTCAGAAATTTTCTTTTATTTTATTTTGTTTTGTTCACAATTTTTTCCAAAAATTTAAATACTTTTCGCATAGAACTTTTTTAAAACAATTTCCTTTTGTTACTTTTCTTAAACAATACACTTTTATATACTTTGGATTTCTGATTGTATAAAGCAAAGTATATCTATATCAAGAATAGGCAAAATAGGCTGACTAAAATTTTTTTAGTTTTTACCTGAACGTATGTCAAAATTTGTTTACTTTTGTAGCGAGTCATATTTGTTTATTCCGTTCAAAAAATAATTTTGTAAAATTGTGAAAAACGTTATTAATTCAACAAATGTAGCAAAAAAGAATTGTTGTGGAAAAGATTTTTGTGAAAAAGTGTGCAATTTGGATTGTTTAAGAAAAGTAACAAAAAGATATTGTTTCAAGAAGGTTCTATGCGAAAAGTATTTAAATTTTTGGAAATAATTGTGAACAAAATACCTATATTATGAAAGAAAATTTCTGACACAAGATTAGAATTTTACACAAACAAAATGTACGGTGGTTTTTGTAATTTTATGTTGTTGTACTATTGCGACTACTTGATCGGTCCAATTTTTAAGCACATTATCGATTGTGTGCAGCTGTATTTCACCAATGGCTTCACGAATATTGTCCGTTAAAGCGTCAATTGTCTCTGGCTGGTCGGCCCAACACTTATCTTTGACGTCACCCCACAAATAATAGTCCAACGATGTCAAATCGCAGCGTGAGGATTTTCTGTGCCCCAAACGCGACAATTTTGCTTGTTTACATACCCGCCAACATCAAAATGAGCTTCATCTGAAAAGATGATTTTTTTTTTGGCAAAATCGGAATCTTCTGTAAGTCGATCGCAGGCCCACTTAGCGAAGCGTATACACAACCATATTTGTTCAGCGGAAGGAAAAAACTAATTACACTACTTCACAAAATTTCAACAAAGTCGTGACCAAATGAATCTGACACTTGATCTGTATGTAAAATTGCTCATTGAATCCGAATATGAAATCAAAATGGTCAAAAGTAGAACAGTTTTCGAGATATTGCGTAATAACCGTTTTTTGCGTTTTCTAAATGGTTATGTCACTATAGTGAACGTACCTTCAAAACAGCTTGGCGGACTTTGAAAGTCTTTTTTGTCGTTGAAAGACAATAAAATTATCAAAACAATCACGGGACGCTTGCAAAAATTGGTTAAGAATTTAGAGTTTTACAGTTGACCAAAGCTTGAACTTCACGAAAATTTTAATGATTTTTTGAAATTTTGCTGTTTTCAACTTCTTTTTTTTTAAACCAAACAATAACTTTTTCTTTAGTTTCATCACTTAGGAGATTAATTTATTTCAATACAAATATTACGGGTCCAATAAGAATCAGATCGGTGCAAAAATCACAGAGTTATAGAAGATTAATTAAATTATCCCATTTTTAGATTTTTATAAAATTAAAAAAATGCATGTAGGTATAAATTGCATTATTAATAATAAATATTAAAAATGACTTAGAACTGTTGAATTCTTTGCCTATTGTAATTATTTTCTGCCTCTCGCACAAGGAACCAACAATAGTCGCCCAGCATCACCTCATCATACACCCCTTGGTACCGACGTTCCATTTCTTGTATTTGTTGGTGAAAACGCTCACCATGTTCGTCACTTTCATCGCCGAGGTTATTTGGGAAGAAATTTAAGTGCGAATGCAGAAGGTGTATTTTTAAAGACATATTAACTCCTTTTTAAGTAAGATATAGTTAAACGAGTTTTGCATAACTTACACAAAATATTCGGGGTCCAAGATTTCAATATGTTTTCCGTATTGACTTTGCAATACATCCGAAATGCTTTTTGCAATTGGTTTGAAAAATTTGACGGCTGTGCAAAACTGTACACTCCACAAGCATAGCAAAACTTGTTTGGATTGTTCTTGCAAATAAATGCCCGTTTTGCCTTACGCATTTCGTTCTTGTTAACAAATTTCACGCTTTCTTAATTTTTTTTTTCGCAAAATTAAAATTTTTTAATATTTCAAATGTTTGTTTTTCCTTTGGGCACTTGATTTAAAAATAGCGAAAAGTGGCTAAATTCACTTAATCTTCTGTAGCTTTGTCACTTCTGCACCAATCTGGATCATGTTCGACGCAAAATATTCCCACTTAAATATACTAATACGCTATGTAAAAATACATACAAATTTCTAAGTGTTCGGTTTAAAAAAGATTGATTGAAAAGGGCGAAATTGCTAAAAATTAACAAATTTTTCATGGAATCTGAAGTTTTTTCCACCATTACTCTGTCGTTTCATGACCGATCTTAACAAACAACCAATGGTTATTTTAGTAATTTTATTGTCTTTCATCGGAAAGAAAGAAATGTCCGAACCGACGGAAATTTTTGAAAATATTTTATTTTAAGTGCCTTCATCTTTTGTGAAAACACAAAAGACGGTTATTTTGCAATCTCGCAAAACTGTTCTACTTTTGACCATTCTGACTTCATATTTGGATCCAGCGGACAATTTTACATATAGATTAGGTGTCAAATGCGTTTGGTCAAAAAACTGTTCTCTAGTGTTATCTGTCAAATCAGACATGAGCTAAGTGTTACCATTCACGAAACAAGCACTAGTTGAAAAAAAACGTTAGATGGTGGACCCTTTAGTTTGTAATTTAAAATTGTTAATTTTCAAAACTGTGGTTAAAGTCTACTGATGATTTAGTAAAGCACCAATGAAATGCATATAGACATTGCTTGACCACCAACAAATAAATTTCATTGAAGATTATTTATAATATTTCTTCCATTAATATGGAAGAGGTTTACCAGGTTTGGAGTCTAACATCAAAAACTGCCGTAAACAATAAACAAGTAAAAGTGCTATATTCGGCTGTGCCAAATATTAAATACTAGAGTATCCAATCGATTAATCGTTGTTCGATTAATCGACGAATTTTTTTCGAATAATTTTTCGATTAAGAAAAAATAGCAAATTTGGATTAACGAATAATCGATCAATTTAAACCGATTAATCGATCAATCGATTTAAATTATTTTTAAATAAATTCTTTCTTTATATAAATGTAATACCACTTTAATTGATTTTAAAAAATTCGTCCGTTAAAATTGTATTT
The DNA here is from genome assembly GCA_951800035.1 of Linnaemya tessellans. Taxonomy (NCBI): domain Eukaryota; kingdom Metazoa; phylum Arthropoda; class Insecta; order Diptera; family Tachinidae; genus Linnaemya; species Linnaemya tessellans. The sequence continues at coordinate 62,975,140 of OX637536.1, forward strand.
CAAATAGACATGTTTAGTGATCACTGCTGCACACATTTTAATTACACTTGTTTTCGAAAAAATTTTTCTCCTTTTTTCGATCAGCTGTTATTGTTTTGTTTACCTATAAGTTTATGTTTTACTTTCATGACACACATTCATTTGTAGCAAAGTGAGAATTTATATGAAGAAAAATTAATTTAATTTAAACATTTGTTAAAGAAAACATATCGTCAAAGTGAAACAGATAATTAAACGTAAGTATTTAATATAATAGTGTAATAAAAATAGTGTAAATAAAAATAGTTTTTTCTTTGGTTTGGCAACATTTTACAAAAGGTGGAAAGAATGCAAAATGCAATAAATGTCCCAAAGTTTATAAACGTGTATGTTCCTCCACTTCTACGCTTATTTACCATTTGCGCCAAGTGCATAACACTACTATAGATGAGGAACCAACAACATCCGCTAAAGTCACCACTGGTCCTATGACTAAATATATAAAAAGAGACACACAATCTTCTCTAGAAGAAATAATTTGTAGATGCATTGCAGAAGATGGTATGTCAGTGCGTTCTTTAAAAAAGTCAAAAGTGATCTCGTCAGTTGTAAGCTTAAAAGGTTTAAAAATGCCTTTAAGTGAATCCACAATATGGAATATAATAGATAAATTCTATGCTACAAAGAAACACGCACTTATTTTAGAAATTACAGAAACCCTAAATGGAAATGGACGATTTTCGATCACTGTAGACGAGTGGTCCGACATCTCTTACACAAAATATGTAAACGTAACATTAAGAACTTATAATTCAAAAACAAAGTCTTTCAAAGTATTTAATTTGGGCCTAGAAGAAATTAAAACAAGAGGAACCGCTGCAAATATTTATTGTTTAATAAACAGAAAGCTTGAAGAATTTGGAATAAACTTCCAAAAGCATATAGTTGGGTCTACACATGACGGGGCCGCCGCAATGAAAAAATATGGAAATGATATAGATGCAGAATCACAACTTTGTTTAAACCATGCCATTCATTTGTCTGTTGTTGACACTCTTTATGCAAAAATCACTAAAATAATGCCAGATGAAAATGAAGAGGAAAATTATGATGAAAGTGAAGAGGAAAATTATGAAGAAAGTGAAGAGGAAAGTGCAGATGAAAGCGGTAATATTGATATATATGAAAATGAAATTGACATAGACGATCAATTTGACCTGAAAGTAGAAATAAAAGATGTTGTTAATCGCGTACGTAAATGCTGCAAAAATTTCAATAAGTCGAACGAAAAACAGCAAAAATTACAAACTTACGTCGTTCTTCAAGAAAAAAAGGAAATTCGACTAACACATGACGTAAAACATCGTTGGTCGTCGTTATCTAACATGATTCAAAATTTTCTTCGGATTTATAAATGTGTAAATCATGCATTATCAGATTTTGGTATGCCAGTTTTTACAGACAAAGAAATAAAAATATTATCAGCATTGAGTAATACCTTACGACCACTTGATGTGGCTATTAAAGAGCTCAGCAAAGATTCTGCAACATTAATTGAATTGGAAGGTATTATAAAATTTTTAATTAACAATTTAGACAAGGCAAATAATTCGTTTTCAAAGGATTTGACTGCCCACCTTAAGTCTAGAATAAATGATAGACGAATAAAAGTACTTAACACACTTGTTTTATACCTTAACTCGGGAACATTCCCCATAAATGATAACTGTTTAAAATATAGCTCCAAAACGGAAACAAAAGACTTTGCCTCGAAATTGTATGATCGGTTATTTCACACTGAAGCTAGTCAAAATGTATCAGATGATGATATTGTATTGGAAGAAGAAGAGGAAATAATTGATATCAATGAAAATAATCTTTTACTGGAAATGAACGATACTATAAAAAGTATTAAAAATTTAAAAAAATCGAATGTAAACTGTACTATAATTGATGATTTTTTGTATCTAGATAAAACAAAAACAAGTAAAAACGTTATATTCGACCGGGTCGAATCTTAAATACCCTCCAAATATTTAGTAAGTGAATTTAAAACGTTTAACTTGGTGGGACAGAGTTACTTTATATAATATCGTACGTCAACGCCCACTAAAGGGGGCGGGGTTCAAAAATATACAAAATCATATTTTCCACAGACGAACGTATGGGCATTGCTAGACCGTCTTAGACTTCATCACAATTCTCTTTGGAGGCTATAAAAACTGTATTTTGGCGGGGTCGCTCTGGCAAGGGCTGTGGGGGAAACATTTCACCTTTGTCATAAAACTCTAAACATAAATGCTTGGGATAATTATATACAAAATTAAAATTTCTTTTTTTTGATAGGGTCATTTAGAGGGCAAAGGGGGAGAGGGGGTAGGGCAGAAACAGATACACATAAAACTGTAAAAATAAATTCTTGGGATGATTATAAAAAAATAAAAAAAAATGTATATTTATTTTTAATAGGGTCATATAGCGGGCAAGGGGAGAGGAGGGGGTAGGGCAGCAACAGGCAGTCATAAAACTCTAAAGATAAATGCTTGGGATGATTATATACAAAATTTAAAAAGAAAATTTTTTTTGGTAGGGTCATTTTAGGGGACAAAGGAAGAAGGAAGGGAGGCTAGGGCAGAGATCAGCAGTCATAAAACTCTAAAGATAAATGCTTGGGATGATTATATACAAAATTTAAAAAAAAACTTTTTTTTTGGTAGGGTCATTTTGTCGGCAAAGGAAGAGGGGGGGGGGGGGGGGGTAGGGCAGAAATCGGCAGTCATAAAACTCTAAAGATATATGCTTGAAATGAATATATACAAAATTTAAAAAAAACAAAATAATTTTTTTGGTAGGGTCATTTAGGGGGCAAAGGAAGAGGTGGGGGGGGGTAGGTAGGGCAGAAATCGGCAGTCATAAAACTCTAAAGATAAATGCTTGGGATGATTATATACAAAATTTAAAAAAAAAATTTTTTTTTGGTAGGGTCATTAAGGGGCGAAGGGGAAGGAGGGGGTAGGGCAGAGTAGTACCAGGTTTCATCTCAGCTTCGTCATTAAAGCTTAAAAGTGTTATTTTTAAGGAATGTAGGCTTAAGTAAAACAATTTGTTAAATTTGTATGCTATTTTTGCCTATAATAACGCCCACTAAAGTGGGCGGGGTCAAAAATATTTTTATTTTATTTAATGGCTCCAAGTTTAAAGCGTTGGACCGTATTTGACATAAAAATATATCATTTGCTTAACAAAATAACCAAAAAACTTTAAAAATTATGTTGTTTTTTCTGGGTTGGTTTAATTCTTCTTAGGGAACTTTTTTCCCTCTTGCCCGATGTAGCCCATCTTCGAACTTAACCTGCTCTAAGTTTTAAAATATATTTATGCCAAATTTCAAGAGTCTAGCTCTTTTCGTTTGGACTGTATCGTGATTTCCACAGACGGACGGACGGACGGACGGACGGACATGCTCAGTTCGTCTTAGATTTCATCACTGATCAATAATATATATACTTCATGGGGTCTGAGATGGATGTTTCGATGCGTTACAAACGGAATGACAAAGTGAATATACCCTCCAAATTCTTTTTTGGAGGGTATAAAAAGATCAGAAAATCTAGAAAAACTTTTCAATGCAATTCTTTCAGTTTCACCAACATCTACTTTAAGTGAAAGGGTGTTTTCAAAGTCAAGCTTCATTAAAACGAAACAAAAAAATCGACTAAAAGCCAAACATCGTAATTGCATATTATTTTTAAAAGATTATTTTAGAAGATGTGACTAAAAACTTTTAAAATAAAAAAGATCTCATTTTGTATGTACCTAATTAATTATTATTTTTATTAAACGTTTTTGAATTCACATGAATTATTATTTTACGTTTGTTTTTATGTTTTAATATTATTTTTATGTTTTTTATTAATAAAATTTACCGCCAACATTAAATTTGTTTATTTTTCAAGTAAGGTATACAGATATACAGAAATTATTCGAGTTATTCGACTTATTCGATTAATCGAATTATTCGAGCAATTTAAAAACCTTAATCGATTAATCGAGCAAATTGAAATCCCAAAATCGATTAATTTTTTAATCGAACAAAACCTAAAGCCGATTAATTGGATACTCCATTAAATACCCTTCACAGATGTAATTCTTCTTTCTTTCTTTCTTGCTAAAACAGAAAGTAGGCTTAATTAAAAGAAAACAAAATGACGTTATCAGTTACTTTTATATTTAAGAAAACGTTTGAATTTTTTTGCTAGGAAGCAAAATGTTTGGCTCTTTTCAATACCTCTGAACGTCTTTCTAAAATTTACAAACAAAAAGAAAGACTCCGTTTCGTGTACCCCAAAAAGTTCTAATCGTCTTTTCGATTTCATTGGTTTTTAATAAAAAATTTATTTCGTCCTGATATATAAAGTAGGTATAATTCATCACAAAAATAGGAAATTATATGGTTATTTTTATGAATCAGAAAATGTCGATACACCAACCCTGAAATTGGATTTTAATTTTTTTTTTGTTTTCAGTACCAATTTAACTCTTCCCGAAGTATAAAAAAGATTTTATTCACAAAAACCCATAATTAGGAACGTATATGGCTAGCTTTATGTACTAAAAAATTTCGATTTTCTAACCCTGGAACCGAATTTTTAATTTTTAAAATTTTTAATACGAATTTAATTCTTAGCGAAGTATAAAATAGGTTTAACTCACTATTAAACAATATATGGAATTTATGTGGGTACTTTTATGTACCAAAAAATTTCGATTTTCCTACCGTTGAACCGAATTTTTGATTTTTATACCCTTGACAAATAAAGTGAAAGAGTATATTTAGGTTTGTCATTCCGTGTGTAATTTCTTCGATATCAATATAGGACCCCATAAAGTATATATATTCTGGATCCTTATGAATAACGATGACGATTGAGCCATGTCCGTCTGTACGCGAAATCGGTTTTCCCAAGCCCTCAGAAGAGCTAAAGAGTTCGTTCTTGGACCGTTAGATTGGAAATGAGTTTAAATAGAGTGGTGTATGCAGAAAGATCCGAAATACGGTTCCAGAGCTGGAAAGCTTACACCTATATCTCGACGCAAAATTTATACCAAAAATCAATTCCTTTTTTTTAATGTTTGTAAATTAAACCTATTTCCTGCTTTGGGAACCCTCAATGGTCTATTAAAAATTAAAATAATAAAAAAAATTTTCCAGGGATGGGAAATTAAAAATTTTTTTTCGACCCATTCCATATTTTGTACAGGGTGGGCCAAAAGAAACCAAGGGGTGTAAAAGTTTAATAACTTTTTTGTTTATTAATTTTTTTATATTTTTTCTTTCAGATTATATAATATACAAAATGGAATTTTTTTTACACTAAGTATGAAAAATGATGTCTCTTAAATGACCACCGTTTTCAGCTTCGCACTGATGGGCTCTTTCTAGAGCATTTTTCATAACATCTTTCAAAACTTGTGGCTGTAGCGTTCGAATTTCTGCAACAATGTTTGCCTTGAGTTCAAGGATTGTCTCTTGCTTGTTCACATACACTCGCTCTTTCAAAAAACCCCAAAGAAAATAGTCGGGTGCTGTCAAATCTGGCGATCGCGCTGGCCAAATAATTTCCGAATTTCGAGAAATTATTCGCTCTCCAAAAATTTGACTTAAAAGTGCCATTGTGTCTCGGGCAGTATGGGCAGTGGCTCCGTCCTGCTGAAACCACATACCAGGTCTGTTTTCAAGAGCAGGACGTAACAAATTTTCTATCATAAACCGATACCGCTCTCCATTTACGGTTACAGCACTTCCATCTTCATTCTCGAAGAAGTAGGGCCCAATGACATTTTCAGATGTGATCCCACACCATACTGTACACTTGATGGGGTGCAATTGGCGTTGATGAATGGCTCTTGGATTTGAGAACCCCAGAACCTACAGTTCTGCTTATTAACAAAGCCATTGAAATGAAAATGAGCTTCATCACTCATAATCAAATTTTCAATAAAGTTGATTTCATTTCTGACCAACTCTTGAAATTTAACTGCAAAATTTAGACGTTGCCGATGATCTGCGGGTTTTAATTCTTGGACCAATTGGACCTTATATGGGTATAACTGTAAATCTTTTTTTAAAATGCGCCGTAGTGACGTACGAGACATTTCTAGCTGAGCAGAACGCCTTCTGCAAGATGTTTCTGGTGCTTCGTTAACACTTTGCTGTACTCGTTCAATATTTTCCGCAGTGCGACTTAAACGTGGTCTACCGGTTCGAGGCAAATCTCTTACGCTGCCATGTTGGTAATGACGATTAACTAAGCAACGAATCATCGCTTCAGAGGGCGAAATTCTGACGTTAAAATGTCGACGATATGCTCTTTGTGTTAAAATAATTGATCTCTGGTTTAAATAATAAAATTCTATTGTTCTGGTTCTCTGTTCAGTTGTGAACCACTCCATTATAAATTCTCCAAGTGTTGTCTATATAATCTGAAAGAAAAAAATAAAAAAAGTTAATAAACAAAGAAGTTATTAAACTTTTACACCCCTTGGTTTCTTTTGGTCCACCCTGTAGTAGCTAAAATTGTTAAAAATTTTAAGTTTTTCTTTGACAAAACGTCTTTATACGTCATGAAGATTTGCATTGGCGAAAAAAATTTTTAATATTAAAATTTTGCTTCCCGGGGTGGGAAATTTAATCTTTTTTTATACGTGAAAGTAATCAAACAGGCAACTGATGTTGTTTTTTTGCTAACTAAAACTGTCTTATAATTTAGGAAGAACAAAATTGGTATCAAAAATTAAACAAAAATCAAAATTTCGAATCCAGTGTTGGACACATGCAATATTTTATGGTACATAAAAGTGACCAAACTGTTCAAAAACTTTAAATTTTTCTTAAATAAAACTACTTTATACCTCAAGAAGTGTTTCACTGATAAAAAAAAATTAAAATTTCGTTTCCAGGGTTGGGAATATGAAAGTTTTTTTGGTACATGCAATATTTTGTAGTACATTTAATAATGAAAATGGTTGCAAGATTTGAGTTTTTCTTAAACAAAACTTCTTTATGCCTCATAAAGATTTGCATTGATAAAAAATTTTTACAAAATTAAAATTTGGCTTCCAGAGTTGGGAAATTTAAATTTTTTTATACATAAAAGTAACCAAAAATTGGTATAAAAAATTTCAAATAAAATCAAAATTTCGAATAAAGGGTTGGACAAGTGCATGAACTAAAAATCACGAACTACAAATCATGTAGGTGGCCAATATGGTTCAAAATTGTAAATTTTTCTTAAATAACACTACTTTATACGTCATGAAGAGTTGCATTGGTAAACAAAACAAACAAAAATTATAATTTCACTTCCAGGGTTGGGAAGTTGAAAGTTTTTTTGGTACATGGTATAGTGTAGTACATGAAAGTGACCAAAATGGATGCAAATTTTAAGTTTTTCTTAAATAGAACGACTTTATATCGAACAAAGACTAGCATTGGTAACAAAATTAAGCTTCCAGGGCTGGGAAATTGTAATATTTTCCTATACATAAATGTAATTAAAAAGGCAACTAACGTCGGTTTTTTACTAATTAAAACTATTTTTTAGTTCTAAATTGGTATCAAAAATTAAAACATAGGTTTCATAGTTGGATAACTGCAATATGTTGTAGTACATGAAAGTAACCAAAATGGTTACAAATATTAAGTTTTACTTAAATTAAACTATTGCATGCATCATTAATAGTTGCATTGGTAAAAAAACCAAAAAAAATTAAAATTTGGTTTCCAGGGTTGGGAAATTGATATATTTTTCTGCATAAAAGAAACCAAAAAATCTTAAAAAATTAAAATTTCGACTCCAGGGTTGGACAAATGAAATATATTATGGTACATGAAAGTGAACAAAAAGTTTAATAATATTAATTTTTTTGTCAAGTAAAACTATGTTACACCACATTAAGAATTACATTTGTAAAAAATTAAAAATTCCTTTCCAGAGTTGGAAAATCGATATATTTCTGGTAGATAAAAGTACCCACATAAATTCCAAATTTTGTGTTTTTAGTAAGTTAAACCTATTTTATTTTTCAGGGTTTGAAAATCGAAATTTTGTTGTACATGAAGGTACCCACATAAATCCCCAATTTTCGGTTTTTTCAGTCACTTAAACATATTTTATACTTCGCTAAGAATTAAATTGGTATTGAAAATTTTAAAAACTAAAAATTCGGTTCCAGGGTTGGATAATCGAAATTTTTTTAGTACAAAAAATTAGCCATATAAGTTCCTAATTTTAGTTTTTTGTGGGTGAACTCTTTTTTTATGGTTCGGGAAGAGTTAAATTGTTATTAAAACTCAAAAAAATCGAAAAGACGATTCTACGGTTTTTTGGGGTACATGAAACGGATTTTTTCTTTTTGTTTGTAAATTAAACATATTTAATATATATAAATGACGTTCAGAGATATTACAAAAGCCAAATATTTAGTTTCCTAGCCGTTTTCGTAAATATAAAAGTAACCGGTAACATCATTTTGATTTTTTAATCAAACCTACTTTCTGTTTTCAAGATTCGGCACAGCCGAATATAGCACTTTTACTTTTTTAATATCAACTTATTTTTTCCTGAACTACAAAATAGGTTTAATTCACTAAAAACACAAAATTTGGAATTTATGTGGGTAATTTTATGTACCAGAAATATTTCGATTTTCTATCAATACAATTCATAGTGAGGTGTAACGCAGTTTTATCTGACAAAAAAATATTAAAATTTTTAAAGTTTTTGGTCACTTTCATATACCATAAAATATTTCATTTGTCCAACCCTGGAATAGAAAATTTGATTTTCTAAGATTTCAATACCACTTTTGTTCTTACTGAATTATAAAATAGTTTTAAGTAGCAAAATCAACAACGTCAATTGCTTTTTTTGGTTACTTTTATGCATAAAATATGTTTCAATTTCCCAACCCTGGAAACGAAATTTAATTATTTTCTGTTTTTTTTACCAATGCCTCATAACATGAAATAGTTTTATTTAAGAAATACTTGAAAATTTGTTATCATTTTGGTCACTTTCATGTACTACAAAATATTGCTGTTAACCAACCCTGGAATCGAAATTTTGATTTTCTTTAAATATTTGTAACCAATTTTGTTATTTCTGAATTACAAAATATTTTTAATTAGTAAAAAAACCGGCTTTAGTTGCCTTTTTAGTTACTTTTATGTATAAAAATATTTCAATTCCCCATCCCTGGAAGCGAAACTTTAATTTTTGTTTTCCTTTTTTTACCAATGCTGGTCTTTATTAGTTATAAAGTCGTTTTATTTAAGAAAAACTTAAAATTTGCAACCATTTTGGTCACTTTCATGTATGTACTACAATATATTGCATGTACCAAAAAACTTTCAATTTCCCAACCTTGGAAATTAAAATTTATTTTTTTTTGCTTTTATGTCAATGCGACTCCTTATGGGGTATAAAGTAGTTTTATTGAAGAAACATTTTAAATTTTGAACCATTTTATTTACTTTTATTTGTAAAAAACTTCAATTTTCCAACCCTGGAAGCGAAATTTTAATTAAAAAATTTTTTTTTGGACTAATTCAAGTCTTAGTAATGTATAAGGCAGTTTAGTTATTACATGTACTACAAAATACTGCATGGCAAAAAAACTGTTACATTCCCATCCCTAAAAAAAATGTTTATCTCTTTAGTTTTTAATAGACCATTGAGGCTTCCCAAAGCGTGAAATACATAGGTTTAATTTACAAACCAACAAAAAAATTATTGGTTTTTGGTATTAATTTTGCGTCGAGAAATAGGTGTAGGCTTCCCAACTCTGGATCCGTGCTTCGAATTTTTCTAAACTTCAATACCAATCTATTTAAGCTCATTTCCAAACCAACGGTTCAAGAACGAATTCTCTAGCTCTTCTGGGAGCTTGGGAAAACCGATTTCACGGACAGACGGACACCTCTCAATCGTCATTGCTATTCATATGGATCCAGAATATACTTTAGGGGGTCCATTGTGAATATCAAAGAAATTACACACGGAATGACAAACCTAGATATACCCTTCCACTTTTTTGTGAAGGGTATAAAAATGGACAACAGTACATACACATCGTACAGTCGGGTCAAAGTTGCTTTTTCCCCAGATCACTTCAAGTGTTCACAACTGTAACAGCGAGGCTCATTGAATTTAGTGTGAGTAATCTTAGAGGCAGTGCTCTTTAGTACATGATAGTGTCAATCGCTGCCAGTTGTGTTCAGTGGCGAGTGCTGTGCCTTCATCACTGAGACAAGCTGACAACAACTAATACAACCATGCACTAATTCTGATCACAGATCTTCAACTGATATTTCTAAATCTTTAACTCAATAGTTTTTTAAAATGATTATTTACATGCCATTAATCATCGGTCGTATTTTGCAGTTTTGATTAATCACATAACTAATTAATCAGTAGAAAAACAGAAAAATCTCCAGATGCTGCAATACGTGTATAAATTTCATATATTTTCTTTCAAATTTAACACAAAAAAATGCTAACTAAGTCGTTTGTACAGCAAACAATTCAATAAAATATTTATATACTTCATACATAAATTTATATACAAGCACTTATAAAAGGCATATAAAATGCACAAATTTAGTTAACAATATCAGCATATCATACCTAATATGGTGTTATTGAACCAGAAACAGCAAGGACAATTATATCCCAAAATTAATCCGAAAAGTCTATTAATACGACTATGTGAGTAAAAGCATCTCCTTTTGATTAATCGCCACAGCATATTGTATCAGTTTTATAATTTCGATGTTGTAATAGAGTAATGCAGGATGGGATATAATAAAGTAGGAGGGACCATTTTACTTAATATGCAAGGCCATCAACAAAACAACATCATAAGTAATTTGTTGATCTTCTTATGGCACATTTTTGGGTTTCTTCTGCTTGACTAATACCAACATGCGTTGATATTAAAGACTTTATTTGATATGTTGTATTTGCAGTAATATGTATAATCACATAAAGGGTCCGCCATCTAACGTTTTTTTTCAACTAGTTTTTATTTCGTGAATGTCTGATTTGACTATGGTTGTGTATACGCTTGAACAACACTGGGAAAAATAGGCCTGCGATCGACGTACCGAAGATGCCGATTTTGCCAAAAAAATCATCTTTTCAGACGAAGCTCATTTTGATCTTGGCGGGTATGTAAACAAGCAAAATAGTCCAGAAGCATAATCCATGCTCATATTCTTCGAAAATGAGCAAGGACTGGCCGTTACAGACAATTGTGATCGTTATCGGGCCATGTTGAACGAATTTTTGTTCACAAAAATTTAAGAGGAGGATATCGGCAACATTTGGTTTCAACAGGATGGCGCTACGTGCCACACAGCCGAAGCTACACTCGATGTTTTGCGCCATGTTTTTGAAGATCCCATTATCAGCCGCAGAGATGATGTCGTTTGTGGGGTGCCGTCAAAGGTAAGTGTTACGACGACAAGCCAGAGACAGTTGACGCTTTAAAGGACAATATTTGTGAAGCCATTGGTGAAATACAGCGGAACACACTCGATAATGTGCTTAAAAATAGAACTGATCGTGTAGGCTACTGCATGGCCAGCAGAGTCAGCCATTTGAATGAAATTATTTATCATTATTAACCGGAAGGATTGTACTTTGAACTAAAAAAAAAATTTTGCAAATATTCAGTAGTTTTTTCTTATAGCATTTAAAAAAAAACAAAAGTTATTTGGCCAACCCTGTACATTATTTTTCCAAAACAACACACATGGCTCTATTTCTTGTGGTCCAGGAAACCATGCCAACAGCAACTATAATCGAATTTTTCTTCTGTTTAGTTTTTAATACCAACTTACTTCTTTCTGAAGTATAAGGTAGATATAATTCACCATGAACATCAAAATTAGGAACGCATATTGTTACTTTTATCTAAAAAAAATTCGATTTTTCAACCCTGGAATTGAATACTTAATTTTTTTTATTCTTAATGCCAATTTAATTGTTGCTGAAGCATAAAAAGGTGTAAATTACAATAAAAATAAAAATTATGAACTTATTTGGTTACTTTTATGTACGAAAATGATGTGGATTTTCGAACCCTGGAATACAATTTTTCGTTTTTTTTTCGTTTTTAATACCAACTTAGTTCTTTTTGAAGTATAAAATAGGTTAAGTTCACTAAAAAAACATAATTTGGAACTTATATGGCTATGTACCAAACATATTGCGATTTTTCAAACCTGTAATTTTTTTTATTTATTTATTCATTTACTATCCGACTATCCCCTACAACAAGACTTACATAAATCTTATAATTACAGTAAGGAAATAAAAGATTTGAGTTACAATTACAATTTTTAAACTACAATATTAAGAGTTATTAATATAAATTTTGATCTATTAATTACACTGTACAACAATTTCAAACTTTTTGCAAAATTACGGTGTTCTGGCAATTGATCCTGGTAGAGGATACTAAAAAAATATATACGTGTGTCGCCGTTTTGAAAGATCACATCGGGATTTTATTTTATAGGCGGTTAAAATTTTCCATCTCTGGCCTGTTCTTGCATCATATTGGCATATAAAATTTTGTTTTCCTTACATCTGAGGTGTATAGTATGTTCAGCAAATTTGTAGAAAATGTCACGGCATATATTTTATAGAACATATTAACCCTCTAACTCCGCATAATGGCATTTTGCGGCTTTATCATAAAGAAGCACCTCGAAAGAGGGGAAGGGCGTGGATGAAATGTTCTACAAAAATTTTGGCGATAAAATTTTAGTATACATATCAGAACACACCAAAGCCCAAAACTTAACGCAAACACCAAAAACTAATTATATTCAACATTGCTTATTTAGTATCAGGTTCCGAAATCAGAGTTGTTCTGCGAACAGGTGGTACAGGTACCGGAAGCACATCCGAATGTGGCGGAAGCGAAGCTAATGGCACGGTTTTATACAAAAAGCTCTTTCGATTGATCCTATTTAATTTCATTATGCCACTATTTTGGCAAACATAGCATGTGGCCTCGTCATGCTCACCTGGCTCTAGCCAACGAATTGGAATGCCAAATTTCATTGAGTATCGATCAAAACTTCTAATACCTTTAGACCACAGCATCAAACTGTTATAACAAATTCGGAAGATATATTTTGGCACCCATGGCTTAAATGGGAAAACTTCCAGTTCAAAATAATGTTTGTATATATCCTCCACTTTTCTGTAGGGTATATTTGCCGCAGACATAGCAAAAGCAGTCAAGTTTTTCCGAACGGGCAGGCATTTTAATTCTTACAAATTCTCTTGTAGCACAATGAAAACACAAAAAGGTTAAATTTACTTATTCAAATTTTGAGTGGAAGACGATATAAAATAAAATAACCAAGAAGGTTAGCACAAATTTTAAGTCATAGGGACGTGTATACAAAAGTATTCAGTATTTTAATGTCAGGGATGAGGTGATCTACATTTTTGAACAGTAACTAAATTAACCCTGAATGGGCAATATTGAATTTGATTGTTTTTTGGTGTTTGCGTTAACTTTAGGATTTTGGTGTATTCTGACATATATAGTAAAATTTTATGGCCCACATTTTTGTAGAACATATCATCCCCGCCTTTTCCCTCTTTCGGGGTGCTTTTTACGATTTGTTTAAGTAAAGCCGCAAAACGCAGTTATACGGTAAGTTAGATATGTTCTACGAAAATATTTGTCGTGATATTTTCTACAAAGTTGCTGAACATACCATACACCTCAGATGTAAGGAAAACATAGTTTTATATACCGATATGCTGCAAGAATTGGCCAGAGATGGAAAATTTTTTTAAATTATTCTTCATAATACATTGATTTTTTTATTCAGAATTTTGCGGAAGGCAACAAAAACATAAATAATCTACTTTTGAATGTTGCTGACAAACAGGATTGTTGCATTTGCAGCAAAAAAAAGCGTGTCTTACGGCGGATTTTGTCAACTTGCTGCAGGCAATTTCTGCAAACTTTTTTGGCAGCTAATGTGTCTGGACCACTGCGTTAAGCCACATTAAGATTTGCTATATTGAGAGGTCTCCCAAGGAACGCTTCAAATGGTATACGAGTTGTTGGTTGAGCCACAATGTGCGGATTATTGATGTGATTTTCAACCTTGGCCAGTACCAATTGCTTTGCAAGTTTATATAAAAATATGCGTCTTCTTTCTTTTCTTGTATTTTCATCATTTAGCTTACATATAATGTAACTTGCCAATGCCATCACATCAATCATGTTGCAGAAAAACGCGTATGTCCAGCGTCTGGTTGGCCGTTTTGTTGTGTAATGAGTTAGCAGATTCATCGTATCGACTCCGGCTTCAGTTGAATTATAAAATAAAATTGCCTCCGGTTTCATGGCTACGCCTTCAACATGTTTCGTGTAATGCACGGTTGAAATTAAATTGACTGCCTTATTTTTTTTGGGCACGTAGCTGCAAAGTGCAAAAGGATTTTCATGAAAACCAAACACACTTGAAAGAATTGGTCGTCTGGTGCTCTTCATAACTTCCTTAGGAAGACATCTTTTGTTTGCTCGAATGGTGCCAACAGATGCCAGTCCCATAGCAGCAAGTCGTTTAGCGCCGTTCAATGAGGTGAAAAAATTATCAGAAATAATTGTTCTCCCGCTGTTTGCGTAACAATTTGCGAAATACATTGGAACGTTTTCACCTTGATTTATCTCCCGATTGTCTCCTTCCTTTCCAGTGTATAGTTTTCCTTTCAATGGAAATTTAGTCTTAGCATCGCATGCCCACCAAACTTTGATCCCATACCTTGCAGGTTTTGATGGGATATATTGGGTGAACTTTGTGCGCCCACGATACGGAAACAACTGCTCATCGATGGTGATATTTTCATAAGGTTCATAATAATTTTGCAGATTTTCATTGAGAAAATTCCAAAGGTCCCGGATAGGAGCTGATTTATCTGTTTGCTGTCGGAATGCCCGCGTACGACTATTATCGAAACGAATATATCTGGACAGAGTAATGAATCGTTTGTGCGACATAGCCGCACGGAATATGGGCAGCGAATCAGAACGCCACAATATACTGGAGTCTTGCATATTATTATGGCTGAGACCAGAAGCCAACAAAATCCCAATGAATGCATCTAGCTCAGAGCTTGTCAAATGAATCCATTTTCTTTGGGTAGACTCTGGATGTTCTTCATTCCATTTTCTAATTGATTCTCGCCCATGCCGATTTCTTTCACTAATGATGACGAACGTAATATTGGTTGAGAAAAATAGCTTGAATACCTCAACTGGATTGGTGAGCCTTGTTTTTGTTCCAGATTGAAAACGTATGATATTATGCTGGCGCAAACGAGATGCAGGGGGTTCAGTTTCGTTCCATTTAGTACCGTCTTTACCATAAAAACAGCTTGAGTCGACTTCATTTGCTGCTTCAGCATCATTTCCACTTTCTTCTTCTTCATCACTATCATAAAGTTCGTTAGGTTCAATTTCCAAATCATTTTCTATGTCTGATGCATCATCTTCTGGCACATAATCAGCAGTGTCGTCACCATCGTTTTCAAAAACATCATCATTTTCATCAGCTTCTACCTGACTTTGAAAATCACGCACTAATGCCTCTGACAATTGGGGTTGCAAATTCGCGCTACGCAAGCGCGTATTATAAATAAATTCCAGTTCATCAGCCATAATATACTAACAACGCAACAAATCTACCTGCGTAAAATTATTCACAAGTTCAAAATTACCGCACAAAAACTAGATTACTTCTTCACTGTTCAACGTGCAATGAATAACTAACTCACAAACAAAATCAGAAGAAAGAAAGAAGCATAAAAGAATAAAGTAAATACAAATTCCCAACTCGTGCCATGTGCTTTGCCTATGCGTTCATACAAAATGCATAGGGGTCTGGCCAGACACCATGTACCAAAAGTAAGGTGAAGATTTTTTATTTGGCTTTTTTGTCCTGTTCCAAGGACTTTTTTTCAATTATTAATTTATACATCGAAAGCCAACAATATTTTGGGAGATTACCTGACATTACAGCCATCTACCTAAAATAGAAGTATGCTAAATTGAAGCATGAAAATGAAATATATCTGGCCAGAACCATGTGCCACTTCGAGGGTTAATATTGGGGAAACTACGCACGGAATGACAAACCTAAATATACCCTTTCACTTTTTTGTGAAGGGTATAAAAACTTGTAAGAACGTTTTATTCGGTTGAGTCCAATATTAAATACCCTCAAAATATTTAGTAAATAAAAATCTTTCCATCTGCATAAAACTAATCTCTGTTATTTTTCACTTAATCGCCCTTATTCCTGTTGTCAACATGAAAGTAAAACGTATTTGAAATTTTTATTCCAGTAGTCGTTATCGAATATTATCAATAGTTGTTAACAGAGAATCTGCATTCTACCAGAGAATTTGAAGACGATATTGTTTTGAAAGGACTTTGAGTATGCTGTCGTAATTTTTCATAACGATTTATGTTTATTTAAAGTATACATAAATTGAAAAATGGAAAAAACAAAAAATTTTAAATAACAGTTGCAACCCAATTTGAAATATTAGAGGAAGAGTTGCCGAATAATCCCTCTATTTCAGAGGGATTTCAAAGAGGCACTCTTCAAAGTAATTTTAAAGAACAATGGGATTAAACAGCTAGAGCATTAAATTTTCTTAGCCCGCCGTAACGTTTAAGAAATGGATGGCAAAAGGTAAGGAAATAATGAACGTAAATAGTGCAACATAAGAATATAACTTCTTAATAGGTTTGGCGAGACTTAATGTTTAAATTATAGAAGAAAGAGAAGTTCTTTGGGCTGTTAAGTGTAGAAAAAAGTATTCAAAATACTAATTAAATCCTAGTGGGATTCAAAGAGAGGCTCACGCTAAAATTCTATCTGTAAGGAGTGCGTTGGGAGCGGATTGAACTGAAGATACTAGATATATATGTTTCGTTAATTACATATGTACGAGGGCGGATTGATATTGAAGCGACCTAAGTAGGACAATATTTTTTTTTCAAAACCCGTTTATTTCTCCTTTTAGCTCAAAACACTTAATAAGACGATATCCCAATTTGTTTATACCATCTGAATAATACGATTTTGGGAACCCCTCAAAGTACGCGTTAGTTTCGGTAATCACTTCTTCGTTTGAGATGAATCTTTTTCCTGCGAGCCACTTTTTCAAGTTTGGAAACAGGAAGAAGTCACTAGGAGCTAAATCTGGACTATAAGGTGGATGATCAACCAGTTCGAAGTGTATTTCACGTAATTTTTGGCATCGTATCTAATGCTGTGTGAACCGGTGCGTTGTCTTGAAGAAAGGGCACTTATTTTCTTCTTTAAATGTGATCGATTTTTCTTGATTGCATCAATCAATTGATCGAATAATGCACGATAATACTTTCCTGTGATTGTGGATTCTCTTTCAAGATAATCGATGAACAATATTCCGTGTGCATCCCAAAATTCAGTGGCCATAACCTTGCCAGCCGATTTCACTGTCTTCGCCTTCTTCGGAGCATTTCCATCAGCTT
The DNA here is from genome assembly GCA_951800035.1 of Linnaemya tessellans. Taxonomy (NCBI): domain Eukaryota; kingdom Metazoa; phylum Arthropoda; class Insecta; order Diptera; family Tachinidae; genus Linnaemya; species Linnaemya tessellans. The sequence continues at coordinate 62,992,744 of OX637536.1, forward strand.
CAACCCATTGTTTCGATTGATTTTTGGTTTCAGGTATGTAGTGGTGGACCCACGTTTCATCAACAGTTGTTAATCGACGCCAAAAATCAACAGGATTACGCTTTGTCATGTCCAAACACCGCTGTGAAGTGGTCTGTCGTTTTTGTTCGACACTGAGCAAACGCGGCACCCATCTTGCCGATAGCTTTTTGCAAGATGTTGAACACACGTTCATATGATATGTTTACCATTTTCACAATCTCATGTAACTTGACTCGGCGATCATTCATAACGATATCGAGGATTTTTTTTTATATTTTCTTCAGTAACCACCTCTTTTGACCTTCCTGTTGATGGTGTTTTTGCAGAGCTTGTTCGGCCGCGTTTAAATTCAGCAATCCAATATTTTACCATGTAATCTGACTTTCAAATAATAGTGTTTAATCACTGCACGAAATTCACTTTTTTCCATTTTTCAAGAAACACAAAAGTTGGTTACTTCAAACGACTACAACAAATAAACTAGTCGATGAATTTGGGTAAAATTTTAACAGCTGACGTTTGACAGGTCGCAATTTCTAAAAAAAAAGTTTTTTTGTTTGTGCTGCCATCTAGCGCTAGGTAGCTTCAATATCAATCCGCCCTCGTAGAGGGTCGCTCTTCCATCCCTAATACAAATTTCTCCTCATTAAAGAGAGTTGTAATGCTGACCTTATCCACATCTGAGTTCCAGTAAAAAGCAAAGAAACGGCGAAGTAATGAGCTGCCTCTGCTATCAAAGTGTGCAACTCCGATTCGGTAGCCATGCCATTAGGTATTATTAGAACTAATATCATCAAGTATTATCTTCATAAGGTTGAACAAAGATGTTGCAATATCAACACATGTGAGTTTGTGAACAGAGTTTCGTGACAAGTCTTTAGGCAATCAGGAACTAGATGACCTTTCAGAGTTATTAAATATCGATTTAAGTTGCCTGATTAAACCCGACAGTGCGCCTTATTACATCCATCTAGTGCCAATACCGGATACAGCGACTTGGGTTTTCGCAATGAAATATCGGTCATACAAACGTCGATGTTTGATAAAGTCGGCGGTTTCACGATCAACATTTCAAATGACGAATAATAAAAACGACCTGGGGTCAGAAAATCACATGATCGGTTGACAATAACATGCATGTCTTTGCCTAGGAGCGTTCTGAAGATATCTTTGCCGAAATGTTGCAAGATTTTTGTATCAACTGTAGAACATCAATAATTCTATGATATGTTTGCAAAATAGCAATAAAGTTTAAATTTTTTTATGCTTTTACAACCTGCCGAATTAATATCGAAGAAAAGTCGGATTTAATATCGGAAGTTTATCAGAAATGTTGTTTACAATATTTTCATATCTTTTGTGATTCTTTGGGACAGGAACATTTATTCTTTTATAAATGAGAATTATTCCGAAATCTAAAAGCAGACAGTATGCAAAAAATATCGTAAACCCAAGAACAAAAATTAACAAACTATATAATTTTTTTAGAATTTTGAGGAAAATAAAACACCTGATGATTTAATAGTAATAAATAATATATATGGTCCGCCAAATAACTTTTTTTTGGAAAATGCTATAAAGAAACTACTGAATATTTTTTCAAATTTTTTATTTGAAAGTACAGTCCTTCCGGTTAATAACGGAAAATAATTTCATTCAAATGGCTGCATGGCCCGATAACGATCGCCATTGACTGTCACGGATACTCCTTGCTCATTTTCGAAGAAAAATCGCCCAATTATGCATCTGGACCAAAATCCGCAGTGACTCGTTTTGGGTGTGTTGGCTTTTCAATGTATGCGTGCGGGTTTTTTGTGCCCCAAATGCGACAATGCTTGTTTACATACCCGCCAAGATCAAAATGAGCTTCATCTGAAGAGATGATTTTTTGGCAAAATCAGCATCTTCTGTAAGTCGATCGCAGGCCCACTTAGCGAAGCGGAAACGCATTAGATGGTCGACCATATTCTTTCAGCGGAAGGATAAAACTAATTATCTGTCATATCAGACATGAGCTAAGTGTTACCATTCACGAAATAAGCACTAGTTGAAAAAAAACGTTAGATTGCGGACCCCATAGGTTTAATATTATCTCAAGCTGGAAAGATATTACGACTTTGAAATATGAAAACAAAAACGTAACGTTTCTATAGGGTTCCATATTGACGGACAATACATAAGCTTCCTAATATTACGGTTAGACTAACTCTAAGCTTGCAGGAGTCTTTATCGTCATACAGTGAAACTTCGATAAAACGAACTTCGTTATAACGAAAAACTCAATATAACGTATGTTTTATTGAGTCCCTTGAGAAAACCTCTTTATTGCAAAGTTTTTCATACAAAAATACACTATAGCTATAACGAACAAATTCTGAGCAAAAACACCTCTATAATGCAAAATATTCTTTCAAATGCTCCAAATATAAGGAAATCGGAATAAATCCCTTATAAAAATTGCCAAGTCTAAATGTATTTACAAGCGCATTTGTAAAGCCTCTATGCAGCGAAGTACTCATACAAAAGCCTCTATACCACGAAGTAAGAATAATATTATAACAAAATGGTAAAGTCCCGTTATCAAACGAACGAGTTCTTAATGTGTATGCAAAACTATAGTTATAACGAATTTTTTTCGTATTTCTTCAACTTTCGTTATATCAAGGCTTTGCTGATTATATTTATAGCGAAGCAATGGCTATAAGAAAGTATTTTCGGATCCCGTTGGAATTCGTTATATCGAATTTTTACTGTATTTTACTTTGAAACTAAAGAGAAGATATCTTAAATAATTGAATAACCGGCATTAATGAGCTTAAGTTTTAATTCCTACTTGCATCCGGTTCTGCATATATTGACATCGATGACTGGGTTTGTAGCCAAAAGTAATCATACAGATTCTTTTTCTCGTAAACTTACTAACCAAGTACATCGTATTATTAAAATAAAAGTAGCCACATTTTTCATTTACCTTTTTCCTATATTAAGTAAGTTTAAAAAAAGTTTGTGAAAACAAGAAAACAATTTATACTCACAGCTCGAAAAAGATTGGTAGTCACGACAAGGGCAAATCTTTCCCATAAATTATCCCAAAATAAGGGATAGATATACACGTGGAAAGAAAAAGTTGTTAGAATGATAATCGCACAAGAATAGCGCAAACGACAAACAGAGAAAAAAAGAAGAAAAGAATTCAGGTTTATAACAAACATCAGAAAGGAAAAAGGTAACACAATTTCATTTCTATTTTAATCTATTAATTTGATTTACTTTTTAACCTTATGGTCTCTTATTTTATTGGCTTAATATATTTAACAACAATTCAATTCGTAGCAAAAGCACAACAAACAGCCAGGACAATATACAGTTTTCAAAAATCGATACATACGAAAGCAGTTTAAAAGCTTTAAAAAAGTATTTTTAAAACAAACTGCTTAAATCAATTTAAATATTGTCTACTTTACTTTATATGTATAAGTATTTTAGAATTGTGTCGAACTTTTGACAACAGCCTATGATTAAACCATTGTAATTTAAATAATAGGTTCTTATCAAAAACCAGTGAATATTTAACCTGTAGTGGCAGCACTTTATTACATTTTCTGGCAGCTTTAAAAAAAATGTAACAAGAAAGGCAACTGCAACTAACTTCCCTTCTTAATCTTTTCGACCGCATGGCGAGACGTTTTTCTTTTGCATTCTGTATTAAATAAAACATGTTAAAAATCTTGTAGTTTAAAGAAATAATATTTGTAATTAAATTGTAAAGAAATTGTTGCATCGCATTACATTGAATCATTTCGCAGCAGCAATAAACCCAAAAATTATCTTATAAAATCTATTTCCCAATATGCATACGCACACACAATTTCAAACCCATTTTAGGGGGACAGTTTTACTAGTACTGAAATATTGCCTAATTTTCGTTAGGCTTCTTCGCACAGTGAGTAATTTAATTTTTCTTCACTAAACCTCTATATTTTCACAAAGTCAGTCAACACCAACCCTCGTGATCGTTTACTCTCTTTTGATAGTTTTTGTCTCTCTTTTCGATTTAGCACTTTCAAATTTTTTTAAAAGGCTAAACTTTGTTATAGCTTTATTGCAAATGATCTCAAATGATATAACGACAATTTTAATAGCGATATAGAATTTGAATCCTTGCAAATTTACTTTGCAAAGTACTTTTGGTATAAAGAAATTATCAAACGGCACTCGCAACATGGGCTGGAAATTGCGTTACACCTGTTTAAGTATTTAGCTAAGTAATATTGGAGCTCAATAGAAGCGGTAAATTTTAGGTTGACAAACGCAAAATAAATCATTATACATATAAACGTTGTCATGTATCAAAATAAAACAACTTTTTAAATTGAAATAAACAGTTCGTTTTAAAGGAATTGCTTCTCACTTTAATAGTTTGTATAACAAATTTACGGAATATATGAAACAACATTCCCAGTAAAAAATATATGGATTAATCCATAATGGAGCAATAAAGGATTAATGCCTTGTTCATCCATTTGAAGTAAGAAGCGAGCTATCGAAACTGTTTTTCTGTTTTATTGTTTATGCCTCGCTTAATACTCCAAATGGATCAATGAGGGCTGTATCAGTTCATTTTTTGGTATTTTTTCTTTGACATAACTGTTAATTGTTGATGTTTTCGTTTTGTTTTTCTATTTTGCCAGTTTAGTTTAAAAAGTGAAAGACGTGTTATTAAAAAAAGCGAAAAGGTACGGGTATAGTAACAGATTGTTAAAAATGTGTCAAAATTTAGTTTCTAAGCGTCATTTAACACGACTAGTTGAAAAAGAAATTGAAAAATTACTCCCTTTATGCTCTTTTAGGAGACAAAAACGATTACTGCATCTGTCGTCATATTCAAGATCAAAGGGAGTACTCCATAAGGAGCTTAAAAGGAGTACTCGTGTCTGCGGACATGCTGTGTTAAAAATCCAATCAGGCCCGGAGTTTTATGGAGTAATCCATTACTCGCAAAGGAGCGCTCCAAGATTACTCTTTGGATGATCCTATTTTTACTGGGTTGTGCTTTTACTATAAAAGTAAAAGTGAATTTTAATTGTTCGAGGTAAATCGAAAAGTTAACTATATACACATACATATTTCAGATCCGTGGTATGTTATTTGGAATTTTAGCAACATGCAGTAAAACTTAGTTAATTTATTTGAAAATGTTACGATATATGTTACCTAGGCTGAAATAGAAGGTGTTTTTGCTAAAAAAATTCAACAGAAAAAACTGTTTACTGGATAAAACAAATCAATTTAAATCTGATGAAGTGCATGCCTCACATTAAATTTTGGGTCACTCTTTCGAGCGCAGAACACACACAATGCTGTCCTTCATGACATGGAAAAATTTTTATAATACTTTTCAGTTCCCATTGCATCTGATTTGATCGATAAGCACGTAGTAATAAAGTCATATGGGGTAGCATAAGAAAATTTAAACTGATCGCTGGGTATATCGTTATTTGTATCACGCACAGTTGATGAAAAATTAAACACTCTGGGGTTTGTTTGGATCACGGTGTTGTTGGTAAAGGTCCTGTTTAATATGTTTGCATCCATTTGGCACTCAATATTGTTGCTGGCCTTGTCAATACCTACTTCTCGAATGGCATTCCATGTTCGTTTATTGCTGATTACGGAACTAAAGCGTCTGGAATTAATGTCTTATTCGCTTATTAACGTTATCGCGGGCAGTGGAATAACGTACTTTCAGCTCAGAAGCTTTACATAGCATTTGATAAATCTCTTAATTCTATAGTGGTTTATATACTGTTTGAAAAGCAAGGTCTCAGTAAAATAAGTAAAAATGTTATATTCGACTGATTCGAATCTTAAATACCCAACAAATATGTAGTAAATATATCATAAATGTTTTACCAACTGGGTCATAGTTCTCTTAAGACATTTCTGTGCTCAATTTCAATACTTTATTTTGCCGGGGTCAATCCGGGAAGGGCCCAGGGGAGACATCTCACCTTTGACGTAAAAAGTATATTTTTAAAGTAGTTAAGTGTAGACAATTTTTTTTGTTATCTTACGTCAACGCCCACGAAAGGAGGCGTGGTAAAAAAAATATTTTTTTAACTTTGTTGCTACAAGTTCAACGCTTTTGGTTTTGTTTGGCATAAAAATATATCATTCGCTTAAAAAAAGTATAAAAAGGAGTTGGTTTAGCTGTTCATACGAGAATTTTTTTCCTACTAGCCCGACTCAAAACATTTACGAACTGTCCCAAATTTCCACGGTCTGACTCTTTTCGTTTGAATTGAATCGTAATTTCCACAGACGGACGAAAGGACATGACTAGATTGTCTTACATTTCTTCACTGATCAAAAATATATATACTTTATGAGGTCTTACGGCACTGCTACACGTTCAATATATATATCGCGATGTTTATTGAACGTGTATCATGCAGTACTGATGGATCGCTATCCATATCGCAGAATGGCCTAAAATATGAAATCCAGATCGTGGATCGAGTGATAAATATTGAGTGTGTAGCATTTTCATGATATTATATCGCGATACGTTAACCCTTAATAGCCTACTGGTCCCGCTAGGAACCAACCAGGTATATGTTAAATTTTTCAGGTAAATAGAAATTGCGAAGAAAGTTTTAGAGTAAAATATGTTTAGAATTGCAAGTTTTATACACTGATTTTTTCCGGCCAGAAGAAAAAATCAGGCTATTAAAGGTTTATAAGAAGTGAAATAAAACAAATAAAATAAAAGACGCAGTGCAAAATATTTAACAAATAAAAAAGTTTATCACATTTGTGTAAAGTTTGTTTTAAAAGGGTAATGTCAGAAGATAGCGAAAGCGAGTGGGTTCTGTCGGTGGAATCGGAATTAACGACCGAAAAAATTATTTTGAAAGACTTAATTTTTAATTTGGAGGCATCGCCGGATTTGTGGGACTCGTCGGCTAAAGCTTTTTTTTTGGTTTTCTCGTGAAATTTTTTAATAAATGATCCGCACAGCACAAAAATAACGTAAATACTAACGCGATAAATATTGAACATGTAGCATACGCTCGTGATCCATCAATCCATTAAAATGGATCGCGATCCAAATATCACAATATATATTGAACGTGTAGCAGCGCCCTTAGGGGAATATTTCGCTGTGTTACACACGGAATGACAAAGTAAATATGGGAATTTCCAGAAAAAAGTCCACCTTGATCGAAAATTTAAAAGTTAACAAACAGATTTTTTCCTAATGTATTATAAAAGAGAAACCTCTAAAATAAATTAAATTTAGGAGCTCAAAGCTTTCCTTTGTTGGGAAGGTGAAATACTGAACTACAAATTTGAAGTTCTCGTTTTGGTAAGTGTTTCTTAACTTCGACGGAATTTTCTCATTATAATTAATATTCCTAAGAGCAATTTCATAATAATACTCTTATTGCAAAACTGTTGCTACAAAAAATTTTTAATCATGCAAAAAATAAATAATAATAAGTTTTCTATATAATTTTCTAATATATATATATTTTTCGTATATTTTTAACAAAATAAATATCAAGTGCAAATTTTAGTAACATAACGCCAGATCTTTTTTCCTAGAAGAAGAAAAGGAAAAAAGATTTTTTTCATTTAATAACTTGGAAAACAAATGTATATTACTCCAAATTTTACCAAAAAAGTTTTGATTAAAAAGACTTGCCCAATTCGTAGAGTTAAACAATCTTTTTATCACAGTCAAATCGCACTTCCATTGTTTGTAACGTAACGCCAGGTAATTTTTTTAAGTATATCTTGAAATCCTTATACTCGATTACTTGCATTATTTTTACTGAATATAGAGCTGTCCAATCACTTCTCGAATGTGAGAAAAAAACTTTTTTAAATTTTTTCAACATATTTAAAGCTTTTCTTCAACATATCGCCGTACAAAAGTAACGTAACGCCAAAATGGAAATGCCCACATACCCCCCAATTCTTTTTTGGTTGTCTGTAATATTATTAAGCAAATGATATATTTTTATGTCGAAGAAGGCGTTGAGATTGGAGCGAAAAAATCATTTACAATAATTTTTGGGCCCCGTCCCCTTTAGTGCAAAAATAGTGTAAATATTTAATAAACTGTGTTCCTTAAGCTGCGTTGACCCTCCGGCTCTCTGAGAGCGGAGAGGATATTGCGCTGATCCAGGAGCCATGGTCCTCCAAAGGCAAAATTCTTGGACTCGGCGTAAAAGGCTACAAAATGCTGTATGCCAAAAACTCAGGTAATGATTAAAAGAACATTAGATCCTGCATTCTAGCGAAAGCCAACCTGAATATCTTCATTCTATCTAATTATAGTGATGAAGATACGGTGACTGCAGCCTGGGAGGCAGGACAAACATCTGTGTGGTTTGCCTCCTGCTATATGGCCCACGATCATCAGGTCCCACCTCCAAGTAACCTGGTCCGCAAATTGGTTCAGGTTGCAAATGCAAATGGCGCTCCCATAATATTTGGAGCGGACGTAAATGCGCACCACCATATCAGGGGCAGCACAAACACAAATGAAAGGGGTGATTGTATCTTTGATTTCATTCTAGAAAATAAACAGGTGGTGTCAAATCAGGGTTCAGAATCAACTTTTATTGTATCGAACAGACAGGAGGTGCTAGATATAACACTTGTTAGCGCAAAACATGCCAATTTAATTCGAGATTGGAAGGTCTCCTCTGACTGTTCCTTCTCTGACCATCGCTATCTAACCTTCGCGGTTGGCAACTTAGGTAGTAACATAAGACTGTGCGTCAACAGACGAAGAACAAATTGGGAGTAACAAAGCTGTATCCTCACCAATTATATTGCGCGTCGTCCAACCATAGGAGAGGCTGCGGACATTGACAAAGCAGTGGACACACTGACTGTTCGAGATGGCCACAGGTCTATCCTGTAGGCCATCTGTACAACGTAACAAGCAAAGACCTCCGTGGTGGACTGAGGATATAGAAGTCACCAGGAGGAACTGTCGCAAACTTTTCAACGTGGCAAAGAGAACGGGAAACTGGACACTCTATAAAGCCTCCTTGAATAGATTCAAAAATGAGGTCAGGAACGCAAAACGTAAGACCTGGAGGAGCTTCTGCAATAGTGTAGAATATACCTCCGAGACTTGCAGATTGCGTAAGACCCTAGCCAAACAGCCGTCGATACCCGGCTACATCCAAAGAAGATGGCAGTTAGACCACTAATGGTATCGAATCGTTAGAGGTTCTTATGGACACTCACTTCCCGGGTTCCCAATCTGATGTGGTAATACCGCAGGTATATCCCACACATAGCCAGCCTTCCACTTCCATTGACATAGATGCGGAAAGGATATGCTGGGCCATAAATAGTTTCAATCCGTTCAAATCTCCAGGACCGGATGGGATTATTCCCGCGGACCTGCAACACAACGCAGCTCTCGTAATTCCATGGTTACTGACTATATATAAAGCTTGTATCCTTTGGTCATATATTCCAACAAAATGGACTAAATGCGTCGTGATCTTCATTCCTAAAGGAGGGAAGACTTCGCACATTGAGGCGAAGGATTTCAGACCCATAAGCCTGACATCCTTCCTTTCGAAAACACTGGAGAGGGTTATTGATGTTCACATAAAAACATCCATAAATCACTCTCTCCTCTCTGCGTCTCAACATGCCTACACCAAAGGTAATTCGATTGAGGCTGCCCTTCACTCGCCCGTGGGGCATATAGAAAAGTCTCTTGAGCACAAGGAGTATACTATGGCCGCCTTCATGGACATTGAACGTGGTTAACGATTGGTGTTTGAGATGCGGACTCAGCGTCAACTTTGCAAAAACGGAACTGGTACTCTTCTCGAGAAGGTACAAGATTCCCCCATTCATCCACTCAAAACTAAATGGCATTACCCTGGACCTCTCGGATAAAATCAAATACTTGGGTATTGTGATTGATAGTAAGCTATCATGGACTTCTAATGTCCATTAAAGAGTGAGGAAAGCCGTGTTGGCAATTTACGTCTGTAGGAAAGCCATTGGCTCTACCTGGGGAATAAGCCCAAAGGGGGTAAATTGGATACTAGAGACTGTGATAAAACCTATACTATTCTATGGTATTGTGGTCTGGTGGAAAGCAATGGACGTAGCGAGAAACTAATCCTACATGGAGAGGGTTCTCCGCAGAATGGCACTTATGATAACAGGTGCTCTTAGAACGACGCCAACAAGGGCGCTTTTTGCTGTGCTGTGCTGGCTTCCGGCGGACCTGACTACTAGGAAGCTGGCTCTACGCACTGCAGTCAGAATGAACACAATAGGCGCATGGACCCATAGACCATGGGGTCATGCTAGCATTCTGGACACGATGGGTAATCTACCACATCTTATCGACTACTGCACTCCGGTACCCTACCTCAGTAGGAAATTTAAACTTTCTCTTGCGGAAGGGTTCTCCCCACTGTACGGATCCGTATAGATTTGTGGGGGCAGAGCCGGTGGGGGTGTCTTTATTCCAGACTGGAATCGAGATGTCCATCAGACTCCCGGATGAGTGTACCGTATTGCAGGCGGGCAGCGTTATGGCTAAGGTTTTATCGGATATCGAACCGGGACATCCAATTCATTACCGACAGTCAAGCTGCAATTAGGTCTTCTACGGGGGTGTATAGCACATCCCTACTTGTCCAGGAATGCCGCGGAGCCCTTGACGGACTTGCGGAACATTCACACATCACCTTGAACTGGGTGCGGGGACATGGGACCACCACGGGCAACATTAAGGCGGATGAACTGGCGGGGAGAGGAACCACACTTCAGGAAGCCGGCATTGACCAACTAAGTGGGATTCCACTCTCATCTTGCTGGAGACGCTTTGATGTTGCACTATTCGAATTGGCTCAGGACAGGTGGTTCAGAGAATCCACTTGCGAGATATCAAGTGTCTTATGGCCCCGCCTAGACTCTAGGAGGACGAAGGATCTTTTGAACTTTGCAAGAGGTCATCTACGTAATATAGTGGCCACACTTACTGGTCACTGCACCTTTGGGATCCATGCCAGGCGCATGGGGCACCCCTATAACGACTACTGCTCCAGTTGCAATGATGAGGAGGATGAGGAAAGCATTGCACACCTCCTCTGCTTCTGTCCTGCTCTGGAGGAGCAGCGCCTACAGTCTCTGGGCAAGGCACGTTTTGGAGACATTTCGGAGATAGGACTGAGATACCTGAGTCTCTTTATTAAGAGCAGTGGCTGGTTCGGCAGCTGACTCCCCTGGGGCGTATATGCACGACCATAACTCCTGGTTTATGTATCCCATCTTCTTCCTTACTATCCTTCTTAGCTTAACTTTCGACTATCCCTACTTCTTCCTCTTTTCTTATCATTTCAATCCTCTTAAATACAGGTGTCACAAAGGGATCAAAATAATTGGACCCGAGTGGGCTGGTCTCTGTTTTTCCTTTCACCAGCAACCTGCTAACCTGACGAAGGTACGATGTTCCCGATGGTTCTCTGCCCTATCCCGCGACCGCTCTCCTCACCCTTTCTCCCTAAATGACTCCAGAAAAAAAAAATTTTTCTACACTTAGTTACCCCGAAAAAAATAACTTTTTAACCTTTCACGACAAAGGCGAGAGGACTTTTCCATGACCTTTCCCGAAGTGACACTATCGTAAAGGAGTTTTCATCAACGGAGGGCATATCACTCTCCAGGCAATATATGTAAAATATTCCCATAATATATCAAAGTTTAAAATCTTTGGAAAATCATAATTAATCACATTTTGATGTGTGTTGTTTCTTTTGGTTTCGAGTTCTTATAACTATTAGCTATTCCTCTGTTCTTGCCATTTAAATAAAACTTGAATTAATTGTTTAAATTAATGAATTGTAGTTTAATTACAACATGTGATTCAATTATTTTGATATGGACAAAAACAATTATATGATGTTAAGACTGTTTTGAGTCACATAATTGAAAAGCTAAGTATGTTTGTTATGCTTTTGGCAATAAAGAACAAGTTATATTCGACCGGGTCGAACCTTAAATACCCTCCAAATATTTAGTAAATAAAAACTATTTTTATTCTTACTAAAATTTACCTTTTTATGGTATTTGGGTTAAATAAACAAGAAACAAATTTATTTTAGAGATAAGTGAAAAATGTTGGACCTGCTGGGCCACAGTTTCTTTAAGACATTTCTGTGCCCAATTTTAAAACTCTATACAGGTTCATTACGAGAAAAGCCCTAGGGGAGACGTTTAATCTAAATAGTAAAAACTAAGTTTTCGAGGTAGTTAAGCGTAGAAAAAAAATTTGTTTGAGGGGTCATTTAGGGGGGTGGAGGAGTAAGGCGGGGGAAGATCAGAGATCATATTATCTTCGTCGGAAAAACTTATGAATTATATATTTATGGAATGTAGGCTTAAGGAATACAATTTGTTAAATATTTATACTATTTTTTCATTTTCTATGTAAATTCAACGCCCAATAAAGGGGCAGAGTCCAAAACTAGACTATATCGGTTTTTCCACAAACGGACGTATATTCATTGCTAGATCGTCTTACACTTCATCACTGATCAAGAATATATTTGCTTTTTGGAGGGTATTACAACTGTATTTTGTCGGGGTCGATCTGGCAATGACCGTGGAAGAGACATTTCACCTTTCCCATAAAACACTAAAAATTAATTTTAGGGGTAATTAAGTGTAACAAAATATGTTATTTTATTTACGTCTCAGCTTCATCATAAAATTTTATTTTTAAGGAATGTAGGCTCAAGGATTACATTTTGTTAAATTTTTACACTACATTTGCATATAATAACGTCCACTTAAGGGGCGGGATCCAAATGTTTATTTTTTTTATTTTATGGCTCCAAGTTTAACACGTTGGATCTTCTTTGACATAAAAATATATCATTTGCTTAACAAAATTACAAAAATAAACTCGAAAACTTATGTTGTTGTTTAGAGGCTGATGTAGTTCTGCTTAGCCCATTTGGGAACTTGATCTGTGCTATCCTTTAAGATATATTTATATTAAGTTTTAAGGGTCTGGAGCTTTTCGCATGAACTGAATCGTGGTTTCCACAGATGGACGGACGGACATGGGTAGATCGTCTTAGATTTCATCACAGATCACGAATATATATAATTCATGAGGTCTCAGAGGGATATTTTGCAGGGAATGACAAAAGTATATCCTCCAATCAAATCACAAACGTTGGCGATAGAATCACTGCGTATAAGTAAAGGATGTTTTTTTTTATAGAGGTTGAAAGTTGGCAACACTTTTTAGCTGGATGTCATTTCGACAGCTGTCGAGTGATTTATATTTATAGCAAAACTAAAGGTTTGGTTTTTCAGCATGAGTAGACTGACGTCTAAACAACGCTTCCAATTGGGTCCAAAAAAAGATTGATTCAGATTTTTATAAGCGAATTTTGTTTACTGATGAAGCTCACTTTTGTTTGAATGAATACGTATTTGGAGTGATGATAATCTTCAGATGTATGTTGAGACGCCGTTACATCCAGAAAAACTGACTTTGGTGTTCTTTATGGGTTGGTGGAATCATTGGTCCGTGCTTCTTTAAAAATATGTTGGTCAGAGCGTTAGCCATGATCGCGGACTTCTTCGGTCATCACTTGTAATGGGTGATCCATTTCGAGGTTCCCTACTTTTTTAAAGAAAAAACATAGAAAATTCAAATTTAATGGAGAATGTTAATTATCATTTGAAAGAACATTCTTTGGCATTTATTTTTTTAAGATTATGTCTATCAAATGTTGGCCGTTGCTACGTCGCAGATGATCCATCCGTTGTGTCCAATTTTCGATGACTCGTTCGAGCATTTCGACTGGTAACTGGCGAATAACACGCGTGATGTTTTCCTCCAAGGCATGAATCGAAGCGGGTTTGTCCGCATAAACTTTAGACTTTACATATCCCCACAGGAAGAAGTCTAACGGTGTTATTATGTACACACCGAAATTTTCTCTCAATAAATCCATTGATTGATGCGATGTGTGGGAAGTGGCGCCGTCTTACTGAAACCAAATGTCGTCGAGATTACGACCTTCAATTTCAGGCATCAAATAGTCGGTTATCATGGCAAGATAACGGTCGCCATTGACGGTTACGTTCGAACTGCCATCATTTTTAAAGAAATATGGATCGATGATTCCACCGGTCCACAAACCACACCAAACCGTTGTTTTTTCTGGGTGAAGTGGCAGTTCTTGAATCTCTTCAGGTTGCTCTTCGTCCCAAATGCGGCAATTTTGATTGTTTGCATACCCAGAAATGGGCCTCATCGCTAAATAAAATTTGCCTCGAAAACGTCGGATCTTCTTAGAACTTTTCAAGAGCCCATAGAGTGAATTTGTAACCGTTCTTCAGCCGTAAGTCTTTCCATTATGAAATGCCAAACAATACTAAACAAAAATAACATGACAGCATGACACGACTAACACGTGATCTGTCAAAAAAAGGCTATTGAAAAAAGTATCTCTACTTGAATCTCCCGTTACAACCATAATGTGCAGGAGCTGTGGTTGTGATAATGTGTGAAGTCGCTAGTCTACGCCGCACAGTGTAAGATTTTGCTAATCTAGGAGGACTTAATTCAATTGCAGCTAAAGTTTAAGAGATATAGACTTGAAATTCGGAAGATAAGCTTTAAATTTTAATGTGGAGGCTCAGATCTAAAATGAAGAACATTGGACAAAAGCCACTCCCCACTCCCATATAAGCCCCACATTTTTTCTAGAATTAAGCCTAAAAAAAGTATTTTTAATAAACTATAGTTGGGGTACTATAAAGGTTATTAAATTAACTATTTTTTTACAATAGAAATATTGAATAAAATAAATAAAAAAAATATTTTTTGTTGTTGTTTTCAGGGTTGTATTGCCTTATAGTATTTAATATTGTATTATATCTTTTAAATTATGTATGAATTTTTATTAGTCGAACTTTTTCTTATGTAAATTGTTAATTTTTTATCGGGCTTAAGTTCGAATCTTGCATGACTGCAAATTATTTTTTGTTATTTTTTATTATTAATAAATGAATTTGTTTAAATTCTATTTATTATTTTATATTAAGATTGGAATATTAAGAATATTTTTAATAATCATCAAACCAGCAGAACGGATCAGTACTGATTTCGAGGCCGCTACGCCATCTCATCAGCGTTCTTTGTTCAATTTTTCCCACTTTTGCAAGTGGTGCTAGTTAGTAGGAATATCAACTATTTAACCAATATTTTAACGAAAATTGAATATGAGAAGTTATCACATTCATATTATTAAGTTATTACATTTTGGTTAGTACGAAATTCCCCAACCCTGACGATTAATATTCCAAATATTCCAATATCTCTTTTGCTTTTTCCAGAGCCATCGGCTGCTGATAGGTAAAGCTTCTTTGTTATTTATGTTCAAGTAATTGAATTTAGTTGTCAATTTACTTTGAACAAGTGCGCGTGCCCCCGCAATGTTTTAAATTATGTATGAATTTTTATTAGTCGAACTTTTTCTTATGTAAATTGTTAATTTTTTATCGGGCTTAAGTTCGAATCTTGCATGACTGCAAATTATTTTTTGTTATTTTTTATTATTAATAAATGAATTTGTTTAAATTCTATTTATTATTTTATATTAAGATTGGAATATTAAGAATATTTTTAATAATCATCAAACCAGCAGAACGGATCAGTACTGATTTCGAGGCCGCTACGCCATCTCATCAGCGTTCTTTGTTCAATTTTTCCCACTTTTGCAAGTGGTGCTAGTTAGTAGGAATATCAACTATTTAACCAATATTTTAACGAAAATTGAATATGAGAAGTTATCACATTCATATTATTAAGTTATTACATTTTGGTTAGTACGAAATTCCCCAACCCTGACGATTAATATTCCAAATATTCCAATATCTCTTTTGCTTTTTCCAGAGCCATCGGCTGCTGATAGGTAAAGCTTCTTTGTTATTTATGTTCAAGTAATTGAATTTAGTTGTCAATTTACTTTGAACAAGTGCGCGTGCCCCCGCAATGTTTTAAATTATGTATGAATTTTTATTAGTCGAACTTTTTCTTATGTAAATTGTTAATTTTTTATCGGGCTTAAGTTCGAATCTTGCATGACTGCAAATTATTTTTTGTTATTTTTTATTATTAATAAATGAATTTGTTTAAATTCTATTTATTATTTTATATTAAGATTGGTACTAACCAAAATGTAATAACTTAATAATATGAATGTGATAACTTCTCATATTCAATTTTCGTTAAAATATTGGTTAAATAGTTGATATTCCTACTAACTAGCACCACTTGCAAAAGTGGGAAAAATTGAACAAAGAACGCTGATGAGATGGCATAGCGGCCTCGAAATCAGTACTGATCCGTTCTGCTGGTTTGATGATTATTAAAAATATTCTTAATATTCCAATCTTAATATAAAATAATAAATAGAATTTAAACAAATTCATTTATTAATAATAAAAAATAACAAAAAATAATTTGCAGTCATGCAAGATTCGAACTTAAGCCCGATAAAAAATTAACAATTTACATAAGAAAAAGTTCGACTAATAAAAATTCATACATAATTTAAAACATTGCGGGGGCACGCGCACTTGTTCAAAGTAAATTGACAACTAAATTCAATTACTTGAACATAAATAACAAAGAAGCTTTACCTATCAGCAGCCGATGGCTCTGGAAAAAGCAAAAGAGATATTGGAATATTTGGAATATTAATCGTCAGGGTTGGGGAATTTCGTACTAACCAAAATGTAATAACTTAATAATATGAATGTGATAACTTCTCATATTCAATTTTCGTTAAAATATTGGTTAAATAGTTGATATTCCTACTAACTAGCACCACTTGCAAAAGTGGGAAAAATTGAACAAAGAACGCTGATGAGATGGCATAGCGGCCTCGAAATCAGTACTGATCCGTTCTGCTGGTTTGATGATTATTAAAAATATTCTTAATATTCCAATCTTAATATAAAATAATAAATAGAATTTAAACAAATTCATTTATTAATAATAAAAAATAACAAAAAATAATTTGCAGTCATGCAAGATTCGAACTTAAGCCCGATAAAAAATTAACAATTTACATAAGAAAAAGTTCGACTAATAAAAATTCATACATAATTTAAAACATTGCGGGGGCACGCGCACTTGTTCAAAGTAAATTGACAACTAAATTCAATTACTTGAACATAAATAACAAAGAAGCTTTACCTATCAGCAGCCGATGGCTCTGGAAAAAGCAAAATAGATATTGGAATATTTGGAATATTAATCGTCAGGGTTGGGGAATTTCGTACTAACCAAAATGTAATAACTTAATAATATGAATGTGATAACTTCTCATATTCAATTTTCGTTAAAATATTGGTTAAATAGTTGATATTCCTACTAACTAGCACCACTTGCAAAAGTGGGAAAAATTGAACAAAGAACGCTGATGAGATGGCGTAGCGGCCTCGAAATCAGTACTGATCCGTTCTGCTGGTTTGATGATTATTAAAAATATTCTTAATATTCCAATCTTAATATAAAATAATAAATAGAATTTAAACAAATTCATTTATTAATAATAAAAAATACCAAAAAATAATTTGCAGTCATGCAAGATTCGAACTTAAGCCCGATAAAAAATTAACAATTTACATAAGAAAAAGTTCGACTAATAAAAATTCATACATAATTTAAAACATTGCGGGGGCACGCGCACTTGTTCAAAGTAAATTGACAACTAAATTCAATTACTTGAACATAAATAACAAAGAAGCTTTACCTATCAGCAGCCGATGGCTCTGGAAAAAGCAAAAGAGATATTGGAATATTTGGAATATTAATCGTCAGGGTTGGGGAATTTCGTACTAACCAAAATGTAATAACTTAATAATATGAATGTGATAACTTCTCATATTCAATTTTCGTTAAAATATTGGTTAAATAGTTGATATTCCTACTAACTAGCACCACTTGCAAAAGTGGGAAAAATTGAACAAAGAACGCTGATGAGATGGCGTAGCGGCCTCGAAATCAGTACTGATCCGTTCTGCTGGTTTGATGATTATTAAAAATATTCTTTATATTCCAATCTTAATATAAAATAATAAATAGAATTTAAACAAATTCATTTATTAATAATAAAAAATAACAAAAAATAATTTGCAGTCATGCAAGATTCGAACTTAAGCCCGATAAAAAATTAACAATTATATCTTTTATTTAAACAAAAATTGCATTTACTTGTAAATTTAGTAAATTTAATCTGAATGAGAGCTTTCTTCAAAATTTTGATGGTCCAACAACAACGCAAGCACTTCCGCAGATAAAGTTCCATGCTGGGTTTTTGGAGTTAAACGCAAACTAGCTATGATTGGATCCGATGATATAAGCAGTCTGTGCAATAAATCTCTATTCGTGTCCACTCTTGATGTTTTTCTGGTAAACAATTCGCGGTAATTTCTTGAATCTTTATTTCTAGACTCTTGCGCTTCTTCGGAAAAATTGCCAATGGGGAGAATGCAGGAAGAGGTTATGTCTTTTCCATGATACAAAATTTTGTGCACAGTAACTGGCATGTTGAACCATGAATATTCCGATTAATAAAGTTTTATAGTTTCTGTCGTGTAGCGCTGAAAAGCGTGTATATTAATGGGGTAACCACTTCCTATACAAATAAGGCCGTTAAGACCGAAAAGATTGGCCACATTTTCCACGTTATTGTCGATATACGGCCACAAATGTTGGAAAAGGTTATCGAAAATTGGAATTGCAGATTAGACTACGTTCGAGCCAGCCGTGGCGGTCATATACCAGAAGTCACATTTAAATTATAATGCCAAAAGTTTATCTTTCGAATAAAGTAAATTGCATATGAATTTAAAATATTCATCTTTGTTTTAGTCCATTTCAAAATCCTATACATACCTCTATAAAAACAATCTTTAGAAACAAATTGTAGCTATCACAATCAACTCATTGCAACGCTACACTGGTTCCATGCGGTCAATCCGTTCCAAAGTTATAAGCCGTTTACATACTTACACAAAAAAATTCACACACATGCATACATAGTATGGCAGGAGTATCCAGGACAGCTTCCTGGAAGCTCTGAACTTATAAATCTGGAGAAAACTCCATTTTTTAACGGAGTAAAACCAATAACTTCCGATGTTTTGGAAACTCCTAGCGATAAGTTAAAAATATTCTTAAGTTTATAAATTTGAACTTGAGTTTAGTTAAGCGTTTTATCTTAGTTAGCATGAAAAAATAAAATGCAATATAATTTTATTTAAATTCCAAGGGGGTTACTCTGTAATGCGATGCGAAAGGAATGAGATCAGTTTTCCATTCGCATCACATTACACAAGCAGCCCCCCTGGTCTGTTCTGTAATATTTTAAAAGTTATTTCGATTATTCTGAGTTGGTTCAGTCAGTTGATGTAAACTTAATCTTCTTCATATAAATTTAAAAGCAAATAAAATTAAGTATACTTTTGGTATATATCTTTCACATTTCCAGCTGATTATAAATGGATGGAAGAATAATCCTTACTCTAGCCTCAATTAGCTATGAAATTCAATAAAAATATCTCACGCCTGTGTATTTATTTTCCATAAATTCTTTATTATGGCTTTTATATTATTTCGTTCCCTCAATATAACAATAGCGTATAATTTTTTTTGTGTTTTGAGAAAATCGAGTTTAAAGTTTTTGTCAAATCGGATGTCTAATAAAACCTCAATATAGCGGTAAATAAAAATTCTTCATATTGGATTTTTCGACGAATACATAATACCGTTTCTTGTCTTTAAATTGACCAATTTTTGTTATTCTACGCATCCTTTAAGACTATAATTATGTCATTCAATGCGCAAGTCCTCCATATAGGCAATTTTATTTTTTAAGGAATTCGTATGATGTATCTGATACACTATTTTATTTTGTATTTTAGTCTGGTTAGCTCAATTTCTATACATTGCCTTACATTATTTAGCTGTCCCTACCACACGTCTGCTTGCCCACTACTATCAAACACCGGTATAAACTCATTCAGTGTTTCGAATGGTATTTCAAAATTTGATGCTTCATTACCATCGCGTTTATTTGTTCTCATTTTCTGATTTTGCATTTCTTTTTCTAATTGCAAAATTTGTTGTTGTCTCTGCAAAATTATCTGCTGATATTCATATTAGCCCAATTCACAATCCTGTGCAAATGGTCTTGCATTATAGCATTTGCAAATTGAGAGAGTATTTGAGAGCATTTTCAATGTATTTTGTTGGTGTAGAGTACAATTATTTTGCTCATGCTACGATGCTAGACTACTTGCTCGAGATTGTGAACTGGGCTATTGTTTTTGTTGTTCGCTCCAGGTCTTTGGCTCATGTTGTAATTCGTCGATCTTATTATCCATTTCGTTGTTTAAAGTTGTCTTTACATTTTCTTTATCTCGCTCCCTTTCGTTGTCTATTTTTAGAACTTCTTTTGGGTTGTCTTCTTTACGTTGATCATTTCCTGTACAGTTATCCAGTCTCATTTGATTCTTTACTTCTACATATTTATATGTATTTAGGTATCGCACCATTTTTTCCCTGGAAATTGTTGTTGTCTTCTGCTTACTTTTCGTTCACTGGCATATCTGCTATATCGTCTTCAGGGGTGAATCCAATGTCACTGGAAGTGGTCTTCTTTAGAATTTCTTCCTCTGTGTTAATATCCATTATACACTTTTCCTTAATATCAGGGTTTTCTGAAAGGCGTTTTATAATTGTTCGTTTTGTACCACTAGCTTCTATGCCGTTTTTTTGGCACCACAATCTTAATAACTCTAGTGATGCAGCACCAAAATCTATTGTAGACATTCTTGTTTGTCGCACTTACATACACGTATTTTTGTTTATAATCGATTTTTCTTTTTTTTATAGAGTAAATGGCAGCGAGGGAAAAATATTTTTTTTCAACGTGTATCACGATCCCACTTCTGAACTTTAGTCTGGTTACTTCAATGTCTATGCAGAGTAGAGTTGTATGGCTCCTGAATGAATTAATTCAATTGAATCATTCATTCAATTGAGTGAGGTGAATCTTTCACTTTAAGCTCTAAACACATAGACGACAGCAAGCAGCAATATGTCAAAAATAAAATCCATGTGTTTAAATGAAAATGATTATTTTGAGGGCAGCACAGCAGCAGGACTGCACAACAGCATTTGCTGCTGCTGCCAACTTAGGCAATCCCTGTTGTGAAAAGCATAAGAAAAAGAAAGCTCTGGACATAAATAGAATTAACACTTATGTCTGCGGCAAAAAAAAACATTATTAATGTTATTCCAAAAATTTAAAACTGAATTGAAAACAACATTTCATTGATTGATAAACATAATCTGGTTGTAAATTTTTTATAATGGTTTGAAATATATTTCAGATCGTTGTATACTACAAATTTTGCTTTCAGTAAAGAGACGACTTTATGTTCCCATGTGCCAAAAAAGGAAAAGGCAGTTATTATGTTATCTACTATGCACGCCGAACCTAATGTTGAACCCAATACTTGTGCAAAACCGGAAATTATAATGTATTATAATAACTCAAAAGGGGGAGTAGATAATATGGACAAACTAGAACAAGCCGATGGCCATTGTCACTTTTTTTAGTGCTATTGATATAGCAGCACTAGCATCCTATATTATATATATGGAATTTAAAACATCAATCTAGTGATCGTCGTCGAAAATTCTTAAAAGATCTTAAAAGGTTTGTGTCAAAAAAATACTATACAAATTTTTTATATACCATAGTTTGAAACTGCAACATCTTTCATACTGTACTGGCTGTTCCAAGCCAATCTGCAGTCAACACTCTATTAGGTGACCAATGTTCAATGTTCAAACTGTTCGATAGATTTACACTAAAATGTTACTTCTCTTTTTGATTTTTTATGTAATGGCCGCTTTCTCATATAAAACCCGTACAATAAAACCCGTGACAGTGCAAACTCATAACAAAGAAGAATCCAATAAGAGCAAAATATTATTTACATTCTTAACGCTGCCACCTGGTTAAGTACGCCCTGCTCTCTACATTTTTACGTGACATTTGTAAGGCAGTGTTGGCCTGCTTGTATGTTATATATGATCAGGGAATTTTCGGCCTTTTATTTGCAACCTTTTTTTAAAAATTGCCCTTTTGGACAAAGATGGAATGATACTTTTTTACCTATGTATATATATATATATATATATTGTTATATTTATGTATATAAACATATATACATATATATATATATATATATATATATATATATATGTAAATATATATATATATATATATATATATATATATATATATATATATGTATATATATATATATATATATATATATATATATATATATATTTGTATGTATGTATATATATATATATATATATATATATATATATATATATATATATATGCATAGAATCGAAGGCATTTCTGAATTATCTGGGCGTAATGATTGATACTCGTCTATCTTTTAGTGAGCACTTGCTATATATAGCATCCAAAGCGTCGAAAACCTGCTTGGCGCTATCTCGGATTATGCCGAATACAAGAGGGCCAAAATACATTCAGAGAAAACTGATCGCTGGAGTAGTAAGGAGCATTATCCTCTATGCTCACCCAGTATGATCAGATTCAGTTAGGTACTCCAAATATGTGGGGTTGGTATCCCCTGTGTATAGGTTAGCTGCTTTAAGAGTACGTAGTGCATTTCGAACAGTATCGGACGAAGCGGCAGGAATGCTGGTCAACCACTGAAAAGGGAAGATGGACTTATGCATTGATAACCGACGTCAGAGCATGGCTGAATAGGAAACATGGTGATTTAAACTACTACCTTGTTCTTGTCTGGACATGGGTGCTTTACGTCATATCTATTCCGTTTCAAGCACGATATTAAATTGAACCAGCGTGTGTAAATTTGTACAGCTAGTTCTAATACAACTTCGCAGATTAGAACAGATTCGTAGGAGAATCAATACGTCTTAAGTTTCGTTAGTAACTAACGATGAAGTATGCGCAGCAGTTCCGAACCTACTTACCTAGGAACAAAAAAGGACGTAGTAATAATACTGATAATACTACCCACCCTGACGATATGTCAAGGCTGTGCCAGGGTGGTGCTAGTAAAGTTGTCGTGGGGCTACTATTGATAGTTGCTATCATAACGTCCAAAAAAAAAATATATTTTTTTTTTTGAGGGATCATCCAGGGGTTTATTGCCTTTTGGTATTAATACCAACTTCTGCCTCTTCCATCTTGTTGGAAAAATTCCCTTACTTAAGCATGTATTCACCATTCTCAAGAACTTCTCGTGACAAAGCCTGATGGACTCCTTTAATACTATATTTGGAATATAGTCGAGGCCCGGTGCCTTTTTGGCTCTAAACCTATAGACAACGTCCTCAATCTCAGTTATTGTTACCGAGGGAAAATGTAATGTCCCAATTGGAAAGTTTTCCACCAGGATTGGCTCCTCACTCGGTTGCAAAGCGGTCAGGCATTTAAGTTTCTTGGTGACCAGCTTATATGCGAGACCCCTCATCACAGATATTAAGAAAACACTGCCGCTTGCTGCTACGAATTAGATCCTTTAGGGCCCTCCTCCTATTCCTGTAATTCTGTTGGTATACGCTATTCTCTAACCTACCTCGAGTTCTTGTATACTGCCTTCTGGCACGTATACACTCCGCCCTCAAGCCGGCAATATCATTATTACACCAATAAACCGGTGGCCCCTTTCCGGATCTTTTCCGCCTCACCATAGATGCATCGCACGACCGCGTGATATGGTTTACCAATTGTTCTGCCATATCTTCAGCTGAACCATTTAATTCCATACCTTGCATACAGATGGCAAAAATATCCTTATCAAAGGTATTCACTTTCCATCCCGACAAACTTTGTGTACGGGGAGTCACATGCCGTATGTCATCCTGTATATCCATAATAATGGCACTGTGATCG
This sequence comes from Linnaemya tessellans, assembly GCA_951800035.1. Lineage (NCBI taxonomy): Eukaryota > Metazoa > Arthropoda > Insecta > Diptera > Tachinidae > Linnaemya > Linnaemya tessellans. Next base: position 63,016,836 of record OX637536.1, read on the forward strand.
CTGTGAGTATAACATCAGATACTTTCCAGTTTACACGGTTTATAATGGTATCGCTGGCAAACGTAATATCAATAATTGATCCACCATTTCCTCCTCTATATGTTTCCTTATTTCCAGAATTCAAGAGCACAACATTCAGCGCAGAAAGGGCCTCTAGCAGCATTCTTCCCCTTGCATTTGTGAAGGGGCAGCCCCATTCAACAGCCCACGCATTGAAATCCCCTGCCATTATAACAGGACTCCTGGCTGCAGCGCCCATCACTATGTTGTCTATAATAACACGAAAGTCATCAATAGAATACCTAGGAGGAACATAACAGCTGTACAAACATATGCCGGAAACAGTGGCCCGCGTGTACCCACATTGCGGTGATAACCTTTCCCTCAATATCAAAGATGGACGCTGCAGCCAGGAGTCCTGTTATAATAGCAGGGGATTTCAACGCGTGGGCTGTTGAATGGGGCTGCCCCTTGACAAATGCAAGGGGAAGGATGCTATTAGAGGCCCTTTCTGCGCTAAATGTTGTGCTCTTGAATTCTGGAGATGAGGAAACATTTAGAGGAGGAAATGGTGGTTCAATTATTGATATTACGTTTGCCAGCGATACCATTATAAACCGTGTAAACTGGAGAGTATCTGATGTTTATACTCACAGCGATCACAGTGCCATAATTATGGATATACAGGATGATATACGGCATGTGACTCCCCGTGCACAAGGTTTGTCGGGATGGAAAGTGAATACCTTTGATAAGGATATTTTTGCCATCTGTATGGAAGGTATGGAATTAAATGGTTCAGCTGAGGATATGGCAGAACAATTGGTAAACCATATCACGCGGTCGTGCGATGCATCTATGGTGAGGCGGAAAGGATCCGGAAAGGGGTCACCGGTTTATTGGTGGAATGATGATATTGCCGGCTTGAGGGCGGAGTGTATACGTGCCAGAAGGCAGTATACAAGAACTCGAGGTAGGTTAGAGAATAGCGTATACCAGGAGAATTACAGGAATAGGAGGAAGGCCCTAAAGGATGCAATTCGTAGGAGCAAGCGGCAGTGTTTTCTTAATATCTGTGATGAGGTGGATGATAATCCTTGGGGTCTCGCATATAAGCTGGTCACCAAAAAACTTAAATGCCTGACCCCGTTGCAACCGAGTGTGGGGCCAATCCTGGAGGAAATTGTAGACCATCTCTTTCCCCAGCAGGACGCACCACCTTGGGAGCACAACCCTCCAATTGGGACATTAAATTTTCCCCCGGTTACAATAGCTGAGATTGAGGACGTTGTCTCTAGGTTTAGAGACAAGAAGGCACCGGGACTCGACTGCATTCCAAATATAGTATTAAAGGAGGCCGTCAGGCTTTGTCCCGAGCAGTTCTTAAGAATGGTGAATACATGCTTAGGTAGGGGAATTTTCCCAACAAGATGGAAGAGGCAGAAGTTGGTATTAATACCAAAAGCCAATAAACCCCTAGATGATCCCTCATCTTATCGGCCACTGTGTATGATAGATACATGTGGGAAGTTGCTAGAGGGTGTGATCTGCCGAAGACTTGGGAATTGCGTTGAAGACAGAAATGGTCTATCAGACAACCAATTTGGCTTCAGGAGGGCGAGGTCAACAGTGGATGCTATAAACGTGGTAGTAGAAACTGCTGCACGGACTATCTATGGCAGGAGTTGGAGGAATGGCACAAAGGAGTACTGTGTAGTTGTGACGCTGGATGTGAAGAACGTGTTCAACACAGCGTGCTGGGTGCATATTGTTGATGCTCTAACTCGATTGGACATCCCAGAATATCTGATAGGGATAGTGCAGGATTATTTCCGGTATAGGGAATTGATCTATAGTACAGATGCGGGTATAAGGAAACGTAGGATTAGTGGTGGCGTTCCCCAAGGATCGATACTTGGACCATTGTTGTGGAACGTAATGTATGATGGAGTACTAAGGTTGAGGTTACCTGAGAGAGTACAGATTGTGGGATTTGCAGACGATATAGCGCTGGTGTGTGTGGCTAAGGAATTGCTGGAGGCAGAAACCATTGCAAATGCCAGCGTACAATTAGTAAAGTCCTGGATCACTGCAATGGGATTGACTCTAGCTGATCATAAAACCGAAGCGGTTTTGATTAGTAGTCGTAAGGCTAGGGAAACTATTACCCTCAATGTTGGCACCTGCTCCATAGAATCGAAGGCATTTCTGAAATATCTGGGTGTGATCATTGACACACGGCTATCTTTCCGCGAGCACTTGCGATATATAGCATCCAAAGCATCAGGGACCTGTTTGGCGCTATCTCGGATCATGCCAAACACGAGAGGGCCAAAGTATCTTCAGAGGAAACTGCTCGCTGGAGTAGTAAGGAGCATTATCCTATATGCACACCCGGTATGGTCAGACTCACTTAGATATTCCACATATGTGGGGCTGGTATGCCCTGTGTATAGGCTAGCTGCTTTAAGAGTATGTAGTGCATTTTGGACAGTGTCGGACGAGGCGGCTTTTATCATTGCGGGTATGATCCCTATCGATTTAGAAATCATGAATAGGGATAACTCTGATTTATGTGTGCAAAAATGGCAAGAACGGTGGTCAACCACTGAAAAGGGAAGATGGACTTATTCATTAATACCCGACATCAGATTATGGCTGACTAGGAAACATGGTGATCTGAACTATTACCTAACACAGTTCTTGTCTGGACATGGTTGCTTTAGATCATATCTATTTCGTTTTAAGCACGACGACTCTCCGTTCTGTCCACACTGTGGTGGGAATGTGGTTGAGGATGCTGAGCATGTCGTCTTTGTCTGCTCACGATTCAGCAACTGGAGGTCGTATTTAGAGGAAGGTTTGGGGCGTACGATCAGCCCGGAGAATATTATTCCGACCATGCTGGAATCCTTATTGAATTGGACCAGAGTGTGTAGTTTTGTACAGCTTGTTCTAATGGAACTTCGCAGATTAGCACAGATTCGCAGGAGAGTTAGTACGTCTTAGGATTCGTTAGCTACTGACGATTAAATATGCGCATCAGTTCCGAACCTCCTTACCTAGGAACTAAGGAGGACGTAGGAATAATACTGATAATACTACCCACCCTGATGAAATGCCAAAGCTGTCCCAGGGTGGTGCTAGTGAAGTTGTCGTGGGGCCACTATTGATAGTTGCTATCATTACGTCCATAAAAAAAAAAAAAAAAAAAAAATATATATATATATTTATATATATATATATATATATATATATACCTATATATATATATATATATATATATATATATATATATATATATATATATATATATATGTATATATATATATATATATATACCTATATATATATATATACCTATATATATATATATATATATATATATATATATATATATATAGATATATATATATATTATATATATATATATAAATATATATATATATATATATATATATATATATATATATATATATATGTAAACATATATGTATATTAGGGCGTCTCGAAAAAAAAAGTTCGCCGTACACCACAGAATATAAAGAATGGTTGCAAGGCAGTTTTGAAAAAAAATTTTTTTATTTTTTTTGCCGAAAGTAGGGGTCGCCAAACCACATTTTGCGTTATATCTTCGACATTTATAGTCCTATCTCAAAGTGTGATATATCGATGTTTTCGTCTTGAGGAGGCCAATATTTTGATTTAATAGTCATTAACCTCAAATATCTCATTCTAGTATTTACCTACCAGATCACAGTTTCTACCACCCTAATGTACCACCTTATTGTCAGAAAATTAAAGCCCGCAAAAAATCATTAAACTTTTGTTAAAGAAGTTTTTCGATATTTCCAACAGAACTGTTAAAAAATACAATTTATGTTTTTTGCCGAATGTAGGGGTTACCTTTTTGAGTATTTTTGTCAGATTTTCTGTATTTACTGTCGGATCTCACAGTGCGATATATCGATGTTTTTGTCTCGAGGAGGCCAATGGTCATCTTTAATATTCATTGACCTCAATATAACCGTTATAATAGTTAAGGCTGTTCTTATGAAATATTTCCATAATTCCGGTAGATCTATAAGAAAAAAATTCATGTTTTTTGTCGAGCCTAGGAAATGTGATTTTAAATTGATTTGAAATTGATTTGAAATTTTTCGTACAAAATTTTATACCCGGAAATCCATCTTTCGGTTAGACGTTAACGGGAGATTAAGTAAATTCGAGTTAGTTTAAATCCTCTAATAATGGAAGTAGTACCGTTATTACTCTCATAGTTTATTTATTTTTGTATTATCCATGAAATATCTGTTATTTAATCGTGTCGTGTCAAGAATTAATTTAAATAAACTAAAAAATGTCTTTTACTATCAGTGAATTAAACAACACTAAATTACCAACTAAGGGTGATGTTATTAATTTCTTTTTACATCTTCGGCATAACGCTGGTAGAATTCGAAAGCTGGGTGCTTTTAAACAAGAAGTTTTGAGAGGTATCGTCATTTTGTGGCAGCGCGCAGGCATTCCAGTAATGTCGGTAAGTGGTGTTCGTAAAAGTTTGGATAAGCTTCTGAATGATTACTACAAAATGGTAAAATATAAATTCGAATACAATGTAAATGAGTGGAATAGATTGTTCTTAATTTCGCGTTGTAAGTGCGGTATTGAAAGAAATATTGCATGCAATTGCACAGCCTCTGATAAAATTCCAGACCACGCAAAAGAGTTTTTTTTTTTGTTTGATAGTTTTGTTGACTAACCTTAATTAATTTCACAGAATATCCGTGCCATTCTCAAAACACCGCGCGTTTTGTTCATGTAGTACATGAGTCTGCCATGGCTGTTACCGATGAGCAACGCCTAGGCCACATTTTTTCCAAGCTCGAAAGCCGTGCCAACTTGGGTCATTTCAAAATATGATTAAATAAAATTGTTTTAATATACACAGATCTTTGAATTTTTGTTGTATTGGTACAGATATTATGGTAAGTTCGAAAAGAGTGTATCACTATTTAAAAAAGAAGATACTAGGCAAAAACATCGATATATAATACTATAAAATCCGACTGTGAATACCGAATATATGATAACTGTTTAAAAAGTCAACCCCTACATTCGGCAAAAAACATAAATTATATTTTTTTAACACTTCTGTTGGAACTATCGAAAAACTTCTTTAACAAAAGTTTAATGATTTTTTGCGGGCTTTAATTTTCTGCTATTAGGGTGGTACATTAGGGTGGTAGAAAATGAGATCTGGTGGGTAAATACTAGAACGGGATACAAAATACCATTGACTATTAAAGCAAAACATTGGTCTCTTTGAGACAAAAACATCGATATATCACACTTTGAGATCCGACTGTAAATGCCGAAGATATAACGAAAAATGTATTTTGGCGACCCCTACTTTCGGCAAAAGAAATTAAAAAAATTTTTTTTGAAAATGTCTTACAACATTACTTCGTATTCGGTGGTGTACGGCGAACTTTTTTTTTCTTGCCTATATGGCGAGACGCTCTAATGTATATATATGTATATATGTATATATATATATATATATATATATATATACCTGTATATATATATATATATATATATATATATATATATATATATATATATACCTGTATATATATATATATATATATATATATATATATATATATGAGGAGCCGCAGAACAAAAGTTGTTTATTCGCATTTCTCCAAAAATTGGTTTTTTGGTATTTTTATAATAGTTAGGTTGAGATCTTAAGTTAGCATAATTATTATTATTTTTTTACAAAGCAAATGGGTTCTAAAAAATGTATGCTTAACAAAGGTTATTATTTGTTTATTTTTTAACAAAAGGTTCTTTTCCCTTAATCTTTGGCATATCTTCGTGTGGTTTCACTTTTTACTTTAATGAAAGATGGCATCCCTGTATCAACCAGACTACAGTTAAAGTAGACTAATCAGATGTTAAACTGAAACTCACCTTTATTTTTGTATTTTTATAGTGTTGTTTTTATACCCTTCACAAAAAAGTGAAAGGGTATATATAGGTTTGTCATTCCGTGTGTAATTTCTTCGATATGCACATGGGACCCCATAAAGTATATATATTCTGGATCCTTATGAATAGCCATGACGATTGAGCGATGTCCGTCTGTACGTGAAATCGATTTTCCCAAGCCCCCAGAAAAGCTAGAGACTTCGTTCTTGGACCGTTGGATTGGAAATGAACTTTAATAGGCTGCTATTGAAATTCAGAAAGATCTAAAGTATTGTTCCAGAGCTGGGAAGCTTACACCTGTTTCTCGACGCAAAATTTATACCAAAAATCAATTCTTTTTTTTAATGTTTGTAAATTAAACCTACTGCGTGCTTTGGGGAGCCTCAATGGTCTAGTAAAAACTAAAAAATAAAATTTTTTTTCGAGGGATGGGAAATTAAAAATTTTTTTTCTTCCTATTCCGTATTTTGTAGTACATGTAGTAACTAAAATTGTTAAAAATTTCAAGTTTTTCTTTAACAAAACCACTTTATACGTCATGAAGATTTGCATTAGCCAAAAAAAAAAATCAAAAATTTTAAATTCAAATTTTGCTACCAGGGGTGGGAAATTGAATTTTTTTATACATGAAAGTAAGCAAACAGGCAACTGATGTTTTTTTTTCGTTTTTGCTAGCTAAAACTGTCTTATAATTTAGGAAGAACATAATTGGTATCAAAAATTCAAAAATAAAAAATAAAATTTCGAATCCAGGGATGGACAAGTGCAATATTTTATGGTACATGAAAGTTACCAAAATGGTAAAAAATTTGCAATTTTTCGTAAATAAAACTATCTTATACCTCAAGAAGCGTTGCACTAGTAAAAAAAAAAACAAAAAAAAAATTAAAATTTCGTTTCCAGGGTTGGAAAAATTAAATTTTTTTTGGGACATGCAATATTTTGTAGTACATGTTATAACCAAAATGGTTGCAAAATTCGAGTTTTTCTTAAACATGAAGATTTGCATTGATAAAGAAAATTTTAAAAGATTTAAATTTCGCTTCCAGGGTTATGAAATTGAAATTTTTTTAAACATAAATGTAACCAAAAAGGCAATTGAAGTTGTTTTTTACTAATTAAAACTATATTTATAACCTATATGGTTATAAATATTAAGTTTTTCTTAAATAAAACTATTTCATGCCTCATTAAAAGTTGCATTGGTAAAAAAAATTTAAATTTCGTTTCCAGGGTTGGGAAATTGATATATTTATTCTGCATAAAAACAATCAAAAAGGCAATTGACGTTGTTTTTTTTTTGCTAATTAAAGCTGTTTTATAATTCAGGAAGAACAAAATTGGTATTAAAATCTTAAAAAATCAGATGATATGTTTTATGGTACATGAAAGTGACCAAAAAGTTTAAAAATTTTAATATTTTTGTCAAGTAAAACTATGTTACACCTCACTAAGAATTGCATTGGTAAAAAAATAAAAATTCCAGAGTTGGGAAATCGAAATATTTTTCGTACATAATAGTACATACATAAATTCAAAATTTTGTGCTTTTAGTGAATTAAACCTATTAGATATTTCAGAAAAAATTAAACTAGTATCAAACAAGTAAAAACGTTACATTCGACCGGGTCGAATCTTAAATACCCTCCAAATGTTTAGTAAGTGAATTTTAAATGTTTAACTTGGCGGGACAGAGTTCCTTTATATAATATCGTACGTCAACGCCCACTAAAGGGGGCGGGGTTCAAAAATATACAATATCATGTTTTCCACAGACGAACGTATGGGCATTACTAGACCGTCTTAGACTTCATCACAATTCTCTTTGGAGGCTATAAAAACTGTATTTTGGCGGGGTCGCTCTGGCAAGGGCTGTGGGGGAAACATTTCACCTTTGTCATAAAACTCTAAAAATAAATGCTTGGGATGATTATATACAAAATTTAAAATAAACATTTTTTTTGGTAGGGTCATTTAGGGGGCAAAGGAAGAGGTTGGGGGGGGGGGAGGTAAGGCAGAAATCGGCAGTCATAAAACTCCAAAGATAAATGCTTGGGATGATTATATACAAAATTTAAAATAAACATTTTTTTTGGTAGGGTCATTTAGGCGGCGAAGGGGAAGGAGGGGGTAGGGCAGAGTAGTACCAGGTTTCGTCTCAGCTTCGTCATTAAAGCTTAAAAGTGTTATTTTTAAGGAATGTAGGCTTAAGTAAAACAATTTGTTAAATTTTTATGCTATTTTTGCCAATAATAACGCCCAATGAAGTGGGCGGGGTCAAAAAATATTTTTATTTTATTTAATGGCTCCAAGTTTAAGGCGGTGGACCGTATTTGACATAAAAATATATCATTTGCTTAACAAAATAACCAAAAAACTTTAAAAATTATGTTGTTTTTTCTGGGTTGGTTTAGTTCTTCTTAGGGGAACTTTTTTCCCTCTTGCCCGATTTAGCCCATCTTCGAACTTAACCTGCTCCAAGTATTAGAATATATTTATGCCAAATTTCAAGAGTCTAACTCTTTTCGTTTGGACTGAATCGTGATTTCCACAGACGGACGGACGGACGGACGGACATGCTCAGTTCGTCTTAGATTTCATCACTGATCAAGAATATATATACTTAATGGGGTCTGAGATGGATATTTCGATGCGTTACAAACGGAATGACAAAGTGAATATACCCTCCAAATTCATTTTTGGAGGGTATAAAAATTATAAATTCGGTTCCAGGGTTGGAAAATTGAAATATTTTTGGTATATAGAAGTACACAGATAAATTCCAAATATTGTTTTTTAGTGAATTAAAGCTATTTTTTATATCAGAAAAAATTAAATTAGTATTAAAAAATTAAAAATCCGGTTCCAGGGTTGGAAAATCGATATTTTCCGATTCATAAAAGCAGTCATTTTATTTGTTATTTTTTGATTTTTATGATGAATTATACCTACTTTATACATCAGAAAGAAGTAAACTGGTATTAAAAACCAACAAAATCTAAAAGACGATTCTACGGTTGGACAATTAGAACTTTTTTGGGTACATGAAACGGATTTTTTGTTTTGTTTGTAGTTTAAACATATTTCATATATTTGAAAGACGTTCATAGGTATTAGATATAAGAAAAGGCAAACATTTAGCTTCCTAGCCGAAAAATTTAAACGTTTTCTTAAATATAAAAGTAACCGATAACATCATTTTGATTTTTTAATTAAACCTACTTTCTGTTTTGGCAAGAAAGAAGGAGAGAAGAATTACATCTGTGAAGGGTATTTAAGATTCGGCACAGCCGAATATAGCACTTTTACTTGTTTAAACATATTTTGTTATTCTGAATTTGTTTGGCGTATTTTCAGTCAAAATTTTATCGTCATATATGTATGTGTATTCGCATTACACAATGTACTTTTTCCTTCCATTAACAAAACGTGATATTTTACTGTTTTTAACAAAAGTTGTTTTTTACTTTTTTTTAACAAAATGAGATTTTTTTCCTTAATAAAAGGTACTTTTTTGCTTTCTTTTTTGCAAAAGGTGCTTTTTCCGAAATAAAAATGGATTTATATATATATATATATATATATATATATAATGTATATATATATATATATATATATATATACATATATATATATATATATATATATATATATATATATATATATATATATATATGTAGGTTCTTGCAGTTTTTTAAAGGTTCGAAAAACATAAATCTCGATTTCACAATAACTTTAAATGAGCGAAAAAGCACCTTTTGTTCTGCGGCTCCTCATACATACATATGTATATATATGTATACATATATATATATATATATATATATATATATATATATTTATATATATATGTATATATATATATATATATATATGTGTATATTATATATATATATATATATATATATATATATATATATACATATATATATACGTATATATGTATACATATATATATATATATATATATATATATATATATATATACATATATATACGTATATATGTATACATATATATATATATATATATATATATATATATATATATATTTATGTATATATATATATATATATATACATATATATATATATATATATATACTATATATATATATATATATATTTAGATATATACATATATATATGTCAGTGATGGAAAAATGAAAAAGTTAAATGGTACTGATCGTAAAAGAGTAAGTTTTTCAACAAACTCTAAAGTTTTATTCCCACATTTTGCTAGACAGCAACGTAAGCATAAAATACTTACGTTGATTACCTCAAGTTACACCTTTTATTTTCCCACATTTTGCTAAACAGTAACGTAAGCATAAAAGTACTGACGTTACTTAGTTTATATTGGATTTTAAATATTTTGTAAAGTTAGTCTTAAGATCGGTTTAAATAAATTAAGTTGTCACTCTGAAGAGCTGACAACATAAGACAATAAAAATATTGTGTGTGATTCTTATGTATATAGAAGAATAATAAATAACCCATCTAACTGGCGCAGTCGGTGATAAACTTCGGAGATATATTAAATTAATTGAAATAAAAATAATTAATTTCAAGAATAAAAAAGTAAAAGTGCTATATTTGGCTGTGCCGAATCTTAAATACCCTTCACAGATGTAATTCTTCTATCTTTCTTGGTAAAACAGAAAGTAGATTTAATTAAAAAATAATTAAAAAAACAAAATGATGTTATCAGTTACTTTTATATTTAAGACAACGTTTAAATTTTTTGGTTAGGAAGCTAAATGTTTGGCTCTTCTTACTTCTAATACCTCTGAACTTCTTTAAAAAATATTAAATATGTTTAATTTACAAACAAAAAGAAAAAATCCGTTTCTGTACCCCAAAATGTTCTAATTATCCAACTGTAGAATAGTCTTTTCGATTTTTTTGGTTTTTAATACCAATTTATTTCTTCTTGATATATAAAGTAGGTATAATTCATCATAAAAATCTAAAATAACAAATTATATGGTTACTTTTATTAACCAGAAAATGTCGATATTCCAACCCTGAAATTGGATTTTTAATTATTTTGGTTTTTAATACCAATTTAACTCTTCCCGAAGTATAAAAAAGATTTCATTCACACACAACCAAAATAAGGAACTTACATGGCTACTTTTATGTACTAAAAAATTTCGATTTTCCAAACCTGGAACCGAATTTTTTATACCAAATTAATTCTTCCTGAAGTATAAAATAGGTTTAATTCACTACAAAAACAAAATTTGGAATTTATATGGGTACTTTTATGTACCAGAAATATTTCGATTTTCCAACTCTGGAAGCGAATTTTAATTTTTTTACCAACGCAATTCTTAGTGAATTTTTAAACTTTTTGGTAACTTTCATGTACCATAAAATATTTTAATAATTAGGTTCATGCAAATCTGAATAATGAGGTTTATTTAAGAAAAACTTAAAAATTGTAACAATTTTCGTCACTTCCATGTACCACAAAATATTTCAGTTATCCAACCCTGGAATCGAAATTTTGATTTGTTTTAATATTTGATAACAATTTTGTTTTTCCTGAATTAAAAAATAGTTTTAATTAGTAAAAAACCGACGTTAGTTGGTTTTTTGTTTACTTTTATGTATGAAAGAAATTTCAAATTCCCATCCCTGGGAGCGAAATTTAATTTTTAATTTTTTTTGTCAGGTCTTCTTGAGGTTTAAAATAGTTTTATTTAAGAAAAATTTTAATTTTTTAACCATTTTGGCCACTTTCATGTACTACAAAATATTGCACTTTCCAACCCTGGATTCGAAATTTTGATATTTTTTTTAATTTTTGATACCAATTTTGTTCTTCCTAAATTATAAGACAGTTTTAGGTAGCAAGAAAAAAAAAACATCAGTTGCCTGTTTGACCCCTGGAAGTAAAATTATTATATAAAAAAATTTTTTTTTTGGCCAATGCAAATCTTCATGACGTATAAAGACGTTTTGTTAAAGAAAAACTTAAAATTTTTAACAATTTTAGTTACTACATGTACTACAAAATACGGAATGGCCCGAACAAAATTTTTTGCATCCCTGGAAAATTTTTTTTATTATTTTAGTTTTTAATAAGCCTTTGAGGCTTCCCAAAGCACGAAATAGGTTTAATTTACAAACATAAAAAAAAAATAATTGGTTTTTGATATAAATTTTGCGTCGAGAAATAGGTGTAAGCTTCACAGCTCTGGAACCGTACATCGGATCTTTCTGACTTTCAATACCACTCTAAGAACGAAGTCTATAGGTCTTCTGAGGGCTTGGGAAACCCGATTTCACGTACAGACAGACGGACATCGCTCAATCATCATCGCTATTCATAAAGATCCAGAATATATATACTCGTACTTTATGGGGTCCCATATTGATATCGAAGAAATTACACCCGGAATGACAAACCTGTATATAACCTTTCACTTTCTTGTGAAGGGTATAAAAGAAAATTGTAAAAAAGTGTATAAACAAAAATTATGAAGAGAACTTTAAAAGAAGATATACCAATGTGAAAAAATAAGGAATTTTTTTAAAGAACGAATAACATATATTTTATCAATAATTTCTTAATTTATTAAAACTAAAAGCAACAAAGATCAACAAAAACTAAAAATTGTTGGCAAATAACGAGTGGAAAAATTATAAACAAAAAAAGGAAGAAACTTTAACATTTTAAGAAATTAAACGAAACAAATATTAGCAAAGTTACTGTAAAAAGATGTGTAGATTTAATGAAAGGAGAGATCTGCATCAAGCCGACGGGGCAATGCAGGAAAATATCTCTGAATTAGAGGCGGTCCTGCGGTTGCAAGAACTAAAAATCCTCCAACAACAACAGCAACTACAGCAAGCACCGTGAACAGCTTCAACAACAACAGCAATTACATCAAGAACATCAAATGCAACAGCAGCAGCAAATACACCAACAGCAGCTTCATCAGCAGAATTATCTCCTAATAGAACCGAGAGACATAATTCAGCAGATTCGACAAATTAAACCGCTGAATAACAACCATAGCATCTATGGATTCATAAAATCCATAGAGATGTTAATAGGTCTTTGCGGAGCTAACACCGCATTAATTAAGTTTGGAATCCAGATAATAATAAACGAAAAATCACTGCAGACTTCGCAACATATATAAGGCAACTTGGAGACATCTTATGGGATCAATTAAAAGCAAAGTTGAAGGGCCAAGCCAGACCGAAGGCATCGTATGCCGAGATTTTTAACAGGTGCCGATACATTAAAGTGAGTAATTTAAGAGAACTTTTTGACTGTTTCGAATTAGCAAAAAATGAAATAAGCGAAATTTATGAACTAGATAATAAATCTATGTTGTATAGCTCAGAAAATGTAGACAGGGACTTAGCGAATATCTTAATCGAAAAAATAGATGGACCACTCACAGTTCATCTAGATGAAACTTTGACATTAAACGACATAGTAACCAAATATACTAAACTTAGATTGCTAGACGATAGTAGAGCTATTAACAGTAGGCATAAGGCAAATAAAAATTTCAGCAATAATTACTATAGGAACAAGGCGAACGGAAGTATAACCGGCAAAAGTCCGATTCAAACCCTAATAACAGTTGGAAAAATTCTGTGACAAACAGCTCTCAATATGAGCAAAGGAGTAGTTCTAAAACAAATTATTTTCAAGAACAAAGCAGTGGAAACTTTAGAAGAAATCAACAGGAGCGATATCGTCAGAATAATAATGTAGGGAATTTGCAAAATAAGACTAATAGGTATAATGCGAGAGATAACTTTCAAAACAATCAAATAAACGAAAGGTGTTCGAATAGGACAAGGAATTCGCACATGAGTGTAGATCAGCAAACTACACATATGGACATAGGAAATGGAGAGGAAAAAGAAATAAATTTTTTAATACAGCCTTCCCAATCCAATTACCGATAGTGATACTCACTATTGGGAAACAAAAAATACTATATTTAATTGATACTGGCTCTTCAACCAGCATTATTAAACCTCACGTTTTGAAAGAAAATTTGCAAATAGAAGAATTAATGAAACCCGTTCAATACAGAACAATTAACGGTACAAACATAATTAAATTTAAAGTTGTAACTCCCTTCCCAAATGAATTTTCTGCTCAAGGAACTTTAAGTTGGAAAATTATTAATTTCAGCAATTATAAATATGATGGAATAATCGGACAAAATTTTTTGGTACCCCTTAAGACAAGAATAAATAACGAACATGGAAATGTACTGTTATTTCTATGATGAGAATATAAGTGTATTGGAACCAGTTGCAAAAACAAATATCGTAGACAAACTTGATTTTTGTCACTTAAATGAAGAGGAAAGTAGAGCAATCAAAAATCTTCTTACTGAGTTTAAAGATTTATTTTATGAAGAAGGCGATAATCAGCCACAACCCAAACATAACATCAAATCGTTACTACAATTGACAAACCACTCTATTCAAAAATATACAGATACCCCCAAATTCATGAAAACGAAATAAACAAACAAATAAAAGATATGTTATGACTGTGGACATGGCAAAAAGTTTCCATCAAATACTCCTTAAGGGGGAAGATCGAAGGAAAACGGCATTCTCTACACCCTTTGGGCATTACGAATTTATTCTAATGCCTTTTGGTCTTCGTAACGCACCATCAACCGTTCAGAGATTGATGAATTCTGTGCTAAGACATTTCATAAACAAGACATGTGTGGTGTATATGGATGACATTTTAATATTCAGTTCATCTCTGGCGGAACATATCGATAACATAGGAGATATATTTAGAACCTTAAGGAAGGCTAAGCTAAATATACAAATTAACAAGTGTGACTTTATCAAGAAAGAAACACAGTTTTTGGGTCACATATTAACAGCTAAGGGTATAAAATCAGATCCTAACAAAATCTCAATAATACAAAATTTTAAACTCCCGAGTACCGAAAAACAGATTAAGTCCTTTTTAGGAATGACCGGTTTCAATAGAAAATTTATTAACAACTATGCCAAAATTGCATTCCCAATGACCAAGTATTTGCAGAAAAACACAAAAATTAATATGAATGACCCTAGCTATATAGTGGCTTTTGAAAAACTTAAGGAGCTTATAGGGAGTTCACCCATACTGAGATATCCAAATTTTTCAAAACGTTTCAAAACCGTCGCTGATGCAATCAATAACGCAATTGGAGCTGTCTTAACTCAAGATGGTGTAATATGCTTCGCGAACGTTGAACAAACACGAAACAAACTATGCAACAATTGATAAAGAATTGTTGGCAATAGTTTAGGGTGTTAAATATTTTAGGCCATACATTTATGGGAAGGAATTCGACCTAGAAAGCGACCATCAACCACTGAAGTGGCTCATAAGTAAATATGCAGGCAAAGATATAAGCCCTAGGCTACAGAGATACCTGATTGACTTAGGCGAATATAATTTTAAGATAGAATATATAAAAGGGAAGTGCAACTATATTCCAGATTTCCTAAGTAGAATCAATGTCGAAAGAAACGAAATAAATACATCAGAGGAGTTGATGGATTGCGGGAAACAAGCAATATTGGAGATTCTTTAGATGTTGAGACTGCACACTTTCAAGAGGAGGATCTCCACGATGGTACACCAATATTGGATGCGGTAGTAAATCGTATTAAAACCAGAGCTGTTAAATTTGGATTACCTGATTATTAATTAATTATGATTACAAATAATTAAAAATTATTAAGATTAGTTAGGATTACTAGAAAATAATCAAAAGTAATCAAACAAATACTTGACTACTTTCAAGGATTATTTTTGATTAGTTTCGATTATTTTTTAAAAATTTAGAATGCGCATTATTTTATACATACATTTTATTTTGAAAAATTTGCATTTAAAACATAAAAAAATTAATGACAAGCATACGTTAAAATATGTGATCATTTTACTTGAATTGGAGACGGACCTTCAATTTGGAACTGCATTGATTTTGTGGGGTTGTTTTATAAGTGATAACCAAAATAAATAAATTATTTATCATAATAGTTATTTTTAACCAAAAAAAAATTTCTGGTTGACATAATGGTAGTTTGTAACCAAAATATTCTTCTGGTTGACATAATGGTTGTTTATAACCAAAATTCTCTATTTCTCAATGTAATCAATATGATATAAATGCGACCATAATGGTTAAAAATTCCCAAATAAAGGGCTCCGAAATAAAAACATAGCAGTTATTTTCGGTCCCTGCTTTATACGAATAGAGCACAAACCCGTGAACCCGTGATAAATAAGAAGAATGCAGAATCATGAAGAATGCATCAATAATAATAACAAAAAATAAAAAACAACAACTAACATTAAACAGCATTGGCATAATTTCGCAAAATAAAAAAATATAATTAAAAACAATCAAAAGTAATCTTCGAAAGTAGTAAAATTATTTTTCGATTACTTTTTATTATTTTATTTATTTTTTCGTAATTTTTATTAGTCTTGATTATTTTTCGATTATCTGTAATCGTAATCAATTAGTAATCGTGCGAATCTGAAAATAATCGTAATATAATCGTTACTTCATCCTTAAAAAAATAATGTAATTACTAATTATTATGATTAGTAATCATTACTTAACAGCTATGTTTAAAACTCAAATTATTGTAGTGGATATTAAAGAGAAAGACATTGAAACGGTTTTTGGCAATAAAAGAGTTTATATAGACAGACATGATATTGCAAATAATAACATATCCAATATTTTAAGAAGGGAGCTTGCTAAAGGAAAAATTGGAATATTTTCCAAATTAAATGATCACGAATATTACAAGGTTCAACTGAAGTTGGTAGCGGAATTTCCAGACAGAAACAACTTTAAATTAGTCAATTGTTCTTATTTAGCTAGAGATATTGAGGATGATAATGAACTCAATAAACAGATATCGCTGTTCCATAAATACGAAAGTGGACACTCATGTATTATAGCTACCTACGAGATTATCAAGCATAGGATATATAATTCACATTTGAAATTGTCGATACATAAAATAATAAATAACTGTCACATTTGTTCGTCAGCTAAATATGACAGAAACCCAATAAAAAATAAGTTCAAAATAACTGAAACCCCTTCCACCACAAATGAAATAACTCACGTCGATACTTACGTAAACCGTAAACACTCATTCATAATTTTTATCGACAAATTCTCAAAACACGTAATTTCATTCCATTTGCTCGACAGAAATAGTCAAACTTTAGTTAGGAACATCAGAGCATTTTTAACCATTAAAGGCAATGTTTCCAAATTTGTGCTAGACAATGAATTCAATAACGTAAGGAGCTACCTTGATCAAGAGGGAATTCAATATCATTTTACGAAACCATACCGGCAATTCGGATATTGAAAGATTCATCAATACAGTCACAGAAAAAGTCGGAGCCCTTAATTTGGAAGAAAAACTTTCAATAAATACTCAAATCCTTAAGGCTAAATTCTACAATAGTACTTACCATACGCAATAAAATGCAGTCCCTTAGATGTACAAAATAAATTGATTGATCATACCATAATAAAAGAAAGATTAAAAGAGGCTAAAACTAAAATAATCCAAAAGAGAAATAAATCTCGCGAAAACGACATAGAAAACAGAGAAGAAGGCTTTATAAAGAGCTATAAAAGCCTAAAGCACAAAGATCAACCAAAGTTTATTAAGAAAGGGTTGCAAAATGTGCATGAATCCAACGTTAAAAGGCCTTTAAAATATGAAGTTGACGGTATAGACAAAACGAATTCTAGTAATGGTGAAGACGATATTGAATTTGAGCATTTGTTTGAACGTTTTAATAACCTCAAAAGGCGTTTTAGAAACGAACAGGGCCCAAAACAATAAAAAAAACTTTAGAAAACGCTCTTATCGTCAATATTAAAAATCGTTTAAATTTGCAAATCCTGATAGTAATGGTAATGATAATTCTAGCAACTAAGACACAGGGAACACTACAGATTAATCCAATCACTGAGGAGACAGGTTATGTACAAATTAAGGTAGGGAAAGTTGAAGTGATAAACCAAACGATTACAGTATTGCACTTAGTTGATACCAAGGAATTATATCAGATTTTAAATCATGTCGAGAATAATATAAAAAAATTTATACCTTGATAACATGAAAATGATCGATACAGAAATAAAAATTATCAAATCTAAAATGAAGTCAATCACTCCGACGGAACTAAGGAGAAAAAGGGGACATTTTAACTTCGTTGGTCATGCTTATAAGTGGCTGGCTCTAGTTATGGATGATGATGATCGTCAAGAGATCCTTGAGCATCTTAGTGTAATAGATGAGAGCAATCACAATACAATAGGTGCAGTTAATAAGAAAATTTATATAAACACACAGTTTAACGAATCGGTCCAAATTTTTAAATCAGCTGTAGAAGAGAACAGAACAAATATTTGAAATGCTTTCACAAGTTTTAAGAATAGACAGAGCGAAATTATTCAAAGACTTCTATATACAGACCAAATGCTCAAACTCAATTACCTCAAAGGAAAAATTGAACATCTTCAGGGCAACATTGCTTATGCTAAGAATCACATATTTCACCCAAGTATCTTAACGTCAGAAGAAATTGATAAATTCGAAATCGATTTATTTACAATAAAATCCATGAAAGCTGACGTTTTAAACTACAAAGACGGAATTGTGATTATTGCAATAAAAAATCCAATTGACTACATTCAAGCTGACCTAAAACTGATTACACCTTTACCAAATAAACATTATATGGAAATTAATGAGCCAACTAACTATGTTATTGAAATTGAACACCATGTTTTTACTTATGAGGAGAATGCTTATCTCAAAAATGTAAAGCATAGTAAACATTGCACTTTATTGAACAACAGTAATTTTAAGTATAATAATGCATTGAAACGTTTGAAGACGATATGATTTTAATAAAAAATGCCAACGACTTAGAAATTATACAGGACTGTGATGATCGAAAGCTAAGAATAAATGAAAATTATTTGCTTTTCTTTTATGAGTGCGAACTGAAAATTAACAGCCAAATCTTCAAAAATAATAGAATAGCTTTTCAGGACAGATATTTTTACCCGAATAACAACTTTTCAATTTCTAATATAACACCAATTAATTTTAAGCAAATAGAACTAAGAAACTTTGAGAATGTAAAAGAAATAGAGGAATTGAAAATCCACAAAAATATTTCCTATGGAATAAACATAGTATTTGTGCTTGTAATCGTAATTATATTAATTGTAATAATAAAAAGTAGAAAGAATGTTATAGTAAACAAAATTAAAATTAGAAACAAGCCAGAAACGGAAGATTTTGAACTAAAAAGAATAAAGGAAAAGTATGGCTTATCATAAGATTACAAAAATTTATACTTACATATGTACATACTAAAACCCAGGAGTGTTTTAGACTAAGGGTGGAGGAGTCACATCCTGATGCCCAAAATAATTATAATGGCTGGCAAAGTGAAGGGAAACCCTAAAATTTTATTTCCACATTTTGCTAGGCAGCGACGTAAGCATAAAATACTTACGTTGCTTACCTCAAGTTACACCTTTTATTTTCCCACATTTTGCTAAACAGTAACGTAAGCATAAAAATACTGACGTTACTTAGTTTATATTAGATTTTAAATATTTTGTAAAGTTAGTCTTAAGATGGGTTTAAATTAAGTAAGTGGTCACTCTGAAGAGCTGACAACATAAGACAATAAAAATATTGTGTTTTATTCTTACTATATGGAAGAATAATAAATAACCCATCTAACTCGCGCATTGTACTTACATACATATATATGTTTGTATGTCGAATGCATTTATTTAAAGTAAACAATTAATTCATATTACACATAAACGACTTATGTAAATAAAAATTAATTAAGTTTATGTAGTAAGAACTTTAAGAGAACATTTTATATTGCTATATTAAATTGAATTAAGATTCTATAGGCTAATTGTTCGAAATTTTAATTAAATCTCAGAAAGTCATGATAAATATTCCAAGGCACAAAGGTAAGTCAACATAATTTTTTGTTATTCAGCTTACACAGCAGAGCAGAACAGCTATTTTCGAAAGACGCAACCCTTTCATCATTAGTGCTCATGTGTATTGTGTTTGTCTCCACTTATTGGGTGGATTAGTTGAATGTGATAACAGTGCCTATTTATACCAATTTTATTGTGAAAAAGGATACGAGAACTGTGTCAACCTGATGTTAACATGTTATTGTTATAATACCCGTGTTACCGTTTGATTATTTTTTTCGCCATGTCCGATTTTTCTGAATTTTTTGTTTCATCATACCTAAGTCAAACTTTTTTGGCCACCTAATAAGTGGTGACAAACACAATACACATGAGCACTGTGTAATTATTAGTCGTGAGAGTATGACGTGGTTTTGCTTACCTCTGCTTGAATTCTGTCGTAAACTGTTTAAAATACTATACAAAAATAAATAAATTAACTAAGAGATAATTAATTGCTTTATCCGTTTTTATTTTATTAATTGCATTGAGTTTTGTGCACCAAATTAAATTTAAATTGTTTTTTACATACACATTTTTTCGTTTTGCATATTCAAAGTTGATAAAGGAACAATTGCAACAATAATACTAAAATCTTGCATATTTTAATACTGTAGTCATAAAAAACAACAACAATAACTGTTACTCAGTTCAATCAATTCGTGAGAATAACAAAAACCAGTATTTGTTTTCTGATATAAAATTGTTTACACCGGATCCTCTTTCTGCAAGTGTTTAAATATAAAATAAAATTTGTATGCAATAGTAATATTAAATATCTCAACCATAATATTTAATATCATGTCTTGTGCTAACCCTAAATGCCGCAATAAATCTGATGACCCAATGGTTTCCTGCTGGCTATGTGATTCCGTTTATCACGCTAAATGTGTTGATTTAGCTGCTCGAACTGTCGACAATCTACATGAAGATAAGGGTCTACGCTGGTGCTGTAAAAAGTGTATTGCTGTGGATATTGAATTTTACTCATTTTTCAAAAACACTAATATTCAGTTTAAAGAAATTCATAGTGACTTAAATAACCTTAACAAAAAGTTCACTAAATATAAAGAAATTCTTGAAAAAGCTCCGTGCTCACCGAAAAGAAAGAAACTTACAACTCATGCTAATGCTGTTGATAATATACAGGAAAATTTATTATCAGCACCCTCATCCAGTCATTCTTCCTCATTGTTGGCTCAACCATTAATAGCTGATACAAGTCCTTGTACTATCTCAAACCCCGCTGTTCTGATAAACAATGCACCATCAGTTTCACCATCAACTATAAGTAATAATTCATCTGTTCCAATTAATTCAAGCCCCACAGTTCCTGTTTTTAAACCGTCAAATAAATCATCTAGTTCATCCCTCTCAATTGAGGCAAATCCACCTGCTCCTGTTTCTAACCCGTCAAACAATGCCCCAATTCTTAAAGTTATTTCGCCAAAGAAAACGATATTCGCTGCTCGATTTTTATCCTGTACATCTACGGACGACATAAAACGCTATATAATGGATAAGATTGGCTTCGATATTGATATTACTGTAATCAAATTCAAATATTCTGAGCCACGAAATAAAGCATCGTTTAAAATAATTGTTCTTCAGGATTACTTTGATACAATTGTTAACCAAGATTTTTGGCCGCCTAATGCTCTTATTCGTGAATATGAGTACAAAATTACGTCAACAGCTAACATTGCTCATCTACCGCAATCATTGTCCTCAAAAAACGAATGCAATTATCGACAGATAATCCCATTAATATTGTTTATCAGAATGTAAGAGGTCTCAACACCAAATTATCTAATCTTTTTGTAAACAGTTTTGAGTTTTCACACCATATTATTGTTTTTACTGAAACGTGGCTAAGTTATAAAAAATGTGTTCTCAACAATGAAATTTTATGTTCTAAATTTTATAAGTTAATTGAAATTTAATTTCTTTTATTATTTCACTGGAAGTTTGGTTGTTTGTGCTTGTTGCACAAAATTACTCAAAGCAAGACGAACTAAATAGATAGATAATATAAAAGCAAATATCTACAGCTGTTTCATTCTATCATAATACTGGCAATACTGCACGACAGTTGAATTATCACTGCTTATTCACTGCAATACCCCTCGTTGTTAATTGTAAACTGCATTACCATTTATCACTACCCAGTGAGCAAAAGTAATTGCATCGGATTATTTATAAAAACTAAAAATTATATACATATATTTGATTGTTTCATCGTTAATTTCCAAGATGGCATGCTTAAAAAAGGGATGTACTTTAGAAGGCTCGGATGATAGAATGATAATCTGTTGGTTATGTCACGGTTCATACCATTTTAAGTGCGTTGGTATTTCTGGCTTAGTGGGCGAGTCAATAGCTAAAAACAAAACGTTCATTGGCGTTGTAATAGTTGCCAGAAAGTCAGTGTTGAATTTTTTAAATTCTTCCAGAGCACTAAAAACAATTTCCTGCAAATCCAGAACAACCTTGGCCATTTAACTGAACAAATTAATGAATATGGAAAACTTTTTAGTGACTTTAAAACTTTAGATAGTTTACAATCACCATCCACAATTCGCCGCAAAAGCCCCAGGTTGTTGAATAAAGATAACAATACGATTAATGACGGATCCAGTTTAACAAAAAATTCGCCTCCTAGAACAACTATGCCTAATGCCTCAGATAATGTTGGTAACATTATTCATGTCAACGATATAAATAATGCTCTGAGCTACTCATCAACGGCCGTGCCTCTAAATAATGCTTCAAAATCTCTAAGCCCCGCTCAATTAAGTAATTTTGATGTCTCAACTCCAGTTCCTTTAACCTCAATAGCGAGCTCGTCTACAGTTCTTAATCAAAATATATCTGATACGTCAACAGCCCCAAGGGAGTTGCGTACGATTCCTCCGAAAAAAACCATATTTGCTACACGTTTCGCATCGGATACAAAAGCTGAAGATATGAAATGGTATATTCAAAGGAAATTTGAAAATTGCTCACCACAGGATATTCTCGTTTTTAAAATAAACTCTAGAAATAGAGCATCATTCAAAATAATTGTACCGGAGGTACTGTTTCAGCAAATTGTTAGTCAAGAGTTTTGGCCTAAGAATGCTTTAGTACGTGAATTCATTTATAAATATGATAATAATGCTCGCTTGCCTAATTTAGTGCATCCCAACCCAAAAAACTAATATCTATTTTATACCAAAATGTCAGAGGTATTAATTCAAAATTGTCATCGATTTACCGAAACAGCTTTGGATATGACAACGATATTATAGCATTCACTGAAACCTGGCTTAGTGGTAAAATTAATAATACCGAAATTATGTGTTCCAGATACCAAATTTTCAGAAAAGATAGAGAAAGTTGTCAAACAGCCAATAAATGTTATTGCAGATAAAGTAAATTCAAATGATATTATACTTGTGCTGGGAGATTTTAATATGCCAAATGTGTCCTGGAAATCTGTGCCTGATTGTAATTATTTGTCACCTCTTCAATCTTCGGAATTATCGCAGTATTTCATTAACAGTTTACTGGAGTGCTGCCTTTTTCAAATCAACTGCATCACAAATACTTCTGATAAATTGTTAGACCTTGTATTTGTTAATGAACCGTCAGACTTTTCGATATCGCAGCATCCCCCGCTTTCAAATCCTGTGGACAGTTATCATCCTACGATTGAATTAACTTATATCTACCAACCTCATCGACGGTCAAATACATCTCAGCAAAATAAAATTTTTCGTTTTAAGTCAACAAATTACATTAAACTTCAACGTGAACTCTCTCAAATCGACTGGTTAAATGAATTATCTTATGGCAATGATTTAGACAAAAGTATCGAAAAATTTTACCAGATACTACACAAATGCTTCCTATCTTCAATACCTAGAGTACTACCTGGCCCCTGCCATGGTCCACCTTGGAACACTAAACAACTTTCAAGACTTAAAAACCGCAAGAGTAAACTATTTAAAAAGTACAAGCAAAATGCATCTCAACTAAATTATTCCATGTACTCCTCAGCAAGATCTGCATATACTATTGCTAATCAACTGGCTTATAGTGCTTATTTAAACAGGATAAAAAATAACCTAAAAAATGATCCCAAATCTTTTTATAAGTTTGTCAACTCGAAGAGGCGTGTGTCAGATTTCCCTTCTGTTATGAAGTTTAAAGATTATGAGTCGTCAGATGATAAAGTTATAAGTAATATGTTTGCTGAAACCTATTCTTCGTCTACGTTTAGCAATATAGAGCAGTATTCTTACCATATCCCTGAATCAGTGAATTTTAATGTACCCCGTATTGAGCAGCAAACTGTTTTGACTTATATGAAAAATCTAAAACTTTCGTATGATCCCGGTCCTGATGGTATTCCTAGTAGTATTTTAAAATACTGTCCTCATTTACTAAGCACTCCATTGACCTATTTATTCAACAAATCACTCAAATTGAGTTACTTTCCTCCAATTTGGAAGAAATCGTTCATCATTTCGCTATTCAAATCTGGATCTAAAGCTGATATATCCAATTATAGAGGTATAGCTAAACTGAACGCTATACCAAAGTTGTTTGAGCAACTCTTATGCGATACATTGTCTTATCAAGCAACGTCTATCCTTTCTTCTGCGCAGCATGGTTTCTGTAAAGGTCGATCAACTATTACGAATCTCTTAGAATTATTTGTCACTGGCAAACAAACAGATGTCATCTATTTTGATTTTAGTAAGGCCTTTGATAAGGTGAATCACAACTTACTTATTCATAAGCCTGATCGAATTGGATTTGGAACGTCTCTAATAAAATGGATCGAATCTTATTTGAAGAACAGAATGCAGTGTGTCAAGTTCCGCAATATGCTCTCTACTGATATAAATGTTATATCAGGTGTGTCTCAGGGTAGTCATCTCGGCCCACTTTTATTTACTTTATTTATTAATGATCTTCCATCCGTTGTTGAAAACTCAAATATACTAATGTATGCAGATAACGTAAAGTTATTCTTATCGCTTGATTCTATTGATCAACAGTTGCGTCTCCAAGCTGACATTGTACACTTAACCGTCTGGTGCGCTAATAATTTAATGGACCTAAATGTGAAAAAGTGCAAATATATGATTTTTGATCAACAGCAATCAATGGACTCTATAAAATGAATAATGCTGTTCTTGACCTAGTGGATTCATTTAATGACTTGGGAGTTATTTTAGATAAAAAATTGGACTTCAGGTGCCATATAAGCTCGACGATTAACAAAGCTACTGGTGTTCTGGGTTTTATTAAACGCTGGGCTAAGGAGTTCTCTGACCCTTATACAACCAAGATGTTATTTACTACTTTAGTTCGCCCAATACTTGAATACGGATCTGTTGTATGGGACCCACAATATTTTTCACATTCAAATAAAATAGAGTCAGTACAAGTGCAATTCTTATTATTTTGTCTTCGTGGTCTTCCTTGGAACTCTAATATAAGATTACCATCTTACGAGAGACGCCTAGGACTTATTAAGCTTCCAACCTTAAGGAGCCGTCGACAAATGCTAAATGTTACCTTTCTGCTGAAATTAATAAACGGCTGCATCACATCTCAATTTCTCCTGAGCAAAATAAACTTGAATATACCCAATCGTCCAACAAGATATTATAGCTTCTTGAGAATTAAGTTTTACACTACAAACTATAGTAACTTCGATCCCTTTCGAAGAATTTGCATTGATTTTAATAGTCTTTACCCTTGTATCGATTTCAACAAAAGTATTGATGTCGTAAAAAATGATATAATTTTACATCTTAACTCATTACAAAATAGATTATAAATAAATGTTTAATTTGTTAAATCGACATTTGTTGAAGTCATATTTTTTGTTTTTGCTGTAATTTGTCTTGTTACTATTAAAACAAAGCTTTATAGATTCCATTTATATATGTATGTAATTATCATTTCTGAAACATTGTTATATTTTAATTGTATCAGTCTGTAAGGATTAACCCATAGACTAAATAAATAAAATAAAATAAATATCAAATATTTAGATACGATCGTGTACGGAGACCTGGTGGTGGTGTCTTAATTGCAATCCGTGATGTTTTCCAATGTGAGGTTATAAATAATTATTTAATTGATGACTCTGAGGAAATCGAGTTTATTGCAGTTAAAATTCATGTCGGTAATCGACACTTATTTGTCACATGTTCATATATACCACCTAACTCATCTTTTGTGGTATACTCGTATAGTAAACATTTTTCCGCTATTAACTACGTTTTGAATCAATCAGACGTATGTATCTGATATACTGCTTATTCTTGGCGATTTTAATATTCCAAACGTGAAACGGATTAAATCTTTTGATCGTAATTACATGTTACCAACAATTACGTGTGATTTTATACATTCCCTTCTTGGATGTGGGTTTTTTCAACTAAACCATATAATAAATGTATCCGGAAATCTTCTTGATCTTGCTTTCGTTAATACTCCTATGGAATTTTATCTACGTAATACACTACCTGTGACTCATCCCGTGGACCTTCATCACCCTCCTTTCGAAATTGATTTATCACTATCGAATAACAAAAATTTTATGATTAGAAAACAAGATTTGAAAACTTTTCAATCTTACTGTTTTACTCGCACAAACTATACTGAACTTAATTGTATTTTATCTAATGTTAATTTGGATTCTGCGCTTGCTGATGATAATCTTGATAATATGTTATCATGCTTTTACACAATATTGCATAATGCTATTAATATAACTGTTCCAAAAATAAATATGTATCGCAGCAATGGTCCACCTTGGAATAATCAACACTTACGATATGCTAAAAATAAGAAAAATAAATATTTCATTAAATATAAGAGAAGTGGTGCTACTGATGATTTTCGTAAATATGCTGTAGCAAGATCTGAATACAATACTGCTAACAAATTTGCATACAATAATTATATAAGTCGTATTAAATGCAATATAAAAACAAACCCTAAATCTTTCTATAATTTTGTTAATTCCAAGCGCCGATCTTCAGGTTATCCAAAGCACTTGAAGTATGGTTATTTGACTGCTAATGACGATGTCTCAATAAGCAATATATTTGCTGACTTCTTTTCAACAACTTATTCTACCAAGTCCTATGATAGCGCTACAACTTATCCTTATGCTACAACTCATTCATCTGGAATTTACTTACCGTTTATAAATAGCGACACTGTACTTTCAAACTTAAAGTCGCTCAAAAACTTGTCTACCCCAGGTCCTGATGGTATACCTAGCTGTATCCTTAAAAACTGCGCTACAATACTGTCTGCACCTCTTACTACTTTATGTAACAAATCTATTAAATCATGTTATGTGCCATCAGTGTGGAAGATATCGTATATAATTCCTTTATTCAAAAATGGCAGTAAAACTGATGTATCCAATTACAGAGGTATCGCCAAAATTAATGCAATTCCGAAACTTCTAGAGAAGATTCTTACTGATTACTTATATCATCAGATATCGTGCATTTTAACACCCTGTCAACATGGATTTCGTAGATCCCGATCAACAACAACAAATGTCTTGGAACTCACAACTATTATCAATGAAGGCTTTACAAATAAAATGCAAACTGACGTGATATACACTGATTTTAGTAAAGCGTTTGATAAAGTTAACCACAATCTTTTATTGCACAAATTATCGCTTATGGGCTTCAAGTGCTCTGCTCTAAAATGGCTAAACTCTTATCTTTCACAAAGAAATCAACAAGTCAAGTTTGGAAATTCTTTATCAAAACTCATTCAAGTCCATTCTGGCGTTCCTCAAGGAAGTCATTTGGGTCCAATTCTGTTTACTTTATTCATCAATGATCTTCCAACCGTTGTTTTGGATTCTAATGTATGCCGATGATGTTAAAATTTTCAAATCTTTTAACGATATTAATGGACATAATTTACTGAGAGCTGATTTTCAGAACTTTTCGCAATGGTGCAAATTTAATTTATTGGAGTTAAATATAAAGAAATGTAAGCACATGTCATTTTTCCGACACGTTCCGATTGAGACCTCTCATCCTATAGACAACGATATCTTAGATAAAGTTCAGACCATATTGGATCTTGGCATACTGTTGGATCATAGGCTTAACTTTCGCGATCACACCTCCATAATGGTAAATAAATCCTATGGGGTACTTGGAATTATGAAACGCTGGTCTAAGGAATTTCTTGATCCTTACATAACAAAACTTTTATATACTTCTCTTGTTCGACCAATTCTGGAGTATGGATCAATTGTTTGGGACCCTTGCTATTCTATCCATATTAATAGTATCGAATCGGTACAAAAACAATTTTTAATTTTCTGTCTCCGTGGTCTTGGTTGGAATTCCTATGTCCTGCCACCATATCATAGCAGACTTGCTTTAATAAAATTGCCTACTCTAAAAAGTCGCCGATCGATGCTGAGCGCTTTATTCGTTCTGGGCCTGATTCATGGCGATGTTGATTCGGAGTTCCTGCTTAAACAAATAAACTTCAACGTTCCTGCAAGACCTACCCGCAATTTTGAACTCTTGTCATTAAAATATTACCGTTCTGTAATGCTAATAATTATTCTTTTCTTCGTGCATGTGTCAACTTTAATAAATGTTATCACATTATTAACTTATCTGAGAGTAATAACGTACTGAAAAGAAATCTTACTTTATATCTAAATTGTTAAACCAATTATTTTTATATATGTAATAATGTTCAGTTATTCATATTTTAGTCAGTAAAGATGTAAATATCTATTGACCTAATAAATAAATAAAAATGAAAGGGTTGCGTCTTTCGAAAATAGCTGCTCTGCTTTGCTGTGTAAGTTGAATAACAAAAACTGATGTTGACTTGCCTTTGTGCCTTGGAATATTTATCATGTCTTTCTGATATTTAAATTAAAATTTCGAACAATTAGCCTATAGAATCTTAATTGAATTTAATTAAGTTTAATAAAAAACATATATAATATACATATTACCATGCCTGCATTTTGTTAGTGTTAATGCCATATCTTTCACCAATATGTTTGAAGTTTTCAAACTCATATGATACACAAAAAATCTCAAACAAGAATGGAGAATTACAAAAATATACGAAACATAAGAAATTTATTAATTTTATCAAAATAGTACCACAAACAACTTTTATTCTTTATGCATCTATTTACTTTTGTTAAATTAGCTTATCCCACACCAAATAAATATTTTTAAAACATATAACAAAAAGAAAAATCATATATATTGTTAAAATTTCATTACTTCATATTAAATAAAATAGCATATTTCTAGTTATAAGTTTCTTGTTGCTACACACTATAAACTGAATATTAAGTTTTTTATTACGAAATTTGAAGATATGCATATATGGAAACATACATGGTGATAACAATAAAAACAACATATGGAAAAATCGTACGTTCGCGACCGGTACTTAATCCAATTAAACAAAAACCTATAGAGATATTTTATAGTTTAAATACTGGGTAGAGACCTACATTAATACACTTTTAAAATAAATTAATCACTCTTGAATATTCCATTCCATTTTGCAGATTTTTATATTTCACTACTGTCAGCCAACTTCTATTTTGCGTACGTTCGTGAACACATGTTTATAACTATTATTATGAAAATTTAAATTCGATGATATCTATCTTTTGCACTAAACATAGAGCTACCAAAATGCTATCGAATCGCAAAAAAATTCTAGGAAAAGTTTCGTTTTCTATATTACTTGTACTTTAATATCGTACGAGCGAACGTTCGTGACCCCACAAAATGCCCATATACATATCTGAAATAATTTTAAATTATATATAAGGTACACAAATTTATGTCTTTAAGACTATTAGGCACTTTGTATAATTTATTTAATGAGATTATTAGTAATACTATAATTGTATCAACAAGAATCATTTGATACATTAGAATTTGTTGCATAAATAACATTAACAACTTTTGCAAACAAACGCTCACTAACAACAACATGAATAACGAACTTGTGCATTCCTTATGTTCTTGATTTGAAGCCAATGTTGTCAATGATTGTAAAAATACTAACTCTAGATTTCTAAACAGGGAACAAAGCAAAACAAACAAAGAGTAGTATATATGACTTGGGGTACTGTGATATTTTTGTTGTGAAAAAGTACTGAAAATAGTACAATAGTATTGAATTTTCCATCATTGATATATATAATAAAATTCTGGTTCTTTGTTCACAATAGCCACTATATATATATATATATATATATATATATATATATATATATATATCTATATATATATATATATATATATATATGTATATACTTATATATATATATATATATATATATATATATATATATATATATACATATATATATATATATATATATATATATATATATATATATGTATACATATATATATATATATATATATATATATATATATATATATGTATACATATATTCTCATCACTGTGTGGCAAAGAGCCGTTTCATATATGACAAAAAATAAATAAACAAATAGTGAAGATCTTAAACAATTTTTAGTTATTAAAAGTTTATAATAAAATAGATGATGAGCATCTTATAATACTGGTCCAGGCGAATGAATGTCTATATGATAAATACTGCCCATCCTATAAGATGGCAGAAAAAAAAGAAGAGCTTTTGGAGACAAATTGCTGCTGAAATGGAGATTCCTGGTAAATATTTATATATTAGTTAATATTTTATACGTAACAAAATAATTATTTTGTAGAAGACTTGTGTATAAAAAGGTGGTCAAGTCTGTGCGATAGGTACGCATGGGAAAAGCGTCAAGAAAATGTACCTTCTGGAAGTGGTTGCAATCACAAGTCCCAATGGCCTCTTATGCAGACGATGCAGTTTATAGCACCACACATAGTGCCAAGGCCATAAGATTAAATTAATATATAGTAAATGTTGATGATATTAACTTTTTATATTTGCAGAACACGATGTCCATACAATGTTCTAGCTGAAGAAGAGGTAAGTAATTTAGATATGTGGCAGTCATCACCAAACTCTTCACAGTCGCCAATTTCATCACCTCCACTGCCTGAAGCTGCACCAATACAAACTTCTTTTAGGCCGATATTGCCATCCCCAATTTTGGGCCCAATGGCGAGAAGAAAACGGATTGAAGAAGAAGATGATAACGCCTTTGAAGAAGCACTTGGTGCATTTAAAACACTTTGCCAGAGCAAAGTGCAGGGAGAAAGAGATGAGGAGAAGGACCCCCTACATGGTTTTGGAAAAATGATTGTGGCGACTATTGCTACAATGAGTCAAGCCAAACAATTAAAAGCTATGAAAAAAGTGACGCTAGAATCAGAAGAACACGTTATAGTAGTATTGTTATTGGTTATCATACATAATCTGTTTTCTTCAAAAAACATTCTTTTTAATTTTAAATGTTAATTTTTAAAAACCTTCAATATTTGTGTTAATCTCGTTAATTTTATACATCTATGGATTGTTTTTGTTGTTTCTTTTATTTTGCTTTTTATGAAAGTAAAATTAAATGAATTTAAATTGAAATATATAGCACCCAAATTACAAGTAACGAAAATAGAAGATGTTTAGACCAATTACAAGAATAATTACACTAAATCATCTGATATTGGTATGGGATTGCGCCTTCATTTACAAAATACCCCGCTAATCTGTTTCGCAAGTCCATAGCCGTTTGAGTAGATCTTCTAATATTTGCTGAGAAGGATCGCAAGGGTGTGCCGCCACCATTTCTTAGCTGGTTTCTCCATTTACCTTCTTCAACGGACCCATTTTCAGCCACCCGATCGACATAACTTGCTGGGAAATAGCATTGTTTTTTGTCGTTCAGCATGATGAAATTATGAAGCATTATGCATGCTAGTACAATGACATCTACATTGTCCGGTGACCTTTCAATCGTTGTGAATGGTATTCTCCAACGTGCACTTAGTATACGAAAACAATTTTCTTTGACTCTTGGGGCTCGAGAAAGCCTATAATTAAAGACTCTTTTTCTTTCATTGGGATTTGTCCCAGGGTAAGGACGCATAAATTCATTCGCAAGGGAAAGGCAGAATCACCCACAAAATAGTGCGGAAAGAGATCTGAAGATATTGCACTTAAAGGCTTGATTGATGGCACTGGTACTTTGCCTGACATCACCGATTCTCCAAATGGCGATAAACGAAATATACCTAAAAATTAAGGCTAACGATAAATGTTTATTCACCTCCATCCCTTTGGCGACCATAGCTTCCTACAATGACAGATGTAAAAGAGTATTTGGCATCGCATACCAAGCTGAAATATTTTTTGTAATTGTGATACATAGAACCAGAATTCGCTGGACACTTTAAAGCTACATGCTTGCCATCTAGTGTAGGTGCACTACACTATTGGGAATATTCCACTTAAAAGAAAAATCTTTTTCAATATTCTAGTATTGATGTATTATTGGTTCACTTAAATGTAACGGAGACAGTACCGACCACAAAACTTCGCAAGTTTCAAGCACTATTCCACTGATCGTTGACTTTCCTAGCTTCTAGCTCCAAGCTATTGATTGCAACGGACATCGATGACCCAAATAACTGCATGTAATAAAATGATATTTAATATATTTTCCGGTTGAACAACATTTTTTTCTTACAGAGGGGTTATTGCTAGCCTTTCTTCTGGGTCAATTCTCTGCCTTGGTTTTATTAATCTTTCACGAATTATGGCCAACAACATATCAAACACATCACAGCACATTCTTGTGTGAATAAAAAATTGTTCATCATCTATTTTCTTCATATTTCTGAAAAACTTTTTGTTGTAACCGGCGATTATACTGTCCTTGTTTATTGGACGAACACCCCATCTTCTAACACGGCGTCTTCGTTGCTTTAGTTTATACTTCTTGTATAAATTCAAGAAATTTAAACCAATAAGCAATTTATCAAAATCCATTGAACTATTCTCTTATTTTAATTAACACTATTTTGTGTGAATATATATAAATTGTTTTATGTACATATGTAAGTTTTGTGTGTCCAAAACATATGACAAGTTTTTAAATGTTCTATAATTGTACCAACGTACTAACAGTACGGTACGGTAAGGCAACAGCAGCGTTCGGCTAACGGAGCCTTAGATTAGTATCTGAAAGGTATATGTAAGAACAAAAAAACATACATATATATTAATTTTGTCGTATAAAGTTTACTTGGTGTAGTGGGGCACAGTTTTCCTTGTGGAAAATTTATTTACCTTGTAGACTTGTTACATTGCTGGAATATCGATTTAGAATGTATCATGCCATTAAATTAATAATATTATGTTATTATCGTACTGTTATTTTTAGTCTTCCGCTATATGTTTTATTTGCCAACGTCATACATACTCTTATCATGTATTTGCCCATACTTATGTATTTAGTTTTAAATTATTTAATTTATTTGGGAAAAAGCTCTTGTTTGGGACAAAGTACTTTCTTGTGGTATGAAATTGAATATCAAATACTTGATGAGCAAACAATTGCAATAATTTATACTCAATCTGAACGTTTAGTGATATATAATGATTGCTAAAGAAGCAGTTTATTCAAAATACTTAAACAAAAATTTATCAGTAATATATTTTCCAGGGGCGATTAGCGTCTCGGGATGGGTTGAGGAACTGAACACATCAGTGAACAGGATTTCAGCACACCCGGGATGTTGATCGCCCGCACTACCCCGGACCTAAGGGATTCACGTAATTTCTCGCGGACCAACCAAAAATAAGTTATGGTGGTACCCGAATAATAACTACTGTGGAATGAAATTTAGAAGAAATGAAAGTTACGGTGCAGAGCTTAAATAACTCAGTACCGGCGGATATTGGCGGTGAGCAAACAGGCCCCGAGTCGTCGTCAGAAAAGTGACTGTAAGAAAACAACTTCAGGGATAGGAAACTTGGCCTCCGCTGTTGCTAAAGCTACAAGAAGCCTCGGAGAGGTAGAATCGGTGCCAAGGGGATGACTAACCATTCCCAGCCACAAAAGACGGGCGGGGTCTCCGATTCTTCCCATCCAAAAAACATAAAGGAGTCCTCCGAAGTAGATAAGATGGGCGAGGAAGTAAGTGCTAGCATAGCCAAACACACCACGAAAAGGAGGAATCTTTCAGGCGCACAACGGCGGAAAGCGACAAAATTGAAACAGTAGACTTCAAAGGAGGACACTTCAAGGGAAGGTGAAGCCTCTACACCCATCTCCACGGGGAAGGCAAGAGAATTTGCGGGCGGGGGTCCAAACTTCCTAAAGAAAACTTCAGAGGGCTCAAAGGGACCACACCGTGTGCTAGTACCTCCAAACAGGCGATGTCGTCAGGAAAATCTTCAGGGGTTGGAGGAGCTCCGAAAGCTTCTAGATCACTGAAGAGAAACCCGGATGGAAGGAGGGCTAAGAAGCAGCCCACGTATGCCAAAGTGGCGCGCAGAAAACTGGCAGAAGAGCTGAGCTATGCTGTCATAGATTCCAGCATCCCATCACACAAATGCTAGTGCACTACCACAAGGAGGTGGAAAGTGCCATCAACGAATGTATTGTGGAGTACATATTGTCAGCAGATGATGATGCTCCGCAAATTCACACATTTCAAAGCAGCAATTTTGTTCGGGACGTAATGTTTCTGCAACTGGAGTCTGACTCCTGTGTGGAGATACTACGAAACCGAATAAACAGCATTAAGGCACCATGGGAAGGTGGAAGATGCGAGCAAGTGGGAAATCTTCCACCGTGAGGAGGCAGAGGAGGGCACCTTGATCGTGGAGGTTCTGGACAGAGCGTCCATGGCTTACCTCGAAGAACGAAAAGGGAAGGCTTTCTTTGCCACCTCGGCCATATATTTCAAAGTCGGGAAGACTATTGGCTGGTCAGTTGGCCCGACTAAGAATGTCAAAATGAATAAGGTGGAGCCTTAAGAAAAGGGGGAATCGGAGATTAGTGTATCTCAAAAGGCCCCCCACAAGCCGTTTCATAAAGATGCAGCTGCTGCTGCAGATGAACCTCCATCGGAGTAAAATGGCGACTCAAGCCCTGATGGAGCAAATAACTAAAGGTAAGATACACGTTGTGTTCATATAGGAACCCTAGACAAGACAGAACAAGGCTTCTGTCTTAAAGGTTTCTGGCTTAAACGACTGTTATTATCAACTTTTTTACGCTAAGACTGGGGCTAGACCCAGGGCGTGCATACTATATCATAAGGGACTAACCTTTCTTTTTTCCCCAAAATTATCAACATCAGACGCCACAACTTTAGTATATGGCAGTCAAAACATGCTGATGGCGTCAGTGTATCTACCCTCAGATAAACCAACACTTCCATCAATGTCGAAATTGAGGTGCATCATATCCTCCGCTAGGAGTAAAGGTAGGAGTATCTTAATAGGCTGTGGTACCAACTCACATCATCTCTCGTAGGGTAGCGCTAATTGCAACAATAGAGGTGATGCGTTATTTGAATATTTAATGGCAAGTAACCTCTTCACAGTAAATACTGGGAATAAACCAACTTTTATTTACAGAATTAGGGAAGAAGTTATTGACATCACCATATGTTCAGAAAATTTAATTGATGTAATAAGCGATTGGCACGTGTCGGAATTGCATTCCTTTTTGGATCATCGCTATATTTTCATGACCTTAGACCATCCTGATCCAGACCCCATAACATTCAGAAATAGGGCCAATACGGACTGGTCAAGATTTAGGTCTAGTTTACAAAACAAGCTCGAGAACTATCCACCACCAGTAGATACTGCAGGGCGCATAGATTCAGGGATAGATAGACTAAGTTCTGATATTAGGGAATCCTTTGAGGACATATGTCCACTCAGAAATAGGCGAAACCCTGGATTTCGGGTCAACTTATAAATCTCAGTAGAGAAACCGGAAGGCTCTTTAATAGGGCACGTAGGAAGGGACTCGATATAAACTGGAAAGAATATAAAAGTAAACTTAACGTCTACAATAAAAAAATAAGGGACGCCAAACGCGAATCCTGGAAGCTTTTCTTCGAACAGGTAGACAGCGTTAGTGAAGCTTCTAAAATAAAGAAACTTCTGTTGAAAACCCACACTCAACTTGAGACACTTGTCGACTCGGGCCTGATGGCATTTTCCCGAGTATTCTTCAGAGAAGTATGAACATAATAGAGGATAGGTTGGCTAATATCTTCACAATCTGTCTTACTAATGCATATACTCCCCTGGCATGGAGGGAGGCTAAAGTTGTCTTCATTCCAAAACCAGGCAAGGAAAGCTATGAGGATCCGAGGGCTGACAGACCGATTAGCCTAACTTCATTCTTACTGAAGACATTGGAACGAATTGTGGATACAATGGGTCGTGTGAATAAAATGGTAGCTAAAGCTTATGCTGGAAATTTTGAAGTTTTTACTAGCTTTGAGGTGAATAACAAATTCAGCTAAAGCTAGTACTTTATACTGACTAGCATAAGCTAGTTTTTCCAGTGTTGACTTAAAAAAATTCTGATTAAAAAGTAGTGAATGCTTAAAAATACTAGTTTATGTTTCTATTTTTTTAAGTATATGGTCGAGGTGCTTAAAATTGCTTTTGTTATATTAAAAAAAAGAAAGCGTTTTACATTTTTAATAATCCCAGCTTTTATGAACATTCGCCAAAGGAAGGAATACCGCATTAGGACATACAGGTTTCGAGAAGAAAATGTAAAATGGTTAGCGAACCACTTTTAGGAAGAAAATTATGAAAAGAAAGGAGCACCGCTGTCTCAAATTAAAAGAATGGAAATATGGAAGCAAAATTTGAATAAAAAAATTTTTTTTTGGCCAATTCAAATTTTCATGACGTATAAAGAGGTTTTGTAAAAGAAAAGCTTAAAATATTTAACAATTTTAGTTATTACATGTACTACAAAATACGGAATGGGCCGAAAAAATTTTTAATTTTCCATCCCTGGAAATTTTTTTTTATTATTTTAGTTTTTAATAGACCATTTAGGCTTCCCAAAGCAAAAAATAGGTTTAATTTACAAACATTAAAAAAAAATTCATTTTTGGTATAAATTTTGCGTCGAGAAATAGGTGTAAGCTTCCCAGCTCTGAAACCATACGTCGGATCTTTATGAATAGCACTCTATTTAAGTTCATTTCCAATCCAACGGTCTAAGAATGAAGTCTCTAGCTCTTCTGGGGGCTTGGGAAAGCCGATTTTACGTACAGACGGATGGGCAGACGGACATCGCTCAATCGTCATCGCTATTCATACTACTTAAAGCTATGTAGCATAAGCTACATTTTTATTCACTTTTGTGTTCGTCCGGTCATTTCCCTACCCTTTCCATCACCTATGCTTCTGATACCTTCCCGTCTGCCGCAACAGATTGCCTGTCCTTGATATCAGAGGAGAACATGGTAGTGTCCTCCTCGTCCATCTCGTAAACGTTAAGTCAGTCCAGTCCTGGAAAATTGTCCGAGTAATCGTCACTAACCGTCTTATCTTGTTGCCTCACGTTAATACCATGAAAATTAAATTTTCATAGGAATGGGGAGGTATCCCTCCAACTCCACCTCCCCAAAGCGTCGCCGTCAAAAAAGAAAATGTTTTTTCCAGTTTCCACAAGATATTCATTTTTAAGACTTTATGCAGATGGAAAGTGTCTTTCCAACGCCTAACCAATCCCCCCCCCCTCTTCCAAAAATACATATTTGTAATTTATTACTGCCAAACACAGGCATTGACACTGTTCCTTCCAGCCATGTAGCATGCATGATTAAAAATCGAAATTTCTCTTCAAGAATCCTATAATATTTGGAATAACGCTAATCTTGTATACACTTTTTCCATTTTACTCTCGAAGCTTCAAAAGGGTTCTGACAATAACATTGTGCAATATCCACAACATATATAAAAAAGCTGAGTACCTGCAGGCCAGATTTGTTTAGTTTTTATACATTTTTGTTTTTAATAATAAGAAAAAAGTCAATTGAAACATGTACATTTATTTTGGTTCTAACAAATAACGTCATTTACAACGCAGCAGGTAGCTAAAAACCGCTTAGGGACTGTTTCGCGCATTTTTTTTACACTGTTAGCAACAGTGTTATGTGTAATAATTTAAATAACAAACATACACGTACAATTATTCAAAACTTAAACATTTTATGACTGACAAAACGGTTCCTTACTCATACAAGTATGTAAGAAAAAACAGAAAACAAGTACAATTTTCAAAAAACCCCCAAAAAATGGCACAAAAACGCGCAAGTTTTTTTTGCTGTCTAAAAGTAGGGATTTCATATTTTATAGTGGATTATAACATTTTTACGCACTCGATGGAACTCACTTTCAAAAACATTTTGATATATTTTTTTTACAAAAAATCCTTTCGAACAAAATTTTCTTATCATACAAATTTAAAATACAATTTTTCTATAAATTAATATAGGCAGCTGATAATATATTTAGCATTTCGCAGAGAAATAAAATCAATGTTAAATCTTTATTCGTTTAGCCACAAAAAAAGATATTGTAAATGTCACCAAACCATAAAAATTCAGTAAAAGCGTATGCAATTTACTAAACTTTCGAAACTAAAGCAAAAGCTTTGAACATTCACTATGTAGGGCCAAGGGTTAATAGACACAACCCTGTCGGTTGGTGAATAAACGGACAGCAAGAAATAGTAAGATTGAGGAAGAAAGGATGACGAAAGATTGATTGAAGCAAGTTAAGTTAATGTGGAGAGCTCGAACAGACAAGACGCGATCGTAAATAGTTTAAGTCATTATATAATATATTTACATAAACTTAATAAATATATTATAACTAAGTGAAGTGTTTCATTTAATGTGAAAGAAAACAAAATCAACCCCATACAAATGGGAGCTCAGCCGAAATAAAAATCCCTAGACAAGAGTTGTGTGAACGACTGTGTTATTTAAAATAGAGTTGGGTAGGTTATGAACGAACTAGTTCAATTGAACTACTCACACAACTGAACTAAGTGAGCTGCACATATCAATGAGCTCTTTTCAGCTCCTTAGTTCAAGTTTCTTTTACGCTCATATTTCTTTCATGTGTCTTTTCAGCTCATAATTCCTTTTCGCTCACTCGCACAAGAAGCAGGTAAGATTTTGTAATATACCCTACCAAGGCGAATTCACTACTAGGTGAACTCGATTTGCAAGTTTACAGAAACTACATGTATTTTGTAAACAACACAGAAACTCAGTAAGAAAATGGTAAAGTATATATATTTATTATATTTGTGTGCCCAATAACCAATAATAATATATAAAATTATTATTTTACACATTTGTATTCTTTCTAGAATCATTAGGTACTGCTAATATGGTAATGGCGGTGACACCACAACAGCAGCCACAAAATAGAAAACCAATTGAACAGAGGAGTCCACCTAAGAAATACTCAAGTCTGCGGCGTTCTCAACAGGTCGCCCAGCATATAGCTGATCACCACCAACAGCTGTAGATGCAATAGCAGCAGCAACAAAATCAGGCTCCTCCATCCATGCTGATGCCAACAGATCAAGCTATGCTTGAAGCAAATCTTATGCAGATGTATCAAAGAAAATCCGCAGGCCCAAATGCAAGTCCTCCTAACCACCCAATTACGCTGCTCAAGCACATTTGGCTCAACAGCAATCTGCTGCCGCGGGCAGCTTATTTTATAATAATCCTATCGATACTCCACAACAAACGGTAGCCACTGCTATACATTACAGTCCAACTGGTCAAGCAGATTTCGCAACACAACCCCAAGTTGGCTCAGCAAATTCATGTGGATACCAAAATTATAATACTGTAGGTGGAACTACCTTGTACCACCTTACACACAGGCCTCTTCACGACCAGTTTCTTTACCCCAAAGAACACCTACAAATGCTATACCCATACTGCCGCCATCGGAAAAGAATAAGCAACAAAAATTACAAGATTCGAAATTGTTTTATTTTTTATAACAAAACTTTATTCCAATAATTACTATTTCAATATCATTT
Source organism: Linnaemya tessellans (assembly GCA_951800035.1). NCBI lineage: Eukaryota > Metazoa > Arthropoda > Insecta > Diptera > Tachinidae > Linnaemya > Linnaemya tessellans. The sequence continues at coordinate 63,056,988 of OX637536.1, forward strand.
TTTTATAAATTCTAAATAAAATACATATCTTCAACTTCCATAATTTAATACTAAAGCAATAGCTAATAACAAAGTAACATCTCCGATTCGATTAGATAAAGCTGTTAATATCCCTGCATTATAAGACTTTACATTTTGAAAATAAATTACTAAACAATAAGACACCAAACCTAATCCATCTCATCCTAATAAAATTCTAATTAAATTAGGACTAATAATTTATAATATCATTGATATAACAAATATTAATACTAATATAATAAATCGATTAATTTTATAATCTGCTATTATATATTCCTTTCTATAAAAAATTACAAAACTGTCTATCTTCTCATCTTTCCTAATCTGTCCCCTCAATACTATCCCCTCGTTTTCAGTTCCGGCGCATATATAGGGGTCATCCCCTGAGTGCTGGTCCAAGATAAAAATAAATAAAAATGGTTGTTTTTACAATGAGTAGCAACTTTTAGTTCCAAATGATGCTTCATGCAACAAATCTCCTTCGGCACGCGGAACAAAGTTCCCTCTCCCTTGTGGAATTATAATTATTATTAGGAACGTATTGTTTTCACAGAATCTTTAACAAATTTTTTAGCTAAATTTTTATCAACTCTTGTTTCTGGCGCAAAGAATAGCTTTAAAAAAATAAGATTTTGACAGCCCGGTAGTTTTGCCTGATCATTTTCTGAATTCACCTATGAAGCTATGTTCTTTCTTTTATTACTTTCTTAGAGTAGGTTTTTATTTAGTAAAAATTAATGTATTAATTTGTTTTTGCTTGTAAAAGAATACATACAACGTTGAAATTTCAATACAAATTTTTCTAACCACTAAAAACGTTGCTTTAGATTCTTCCTACAGCTACGCTAGTGACAACGCTTATCTTTTGTGTTAGAATGTTTTTTTAAGGTTCTGGCAGCACTGGCATTATGATTTGTATTTGAAAACTCTAACGTCTTGTTGTACTTAACAGAAACGATTGGTTTTAGTTCGATAAATTAGTATTTGGAAAAAATAAAAGTTAAATATTTGTTAAATAAAAAATGTCCGAAAAGAGAAAATTTAGTGCTATTTGGGCACATTTTACGGAACAACCTGACAAAAAGGAAAAATGTAAATATTGTAGTTCGAGCTTAAGTATTGCAGGAGGTTCTAATGTCAATCTTTCTCGGCATATGAAGTCGAAACATCCACTAACTCCTTTGAATTTGGAAAGACAGGTTCCGGTTCAAACGGATCCAGAAATATTACTTGTAGAGCATCCATCCTCCAGCTCTCAGTCTCAAGAAAATGTGTCTATACCAAGGCAACCTCAACAAAATATTACGCAGTATTTTCGTAGGCCCCCTTCTGCTCGTAAAGCTGAGTTTGTAGATAAGCAAGTTCTAAAAATGATAGCTAAAGGACACCATGCTTTACGAATTGTTGAGGAGCCGGAGTTTAGAAGACTTATCGAGCTTGCTTCGCAGTGTCCGGGATATATGCTTCCAACTAGAAAAACCTTGTAAAATAACCTTATGCAAACGGTGTATAGTCATATATTGAGCCAAGTTAAAGTTCAGATTCTGTCAGGTACAGCCATTTGTCTAACCACTGATGGATGGACGTCAAAAACTGGTGACAGTTACATCGCTGTTACTGCTCATTATATTAATGAAGAAACGCAGTTAAAGTCTCATTTAATTGCATGTGATATATTTGATGATAGACACACTGCTGAAAACCTATCAAATTTCCTCAAAAAAGTTATAGCCGAGTTTAATATTGAAAACAAAATAACTGCGGTAGTTAGTGACAATGCAGCAAACATCACTGCAGCAATCCGTTTAGGTCAGTGGAGAGGGATCAGCTGCTTCGCCCATAATTAATTGTGCAATCGGCTCTTGTAGAAGTGAGTGATATAGTGTCTAAAACCAAGAGAATAGTGGAATATTTTAAGAAGAGCACGCAAGGGATGAAAAAATTACAAGAAACACAAAAACAATTGAAACTACCTGAGCTGAAATTAAAGCAAGACGTAGTAACTCGCTGGAACTCAACATATGAAATGCTTAGCAGGATAGTTCCCATTAAAGATGCCGTGATTTCAACACTATCACTCACAAGGCCAGATTTGTCTTTACCGCTGGAAGAATGGGACGTTTTGAAAGAGATAATACCTGTTCTCGAACCATTTTATGAAGTAACTAAAGAAATTTCAGCGGAAAAAATGTTACACTCTCAAAAGTATTAGTTTTATGTAATCTCCTAGAATGTGAGATAGCGGATTGTAGTTCATCAAAAACTCAGGTCAAAGAAATGATAAAAGTAATAAAAACCGAGTTTTTTCGCCGTTTTGGAGAACTTGAGAGGAACAATTTATATGCAGAAAGCACCATTCTGGACCCAAGATTTAAAAGAAATGGTTTTAAAAACGATGGTTCATATGAGAATGCTGTCAGAATCTTGCGGAACAGAATCGGTCTCATCAGATTACCAAACAGCACCGAAACAGGCGAGGGTTCGACAGAAGAAAATACTGGCGAAACTAGAGAAAAAAATATATGGAAGAAATTTGATATAAACTATAGCAGAATAGTGTAATCGGACAATAACCTTGCTGCTGGAATTAGAGAGTTCGACAAGTATTTGAACGAGGAATACCTGGATAGGAGAAAAGATTCTCTAACATGGTGGAAAGAACGCAAGCTGCTATATCCAAGAGTATACTCATACGCTATGAAACGTCTTTGCATTGTAGCTACATCAGTGCCGTGTGAGCGTATATTTTCAGCTACGGGACAAATAATAAATGAAAGAAGGACTTTGCTAAAGCCAAATAAAGTTTCGACTTTAGTTTTTCTCCATCACAATATGTAATTTAATGCATATTTATCTGAAAGTAAATATATTTAGTTCATTGTTTTTCATTAAAGCAATCTAATTTGCATTTTCTAAAACTTAACGTTTAATTTAAATTTGTATTGCCAAAAAACTCATTTAAATAAAGTAAATTTTATGGATGTTAAAAATATTTTGGGTTTTCTTTCATTTAAAGTAGTCCACGTATAAAAATGAATAAACAATTTAGAAGCTTTTCGCAGAAATAAAACACGATTTATTCCAACTCAATTTTTTATAAACAATAAACATGTACATATGTATGTACATATTATGTACATACAACCCTAGTGATATACATACATACATATCGAGCCATAACTGCAAAAAAAAAGTTAATTATACAGGACAAGTATTTTTTAATTATACTTGGTTTAAATCGAAGTATAGCCTTAATATTGGCTACATACATTTATAGTGGACTATTATATGTAATGTTAATAGTTTTAGTAAATTTCCTGGGGGGTTACTCTGTATTGCGATGCGAAAGGAATTGCTTTCGCATTTCAATGTAAATAGCATACAAATGCGTTCAGTTTTTCATTCGCATCGCATTACAGAGTAACCCCCCTGAAAGACAACGCATGTTTGCGGGTGTTGTTATTTTAAGATATTCCTGATGTGTTGAAAAATCAGTTAATTTAATCAAATTATTTTAAAACTAGTAATTATTATTCCTTTAACTGTTTCATTGATATCCTTGCAGTTTTTCACACTAGTTTTACTCTACTTGAAAAAGAGAATTTTAGCTTAAGCGACAAACCAGTTACAAAAAATGTAAACAAATTAAAATTGCACTTAAGCTTCAATTTCTTTTGCTGTATTTCCGTAACGGTAGTTGACATGACTTTCAAACAAATTATAGTAAATAAATAAGGAATTAGTTGCTAAATAAGAAATAGCAAAGTTTAGTTCAACTGTTACATAAAAAATAAAGGTGAATATCCCATTACAATTGATTTTCACCTTCGAAAAGCAGCAAAGCAAAATCCAATAGAAAGACTGGCACCATGAAAGCAAAACCCAGTAAGAAGATACCAGCAACCAAACCAAAAGCACCCAAAGCTAAACGTGCTACAGAAGCGAAACCGAAAAAGATGACCCTTACAAAAAACCATCATCGAAAAAGACCCAATGAATCAAGTAAATTGCTTTCTGTTCAATTTAAACTGTTTTTCGAGGATCGAAATAAAAAAAGCCTTTTAAGGGCTACAATATATTTTAAAAAAGAGCTCAATTTGCAAACAACCTGAAACAAAACATTTCACAATATAAACTTTTTTATTATTTGTAGACATAAAATCGGCTACCTCTTTTTGAAATTAATTTTGTAGCCCTGGAAAGGGCTGTTTGTGTTTTCTCTCCGGGTTTTTGTTAAAAACATTCATTGGCATTTACTTGGGACTGGTATATGGTTACGCCTTTAGTATATTCACTGACAGCATGCTTAGCCAATTCACCAGGCAACAGTAGACGGACAACAAATTGAATTTCACTACTGATAATTGTTGAACGCTTGTAGTGAGATAAACGTGATCCTTCGGCAGCAATGCGTTCAAAAATACCATTCATAAAACTATTCATGATATTCATGACTTTTGATGAGATGCCAGTATCCGAATGCACTTGTTTCAAAACTTTGTAAATGTAGATGGCATAACTTGGCTGCTTTACCACTGATCTTAGATTTGCCAATGATTTTTCAGAATTACACATTCACTTCAAATGCATATGACATTATATGTACTCTACGACACAAAAAGCAAAGCACATGTATATTTACTCTTAGTAAGTGTAATACAAATTAATTAACCATGAAATTAAATATTGAAGTCATCTGAATCATAGCCACTACGTATAGATTTTCTGGAACGATTGATACACCTTTTAACACTTTGCTATTCTCCATTCAAGCATGTCGGTTGAGAAATCATCACAATTGGCACATCACTGAAAAAGACTTCATAGAACTGTTTTTCATCAGCAAATTCTTCGTAGGTACCGTCACTCTGAAAGAGTTATACAAATTTTGATGAACATTTTTATATAAATTGTAATAAACACAGTGAAATACTTACATTTTTATACACTTTCCAAATTCAACCCTTGCAGTTCAATCACTGCGTTTAGATTAACTTAAATTGTACCCCTGATTTGGAATCAATTTTTTGTTTCGATAAGTTCATTTAGCAGCCTATCCGCCCATTTGGATGAACTAAAATTACAAAATTTTATAAAATATTTTGTTTGTTCACATATACATGATTGTCTTATTTCTAATTACCACTGAGATCCTGTTGTGCCTGCAACTTCTACATGTTAGCCACATTTCATATGTCCAACCTGACTAAGTGGTGGTCATTGCAACGATTTTCTTTGATTTGGGTATTTCAAATTTAAAACAAAAGTAATACCTATGTTTGAATTCCAATTCATTGGAAATCTGGGCACGTTTTTATGTTGATTTCTTTACATCATTGACCCCCAGCCACTATTTAGATCTTTTAGAATCTTTGTTTACTGTTTAGAAACAGTTTAATATATTTTTAAAAACACTTAACACTTATTTGTATGAATTATTTCATATTTTTTCCCTAAAAGAAAATTTGTGTTTTATTTTCAACCACCATTGTTTGCTTAAAATCGTAAAACGTGTGTTCAAAGATGGATATGTATAGCCATTTCTACTTCAGCTGGTGGCTGAAGTAGTAGAACACGAGACTATGAAGCGGAGGGTCGTGAGTTCGAGCCCTCGCTGAGTCATGAAATATTGTGTTGAATTCTTCTGATCAGCATTAGTGCGTGGTTGTGTTAGTTGTTGTCAGCCTGTTTCAATGATGAAGGCATAGCCACTGCTCACTGAACATAATTGGCAGCGACCGACACTATCATGTACTAAAAAGCAGAGTAACAGCACCCACCTTCGCCGGCCCTGTAGCAAAAATTAGCCGGCGAAGTAAAAGGTTGAAATAGCTACAAAAAAAAAACAACTGTCTATCTTCTCATCTTTCCTAATCTGTCCCCTCAATACTATCCCCTCGTTTTCAGTTCCGGCGCAATGCCTTGCATATATAGGGGTCATCCCCCGAGTGCTGGTCCAAAATAAAAAAAAAAAAAAAAAACTGAGCTATTGAACTAACTGAACTAAAAGAGCGTCCTAGTTCAGTAAAGTGAGCTGAGCTGAAAAGAGCGCTCACTCAAAAGAGCTGAAAAGCACAACTCTAATTTAAAACAAGACGTTTAGAAACAGAACATTTTAGATGAAACTTAATGATGAAGTTCGTATATGAAACGATCACGTTTTCGTTGTTTTAAGTTGTTAAATTGCATCATCAATTAACAGAAGAGTGGTGATGTGTATTAGAACTCAAGAACTGAATAGAAGAAAATGCAATACGAAAACCCACCCGAAAAGTAGTGTGTTGTTGTGGCAAGAGAACGAAGAACCTGTTTCTTAAAATGAGAACGGCAGAAAAAAGAAAACTGTCAAGATCAGAGCGACTGAGTGTCGGAAAACTAATGAGTGCGACTGAGTGTCAAAGTGACTCTTAGATACTGCGACTGAGTGTCAAGGTAATAGGACGACTGAGTGTCGTAAACGGTGACTGAGTGTCAAAGCAAAAGGGAAGACTGTGTGTCTAATAAGACGACTAAGCATCAGAGAAAAAGAAAAGACAACGACTGAGTGTCGTAAACAGTGACTGAGCGTCAAAACAAATACTGCGACTGAGTGTCAAAGTAAAAGAGAATGTGTGTAATAAAACGAATAAGCTTTAGAGAAAAATAAAACAAAGAAGAAAAAGAAACAACAACTGAGTGTCGGGACTACAAGGAGTGAAATAAAAACAATGGAACTGAGTGTCTAGAAATAAACGAGAGAAGAAGAATGATTTTGTTGAAAAGCTGTGGCAAAATAAAGTTTGATTTTAATACCTACGTGGATGAAAAGTACAGTGTTGAAGAAACTGAAATATAGAGAAATAAAAATAGCAAATAAAAACAGAGAGAAATAAGACATAGAATTGAAAAAAAATAAATAACCGTCACTGTTGCCTAAAAAAAATAAATCAATGAGTGTTCGAACTCACGGGCGATGTGTTAACACCTTTTTGTTTATTTATTTTATATTAAACCCACAAAAAAGAAAGAGAATGCAAAGCAACAGACAAATGTACATACATACATTGTTATGTTTCTACATAAGCTACATACGTTGCTGTCTTGCTATCTCATTTTTATATATGTACGTATAACCACGTCACTATTCTCTTTGCTATGCATAAGACAAAACCGAAGATCAACATAAAACACTTTTTTAATATTACTCCATAGTAATACTCCGAATTAAAACACTTGAATCTCCGCTCGCCGGTATCGGATCGCCTTAATTTTTGGCCTAAACTCTTCGTCGAAACCCGCACTAGCGTTTTAATCCAAAAATTAATAAAATGAATTCCCGGAGAAAATCGCGTGGGAAAATTATATGAAAATCGCCCAATAATCATATTCAATACCGACTGCCAAGCAACGAACAAACAAAGCCTTACACTTACACTTGCGTATGTATTGAAACTGATAGTTTACTGCCCTAGAGGCGCGCGTATAGATGTTAACACATAAAAAAAAAACAATTTCAAGAACAAGTTTTGCCTTGATTATTGAAAACAAGTAAAAACGTAATATTCGACCGGGTCGAATCTTAAATACTTAAGTGAATTTGAAATGTTTAACTTGGTGGGACAGAGTTCCTTTATATAATATCGTACGTCAACGCCCACTAAAGGGGGCGGGGTTCAAAAATATACAATATCATGTTTTGCACAGACGAACGTATGGGCATTGCTAGACCGTCTTAGACTTCATCACAATTCTCTTTGGAGGCTATAAAAACTGTATTTTGGCGGGGTCGCTCTGGCAAGGCCTGTGGGGGAAACATTTCACCTTTCTCATAAAACTCTAAAAATAAATGCTTAGGATAATTATATACAAAATTAAAATTTCTTTTTTTTATAGGGTCATTTAGCGGGCAAAGGGAGAGGAGGGGGTAGGGCAGCAACAGGCAGTCATAAAACTCTAAAGATAAATGCTTGGGATGATTATATACAAAATTAAAAAAAAAAATTTTTTTGGTAGGGTCATTTGGGGGGGCAAAGGAAGAGGTGGGGGGGGAGGTACGGCAGAAATCGGCAGTCATAAATTTCTAAAGATAAATGCTTGGGATGATTATATACAAAATTTAAAATAAACATTTTTTTTGGTAGGGTCATTTAGGCGGCGAAGGCGAAGGAGGGGGTAGGGCAGAGTAGTACCAGGTTTCGTCTCAGCTTCGTCATTAAAGCTTAAAAGTGTTATTTTTAAGGAATGTAGGCTTAAGTAAAACAATTTGTTAAATTTTTATGCTATTTTTGCCTATAATAACGCACACTGAAATGAGCGGGGTCAAAAAATATTTTTATTTTATTTAATGGCTCCAAGTTTAAGGCGTTGGACCGTATTTGACATAAAAATATATCATTTGCTTAACAAAATAACCAAAAAACTTTAAAAATTATGTTGTTTTTTCTGGGTTGGTTTAGTTCTTCTTAGGGGAACTTTTTTCCCTCTTGCCCGATTTAGCCCATCTTCGAACTTAACCTGCTCTATGTTTTAAAATATATTTATGCCAAATTTCAAGAGTCTAGCTCTTTTCGTTTGGACTGAATCGTGATTTTCACAGACGGACGGACGGACATGCTCAGTTCGTCTTAGATTTCATCACTGATCAAGAATATATATACTTTATGGGGTCTGATATGGATATTTCGATGCGTTTCAAACGGAATGACAAAGTGAATATACCCTCCAAATTCTTTTTTGGAGGGTATAAAAACGAAAAAAAAAGTGAGAAGAATTCGCAAACAAATAAAAAGAAAGAGAAATAAAACGTCGAATTTAAAAAATAACCGCCACTGTTGCCTGGAGAAAAAACAATTTCAAGAACAAGTTTTGCCTTGATTATCATAAAGAAGTGAGACGAATTCGTTGACAACAATTAAGCAGAGGAAAGCCTATTCATCTTTAATTAAATGCATGGTTACCCGGATGATGGTAAATTAAGTATCGTTTAATTATTGATCGATGTAAAGTAAGTTTTGTTGGTTTTTCTCGTTAGAAGTACAGTAAATTTTAGAAGTACAGTAAATTTTATTGATTTTCATGTTTAAAGTAACGCAAATTTGTATTTATTGAAATTAAAAGTAAAGTAACTTTTACCGATTGTTCTTTGAGATAATTTTGAATTCTGAAGTAGAGACTGGATTAATTCTGAATAATTGGGAACTAGAATTAAAGTTGATAAATAATTTAAGTTTTATTAATTAATATATATTTCGATTTGCATTATATTTTGTATTGTTTATATTGATCGCAAATATAATTTGTTAAGATGGACAGAGTGACAATTTTAGGGTTGAGTGTAGGTGACTTGAAAGCTAGGCTTGCCGAGGTTGGTTTAAATATTCAAGGACGGAAGAATGAGTTACAGAATAGGTTGATGGAGCATTTCAATATAAATATTCCAGACAACAATTCAGAAGAGGATTTTGAGAGTGTAGGCGGTCCTGATGGAAACAACGGCGGGGATTTGCATAGAAGTATTTATACGTTAAAAGATGTCGAGGAAAGTTTGTCTGTCTTTTCGGGTACTAGATCACCTGACATTAATCAGTGGCTAGTTGAGTTTGAGGAGATGGTAGTTAAGTGGACTTCATTGCAGAAAATAGTGTATGCCAAACAATTATTGGTAGGCGCAGCAAGGCTTTTTATAAAAAGTCAGAAAGGTGTTAGTAATTGGACTATTTTGAAGAAGTTGTTATTAGAATAATTTGGTGGTTCTTTTTCAGCAGCTGAGGTGATCCGTCAGTTACGGAATCGGCGTTTAAATAAAAATGAGTCGCTGATTGAATATTTGTACAGTATGATGGAGATTCCAAATAGAATAGATTTAGACGAACAGAGTGTAATAAAATATTTCATAGAAGGTATACCCTACTCAAGATTTAATAAATCAGTATTATATCAGGCAGAGGGTCTGGGTGATCTCAAGAAGCAGATAAGGATTTATGAGAAGGTCAGACTAAATCCCCGATCATTAAATAGAGGGAAAGAGTCTACGGTGGTAGAGAAGAAGGATGATGCACCTGTGAAACATGATAAGGAAAGGAGGTGTTATAAATGTGGCGAAAAGAATCATGTGGCTCGAGGATGCCCAGAGAAACAGGTGAAATGTTTTAGGTGCGAACGATTTGGCCACAGGTCTTTTGAATGTAAATCAAGGCACTCGGACAGGGACAACGTTAAGGAGGAGCGCAACCAAGCCAATATGGTGAGGAAGGGATCCGGTTTGATTTTTAAGGAGATTTTGATTAGAGGAAAATCGTTATCAGCTTTGATTGATACGGGTTGCGATATTTGTCTAATGCGTGTTGACACATTGTTTATTTTGGGTGAAGTAGAATTGGTTCCTGAAAGAGTTTGTTTGTATGATTGAAATAGACGGTTTTGAATTTGAAACAATATTCTATGTGGTTGGGGAACGTGATATCTTACATTCTATAATGATAGGAAATAGTATGTTACGAAAGGCAGAAGTGGTGATTAAGGACGGAGAAGCATATTTTAGGGAACCTGTAAGAAGAGACTTATTATTGGAGGAATTTGGAAGCCTGTGTTTGGGTGCCGAGGAGTATAAACAGGATCTTCAAATAGTTTTGGATCATTTAATGAACAGATAGGAAACAAGGTTTCTGATATAATAAGAATATATAATCCAGTGAAAAGTAGTAATAGTCCAGTTGAAATGAAAATAGTTCTTAAGGATGACATTCCTGTGTATCAGAGTCCAAGAAGATTACCATGGGCAGATCAGGTGATAGTTGATAATCAGGTTAGGGAATGGTTGAGTGATGGAATAATTCAACATAGCACGCCGGTGGTATTGGCTGCAATGAAGGACGGCACAAAGCGGTTGTGTTGCGACTATAGGAAGTTGAACCTGAAAATAATCAGGGATCATTTTCCCATGCCTTTGATGGAGGAGGTATTAGATAAGTTGCAGAAAGGTAGGATATATACGACGATAGATCTTAGAAATGGATTTTTCCACGTACCTATGGAAAAATCGTCCCGGAAGTATACGGCTTTTGTGACTCACAATGGGCAATATGAGTTTTTATATGTGCCTTTCGGTATCAGCAACTCGCCAGCGGTGTTCACAAGGTTTATTTCTGTCGTTTTGAGATGACATCATTATTCCCGCTGTTTAAGCTGAATTTTACGTTTGATATCTTTGTTTATATTATTAACTTATTAGTTTTCCGTCTATGTATTTTATTGGAATTCTCTGTTGGGATCCAAATATTATTCCTTTGTTATCAACATTGTTTGGCTGGAATATTTTCTTGGATTCCAACGAGTAAACCGCTAACGGGTAGGTTAAACATTGTCTTCGCCATCTTCAATTTTTACTAGTTATAGCACTTGCTTTGTGAACTTTTTCGGAACCACATATCGCTATTCAAGGTAACAAAGAATTGAAAAAAATAAAGGAACTCATCACAAATTTTAATTAAAATACTATGTTTTTATTTTATTTCATAAATTTTATACCACACACGCAAACATTTGGTCCTTCGAGCTGGATCTCTTCTCACTTCCATCAAGGAATTTCATCGTTGAGAATTAATCAAAACCACCAAAATATTCTTCGTTTATTTGGAAAATATCGAACATTCAAATTAGAGGTGCCTAAAATAAATTCTTATTTTAATGGTGTTAAAGTGAAAAAAGAAAACGTGTGTAAGGTAATAAAAGAAATAAAGTACACACATACATATTATACACTTGTATATACATACATATATAATTATATGCATAAATTGTTTTTGTGATTGATCGCGTTTCATCCCTCATAAGTAGAAATAATTAACCATTATTTTTGACGTTTGTTTTTACTAATTTTCGGTCGGTACGAAAAAAAATCTTCTGTGGTTTTATTTACGTGGACGGACGGAATTGCAAATAAAAATATTTTTTAATGTATGGATTTCTATTTTAATAGTGAACCTTTTGTTTATGTAAATTGTATTACAGGATGTTAATTTCCCAACAGGCTATAGGTTCAAATCTGCGAAACTGCAAATTATTTTTTATTTTATTTTTATTTTTAATAAATGAACGTGATTGCATTCTATTTATTAATTTTTTGAGAATGGAATATTTAGAATATTTTTCATAGTCATTAAACCAGCAGAACGGATCAGTACTGATTTCGAGGCCGCTACGCCATCTCATCAGCGTTCTTTGTTCAATTTTTCCACTTTTTGCAAGTGGTGCTAGTTAGTAGGAATATCAACTATTGAACCAATATTTTAACGAAAATTGAATATGAGAAGTTATCACATTCATATTATTAAGTTAGTACGAAATTCCCCAACCCTGACAATTAATATTCCCAATATTCCATGTATTTCTTTTCGCTTTTTCCAGAGCCACCGGCTGCTGATAACTAAAGCTTCTTTGTTATTTATGTTCAAGTAATTGAATCTAGTTGTCAATTTACAATGAACATGTAAACAAGTGCGCGTGCCCTCGCAACGTTTTTAAATTAATGTATGGATTTCTATTTTAATAGTGAACCTTTTGTTTATGTAAATTGTATTACAGGATGTTAATTTCCCAACAGGCTATAGGTTCAAATCTGCGAAACTGCAAATTATTTTTTATTTTATTTTTATTTTTAATAAATGAACGTGATTGCATTCTATTTATTAATTTTTTGAGAATGGAATATTTAGAATATTTTTCATAGTCATTAAACCAGCAGAACGGATCAGTACTGATTTCGTGGCCGCTACGCCATCTCATCAGCGTTCTTTGTTCAATTTTTCCACTTTTTGCAAGTGGTGCTAGTTAGTAGGAATATCAACTATTTAACCAATATTTTAACGAAAATTGAATATGAGAAGTTATCACATTCATATTATTAAGTTATTACATTTTTGGTTAGTACGAAATTCCCCAACCCTGACAATTAATATTCCCAATATTCCATGTATTTCTTTTCGCTTTTTCCAGAGCCATCGGCTGCTGATAACTAAAGCTTCTTTGTTATTTATGTTCAAGTAATTGAATCTAGTTGTCAATTTACAATGAACAAATAAACAAGTGCGCGTGCCCTCGCAACGTTTTTAAATTAATGTATGGATTTCTATTTTAATAGTGAACCTTTTGTTTATGTAAATTGTATTACAGGATGTTAATTTCCCAACAGGCTATAGGTTCAAATCTGCGAAACTGCAAATTATTTTTTATTTTATTTTTATTTTTAATAAATGAACGTGATTGCATTCTATTTATTAATTTTTTGAGAATGGAATATTTAGAATATTTTTCATAGTCATTAAACCAGCAGAACGGATCAGTACTGATTTCGAGGCCGCTACGCCATCTCATCAGCGTTCTTTGTTCAATTTTTCCACTTTTTGCAAGTGCTGCTAGTTAGTAGGAATATCAACTATTTAACCAATATTTTAACGAAAATTGAATATGAGAAGTTATCACATTCATATTATTAATTTATTACATTTTTGGTTAGTACGAAATTCCCCAACCCTGACAATTAATATTCCCAATATTCCATGTTTTTCTTTTCGCTTTTTCCAGAGCCATCGGCTGCTGATAACTAAAGCTTCTTTGTTATTTATGTTCAAGTAATTGAATCTAGTTGTCAATTTACAATGAACATGTAAACAAGTGCGCGAGTCACATCCTGATACCCAAAATAATTATAATGGCTGGCAAAGTGTAGGGAAACCCTAAAGTTTTATTCCCACATTTTGCTAGACAGCAACGTAAGCATAAAATACTTACGTTGCTTACCTCAAGTTACACCTTTTATATTTTCCCACATTTTGCTAAACAGTAACGTAAGCATAAAAATACTGACGTTACTTAGTTTATATTAGATTTTAAATATTTTGTAAAATTAGTCTTAAGATCGGTTTAAATAAATTAAGTTGTCACTCTGAAGAGCTGACAACATAAAACAATAAAAATATTGTGTTTTATTCTTACTATATGGAAGAATAATAAATAACACATTTAACTGGCGCAGTCGGTGAAAAACTTCGGATAAATATTAAATTAATTGAAATAAAAATAATTAATTTCAAGAATAAAAAAGAAAATTGTATAAAAGTGAATAAACAAAAATTATAAAGAGAACTTTAAAAGAAAATATACTAATGTGAGATAAGAAACTTTTTTTTAAGAAAGAATAATTTTTTTTTTACACAACAATTTGTTAATTTATTAAAACTAAAAGCAACAAAGATCAACAAAACTAAAAATTGTTTGTTGGCAAATAAGAAGTGGAAAAATTCTATACAAAAAAAAAGAAGAAACTTAAAAATTTTAAGAAATTAAACAAAACAAATATTAGCAAAGTTACTGTAAAAAAGATGAGTAGATTTGATGCAAACAGGGATCTGCATCAAGCCGACGGGGCAATGCAGGAAAAGATCGCTGAATTAGAGGCGGTCCTGCGGTTGCAAGAACAAAAAATTTTACAACAACAACAGCAATTACAGCAAGAGCAGCAACAACGTGAACAACTGCAACAGCAACAACAGCAATTACAGCAAGAGCAGCAACAACGTGAACAGCTACAACAACGACAACAACAACAACAACAGCAATTACATCAAGAACATCAAATGCAACAGCAGCAGCAAATACACCAACAGCAGCTTCATCAGCAGAATTATCTCCTAATGGAACCGAAAGACAATTCAGCAGTTTCGATAAATTAGACCACTGAATAACAACCATAGCATCAATGGATTTATAAAATCCATAGAGATGTTAATAGGTCTTTGCGGAGCTAACACCGCATTAATTAAGTTTGGAATCCAGATAATAATAAACGAAAAATCACTGCAGACTTCGCAACATATATAAGGCAACTTGGAGACATCTCATGGGATCAATTAAAAGCAAAGTTGAAGGCCCAAGCCAGACCGAAGGCATCGTATGCCGAGATTTTTAACAGGTGCCGATACATTAAAGTGAGTAATTTAAGAGAACTTTTTGACTGTTTCGAATTAGCAAAAAATGAAATAAGCGAAATTTATGAACTAGATAATAAATCTATGTTGTATAGCTCAGAAAATGTAGACAGGGACTTAGCGAATATCTTAATCGAAAAAATAGATGGACCACTCACAGTTCATCTAGATGAAACTTTGACATTAAACGACATAGTAACCAAATATACTAAACTTAGATTGCTAGACGATAGTAGAGCTATTAACAGTAGGCATAAGGCAAATAAAAATTTCAGCAATAATTACTATAGGAACAAGGCGAACGGAAGTACAACCGGCAAAAGTCCGATTCAAACCCTAATAACAGTTGGAAAAATTCTGTGACAAACAGCTCTCAATATGAGCCAAGGAGTAGTTCTAAAAGAAATTATTTTCAAGAACAAAGCAGTGGAAACTTTAGAAGAAATCAACAGGAGCGATATCGTCAGAATAATAATGTAGGGAATTGGCAAAATAAGACTAATAGGTATAATGAGAGAGATAACTTTCAAAACAATCAAATAAACGAAAGGTGTTCGAACAGGACAAGGAATTCTCACATGAGTGTAGATCAGCAAACTACACATATGGACATAGGAAATGGAGAGGAAAAAGAAGTAAATTTTTTAATACAGCCTCCCCAATCCAATTACCGATAGTGATACTCACTATTGGGAAACAAAAAATACGATTTTTAATTGATACTGGCTCTTCAACCAGCATTATTAAACCTCATGTTTTGAAAGAAAATTTTCAAATAGAAGAATTAATGAAACCCGTGCAATACAGAACAATTAACGGTACAAACATAATTAAATTTAAAGTTGTAACTCCCTTCCCAAAGGAATTTTCTGCTCAAGGAACCTTAAGTTGGAAAATTATTAATTTCAGCAATAATAAATATGATGGTATAATCGGACAAAATTTTTTGGTACCCCTTAAGACAAGAATAAATAACGAACATGGTTATATAGAAATTTTAGGCAAAAAATTGTTTTTTGAGGAAATGTACTGTTCTTTCTTTGATGAGAATATAAGTGTATTGGAACCAGTTGCAAAAACAAATATCCTAGACAAACTTGATTTTTGTCACTTAAATGAAGAGGAAAGTAGAGCAATCAAAAATCTTCTTACTGAGTTTAAAGATTTATTTTATGTAGAAGGCGATAATCTTTCAGCCACAACCCAAATAGAACATCAAATCGTTACTACAATTGACAAACCACTTTATTCAAAAATATACAGATACCCCCAAATTCATGAAGACGAAATAAACAAACAAATAAAAGATATGTTAAAGCAAAACATTATTCGTGAGAGCAATTCTGCATACAATAGTCCTTTATGGATTGTGCCCAAAAAAGCCGATAATTCTGGAGAGAAAAAATGGCGATTAGTAATAGACTATCGCAAACTAAATGAATTTACAGTAGAAGACAGGTACCCTATACCTAACCTTAACAGTATTTTAGATAAATTAGGCAGAGCCCAATATTTTTCGACTGTGGATCTGGCAAAAGGTTTCCATCAAATACTCCTTAAGGAGGAAGATCGAAAGAAAACGGCATTCTCTACACCCTTTGGGCATTACGAATTTATTCGAATGCCTTTTGGTCTTCGTAACGCACCATCAACCTTTCAGAGATTGATGAACTCTGTGCTAAGAAATTTCATAAACAAGACATGTGTGGTGTATATGGATGACATTTTAATATTCAGTTCATCTCTGGTGGAACATATCGATAATATAAAGGATATATTTAGAACCTTAAGGAAGGCTAAGCTAAAGATACAAATTAACAAGTGTGACTTTCTCAAGAAAGAAACACAGTTTTTGGGTCACATATTAACAACTAATGGTATAAAACCAGATCCTAACAAAATTTCAATAATACAAAATTTGAAACTACCGAGTACTGAAAAACAGATTAAGGCCTTTTTAGGAATGACCGGTTTCTATAGAAAATTTGTTAACAACTATGCCAAAATTGCATACCCAATGACCAAGTTTTTGCAGAAAAACACAAAAATTAATATGAATGACCCTAGCTATATAGTGGCTTTTGAAAAACTTAAGGAGCTTATAACGAGTTCACCCATACTGAGATACCCAAATTTTTCAAAACGTTTCAAAATCGTCACTGATGCAAGCAATAACGCAATTGGAGCCGTCTTAACTCAAGATGGTCACCCAGTAGCATATGCTTCGCGAACGTTGAACAAACACGAAACAAACTATGCAACAATTGATAAAGAATTGTTGGCAATAGTTTGGGGTGTTAAATATTTTAGGCCATACATTTATGGGAAAGAATTCGACCTAGAAAGCGACCATCAACCACTGAAGTGGCTCATAAATAAATATGCAGGCAAAGATATAAGCCCTAGGCTACAAAGATACCTGATTGACTTAGGCGAATATAATTTTAAGATAGAATATATAAAAGGGAAGTGCAACTATATAGCAGATTTCCTAAGTAGAATCAATGTCGAAAGAAACGAGATAAATACATCAGAGGAGTTGATGGACTGCGGTGAAACAAGCAATATTGGAGATTCTTTAGATGTTGAGACTGCACACTCTCAAGAGGAGGATCTCCACGATGGTATTCCAATATTGGATATGGTAGTAAATCGTTTTAAAACTCAAATTATTGTAGTGGATATTAAAGAGAAAGACATTGAAACGGTTTTTGGCAATAAAAGGGTTTATATAGACAGACACGACATCGCAAATAATAACATATCCAATATTTTAAGGAGGGAGGTTGCTAAAGGAAAAATAGGGATATTTTCCAAATTAAATGATCACGAATATTACAAGGTTCAACTGAAGTTGGTAGCGGAATTTCCAGACAGAAACAACTTTAAATTAGTCAAGTGTTCTTATTTAGCTAGAGATATTGAGGATGATAATGAACTCAATAAACAGATATCGTTGTTCCATAAATACGAAAATGGACACTCAGGTATTATAGCTACCTACGAGAGTATCAAGCATAGGATATATAATCCACATTTGAAATTGTCGATACATAAAATAATAAATAACTGTCACATTTGTTCGTCAGCTAAATATGACAGAAACCCAATAAAAAATAAGTTCAAAATAACTGAAACCCCTTCCACCACAAATGAAATAATTCACGTCGATACTTACGTAAACAGTAAACACTCATTCATAATTTTTATCGACAAATTCTCAAAACACGTAATTTCATTCCATTTGCTCGACAGAAATAGTCAAACTTTGGTTAGGAGCATTTTTAGCCATTAAAGGCAATGTTACTAAATTTGTGCTAGACAATGAATTCAATAACGTCAATGTAAGGAGCTACCTTGATCAAGAGGGAATTCAATATCATTTTACGAAACCGAATAGCCATACCGGCAATTCGGATATTGAAAGATTCAACAATACAGTCACAGAAAAAGTCAGAGCCCTTAATTTGGAAGAAAAACTTCCAATAAATACTCAAATCCTTAAGGCAATAAAATTCTACAATAGTACTTACCATAGCGCAATAAAATGCAGTCCCTTAGATGTACAAAATAAATTGATTGATCATACCATTATAAAAGAAAGATTAAAAGATGCTAAAACTAAAATAATCCAAAAAAGAAATAAATCTCGCGAAAACTACATAGAAAACAGAGAAGAAGGCTTTATAAAGAATTATAAAAGCCTAAGGCACAAAGAACAACCAAAGTTTATTAAGAAAGGGTTGCAAAATGTGCATGAATCCAACGTTAAAAGGCCTTTAAAATATGAAGTTGACGGTATAGACAAAACGAATCCTAATAATGGTGAAGACGATATTGACTTTGAGCATTTGTTTGAACGTTTTAATAACCTCAA
Source organism: Linnaemya tessellans (assembly GCA_951800035.1). Lineage (NCBI taxonomy): Eukaryota > Metazoa > Arthropoda > Insecta > Diptera > Tachinidae > Linnaemya > Linnaemya tessellans. The sequence continues at coordinate 63,075,849 of OX637536.1, forward strand.
AAGGCGTTTTAGAAACGAACAGGTCCCAAAACAATAAAAAAAAAACTTTAGAAAACGCTCTTATCGTCAATATTAAAAATCTTTTAAATTTGCAGATCCTGATAGTAATGGTAATGATGATTCTAGCAACTGAGACACAGGGAACACTACAGATTAATCCAATCACTGAGGAGGCAGGTTATGCACAAGTTAAGGTAGGGAAAGTTGAGGTGATAAACCAAACGATTACAGTCTTGCACTTAGTTGATACCAAGGAATTATATCAGATTTTAAATCAGGTCGAGAATAATATAAAAAATGTATACCTTGATAACATGAAAATGATCGAAACGGAAATAAAAATTATAAAATCTAAATTGAAATCAATCACTCCGATGGAACTAAGGAGAAAAAGGGGACTGTTTAACTTCGTTGGTCATGCTTATAAGTGGCTGGCTGGAGTTATGGATGATGATGATCGTCAAGAGATCCTTGAGCATCTTAGTGTAATAGATGAGAACAATCATAATACAATAGGTGCAGTTAATAAGCAAATTTATATAAACACACAGTTTAACGAATCGGTCCAAATTTTAAAATCAGCTGTAGAAGAGGACAGAACAAATATTAGAAATGCTTTCACTAGTTTTAATAATAGACAGAGCGAAATATTTCAAAGTCTTCTATATACAGACCAAATGTTCAAACTCAATTACCTCAAAGGAAAAATCGAACATATTCAGGACAACATTGCTTCTGCTAAGAATCACATTTTTCATCCAAGTATCTTAACATCAGAAGAAATTGATAAATTCGAAAATGACTTATTTAAATTAAAATCCATGAAAGCTGACGTTTTAAACTACAAAGACGGAATTCTGATTATTGCAATAAAAATTCCAATTGACTACATTCAAACTGACCTAAAACTGATTACACCTTTACCAAATAAACATTGTATGGAAATTAATGAGCCAAATAGCTATGTTATTGAAATTGAACACCATGTTTTTACTTATGAGGAGAATGTTTATCTCAAAAATTTAAAGCATAGTAAACACTGCACTTTGTTGAACAACTGTAATTTTAAGTATAATAATGCAACCGAAATTGAAACGTTTGAAGACGATATGATTTTGATAAAAAATGCCAACGACTTAGAAATTATACAGGACTGTGATGATCGAAAGCTAAGAATTAATAAAAATTATTTGCTTTTCTTTTATGATTGCGAACTGAAAATTAACAGCCAAATCTTCAAAAATAATAGAATAGCTTTTCAGGACAGATATTTTTACCCGAATAACAACTTTTCAATTTCTAATATAACACCAATTAATTTTAAGCAAATAGAACTAAGAAACTTTGAGAATGTAAAAGAAATAGAGGAATTGAAAATCCACAAAAATATTTCCTATGGAATAAACATAGTATTTGTGCTTGTAATCGTAATTATATTAATTGTAATAATAAAAAGTAGAAAGAATGTTATAGTAAACAAAATTAAAATTAGAAACAAGCCAGAAACGGAAGATTTTGAACTAAAAAGAATAAAGGAAAAGTATGGCTTATCATAAGATTACAAAAATTTATACTTACATATGTACATACTAAAACCCAGGAGTGTTTTAGACTAAGGGTGGAGGAGTCACATCCTGATACCCAAAATAATTATAATGGCTGGCAAAGTGTAGGGAAACCCTAAAGTTTTATTCCCACATTTTGCTAGACAGCAACGTAAGCATAAAATACTTACGTTGCTTACCTCAAGTTACACCTTTTATATTTTCCCACATTTTGCTAAACAGTAACGTAAGCATAAAAATACTGACGTTACTTAGTTTATATTAGATTTTAAATATTTTGTAAAATTAGTCTTAAGATCGGTTTAAATAAATTAAGTTGTCACTCTGAAGAGCTGACAACATAAAACAATAAAAATATTGTGTTTTATTCTTACTATATGGAAGAATAATAAATAACACATTTAACTCGCGTGCCCTCGCAACGTTTTTAAATTAATGTATGGATTTCTATTTTAATAGTGAACCTTTTGTTTATGTAAATTGTATTACAGGATGTTAATTTCCCAACAGGCTATAGGTTCAAATCTGCGAAACTGCAAATTATTTTTTATTTTATTTTTATTTTTAATAAATGAACGTGATTGCATTCTATTTATTAATTTTTTGAGAATGGAATATTTAGAATATTTTTCATAGTCATTAAACCAGCAGAACGGATCAGTACTGATTTCGAGGCCGCTACGCCATCTCATCAGCGTTCTTTGTTCAATTTTTCCACTTTTTGCAAGTGGTGCTAGTTAGTAGGAATATCAACTATTTAACCAATATTTTAACGAAAATTGAATATGAGAAGTTATCACATTCATATTATTAAGTTATTACATTTTTGGTTAGTACGAAATTCCCCAACCCTGACAATTAATATTCCCAATATTCCATGTATTTCTTTTCGCTTTTTCCAGAGCCATCGGCTGCTGATAACTAAAGCTTCTTTGTTATTTATGTTCAAGTAATTGAATCTAGTTGTCAATTTACAATGAACATGTAAACAAGTGCGCGTGCCCTCGCAACGTTTTTAAATTAATGTATGGATTTCTATTTTAATAGTGAACCTTTTGTTTATGTAAATTGTATTACAGGATGTTAATTTCCCAACAGGCTATAGGTTCAAATCTGCGAAACTGCAAATTATTTTTTATTTTATTTTTATTTTTAATAAATGAACGTGATTGCATTCTATTTATTAATTTTTTGAGAATGAAATATTTAGAATATTTTTCATAGTCATTAAACCAGCAGAACGGATCAGTACTGATTTCGAGGCCGCTACGCCATCTCATCAGCGTTCTTTGTTCAATTTTTCCACTTTTTGCAAGTGGTGCTAGTTAGTAGGAATATCAACTATTTAACCAATATTTTAACGAAAATTGAATATGAGAAGTTATCACATTCATATTATTAAGTTAGTACGAAATTCCCCAACCCTGACAAATAATATTCCCAATGTTCAAGTAATTGAATCTAGTTGTCAATTTACAATGAATATGTTTCGCAGATTTGAACCTATAGCCTGTTGGGAAATTAACATCCTGTAATACAATTTACATAAACAAAAGGTTCACTATTAAAATAGAAATCCATACATTAATTTAAAAACGTTGCGAGGGCACGCGCACTTGTTTACATGTTCATTGTAAATTGACAACTAGATTCAATTACTTGAATATAAATAACAAAGAAGCTTTAGTTATCAGCAGCCGATGGCTCTGGAAAAAGCGAAAAGAAATACATGGAATATTGGGAATATTAATTGTCAGGGTTGGGGAATTTCGTACTAACCAAAAATGTAATAACTTAATAATATGAATGTGATAACTTCTCATATTCAATTTTCGTTAAAATATTGGTTAAATAGTTGATATTCCTACTAACTAGCACCACTTGCAAAAAGTGGAAAAATTGAACAAAGAACGCTGATGAGATGGCGTAGCGGCCTCGAAATCAGTACTGATCCGTTCTGCTGGTTTAATGACTATGAAAAATATTCTAAATATTCCATTCTCAAAAAATTAATAAATAGAATGCAATCACGTTCATTTATTAAAAATAAAAATAAAATAAAAAATAATTTGCAGTTTCGCAGATTTGAACCTATAGCCTGTTGGGAAATTAACATCCTGTAATACAAAAATATTTTTTTTTATAAAATATTTGCACTTTCTATCTTAAATTACTGTGTGTTAAATTATTTCAATTAAATTATATAATATTTATTATAATTTATATATTATTATAACGGAGTGCAACAACAAGTGTGAGTTTCTTTTTGTTTTAATTTATAATAACAAGGTTGTTTATTTGTTCATCTTGTTCCTTTTACTTTATTTGGTATCGGATTCCCTCATTAAATTCGCAGCGAATTTTAATGACTGTCATGAGGATTTCCATACGATTTTTACGCTACAAATTCAACGCGACGACTATGATGACGATAATACAAAAGTGAACTCTGAAGATGTAAATGTGGCTGCTTCTAAATATCAGAGTACTTATATATCAGAGTACTTAATATCAGAGTACTTCTAAATATCAGAGTACTTATATGGCTTACCTTAATTGTTTAGCCTTGATTAATGAAAAGTCTCAATATTTAGAGGATAACACGCCAAAAGTAAATTAATCTTCTGTTAAAAACTCACACTTGGGCAACTCAGAACATAATTTAACACTACCTCCTTGTGATTTAAAAACATTTGAAGGAGATTATATATCATGGCCTGCATTTAGAGATTTATTTACAGCCATATATATAAATAGTTCGCGTCTTAGTAATATAGAACGTCTTTGCTATTTAATACGTAAAACCGCCGGTGAAGCGAATGAAATCGTGTCTAAGTGCAAGTTAAGTAACAAGGGGTTTGATGTTGCTTGGCGAAACCTTAAGGAGGCATATGAGAATCCTCGTATGTTGGTTAATAACCAATTGAAATTATTATTTAACCTTCCCTCCGTTGATAAGGAATCTAGTGCCGGTTTAAAAAATTTGCAGCGCGGTATTAATAATTGTCTCACATCGCTTTCTATTTACAAAGTTTCAAGAGACAATTGGGATCCTATTTTAATTTTCCTTTCGATTCAACGTTTACCCACTTCTACCGTTAGTTTATGGGAACAAAGTGTTCGTAATAAATCGGTTTTGTCCTCGTGGAAAAGTTTCGATGAATTTCTGACGGAAAGGATTCAGACTTTGGAGTGTGTTCGTGATCTTAAAGGTTCGCAGCAATCTGAAAGGAATTCGGGTCACAGGGTCAGGGCTCATGTTGTAAATTCTACTTCTGCTTCTACGTCTTGTGTTTTATGTCGGAATTCAGGATACCTCTTGAGGGGATGTAAGCGATTCAAGAATTCTTCAATTTCGGAAAGATTTTCAACGGTGAAAAAATTTCATTGTTGTGTGAATTGCTTATCACGTGAACATGAAGTAAAGAGTTGCAAAAGTGCTTTTAATTGCAGTATTTGCAATAAAAGGCATCATACTTTACTACATCGAGATAATGCTACCTCGGAAGTTGCGCCTAGGGATAATTTTGCTACCACGTCTGGCAATTTGGCCCAGAATGCTCAAGTAGATTACTCCCAGCCTTCTACATCGAGTGGCATATCTTCGAGCAGTAATCCTACTCGACAGGTATTTCATGTCTCTCAGAACCGAAAAGTGCTCCTGGGAACAGCTATGGTGAATATTGTTCACAATGGTATGACTTACCCAGCTCGAGCCTTGATTGACCCCGCTTCAGAGTCATCTTTCATCTCTGAGCATTTACAGAATCGCTTGAAACTATTTGCACATTCTACGAATGTCAGAGTTTCAGGAATTAATCAAACTCTTTCAGCCACTACTAGAAAAGTTTGTAGTTTGAAAATTGGTTCTCCCTTAGATTCATCTATTCTATTGGAAACCATGGCCCTGGTACTACCTAATATATCAGGCCATCTGCCTTCGTTCATTGTAGGCTCTAGTTATCGTAATAGTTTTTCGAATTTACAGCTAGCAGACTCTCGTTTTTACCAAACTCGGCCTGTTGATGTACTTTTAGGCGCTGATTTGTATCCACAGATTCTTTTAGGCGAAATTAATCGTGATATTTTCGGATCTTTGGTGGCGCAACGGACCGTATTCGGATGGATTGTTACAGGATCTGTTCAAGAATCACGCGTTCAGACTTATTCGACCACAATAGAAGCGTCTCTGGAAGACAATTTAAATAGAAATCTTCTTCGCTTCTGGGAACTTGAAGAAACTCCTAAAAGGAAAATTGTTTCACCTATGGATAAATTTTGTGAGGATAATTATAGGAAAACGACGCGGCGCGACTCCGACGGTCGTTATGTAGTGACGCTACCTTTTAAGCCGGAATTTCCTCATTCTATCAGTTTAGGCTTTTCGAAACAGAATGTCATGGCACAATTCTTGAGAAATGAGTCTCTTTGTTGCGTAAACCTAATGTCAAGGAATTATATGATGATGTGGTTGAAGAATATCTAACTTTAGGTCATATGAAGCCTGTATCGGATAATTTTGCTAAACCTTCTCTTTCGTGTTACCTTCCTCATCACCCAGTGATTAAGCCTGACAGAAAGACCACTAAATTGCGTTTAATGCATCGAACAGAACCTCTAATGGAAATAGTCTAAATGATTGCCTCTATGTGGGGCCCACTTTACAATCAGATCTAGTTCTGTTGATTTTGCGTTGGAGGCTCTTTCGATATGTATTTAACTGCGATATCACTCAAATGTACAGACAAATTCGTCTCGATCCCGCTCATACGCCATTTCAGCGTATTCTTTTTCGATCTTCTCCCGTGGCAGAGGTAATGACGTATGAGTTACAGACATTTGGTGTCAACTGCGCTCCTTACTTAGCCATAAGGACATTGTTACAGTTGGCAGAGGATTCGGAGGCTGAGTACCCCCTTGCTGCTGATATATTACGCAAGGATATGTACCGACGTATTGACGGGGGCTCATGATATTTCATCTGCTTTGAGAGCCCAGGACGAATTAAGAACTGTTTTGTCTTCAGCTAAATTTGAATTGAGGAAATGGACATCAAATAAGATCAAAATTGTTGATGCTTTACCGCCAGATTACTTGGTGGATTCAAAGCTTTTGACCTTTGTGGAGTCTAGTAGTTCGAACACACTGGGTATTCAGTGGAATGCTCAGCTGGATTCATTTTATTTCAAATTGGAGCCCATTATTGAAAGGTCTAGGTATACAAAAAGAGAGGTTTTGTCTACGATTGCAAAGTTATTTGATCCTGTAGGTTGGCTAGCTCCGGTAATTGTTGTCGCAAAGATGATTATGCAGAAGATTTGGCTCGACAATATTGATTGGGATGATTTCTTGCTCTCGTCAACGGAAAGGGAATGGAGAAAATTCGTTGATTTTTATAAGGATGTAAACAGTATTCGGATACCGCGATGAGTACATTATTCTCCAGATTCTATAGCAGAAATTCATGTTTTTTCCGACGCCTCGGAAAAAGCATACGCGGGGGCAATTTATATTCGCATTGAAGCATTTGGCCAAATTTATGCACACTTACTATCTTGTAAGACGAAAGTCGCTCCTATTAAATCTATTTCTTTGCCTCGGCTGGAACTTTGTGGAGCAGTTTTGGCTTCTGAGCTTTTAAAAACAGTGAGTAGCGAAATTGGTATTTCAATCAAACAGATGTATTGTTGGACCGATTCTACTATTGTGCTTTGTTGGTTGAGGAAAACGCCAAGTAGTTGGACAACATTTGTTGCTAATAGAGTGTGCAGAATTCAGGAGAATGTCGGAAAACACAACTGGTATCATGCTAGGTCGGAAGATAATCCAGCAGATTTAGCTAGTAGAGGAGTTTCACCTTCAGATCTGGCAGGAAGTGATCTCTGGTGGCATGGACCGACGTGGCTGCGTAATGCTAAGTCTAATTAGACCATTAAGGATCTTTCGCCTATGGACACGGATGTCGAGGCCAAAGCTATTAAGACGCATGCAGTATTCTTTTCAGATTTTGAAGATGTGTTGAATAGATTTTCTAAGCTTGATCGTGCTCTCAGAGTGATATCATATTTGTTTCGTTTTTACTATCAGACACATTCTGCACATAGGGGCAAGTATACTTTTGAGTCGACAACGATTTCAAGTGATGAAATATCGAAGGTGAAGTTAAGATTGGCGATTTTGGTTCAAAAAGTTCATTATCCTGAGGAATATCAGTGTCTTTTGTTGAAAAAATCGATTTCCGCAAAAAGTTCGTTACAGTCCCTTAATCCCTTTTTGGACAGCAATGGAGTAATGAGGTTGAATGGTCGTTTGGTGAAATCTCCCTCTTTATCCTACACTGAAAAAATCCAATTATTCTACCATATTCAAGTAGGTTTACGATTTTGTTGTCAGAGTTTGTACATATGATTTCGATTCATGGCAGGAATCAGCTGGTGCTGCGGATTATACGCGTTGAATATTGGGTCCCACGACTCAAGGTGTTGGTTCGCACTGTAGTGAACCGCTGCAAACGTTGCATTTTGGATAGGAAACGCACATGCAATCAGATCATGGCGGCACTTCCTCCAGAGCGAACTACTTTAAATCGTCCTTTTACCACTACTGGCGTGGATTTCGCAGGTCCCTTTGACCTGAGAAGTTTTACAGGTCGATCTTGTCGAATAACAAAGGCCTATGTCTGTATCTTTGTTTGTTTCTCCACCAAGGCAGTCCATTTAGAAGCTACGACGGATTTGTCGTCAGATGCCTTCTTGGCTGCTTTTCATCGTTTTATTGCTAGGCGAGGTTGTCCACAAACAGTATTTTCTGACAATGGCACAAATTTCGTAGGGGCTTCTCGGGAGATTCAAAAGGATTTTCGCACTTTTTTGAAGGAAAGTCAGGCTCGTATGTGTTCAACATTTGGAGTTCAGGGTCTTTCGTGGCGGTTTATCCCAGCTGGCGCGCCCCATATGGGGGGACTCTGGGAGGCGGCTGTCAAAAGTTTTAAACATCATTTTCGCAAGGAGGTTCAATCTGTTAAGTATACATTTGAGGAGCTTTCGACTGTGCTCGCGAGAATAGAGGCGTGCCTAAATTCGCGCCCACTATGTCCTACGTCGGATGGTCCTAATGAGCCAGTGGCTCTTACTCCGGGTCATTTTTTGATAGGCGGGCCAATATTGGCGCCCCCCCAAAACCTTCAATATATGAGTCAGCAATAGGTTTGATAAATAGATACCACAAAGTTAAGGCACTTACGCATGATTTCTGTCGCCGATGGAAAGAAGAATATTTACAGAATTTGCATAAACGCTATAAATGGAAATTTCCTGAGCGTGATATAGCTGTAAATGATTTAGTTCTTATTCGTCATGAGCAACTTTCGCCCACTGCCTGGAAGCTAGGTCGGGTCGTGAAAACGTATCCAGGTACTGATGATCATGTTCGCGTCGCCGGCGTTCGAACACAAAATGGGATTGTTAGACGACCAATCACAAAACTGGTCATTTTGACCACCTAATTTTATCGCATTTACTAAACTTCATTCTTTCCTAGTAATATGGACGCTTTACCCATTTTTTCGGAAGCTGTATTGCTGGAGGAATACGAAGAGGCGATGGAGGTATCGGGCCCATCATTGGAGGCACCGCTGTCTGAACGGGTTTCTGCGGTCATTCCCAAGGCGGATGGTCCTGCCACTTCGACGAATACCATCGAAGTCGCCAGCAAACGCCAGCCCATTGACAACTCCGACTCGTCGACGTCGCCGAAAGTCGTCGAAAAGGTTGAGGCCAAGCAATGCAAACTTTGCAAGAAACCGCATCCCTTACGAGGGTGCCTTCGCTTCAAACGCTTGGCCCATGACAAAAAATTGCGGCATATCCTTACCTTTGGTTACTGCTCGCGCTGTTTGTCAGAGCACCACACAAGGAAAGATTGTCCTAGCACTCGGAAGTGTAATAGATGTCAGGGTGAACATAACACTCTGCTGCATTCTCCGGGTGCGAAAGACAAAAAATCCTCCACCATCAAATCGAAGCCAGTGCCTGCGTCTTCACGGCCGCTCCCAAGCACGTCGGCTGGGCCTATGCTGCTTCTTCGCCACGTGATAGCGTTCTCACCAACATTTCAGGTGAAATTGCGCATGGGGAATAGAAAGATTCAATTGCGGGGAGTCATTGACCTTTCTGCAGCCACAGCTATATTTGCCAACATTTGGTGCAGCGGTTAATGATTCCTGTTGCAGATTCATATTGTCGTGTGAATATTGAATCGATTTATGACCCATTTAAGCGGATTTCATTAACCGCTAAAGTTTCTGCGATGCGTGGTGTGAAAACGCCCGTCGAAGACGTATCGCCAACAATTGGAAATCAATTTCCTGATTTCAAGTTGGCGGATCCCACATTTTACCACTCCGGTCAGGTGGCACTGGTTTTGGGGCCAGAAGTAGTTGCCCAAGTATTTACAGGCCAATCAACGACGAGTCCGGGTTGTCTGATGGCTCAACACACGATATTTAAGAGGGTCATTTCTGGCCAATCCCCGTTTTAATATCGTTTTTTAACACAGTTCATGGATCTGACCAAAACCATCCCGCACGGGTTCAGTTTATGGGTCTGTGGTAAAAACCATATTCAGTTTATGGATCTGCTGAAAACCATGCCGCAAAACTCAGTTGATGGATCTGTCGTAAAAACCATTCGCATTTTGTATTATGAAAAAATATATATATAAATATACCTTGTATTATAGCGAAGTATTTATTTTATTATGCTAGAGTTAATGTCGACGCCGTTGACGGCGTTTCAACGCCGAAAAAGTTGAAATATATTGAACTTTTACGGCGTTGCAACGCGTTGAGATTAACTGCTCCCATACAATTTCATACGATTCAACTTTTTTTTTGACATTTGACGCCGTCGACGACGTCGACATTAACTCTAGCATTATACTTAAAATTCACTGTCTTGCATGTAACTATGTTCCTGCAAGGTGGCCGGCAATGTTTAAGCTGAATTTTACGTTTGATATCTTTGTTTATATTATTAACTTATTAGTTTTCCGTCTATGTATTTTATTGGAATTCTCTGTTGGGATCCAAATATTATTCCTTTGTTATCAACATTGTTTGGCTGGAATATTTTCTTGGATTCCAACGAGTAAACCGCTAACGGGTAGGTTAAACATTGTCTTCGCCATCTTCAACTTTTACTAGTTATAGCACTTGCTTTGTGAACTTTTTCGGAACCACATATCGCTATTCAAGGTAACAAAGAATTGAAAAAAATAAAGGAACTCATCACAAATTTTAATTAAAATACTATGTTTTTATTTCATAAATTTTATACCACACACGCAAACACCCGCTATGGATTTGATGGAAGGGTTGAACAAACTTGAGATAGTGTTGGATAGAGCAGCTTCTAATGGACTGAGGATAAGATGGGAAAAATGTCAGATTTTGCATAAGGAGGTGGATTTTCTGGGTTATATAGTGGCAGGTGGGACGATAAGACCGTCTGATGAGAAAATTAGGGCTGTGCAGAATTATCCTATCCCTGCGAATATAAAGGCAGTTCAGCGGTTTTTAGGTCTAACATCTTACTTCAGAAGGTTTATAGAGGACTATGCTATAAAGGCGAGACCTTTATCGGGTCTATTAAAGAAGAATGCGCCATTTAGGATAACAGATGGGATGTTGGTGGCTTGCCAGGAGTTGAAGGAATCACTGATGAGCAGTCCCGTTTTGAGAATATATGATCCAGATGCGGTAGCCGAGGTGCACGCGGATGCCAGTAAATTTGGGTATGGCGCCGTACTGTTGCAGAAGGGCGTCGATGATCAGGAACTGCATCCGGTTTAATTTATGAGTAGGAGGACGAAACCATATGAGGAAAGGTACCACTCTTATGAGCTGGAGGTTCTGGCAAGAGTTGAGGCTTTAAAGAAGTGGAGGGTTTATCTGCTTGGAATACCCTTCAAGATTGTTACTGACTGTAGTGCTTTCAGGATTACGATGGGTAAGGAGGATGTCCCAGCAAGGATATCTCGCTGGGCTATGTTCCTACAGGAGTTTTCATACGAATTAGAGCATAGACCTGATGTTCGCATGAAGCATGTGGATGCCCTTAGTAGGATGTATTGTTTGATAGTTGAGAGTAGTTTGACTCATAGGTTGAGGGAGGCCCAACTTAATGACGAGAGGACCCGAGCCATTAGGGCAGTTCTAGAATATGGGTCTTACGAGGATTTTTTTTTTGGTAAATGTTATTTTACTTAAGGATCCAGCGAGGGAGCTTATAGTAGTACCGGTCGCGTTGGAGGACGAGATAATAAAGATGGCGCACGGACAGGGCCACTATAGTGTTGCAAAGACGCAGGAATTGGTAGAGAAGCAGTATTATGTGCCGGGATTAACAGGGAAAGTCAGGAAGGTAGTAAAGGGCTGTATCGGGTGCATCATCACCGATGCTAAGTGTGGGAGAAAGGAGGGCTATCTAAACCCGATTGACAAGGATGATAAACCTTTGATGACGTACCATGTCGATCACGTGGGTCCTATGGAGGCGACCAAGAAGGCTTACAACCATATTTTCGTTGTTGTTGATGGATTTAGTAAGTTTGTGTGGCTACATCCAACAAAATCTACAGATTCGAGAGCAGTGATCGAGAGTTTGGAGAAGCAGGCGTCAGTTTTTGGGAATCCCGTTAGGATAGTTAGTGATAGGGGTACAGCATTTACCTCGCAACTGTTTGCTGATTACTGTAAGTATCAAAATATTCAGCATCTAGTTATAGCAACCGGGGTACCTCGTGGCAATGGTCAGGTTGAAAGGATGCATAGAGTAGTAGTATCGTTGTGAGAATCCCGGAAATTGGTATAGGCACGTGAGGCGCGTTCAGATGATTATGAACTCGACGGTATCAAGGAGTACTAGATTTTCACCGTTCAAGTTATTGACAGGTATTGAGATGAGATTACCCGATTACCCAGACATTCGTGAGTTTTTAGATGAGGAGGCATTGGATGAATTCACTGGACATCGAAATGATACTCGATCAGAGGCCATGCAGAATATTGCTCGCATTCAGGAGGAAAATCGTAAGGGGTTTAATAGTAAACGGAGGCCGGAGGAGATTTATGATATTAACGAGTTGGTCGCCATTAAGCGCACTCAATTTGGTAGTGGTTTGAAGTTGAAGGGCAAGTTTTTAGGGCCATATAAGATTGTTGGCAGGCTTCCCCATGGAAGATATGCAGTAGTGAAGGTCGGTGATCATGAGGGCCCGAATAAGACGACGACAGTCGCGGAATATCTGAAGCGATGGCAATCCGAGCCGTGTTGCCGTCAGGAGGGCTGAATGTAGGGCCAAGGGTTAATAGATACAACCCTGTCGGTTGGTGAATAAACGGACAGCAAGAAATAGGAAGAAATAGTAAGATTGAAGAAGAAAGGATGACGAAAGATTGATTGAAGCAAGTTAAGTTGATGTGGAGAGCTCGAACAGACAAGACGCGATCGTAAATAGTTTAAGTCATTATTTAATATATTTACATAAACTCAATAAATATATTATAACTAAGTGAAGTGTTTCATTTAATGTGAAAGAAAACAAAATCAACCCCTACAACTATATGATGCAGAATTTTGTTGTCTGTCGAGCTGCGTACTTAAATTTTTACATTTCTTAATTTTAAGTTTCAGCCTAATGTCCGGCTAGAATGGCCAATACTCCAACGAAATGCAATCATGTCGACGTAATTAAGGTGTAAAGAACAAAGCAATTTTTATTAAAAAATTATTTGAAAACTCGAAAAAATTACTTTTTGGATATAGAAGAACAGACAGTTAATACTTTCTGAATTCAAAATGGAAATACTTTCATTTCCTTTTTTGAACCATTTTTAATGAAGAACAACAGCAAATTTGATTTTTAGTTGATTACAATAATTTTAAAATCGTTTTTTTTATTTTTTACTCAATTTTCTTTTGTGTTTTAATTTAATTAGGATTTATCAATAATTAACATATAAACAAATACAATAATTAAAATACAAAAAAGGAACCCTTCAAGGGCCTTCGGTTTACTAAAGTTAACACATATACATTAACACTATTTTTGTTTTCCTTTACTAAATAATAAGTAATATAGTTGATACATCAAATGAATAAAATATGTGTTTGTTTTGTTAAATAATTAAAAGGATAATATTATAATTGGCTAAACGAATTGTAATTACACACATAATAGTTATAAGCTTTACACACAAAATTTATATATTTTCATACATAAAAGTAATTAATAACTAATAAAAATTCTTGCCATATTACACCAAAAAAAATTGTCTATTTAATACAAAGATTATAAAATTTTAATTCCAAATTTATATTTCTTTAAGTTAAGCTTAGAGCTGTTCTAATCCTATTCTTTTGTTTTGTTCATTTTTATTTGTTTTCTTTATGTTATGTTTTTTTAAATGTTTTATATAATAAGGTACAATTTTCTTTATACAAAATTTACAATTACAAATATTTTATTAACAAAATTAATTTTCTGTGAGTGATCAATATTTGATAAGGCTTGAATTTAATTTTAAACCTTTATATTTTAGTGTTTGCTCAGGGAAAATTTTATGTCCTTTGTGTATCAGGTTTTCTCTTACTAGTTGTTTTCTTAAGTGGCACTCTTACGAAAGTTTTTAGTTCTTCCGTTTCTTTCTGAGAACGTTGGGCTAATTTCTTAGAATTTCTATTCAAACTGTACAACTCTAGATCTTCCACTTCGCCATCATTGTCGTATTCGTCTGTTACACAATTTTCTTGTTGCTCCGACTCTACCTGTCTTTCGTAATCCAGGTCCTCTTCGTTTTCATCTTCTTCCTCCTCTTCGTTGTTAGCCTCAGCATCAATTTTCAGCAGAGTACTTGCGGAGCTTGTACGATTTTTCTTCCTTCTATTGGTGGGTACTTTATTATAACGAGTAGTTTTATGGGCCGGATGATTGGCGGAGCGCTAAAAATATTAACAAAAGCAGTTTCGTAAATAGGAAGATCATTATAATTTAGAAAAAAAATTATATTCCGACCTATTTTAGAAATGAAATACCGTACAGTCAGCTTCCTTTAAAAAAAAGGTAGCTACATACTTCAATACCACGCTATTAACCCTAGAGAGAAAACCTGTCACGCGACTGGTTCTCAGAGAATAGTAAACGCTTCAAGCTCCGGAACTTTATATGAAAGGTACTGTTAAATTCTTAGATGTGTTATGCAGCGCGGAGCTCAACCGTCTGGATAGAATGGTTGGGTCACGAAAGCGGACTAAACTTAGATGAATACCCTGGAGCTACTAATGGAAACTCACTTTCCGGATTGCGAGGACGGGACGGACGTACGTGGTACTATCGTCCCCGTGCGAACAGCTATCCTAGGGAGTGATTTGGTGGACTCCATTGTGCAGTCAGCCAGGGTAAGATGGGCTGTGACATCTTTTAAGCCCTTTAAGTCAGCGGGGCCAGATGGTATTTTCCCAGCGCTGATGCAGCATGCCATGGAGGCGATTTTACCATGGCAGCTAACCATCTTTAGGGGAAGTCTCGTTTACGGGTACATTCCTATGGAGTGGAGGGAGGTTACTGTGGTATTCATTCCAAAAGCGGGGAGGATAAACCACGGTACCGCTAAAGATTACAGACCAAACAGTCTGTCGTCTTTTCTATTAAAAACACTGGAGAGACTGGTTGATTTGTGTGTCAGGGAACTTCTCTCGCCAGAGAATTTCTGCGGTACACAGCATGCCTACCAGAAGGGTAGGTCGGTGGAGACGGCGCTGCATGATGTTGCCGGCACTATAGAAGATTCCCTTGACAAGAAGGAGTTTGTTATGGCATCCTTCCTAGACATAGAGGGCGCTTTTAACAATCTGAACATATCCTCGATAACTCGGGCGCTCAGAGAGATCGGTGTGGACCAGTTAATTACGGACTAGGCAGGGAACATGCTTAGGAGCAGATCCATAGTATCCAGTTTGGGCATGAGTACGAGGAGGAAGGCTGTAACAAGGGGCACTCCGCAGGGGGGAGTTCTGTCTCCGCTACTATGGAACCTTGTCCTGAACAGCATCCTTTTCAGGTTGAACGCAGGTGGCACCAAGGTAGTTGCATATGCTGATAACGTTGTGCTCCTTATAAGGCGTAAATATCTGCCTACGATAAGTGAACTCATGGAATCGGCGCTGAACGAACTACTGGACTGGGCCAAGGGGAACGGTCTAGGCATAAACCCTTCGAAGACTGTACTGGTACTTTTTACCAAGCGATATAAGATCCCGGCTTTTAGGCCACCATGCCTTGGTGGCATGAGCTTGGGACTCTCGAGGGAAGTGAAGTACCTCGGCATTATTCTAGACTCTAAACTATCGTGGAGACGAAATGTGGAGGATAGAACGAGGAGGGCTCTATGTGTGTTTTACGCATGCAAGAGAGTTTCAGGGAGGAGATGGGGGTTGAAACCGTACATCCTTCACTGGATGTATACGGCGGTGATCAGACCCATTCTTACTTATCACTTGTTTGGTGGAGGGCTGTGGACAAGAGTACATATCTCTCTATACTGGGCAAGGTACAGAGGCTAGCATGTCTAGCTGTGACTGGCGCAATGAGGTCGGCCCCTCAGGCCAGTCTAGAGACAATGCTTGATTTGGCTCCCCTTGAGATATACATCAAGTACATATCTGCCAGATCGGTCTTGACGGGGCACTGTGCAATTGGGCACATGTCGGAGCGTTTGGGCTTTCCCCATGATGGCCGCTGCAGGAGCTGCTTCGATGAGGAGGAGGAGGAGTCAGTACAGCATTTCCTTTGTGACTGTCCGGCCCTGCAGGAGCGTAGGCTTAGACATCTAGGCTCTCGTTTCCTGCGGGATCTTGACTGCCTCAGGGATGCACCGCTGGCTGCCCTGGCGGGCTTTGTGAGACGTTCTGGATGGTTCTCAGGAACCACCACTTCGTCTTGAGAAGAGTGTGTAGGGTATAGTCCTCTGGGCATCACAATGGGCCTTTTGATGGCCTCCGAGTGTTTTTCTCGCTTACTGCGGGCAGCCCTTTTAACCTAACCTAACCTAACCTAACCTACTGTTAAATTTTACATGTTCTACTGCGATATCCTTTGTACCAGTGACTGCCCCAGTTGTGGTTTGATAAACACCAGTTGTAGAAATATCCCAGAGTAAAATGTCTAAGTCTGACCCTCAATGACCATGTCACAGAATAGTGCTTTAAAATCCTGCATAAATTATTTTTTAATTCTGATCACAGCTTACTTAATTAATGAACCTAGGTATGACCATAAATTAAACAAATACTAAAATTTTTTCCATGCAGGATTTATAGCAAAGGGAATCAGTAGGTCTTCACCATTGACATTTCTTTCAGGGTATTTACATTTCTTATCGTTTTAAGGTGCAATTTAGTAAGATTTTGGAGGCATATAATATTCGTGAATATTTTTCGGATTTTCGTGTTTGCCTTTCGGTACATCATTATTAAGTGGATTGTAAAGACGTGACCATATTTCTCAATTCTATTTTCTAATAAATTGTTTTTATACCCTCCAAAAAAGAATTTGGAGGATATATTCACTTTGTCATTCCGTTTGTAACGCATCGAAATATCCATCTCAGACCACATAAAGTATATATATTCTTGATCAGTGATGAAATCTAAGACGAACTGAGCATGTCCGTCCGTCCGTCCGTCCGTCTGTGGAAATCACGATTCAGTCCAAACGAAAAGAGCTAGACTCTTGAAATTTGGCATAAATATATTTTAAAGCTTAGAGCAGGTTAACTTCGAAAATGGGCTAAATCGGGCAAGAGGGAAAAAAGTTCCCCTAAGAAGAACTAAACCAACCCAGAAAAAACAACATAATTTTTAAAGTTTTTTTTTGGTTATTTTGTTAAGCAAATGATATATTTTTATGTCAAATACGGTTCAACGCCTTAAACTTGGAGCCATTAAATAAAATAAAAATATTTTTTGACCCCGCCTACTTCAGTGGGCGTTATTATAGGCAAAAATAGCATAAAAATTTAAGAAATTGTTTTACTTAAGCCTACATTCCTTAAAAATAACACTTTTAAGCTTTAATGACGAAGCTGAGACGAAACCTGGTACTACTCTGCCCTACCCCCTCCTTCCCCTTCGCCCCGTAAATGACCCTACCAAAATTTTTTTTTTTAATTTTTTATATAATCATCCCAAGCATTTATCTTTAGAGTTTTATGACTGCCTGTTGCTGCCCTACCCCCTCCTCCCCCTTTGCCCGCTAAATGACCCTATTAAAAATAAATAACAATTGTTTTAATATTGTGTATAATCATCCCAAGCATTTATTTTTAGAGTTTTATGTCTACCTGTTTCTGCCCTACCCCCTCTCCCCCTTTGTCCTCTAAATGACCCTATCAAAAAAAAGATATTTTAATTTTGTATATAATTATCCCAAACATTAATTTTTAGAGTTTTATGACAAAGGTGAAATGTTTCCCCCACAGCCCTTGCTAGAGCGACCCCGCCAAAATACAGTTCTGATACCCTCCAAAGGGAATTGTGATGAAGTCTAAGACGGTCTAGCAATGCCCATACGTTCGTCTGTGGAAAACATGATATTGTATATATTTGAACCCCGCCCCCTTTAGTGGGCGTTGACGTACGATATTATATAAAGGAACTCTGTCCCACCAAGTTAAACATTTCAAATTTACTTACTTAATATTTGGAGGGTATTTAAGATTCGACCCGGTCGAATATAACGTTTTTACTTGTTTAAAATTAATATTTATAATTCAATATTGTTCTATTTTTATTTTCCAATTTTCAAATCACTAGATTATTTGAGCTGTTTTTAGCTAGTCCCCAGATCTTCAGAGATACTCTGCCCAAAATCTCTACAAAAACTAGATGTATTAATAATACGCGTAGAAGAAGTTTAAATAAATATTAAAATTAAAAGAAATGCTCTATAACACTATGCGACAAATGAAGACCTTTTGAAAAGTACAAAGTTCGATTCTACTATCAAATTGTATAGGATCCGCCAAATAACTTTTTTTTTGAAAATGCTATAAAAAAACTACTGAATATTTTCTCAAATTTCTTTTTTTATTTGAAAGTACAATCCTTCCAGTTAATAATTGAAAATAATTTCATTCAAATCGCTGCATGGCCCGATAACGATCGCCATTGACTGTAACGGCCACTCCTTGCTGATTTTCGAAGAAAAATTACCCAATTATGCCTCTGGACCAAAATCCGCACAAAACAGTGATTCGTTTTGGGTGCGTCGTCTTTTCAATGTATGCGTGCGGGTTTTCTGTGCCCCAAATACGACAATTTTGCTTGTTTACATACCCGCCAAGATCAAAATGAGCTTCATCTGAAAAGATGATTTTTTTTGGCAAAATCGGCATCATCTGTAAGTCGATTGCAGGCCCACTTGCCAGCGTTGTTCAAGCGTATACACAACCATATTCGTTCAGCGGAATGATAAAACTAATTATCTGTCAAATCAGTCATGAGCTAAGTGTTACCATTCACGAAATAAGCACTAGTTGAAAAAAAAAAACGTTAGATGGCAGACCCTTTAGTAAAACGCTACACTCGGTTTGGCCAATTTGGTGACCGTTCTTTTTTTATCGCCCTCCAAAGTTTCTCAATGTTACCATGATGCCCAATAAGAGATGTCATCAGTTTTTGCCGAATAGCTAATCAGCACTTAAAAATATCGCTTAACTATGTTCGGCAAAAATAAAGCCAAGAGTAAAAGCACACTTACGTGCGAGAGCGTAACTCAAAAATTGAGAACCATGCGTGATTCTTAATACGTATAATATTCACGCACATACATATCTATGTATTATAGAGATACATACTTTCACACACGAAAACAATTTACTGTGAGCGCGGGTGATTTTGAAAAACATTTACCAACGTGGGTGAAAGTACGTAATTAAAAATAATGCTTTCGTTAAAATGTGTGATCGTGAGCGCCTTAAATATTGCCGTGCGAGAGCATGCCTGAAAAGAGTGGAAAGTTGCAGAGATGGCCTTTAGGCTTACCCGTTTTCCATATGTTTTTATAACTACGAAGTGTTGGTTGACCTAAAATTCTCATTTTTCTCCAGGAATTTTATTTAAACTATCAATAATAAATATGTCAGTCAACTATAAGACTGCCTAGCTAATATTAAAGGTCTACTTCTACTTAATCCAAGCATAATTTATAAAATATACTTTTTGTTGCTTAAGCTTTTTTTGGCGGTTATTACGTGTGTCATTATTCTTGCATTGAACTATTTATTCAGATATGCCTAAAAATCACGCTGATGGAATCATATTTACAGTTTTCTTGTATCCGAATTGTAATTTTTCGTACATGCGTCTATACAATATTCCTCAATAAACACAAAAGAGCAACTCAACAGCTTTATTTATTTATTTATGTTTCACCGTAGAAAATCATCAATAAATTAGTATATGAACGACGTTTAGTTAGTTTTATCTAAATATTTATGCACATTTATATTTGCCGTATTAATTTAACGTATGTGCACTACTCTTGTGTACTCTACAAATAGGATTAGACAATGTTAATGTTGCACAGCTTTCCAACATGCAATTAAATAAATAAATGCTCCTTATGTGAAACTGTCGGATACTGGTATAAACGGTGAAGGAGCTAAACATTTGCATAGATACGTGATGCCTGTGTATTGTTGCGACAAACAATTTAATATTGTTATACCCTTCACAAAAAACTTAAAGGTTTGTCATTCCATGTGTAATATCTTCTATATTAATATCGGACCCCTTAAAGTATATATTTTCTGGATCCTTATAAATAGCGGTGGCGAATAAGCGATGTTCGTCCGTCTGTACGTGAAATCGGTTTTCCCAAACTCCCAGAAAAGCTAGGCATTTCATTATTGGACTGATGGATTGGAAATGAGCCTAAATAGAGTGGTATTGAAAAATCGAAAATATGATTCCTGAGCTAGGAAGCTTGCACCTATTTGTGGATGCAAAATTAACTAGCAAAATCTAATTATTGTTTGTGCCATTTTCACATTTGTTAATTAAACCTACATATTTTATACTTTGGGAGGAATTAACTTTGTATTAAAAATAAAAATATTAAAAATTTGATTCCAGGTTTGGGCAATCCAATTCTTTTTGCTACATAAATGTAACCGAAAAGGCAACTGAGGTTTTTGAGGTTTTTTATGTTAATTTAGGAAGAATAAAGTTAGTATTAAAAATCTAAATTTCGAGCCCAGGGTTGGACAATTGAAATATTTTCGGTGCATAAAAGTAACTAATTTTGATTTTTTTAAGTAAGACTATTACAATTCACTAAGAATTGAATTGCTATTAAAAATAAAATAATATAAATGAATCCAGGGTGGGAAAACCGAAATTCTTGTGGTATATAAAAATAATCAAAAAAACACTACTTTTGTTTTTTTCGGTGAATTAAACCATTTTTATACTTCAGAAAGAGTTAAGTTCGGGTTAAAAAAAATCTGCACCAGGGATGGAAAATCGAAATTATTTTGGTACATCAAAGTAGCCGTATTAATTTTTCTTAATTTTGGTTGTTTTAGTGACCTATTTTGTACTTCAGAAAGTATAAAATGGGTTAAAAAAAAACAAAGAAATGAAAAATATTATTCCAGGTGTGGAAAATCGAAATTTTTTGGTACAAAAAGTAACCATATAAGTTCCTAACTTTCATTTTTAACCTACTTTATAGTTCAAGAAGAATTAAGTTCGACTCCAGGGTTTGACAATCGAAATTTTTGGTACATGAAAGTAACTATCTGCCAGGCCCACGATGTCACTCGATATCGTTTTCTCATATAAATACATTTAAAACAAAAACAAATTTCAAGATTTTGTTTTTGTTTTAAATATATTTATATGAGAAAACGATGTCGAGTGACATCGTGGGCCAGGCAGTATGTTCCGAATTTTGTGTTTTTTAATTAACCATATTTTGCACGTCAGGAAAAATTAAATTGGTATTAAAACCAATAAAATCAAAAATTTTATTTTATATAATCGAATTGCTTTTGATGAATAAATTGGTATTAAAAATGTAAAAAATCATGAAGAACATTCCAGGGTTAGACCATTGGAACGTTTATTTGGTACATAAACGTAACCAAGTGAAAAGAATTTTTGTTCATAAATTAAACATAATTAACTATATTAATATACTTGAAAGACATTCATTGGTATTAGAACGCAGAAAAGTCTAAAATGCATCTTCAGAGCTGAAAAATTTAAACTTTTTCTTAAAAACAAGTAAAAGTGCTATATTAGGCTGTGCCGAATCTTAAATACCCTTCACGGATGTCATCCTTTTCGTTTAAATTTTTCGGCTAGGAAGCTAAATGTTTGGATTTTTTTATATCTAATACCTATGAACGTCTTTCAAAAACATTATATATGTATATTTAATTTACAAACAAAACAAAAAATCCGTTTCATGTACCCCAAAAAGTTCTAATTGTCCAACCGTAGAATCGTCTTTTAGATTTTGTTGGTTTTTAATACCAGTTTACTTCTTTCTGATATATAAAGTAGGTATAATTCATGATAAAAATCAAAAATAACAAATAAAATGGCTGCTTTTAGGAATCAGAAAATGTCGATTTTCCATCCCTGGAACCGAATTTTTAATTTTTTAATACAAATTAAATTTTTTCTGATATATAAAATAGGTTTAATTCACTAAAAACACAAAATTTGGAATTTATGTATGTACTTTTATGTACCAAATATATTTCGATATTCCAACCCTGGAACCGAATTTTTGGTTTTTAAAATTTTTAATACCAATTTAATTCTTAGCGAAGTAGAAAATAGGTTTAAGGCACTGAAAAAACCAAAATTGGGAACTTATATAGTTACTTGTATGTACCAAAAAATTTCGATTTTCCAACCCTGGAACCGAATTTATAATTTTTTGATACTAGTTTAATTTTTTCTGTAATATCTAATAGGTTTAATTCACTAAAAGCACAAAATTTGGAATTTATATATGTACTATTATGTACAAAAAATATTTCGATTTTCCAACTCTGGAAGCGAATTTTTATTTTTTTACCAATGCAATTCTTAGTGAGGTGTAAGATAGTTCTACTTGACAAAAAAATTAAAATTTTTAAACTTTTTGGTCACTTTCATTTACCATAAAATATTTCATTTGTCCAACCCTGGAGTCGAAATGTTGATTTTTTAAGATTTTAATACCAATTTTGTTCTTCCTGAATTATAAAACAGCTTTAATTAGCAAAAAGAAACAACGTCAATTGCCTTTTTGGTTACGTTTATGCAGAATAAATATTTCAATTTCCCAACCCTGGAAACGTAATTTAAATTTGTATGTAGTAAGAATTTTAACGAACATTTATATTGCTATATTAAATTGAATTAAGATTCATAGGCTAATTGTTCGAAATTTGTTTTTAAATCTCAGAAAGACATGATAAATATTCCAAGGCACAAAGGAAAGTCAACATCAGTTTTATTCAACTTACACAGCAGAGCAGAACAGCTGTTTTCGAAAGACGCAACCCTTTCATCATCAGTGCTCATGTGTATTGTGTTTGTCACCACTTATTAGGTGGCTTAGTTGAATTTGATAACAGTTCCTATTTACACAAATTTTATTGTGAAAAAGAATACGAGAACTGTATCAACCTGATGTTAACATGTTATTGTTATAATACCCGTGTTACCGTTTGATTATTTTTTTGTTCCATCATACCTAAGTCAAACTTATTTGGTTTGAATTCAGAAAAATGGGACATGAAGAAAAATAATCAAACGGTAACACGGGTATTATAACAATAACATGTTAACATCAGGTTGATACAGTTCCCGTATTCTTTTTCACAATAAAATTTGTGTAAATAGGAACTGTTATCACATTCAACTAAGCCACCTAATAAGTGGTGACAAACACAATACACATGAGCACTGATGATGAAAGGGTTGCGTCTTTCGAAAACAGCTGTTCTGCTCTGCTGTGTAAGTTGAATAAAACTGATGTTGACTTGCCTTTGTGCCTTGGAATATTTTTCATGTCTTTCTGAGATTTAAATTAAAATTTCGAACAATTAGCCTATAGAATCTTAATTCAAATTTAATATAGCAATATAAAATGTTCGTTAAAATTATTACTACATACAAATTTAAGCTATGGCTTGAGCTACCCAATAATAAAAATTGGAAAAACGTTCACATGTACTTAAGTATAAAATTCAAACCAAAAAAGTTTGACTTAGGTATGATGGAACAAAAAATTCAGAAAAATGGGACATGAAGAAAAATAATCAAACGGTAACACGGGTATTATAACAATAACATGTTAACATCAGGTTGATACAGTTCCCGTATTCTTTTTCACAATAAAATTTGTGTAAATAGGAACTGTTATCACATTCAACTAAGCCACCTAATAAGTGGTGACAAACACAATACACATGAGCACTGATGATGAAAGGGTTGCGTCTTTCGAAAACAGCTGTTCTGCTCTGCTGTGTAAGTTGAATAAAACTGATGTTGACTTGCCTTTGTGCCTTGGAATATTTTTCATGTCTTTCTGAGATTTAAATTAAAATTTCGAACAATTAGCCTATAGAATCTTAATTCAAATTTAATATAGCAATATAAAATGTTCGTTAAAATTATTACTACATACAAATTTAAGCTATGGCTTGAGCTACCCAATAATAAAAATTGGAAAAACGTTCACATGTACTTAAGTATAAAATTCAAACCAAAAAAGTTTGACTTAGGTATGATGGAACAAAAAATTCAGAAAAATGGGACATGAAGAAAAATAATCAAACGGTAACACGGGTATTATAACAATAACATGTTAACATCAGGTTGATACAGTTCTCGTATTCTTTTTCACAATAAAATTTGTGTAAATAGGAACTGTTATCAAATTCAACTAAGCCACCTAATAAGTGGTGACAAACACAATACACATGAGCACTGATGATGAAAGGGTTGCGTCTTTCGAAAACAGCTGTTCTGCTCTGCTGTGTAAGTTGAATAAAACTGATGTTGACTTTCCTTTGTGCCTTGGAATATTTATCATGTCTTTCTGAGATTTAAAAACAAATTTCGAACAATTAGCCTATGAATCTTAATTCAATTTAATATAGTAATTTAAATTTTTTTACCAATGCAACTCTTAATGAAATGTTTTATGAAATAGTTTTATTTAAGAAAATTTTAATATTTATGACCATTTAGGTCATTTTTATGTACCACAAAATATTGCAGTTATCCAACTCTGCAATCAAAATTTTTATTTTTTTTTCATTTTTTATTTCAATTTTGTTTTTTCTGAACTAAAAAATAGTTTTAACTCGTAAAAAACAACGTCAATTGCATTTTTGGTTACTTTTATTTATAAAAAAAAAATCAATTTCCCAACCCTGGAAGCGAAATTAAATTTTTTAAAACTTTCTTAATCAATGCAAATCTTCATGTGGTATAAAGTAGTTTTGTTTAAGAAAAACTCGAATTTTGCAACCATTTTGGTTATTACATGTACTACAAAATATTGCATGTACCAAAAAAAAAATTAATTTTTCCAACCCTGGAAACGAAATTTTAATTTTTTTTTATCAGTGCAACGCTTCTTGCGGTATAAAGTACTTTTATTTAAGAAAAATTGCAAATTTTTTACCATTTTGGTAACTTTCATGTACCATAAAATATTGCACTTGTCCATCCATATATTGGAAATTTAATTTTTTCTTTTTGAATTTTTGATACCAATTTTGTTCTTCCTAAATTATAAGACAGTTTTAGTTAGCAAAAAACAAAAAAAAAAAAACAACATCAGTTGCCTGTTTGATTACTTTCATGATAAACAAATTCAATTTCTCACCGCTGGAAGCAAATTTTAATTAAAATTTTTTTTTTTGCCAATGCAAATCTTCATGACGTATAAAGTGGTTTTGTTAAAGAAAAATTTGAAATTTTTAACAATTTTAGTTAATACATTTACTACAAAATACGGAATAGGTCGAAAAAAAATTTTTAATTTACCATCCCTGGAAATTTTTTTTTATTTTTTTAGTTTTTAATAGGCCATTGAGGCCCCCTAAAGCACGAAATAGGTTTAATTTAGAAACATTAAAAAAAAATGATTTTTGGTATAAGCTTCCCAGTTCTGGAAAAATACTTCGGATCTTTCTGAATTTCAATAGCACTCTATTTAAGTTCATTTCCAATCCAACTGTCTAAGAACGAAGTCTGTAGCTCTTCTGGGGGATTGGGAAAACCGATTTCACGTACAGACGGACGGACAGACGAACATCGTTCAATTGTCATCGCTATTCATGAGGATCCAGAATATATATACTTTGTGGGGTCCCATGAGCATATCGAAGAAATTACACACGAAATGACAAACCTATATATACCCTTTCACTTTTTTTGTGAAGGGTATAATAATACTAATTACGTTATTAAACTAAATGTCGCAACAATCAGTCTGAGACAACATAGCAAATATCAGGACTTGGAATAAAACTTGCTATGACTGCATTGAAGCTAGCTGTATTGAACTATTTTAACCAGCTTGAGTCCTATTTCTTGGATTATTTCATAGAAGAACACCATCAAGTTGGTTAAACTCTACAACTAACAACATTTTGTTACTGCACTTTTTTAAGAAAATAAAAAGTCGGATCAAGACAACCTTAGTTGATTAGTCATAAAAAGTGTTACTCTCCAATCTGCGAAATAGCAGAGCAGAGACGTACATTCAGAGAAAGTTGGTTTGCTAGTAATAGTCCGACAATTAGCGGACCATTAATATCGTACTAATGACTAAAGTCTATAGAAAGGGGTCGGAAAATTTGTACACTTTTTGAAGGTTAAAGGTGTGATGGGTGTTTCCAAACGTACTTCATGGAAGATTGCTGGTTACTTAAGATGCATTAAGCTGCTGATGTAGTATAAGTTTACATAACTTAAACATTAACCCTTGTACGTCCCTTGGATTTGTGCCCTTTCTAGGACCCTTTGGGTCAATATGACCCAACATTGAAATATATACAAAATTTCATATTTAACGTAGGAAATTTATTTTTTTTATTTAGTATTATAAAAAATAATTAAAATTAAAATAAATAAGCCCATCCTGAGCATTTAGAAATAAACAAAATAAAATTAAATATTAAATTCAGTCTTTTTTTAAAATAATGAAATAATAATTATATTATTTATACAAATGTATACAATTTTATGAACTTTGATGACAATTTAAGCACAATGTGACCATGTGCTATTTGCAAATAAATTTTTTACAAGAATCACATTTAGTGGAATGCTTATTTGAATTCCTTCCATGTTGACAAAAGAAACAACGCTGTCTTTTGGCAAAACTTTTCTTCGCAAAATATGCTCATTTATTAGCTGATCTGCAAGTTCTACTAGATAAAGCCTGCGTTTGAAGTTTTTGTTAAAATTCCAGGCAGGATTCATATCAGTCCATATGACGTAGGAGTTATATGCTGATACATCTATCATGTTTGAAAATAATGCAACTGGCCATCGTTTAGTCTTACGTTTACATGTGTAATTAGCAACAAGTTGGTCAAGTGCATCAACTCCAGCTTTCGTTTGGTTGTAATGATGTATTATTTCAGGTTTTTTTTCATCATCTCTTACATCGGCTGAGTGATGAAGAGAACTTAAGAGGAGAACGTATTTTTTTTTTTTGAACATATGATGTTATAGTTATATCATTTGAAAACAAAAAATCTGAATGGAATACGGGTTTTTTTTCATATCCAGGATTTTTAATGGCAAAAAGGTTCTATTTTTACGGACAGTGCCAACTAATGTAATATTCCGACAAAGTAGTTGGATGGCAAGATTGTATGTAGTAAAAAAATTATCACATGTAATTGTGCATCCCTTTGGAAGAGGATCCGATAATCTTAGCACCACTCTCTCACCTAAATTAGAAAAATTAAAATAAAGCATATGTAATATGAAGAAAAAGTCTCACCTTGATTTTTTTCTGGCTGTGTATTTCTTGCCTTGCCTGTCTACACTTCCATATTCCAGGCATACTTAGTTATGGAATCGCAAAGTGCCCAAATTTTTATGCCATATCTGGCGGGCTTTGAAGGAATGTATTGCTTAAAACTGCACCGGACTCGAAATGGAACCAATTCTTCATCAACAGTAACATTTTCATGTGGAATGTAAAAAATTTTAAGCTGATTACACCACTTGTCCCAAACGTTTCTTATCGGTGCTAGTTTGTCACGAAATCTTCTTTCTTCTCTATCTTCAGAACTGTCAAACCGTAGACACCTTGATATGATCTTAAATCGCTTTAGACTCATTGTTGCTCGAAAAATAGGTCTTCCATTTTTTTCATCCCACAAGCTAATGAGATTTTCTCCATGAGATTTATAAACTCCTGCCATTACTTGTAATCCAAGATATGCATCAAACTCTATCATGTCAATGTTTTGCCAATCATTTCCATATATCTCTACACCTTTTTGATTTGTCATTTGAATCACAATATTTTTTATATTTGGCGATATAAACAAATCGAACGAAGACTTTATATCTGTAACCATAGATGTTGCTCTTTTCGTAGGTCCAGGCTTTTTCAATAAAATTTAATTTTTTGGTAACCTGCCTGTTTGAAGTGTTGGCTGTTCTTTCCAAACTACATTTTCGTCCTTAGACAAATATGTAACTGAAATGCTGTCATCTATTTCCACTGCATCTTCCACCTCCACGCTTTCAAAACTATTATTTGATGATGAATATGATTCCTCTTCTACATAGCTATCGGATGAGTAAATTTCGTCTTCATCACTGTCATCAAAAATGTCATCGTCTTCGTCATTCATTACTTGTTGCAACTGAAGATCACTAAGAATCTAAAGAATTACATTATGGAACAATCTATATTATAAATTTTGTTTTGCAATACTTACTTTTCTTCTTTGCTCCATTATGTAAAAATATTTAGTTACAATATGTATGCACGCTGATCACCAAAAATAAACTGAACTTATTGAAAGAAAATGTTCTAATGCAACAGGCAAACGGGGAATCACCGAATTACAAATTGAAAAATACTTTTGTGTATAAAGTTCAAGTCTCAATGTATTACCATATCGTCATAAAACAAATTTCAAGAGATACTTTTGCGGGATTCTCAAATTTCTCCCACACTTCGAGAATAAAATTTTGAATGAAAAAATATTCAATGAAAGCGATTTTTATTTGATTGAAAAAATTATTGATAGATGATTCTGAAAGAAGATGAACTTGATTCATTATATTTAATAGGAAAAAAATGATTAAGTGGAACTAAGCTAGCAATATCGTTTGTTGGGTCATATTGACCCAAAGGGTATTAGATGTGCGTAAATCGTGTTTTAAAACGTGGAGAGGGGAGGAAAAATTTTAATTTTATTATTTTCTTTTAAAAAAATAATTTTCGTCCCTGTAATGGATAAATTAAAGTTTCACGTTCATATCTAATTATTAAAGGGAAAAATTTTGCGTTTGGAAACCAAAATTGGGTCAAATTGACCCAAGGAGCGCATAAGGGTTAAGAGAAATTGTCACCTGTGTGTTCCTTTCAAAACTCATAAGTTGCCTTGTGGTAACTGCAAAAATGCAGCCTTATTAGGCTGTAATGTCAAGTACTGATGTAAGTTTTAAATACAGCTACACCTGGGAGCTGCTAATGTTGCTAATGAAGTACTTTTAGCAAACCCTCGAATTGTAGGGTAGTTAGAGATCACATATGTAAAAATGCCTAAATATGACTGCATGGCAATATGTAGCCTATGGATGTATATCATTTATTTAAATGACCTTTAAATACGCGCATGATTTTCGAGTACAAAAACAAAAAAATATTTTTAACGTAGCACGAAAATTATTGAAAAGCTCTGTTTGTCCTTTGTGTGCTGTTGGTTCATGTAGATTTAGGTGCTCCATTAAAGGCTTAAAATGTATATGAAAATATCAAATTTTTTCGCCACTAAAGTTTTATTTTTCCCCTATTGTGATTCCTTAAGGTTGCAGAAATATGGAAAAGTGGGGGAGCGTACTGTGCCTATGAGTACTATTTTTCAAATGATTCTCTTTTTTATTTTTTAATATGCGAGTATAAAAACTTTAATGCTATATAGACATTGATAAATTGGCGCCACTTATATATTTACGTAAAAGTCAAATAAATAAAAAATGTGTAGTAAAAGAAATTGTAGCCGTTTTTTATTCTGTCTATTTATTGATGTCATAATGTTTTTACAAGCGATTAAATTTTGTTCTTCCAATTGACATGCTATAAAACATGTATTCATTATATGATGTACAGATAAACTACGAATATATATTATTCGATTAACCGAAATAACAACTATTTTTATTTTATGAATAAAGTTTCTTTTTTCAATTTTTGGAAAATAATGTTCATTTTAAATTTGGAGGCAAGTTTTTTTTCTCACACACGACAAGATAAACATGGTAAAGAGCATGACTGGTACAACGCAATTAATGTGAGTTTTCATGAGTCGATTTTCACAATGTTTGACGTTCAAAATAGAGCAATAAACTATCACCTAATATTTATGTCTTGCATAAGAGTTTAACAATTTTGACTGTAGGTATTGTAAAGAAATTTACTCGTAATTCAAAATTATTTTTAATATTAACATTCAACTCAATTCTTGGAGTGTATGATTTCCAAACACAAAGGAATTGTGCCTAAATTGTTATGATATCTAAGCCAAACAACCCTGAAAACATCCTGTCACCGTAAAGAAAATTTATTTCAAAATTTTTAAATATATTTAAGTATTTCGACTAAGATTTCTGACGTTTCCAAAGAGACGAAACATCGTCCCAGATTAATTGGACTTCCCAAACAAGGACGTAACGCCAAAACAATGTCATAGAACAGTGATTCCAATAGAAACAATACTCCTTATTCCGTAACTGTTTGTCAACGTCACGCCAAGACAATATAAAAACTAGGACACTTACCTACTCCTTGTGAACAACATTTCACTACCTTTGACAGCTTACAGTTTAAGGCCTTGAATAAAGCAAGAGACTATTAGAAATAGACAATTGCTGCACAAAAAAAAAATACAGACGTGTCCTATGCGTCGAACCCTGCATACCATGGATGCCAGCGCGTTTAAAAATATGACATTTTCTGTGCCATTGTTTGTCGCAAATAAAAATATTCTTAGAGAATTAAAAATTGCCTCAATGTGAGAAAATATTCAAATTAAGTGAAAACTACCTTCTGAATGACCAAAGTTGCGTTTTTACACCACTGCACTAAAACACATATGTATATTGATTTGATAGAGTTTTAACTAGAGATGTGCGCGTGAGCTCACGATCACGCAAGATTTAAGGTGCTCACGAACGTTTTATTTTTAATCACGTGGTTTCACTCACGATGATAACTACTTCGCAAAATCGCTTACGCTCACAGTAAAATTGTTCTTGTATGTGAGAGCATGTATCTCTATAGCATATAGACATGTATGTATTAAATATTCAAGAGAAGACAAAACTTATCTTCTGTTTTGAGTACGCTCACACACGCAAGCGTACTTTTAATCATTTGCAATCACGATTCACTCATGGCACGAAAAACCACGACCTTTGCAAATCTCTTGTTTTAACTTCATGTATTGGACTTTTAACAGTTCTAGTCAAAATTTGACACGGATACGTATGCAAAAGCGTTAAAAAAGTTAATTTTTCTTTGCAGTTCTATAAATCAGATATATTCTATTGATTTTCTCTTATTTTAAATAATTATTGACTGCTGTATCAAATATTCGCCGGCACAGTAAAAAATTAAGTGTCTACAGAAAATTCATTTTGCTCTATGTCTGCTGCTTCCGTATATATTTATGCTTTGGTTAGTTCATAATTTTCCTATATTTTCTTATATGGGATACTGAAGACACCACTTAAATTTCCGGATTATACAGAATATGTCACTACTGTTTTATTGAGAATGAGGCAAAAACTGAAAAAGAAATTAAAGTTGTCCTTACATAAAAAAAAAAATAAAAATAAAGACCAGCTCAAGTTTCGTTTACTAACATTTAGAAATAATAAGCTAGCGTTGTCATAAGCATGTGCCTGTCAGGTACATTATGGCAGGAGTTGATTTATCCAAAATAAATAATTAATTAATTCATAACAAGCAAATTTTAAATTTTAAATAGAACAATTAAAAGAAGGAATTTGGAAAGCAGTAAGCATTATAAGTTGTTGTAGTGTATGTGCACTTATGCACATCACTGTAATAATATGTATATGTTCCTACACTTATGAGCAACACCATTTGTAACATAAAACCTAAAAATTGAAATTGTTCAATAAAATTAAGTAAAAGAAATTTATGTTGGTGAGCAGAAATTGTAACTTCAATGATTCAAATATTTGTTGATGCTTAAAATTTCAATGTCAATGTTTATGAAATATTTTTGATCGTGCGAATTTGGAATTATGGCATTGTCGCCAAATATCGTTTTGTTTATGTGAAATAATATTTTGTTGCTAGAATTTCATTTGGAAATTCAGCAATATTGTATTTTCCTTTTTTGATTTTATGAAAATACTGACTACTCGGATATTTCACTATATGTATAAGGTGCTATTTTTGTTCAATAAAATCAGAATTAATCTTAGAGCAAAACCTAACACTAGTGTTTATTTTAGTTGTCAAAGAGGGCATTTTAATGTTCGCCTAATGCAGCTGAAGTGCTTAACCTTTTTTTATTGACACTTTTATTTTTCCAAAATGTATGTGTCTGAGAGACACATGTTGAGTGGATTATGGTGAAGTCTGCTCTTTGAAAATATGTATGTCAATTATGAATATCCGTCCAACTATTCCGCCCGGAATTTCTATCTTCACCAATTGACCTTTTCCTCTAAAAAACCCTCCTATTCTAATAAACTAGGGAACAACAAATTAGGGAAAGGGAAAAACAGAAGCAATTCTTTTGTGTTTGATAAATTAATCTGTGATTGTAATTTGTATTTAATTTGTACAGGTTTATTATTTTTTTTGAAGGAAGTGGTAATAGAAAACTCATAGCTTACGCAGTTTTTTAGAGTCTTAGCTTTTGGGAATGTAGAAAATTCAATTCGTCTTTTGCTCTTTGCCTGAAACTTTGGATTTCTTTACCGTGTTTTTAAAAACAAGTGCTATGGTATGCTGAAATATATGTAAATAAACAAAGATAAGTAAATAAACGGAAGCTTTAGTAAGCGTTCAACCCTTTATTTAAGTGGTCAGCTGACGATCTTGCCTAAGTAAGAAAATTGGTTTGTGTTGTTGCTTTACATGTATAAATGTCACGTACAGACAGACATACAGACATTATTTATTCGTCTTCGCTATTTATAAAGCTCCAGAACATATATACTTTATGTGGTTCCATATTAATATTGAGGAAATTACACACGGAATGACAACCTATATATAACCCTTCACTTTTTGTGAAGGGTATAAAAAATCCACTAGGAATTTCGGAGTTTTCTTGCATATTTTGTTTAATTGTCCTTCTGGACCTAAAATAAATGTACCTATATACAAACATTTTACTCAATACTTACATATTTCTTTCTTCTAAATTTACTTCAGTATTACAGTTTTCTTTATCTTTCTTCAAATTTGCTGGAGAAAAAACTGGAATGAAATAATAACATTTTTTCCCTGCACAGAAAGGGTATGTAAGTGTCCTATTTTTGATATTGTCTTGACGTGACGTTGACGTTGACAAATAGAATAAGGGAATTTATTTTTTCCCTGTGGGAAAAATACGAGGGAAATCGTAATTCACAATTGGAGGAATGGAAAAAATTACACACGTAATTTGTATTCACAATTGGCCTGCATATGTGTATAATTTCTATCCAAATGCAATTGTTTATTATTATTTCGATTATTGGAGATACACAGAATGAATTCATTACTAAAAAGACATACACATTAAATTGTAGCATTTTCTTAGTGTTTTAGACAGATTGGTTTCGAACCAATCCTTCAAAAACAATGTAAAATGAATGCTAAGACAATTTGTTGCGTATGTGGTTGTAATAATAAGAGCATATGATTAAATCCGCTTTTAAGCTACACAACTCCTGCTATTTATTATTGAAATTATCATTTACTTAAAAGAAAATTGTCTTTTATAAAGAAAATCGTATTAATTGCCAGCTCCATTCGTAATATCATAATATGTACAACCAAATGAAAACATATAAACTTTTTTACAACCATTTAAATGTTTTCGTATTTAAAATTAATTTACTTAAAAGCTATTTGTGCATAATAGCTTTTAAGTAAATTAATTTTAAATTTATGGGTTGAATTGAAAATGTAATAAATTGTTGTTCCCGTTTGGGACAAAATACATATTTTAGTAACAAATAGAACCAACCCCATAATTTTCGAACAGAAAACCATTCTGGCGATTTGATATAAACAAATTTATGTTGCTTTTATAGTTTAAGAGTTGATTAAGTTTTAGATTTGAATTGTCCACTAGCTTAAAATTTACTTAAAAAATAACACCTCTTTTGAAAAACTTTACTTGGGAAAATTCTCAACCTCGATTTTCGAAAATCGATAGCAGTTATATAAAAAAAGAGAAACAAAAAATTATGAAAGTAGTCAAGCTCAGAAATTGAGATTATATATAAAATTAATTATTAAATAACATAATTTTAGCCAAAGTCACATGCTAAAGGTTTATCCTTCATGCTTGTGAAGTATTATTATTATTTCACAAGCCGAAAGTTCAAGTACAACTATTACTAAGAGGCTACAAAATAAGTCTCTTAAGAGCTAACTTGATCACTTGGATTCAGCATTTCATTAGAGTGGCAGCTGACTCTTAAGCAAATGTATTATTTATCATTTAGGAACTAGTTAAATGACAAATTTGGCTTAACTTTTCATTCTAGGGATATGCACACATACAACTTAAGTATATTTAGATACAAAAATTTTCTGTGGTAAATTTATCATTTATTACGTACCCTACACACAAATCGAATTAAATCTTAATATATCCTGGAAAGAAAAGGTGAGAAAACCAGAAATGGCAAATAAACGAATAAAAAAATCCTGGAAATGTTTAACACGTAATCAACCTCACATACCTCAAATACGTGAGGAATTGAACCTGCCGAGGTAGTTTAAATGTTTTCGTCATGCATGTTTAATATTGTAGACAAGTGTCACAAAACAAGGACACACAAGCCAAATAAATTTAAACACACATACACCTGCCTATTTATGTGTGGACATGTGCTTTTGTATCAAAGGCCTTCGTGCATCCACATTCTTTGCTGTTAGGTAAAAGAACATGACTAGGATTTAAGAAGACATTAACAGCGCAAACAACTGACGAGATAAAAGTCCGTGTAATACATATTTTTTTAATTGCCAGCAAGACAAAGAATGTGTGCGTGATATAATATGTATTCCTATTTCGAAAATCTTTTTGTGTATTTATTTAGTCATTGTTATGCCACACAAGCACTAGCCCAACTACTTGCAAAACTCTACCAAAGCCAGAAGCTTTAAGAAATATCCTTAATATACAAACCTGTAAGACGGCAAAAATGACAGCAAATACTGTAACAATAAGGAGACAGGCAGCAACCGCAATTGCTGTTATAGTTGTTAAGGGTGAACCGACATGTGAGAATATGCCACTAACACCTGTTGTTGAACCATCCGTATCATCTAGTAGATTTCCATAAAGACCACCACTATTGCCGTAGGAACTACCGAATTGTTGCTGTTCCGCAGCGGCAGCAATGCGACGTTTACCAGCGGGAGAAGCATTAACACAACCACCTGTTAAAACGAAACAAGAGAAAAGATACAAGAATAAAGCAAATAAAGTTACCGTTTCTCCAACAATTTCCGAAAAATATATAAAAATGTATGCGGATACAATTTCACCCCACATGCTGTTGGGGCTTAATTAAGTTGCTTTTATTAAGTCCATACATACCCGTATCTTTGTCACAATGACAGCACGATTGATCTTCTGGGGAAGCATCGTTGGCACAGCAGGGCACACACTGGTTATTTAGGCGATCCAGGTGGAGGGGAAAGGCACATGTTTGACATGAATACTGGCCAGGCCCTGTACAAGAACGACATGATTCATGACATGTCTTGCAAGTTTGTGTTGGTGAGTCGTAGTATTGCGAACCCAAACACTCCATGCAGAGGCCACCATCCAACATAAAGTGTGCGGGACATGAAGTGCACGCTAACGGTCCAGCACCTAATTTTGGAAACAATGAAACATTTGATGTTAATAAAAACAATTAGTTAAATGTTCTTGCGGATATACAATTAATATATTAGCAAAGAGATGCATACGTCAAGCAAATTTTGTGTGTTCTCTAAACGTATTCGAGACATTGTCAGGTCTTAATGTTTCAAATAATTATATTTGTTGTGAGATGGATGTTGCTATTTCTGTATTTCGTTGGTGCTCTAAGCAGTATGTTTAAACATTATCAACGAATTGAGAACTACTAAACTATAATTAACAAACAGTTGGTTCATATATATATATATATATATATATATATATATATATATATATATATATATATGTATGTATGTATATATGTAAGTACATACATGTACATACGTCTATGAATAAATATATTTATTGATTTTTTTGCAGGCTTTTTAAGAGATTTTATGCATACATATAATCAGAATAGTTAGATACAAACTCCTATTATATATCGTCGCGTTTCTTCTCAAACCACGTAATTCCAAGATACTCATTTTTCAGAAAACGAAAAACGCGTAATAACTTTTTAAATATGAGTTATAGAACAATTTTTTTTCCAAAATATATAGCTTTACAATTTTCTGAAGCGGAGAAACATATATAAAAAAATATTTATTTACAAGTAACTGTGTCCATATTCGTCGCTTACGTGTTTTGGTCACTAAAAACAATCTTAAAATTGTATCGCTTATGAGGTTTTTGAAATATTAAAGACATTTTTTAGAGAGTAAATTAATATATATTTCCTTATTTATTAAAAAAAAGGTATTCTTATTAAAAAGTAAAAAAATAATGGGCTGAAGAAAAACAAAAAAAACATTTCATTAGTAAATTATAAAAAATTTTAAAAGTACAATAAATAATCTTAAAAAAAACTTTAAAATTTTATTTCTTGTTGTAAAAAGAGAGTTGTTAAAAAAAGCCAATTATTATGCGCCATTAGTTTCTTCAAACTTATTCTATCTTCATATTTTTGTTTTTGATACCAACAGAGTTTTTATAAAGTGGAGGGAAATTTATGCCGAGATCAACATAATTTTTTTTATGGGGAGGCAAAATATACTAATTTTCATCACTCAATTTGTAGAACATGCCATGTTCATTAGATTTTAAACAATTTATGTGAATTAATTGCGGATCATCCGGTTTTATTCCAAGTCTTATGGATTGATAAAATTTTACTTTTTAAAGACTTTGGAAAAAACTGTGTTGTATATAGTGGACCTTGTAAGGGGACGGATACACTCTGGGAATTTCTATTATATGATCAAAATCTGTTGGAACAAAAGGTTTTCGAAATGGACTTAACTTTTTTTTTTCAAACAAAGTTGTCAAGGTGAGATTGTAGATAGATGTCAAAGTTTATTTTCTATCAGAATCCCCAAAAAAGTCAATTTGTGAAAAATGGCGCTTACGTGGTTTGAGAAGAAACGCGACGATATGCTCATACGCATGAACACTGATACAGTCATACGAACCATATCATACTAATGGTCAAAATACCTTTGTAAAATGTAACAACTTTAATTTTAAAAGGCAATAAAATTTTTTAAGAAAAGGAATTTGGACAATATTACCAGTGATGATATAGTAGTCAAAAATTGGAAATATGAATGTGAATTTGCGAAATCACTCCTTACTGAGTTTCGTAGATTAGAGAGGGACCATAATAGGACCGAACAAGTACAAAATGGGTGATGTCTTTCGATTATTTCACCCCGCCTAATAAAAACGTAAACG
Organism: Linnaemya tessellans; assembly: GCA_951800035.1. Lineage (NCBI taxonomy): Eukaryota > Metazoa > Arthropoda > Insecta > Diptera > Tachinidae > Linnaemya > Linnaemya tessellans. Next base: position 63,113,595 of record OX637536.1, read on the forward strand.
TGACGTTGCGTTGGGGAAGAACTTGATAAAAGTTTCATTTTTATGTATTTTCATTGCCAGCAAGTATTTTCTTAACTGTTTTGTTAATTTGTTTATAAAATAAATAAAATAAATTATAAATACATTATAAAGAGGCCAACAACTCTTTTTTAATGTAACTGAACTATATTTGAGGTCTTTATTTTATATTTGTTGTACACCAAACCCTCTTTTTACACGTTTTTTCTGCGCGAATTCGAAATAACATGGTTTTTTAAACAAACTTACCATTTTTTGTACGCCCTTTTTTATACGGATTTATTTTTTTTAGAAAAATATATGAAATCAAATAAACACTCTAGGCCTAATTCATAAAAAATATTTCATGCTTATAACATCGTTATTTGACATATTTCTATGGGATAATTGTCAAATAAGACGGTTATCAGCATGAAATATTTTTTATGAATTAGGCCTTCTGTGTATACTATTGAACTATACAATTTTATAGGCATATGTACATAGGTTGCTGAATCAATCAATGAATTTTTATTTTGTATATGCGCTTGCATACATACATAATATTTGTCTATTTTTACACTGTTTTTTTACATGGTGTCCTTTGGAACGTATCTACCGTGGAAAAAAGGTTTGGATGTATTCAATTTTCAATATACCGTTAACCTGTTTTTAACTTCTTCACGAAGTCTTACATTTTGTTCAGACACGCATTTTTAATTGAGTCAATATATACTTTATTGACATAATTATTTTCCTGTTCATATATAAGTTAGCAACGATAGGTGAATACCCAAATTGTACTGGCGACAATGTATGAATACCCATTCTACGGTATCAAATTAATTTTCTTTTGCGCGTGCAGGTAATACGAGAGCACTTGCTTAAATTAGCAATTTATTTTCAATATTTTTGGTTTCCACTATTGTCAGTTGTGTTGTTTTCTGATTGGTCAATTCGTTAATAATTTTCAAACTTCTAAAATACTTTGTCAGCATTTATTTGCCAATGCAAACTTTAGTTTTAAGTAAATTAATAAAATAAAACATTCTATATGGAATCAATCAATAGGAAACCTCTTTTATTTAAAATTAAAGTGCAAATTCTCATAAGAAATAACTTATACAAAATTCAATTAACGTATGAAAACTAAAAGCAAATATTTTTCATATTCATGAGAATCTCGAGTTCAAAAAAAAAATCCTAAAAAATTATTAAACAAAATATTGAAAAGAAAAATGAATACAATAAATACGTAAAATAAAGACCTAAAGATTAACAAAATAGTTTAATTACATATAAAGGTGTAGAAAAATAATATAGATTGATATCGAATATAATTTATTTGTTGGGTAGGTTTCGTATGAGTTTCAAAGTCTACTATGCTTATTCTGCTGTGATTTTTGAAAATAGTTTGTAATTTACTAATTGTGAATTCTCAGATAGTTTTCGAAAGTATGTGCATAAAATAAGAGGTTTTTAACTTTTAGAAACTATGCTTAAAGTTAGATGATGATGGTAAAGCACCAATGAAATGCATATAGACATTGCTTAACCATCAAATAATAAATTTCATTCAAGTTTAATTACATATATATACTTATATTAATTCCAAAAGTCAAGTTATGTATGAAAGAAAATCATTTTTATATAAAATAAAATTGTACATAAAACCAAGATCTAAAATCCTTTATACAAGGGAGAAGTTATGTAGTATTCTCGCACTATTGATTTTTTTATAAATGTTTGCATAACATAATAGCACGTTTGCTATAGCGATGAAAAGAGAAAATTTCCTCAACATATATTCATTATACGAATGACAGCTTGCAATATAATCCGAAAATATGTTTCAAAACTAATTATTCAATGAATAGAGTTTTATGTCATATTTTATTATACCACTGCACTGAAACACTTTGATGGAATTCTTTTAAAATGTAATTATATTCGTTTTCCTATTATTATATTTGCAAAATTCGAATTTTTGTAATTTTGTGATAAAAATGCTTAAAAACATTAATGTTCCTTTAAGAACTAACAATTGTTCAACTCGTAAGCAAATTTTACGTGCCAGCACCATTTCCGTTGAAGTAGCGAGACCGGTGATGCTGCTGGCTGAAGCAGTTAACACGAGACTATGAAGCTTACAGTCCCGAGTTCGACTCCATGCTCATTCATGAATATGGCGTCGAATTCTTCTGTTCAGCATTAGCACATGGTTTGTTAGTTGTTGTTGGCCTATTTCAGGAGAGAAGGCACATCACACTGACACTAACATAGACTAATAGCAGAGTAATAGTACTCTCCTTCGCTGGCCCTGTAGCAAAAATTAGCCGGTGAAGTAAGAGTTGTGATCCTACTTGAAAAAAAAACATAATTATTCTTTTAAAGTTCCTAGTACAGGCAAATAACTGTTTTCTAAGAAAAAGTGAATATTGGAAAGTGGATTAGAATCGTTGGTACTGTCAGTATTTCCTACTTTTCGGATTATTTCATTAAGCACATGATATGTTTTAAAGCTCATGTTGACATAAGCAAATAAATGGTCAACGTCTTCTCTATTTTTTATTGTTATATAATGTATGTTGCTGTTGCGTTAAAGTAGTATTGCCTCAAAACTGAACACTGCCTATGGCATATTGTCTATTTAAATCTTACTTCCCAAATTTCCATACGATTGGTATTACCATTCGGCTTCTTATACAGAGCATACAAACAAACAAACATAACACAAGTAAGTATATAACAAAACCGGGAATATTTTTTTTTCATGCGGACAGAATCGTAATAATTAATCTAGGATTAGTAAAATGTTTATAAAGCCAATTTCTATAAAACAAATTTTGTTTAAAAGTTTAGTAAAAATTTTAAAAATATTATTAATAACGCACATATTGCACTTCAAATAAAATTCCACAAAGGCAAAGAAAAATCAAGTAAAACACACATACAGTAACACGCATATACTAATAAAAATTTAATAAACTTACCATTACAAGTTTTACAATAATGATGACACTTTTGACAACCAAACTCTGACTTATAAAAACCTTCGGGACATTCAGGATGACATTCACCACCAGCTAACTGCCAGCCACTAGGACATTGAACACATTGATCACGACGCGGACCACTGCAGGTATGACAGCTGAGATAGCACTTGGCACAAGTGCCACGGTCGCTATAATATCTATATGTGTGAACGGTTGTGTTGACGATGGCCATATTGAAGTTTTAATAAAGATTACAGCAGCAAATATCGATAATTTATTTTTTTACAAAATGATGGTGTGAATAAAAGTTTATAAAGTTTTGTTCTAAGAGTTTTTGTAAAATGTTCGAATTAATGTGCAACTTGAAAGTTTCTTTTTAATACTAAAGCAGAAACAATGACTTTTTAAAAAGTTTTTAATACTAAACTTTCGAGTAATAAAGACATTGAGGCTGGAAGAATGAATTGCATTAAAAGTTCATAAAATGTACAAAAAGAAACGAAAAGTCTGTGTTAAAACAGATTTGTAAAAAAGAGTGACCATGAAAACTTATAATAGTTGGAAAATTGGAAGTGGTTATTTACGCCGAAATTCGACGTTCTCTCAGCTAAAGATTAAATAGTAATATTAATCAAGCTAGTGGTCGTTTTTTTTATAAAATTTAAGTTCTTATAATTGTTATTCAATATTTCGTTAACAGCTTGTTAACATCTTCAGGAATATAATTATAAAAATTAAATTTTATAAAAAACAACCACTAGCTTGATTAATATTACAGTAAACTGATAAGGTCAATAAAAAAAAATCAACATTTAAAAATTAAATATGTACATATATGTTGTAACATATACCAAAAAAGAAGAAAATATTAAAACCTAATTGTTCTGAAATACAAGATTGATTGCTTTTTAGCCTCGTTTAACTAACAGTGCCATTTTCGTTTGAATATATCTTCCGATAATAAAAAAATTTGGGACAATAACTACAATTTCCTACTCTGAATTTTATTATATTTATTTGATTTTTCAGTTAAACCTGTCACTTACAAAAAGGCACATGAAAATAAAAATCTGTTTTCAAAGAAGTATAAGCGCATATTAAAAATTGAAGAAGGCAAGAATATGGTCGTAAGAGCTGGAAATCTAAAAGATAGCAGTAAATCAATTAATATCCCCGAAAATTTATTCATAAAAGTGTATCATTTAACAAAAAAGTTATAATTCTAAAACGACTGCGCGGATCAAAGTTTTATATTTATTTAAAGGTAATTTTCTAGCGGGGTTTCTGTTTCTTATTCAAGCCGTTTTTCAGTTACGTTCTGCAGCTTTCAACTTCGTAATAACTGTATATCCCAAAAACTAGAGCTAATCTAAAAAACGTTTGGCACCACTGGGTTTGTCGGCAATTTAAGGATTATAGTAGGCCCTAATTTTGTAAATCATTTTCCGGATTTATAGGGAAACAAAAATAAATAAAAAAATCTAAAAATTTTTAAAAATATGTTTTCATTCATTCATAGATACTTTAATTTTCAAAATTTTAAAAATTGGTATAAAAATAGGAGTAAATAGAACAAAGAGCGTAAAATTATGTGAGATTTTGGTTTTGTGTACATCCAAATTACACTAACGCATAATGATTTACAAAATTAGGGTGTTACTCTTTCCTAATTCCTTTTTAATTAAACAATGCTTGGACTATAGTTATTATTAATATTTTTAATGAGATGTAGTTCGTTAGCGAGCCATGTTCAATGATTTTTATACCCTCCAAAAAAGAATTGGATGGTATATTCACTTTGTCATTCCGTATGCAACGCAGCGAAATATCCATCTGAGACTCCATAAAGTATGTATATTCTTGATTAGTGATGAAATCTAAGACGATCTGAGCATGTCCGTCCGTCCGTCCATTCGTCCTCCGTCTGTGGAAATCACGATTCAATCCAAACGAAAAGAGCTGGACTCTTGAGATTTGGTACAAATATATCTTGAAGGTTAGCACAGTTCCGAGTTGGGCTAAATCGAGCAAGAGAGAAAAAACTTTCCCTAAGAAGAACTAAACCAACCTCTAAAAAACAACATAATTTTTAACTTTTTTTTTGTAATTTTGTTAAGCAAATGATATATTTTTATGTCAAAGAAAGTCCAACGTGTTAAACTTGGAGCCATAGAATAAAAAAAATTAACTTTTGGACCCCGCCCCTTTAGTGGGCGTTATTATATGCAAAAATAATGTAAAAATTTAACAAATTGTATTATATAAGCCTACATCCCTTAAAAATAAAATTTGTAAGCTTTAATGACGAAACTGAGACGCCCCCCTTAGTGGCAGTTGACGTACGAAATTATATGCAAAAATAGTGTAAATATTGAAAAATTTTTATTCCTTAAGCCTGTAAGAAGCTGAACTGTTCTCTGATCTTGCAGATGTGAAACGTCAAAATAGAGATTTCAAATTGGGTACAGAGATGTCTTAAAGGAACTCTGTCCCACCAAGTTAAACATTTTAAATTTACTTACTAAATATTTGGAGGGTATTTAAGATTCGAACCGGTCGAATATAACGTTTTTACTTGTTTTTTTTAACTGAGAATGACATGGAATCGAGCGCAAAATGTTCTCAACAGGATGCAATTAAGTGATGTACGCGAACGTAATTTGCCAACTGATATATGGTCTCCAAAATCATGATAATTTTCAGCGAATTAGAAAGTAGATTCTATAGAATTAAATAAACTCAGTTACAATTTGTCTGCTCTAACTTCCTAAGCCTTGAAAGAAATTTTTGGCTGTAGTAATTAAAGCGGCGCTCAGAATCCTAAAATGTGCAGTGAGCAGTGTAATAGCACTCTTATCATCTATATACACTACTGAGCACTACACATTTTTAACGAATAACATTTGTTTCATCATTGGTTTATTTCATCTCGTTTAATATTCTTCTTAAGTAATTTTGTATGGATTCATATAAATTTTGCTAACAGTTATTTTACAGAAGTAGAGTTATTTCCTTTTGGATTTAAGTGCATCTGGTATCATTTTCTAACTCAAATAGTATTTACCCTCGAAAATATAACTGATAGAAAGCAAATATACTAGTTTTACTAAAATCTAAAACAACCGTAATAATAAAAAAAATCGCAACTCGAAAAATAATAATTCATTGTTTTCGCTACATTCAACATATTACAAAAACCTTAAAATAAAAATGTTATTAAATATTACAAATCATCGTGTTTCAATAATTACCCATCGGCACAGGTGGTACGACATTCACCACTTTGCAACTGCAACCCTTTGGCACAGGCCGTACAATTCATACGCGAGACACACTGCGTACACGTATGTAGACATTTAGCACAAATGCCTGCCTCCATATAGAAACCATCATCGCACGAACTGACGCAGTGATTGTTTTGCAACAGCAGACTTTGGGGACAACTTAAACAATTTGATTCGGTAGGTCCGTCACATGTCTCGCAAGTACTGTGGCAAGGATGACAATGGTTGTTATCGTAGTATTCAGCTGCAAACACAAAAAAAAACAAAAATGTATGAATCATAATGAAAGAATTATGCTACACAGGAGGAAATTATAAACAGGAAATGAGGATGAAAAAATATATAAAACCATAAAAAGTTTAAACAAACGAAAATTATTATTAGTACGAGCAGTTAAGAAAACACCCCTAAAAAGAACAAACAGCTGTTAAGGAAATATATTGAGTAGATATAAAAAATTTTCCATATCTTGCTAATAATACAGGTCCGTTTTGAATGTAAAATCACTAATGAACACTTAACTGGGATTACACAAATTAGATTCCGTGGTTATGCGATTGAATTTTTTAGGTACATAAAAATAACCAAAGAAACACAGATGTTTTTCTTCTAATTAAACTATGTTATAATTCAGGCAAAACAAATTTGGTATTAAAATTAAAAAAATAAAAATTTCGATTCCAGAGTTGAACAATTGACAAAATTACAAATTTTAACTTTTTGTTAAGAAAAACTATTTTATACCTCATTAAGAATTAAATTGGTATTAAAAACCAACAAAAAGAAAAATTTTATTCCAGGGTTTAAAAATCGGTTTTTTGTGTATATAATAATTTAGGTTCTTTGGTCAGTTAAATCTGTTTTATACTTCAAGAATTTAGTTGGTATTCAAAAGTAAAATTCAATTTCAGGTTTGTACAATCGACATAAACTACATAAGTTCCTAATTTTGTGTTTTTATTTGTGAGTTAAACATATTTTATACTTCAGGAAAAATTAAACTGGTACTAAAAAATTAAAAAAGTAACAAAAATTATATTACAGGGTTGCACCATTGAAAATTAATTAAACTAAATAGGTCACTGATTTAGGTTCTTTTGGTGAATTAAATCTATTTAATATATCAGGAAGAATTAAATTAGTATGAAAAACCAATAAAATGAAAAGTTCGATTCCAGGGTTGAAAAATTGAAAATTTTTGGTTACATAAAAGTACCTTACAAGTTTCTTGGTGAAAAAAGCTATTTTAAACTTCAGGAAAAATAACATTTTTATTATAAATAAAAAATTAAAGAGACGATTCCGTTGACAATTTTTTTTGATACACAAAAGTGAGCAAATATGTTACTAATTTTGGGGTTTTCTGCGAATTAAATCTTTGTTACACTTCAGGAAGAATAAAATTGGTATTGAAATTTAAAAAGAAAATCAGAAAGTCGATGCCAGGGCTCGACAATCTTAAGTTTTTTTTGTACATAAAAGTGAATGAAATTTAGTTGCTGTTTTACCAAATCATCAGCAGACTTTAACCATAGTTTTGAAAAGTTTAAATTCTCATAACAGTAAAAATATTCGATACTTATTTTGGTTTTTTGTGTATTAAAACTATTTCATATTTTTGGAAAAATAAAATTTAAACCAATTAAAACAAATATCTTATTTTTGCTTGTAAATTTATTTGATATTTTTGAAAGAAGTTCAATGGTATTAACAACCAGAAAACGGAAAAAGTCAGCTTCAGAGCTGTAAAATTTGATCTCTTTTTGATATATGAAAGTAACTAAATAGTACAATTTCTTCGGTAATAAAACATATATTTCATTTCAGGAACAAAATAAATCAAAATTGAAAACAAGAGAGATCAAAAAGATCCGTACGTCGGTGGAGGGTATATAAGATTCGTATCAACCGAATGTAGCACTTTTACTTGTTAATATTGTTTGTTATCTTTGAAGCAAAATTTATGTGGTCCTTTCAAAAATTATCTTGACTTTTTGATCTCAACTTCCCAATACTTCCAATCAGAAATGTAGTAGAAATCTATTCATATCATAATTAAATAGAAATTTTTGAATATTCAAACAGTTTCAACAGTAAGGGAGATCGTGTCGATGTAAGTTTTTACTTGCATGTCATACATATTTATATTTTAACATATTTATACTGTTAAAAACAATTATTGGGATCCACATTTTGCATTATTAGTATAATTGTTATTTATTTATTGAAAATTTTTTTTTTCATTTTTTACTTAAGGTATTAGCGCAAAGAAAATTCTAACAGCGTTGGTAAAATTTGTATTAAAAAGTTGTTTATACATTTTTGTGTAATGCTGGCAGCTTTTTGTTTAATTAAGTTTGACAAAAAAAGAAATAAAAATACATAAACTGTGCTGTTTGATCTAGTATATGGATTATCGAAAAACAAATACAATCGCACTTGGTTAACAAGAAGGTAGAATTCGAAATTATGCATTTTTTATTAGATGCAAAAACTCTGTCATTGTATTTTAAGTGAATTTGAAAATCCAAATCAATCACGTAAATAAATTCTATTACAAAATATGAAAACTATCACAACTCTAAAAAAATATTTAAATAGTCAAACTTCAAATTAAATCTTAATGGAAAAAAAATTTATTTACAAATTTAAACGATACAATAAAAATTGTAAATTGCATATCTATTAACTCAAACTCGAATCAACTTACATGAATGAAGGACAAACTCAAAATATATATTTTTTTATACAAAAGTAGTCGCTGAGATTATTGTTCACCGAAAAAGTTGGTTTGGTCAGTACTGCTGTTCCAAATGGGTGTAACATATCAACTCAAGGAACTTTATCGAAAAATATGCTTTTTTGCATGGAATTTTGTTTTGTCCTTTTCTATTTAAAACAAACAAATTTTATCTAAATGCTAATCTTCGAGATCCTATCTGTTGTTTTTTTACCATTGGCTTTTATTTTTCTATCACAAATATTGGATACCAGACGACATTTTATAATAGGCCACACTAACAAAAACGAAGAATATATCAGACCATCTACACATTTTTATGCAGGTAATGGGAACATCGGAACAGTAAAAAAAAATTGTAAACAATGAATTTTCAGCATTCTTTTAAAATGACATAAAAGGAATGACAAAAAAGGAAAGAGGTCATAAAACAAAAGTTGTTTTTGTTGTTGCAGGGCCAAAATGTATGGCCGAAATACATAAAAATAGGGTTATATACATATGGATACCGCTTAAAAAGTACTTTTTTATTTTATTTTAATATCTGATAAAAATCCAATTTAAATTATTCATTTTTATGACATACATTGTCTTACCTTCTCTGTAGATAAATTAAACTGGAAACGTTTTGATTTCATGTGTAATGTTAAAAATATTTATTATTAAAATAGTATTTTTTAGCACATGATATACAAAAAGTTTACAAAATTCTGTACAACTGATATCATTTAAGTATATCTACTGCAGTTGAGAATTTTAAATTCGTTGATGTAATTGAAATACAAAGAAGCATTGCGTTAAGAGGTATACCGGTCTATAAAACTTTCTTTAGCAGTTTGCTTTTAATAAGCAAAGACGGTTGCGCTCAGTGGGACTTTACGTGCGTTAAAAAATTCTTTGCAAATTAGGAGCTATAGATATTTCGAATCCGTGTGTTTAATTAGAGTTTTGTCAGCAATTTCATAGTGTACTACAAGGTAAAATCAGATGACTAGTAGGAAAGATACAACTAGAAAACAAAAAATTAATTTACAAATTCCAGACAAAAATTATAACTTTTACTGTCACTCGACATCGTTCTGTCTGTCTTTAAAACAAAAACAAAATTTTAGAATTTGTTTTTGTCTCAAATGTATTTACTCGACTGAATGGTATCGAGTAACATCGTCGGCCAGGCAGTTAATTTTGATTATCTCCCAAACCAAAACCCATGCAAAAACTGATGTCAGCGCATTTTTTGTTTAGTTTGCTAGCAATATTCAATGATCTTAAAATTTTACTAACCGGTTCGAATTTACAAAAGTTACAAGGAGCTCAAGCTTTTAAACGTCTGGAAGTGGTGGGTGAATGGATCTTACAAAACCGCAATTCACATAATCAGAATATATGGGGATCACCGGACGGCTATAGCCAGCCACTGGATATGTACGATTGAGAACTAGGAAACTAGGTCTGAATTGACTATGCAATACTGGTACAGTCCTAGAGCAATCAAATCCTAACGCAGACACCCGTGGGAATTAGCTGCTACACGAATGGATCGAAATTGGAGGAAAGAACAGCGTAGGTTTCTTCATAGAAGAATCGGAGACCGAAATTTACTTCCGTATGCCTGATCAAAATGCGGTCTTTCATGCAGAAGTTAGATCTTACGGACAGCCAATCGGTAATTGGAGCAATCAGAAAAGAGAGAGTAAAAAAAATATATGATTAACGATTATGCAGCACAAGGCAGGTTCTGTAGGGCGACCCATAAGAAGAAAAATCAAAAGGACTGCTTAAACATAGTAATTCCGCACTAGGAAAGTTAATCGGCTTCTTGAGATATTGACTGGAAGAAATTGTGGTGCTACGTCAATGGGATGGAGTTTCTACAAGTTAAGGGTTTTTTCTTTGTGCTACTATGTAGATAGCGCACAACAGGTCTTTACTGGTTTAGGTTTATGTTCAAGACATAAGTGTAATGGCTCATCTCTTCAATCTAACCTACGAAAGTAACAAGCCGCACAAAGTGTTGCACACCCCATTAGTTCTGCTCCTGGAGCACCTGTAGACTTCAGAAAGTACAATTCTCAAAGCCTGAATCTTTCTCTGTAACCGTTTTAACTTTTGTGCAGGTCCATTCAGTTGTTGTCTGAAGTTTAGAGATCGAAATCTCCAACCTCGACTCCGCACTCACAACTTATAAATACGAGTTAGGCATAAGCTATCTATCTCCTCATCTTTCATTTCCAATCGCACGAATAAAGTATTGGCTTCCAGTACGTCAACCGTTACAAGCTTGTCCTTGACATAGCCTCACAAAAATTATTCTACTGATTTCGGTGTGTAATCTAGGGGTCCCAAGCGTAGAATAAACTGTTCTCTAAACGCGGCTCTTCAATGGGGCCATTGTTCCTCCTGCTGTGTGGCATCGTCTTGTTGAAACCACATGTCAGTCAAGTTTAACTCTTCCATTAACAGAAACGTCGTTGTCTTTGAAGAAGTACACCAACCAGTGGATTTTTCGGTGTGCATTGATAGTTCTTGAAATGCTTCTGGCTGCTCTTCACTACAGTTACGGCGATTTTGCTTGTTCACGTTTCTATTCAACTGGAAATGAGCTTCGTCGCTGATCATAGAAGTGCCCGATGCACTTTTGACCGAGAATGCAATCTGATCATAAAATTAAATAATCTGCAAGCGTTGTTCTTTTGTAAGTCGACTCATGATTAAATTATAGACCAACCTGAACATGTTTAACAGTAAAATTTTACACGAGAAAAGCTGAGTTACCAGAAATATTGATGCCAAAAAGAAAGTCAATAAAAATCATCTGTTATCTAACTTGAACGATGAAGATAGGACGAATCGTAGAGATATTTTAGTTGCATTTATAAATGAACCATTTGAAAATATATGACCACATAATTCATGCAAGTTTCACCTTATTTTAAAATTGTATTACCACATCAGGCGACTTGCTAATTTCTGCTCAAAAACTTCCAATAAGCCGCACTTTCGAACAGGTTTTTCTTTGACACTCTTAAAAGTATCAATATAGATTTATTTTAAAAAGTAGCAATATAGATTTATTTTAAGGATGGAGGAAAAGCCTTACTGACTGTTTTTTTTGTAAATAATATATAAATTTGCGTTTGGGCGTTTACAATGAAACAACAATAAAAAAAAACTCAAATTTGTTTTTGCTTCAATATAAAATCCCAAACGAATATTTTTTAGAGCTGTGTCGTTTACGGACGAACGAGTACAAATGATCGAACTAGTAAACTAGTAAACGAACTAGTAAAGTGAGCCGATTACAGCAATACCGATAAAAAGTACCACAAGTACAGATCTCAATGTTTTGAGTTCGTAGGAAGCTTTCCTGAGTTTCTAGGAAGCTTTCCTGACTTCCTGAGAAGCTGTCACTATGTCTGTATGTACATGTTGTCCGCCGTGAAGGTATACTACTTTGTTTAATTTTTAATTAAATGAAAAAGAATGGATCTTATATTGATAAAAGTTTTATTTAATGTCGGCAATTATGTATGGAATACAATGTCCGCTTGTTAACGTGACAAATGCGAGCCCTTTTGAGCACATTTTTCATTACATTCTCACACATTCCACACGGTATTTCATTAATTTCATTACGAATATTTTGTTTGAGTTGCTCAAGCGTTTCTGGTTTGCTTGCATAAACCTTGCTTTTCAGATATCCCCACAAAAAGAATTCCGGAGCAGACAAATCAGGCGACCATGGAGGCCAATCAATATCACCATTTCCTGAAATAACTTGTTGTGGAAAGAGTGGTCGCAGTAATTCCATTGTAATCCGATTCAAACACGTTGGTTTATCGAATATTTTTCCATAATAAATTTGCCACGTGTCTACTTCACGACTGCCAAATATGAACTGTCAAGACTAATGTTTATCAAAATGGCGGCAAAACAAACTATTATACCTTACCGGCGGACACCCGTTATGTGTAAGTATATGATCTGCTTATAACTTTTGAACAGTTGAACTGAATCCAACTTTGAACTAACCGCGTTTCAAAGGACTCCATCAAACTTAGATTTCCTGTGAATTGGAACCGGTTCGGACCAATACATTTTCGGATATATCACACACTGCAAAAAACTTATTTTGTTGTCATTTTAGAATAACTTTTAAACGGTTTTGCTGATCGAGTCCAAAAACTAATCAGCTCTTGACAATCAAAAAGCACGTCGATCGCTACAGGATTAGGTTTACGTATTTGTGAGAAATCGTGAACCAGAAATTCGTAAAAATTTATTTTTCAAAACACTCCAAAATTATATATGTGATCAATTATATCAATTCTTAAGCCTTAATAGATATTGAAGAACTACATAGACCACCGCTTACCATGTGGGAATCGGCTGATCTATTCGAAAGTTATAGCAGTTTTAAAATTAATATAATACCACTTTTAGCGGGGGGTTGGCCCTTAAGGTCAACCGTTTTCCATATTTTGTTGTTGTTAATTTTTTCTTTGCATTTCTTATACTCGTATTTATATGCTACTTTTTATTAACCGAATCAGTTGTTTGTTTGGCTGTTTTCATTTCTTACTACAATAAATATTTTGTATTTCTTGTTATGTATATTTAAAAAAAACAATTATAAAAACAATTTTTAATCCTATATATATCTATGTATATATAAAAATGAATACTATATATAAATACCCTGCAAGAGGATAAGCGTTAATTGTCTTTAAGCTACTGGTACGATTATTAGTATAGCAAGCACTAGTTCAAAAGGTGATTGAACATATACAGAAAAGTGCTAGTACTTCAAGTAGTTCATTTGTAGATTGATTTGACTTAAAGATTATCATATACTTTAATAATGATAATGTTTTAAAACGAATTGCTAATTCGCATTTTCATTTATTTTATTTTTAATTGTTACAATTTTTAAACAAATTCAAATTTGAAACAAAGAATAGTATTAGCAGACTATGCGATAATTTATGTAATTAAGCCGCAGAAGAACTTTCGATTTCGTCTTATAAACTAAGAATTGATGAACCAAAAATTGCTTGGGAAGACAAAGACTTAACATTGGGTTTAAAAAACCAACAAATTTAGGGTTTTTTTTATATATGAACCAGTTCTTAATGCAGAACTGTTTATACTAATATCCGAATAGAAGAAATTATTAATTATTAATAATACTAGTATCCCCCTAGTTTCCATCTAGTACCAATGGTACTAGTAATTTTCCAAACACACTCAATGTTAATTTGAGCATGAACATGGTATAGGAAAGTACTGGTGATTTTTGTACTAGTGCAATACTAATTTGATACTAATTCGATATCCTGCAGGGTGTTTTTTTAAATATACATATATGCATGTATGGGTTTAAATATTTTATTATTGTTCATATATTTTAAATTTATTTAAATTTTGTTTGAATCTTTTTGTATTTTGTTGAGAAATAATTTTGTTTCATAAACAAAAAAAATTTTTTCATATCAAATAAAATAATTAATTTCCTGAAGAAATCACACAAAGGAGTGACGAAATATTGAAATTAAAAATTAAATTGAAATAAAGAGACCTTAAGCTTAAAAATATCAGAATATAATAATAATTAAACAGAGTGCAAGAAACCAGAAGAATTTTAATATACATATTATTTTTATTTACAAAAACAGTGCCTTTGTTTCTACTAAAACCTTACGTTTAATGACGAATCACTTTATGAAATTAAAGGTATTTTCTATCCGAATAGTGTACGTGTATTTATTTTTCGCCTCAGCAACTTCAATTCAATGATGATTTCTACATGATTGACGTGTAGCGTTGCTCTCACAACTACAATCTAATTTTCAAACTTTCAGCTACAAAAGTTCATATATAAAAATATCTATCGTACTGCTGTGGGGCACCTCGCTCGTAAACTAGAGTCATCATACGTCGAAGGAAGTGTGTGTGGTTTTGTGAGATTTTGTTTGCATTCTTATCTCGCACAGTCAACGAAATTTCCACAAGCACACAGACACGTGTAGCACTAGGGAATACAGATTTACCAGATTAAGTGCAATCCTTATTGTATTTAGGGTATTCACGTTTACAATGTTTTATCACATAGATGTTTCAAAAATACGCAGCTACACTATAGCAAAAATTCCTTTGGCTTATTTTAATGCCACAAAACTTCCGTTAGTCACTATTTGCCTTAATTTGTATTCATACTCACATTCTTCGCAATTTTCACTGCCGGCGATAATACATTTTCCTTTTTTGTTGCGTGTCCAGTTTTGCAAGCACGTTAGACAAAAACCATTCGTTGTACATGTGGCACAACCTGTCGGACACGCTACACATTCTTGACGTTTTTTATCAGCAAAGTAACCGTCCGGACATTTATTCAAACATTTGCCATCAAAGGCATAACGGCCGGAACGACAAGTAATACATTGTGACTCAGCGGAACCATTGCAAGTGTCACAAGACGAATGGCATGAAGCACAGCTAAAACAGTTAAAGAAAAAACAATTAAAAATTACTTAGAGGAATATTAAAAGTGAGAAACGCTTAAGTTACACACATATGTACAGAATGATATCTTTCTTTACTTTGGCTTAAAGAATATATTTTTTTATACACTTGATACTTTATAAAGAGAAATGATTGATTAATTGTATTGAAATTTGTATATCATTATTTTAAATTGTTTAAGGCATTATTTAAGCTTTTCTTGCAATTTTTGCTTCTTTATTTGTATTTACAAAAGAACTCAATACAATTGAATGAAAAAAGTACTTCGAGATCTTAGAGACAACCAAATAATATTTGGTATCCTGAAAGGCAATGCTTTTACTTTCAAATCTAAGAATACAACATGTACGAAATTTGGTTCATTACATCGTAAATGAATACTAAGAAATTATACATGACTCAGTGAACTTAAAAGTATAGAATATCCTTTTTTAATCTCGACAAAAGTTAATGTGTTGAAAAATAACAAAAATTTTCATCAAAAAAGCTATTTCTGGTTCTCTACATTGAACCCCTGCGGCTGTTACACACGGACCCTAACTCAGAATGGACAAAATAATAGAAACCTTTAAGGGGTTTAGACGCGGTCAAAATGCTTGCTGTCAAGTTCGCGTACGTGTGCTTGTGGGCTGGATGTTACCATGCTTGATGGCCCATCAATCATTCATTTTGATTTTGTAATGTTCGTTTGATTAAATTCCAATTTTTTTTTTGACAACTGTTCACAATGAAAATATAATTATAATGAAAATTTTTTAACACATATACATACATACATATATAACAAGTGACAACAAGCATGCCAAAAGTCAAAAATTTTTGATTTTCCATCGAGCGTCGTTGGTGTCACAAATACTACCAAATTTTCACTCACGCTATAACCATGCTGAACAAGCATTTTAATTGTGTCTACCCAGTCAGCATGTGGAAGATTGTTTCACCAAACTGAGTCTTTTTCGAGTACCTTAGATGATCAAAAACTGATTAATCAGTACTGCGCTTAAAATAAGACTCGAAAATGATTCCCAGAAATACCTAGAAAGTGATTAAAAACAAACAAACGCAAACAGCAAGCTCGCGTAATAAAATCAAAAATATATATATAAAATGTACATATTACATTTGGGAGTGAATTCATATAAAAATTTGAAAGAAAAAAAGGTAATGTCAGCTAAAAAACGGCACAAGAAGTTAAATAAAAAACTTAAAAAGACGGAAGAGAATGAACGTGAAAATGAAGATATTCAGGATGAATCTAAAAATAAATCCGATGTAAATGACAATACCCACAAAAATGAAGGAGTAAAAACAAAAGAAAAGAAGAATGAATCTTTAAGTGATGAAACAACGCGAGCAAAATCGCCAAGAGCTGCAAACGACGTAACCATTGAGTATGTAAGGACTTCTAGTTCAAAAAACATAATTGTCTGCTTCTTTACAGATATGTGCCGGAGAAGATAACAATTGCCGATTTGGCTCCCATGTATAGACAGTTCCATAGAGTTTTTGAAATTTTTAAATTAGAAAATAATCCCAAAGCCCGGAAAAAGACAAAAATGCAATTGACGGTGCAGGAAAATTAAACCAGAAAAGTTTAGCAAATAAGTTTCAGGAAGATGGTGAAGACGACGAGTTGGATGAGGAGAATAAAGATGATAGAGAAAAGTTGTCAAATAGAAAACTCAAGAAGCTATCGCGGCTCAGTGTGGCTGAATTAAAACAACTTGAATTACAAATTGAATTTTATAATTTTTTATTTTATTTTTTTTTACATGTTATTTGTAAGCTAAATTAAAAACAAAACAATAATAAATGCTTGTATTGATACAGCAAAATTTCAATTAAAAATGCGCGTATAATATGATTCGAAAAAGACTCGTAAATGAACAGAAATATGATGAAAAATGACTCGAAGAAGATTCGTAACTGCTTGTAAAAACTACTACAAACTGTTTCGAAAATGAGTCGAAATTGATCAGAATCATAGAAGACTCCTTTAGAAGAGTCGCGGCTAGGGTACCATTTTCTCCCGAATGAACAGTCATTTTCGACTCGAAAACGAGCGCATAAATGCTTATTTTAATCGTGCGAAGGAGTCGAAAGAGACTCTATTATGATCATTAATTTCATAAAATGCTGACTGGGTAAGCCCTTTTAAGAAAACCGTGGAAAGAGCACTCAATCACACCAATTTTATTGTTTTAATATTTATTTTTATATATTGTAATCCGCTGTTTAAATTTTTTACTTTCATTTAATTTTTGGCAGATGTAACTGTTATATTTTTACTTTTATTTATTTTTGCTAGAAATAATTATCATTAGAAATAATTACCATAATTTTTCGTTTTAGAGGCACTTCTTATTCCTTTACTATTTACTTCATAATTTAACTGTTTCACGTGATGAAATACACATCAATAACATTTTAATTGAAAGTTATCAAAATGAAGATAAATTCTGCCAAAATTATAACGATAATTTTAGCATAATAACAATTACATCTGAAAAAAAATAAAAAGTTGGAAGGTAAGTAAAAAATCGGGAAAAATTAATACCACAAAAAACTAAAAGTTCGGAGACGAGAATTATCTCTGAGTGACTTCTGATCGAGAAGTAGTTCAAAGCTGGATCATTTCTAATAATTTTTACAGCGGGCTGTCACTGCTAAAAGTTGACTTTTTTAACACCTTATTAGTGAGTCCGAAGTCATGTTCCAGATGTCGGAAAAATTGAATTTTTTATATCTGTTTTCATAAGTGCAAAATAAAAATAATTTATCATAAGTTTTATGGAGTGTCGAAAGGTCGCAAATGCGATACAAATAGTTAACAATAATATGAATTTTTTTTTTATATAATTAAAAATAAAATATTTGTGGAAACTACAAACAACTTTAAATTTTGTGTAAAATAACTTCTTACCAGGTTACGTACCAGGTTACGTCTCAGCTTCGTCATTAAAGCTTAAAAATTTTATTTTTAAGGAATGTGGGCTTCAGTAAAACAATTTGTTAAATTTTTACACTATTTTTGCATATAATAACGCCCACTAAAGGGGGCGGGGTCTAAAATTTTTTATTTTAACGCGTTGGACCTTCTTTAATATAAAAATATATCATAAGTGAATATACCCTCCATATTCTTTTTTGGAGGATATAAAAATGAGAACATATATAAAGATGGTGCTGTTGCTCTGCGTGATATTGTTAATCGCTTCCAGTTATGTTCAGTAACCAGTGCTATGCCTTCAGCGCTGAAATAGACGGACAACACTGAACCAACCATGCACTAATGCTGATCAGAAGATTTCGACTCCATATTCATGACTGAGAGTTAGGTCGAATTAGACTTTATGGTCTCATGAAGTGTTTGGTGTGTTCACTGATTTTTTTTTTTTGTAAAAAAATTTATATAATAATAATTTGCGTAAAATTTTGTGTAAAAAATTGAACTACGACAGTTGTATTCGAAGCTAAAAAAATGTTTATAAGTTGTATAATGTTCTCAAAGAAGATCGAGAAAACTGGACTGAGGATGCTTGTCTGGAAACCGCATTTCATCTACAACCTCTGAGTCTTGAGAAATATTCCTATGAAGAATCGTCGAATCATGTGCCACTGAATACAAAAAAATCATAATATTTTGGCTAAATACAACACTGTAGTCATGCTTCAGCCATCGTTTTCACCTTATTTGATGCAACTTTTTTCTACTTTTGCTGATTGAAGAGATTCATAAGGATACAATAAAAAGTCCATAGTGGAGTTACCTTGAAGTTTGGGAAAAAATCGCTGGCACATATGTATTATATCTGAGGAAGACTACTTTGATGGGGAAAAATGGAAGTTTGGGAATAAGTAAGTATTTTTTAAGAAAAATAAAAACTTTCTCTATTTTTGGAACACGTAGATTTGCACTCTAGGATATATATAATTTTTTGTTTGAAAAGTATTTAAAAAAATTACTGCCTATTTCACAATGTCGAATGAATTCTTTCTGTCGTACAAATATATTTGAAACAAAAGCAAAATTTTATAAATTGTTTTTGTTTCAAATGTATTTATACGATAGAAAGAACTCTGTCGACATTGTGAAAACTTTTTTGTTAATAATTTTTTAAGATTTTATTCCAAAATACTTTCTTCCAGAAATAACATATTTATATTTTTGATTACATACTTTTAATAATTTTTTCTGTAGATTCAAACACGTTTGTACTGCAAACAGATATCTTATCCAGCAACGAATTTAAAATATCTGTATACAACATCTCATCTTTCACATAATTGTGTTTCTTTTTCTTGGCAGTAATACGAATACTAACAAATATAACAGCATACCAAAAATATTGGCAAGTTTTTATTTCATATGTATTTGTGTTTGTGCCGTAAAGTGTACTCGTACATACGGATACTTGGGAATTGTTAGTATTTGTATAAAAGGCATACGTGGTAGTAGTTTCAATTGCAATTCATTTATTGCATTCTACTTCCATTGGTATACAATACGAAGACGTAGAAATACGAAGGAAAATGAAATGTTATTAGGAACAAGTTTGAAAGTTATAGTTCTATTACGGTCAAAGAATATTTCGAATTCACCGTATTGTATGTTTCAAAAGGAGAGAAGCAGATAGAATACTAAAGTTATTTCAGTTTAGTTCATGTTTGACATAAATGATGATTTTTGTCAAAAGTTCGCGTAAATATTTTTATAGCTTGCTGGTAAGTAAATCCTAACATTTTCCAGAAAAAGCACACAAACAAATTAAATGTAGAGGAAACAATATTAAAATACAACTTATATTGTTTTATGTTTATTTTAACAATTTTAATTCTTATTT
Organism: Linnaemya tessellans; assembly: GCA_951800035.1. Taxonomy (NCBI): domain Eukaryota; kingdom Metazoa; phylum Arthropoda; class Insecta; order Diptera; family Tachinidae; genus Linnaemya; species Linnaemya tessellans. The sequence goes on from OX637536.1 coordinate 63,133,978, forward strand.
TTGGAATTAAAAAATTTTGCAACAGAAAGAGTTGTCATTATTCAAGATAAGGAAAGATTAATGTTGAAATAAAACCGTACATTTTAGTTTTAACAAGTAGAACGTAATATTCGACCTTGTCAAATCTTAAACAGTCTTCAAATGTTTAATAATTAATGCCCAATAAATCAGTAAATATTTAAACATAGTTTGAGTTAACATTACATTTAGTATTAATTGTGACAAAAGTATGGAAGCACATTTAAATGCTAAGAAAATTACCGACAATGGCACAATAAATCTACCATCTCACCAACGTTTTTTTTTTTTTTTTGTTATCAAAAACATATGGTACTATGAAAAATTTAAATTGAATTTAAACAGGCCTGATAGGAGATTTAAATTGTATTTAAATTTGATCTATAGTAATGAATTTGGTGTTTAAAGAGAGGAAAATGTTTTTTTGATAGGAACAAAGGTGGGTGCAGAGGAACATCAGAGAACATATCAGCTTCCTCTTAAAATAACATTTTTAAGATATTTAGGCTTAAGTAATACAATTTGTTAAATATTTTTGCATATAATGTTTTACGTCTACGCCCACTAAAGTGTGCGTTTTTGATGTCATAACCGTTACACACGGAATGACAAAATGAATGTGACCTCTAATTCTACAAGCAAGCGAAATTAGCAAATCAGTTGAGATATCCAAACTACACCGAGAAATGATACCAATTGTCTTGAAAATAATAATATATTCCTATATTAAGTATCTGTTTTAGCCAAATTTATGAATATATGACTTATACATGAATATAAATTTTATATTAGTGCTTTTTGTTTGTTATGCCTGCATTTCATTTGTTGATTTGGTGTAAGAACTAATTTAATTGAGACAATATGTCGAATAAACGATTTTAAAAATATAAATTTTATATGTAGAACTTATTAATTTTATTATTAAGATAAGAATTGTTTATCTGCGTTCTTGTTTAAATCAGAAATCAGCAACATTTGTTTTTATAAATTTTTATTGGTTGGTTTGGGGAATTTCGTGCTAAACAAAAGTGATTTAAATTGAAAATTAATATAAGAATTTCCCATATTCTATTTCGTTAAAAACATTGGTTAAATAATTGATATTCCTAATGACTAGTACAATCGTGAGAAGTGGAAACAGTTGAACAAAGAACGCTGATGAGATGGAACAGCAGCCTCGAAATCAGTACTGGGGCCAAATTACCGCATTCGATATCGAATGAAATTTCCATACAATTTAAATAAAAATTTCTATCGATATCGAATGCCGTAATTTGGCCCCTGATCTGTTTTGCTAGTTTGAAGATTATAAAATATTCTAATATTTCACTCTTAATAAAAATTACTTGAATTGAAGTTCGTCCCACTAAAAAATTCTTACTTAAAAATCAAATTAAATGTCACTTATATTTTTAAAAGAATTCTGGTTGTTAAATTAGACTTGAACTTGTTTAATTAATTAATGATTTGCTGTTATTGCTTTCCATAGTTATTTTTCAACAGAAATGTTATAATTGCTACTTAAATTATTCAATACGTTGATCAATTCAATCAATTCTAACCAAATACCATTTGAATCAAGCTAATTTTGATTACATCACAATAATATAACATATCAAGAGCGTAACATTGAACATTTAATTTCCCCTTTAATTAGTATTATGCAACGGAAAATATCAATCCAAACCAAACGCCCAATCCCACAAAACTACTCTGATTAATATCAATAAAAGTCGTAAATACTTCAAGTGTCAATTTGCTAATAATGTTCATGTACTTCGTATCTTCCTGTTATCAATAGATTGAGCTAAAAAAAATATTCGGTAGGAGTAATAATTACGAAATCTATTGGCGACTATTAAAATAATATACTAATAGGACATTGAAAAGCAATTTTTATTTTCAGCCAATATAAGCCCCGAAAGAATTTGGTTGAATTGTGATTGCTTGACTATTAGGCTACCATCGCTACTATGAAACCTTTCGAACGCAGTCAGAACTAAACTGAAATTAATTTTAAATTGTTTCAGAAATAAATTTGTGTCGCATAGAAAACTAAATACATTTAAATGAAATTGACTTAGTGCCCATTTCACAACGTCGAATGAATTCGTTTTTTTGTACAATTATATTTGAAACAAAAGCAAAATTTTATAAACTGTTATTGTTTCAAATGAAATTATAACAAAGAAAGAACTGACTGTCATTGTGAAATAGTCAATTAGAATTATAAAATGTTTCTTTTTATAAAATATTAATCGAAATCAGTTGGTTTTGTTAAAATGGTTTTTAAACCTCATTGTAAAATATTTGTTCACAAAAACAATATTAAATAAGTGTGTGGAATGTAGTCTCTATTGTTGAATAATGAATGACGAGTACTTTGCAGTACGGTAAATGAACTTAAACGAGGTAACTAAAGAAATTTTTTACAATCATCTGAAATCTTCTAATTAAACAGAAAAATGAGAACATTATGAAAAATATAAAGGTAAAATAATAATCACTCATTTATTATAAAAAATCAAAGCGAAAGTAAATGAACATCTGTTTTGAATAAATTTCTTTGTGTCAGTTTCAGAGGGGTATTTGGCCCGAAAAACTTATATTTCTAAAACTGAATTACATATAAGGGAGATAAGGGCTACCTTAACAGATGTACTATTTCGGGGAAAAATGTATCCATTAAAATAAATTGATGCCAAGTGGTTTCATTAAGAAATTTGTGACTCAATCATTGCGAAAAAAACTATATATATCGCAATCTTTACTGATGAGTTTTCTAGGTGAACTTTTAAATGCATATGAAATAGATGTTGGTGGTAGAAATAAGTATTAAGATGAAATTCTTATTATTTTAAACAGCCTAGGAGATGACATGTAGTCTGATAGATAATCAAAGCAAATGAAATGGTGTAAAATATGAACTCCCTGAAAGACATACAGTAAACAATAACCAGATTGGCTTGCAAAACGGAGCATAGAGATAATCATTGTGGTGAACGATTGAATTGCTGATGGCCTCAGACCTCTAAGGGCTACAAAGTAGCAAGAGGCTGTGAAAAACAGGCAATTGCTCAAGAAAAAGTGTATTTAATTGTCCTGATTTTGATATTATTTTAACGTTGACATCGACAAAAATTTACAAAATAGGGGAGATTATGCTTGTTTATTTCTTGTACTTTTCTTAGATTTCGAGAATAATTGATTGCTATGCTCAAGCCTAATTATTATTTTTTTGATACCAAAACTTCACCAAAGTAACACAAATTGGAGAATATAGATCGCAATATAAAAGTAAATAATATAATTTTAATAGGGCACTATGACTGTACGAAAGTATATTAATTGTCGAAATATTGTGACAAAGAGGAAATAGTCAACGGCTGTAGTAAAAGAACTTAGCTTTCCTGTGAAACCGGTTTAAACCGTTACATTTTAAGAAATACCAAAAAAAATTATATTTTTTTCAAGTGTGTTAACTTTTAAACAGCTTTGCCGATAGATTCCAAAAAAGAATCGACTCTTGGCATTCAAAAACGACGTCGCCGTCAAATGGGCATGATGCGTTCGTAAGATTTCGTAAAAGAAAAAATTTAAAAAAAGTGATAAAAAAATTCGAAATTATATATCGGATAGTTAGTGTTTTCACTTCTTTCATAGATCTCGAAGAACTATGTATATCAATCACAGCTTACCATGTGAGAATCGGTTGGTCCATTCAGAAGTCGTTGCAGTTTTAAAGTTAAAATAATAACATTTTTAGCGGGAAGTTGCACGGATGGCATATTTTTTGATTTATAACAGGTTAATAAAAAAAATTTTCTTACAATTTTTATACCCTCCAAAAAAGAATTTGGAGGGTATATTCACTTTGTTTTTTTATAAATCTGATATGAAACAATTTTGTTATTAATTAGACTGTAAAAGTGTTATTGGCATCACTTCAATATGCGTTCAGATGATAAATAGTAATACTATAGAAAATGAGGAAGTTGAAATATCTAAACATTCTGTGGATACTCTTTGAAAATAATTCTTTTATGAGGTAACAAGAATACAAACAATTTGTAGTTTAACCGAATAATTGAGTATTTAGTGGTTGAGAAAATACTCAAATATCTGTCCATTAAGCTCAAATAGTTTAAGAAAATTTCAGTTATGCTGATATCCTTGGATATCAAATGTATTGAGGAATCAGAAATTCATATTCCCCCTTTTCTGTAACTAATTGTCAACGACACGTCAAGACAATATCAAAAACAGGACATTTAACTACTCCTTGTGGACAACAATTAATTACTTCTGACAGGCCGTGAATATTCTCTAAGGCCCTGGCTTTACCGAGATGATGTTCGAAATTGTCAATTGCTGAAGAAAATGAGTGCAGAAGTGTTCTATTTTTAATATTGTCTTCACGTGACTTTGACAAATAGATACAGAATAAGGGGGAATATATTTTGTTTTATAAAAATGCACTTTGGTACTTGATCGGCATCAGTTTTCTTAGATGGTGTAAGACCTAGGGGATGACCTCTATATACGCAGTGCATTGCGCCGGAACTGAAAACGAGGGGATAGTATTGAGGGGACAGATTAGGAAAGATGAGAAGATAGACAGTTGTTTTTGTAGCTTTTTCAACCTTTTACTTCGCCGGCTAATTTTTGCTACAGGGCCAACGAAGGTGGGCGCTGTTACTCAGCTTTTTTTAGTACATGATAGTGTCAGTCGCTGTCAATTATGTTCAGTGACCAGTGACTATGCCTTCATCATTGAAACAGGCTGGCAACAACTAACACAATCACGCACTAATGCTGTCCAGAAGAATTCAACACAATATTTCATGACTCAGCGCGGGCTCGAACTCACGACCCTCTGCTTCATAGTCTCGTGTTCTACTACTTCAGCCAACAGCACCCACAATTAGAGCGTCTGACCTCTTTGCTACAGGGGTGGCCTACTGTATTCAACTGAAAGTGGAACTCTTGTATGGAAAGGAGCCTTAAAGTTTACTTTGAATTTACTCGACCATGTATAAAGAATAGCTCACCGGTAATAGTTGGGAAATATACTTGTTAAAACAACGATTCAGCTTAAAGTGATATTCACTTCTTTTACTTGATACACGTTCTTCACTCAGAGCACATGTGTGAGGTACCAGTGATCCGCACAACGCGTTACTGCAGCGATACCCTCTTCCTAGAGCCAGTTTCCTTAGTTCAAGCACTAGGTATAAAGTACGTCCTTTGTATTTGAAATCAAAAAAGTTGAAAACGATGCTTAATGTGTTTGTTATAATCGTTTTGGTAGGTATTTAAAATTTATTTCTTAATAAAATTTGCTTTGTTTTTTCCAAGTCAAGTATGTGTATCCAGGGTTATACCCTGTTTGGAAAATAATTGTTTTCCATCACATATCTAATTATGTTTGTGTGAAGGCCTTGTGCACAAAAATCGAAAATATTATTTTGGGTATAATTAGGAGCAAAAATAACACTTTGTTATACTCTTCACAAAAAAATGAAAGGGTATATATATGAATGTACATAGATCATTCTGTGTCTAATTTCCTCAATATCAATATGCCACCCCATAAAGTATATACTTATATATTCTGGGTCCTTTTAAATAGGGAAGACGAATAAGCGATGTCCGTCTGCCTGTACGGTTTCCCCAAGTCCTCAGCAGAGCTATCTGTTTGATTCTTTGACTAATGGAAAAAAATCCAAAAGATGATTCCAACGCTGGGAAGCATATACATATCTAGTTTGATCCAAAAGACTAACCAGCAAAACTAATTATTTGCTGCTTTATTTAATTTTTTTTTGTTAATTAAAAGTATTTTATAATTTGTGAATAATTAAATTTGTATTAATAATTTAAAACAATCTTAAATTTGATTCCAGGATTCGAAAGTTCATTTTTTTTTGTACAAATAAGTACAAGTTTTGATTATTATTATAATTTTTTTTTTAAATAAACCTAGTTTATATTTGATGAAGAATTAAATTAGTATTAAAAACCAAAAAAATTAAATTCCATGCAAAGGCAAACCAATGTTTTTTTGTACACGATTGTAATTAAATAATTTACTAGTTTATACTTTATTTTTATACTTTAATATTTTTAAGCTTAAGGTCTCTTCATTTTTAGTTAAAATACATTATTTTTCAATATTTCGTCACTCCTTTGTGACTTTTTCAGGAAATTAATTTTTTTTTTCACATCAAATAAAAGGGAGTGTCAGGTTGAATGTCAGATCACCCTGAAAATTCTGCTGTATACCTCTCTCTAGTACTCTCTACTTGTCTCTCTTGGTTATATTATAAACATATACATATATATATATATATATATATATATATATATATATATATATATATTATAACTACATACAATTATTATTATTACAATAAAGTTCAGTTCCCATTTAACCATCGTCTTGTCTTGTTCGTTACATGGTGTCAAAAGTATTCATTTTTAATCACGTTAAAAAAAGGTTCCCCAGTCGCGCATGGCGAACGAACAATCAGTTGGTGCTTCATATTTAAATCCACCAAAGCCTTTAAAATCACAGGCAACAACTTATCAATATCTTGGAAAAATTGGATCCAGCAATATAATTGGTTCTCAATGGAGAAAAAATCACCAGAAATACATGTCGTGACCTTCATGTCTTCAATTGGGCAGACGCCGTCAATATTTTCAACTCGTTTTCGTTAACATCTGCTGAACAAAAATAAATATCGATCTAATACAAAACAAGTTTGAGGAATATTTTGCTTTTAAAATAAGTGTTAATTTCGAAAGATACATATTTAACACACCCAAAACGAATATGAAACGTTTGAAGAATTTTTTACAAAAATAAAAAATCAAGCTAAAAGATGTGATTTTGGAAATATTGAGGAATTACTCTCAGAAGATGATATTGATTTAGAAAGAGCGATAAAAATTTGCATAGATAGTGAAAGTTTTTTTTTGTTGAAAGAGATAATACTTTTCTTAAAGTAAAACTTTTCCAATTTTATATTTTTATTTTTAAAAACTTGTAAATTTAGGACTAATTTAACATTTAAGTGCTAAAAGTAATTGCTGGCCCTCTTCCGTTTGTTAAGCGAACCATCTGTGTCCCGTTTGAGAGACCAGCAGTAAGTTGCCAGCATTATAACGTGGTTCTTTCCACCAGTGTAGTTTGTATGGCAAAAATAGCGGTCCTCTGATTTGTGGAATGTTTGGTGATGAAAATGGACTGGCTTATGCACTTTTCGGACTTGATATTTTTAAGTACACTCGAACACGTTGTACAAACACCTTCGGGCTCATACCATTTACTATAACTGTATGAGCAATTAAAAACAGTGTTGAATGTAGTTACCAAAGCTTTATTTTTCTTCTTAAGCAATTGATGTTTTTATCAACGAACTGTAGTGTGCACATAACATTCATGCATTTTTGTGTAAGAAGAGTGATTTAGAAATCACTGAATATTACCAATTAAGAATTTTAGTTATAAGAAAGTGAAATTTAAAAAGTAAAAACTTAATTTCATAATTTTAGTTTAAAAGATTGAAAATTTCCAACTTGCTTTTTTAAATTTATAGCACTTCACTTGTCACCAATTTTAAACTATTAAGATAACTTTTTTTCTCTTTAAAAAATTTACATTCGTTGTCTCTTAAAACGATGGTTTAATAGGAATTACTGTTATTTCATTTGAAAAAACCAAAATTTTCATTTACAAATGGAAGAAAAAATTCTATTTAAAATCAGGTCTGGGACCGAATTACCACATTCGATATCGAACGAAATTTCCATACAATTCAAATACAAATTTCGATCGATATCGAATGCCGTAATTTGCCCCCTGTTCTGCAAATCACAAACTTTTACATTACTTTTACTTTTTAAAATCACAATTGTGATATCATGGTGTTCTGCAAATCACAATAGTTATTACTTTTCGATGTGCTTTTTGTTTTTCGAAAACACAAGAAAACAGCTGACTTTTGTTTTGATGTGGCGGCAGTTTTTATGCATTGACAAATAATATGGTGTTTTTTAAACCAAATTTTTATTGAAAATAAATAAAATTTCCTCTAGTATACCTACTATATATAAAAATTAAAATGCCTGGAGCTTTGTTGTTGTCCATTATGGAGTTAAAAAGAAAACAGTTAAGAAATGAACGCGCTAAAATGAAGCATTTACGAGATTTATCAAATCCAATGGATATAAATGGAACTATGTATGTAAGCAGAAATATAAAACTTATTAGTAATACTATACAGCTAAATCATTTTTAGGTTCGTATCATATTTCCGGTTGAATAAAAGAGTTTTCCAGATGATACTGAATGATATAGCACCACAACTTTTAAAATCCTCCATTCCACCAAGCATTCAGCTGGCCGCAATGCTAAGATATTTAGCCGTGGGATCTTCCAAGGTGTTATAGCGAACGATGCCAACTTAAGCATGGGGAGTTCCACCTTTTGCAAAATAATGTGGAACGTAGTACAACAATTAGAAGAAAAGTTGTGTACAAATTGGATAACCATTTCAAGTCAACATTCGCAAAATGCTTTAAAATCATATTTTTTTCAAAAGTTTGGTATTCCGGGAGTAGTCGGATGTGTTGATGGCACTCTAATACGGATCATGAAACTACCATCCGATCATGCGGTATATTTTAGAAAAAAGGGATACTACAGCCTTAATGCGATGTTGGTTGATTTATTTTAAACTTCAAAATACATATGTATGTATGTATGTATACATATGCTCACTAAATTAATTGTTTAATACCGTTCCAGATTTGTGATCATGAAATGCGTGTTATGGCGTGTTAGACGCATGCAGGCCTGGCTCATGCCATGATTCCTTGATTTGGAAAATCAGCGAGGCCAAAAGATACTTCGCCAGTATTCACAACGAAGGTGTACGAAACTTTTGGCTTTTGGGAGATTCTGGGTATCCACTTAAACCATATTTAATGACCATCTACAGAAATCCTGCTTTTGGAACAGCCAAACATGTATTTAATCAAACACGTTGCTCTGCCAGAAACATTATTGAAAGAACCATAGGTGTTATAAAAGGCCGCTTTAGATGCCTCCAAAGTAATATTCTTTATATTCCGTCGAAAGTAGTTTCAATAATCAATATATGTTGTGCATTACATAATATATGTATACATCATAACATTACATTTGACGAAGAAATAATTGTTACCTCAGAGGATGATGATTTGGAAGCAGATGAACAAGAGGAGTTCGATAATTCAGCACTTAATATACGAGGTAATATTGCTCGCTCTCTACATTCAAACAGCCAAATTTAAAGAAAATTAATCATTTCAATAAAAAAACTTTTATTAAAAACACACACACCAATTCATAAAACAAACAAAACAGTTCAAAAAATAAGGTCACTTTTTATCTAAAACTAGGAGATCATTAATAACTATTTAATTTAAAAATTATTAAGGACTAGTTAGTGATGTTTCGATACCAAGTTTTAATTGCTCTAGTTCCAAAAATTTTAATTTTAACTCATTAGTTCTTTTAATTCTAATTCTTTTAATTTTTTTAGCTCCCTAATAGTTTTTGAGACTTCTCTTAAATAATTTCTATTTTCTTTTATTTCGTCTTTGATATTTTCTAATTTGTCGGCAATTTTTGAGAAATGCTCGGCTTCATGTTGCATTACATCTGCAACATCCATTTCCCTTTTTCCTTTTCGGCAGCTAGCACGGACAGGTGTTGTAACAGCAATAGGTAACTCATTATGCTTTGGAGGAGGGGGTAAATTTATGTTTTCATGAGTGATTTCGGACAAAGCGTTTTCTATTGGGAAATCGGAGGATATCGATACAACCTTTTTGGTTGTAGTCGGCTTTTCGCTACATGGAATACCGAAACTTTTGGATCCTTTTACTCCTTCCACTGAAGCATATAGACCACATATTGCTGCCACTTGCTCATCGCTCGTAGACAAAATATATTTATTAAATTGTCCACCAACTGTTCTGGAACATTCAGCTTTATTATGAGCCATTCGATTTTTTACGCCCAGCTTCATGTCAAGCCGTACACATGTACATAAACTGTTTCTATAGTTTTATTTTATAAAACAACTTTTCACCATGCACCCTGTCACCTTTCATAAACCCTCTAACCAAGTCTTTATGTTGCTCTATAAATTAAAAAAAAAAATCAACTTGAGCGTTATTTTTATGTTGTCCCCTATTCAAAATATTAAATGAATGTATTCTTTAAATATTCCATTAAAGTACTTACATGTTTAAAAATTTATAATTTTTTGACTTGGAGCGCACTAAAACTTTAAAATAAACTAATCAAATGGGAAGTTGCCACAGGAAATAATTATTTTTTGTTGCCATTTGTTATTATTTTATGAGTTATTTTCTACAAATTAGTCAAACAATTTATAGTTAATAGCGACTTCCAATATGACTTAACAAAAACAAATAAGTTTTATTTAAAATAATTTCTTTTTTTTAAAGAAAGTAATACATTTTTTGTTAATAGAAATATTTTGCTACTCTGGCAAGTATCAATGTATTTGCGAACAACAAAAACAGCTGATCGTTAAAAAATAATTGCAAATCACAAAAGTAAATAACAACATTTCTAGCAATATATGTTTTCATTTTTTTTTTATAATGTCATAAATTTGTTGTGCAAATATATCAGTTTTATTATTGAAATTAATAAAAAACATATTAAGTTGTTTGCTAAATTCATTTTATTTGAGTTAGGAATAAAAACAAGTGCAAAATCAAGAAAGTGATTTCATTTCGACATACACTTAGCTGACTAGTTTCAAATCACAAAAGTTCAAAAAGTTTTGCATGCAGAACACCTTTTTTGTGATTTCAAATCATTTTCAGTAGATGGTGTGTGATAGCGTCGGAATTTTTTTCTCACCAGACGAACGGACATGGCCTAGTCAGTTTATGAAAACCTTAATAACTTCTAGATTTTTCGTCTGATTTAAAAAACTACGTTTTATTAGGAACTAAATTCTCTTATTATGTTGATATAAACTTTTATGAGCTTTCATATAAGAATAAGGAATAAAAAGCTACTAAAGTAAAATAAGTGGACAAATTTGTTTTTTAGATATTCTTAACAAAAATACTTTTAATTTAATGTAGCAATAATGATATGCCATTGTAAAGAGCAATGTGTTTTCTTTTATTGCATGTGCGTATGTGTAAGTAAGTACATATTATATGTTTTGCTTAGTAAAGAAATGTATTTAAGATTAAAAATTTACTGTATCGAAATACAAAAACAGTCTATTGGCAGACAAGCTGTATTGTGAAAATACGTCATGCGTACAAAAGAAAAATAAATCCCTACACATGTTTCTTAACATTGCACAGTGTGAAAAACATGCGTGAAGCCAAACAAAGAAGTAACAAGTAAAAATTTTATATTCGACCGGGTCGAATCTTAAATACCTTCCAAATATTTAACAAGTAAATTTAAAATTTTTCACTTGGTGGGGCGGAGTTCCTTTATATAATATCGTACGTCAACGCCCGCTAAAGGGCGGGGTTCTAAAATAGACAATACAATGTTTTCCACAGGCGAACGTATGGGCATTGCTAGACCGTCTTAGACTTCATCGCTGATCAAGAATATATATACTTCATGGGGTCCAATTCTCTTTTGAGGGTATTAAAACTGTTATTTGGCGGGGTCGCTCTGTCAAGGGCTGTGGGGGAGACATTTCACCTTTTTCATAAAACTCTAAAAATAAATGTTTGGGATAATTATACACAAATACAGTAAATATATCAAATTTTTTATAGAGTCATTTAGGGGGCAGAGGGAGGAGGGGGTAGGGCAGAGTAGTACCAGGTTACGTCCCAGCATAGTCATTACAGCTTAAAAATGTTAGTTTTAAGGAATGTAGGCTTAAGAAAAACAATTTGTTAAATTTTTACACTATTTTTGCCCACTAAAGTTGGCGGCTCCAAGTTTAAGGCGTTGGACCTTCTTTGACATAAAAATGAATCATTTGCTTAACAAAATTACAAAAAAACGTTAGAAACTATGTTGTTTTTTAGAGGTTGGTTTAGTTCTTTTCAGGGGAAACCTTTTCCCTCTTGCCCGATTTAGCCCATCTCCGAACTTACCCTGTGCTATGCTTCAAGATATATTTATACCAAATTTCAAGATTCTAAATCTTTTCGTTTGGACTGAATCGAGATTTCCACAGACGGACGGACGGACGGACATGCTCAGATCGTCTTAGATTTCATCACTGATCAAGAATATATACTTTATGGGCTCTCAGATGGATATTTCGCCGCGTTACAAACGGAATGACAAAGTGAATATACTCTCCATATTCTTTTTTGGAGGGTATAAAGAAATTTTGTTGGAATATTTTAGATTAGAACTTTTATTAGTGGTGTTTGGTACTTTTACAAATATCAAAGTAAAATTGTGCAAGGGCATGAAAATATTAATAACTGCATTTTTAGTTTTCCGCTATTGTTATGAATGTTGTGAAGTTTTTAATCAAAATTGTTTTTAATACTAAAAGTTCCCATTTATAAGTTTTAAAACTTTACCACCAATTAGCAATGTCAGGTGGACTTCAAGGGCAATATTTGCTATTTTGTCCTATATTCTTTTTCGAAATTACCAAAAGCTTAGAACTAAATATGTACAGGATGTCCGCCGAGAAGGTATACTAGTTTGTTTGTTTAAAATTTTGATTAAATGAATGAGAATGGATCTTATATTGATACATGTTTTATTTAATGTCGGCACATATATATAATACAATATCAGATAAATGTCCGCATCTGTTAGCCTCACAAATTCGGGCCCTTTTGAGCACATTTTCATTACATTTTCACACATTTTACGCGGTATTTCATCACGAATATTTTTTTGAGTTGCTCAAGCGTTTCTGGTTTGTTTGCATAAACCTTGCTTTTCAGATATCCCCACAAAAAGAAGTCCGGAGCAGTCAAATCTGGCGACCGTGGAGGCCAATCAAAATCACCATTTCTTGAAATAATTTGTAGATAGGGGTCTCGTAGTAATTCCATTGTAATCCGATTAAAACACGTTGGTTTATCGAATATTTTTCCATAATAAATTTGCCACGTGTCTACTTCACGACTGCCAAATATGAACTGTCAAGACTAATGTTTACCAAGATGGCTTCAAAACAAAGTAGTATACCTTCCCGGCGGACACCCTCTATATGTATGTGATATTATTTGTGACGCATAGTTTTCAAATCACTATTTCCAAGAAACTAATTTTGAAGGGTTGATTAAATAAGACATTACTAAATCCCTCGAGCTTTTCATTACACATTGGATACGAACACCGTTTGCAATTTCAACAGCACAGTAATATATGCGCAGAACGTTCAATTAAATTAGTGCAAATTTGACTTCATATTTCCATGACTTAAAGCCTTTGGTAGCTCTAATGTTGTAAAGCTACATGGTTTTGTGTGTACAATCCAGATCAGAAACCGTTCTATTTACTGTATTTATTTGACGATCGTCTTCTGATTTAAAATTTTAATTTTCAACACTTATTTCATTTTATATGGCAGCCGGGTAATTTGCAAAGCTGTTACGGGTGTTTTTCATGCCATTTACACCAGAGTTAATAAAAGTTATTGGATCACATGTTACTATAATCTTCAGATATATATATATATATATATATGTATATATATATATATATATATATATATATATATATATATATATATATATATATATGTATGTAAATATATATATATATATATATATATATATATATGTATATATATATGTATATATATATATATATATATATATATATATATATATATATATATTTAGGTTTTCTCGCAATTTTTAATATAAATAAAGTAAAATAAATAAAAAAAATTATTTAAAACAATTGAAAATAAAAAGACAATAAAAATTAAAGTATATAAGTTACTACTCTTTCCGATTAAATGGATAAGGCGATCTTTTAGAAGTATACTCCCTTCACAATTAAGTACTTCTTAAAACTACTTTATACCTCATTGATGAAAAAATTTTAAAAATTTAAATTTCGCTTCAGGGTTGGGAAATTTAAATTTTTTTATACATAAAAGTAACCAAAGCGGCAATTGACGTAGTTTTTTACCAACAAAAACTATTTTATATTTTAGGAAGAACAAAATTGGTATAAAAAATTTCCAAAAATCAAAATTTTGAATCCAGGGTTGGACAAGTGCAATATTTTAAAGTTCATGAAGGTGACCAAAATGGTTGAAAATTGTAAATTTTTTTTAAATAATACTACTTTACACCTCATGAAGAGTTGCATTGGTTAAAAATAAAACAAACAAAAAATTAATATTTACTTCCAGGGTTGGGAAGCTTAAACTTTTTTTTGGTACATGCAATATATTGTAGTTCATGAAAGTGACCAAAATGGTTGAAAATTTTAAGTTTTACCTACATATATAAAACGACTTTATACCTAATGAAGACTAGGATTGGTAAAAAAAATTTTAATTTCGCTGCCAGGGATGGGTAATTGAAATATTTTATACATAAAAGTACCCACAAAGGCAACTAAAGCCGGTTATTTACCAATTAAAACTATTTTTTAGTTCAGAAAAAACAAAATTGGTATCAAAAATTAAAAAAAAATCAAAATTTATATTCCAGAGCTGGATAACTGCAATATTTTGCAGTACATGAAAGTGACCAAAAAGGTTACAAATATTAAGTTTTTCTTAAATAAAACTATTTCATGCCTCATTAAAAGTTGCATTGGTAAAAAAATTTAAATTTCGTTTCCAGGGTTGGGAAATTGAACTATATAAAAGTAACCAAATAGGCAATTGAAGTTGTTGTTTTTGCTAATTCAAACTATTTTATAATTCAGGAAGAACAAAATTGGTATTGAAATCTTAAAAAATCAAAATTTCGACTCCAGGGTTGAACCAATAAAATATTTCATGGTACGTGAAAGTGACTAAAAAGTTTAAAAATTTGTTTGTCAAGTAAAACTATGTTATATCTTTTAATTAAACCTACTTCCTGTTTTAGCAAGAAATAAAGAAGAATGACTCTGTGAAGGGTATTTAAGATTCGGCACAGCCGAATATAGCATTTTTACTTGTTTTAAATTAGTTAGTACTGGCTTAAAACTGCCATTAAAGAACAGTTCAGAGGTAACTTTCAAAATATTATTAGACACATACGAGCAGTTTTTTTTCTATCATGTTCGTTTGTATTACCACTTGCAGGCCTTTGAAAAGTTTAAATACTCATATTTTGTTGCTCTTCACTCAATTGTCAATTAGTTGCTTTAACCACACTTGTGACACTAAAAATTCTATTTTGTGGTCGAAAAATTTCTTATCTCCTTATTTCGCAAAATATAATCATATAAAAGTGAAAACAAAGGAAAATTTTATTTGATTCGAAAAAAGCAACAATAGGATATTATGTTTTCTATGAAAAGAAGTAAAACCACAATAAGAAATCTAAAAAAAATTGTTATTCTTTTGTTCTTAAATCTGTACAGGCATTCAGCACAAGCAAAAATTGCAGCATTTACTTAATGCTTCACATCTTTGGATTGTACAGAATTTTTGTTGTTTCTTATTAAAAGGTCACACAAATAATTTCAAGGATTTTCTATTACATATTTTCAAATAAAATAACTTTGGCCATGAGACCAAAGAGAAACTTGATATTGCAGCAATAAACTAAGGTCAAGTTAAAGGCAGCATGTTTTCTCTTTATTCATTTACAAAGTTTGTCTTTAGGTCACTTTATCATTTTTTACCCAAACTGAGAAGCATAAATAAATATCATGTTTCTAATAAATCAAGCAAAATGAATAAAAATAAAACAAAATAATCAATTGATTACATGATTTATTTAAATAATCATTTATAAAACAAATAAATTAAGTTGAAAAAGGTCTAAAACTTCTTAAAAATTTATAAGGACACATAAAAATTTATTGAGGATAGATAAATACGTCCATATTTATATAAATTGTATTCTAAATTTGTCGACGTTTTTCATTTTTAACTGTGTAAGTTGAATAACTAAAAACTGATGTTGACTTTCCTTTATGCCTTGGAATATTTATCATGTCCTTCTGAATTTAAAACAAAAATTTCGAGCAATTAGCCTATAAATCTTATGTTTTTTTTTTTTTTAGGAGTAGGACCAGCACTCAGGGGATGACCCCTACATATGCAGTGCATTGCGCTGGAACTGGGAAAATAGATTTTGGGAAGGAGGATAAAGGGAGTAGTGTCTGTGGATATTCGATTTGAAACTGCTCAAATTGTAAGTGGCGGGGAAGACATCTGCGGGTAGTTTGTTCCACATACGGACTGTTCGGCCAAAAAACGAATTTTCTCTGTAATGCGTAGTGCGCTCTTGATGAAAAACGCGTTGAGCGTAAGAAAGAATGGGTTTCAGGAACAAGTTCCCTAATTTCACCAGAGCACCTGCCATTATAGTAACGATAGAACAACGATACGCACCCCACATTGCGACGATGCTCAAGAGAGTCAATAGAGTTGGCTACTCTACTGTCTCCGATGAGTTTCATCGCCCTCTCCTGTACGCGGTCGAGTAACTTCAAAATAGACTTTGAAGCACCGGCCCAAACATGAGAGTTGTATTCCATCTTCGGTCGGATGTAAGTGGTGTAAATATTAAGGAGATCAGAAGGGGTGAAGTATCTCTTGCACCGTCTTAAGAAGCCAAGGCACTTGAATGCTTCTTTTGCTACCTGAAATACATGTTCCGTCCATCTGACATCACACTGCACTTTCATGCCCAGAACATCAAGAGCCCCTGACTCCATAATACTTACACCACCCATAGAAACAGATGAAGCAGCATGGTCATACGTACGTCGATGCGTAAGCATACAACACTGGGTCTTACGGGCATTAAAATCTACCCTGTTCGCCTGACCCCATTCGGAGATCTTCGCGAGGTCGCTATCCAGAACGTCATTCATAAACTGCCTCCTCGTCTCGATTTCAGACGTTGACGGCCTGCAGTTGAATGAATAGGAATGCGAAAGGCTGCTATCATCTGCGAAAGAGTAAATAGGACAGGAAGTTTGGGAAAGTAAATCGTTAAGAAAAATTAGAAATAGAGTAGGAGAAAGAACGGAGCCCTGCGGTACCCGTTGTTTTCTTTTCTAAACAACAATGCTACATTTTTTGCACTTTTAAATGGAAAATGGTAGAATTATTGCATTTGAAAGTAGTGAATTTATTGGAAATTGATCTACCATCTGTTGTGAAGATGTGTTTTATTTCGAAATTGCTCCTAATTGTGGTTTCTTAGAATACGAAGTGACAAAATCTTACATATTTTCTAGAAAAGAAATCGCCATTAATTGAATTTAATATAGCAATATAAATGTTCGATAAAAACACTTACATAAAAAAATGTTAGTTGGAATCACGTTTATACTTCATATACGTAAATATATATGCACTTATGCCTGTAAATAGTATTTTCATGCTTATTTGCCATCACAATTTTTCCCAATTTTTTATAGAACATTTTAATATTTTATTAGTATGTTTTTAAAAGATTCGCGAATATTACACGTGTTAAAAATCACACATTATCACGCATGGTCCTTAATTTTTGAATCAATCTCACGCACGTACGCGCGATTTTAATAATTTGTAATCACGATTCATTTGTGTGACATGAAAAATCACATTTGCTCATTTTCAATAAAAGTCGATATAATGTGAATGACGACATTCGTCTTGGACGCTCCACAACATCAATAACCCCTGAAAATGTTGAAGAATCAATATTCCTCTTGCCAAGATTGAAAAGATCGATGAAAGATCGATGAAACCCAAATCGATACGAGAGCTAAAAAACATAACAAAAAGGAACAAGTATATGATATCTGACAGGGACTACTTTTAAAGAGTCAAAATAGAAATTAGCAAACAAATAAATATTTTGTGAGAAAAATTTTATATAGCCTTACTTTTATGTGTTACATAAAAGTAACTTTGTTAATCATGTATTGTAATAATTTATCTAAACAGTATCATACTTAAGCCGTTACAAAAATTGTTGTTAACAAAATAGAGGCAGATGCTGATAGCGTCGCTCTACTTCATGAAACAAGAAACGTTTTAAAATAAACTTTAAAAATTAATTTGTTTCATATTACTTGAATCTTAGAATTATTTCTATTGCTAAGCAAAGAATTATTATTCAGGTTCAAGATCAAATCCGCGAATTCGCAAATTATTTCTTTTTAAGAATTTTTTTATATCAATTTTTTTACTTTAATTTTATTTACATGGGAAGCCGTTGTTTAAGAAATAACTTTTTAATTTTAATCGTGCTTATTCTTTTTCCGAAATTTACAAATAATTCTCATTTTGATTATTGAGCGGTTTTCAGCCAGTCCCTGTGCCTATTTCACTGGGGCTAATCCAAATTATCAGGAAACCATAACTAAAGACATTATTTTAAACTTCCTCAAATAGAATACACAGTTTAAATAAATATCAAAGCTACAAAAAAACTCATTAATAAATTATGCCTCTTTTATTTTACTTTTATTTTATTTATTTGGGAATCTGTTTAACACGAAAGTTTTTAATTAAAAACTTTTGAAAAAAATCAGCACGTTTAAATTTAATTTTTTTTTGGAATATTTAGAATATTTCTCGTAACGATCGTAATAGCAGAACAAATCACGGACCGCTAAATATGACATCTCTAAAAAATTCGTTGGTCAGTTTTTCCTTAATATTATTGTGTTTTTTGAGCATCTACATTTGTTATCATGCCAAATACATATAAATGTTTGCTTTCTCATTACAACAGGTAAAAGTGCTATATTCGGTTGTGCCGGGCCTTATATACCTTTCACCGAAGTACGGTTCTTTTTGATCTTTCTTCTCTTCAATACTTATTTATTACTTTCTAAAATAGAAAATATGTTTTATTACAAAAGTAACAAATTTGTATTATTTCGTTACATTAATACTAAAAGTTAAAATTTATATTATTTTCGGTTTTTATTTTTCCAAAAACATAAAATATTTGTTTTTAATTTTATGTATCAATACATCTTTTATTCTTCCTAAGATATAATATACGTTTAATTCACAGAAAAATCCAAAATTAGTGACCTATTTGGTTAATTTTATGTATCGAAAATTTTGAATGTCCGTCTGAAATCCAATTTTTTCTGGTTAATACCAATTTATTCTGCCTGAAGTAAAAATAGGATTAATTCACAAATAAAAACCCAAAGTAAGAAATTTATATGGTTACTTCTATGTACTAAAAAATGTCCAACCCTCGAATCGAATTTTAGTTTTTAATACAAACTAAATTCTTTTTGAAGTACATAGATTAAATTCACTAAAAAACCAAAAAACTTATATGGTTATTTTATGTACTAAAAAAAATTCGGTTGTGCAACCCTGGAATCGAAATTTTATTTTTAGGATTTTTAATACCAATTTAATTCTTAATGAAGTACAAAGTAAGTATAATTCACCAAGAAAATCAATATTAGAAACATTTATTTACGTTACATTTATTTACCAAAAATATTTAAATTTTTGCAACCCTGGAATCGAATTTTTAACTTTCATTGTTTTTAATACCAATTTATTTCTTCCTGAAGTATAAAATAGGCTTAGTTCACTAAAAACCCCAAAATTAAAAAAAAAACTTTTTATAATTTTTGTTTACAATAACAATATCAATTACGAAACATTAAAACAATTAATTGTAGTTAACACACACCGGTTTCATTACATTATTATATATACACCCCAATTATAAATATTCCCGGGGAAAAGAGTTCCCGGGGGAGTTCATTTTCCCGGGAATAAAACTCCCTTATTCTAAACAGACGGGGAGAACAGTATTATGGGAAAGGGAATTTCGAATTTTCGCAGTCAACTGTTTTGCTTTCAGTTGTTTTGTTTTGACTTAAAAAGTGAAAAATATTTTTTTCAGCACAACTCCCTTGCAATTTTTTAAAGGAATTATTTTCTAAATTTATTATCAAATTCTCCCTTTAATTTACATTCATAATACCTACTTTTTTCCCGGCGAAGAGTCTCCCATTTTCGAAGTTTATTTAGAATAAGGGAAAAGGGAGAAGGGAAAAATCTCCCGGGGATATTCTATTTAGAATAAGGGAAAAGGGAAAAGAGAGAAAATTCCCGGGGAGTTGTTATTCATAATTGGGCTGATAATTAAAATTCATAATATTTATACATTTTAGAGTTAGTATGTTTTAATATTTAAAATTTTACTAATATATTATTGTATTCTGATATTTTTCAGCTTAAGGTCTCTTTATTTTAGTTTAATTTTTAATTTCAATAATTCGTCACTCCTTTGTGTGACTTCTTCAGGATATTAATTACTTTATTTGATATGAAAAAATATGTTGTTTGTGAAACAAAATTATTTGTCAACAAAATACAAAAAGATTCAAACAAATTTTAAATAAATTTACAATATATGAACAATAATAAAATATTTAAACCTATACATGCATATATATTTAAAAAACATTTATAAAAAACAATTTTTAAATCATATATACATACATACGTATACATACACATACACACATATACATATATATGCATACATACACATACATACACACATACATATATATACATACATATATATATATATATACCCCAATTATAAATATTCCCGGGGAAAAGAGTTCCCGGGGAATTCATTTTCTCGGGAATAAAACTCCCTTATTCTAAACAGACGGGGAGAACAGTATTATGGGAAAAGGAATTTCGAATTTTCGCAGTCAACTGTTTTGCTTTCAGTTGTTTTGTTTTGACTTAAAAAGTGAAAAATATTTTTGTGAAAAACAAGCATCAGTACTTAAAAAATATGTTTAAATAAAACAAATAATGTTTAGTATAGCATTTCGGGTTTATTTATTTTTTTCGAAGTTTATTTAGAATAAGGGAAAAGGGAGAAGGGAGAAGGAAAAAATCTCCCGGGGAGATTCTATTTAGAATAAGGGAAAAGGGAAAAGAGAGAAAATTCCCGGGGAGTTGTTATTCATAATTGGGCTGATATATAAATATATATATACACATATATACACACACATATATATATATATATATATATATATATACATACATATACATATATATATGTAAACACATCCACATACATATGCATACACATAAATACACACACATACATGTATTAAAAACTAGGATTGCAGGACATAAAACTGATCAAAGATATAGAGATATAAATTCACAAAAAACTGCATTATCTTCACATTGTTCTAGATTTAATCATTATCCAAACTTTGAAAATGTTTCAATATTAAACACAGAAAATAATTATAAACGTAGATTTATGTTAGAAATGTTACACATAATCAATACACCAATCACAAAAAGAATTAATTTTAAGGCAGATACAGCAAATGTAGCTCAAAATTATAGACATCTAGTTCATAAGAGATAGATAGGCATAGTTATTGTTTGATACTGTTCAAATATGTTCTTTATTTTAACTTGTTTTTCAAACTTTTTGAATTTTGTTGAAAAATATGTGTATATGTTTATAATTTATTTAAATTTGCTTAAAAAATTTTGAATTTTGTTGCTAATTATGTATATATGTTTATACGTATATATTTATATGTTAAAAAATTTTTTATGTATGTTTATAAACTACATATGCATGTATTCATTTATATGAATAGAGTGAACAGCTGTTTACAATTTTTGAAAATATATATACATGTATACGTTTAAATATTTTGTTCTAATATGTTTTATAAATGTATTTAAATTTGTTTGTAACTTCCAGATTGTTGTTGAAAAATGTGTTTATAAGTATATAATATATTGTAAATTTAAAACTTGTTTGAATCTTTTTGTATTTTGTTGACAAATAATTTTGTTTCACAAACAACATATGTTTTCATATCAAATAAAATAATTAATTTCCTGAAGAAGTCACACAAAGGAGTGACGAAATATTGAAATTGAAAATTAAACTAAAATAAAGAGACCTTAAGCTTAAAAATATCAGAATACAATAATAATTAAAAAGAGGTCAAGAAACCAGAAGAATTTACTAATTTATACTATTTATACATTTTAGAGTTATGGTGATTTCTTTTCTGAAAAAAAATTTAACATTTTATATAAAAATTATTATATGAAATTTATTTCTGTATTTAATACATTTTTAATAAAACAGATAAACGCGAAATTAAAAAAGACTAAAGTAAACAAAGTTTTTAAAGCTAAATAAATGCTAACAACTGCTAAAAAGTTTAAAATGTATATATTATTAAATTAAAAAAGTTTAAAATATATATTTAAAATTTTTGTAGTATGAATCGTAATACTTTTTAGGGATTATGTTTTTCTTGACTAGGTCCATAACATCCTTTTTATTTTCCGACAGTGGCATCTCTTTCTTTTTTGGACAACTCATTTTGTTAATTGAACTAATTAGAGTTTTTGATTTCAAATATTCACTATTATGTTTAATAAACTTAATAATAATAAATTTCTATCTGATCAAAATTGCATTTATTGCTATATTGTTCAAATGCAAAGAGATAAAGCGATAATATTACAAAGGGTCATTCAACTATTTCATCAAAACTCAATAAATTACTCAATAAAAAACAGAATTATTTCACGAAAACAGTAACAACTCAAAGAAAAAGTTAAGCATTATTTCATGAAAACAATCATATTTCGAATTAAAACAAAAAAATTAGCTTAGCCTGAATCAATTAAACAGTTGCAACTCAAAATACTACCTGCCTAAAAGAAACTTTTATTATTAGAATAACAACTTAACTCAAAATATTACTTTTTACAAGAAAAAACAATCATTTGTTAAGGCCAATCACTTCAAACAACCCAAAATAATTTTGTTTTCTGGATTCACAGAAATAACTCATTTCAGCAGGAAAAAGGTCACAACATGTAATTTGATTAAAAAAGAGTAGTCAGAACTATGGGAATTTTTAACCATAGGTAGACATAAGTGTTATGTATTGTTTTTGCTAAAAAGATAAAATAAAAAATTTTGAGTTAATACAGTATTGTTGAACGAGTGCGATATCTTTAATTATAAAAGATAAGTGTTTTACTTCTGGATGGAGATTTTATTTAATTTTAAAATCGTAAAAATTATCTTTAAATATGTATGAATTTCTATTTTAATAGTGAACTTTATTTATGTAGATTGTATTATAGGATGTTAATTTTTTCAACAGGCTATAAGTTTAAATCTGCGAAACTGCAAATTATTTTTTATTTTTATTTAATAAATGAATGTGTTTAAATTCTATAGGGTCCACCAAATAACATTTTTTTTGAAAATGCTATAAAAAAAACTACTCAAATATATTTTTTTATTTGAAAGTACAATCCTTCCGGTTAATAACGGAAAATAATTTCATTCAAATGGCTGCTAGGCCCGATAACGATCGCCATTGACTGTAACGGCCACTTCTTGCTCATTTTCGAAGAAAAATGGCCCAGTTATGCCTCTGGACCAAAATCCGCACCAAACAGTGACTCGTTTTGGGTGCGTCGGCTTTTCAATGAATGCGTGCGTGTTCTCTGTGCGACAATTTTGTTTGTTTACATACCCGCCAAGATCAAAATGAAAAGATGATTTTTTTTGGCAAAATAGGCATCTTCTGTAAGTCGATCGCAGGCCCACTTCGCGAAGCGAAAACGCATTGGATGGTCAACCATATTCGTTCAGCAGAAGGACACAACTAATTATCCGTCAAATCAGACATGAGCTAAGTGTTACCGTTCACGAAATAACTAGCTGAAAAAAACGTTAGATTGCAGACCCTATATTTATTTTTCAGAGTGGAATATTAAGAATATTTTTTCATAGTCATTAAACAAGCATAACGGATCAGTACTGATTTCGAGGCTGCTACGCCATCTCATCAGCGTTCTTTGTTCAATTTTTCCCACTGTTTCAAGTGGTGCTAGTTAGTGAAATATCAACTATTTAACCAATGTTTTTAACAAAATATGAATATGAGAAGTTATAACATCCATTTTTACAAGTTATTACTTTTTGGTTAGTACGAAATTCCCCAACCCTGACGATTGAAAAATAAAGAGAATGTACACACATTCATTTATTAAATAAAAATAGTTTGCAGTTTCGCAGATTTGAACTTATAGTATGTTTAAGTACGTTTATGCATAAATAACTTTTTGCTTTCCAACATACGCTTTCAGAGTATTTTGGACTAGTAGCAGTATTACCATTATAGTGTGACGTGATGCACGATACAATGAAGCTATCCATCGAAATATACTTTAGACTTCCATGAATTTTCCACCATGCCTATAGAATTTTCAAAACAATGAGACAGCCTCTTTTATGAATTGTCCACAAAATATTTCCTGATATTATATTAAGTAAAGCCTATATTCGGTGCACTTCGGTATTCAGTAATTCAAGCAAACTGCTGTACAAAATACAAAAGCACAGCATCTGCCACCACAGATTCTCTCCTTTGTATTGAATGAGATTTATGTATTTGAAAACAATCATGTGCTTTGAGTGTTTGTATAATATTATCTGTGCATGTGGAAGATTTAGAAAAAGAACATACTAACTACCACCACAAAGAAAACTCAAAAAATTCCTTGTCATTTGCACGCCATTCCCAGGTAATTGAATTTTAATTGTTTTTCTATTCTGGTTTTATTATGAAACGAAAAAATAAATAAACTAGCAAAACAATTATATAGTGTGATTAGAAAACTAATTTTTCCAATGGAATTTTTGGAGTGTTCTCTTATATGAAAAGAATGCTTTTTCAGTAATTAGTTTTTGAGCAACTGGTTTATTCACAATAATAACAATATAATAATTTTTTGTATAAAGCTTTAGTTTTACTGAGTTGTTATTTAGAGGCATTGTAATAAATGGCTTTTTCAAAATTTTAAGCAGAGCTCGGTAAATACTTCTTCCTGCGTTTCCTTTATGTATTGAATGTGTATTTAATAATACAATCAAAACTTTTAAATTTTATGTTTAGTTCCTTAAGGACCGATGTCAGGCGTGTGCCTCAGAGAGAAGAGCTGTTGTCTTCTGTTTCATAAAGGGTTGATAAAACAAATTTTGTACGGAAAACTATTTTTTATAAATAAAGCCTTTATTCTCAAACACTTGAATGGTACACCTACACTGAAAATAAGAATTAATCCAAACGTACGTAAATCAATCTCATGCATTAAACACATTCACAACAGCAAGCGACTGACTACAACCTGTGGCATATAGAATACATGTGTTTATATGGGATTGCTTATTTGCACGACTATACGGCAAGTTGTTGTCCACTCAACTTTAGTAGTTGTAGTTAAATTAAACTAATTCCTATTTACGTAGGCGACAATAAACAGTTTAGTGCTGCCAACAGAATGAAAAGTCTTAAATATATGTATAAGCGTTTAAAATTGCTTCCAGCTGCTCAAGAATATGAAAATTTTTCAAAAAAAGAAGTGCATAGGTAATTTATCTTTAAAAAGTGAAAAGGGGTCAAAAAATTATATATCTATGTTTAAAATATATTTACATATATTAAAATAATTTTCATATAAATTAAAGGAAATAGGTAAAAAAAAATTTTGTTTATAAATAATATTATAAAATAATTTAAAATAAAACATTTTTAATAGATCCTGAAGATGAACCGAGAGGTTCGAAATATATAGATCAAGAAAACAAATAAAAATAGTTTTATTTACATGCGTCAAAAAGAGGATATAAAGAAGAATGTACATATATAAATTTTGAGTTTTAGTGTCGTTGAAAAATATTTCATTGCTCATACAATCCGTACTTAATTAAAATTTTTTTGTATTTGATTTAGTCATTTTATACTCCTTTTGAAAAAACTTTTTCCTAAACTTTTGCTTTTCTAATATAATTCCGTTTGGATTGTATTAATAATATTCGGACTTAAATTTTTAAATAAGATTTGATCCCAAAATAAATTGAAATTTACTGCCTTTCCTTGGCAACAAAATAACATATGTTTTTTAGCTTAAAATGTCTTATTTCATTTATTTAGGATGAAACTTGCTATTTAACCACCTGCTGGGAGTAGGAAGTCAATTTTCCATATACATATTCTACAATCGACTTAACGTATTTCTTTCTTGTTAAAACAGTTCTTACACTATACGAGTACTCCCAACAATCATAAAACCTAATTGTCAAAGCTTATAACCTATCGCATAATTTAACTGATTTAAAATCTAAGCCAACGATATGTAAAAAATAATCAAATGACGCACCTGAATTCATCACGTGAAAGGAACAACAATTGAAAGGCACAACTGAATGTCGTTAGGTGTATTTAAGAATTATATTACCAATTAAGAATAATATTAGAAACTTAACCTCTAGCTATGCCAAATTAATATTATATACTTATAGAAATTTGAACATACACAATTACATATCTATGCACATCAAATTTAAATGAGGTATGATAAAGTTAATATACATGCGTATACATATAACAACATTAAAGAAGAAAGGATAGATATCACATAATTATCATGACTTACAGAATGTTGTAGGTACAGTGGAGGCTCGTAAAAGTTAAGACGGGCAAAAGTTAAGCATATGGAAAAATTAAGCTGCACATGGAATTTCCAAAAGTTTTTAATTCTTAGTCATTTCCGATGTTATTTTATTTTTAAGATCTTCTGACTTCGATTAATTTATACGTCACTGTAACAAACAACGTATAAAGGTAGTATGCATGATTGTATGTATAACTCCTAATTATTTTTACTATATTCGCGTGTAATAAAATATATGGAATGCCAAGGCATTAATACATTATAATGCTTAAATACACATTCAAAATATATACACAATGTGTAAGTACTAGTATAATCACATACATATGTACATATATTCCAAGTTAAGCGCATCAAAAACAAACTACTTAACTGTTCCAAGCCTCTACTTCCCACACATATACTATTAATTTTAAAATTCCGTCTATTGGTTTTACCCCGTTTTGAGAAACTCGAGCTTCCACCAGTTCTCGAGGTTTGAATTCTGAGGAAGCTTTCCTGACTACTCTTGAGAGGGAGCCTCTATGTCTGCATTTGTGTGTGTGCGTGTATGTGGCTGTGTTGAACTGCAGCACCGAATTGAACCTAGCTAGTCGCGTTTCAAAGGTTTCTTTCAAAATTAGATTTTCTGTGATTTGGATCCGATTCGAGCTGGTAGATTATAAGAAATATCAAAAAACTAAAATATTTTACAAAAGTTTTTTTTTTAATATGTAGCTTTTAACTAGTCAATTCGTGAGTTATCGTGAAAGAAAAAATTCAAAAAACAAAAGAGATTTCTTTTTCATAAACACCGAAAGTGGCGTTTAAAAAAGTTCTATCAAACTTCGATTTCCTTATAATTGTGACTGATTGAGACTGGTAGATTTCGAGAACTGTTGAAAAAATAAGAAAATTTTTTTAAAAGTAATTTTTTAATAACATTTAAACCACTTTGACATGCAAAAACCACATCGATGGCAAATAACCGGCCCAAAATCGGTTGATGCGTTCGTGAGATAACGTGTACAATGTAATTCGAAAAATGTGAAGATTCTTTGAAATTCCAAAGACTTTAGCCATCAGAAAAAAAAATTTTTTATTCCAAATAAAAAAATACAATTTTTTTATCTATAGTATATGTATAAATAGATGTTTACGTATAGAAAAATATGTGTGCGTGTGTTCAACATGCATAAATGTTTGGTTTTATAGACACAATTTTTAAGTAGTGGCGCTGTAGTAAAGTTTACAGTATGTTTTAAAGTAATTATATAGACTCGCTGGAGTGATGTGCACAAATCACTGTTTCAAATATATAGTTCATATAATATTATGTTGCTGCTGCTATCATTTGCTTGAAGTAGAAATACTTGGGTGTACGAGTATAATGATCTGAGGCATACTAATGAGGCACTTGTTGTACTTCTATTACTTAAGCGAGCTTTTCTGTATGATGGTGTGTGCAAGGATGTGGGTAAGAACAGCCGTGTATAAACTTTTACGCACACTTAGACACCAAAAGTAGCGAAGGTATTTAATGTGTTTTTGCATGTGTTTTAGAAAGAAAAGTGTCAAGGTGGAAAACATGTATTTTGCATAATAACACTAGCATAATTATTTTCAAATAATTTTGGTTTTTAATTTTTAAAATACACGAAGAGAAAACAGTATCAGTTTCAATATTTGGCTTGCAAGTGAGAGACATTTTCTATTTGAAAGAACTTTTTTAAAGCACGTTTTTGTTAAATAAAATTAGACTTTTACTTTAAAATATTAAATTTTGATAGTTTAATGCCCAGTTTTTAACTTCAAAATTAAGTACAGTGGAGGCTCGAAATAGTTAAGTCATAGAAAAGTTAAGTATATGGAAAAGTTAAGCATCTTTTATTTACCACACGTGACGCTAAAAAGTTAAGTGCTTCTCAACTTTTTAAAGACAATTTTTTTTATTTTTTTTTTTCTGTTTCTAAGATCATTTTAACTTCTTATATTTCAATCTTCAAGTCATATATATAAATACAGTGAGACATACAAGCGCAACAAAAATAAAATAAGTGCGTATAGCAGTTACCGTTTTAATTTTTGCAAATTTTATTTACAATCTTTAACTGTTATTGACGACACTTGCACCTGATTGTATTCTCTCATGTGATGAGACTATTACGTGGAATGCCGATAGCCTTGATGAGAATGAAACGGACACAGGCACGGATCAAGACGATGATAATGTGACCGAAGCTCCAGAGTTCGTACCATATAATGATGCAATATGCGCAGTTAATACTCTGATCAAATGGAATGAGTACAATGCCAAGTCCTCCGACAAACATATTTCACAGCTTCTCGAACTACGATCCGATAATGTAAAATGGCATTCAAATAAATAGCTCCATCAAAATAAAGCTACTGATTACTTTACCGCAACAAATAACAAATAATCGAAATGTGTAGTAATATATGCATGTCTTCTAACTGTTTTTCATATTAAAAAAAATATATATATGTACATAAAAATATGTATATATGTATGTATAATCCTAAATTTAAAATAAATAAACAATGAGTAAATATATAGTACATATAACCATATGCAATTTTCATACTACGGAAAAGTTAAGATTTCGGAAAAGTTTACCACCCCAAGAACAAACTACTTAACTTTTTCGAGCCTCCACTGTACTATTTAAACTTAAAGTCTATTTAAATACAAAATTTTGTTTTTCACTTCAAAATTAAATAAGATTTAAATGTCCCACATACTACCATTTGTTTATCATAGTTTGTTTACATTCAATAACTTGAAAATTGGTAAAGCAGCTCTTCATTGAAACAAAACATCGGTATGCTTTTCTTACCATTTATTTGTGCTACGATACTTTTATCACAATTAAATACGAAAATTAATTTTAGACTGAAAAACTTAAGTTTATGGAAAAATTAACTAATTTTGTACTTAAATAAGAAGTCAAAAACTGGGGGTTAGATAATAATTAATTGAAAATATATATGTATATATTTCATGCTTTTGTATTTAGAAGAGCGTTGAACGATATGTTTCAAATATTGTGGTTTTAATTTTTAATTGAGGATGAAACAACTCAAATACATATGTTTATAATTTTTTGTGAGTTTTAAAATATCCTACAACAAATACAAGTGCTATATTCGGCTATGCCAAATCTAAAATAGTCTTCACAGATATGTTTCTTCTTTCTAAAAGAGCGAAATTTTGTTATTCAGCTACTTTCATATTTAAGAGTTTAAAATTTGCAGCTCAGAAGCAGAATTTTTAGCTTTTCTTGTTTGTAATACCACTAACCGTCTTTCAAAAATATTAAATATGGTCAATTTACAAACAAAATCAAAATTCGTTTCAGTTGGTTACTTTTATATAACATAAAAAGTTCCAATTGTCCCACCCTAGAATCGTCTCTTAGATTTGTTCGAATTTTCAATACCAATTCTATTCATCCCGAAGTATAAAATAGGTTTAATCTCTTTGGTTACTCTTATGTATAAAAAAAATAATGTTTTATGATCCAACCCTGAAGCATATAATAGTTTTAAAACTATACAAAAAAAATTAGTAGCCATTTTATATTCTTTTATTTACCAAAAACATTTCGACTGTCCAACACTGGAATATAATTTTTGATTTTTTAGATTTTTAATACAGTAAATAGGTCTAGTTCACCAAAAAACCAAAATAAGGAACTTATTTGGTTCTTTTATGTATCAAATAATTTCGATTTTCAAACCCTGGAACCGAATTTTTAATTTTGTTTTTTTTTTGTTTTTAATACCAATTCAATTCTTTCTGAGGTATAAAATAGGTTTAATTCACTGAAAAGACCAAATTTAGCTGCTTATGTGGCTAGCAAAAAATTTCGATTTTCCAAATCTGGAGTTGAATTTTTATTTTTGCTGGTTTGTAATATCAATTTAATATTTCACGATGTATAAAAAAGGTTTAATTCACTGAAAAGACTAAAATTGGGAACTTATATTGTTACTCTAATGTACCAAAAAATTTTGATTTTCCAACCATGGAATCGAATTTGTAATTTTTTTAACACCAATCTCTAAAAAGCCAAAATTGAAGCGTACGTGGCCAGCTTTAAGTATAGAAGCGAATTTTTAATTTTTTTTAACAATGCAACTCTCAATTAGGTTATAGTTTAACTGAACAAAATATTTGCATTTGTAACCATTTTGGTCACATCCAACTACCACAATATACATATATCAGTTGTCCTACCCTGGAATTGAAATTTTTATTTTTTTAAATTTTAATACCAATTTTATTTTTCCTAAATTCTCAAATATATTTAATTTGTAAAATAAACGAAAAAATATATAAATTTCCCATCCCTGGTGTAAACGTTTTTAATTTCTTTAGCTTTTTTTTATACAAATTTATTTTTTTCCAAAGTATCAAAAATATTTAATTAGCAAAAAAAAATTAATTGGTTTTTGGTAGTTAATTTTGCGTTCACAAATAGGTGTCAGCTTCCTAGCTCTGGAATCGTATTTTAGATTTTTCCGAATTTCAATACAACTCTATTTAAGTTCATTTGCAATCCAGCACTTCACGAGCAGACAGACGGACACCGCTCATTTGTCATGGCTATTTATTAGGATGTGGAAGATATATACTTTATGGGTTCCCATGCTAATATTAGGAAAATTACACACGGAATGACAAACCTATACCTATATTATATATACCCTTTCACTTTTTTGTGAAGGGTATGAAAAACAGGATTTACTAACCTATTTGGATATTTATTTATTTAAAAATATCATTCTTCGGGATTTGTTCCTTCCCAAACCAGGAAGGAACAGTATTATATTCCAGATCGGGAACAGTATTCTGGAATTACTAATTTTTACCACTCTGTTAATGCTCATTTCCAATCCATCAGTCTGGAAATGATGTCTCTAGCGCTTCGAAAAACTTTATAGAGAGACGGACATCGCTTATATATCCCTTTTATATTTTTGAAGGGTATAAAAAGGTGGAATAAAATAAAAAGCGAACGATTTGCTTTACTTTCTTCATAAGTAATTTCTCTTAAAAATATGGCTCTCCTTGCTCTGCTGAATACTCAGTCATTTAATTTTTAAATCTACCTAAATAAGCACTAGTATTTAGTCGTTACGCTCTTTTGGGCACAAAAGAGCGTAACGTTTACACTTTTAATGCAATTTGTTATTTTCACGAGTACGAGTATAATTTTTCATCATCTTCATTAACCAGGGAATGTCGGTAGGGCAACGCATAATAACATTTTGTTCATCTCGTCATCGTCATAGATTCGACGAAATATGACATAAGTCATATTGAGGTAAACATTAAAACGAAAAGTCTAGAAATATTTATGGGCATTAAAGTTAATTCAGATATCATATCAAAAAAATTTTAGATTATCCTTTTCTTTAATAGATAAGTGGCTCGAAAATCCTTAGTTATTAAGCCTGGTAATCTGTTCAAAATTTCGTGTGGAATTATGTCAAAATACATGCATAAAAAATTTGAGTAGAAAATTCATGAAAATATTTTGCAATAGTAGTACTGTGTTTTTTCGTGGCAAACATATGAAATGTGTTTGGATACATGTTAACAAAGATGTGAAATAAAGCAAATATTTTTTTCATACGGAATTTTGACAGCTGTTCATAAATATATAAAAGAAATTAATAAAAAACAAACTTAAGCCTAGTACTCTGTTTGAATTTGTGGAAAATGTTGCGCAACATCAGTTATTTCAGTTTAATGCTAACAATGTTACAATGATTTAAAAAACAAATATTAAAATATTGTTTGCTTATTATTTTAATTTATTCGTCGTTATTGTGTTTCATACGATGAATTTATAGAGCGATTTTTTACCAACGAATTCGTCGTACTAAGCGAAATTCGTCGTTCGTCCCAGTTGTGTTCCTAGCATAAGGCTTTAAGCCAAGTACTCTGTTCAAAATTTCATGTGAAATTCTGACAAAACCCATACAAGAAATATTCAATCGAAGTATTTGTGGAAAAATGTTGCTAAACTAGTACTCTATTTTAATTATGCAAAACATGTGAAATAATATGAATGTTATTTATTTCGTACGACAATTTTTTTAAACTAAAAATTTTCTCATTGAAAATTAAAAACATAATTCCAATTAAAAAGGAAAGAACTGAAACTAAAATAACTGATGTTGCACCACATTTGAAATATCATATTTTCCAAGTGAAATAATTAATGTTGCCCAACATTTTCCACAAATTCGAACAGAGTACTAGACTTTAAGTGAAAAATTGCATTCGAATGTCTCTTCTGGAGCCGCTCTACTCGTAAATACTGTATAGCGAAAATATTTTATTCCCGCCATAAGCCTAGTACTCTGTTCGAATTGGTGGAAAATGATGAGCAACATTAATTATTTCACTTGGAAAATATAACATTTACATTGTGCGGTTTTTGTCGCTGTGATTCTAATTTTGTGTGAGAGTCCTGAAATAGGAATATATACCATTTGCATTCCTTTCACTAAATATCAAGAATTGCTGCGACAAAAATTGCATAGTGTAAACCGGGACTAAGTTTGTTTTTTATTAATTTCTTTTATATATTTATGAACAGCTGTCAAAATTCCGTATGAAATAAAGAAAATTTGCTTTATTTCACAGATTTGTTAACATGTTGCCAGTCACATATCATATGTTTTCGGCGAGAAAACACAGTACTACTATTTTTTTCATGAATCTTCCACTCGAATTTTTTATAAATGTATTTTGACATAATTCCACACGAAATTTTGAACAGAGTACCAGGGCGTAATCTTTTACTTTAAACAGGTCATAAACTTTTATTTGAATATATCATTTCTATAAATGCTCTATTATTGTTGTAATAAATAACAGAAGCACAAAAATTTTTGTTAAGAACTTTTTATAGAAGTATAGGTTCGAAGTATGCAGCGCTTCACCTCATGTATACTTCCTGCCGCTGTTATATTATTACAAAATACAACTTCTGTTTAGGCTTTGGACATATTGCGATCTAATCGAACGCGGGTTATGGTATTTCATTATCGATCTGAGTTGTGGAAACTGGTTCCGGTGTTGTTGCATGTACCACAAATGTTCCACATTTATGGCTATAAGAAACAAAAAGTAAAAGTTGTTCGCTTCATTTAAAAGTTAGAGCAGCCCATTTCTCTCAATATCTATACTGATTTGAAGCAAACTTATTTTTTCAGAATTTAGTAGCATATACATTTAATCATGCTAGAAATAAATATTTATATCTGTTTGAAAATTTTAAGATTTTTTTTAATGCTTTCCCACAGCTTTCGAGCTTCATTATGTTTTATTTATTATAGGAAAATACAAGCGTGCAAAAATATTGAAATAGCTTACTTGTATTCTTCTGTTTCGTAGGTATTCAATGGACATGAAGAGAAGCATTTATGCTCATGCATAACTAAGTGATGTTCACATGATGTGCAATAATCGGGGCGATCTTGACATGAGCCACAGTTTTCTTCACACGGCACACAAGTTTTATTATCATAATCTGTAATAAAAAATATTCAATTTTTATTGAGAATATTGATATACAAAAAGTTATTCATTTTTGTTGCAAACTTACTTTCATAATATCCTTCAGGACAAACTTGTAGGCAAACAGCCAAATCTGTTACATGCAAGTGAGCTGGAGCGCAAGTTAAACAACTGTCTTGTCCAGCACCTGCACAAGTCTCGCATGACTCATGGCAGGGCCAACAGACGCCTCCTTGATTTGGGAAAGAACGGGGAGGGCAACGGCTAACACAAGTGCTGTAAAAACAATTGATATGGTAAAAACTTAAAAATATTGTTGGTCTTAATATTATTAATATGTTCAACGCAAAGTCTCAATGATTTAAGTAAAATGTCATGACCAGACCACAGTATTGTTATGCATAGCGAGGCTAAAACCTTTTATGTATTGATTGTTATTTTAGCCAAATTCGAACTAAAATTGATAGTAGAAAACATATATATTATTTTTTAATTGCCAGAGGTCATAGGCAACGTTCGCTGCAATTACGGGTTGATGGTGCATTCGGTTTGACTTTTTACTACTTCTTCTAAAATGACAAAAAATTCAGAAGCAATAAATCTCACGAACGAGAGTACCAATGAACAGTTTATCTTGCAATAAGATGGTTGTTAAGCGCACAGTTTGGCAAGTTGCGTCGTCTTGTCGAAGGCAAATGTCTTTGATGCTTAGCTAATTAGATTTTTCAGCCGGCATTAATGGCTCGATATCGCTCGCTGTTCACCTTAACAGCAGCTCCATGCTCATTTCGAATGATATGAGAACTGATGCTACTGCGAGATCAATAACTGGACGAAGGTTTTACTCACTACGCCAATTATGTTGACCGTAAATCGGACAAAGCGCTCAGTAAACAAATTTTTTTTCAATGTTAATTTCCACAATTTGGAAGAGCTGTTATGGCATTGAAGAATTTATGGTAGCTTACATTCTCAACTGTGAAACCATGATTATCGTTATTTATAGTTCTCAATTGTTTTAATAATATTCTTTAATAATGAGCTTGAGGTAATTTTTTATTGCCAAAATCCCTTGGTCTGGAGAAAATATCCAGAGAATGTCGATATATTTACAATACAAAAATTTTAAGTTATTTATATGATTCAAGAAATAAAAGAAGACAAATTTAAAAAGGAGATTCAATGTATCATTAGCTCTGATTATTTATTAAATAGTTCTAATTAGCAGCGAAATAGAATCGATGATCCGATGCACACAAGTAGGGGGTAATGTACACCTTCTCATATAAGAAGTACATTTTCAAACAGTTGGGGCTGAAAGCGAGATACTGATGTGTTCATCCA
The DNA here is from genome assembly GCA_951800035.1 of Linnaemya tessellans. Classification (NCBI taxonomy): domain Eukaryota; kingdom Metazoa; phylum Arthropoda; class Insecta; order Diptera; family Tachinidae; genus Linnaemya; species Linnaemya tessellans. Next base: position 63,169,582 of record OX637536.1, read on the forward strand.
ATCAACATAAATGCTCAGTATTGCCTAGCACACAATGTCAGCTGACAGTAGGCATCTCTAACACAATCATGCGTATTTTGTAAGTAGGTGGAAGGCACATTCTAAAGCGGCATGGCCACACATCAAACTGACGCTTCAAACTCTGCTCTTCGTTAATAGTGTTAGTGAAAAAAAACTCACACGTATGGTTTGATGTGAGTTCGAAGAATATCAAAACAATTTAGATTTTCACTGCTAAACAGAATTTTACCAATACAGACACATGTTTGAAGCATCAGTTTGATGTGTGGCCATGCCGCTTAAGATGGCACTCATTGATCAAATTGTGGTACACATCGTCGCTGTGCATTGTCCATTTATGAACAATATCCGGCGTATGCGCGCTCGGTAACGTACTGTAGTTGGTTAATGGATGAAACATTTTCTCATTACTCCTTATCTATGTAATTTTCGGCAAATATCTAAATACAAAGTTTTCTAGCCTAATCACATAACGTTGTGGGTGGCACACTATTCTACAATAATGATGAAAAACATATGGCTGACAATAATTCTACTCTGATAGCATGGAAGTTATTTTCTTATGAACATTTGCATAAACTTTTTCGATTCAGACAGAGTTGCGAGAAAAATAGTTAAGTTTTCTTCAATTAATAACACTAGGTGCAAATGTAGAGCAGATCTGCCAATATTAATATTTACTCTAACTTGAAAATACCCAGCAGAGCTTTAAAAGGTATGTCCACTTACGTGTGGTAAATGTTACGCTGAATGGTATTCCGAGCAAGGTTTCGCTGAAAGAAGTTTTGAACTATTATTTTAGTCACAATTTGACAAAGGTGTATTGAGATAGGGATGAGACGTTCATAGCAAATCTGCTGTTCAGGATACTTCAATCTTAAATTATTATTTAGTTTCTAAAAATTGTATTAGTGAATTACATACATGAACTTCAACCCGTGCTGTCGTTTGATTATTTTCCCCATTTTTCTGAATTTCTTGTTCCATTATACCCAGGCAAACTTTTTTGCTTTAAAATACTTTTTATATTTAAGTATGTACATGTGAACATTTTTTTTATTGTAATTTTCCATTTAGCTTTTTTTGTTTTGCTTTTAAAATAATAAAAAAAAGATTTCTGCGTCTTTTTCGAACTGCACTTCGAGCGCATCTTTCTCTGCCAAAATGGCACCCAAATAGGATTTTATTATTAATTTAGTATTGAATATAACGTAGAACATAGAATTTTAAAACCTAAATTCTCCCCATAAAATTCCAACAGTGGTCTTAGATTCGTCATTTGATACTTTGAAATTTCATACTGATTTCATTAAAGGACTCGACATTTACTGGATTTCTTGTTATTATTTTGGCATCCAACAATATCAGCCGTGGGTCTTTGTCCACGATTATGTAATTTGAGAAATAAAGGTCGCTGATTCGCTAAAACTTCTATTATTTCTGCGACTCTAGCAACATACCGCGTAAAATTAACATACGTAAAACAAAATTGATGTTGATTTCCCGTTGCTGGATGAGAACAGAATAATGTGTTTCTGTATATAAGATTACCAAACTTATCCTCATAAATTTTTGATATCAGTTAGGAGTATAATAATATTCACATAACTTGAAATATCGTTTTTTATTTTGAGTTTTTGGCAATCAATTTTGAAATTTTATAAATTTGTGTAAGAAAAGAAATTAAGTGGTCAAAAACTCTTGAAATATTATCCGCAGAATACTATGCTGAAAGCCTCAGCATATACGTAAGCTAAAGAAAAAAATTGTTACGGAGCATCGCTATAAAAAATGCTGTTAAGGTTCTCATCATTCGGTTCGTTCATGTATGCAATTTTTTAGACAATTTTGGATATAAAGCGCGTGGCAACGAAATGTCCTTATTCAACAGATTTGGCACCTTTTAACTTTTTCCTGACAGAAAAAGAGCCATTAAATGACAGAGTTTTGCGACGATTGAGATAACAAAAATTGGATGTATAAAAAGTGCACGTTAGAACATTGAGGATGGGAAACACCGCTGGTAGAACTTTATTATAGATTGGTAAATAAATATATATTTTCTGAGAAACAGATCTCATATTGCGCTATTGGGTTTAGTATATTTAAAACTCTGTCATTTAAAATACGTAAAATTTTAAACATTTTGCTTTTTTAAGTAAAATTATAGCCTTGTTTTTCAAATATACACACCATTTGTAAAAAATTATTTAAAATTTTGTAAAAAAAATTATTGAAAATTTTTTAACAAAATTATTGAAAATTTTGTTGAAAGATATAATATTTGTTATAGTGATCGTAGTTGTTATTAGTACGATATCACTTTTCATTCATAATGAAATTGCTTTCATATATATTATCTGCTTTACTTTGATTAATTTTTTTAAAAATCCAGCTATTAATAAATTAACTGATTCAGATATTTATGCAAATAATTTTTTTAAGAATATGTTGAACATAAATAATTTATTTGTTGCGGTCTAAGTAAAGGCATATGCCTCTTGCTTTTTACACCAAGTCATCAGACGACTTGAACCTAAGGCTGAAAACCTCTAATGACTTGATGTATTAATATGCAGGCATGGAGAAATACTTGAACTGCAACAAATAGAAAAATTTTTTAAACATATCTTAAGATATATTCTCAAACATCTTACTTATCTAAACGATAGTGTTTACAGGCCACACACTGCGTTGGTCCTCTGCCATAGCAACCCTGTGAGTCACATTCTGGATCACAGTTGTGCAACACTAATTTATTGTTAGAGTCGGCCATAACATTTTGTCTCTGAGGTGTAGGTATATTGTGGCCATCGACGGTGGTTACCGACTGCTCCGGATTAGATCCAGCTCCCGTGTAGAGATTTTGAAAATTAAGAAAACTGCTGAACTGGTCAACACTCAAAGGCTGGCCCAAATCCGATTCCGTGGGATATGTATAAACTGGTTGAGACACTAAATCACTTTTCAAATGCATGGGCTGCACAGCAGTTCCATAGAATATTAATTGCCATTTTGACAGAATGCCCGGCTGGTTAACACGTCTACGACCACCGTTTATGATTTGTAGGGTCCATCTGCCTTCTGCTTTTTCACCCCAGAAATGTACACTCAAGAAGGGCCAGTCATCAAAATTGGACTTGGCAATATCTCTGGGCCTCTCAAACAATAAGGTACTCGTTGTGCCCATTGGTGAGGTTAAGAGTATGCGTAAATTACCTCGAGGAAAGAACCTTAAAGTAATTCTGCACTGGACATGCTCCAAATAGCGCACTTCGTTTATAGTTCCCGCACAGCCATTAACATCCATGTGTGTGGCCAAAGTATAGCCGTAAGTACCTTCAATTTTTCGATCCTCATTATTTTCTCTGGATTTGCATATATGCTGCGGTGGTACTGTGGACCATTGTTCTGCCAATGAAACCATGGCTCCAGCATCCATTAAACCATAACCAAATTTATGACTATATTTACGCTTCACACCGTTCAACATCCAACCTGATTCTTTTTCCAACGGTGAAGGTCTTGAGGTATAGACCACCAAATATTGCATGTCGCGCCAGGTTAAATTGGGATTTGCCTCTAATGCTAAGGCACAAATACCAGCCGCTAAGGGAGCCGAAGCTGATGTGCCTGTATGTTCAGCGGTGCAAATATGATCGGGTCTTAGACGGCCATCCATATCAACGGTGGCTACACTCTTGTCGTGCCCTGGAGTACCAGAGCTGTAGGTGGTAGCTAGAGTGGAGGAACACTCCTCCAAATACCATGGCTTAAAGCTGCATAACAAAGAGATAACAGTTGGTATAATTAGTTTTTTTTTAACACATATTATTTATATATTTATTCTTAATTATTTGTATCATTTATCAATAATCCATTAATTAATGGAAGATTAATCATTTAAATTGTCATTAAATTTATTATCGTATTAACAAATTCAAACTGGAATTCGTTTTTAAATCATTTAAATGCATGCTGTATGTAAATATCTATATGATATTGTACACTTTTTGAAGAGGAAAATTATTTACAATTAACCTAACGGTTGCTGACGACAGGGGCAAACAAGTGATTGTATGGAATATTTTTCATTAGCAAAACCATGAGCATTCATTACATTTGTGGCTGCTACAGTTTCTAGAACAGTTTTGAACTGATATGATATATGATAACAGACAGCTGCATAAACACAAGAAAAGTTGAAAATTTTTTTCTAAACAAAGACATGTAAAATAAAATATTTTGATAACCATACAAAATAATACTGAGCAGTGACTTATATCACTGAAGATGTCGTATAGCTGAAACCAATCTGCTTAAAAACCTAATTCGACGTGGCGAAATGGATAACGGGTATCCACAATGAGAACACAAAAGATTTCACAAAATATGCAATGGTGCTCCGCTTCAAGTTTGGTGTGGCACCAACTTCGGAGATATTAATTACACCATTTGAAATAATCTACGGATATCAGATTACAACACAAAGTTGACTTTTTACGACGGAAAATCAATCCAAACTCAATTAAACCCTGTCGGAAAAAACTTCCAATAAGCAATATAATACAAAGCTGAAGTCGAAAACAATGAAATACAATAAGAAGTAATACTCCTAAATAAATAAAGCTATAAAAGTTGGAATCGTGTTGTGGAGAGAAGTAGTTTTCTTCTTTTTATTAAACAATAATATTTTTAACAAATTTCCCATATTTTAGCGACTTTTTGGTACGTATTTAATTCCAGTACGAGATATTTTTCCTATTTAGAGATATTGAAATACGATTAATTAAGCCTTCATCCGTTTTAGATAAGTAAATCATTTTTAAGTTCGAATGCATAAAATGCCGTGCAGTCTGTGGTGTCACCAATGAAAAAAGTCGAATAGAAACGGTTTTTATTTCTTTGAAACAGTAATACTAATCTTCTTTGAGCAATAATAATTGTAATAATGGAAGTAGTCCCACATCGTGCACTTGAGAAAGTAAAAAGTATAACAATCGTGTTCTGAGCAATTTGTCGAATATAAAGTAATTACGAGTTCTGATCAAAAAATAACCATTATTTTCAAATTTCGTGAGTTGTTCGATAATCGCATTTTTTTCTGTTATGTTGCTACACATGTCTGTTATATATGTTGGTAATATCAGCCATTTTGGATTGTCAGTTTGTTTTTGACAGATGAAAAGGTTAGTCTTGTTTTGGTGTGCTCTTCGATTTTTTACTATTCGAAACAATGGATCAAAGACACTGTATTAAGTTTTGTGTAAAAAATGAAATTAAATGCGCAAGGACATTTGAAATGTTGACTGTGTCGTTTGGCGAGTCTACTATGAACAGAACACAAGTTCAATTGTGGTATAACCGGTTTATGGAAGGGGAAGAAGATGTCAATGACGATGCTCGTCCTGGTCGCCCGAGCACGTCAACATAATCGTCGAATCACTATCAGAGAAGTTGCTGATGATGTTGGCATATTGTTCCAAAATTGCTAAACTTTGAGCAAAAACAACGTCGCAGGGACATCAGGAGCTGTTGAACATCGCCAATGACAATCCAGATTTCCTAAAAAAGGTCATAACTGGTGACGAATCATGGGTGTATGGCTATGACATTGAAACCAAAGCCCAATCATCCTAATAGAAGCATCCAGAAGAGCCAAGACCGAAAAAAGCACGTCAAGCTCGGTCAAATGTTTAGGTTTTGCTCACTGTTTTCTTCGACTGCAATATCGTGGTGCATCATGAATTCTTGCCACAAGGTCGTACGGTCAATAAGGAATACTACCTTGAAGTTATGCGCCGTTTGCGCGAAGCAATTCGTCAAAAACGCACAGAATTTTGGAAAAAACAATCATGGATTTTGCACCATGATAACGCACCAGCTCACACATTGATGCTTGTGCGTGAGTTTTTGGCCAAAAACAAAACCGTCATCACGCCTCAATCACCGTATTCACCGGACTTGGCCCCCGCTGACTTTTTTCTCTTCCCAAAACGGAAGACACCGATGAAAGGAAAGCATTTTGCTACGATTGAGGAGATAAAAGAAAAATCGAAACAGGAGCTGTTGGCGATACCAAAAAGCGCATTTCAGAAAAAACGCTGGCATAAGTGTATTAGATCTGAGGGGGATTACTTTGAAGGGGACAAGATAGTTATTGATGAATAAATAAATAAATACAGACTTCGTATATAAAAAATACAATATATGTAATGAGTGTCTTTAGCTGCATGAGATCTATTGGTAAGCGCCAAGCGTCGAACTCTGCTTACGGCATCAGATCTCTTTAATTGTATGTGCCAGAATTTGTGTTCAATGAATGCCAGCTTACAACGAGAAGTAGCGTTCAAGATGTCTTCTAGTCCCCCTTATTCTGTAACTAGTTGTTGACGTTAACGTCAAGACAATATCAAAAATGGGATACTAGTTACTCGTTGTGGTGAACAATTCAGCTGATCGCCTCAGACTATTCTGTAAGGGCTACAAAGCTGCTGTTAAAAGCAGACAATACGTGAAAAAATTGTACGTAAGAGTCATATTTTTGATATTATCTTCACCTTAAGGTCGACAAATAAGTACAGAATAAGGGGAATTCATTATTTGGAGACGTATACTGCCAGCTGACTATGTATGGTAGAAAGCAAGAGTGAGCATTTATGTTCATTAAATGTACAAATCACTATATCGCTTATCCGATGTACAAGAGGAAGGCTTTTGGTCCTCAATTGCGGCAAAGTATTTGAAAGCGTATACTAGCTTCGTATATAAGATGGTGTGTATTGCCGTCTTAGTTATTTGCATCGGAACACCAATTCTGTAACAGACAGTTTCGCCACTGGAGTGGGTTATTTAAAAACAAACAAGCATTATATACTTTTAACCTGAAGGAAGTCACGCGAAAAATGTGGTACTTAGTCGTATTACAAAGTCGTTCCTACCTGTATGTATACCCTTGAATGCCTCTAATTTTAAATTAAATTAAACTATACCCTTAAATTAAACTATACCCTTATACAAATTAATTTCCCTAAATTTTTTTCATACATTTTAATAAAACTTAAATTTTGATGGAGTTTAATAATGAAACAACTAGACTTTTACTAGTATTAATTAGTGATTTTAAATTATTATATTATTCTATTTGTTGGTTTTTATTTGCAATTTAATGTTAAAAATGCATTTATTGATATAAAATAAATTAAAATGTTTATAATTGCCAATTAGGGTTTGTTGGTGTTTACGGTTATTACGCATCATATTGCCATCGCTTTTGTTTCGTTATCAATAGACTGGTTGCCAGCATTTTCATTTACTGCAAAGTAATTGTGTTAAATAGTATTATAATTTTTTTCCGTGATTAAAAGTTAATAATACTTATGGATACAAGTATTTTTGAGATTACAAACAAAATGAAAAAATCCATTTCAGTTGGTTACTTTTATGTACAACAAAATTATCCCATTATCCAACCCTAGAATCGTCTTCTAGATTTTTTTTTTTGGTTTTTAATACCAACTTACTCTTATATAAAGTAGATAATATTGACTATAAACGTCAAAATTAGGAACTTATATGTGACCTTATCCGAGAAAAGGGACCGAGTATGTGAAAATGAAGTTTTGAGAAAAACGCGTTTAAAGATTCATAACGCATTATCACTTTGAACACACCACTCTTAAGTCCGAACCCGTTTTTTGACACACTAGGTCCTTTTCTCGGAGAAAGTCACATATAGTTACTTTTATGTACCAAAAAATTTCGATTTTCCAACCCTAGAATTTTTTGGTTTTTAATGCCAATTTAATTTTTCGTGAAACACAAATAAGGTATGATTCATCATAAAAATCAAAAATAGTAAATTATATGGCCACTTTGATGTACAAAAAAAATTTAGTTTTTCCAAACCTGGAATCGAAGTTTTCATGTTTTAGTCTTAATACACATTTAATTCTCTTTGAAGTATAAAAACATTTAATTTACTGAAAAAAATAGGAACTACTCTTATGTACCAAAATAATTCAATTTTATATTTTTAATTTTTTTCATTTTTAATAATATTTTAATTATTTTTGAAGTATAAAAAATTCACTTCAAAAACCAATATTACCAACTTATATTGCCACTTTTATGTAAATGCTTTTTGTTTGTTATGTGGTCAAGTATGTCTATATGCCTGCATTTCGTTGGTTCTTACACCAAATCACCAGTGGACTTTAACCTAATTCCAAAATAACAAAACCTCTTAGCTTATACATAAACTCCCAAAAATGAGTTGAGAATTATGCTAGAGTTAATGTCGACGCCGTTGACGGCGTTTCAACGCCGAAAAAGTTGAAATATATTGAACTTTTACGGCGTTGCAACGCGTTGAGATTAACTGCTCCCATACAATTTCATACGATTCAACTTTTTTTTTGACATTTGACGCCGTCGACGACGTCGACATTAACTCTAGCATTACACAAGCAAAACCATAGGTTTTGAAATTCAAGAAGACATAACAAATAAATTTTATTCGATATAAATCTATTTTGTTTCTCCACCTTCATACAATTAGTCTGTCGTTGGTTTTGGTGTAAGAACCACTACAGATGATTTGGTGTAAGAACCAATGAAATGCAGGCATATAGACATACTTGACCACTTAACAAACAAAAAGCACTAATTTAATTGAGACAATCATGTATGTGCTGTGAATCGCATGATTATCCAATCACATGCGACTTGAAAAACGCCAATTTTTTTAGAACGATTTTGAGCGATTGCGAACTCCAGCACACCAATTTTGTGACTTCAAATCGAAAACGCTTTATTTCATGCGATAAGCGATTTCCATCACATGGACGAATATGTCGAATAAACGATTTTAAAAGCTACTTTTATGTACAAACAAATTTCGATTGATTTTCCAACCCTGGAACCGAATTTTTAATTTTTTGTTTGTTTTTAACACCAACTTAATTTTTTCTGAAGTATAAATTAGGTTTAATTCACTAAAAAAAAATACTTGGAACGTTTGTGGCTACTTTTATGTTCAAAATATTTAAATTTTTCAACCCTTGAATCGAATTTTTACTTTTTTGTTTACCATCACAACTTTTAATTTTATTTTTTTTTTCATTAGGTATAAAATAGCTTTGCTTAACAAAAAATAAAAATTTGTAACCTTTTTGGTCACTTTCATGTACCACAAAATATTTCAGTTGTCCAACCCTGGAATTGAAATTTTGATTTTGTAAAATTTTTAATACCGATTTTATTCTTCCTGAATTATAAAAAAGAAAAACAAAAATAAATGGTTTTAGCTAGTTAATTTTGCGTCCACAAATAGGTGTAAGCTTCCCGTGTTCAGTCTAAGACTGAAGTCTCTAGCTCTTCTGTCGACTTGGGAAACCCGATTTCACGTACAGCTCATTCGTCATCGCTATTTAGAAGGATCCGGAATGTATACACTTTATGGGGTCCAATGTTAATATTGAGGAAATTACCCACGGAATGACGTATAAAAATAACATTACTTAAAATTTTATAATATACACTGCCTATTTTAAAGAACACCATAACAGATAGAGTTTTTTGTTTCATAAAATAGCAAACCAAGAATTAATAACTAACGTACATTTTTCTGTATTCCTTTTTACTCATATTCCATATTTGTATGGTAGTTGTAATATATTGTTTACTTAAATAAGTTTTTTGCTTTTCCCTATTGAATTTTTTGTGACGATATGCATGTAGAGAAAAAAATATTTGAATCAATTGCAGTGGTCATTCTGGATTAAGGGTTTCGATTCAGTTTGGCATGAAGGGCTTATTTATAATATGATTAACCTGGGATTTGGTTTGGCCATCAGCCGAATGGTGAATAGCTTTTTAAAGGATCGATTGTTTAAGGTTCGTATTGGCGACACTCTGTCTCATGAGGGATCAATCTGTGCGGGTGTTCCACAGGGGTCTTTGCTAGGACCCGTGCTTTATAATCTTTTTGTGTTAGATATACCTGGACCTTCTGCTGTTAATCTTCTTTAATGTATGCCGATGACATTTTAATTGTTTCATCGGGTGATAGAGCAAGGACAGTTAACACCAGAATTAACTCTTATCTAGCAGTACTGACAGATTATTTTACAAAATGGAGACTCAATTTGAACATACAAAAGACAGTGTCAGTCATGATAAAGGGACGACGTAAATACATTTACAAAAATTGTCGGACGTACATACCATGTTTACTTATTGGACAGCAAATGATTAGGGTTTTTGACAAGATTATATATTTGGCCGCCACATTTCATGAAAATTTTGAGTACTATCGCCACATTGACGACATACTAGAAAGGACCAAAAGGATTTACTCTTCCTATCAGGGAATTTTGAAACGCAGGGTTGGACTTGACAAAAAAGTACGCCTCTTGATATATCGGCAGATAATTCGACCTGCCATCTCTTACGCTTTTCCAGTCTGGTTTTGAATTTCTTCAAGCCAGATGGAGAGGCTTAGGAGATGAGGGAGAATGATTTCGGTATCTTGTCTGTGCCTAAGATCCTACTATGGACTATAAAGGAATAAACTTTGAACGTATTGATGTTTTTATGGTAGGAAATTCAATTAGGTTCCTGGAACGTGCGCAGTCTTCTGATAATTCATTAGTTCGCCAATGCTTCTCATTATCTGCCAATCTGGAGACCGTTCGGTCCAAACATTATTTTTCTCCCGTATACCTATTGACCCTTAGGTATGGTGGTCTACTTTTTCAGGGTGTATATTTTTTATTTTACAATAGGAGAATACGAACTTTAGATATTAATAACGTTGTATATATGTAACACTTCCCAATAGTTTAATTGTACAAGTATATGTATAATTCTTCTTTTTGTTAAGAATAAATTGGATTTTATTTCTTTGCCTTTTTAGTAATAGCCTTTAGTTTGTAGTTAGTTTTTAAGTTATTTTGTTTTCTCTTTTTTGGGACTTTATTCAAAATTTTATATGTATATATATATATATATATATATATATATATATATATATATATATATATATATCTAATTGTTGTCTAATTGTTGTATACTAAAACTATACTTAATTTTAGTTAGAATGGAGAAATCCTTGGAAAGTTTTAGAACGTAAGGAATTTTTATTAATGTTTGAAGTTTAGGCTATCATTTTAAGTACAATCTATTTACGCACTCACGCAAAGAAGAGGGGGTTTGCTCTGCCTCTTAAAAAGATTAATAGTTTTAAATTATGTATGAATTTTTATTAGTCGAACTTTCTTATGTAAATTGTTAATTTTATCAACGGGCTTAAGTTCTAATCTGCAAGACTGCAAACCATTTTTTATTATTTTACTAAAAAATGAATTTGTTCAAATTCTATTTTTATTAATTTATATTAAGATTGGAATATTAAGAATATTTTTCAATAATCATCAAACCAGCAGAACGGATCAGTACTGATTTCGAGGCCGCTACGCCATCTCATCAGCGTTCTTTGTTCAATTTTTCCACTTTTTGCAAGTGGTGCTAGTTAGTAGGAATATCAACTATTTAACCAATATTTTAAAGAAAATTGAATATGAGAAGTTATCACGTTCATATTTTTTAAGTTATTACATTTTTGGTTAGTACGAAATTCCCCAACCCTGACGATTAATATTCCCAATATTCCATGTATCTCTTTCGCTTTTTCCAGAGCCATCGGCTGCTGATAACTAAAGCTTCTTTGTTATTTATGTTCAAGTAATTGAATTTAGTTGTCAATTTACAATGAACAAGTGCGCATGCATGAGATGGCGTAGCGGCCTCGAAATAATTAAAAACTATGAGGTTCACGCCACAGGATTAAAACCATCTAGTAACATTTTAAAAATCTCTCACAATGAAAAGTTTACGAACAAACTTTAAAAAAGTTGGATCTATTTTAAACTATTTAAGACTACCCTCGTATGGATTAAAATATAATTAAAATGTATATAGTGGAAAAAGCTTTTAATAAAAAAATTATTAGTTAATTATTTTTAAAATAATTTTCATCAAATTGATGTTTATGCGCTTGTTAATAAGCAATTCAAAAATTGTATAATAAATTATATTATTTAATGTTAGTGTACCTAGGTACATTATTTGTTTAATGTCTGGTGTGCGTGTATCTGTATGTTGTGTTCTTAATTAAACATTATGCAAAATTGATGATATTTCACTATTTGCGTAATCATGTTTTATAGCTAAAAGAAAAAAAATTGTTCTCATAGAATATTAATTGTTTTTTGTTTCTCTCATTATATATCTTTTGTATTAAGGCCATAAATTCAGTGAAAAAATTAATGGGATTTACGCAAAAGCTGCAGCTAAAAAGATATAGATGTGCACTGTATGTACATATAAATTAAGTTAACATTTTTAATTTGATCGTAAATATATAACTTTTTACAAGGCCTAAATTACTTTGAGGAAGAGAATATTGGCTGTAGGTGTTTTAATGGATAAATATTGTAGTAAGGGAAAATCATATAACATATCAAAAAGGTATTTGTTTTTAATTGATATTTACTTAATTAAGGATATACTTATATGAACTTGATGGAATAAGCCTTTATTTATATTCAATGATCGTCATACCCACCATAAAATATTATATCCGCAAATAAAGAATTAATAGAGTGGAAATGTAGCATTTCAAGAGATAAAAAGCATTCCCTTTATATTTATATGTAGCTGATTGTAATATGATAATGGTAACACTTTTCACTATTATTATTATGACATTGCAAATGTCAAAACATCGGACACATTTATTTGCAGTGCTATGTTGTCTACAACTACTAGCCAAATATGAAGAATATTCAACCTTAAACTGTAAATTTAAAATATGATCTCTTGCTTATAAGGAAGCAATTAGACAAGAAATTGAAGCAATTTAATATATACAGCTTTCGGTGTTGGTTGGATATTTAAATTTATGTACAGAGAACTCATTTTTCGGAGACGCAATAAATAATTAAAAGACACAAAAAATATATTATATGACCACAAAAATTTAACATTTTGTTACATCGGTTAAATGACTGAAATTAAACGGTTAATTGACTGAAATTAAAGACTTAATATGGCAAAATTTCTCCGCAGAAAACTACTAAATCCATACAAAAAATGCTTGGTTTTATTCTAATGAAAATAGATGTATTTATTACAGCATATTTGGTTATGAGATCGCACGAGTGTGAAATTTTGAAACGACGTTTCGAGTGCTGTACATCAACATTGCCAAAAGTAGCAATGCCCGCTCAACAAAATTTAATTTTTTTAACTCGAACCAGAACTCATGGAATAAACCCTACATATGCAGTGCATTGCACCGGAACTAGAAAGGAGGGGATAGTACTGAGAAGATAGATGAAGAAATATGAACATTTTTTGTAGCTATTTCAAACCTTTACTTCGCCGGCTAGTTTTTTGATACAGGGCTGACGAAGAAGGGTGCAGTGCCTCTGCTCTTGAGTACGAGAGACGACTAGAACTTATTAAGCTCACAACTTTAAGGAGCCGTCGGCAAATGCTAAATGTTACCTTTCTGCTGAAATGTTATCTTTCTGCTGAAATTAATAAACGGATGCGTCACATCTCAATTTCTCCTGAGCAAAATAAACTTGAATATACCCAATCGTCCAACAAGGTATTACAGAAAACCATACGCCAACCATTATCTGCAACCCGAAATGAACAAACAACTTTTGCCAGATTCTTATATATGAGTACAATTCTAAAGTCGTTAGATTAGTTATTTCCATCATCAAATGCTGCATTCTTTGAGCCATAAATATATCGAATCATTATTTGAATTATTTGGTTATCACTACATAGATGTCCTGAGCTCCATTCTCGTAGGGAAATACTTTTGTCGTTAACCCTGCTGTTAGATTAAAAAAATGCGAATCTTGTATTAAGGACCATTTACTACAAATTACGTATATACAAATTTAATACTATTTTCGAATGTAATATGATTGAATACGTCAATGCAAATTGTAAACGTAATAACAAACCATTGATAATTTATCTAACAAACCGTTTATTTATGCAGTGCTCAATTCAGAAAGTGATTCTGATATTGAATGTGTTTCAGAATATGATAATACAAGTGATATTGAAAGATAAAGTGAATCAGATGTGGCTTAAAATTTTTTAGTAAGACCAGCACACAGGGGGTGAACCTTACATATGCAGTGCATTATGTCGGAACATCGATAGGAGGGAATAGTATTGAGAGGAGAGATATTGTAGCTACTTTTTATCTCGCCAGCGAATTTTTGCTACAGCGCCAAAAAAGGAGGATGCTGTTTTTTGCCATGATAGTGTCAATAATGTTGACATGTTCTTTTGCAAATATTTAGCTGACGGAAGGATTAAACATATGAAAGTTTCTTTTCCTTTTTTGATTAAGCGAAAAGATTACTTAAAAGGACACTTATGTAGGCACAGTGCGCCAAAATACAACTTTCATACTTCATATGTTAGCCACAAAAATAAAGCAATTTTTTTGATAAGGTCAATGCATAAAACAGCCGCAGTTAACGACAGCGTGAAGCGAAGAAGAAACCGGTGATTGTTTCCCACTACAATTCAATAAATGACAAGCTTTGATGCCTGTCGTCTACAGTTTCTAACTTTTTATTTCTTATGGGAGGAGTAGATAAGGCTGAGCAAATGATTGGTTTCTACACAACAAAGCGTAAAACAAATCGATGACCAAATGTTGCATTCGCAAATATATTGGACATATCTATTTTGAATACATATACCATATTTCCCGAGATGGATGATTCTTGGGCACCGCCTGATCGAAATCGTCGCAGACCTGAGTTTTCACGAAAACTATAACTTTACTGGCAAACGCATATATGATAGAGTAGATTACATCAACGATGTTCTTGAATTGATATATAAACTGCATCTTCGATTTCTCATCAGAAATTGGTTTTTTTAAACCGGGGGCAAGAAAGCAGGGAATACGTAGTTACGGTCTATGCTAAATCTGGCAAAAAAATTTTCATTTGCGATAGTGTTATTTGCAAAACAAACCGGAAAATATTTTGTAAAGCATGTATAAGAGACACTTGCAATGAAATATTTTTATTATATTTATTATATAATACAACAAAAGCTTGTTATTTTGTATTCCATTGAATTGAAATATTCACTGGACCAAATACAATACAAGATTAGTACCTTTTTTATTTTTTTCGCACAGGTTTATAGAAATCTAATATTTTGAAAACAATATTGTTACAAAAATAAACCACGTGAAACCAAAAAACAATATATTACACCGTTCAAAAGTTATTGAGGCGCAGGTGCTATATACTTAACGAGACTTCATAGACTGGTGAATACTGTTGTTAGATTGGTTTTCCGGAGGCGCCACCGTGACCATATATCGAGTTATGCTCTTGACTTTCTTGGATGTAATTTTCATAATTTTATCAAGTATCGGAATCTTCTATTTTTTTCAAAGTAATTAAAAGTGGGAAACCTTTGGCTTTATTTGATTCGTTTGGGTTTTTACGTTCCACTAGGAACCCCCAGCTTTTTATACCGCTTATTTCGTCGTCACTTTTTGGGAAGTGCTTTATAATTAGGATCGCGCGCTGGTGGAATGTGCTACCACTTGAGTTAAGAATTTTCTCTCAGTCTAATAAGGTTTTTAGGTTAAAATTCTTACGGCACTTTTCTGCGCTCTGATTCTGAATACCTACCTCGGCGTTGAAATGAATTAATTAATATTGAATAATTTCTACTGATTGGCACCACCTTCATAATTTTCCGTTTTCATATCATTTATATTGTGTACGGCTGGGGAGCTGGCTAATATAGTACGGGCATATATAAGTACATGCCTTGATATAAGTAAAATTAGTTATCTACTAAATTCTATAGCATATTGATTATTTTTATGAATTATTTTTTTAATGGAATTGAGTCTTTTAGTTGTTAGTTGTTAGCACATTATGAAATCTAATGTAATATTTTAACTTGGCCTTATAGGATTGCATTACATTTTCTTGAAATAAATATATAAATAAAAAAAATGTTGGACCTAATCTAACATCAGGGTTAAGTACATGTGATATTGAGCAATCTTCATTCAAGTTCATTTCTCCTTCAGTGATCTAGCTATCCTATCGTTCAAAAGTTATTGAGGTTATAAAAAAATGACCGTGGACAGACTTTCCTCGTTGTTTCTGTATAATGAAAAGTTGACACATTTTTAAATTCAATTAAGATTTATAGGCTTATTGTTCGAATATTTGATAAATGTTCCAAGGCACAAAAAATTCAACATAAATTTTTAATTATTTTAACTTACACAGCAGAGCAGAAGAGCTGTTTTTTATCTTATTCCAAAATCATTTATGTACAAGGTGGACAAAAAGAAATCATCCGATGTTGTTTGGCTCTAATTTTTATTCTAAATGAAAAACTTCGATTCTGTTTATTTGAACCTTTAGAATTTTATTGGTCAAGTCGAGAATATGATATCGGCCGAATGGGCGCCGTCACAATTGATTGCTACACGGGCTCGTTTTATAGCATTTTTCATCACTTCAGCGAGAACTTCGGGAGACAGATTCTCACACTCGTGGCTCATCTTGCATCGCTCGCTTCGGTGCCCCAGAAGCGTTAGTTTGGCTTGTTCACGTACCCGCTGAGATGAAATGATGACTCATCGCTCATTATGATTTTGGTCGAAAAATCGTCCACTTCGTCCTTGAGATTGAGGTTGGCTTGGGCGTAGGTTACACGTGTTTGGCGGTGGACAGGCAGCAGCTGATGCACGAACTGGACTTTGTACGGAACATGCACAGGTCTTTGACCAAAATTCGACTTAGGGACGACCGGCTGATGGCTAATTGCGAGGCACGGCGTCTGGTCGATGTTTCTGACGACAATGCGACACCCTCGGCAACAGCGGCGATATTCTCGGCAGAACGGGCGCTCCGGGGCCGGCCTCTTCAAGGTTGGCGGCCAAACGGTGCAGTCGGTGCCAGACAACCGCGGAATCAGCGACGGAATTCGCGCTGCGCCAACACCATAGACGAATTGTTACGCAAAAAAATTGACACGATTATTGCGCATTCTTGGGGAGTGTATCGCAGCATGGCTTGTTCACATGTATTCTACATCTGTCTAGTTCACAAATGTCAAAACAGAAATAGGAGCATCTTCCGATAGGATGATTGCTTTTGGCCCACCTTGTATGTGTGAATATTATAATGTGCTAGTTTTCTGTATTATAAGTTAACTGCATAGACCTTTAATTCTCTAAAGTAATTGTTAAGTGTACCCATAAAAGTATTCAAACACAAAAGTTCTTACTCACCCTGCTTGCGTAGCCGATGAGATAGACAAAGTAAAAATGGAGTTTGTGTAGCCATCACAATTGCAAGAATCGGTATAACGTCCACCATTTCCGGACGCCCATACAAAAATTGAGCCTTTTCCTTGACGACCACTAGTTACTCCATATATGAAAGCACGTCTGGCCAAGGGTCCAGGACCATCAACGGTAGAGCCATCATCCTCAGGACCCCAAGATGCACTGTAGATATCAATATGAGACGGATTTAAGCTTAAAGCTTGAGCTTCAACAACATCATTAACCTTGCCATCCAACATACGTACACCTAAAATAAAACATGGAATATGAAAAAATATACTTTAGGACGAGTTACTTGTATGATTTCCTACTAATCGTATGTTTCTTTACAAAATTTTTGTTAACTTATAGAAGATTACGGAAAATAAGCTGGACTGATAAAAAAATTTATTATGAGAAAACATTTTTATTAGCGTAAGCATTCAAGGGATGAACCCTACATGTGCAGTGCGTTGCGCCGGAACTAAAAAGGAGGTGATAGGAAGTAGAAGACATGATATAAGATCAGAAGATAGAAAATTTGTTGTATCTATTTCAATCTGTCCTACTAATGATAATTATATCTGCACTGCTGACGAATGAGGTTGCAGTAATGTGCTCTTTAGAACATGAAAGTGCTAATCGCTGTTAGTAATGTTCAGTGACATATTCGTGACAGAACTCGGGAACCTAGCCAATATATTCTCCCATTAACTATTTCAGCCAACAGTTTTTTACCCCACTTTGAGCTTAAACTAACAGAATACTTATAGGATATATATCAAGAATTTGTATATGATATTTCCCTTAACCCTGGAATATCATACATATATTTGTGGTGTTAGCGCAATACTTCGTCGAATCAACGACGACGATATTCCAAAGGGAACGAAATATTTTCAAATATTTTGTTATAAAACCACGTTGCTTAGAATACCTTCGTTTGGCCTATTTTTTTAAATATGCCAAAGAAAATTTATAAAAATGGTTTACATAATCGATTGAATCTGTTTGCATTTTCAAATTAACATATTGAGTTAAAGGATTGAATTTTCGATACTTTCAGTCCCTTGTGCAATACGTAGAGAGTTATAACTATTCGTACATCAAGGCCATATTAGTAGCTAGTGACGTACGAAGAATCAGGTATAGTCGTTGAAGCGCCGAAGTATGATTATTCCAGGTGGAAAAATATATTTTATTCAATTATACTCGTATGTAAGTACGAGTACATAAGACATAAACCCTATTCACAGTCTTGTGCAAATGGTCTTGCGTCGTTGCAATTGCAAAATATTTGAAATCTATACTAACAAAATTCATTGGCGGTACTTAGTGTTCAGTGCAAATGGTTTTGCGTAAGTGCAAATGCAAATTGTTAATGTAATTGAGAATATGATCAATGTATTTTGTTCGTGTTGACTGCAAAGATTAACTTTCTTTTGGCAGGTCACATGTCAGTCTGTGTTTCAAGTTTCCTAAAATGAGGTATTCGTAGCGTTTTGGAAGAATTATTTCTATGACATTTTAAAGTCAGATAGAAATGTAGGAGCATTTTCTTGTGTATAGTCAAAAATATAAAAAAGAAACATTCTCAACTATGTATAATGTAAAACCCAACTTAACTGACATCATGTTTTAGTTAAACGTCTCTCATTTCCTGTTCTTGGTCAGTAGCGTTTCCAACGAATTGTAATTTCGGAACGTTAAATATGCTAAAGGTCACCACCGATATGTGGCTATTGGAAAATTTTATAATAAAATATTGTTGCAGGAATTATTGACAAATTATCTATGCGTTAAAAATATTCTGCCTTATTACCGTTCTCGAATCGACTCGAGTGTTTGTAATAGATTAAAGAAAAATCTTGTATTTTTCTTTAATTTATGACATTCTTTCGAGTCGAATCGAGAACTGCAATAAGGCCCATTGAAAAGCAATTTGTTGGTCAACAACTTATAAAATGAAATTAATAAGAATCAATACTCAAAGTGCTAGTCTGTTGAGCAATTTAATATTAATTGTTCTTAACCTATGGACGAATTATGTCTGAATGTTTTTATGTGCGAAAATGTACATACATATGTAAATAAAAGGACAGCCAAATAACAAAGATGGTCCTTCTCGTCAATATTTGTGTCCCGTATATACATAAGTGAACAACACTTTTTTATTCTTAGCCATATAAACTTTACATTGCGAAGTTAATTTTTTTGTAACAATTTAAAAGGTTTTCTTCATGTTATGTTTTTTTTATTGTCGTTGCGATTGTTCTGTCATTTTTATTTTAAACCAGTGATGTCAAATGTGATTGTGTTGGTGAGATCACTCTTATCTCTTACATTCCCAGCGGGAGAAATGTGCAGTTGCGAGGCCTAACTAGTGGCCTTTTCTAAGAGTATCCTTTTATTTACCAATAATATCTTCTAATTTTATAAGTTGTAAAAAAGGGTTTCGAAAATTGCCAAGTGCTCAGATATTTAATTTTAAAATATTTCTCCATTTTTAAGCTGAACATTTGTTTAGTTTATATACAAGAGAAACAATTTTTACAAAAAGTCTTACTTATGAATTAATTTAAAAGCTACTTTAAGAAATTTTCGAAAAGATGTACCTACATACAGTGGATCCAACTTATTTCAAACCTCTTATATGTATTGTATATATATATATATATATATATATATATATATATATATATATATATATATATATATATATATATATTTATATAAATATATTATTTCTGTTTAGAGGCCTCAAAACAGGACTTGCGATACTTCCCGCTGAATGAGAGTGTTTTTCAGTAAACAATTATATTTTACGCTCTCAAAATAAAAGAGCGTAAGCGTACATGTGAGTTTTGCTTCCACAATTGTGTATGAGGCTGACATCACTGTTTTAAACTCTTGTTGGGTGTTTTCACTCTATTTTGCACATTCTAGCATTTCTTACTTAAGGGTTACTTTCCGCTCAAACAGCTGAAGTCTCTTTTGTGTATATAATAAATGCATGAGAGGTTTATTCGTTTGTAAAGTTAGCTGTACGTCAACACGTATGTACGATAACAGAGATAAAATTTTTGGAATTCACAGTCTCTCCAGGAAGTGATGACCCCAAATTTAATTTAAGCAAAAATCTAATATATAAGCCAATACTCTTATGTTGATTGCTTTATTTGCTGGTTACGCACTTATTTAATCATAAAGGACGATTGTGCACATTTTTCTTTTTTCTTGGCAACATCAAACCCACTTCCCATTCAATCCAAATATTACAATTAGAAGCATTTATAATTCCTTTTTTTTTTAACTAAGAAACCTCGATAAATTATGTTTTAAATGTCTCCCATTAAATATCACATATGGTTTCTAAAACATCTCTGATTTCGAAAAAGTTAGACAAATAACCTATAGATTGTTTAAAAGGTTGCAGTTTTTCTTTCAAAGTCAGTTTGGCAATCGTCAAAAAAATTATTGAGCTACATACATATATGTAGAGAAAGGGAAACCCCGATGTTTTACCTCACATCCAAGATTTTTTAACTGCATATTTCGAAAATTTCAAAAACATATCGTGGGTCTCAAGTCGAAACGCCCTAACTCTCATAATGACAACTTCACTGGAGAAGGTAAAAACAACAGAAACTAATCATAGCAGAAACTGCAATTGGCAATTACTTGCAAAATACTAAACGTTTGTGGCGAAATATATTGGAATCACTGAAAAAATCAATTTCGTAAATAATAAAAATTACCTCCTTTCTACACTAGAAACGATCCTCTTGTTGTACTCGACAATACCTACAAGGATGGAATGAGACTTTATGAAAGAACAATACAGATAAAATACACCACAGATAATAAGAAAACTTAGGACTAAGGTGTATTATCCTGAAAAACATAAAACGGAAATAATAATATACTCACAGCAAGTTTTTTAATTACACATTTACCTATGATAAACATATCATTTGCCAAATATTTTTTTATGGCGAGGCAAAGTATATCTATATCAAGTATATGCAAGAGCCCAGCTGACTAAAATTTTTTCAGTTTTTACATGAACCTATGTCAAAATTTGTTTACTTTTGTAGCGAGCCATATTTGTTTATTCGTTGAAAAAATAATTTTGTAAAATTGTGAAAAACATTACTAATTTAACAAAAGTAGCAAAAAAGAATTGTTGTGGAAAAGATTTTTGTGAAAAAGTGTATTGTTTAAGAAAAGTAACAAAAAGAAATTGTTTTAAAAAAGTTCTATGCGAAAAGTATTTAAAGTTTTGGAAATAATTGTGGACAAAGCAAAATAAAATAAAAGAAAATTTCTGACATAAGATATTAAATTTACACCAGTGATGTCAAATATGATTGTGTTGGTGAGATCACTTTTATCTCTTACATTCCCAGCGGGAGAAATGTGCGTTTGCGAGGCCTAACTAGTGGCCTTTTCTAAGAGTGTCCTTTTATTTACTAATAATATCTTCTAATTTTATAAGTTGTAAAAAAGGGTTTCGAAAATTGCCAAGTGCTCAGATATTTAATTTTAAAATATTTCTCCATTTTTAAGCTGAACATTTGGTTAGTTTATATACAAGAGAAACAATTTTTACAAAAAAGTCTTACCTATGAATTAATTTAAAATCTACTTTAACAAATTTTTGGAGTGGCTCCAACTTATTTCAAACCTCTTATATATATTGTATATATATGTATATATATATATATATATATATATATATATATATATATATATATATTTTTTATAAATATATTATTTCTGTTTAGAGGCCTCAAAACATTACTTGCGATACTTCCCGCTGAATGAGAGTGTTCTTCAGTAAACAATTATATTTTACGCTCTCAAAATAAAAGAGCGTAAGCGTACATGTGAGTTTTGCTTCCACAATTGTGTATGAGGCTGACATCACTGATATAGATATACTTTGGGCGAGGTGTAACATGTAATTTGGGTGTCAAATGATGAAATGTCAAGAAGTGAGCTGTCGTCCTTCGAAATTTTTTATTAAAAACGAAATTTTAACAATGGAACGCTTCACTATTTTACAAACAATTTTAATTGTGATAATTTACTATCAAAACGGTGAATATTTAAGTGTATCATTTCGTAAAATTCGAGCAGCTTTGCCTCGTAACCAGGCTTCTTCTGGGAGCGCCATGCTTAATTTAATCCAAACATAGCCGCTGTACAGCAAACTGTTGAGAATGAACCTGGTAAATTAGCTCGCCGATGTTCGCAACAATTAGGCATCGCTAAAGGCATTTTTGCATAAAGTTCAACTCATTCTAGAATTAAAGGCGGCCGACCATTGTTTCCCTCAAACGTTTGTGAATTGGCCATTTGAAAAGTCTTCTGTAGTGATCAGGCGGGCTTACAGAATTCACAAGCAGTCGTCAAAAAACAAAGAAAGTGACCGTATGGTGCGGTTTGTGGCCAGGCGGTGTCATCGGCCAATATTTTTTCGATAATAGATTTTTTGTGACCACAATGGCTATTGTTGATATCAGAGACGTGTTGTCGGGAAAGACAGCGCCAGAAGCCACACAGTTGAATGGCCGGCTTCTAGTGCCACATATGCTTTGTACGATTTCGCTGTCGCGTAATTTATCAATTTGGCGATGTCAATTGGCCGCCTCATTCTTGTGATTTAGATCCGCTGGATTATTTTCCTTGGAGCCATCTGAAAGAAGAATTTCTGCGGTGCATTGACGAGATAAGCGAAGCTCTGCTGCAGAACTTGCTTTGTTGCTTAGAATACCTTTAAATAACATTTTGCAATTCGTTAAAAAAAGAGAAAACAATAGTCAACGCTTTGACTACATTGCCAATTGAGTTCGATTTCGTACTCAATTCTTAATATATGGTCGAGCTTTTTAAGGCGTCGCAAGTTCGGGGCGAGGTAATATTGTAAATAAAATGAAAACTGTTTTCTTCACAACTTTTAAGATCTATCCCGCCAATATTATCTCTTAGATTCTACAGATCCAGTACAAAACATTGAATGGTGGCGCGGACATCTACATAGGTGCGAATCTTAAAAACAAAACAAGTAAAAACGTTATATTCGACCGGGTCGAATTTTAAATACCCTCCAAATATTCAGTAAGTAAATTTAAAATGTTTAACTGTATTTTGGCAGGGTCACTCTGGCAAGGGCTGTGGGGGAGACATTTCACCTTTGTCATAAAACTCTAAAAATAAATAATTATATACAAAATTAAAAAAAAAAATGTTTTTTATAGGGTCATTTAGGCGGCAAAGGGGGAGGAGGGGGTAGGACAGAGTAGTACCAGGTTACGTCTCAGCGTCGTCATTAAAACTTAAAAATGTTATTTTTAAGGGATGTAAGCTTAAATAATACAATTTGTTAATTTTTTACATTATTTTTGCATATAATAACGCCCACTAAAGGGGGTGTGGTCCAAAAATTATTTTTTTTTTATTTTGTGGCTCCAAGTTCAACGTGTTGGACCTTTTTTAAAAATTATGTTGTTTTTTAGATGTTGGTTTAGTTCTTCTTAGGGGAATTTTTTTCCCTCTTGCCCGCATTAGCCCATCACCGAACTTAACCTGTGCTATCCTTCAAGATATATTTATACCAAATTTCAAGAGCCTAGCTCTTTTCGTTTGAACTGAATCGTGATTTCCACAGACGGACGGACATGCTCAGATCGTCTTAGATTTCTTCACTGATCAAGAATATACATATATTGTTTATGGGGTCTCATATGGATGTTTCGCTGCGTTACAAACGGAATGACAAAGTGAATGTACCCTCCATATTCTTTTTTGGAGGATATAAAAAGACAAGAAGAGAGCCACACTTTATAAAAACATATGTATTTGTTTACAAAATGCATGTTTGAAATCAATTGACAGCTGAACTTCTGGTACCATCCACGTAAACATTTTTATATGCGGGATGGAATAATTGTGTACAATTCAGAGATTTGTAGTGCAGTTTTGTTTTGTTTTTTTTTCAACATATTGTTCAAATAATTTAATGTTTGTGTTTTATTGTTACTTAAATTTATATTTTATATTTTTTCTTGGTTGTTCTTAAACTTTTCGTGCCTTATTTAAGTTCCTAATTTTTGTTTTTTGGCAAAGTGTATTTAATTTCCGAAGCAGAATCTTGTTGTCGACAAAAGTGTAACAGGGAAAAAAATAGAGAAATATAACATATTTTTATAACGAAATTAATTTTTATGTCGCATTGCAGGATATTAAAAGAGGTACTTTTTAAAATAATATCTAGATAATGAAACTTAAAGTTTTGCTTAAAACATATATGTATGTGTATTAAGATGGAAAATATAAAAGGTGTATTTAAATATTTAGATATACAGGGTCCGCCAAACAACTTTTTTTTTAAATGCTATAAAAAAAACTGCTGAATATTTTCTCAAATTAATTTTTTTATTTGAAAGTACAATACTTCCGATCGGCCCAATTTTTAAGCACATTATAGATTGTGTGCAGCTGTATTTCACCAATGGCTTCACGAATATTGTCCTTCAAAGCGTCAATTGTCTCTGGCTTGTCGGCGTAACACTTATCTTTGACGGCACCCCACAAATTATAGTCCAACGGTGTCAAATCGCAGCTCCGAGGTGGCCAAACGTCATCAGCTCTGCGGCTGATAATGCGTCTTCTAAAACAGGGCGCAAAACATCGAGTGTAGCTTCGGCTGTGTTGCACGTAGCGCCGTCCAGTTGAAACCAAATGTTGCCAATATCCTCCTCATAAATTTTTGTGAACAAAAATTCGTTCAACATGGCCCGATAACGATCGCCATTGACTGTAACGGCCACTTATTGCTCATTTTCGAAAAAAATGGCCCAATTATGCCTCTGGACCAAAATCCGCACCAAACAGTTACTCGTTTTGGGTGCGTCGACTTTTCAATGTATGTATGCGTGCGGGTTTTACGTGCCCAAATGCGACAATTTTGCTTGTGTACATACCCGCCAATATCAAAATGAGCTTCATCTGAAAAGATGATTTTTTGGCAAAGTCGATAGCAAGCCCACTTAGCAAAGCGTTGTTCAAGCGTATACAAAACCATATTCGTTCAGCGGAAGGATAAACTAATTATCTGTCAAATCAGACATGAGCTAAGTGTTACCATTCACGATATAAGCACTAGTTAAAAAAAAACGTTAGATGGCGGACCCTTTACATAAAGGGTGTTTTTTATAGAATGACATAAAAATGGACTTTATTTATACATGATTTCTGCCATGTGACCGCCATGTTTGGCGCCTAGTAGGTGCAATCAGGAACACCAAGATTTTAAAAAATCTTCCAAGTGGAAGGAAACAACCCTAGTTGATGAGAACAGCGACGAATTGATTGATTAGGATCATCTTCAATGGTTTCCTGTACAGCGGCTACAGCTTCTTCAGTGCGCACTGTTCGACGTCTCACGCATATTATCAGTAACAGTAAATGTGGTTCGAAAACGATTTAATTGTTCTTCAAATTAGCCGCTCTGAAGAACAATTATGAACGCCATAAAATGGAAGAAGTGCACGATGAGGTTGACGAATATTACATTATCTTGATTAAAAATTTCAACAATTTGCAAGCGTTTTTCTGGTGTTGTGACACTCAAAAAAAAAACACGCTTTATGTATATTCAAATTATATATGTTAAAAATCTTAATATCTGTGATTTTCTGACACGTACCAATAAATGTTTTCTCACAAATAGATAAGTGGAAGGCTGTGTAGTACAAGTTGGACAGCTATAAGCTAATTGATGGTGCATGTATATATTTGATGGCTCAACACCAATTAATTATTTTACATGTATAAAGGTACGTTCACACATATTTGAAAAACAAAATGTAACAACTAAATACTAAGAAAAACCCGTACGGTTGCATTTTACACATATATAGTGTAAAAATTTAACAAAATATATTACTTAAGACTACATAAAAGCATAAAAATAACATTTTTAAGCTTTTATGACGATGTTGTGACGTAACCTCATCCTCCTCTGCCCTACTACCAACTCACACAGATGTTATGCTCTGCTCTGTTCTGTAGTCGCAATCCTATCCCATTATATTTGCTTAAAACCGAGCCCACCTGGGTTTGATAATTTGCTTCTTTAGTTTGTTGACAGTACGAGTATATCTTTATCATTCTGAATTCTCTTTTTTCGGATGTTAGAAATTTTTTGGAAAATTTAACATACTTCTAAACCCTACTTAAATATATTAAATTATACAACACCTTATTGCGATCTTCACTTAATTATAATACAAAGTACGTTTTTTAGCAACTTCCTTTTTGGCAACACAGTTTTTGGCATCTCAACTGTATTCGTGTAACGTTATCCTGTTAAGCATGTACTACAGACTGGTTTATAATTTAACTATGTATTGACTTGCAAACGAACAGCGATTGCACGGTATTGAATCAAAATTCAAGTTCGGTGAAGACAGTGCATCGTGCACTTCTTGTGCTCAGCGACAAGACTCAGTCCTACTTGAACAGATACGTGAACAAGCAAGATCGGCGTATTTAGTGTGAAGAGCAGGCAGAAGCTTTGCAAGAACTGCCAAAGCATCCCGAAAAATGTACAGTTTACTGTGTGTTGTGGTTACTGTGAGTAGCGAGCCGTACGATGGTTACATATTCTTTTTGCCCAAAAAAGTAGAGATGGACTGGGCTGACATGTAGTTTCAACAAGACGCTACCACATGCCCCACAGTATGCGATGCATTATCCCAATTGAGAAAGGATTTCGGTTTATTTTTTGTAGGGCTATGTTAAGGCTCATGTCTATAGGGACAAGCACGCAACAGGTGATGCACTGGAAGTCAATATTGAAGAATTTATTCGTGAGATTCAGCCCGAACCGTTAGGGAGAGCCAAAAATGGGACCCAGCGTATGTACCATGTGAGGCCAAGTCGCGGTCCTTATTTACATATATAAAATCGTCTTTAAATATTGAATTATATAGATCACTTTATTTCCTTAAGTTTTATATGATTTTTTTTAATCAAATTCGAAAGGTCTTAAAAAATCAACCGTATATATGCTTATGCATTGTATATGTACATATATAGTCGGATAGTTAGACGACTATGACCATGATCAGTCGTTTTGAAATTTTATAGCCTATGACGTTTTATTTTCGTCCCATAATGCGTACCATAACAAATGACTTTAAAATACAAATTTACCTTCAAGTTTGAAACATATTGAGTAATACCAAATTAACGAAGTGTTTCTTTATCATGCTCGTGTCCTACTACACGTGTATTTTTCATTTCAAATCACCAATAAGTCATTTTTCTAAGAACTTTTTTCTTCAAAAAGAAAATCTAAAGCCTATACATATTAAAACTAATAAAAAAATGCGCTGAAGAGTTGTTAAGTAAGTAATACTAATACATTTCAGGATATTAAAAATGAGTTCATAAATCACAATGTATTAAATAACTGGCATATATACAAAGAGCAGCACATGAAAATGTAACACATTTGCGAAGAGTTGAAATATTTCCTATATTAATATTTAACCTATCCGTGTGTCTACTTTATTACTTGTACAAAATTAGTTATGGCAAAGCGAGTTTAGGTAGGAAACCATATTAAACAAATTACAAACCAGCAAAATGTTGTACATATTTTATTTTAAAGCAGTAGAAAGTTAACAGCAGCAAGAAAAAAAACACTTTTTACTCTTATCCTTTTTGGGTCGTATCACATTTAGCTAAAATACTGAAAAACATTCTGATTGTTTTCGAAGCTCAACAGCTGCAACCGCAAGACAATCATGTAGTTGTATATAATTCTATGTAGCGCACTTGTTATTCTAAAGAGAGCAACACAAAAACTAAAAATATTCAGTAGAGGCAAATTTCTGTTCTGCAAATTTATAACCTTCACTAAAAATGTGTGAAAGGGTATTATAGGTTTGTCATTCCGTGTGTAAATTCTACAATATTGGTGTGTGAGCCCTTATGAATAGGTAAGTCAAATAAAAGAAGTTTGTCTGCTGTATGTGAAATCGGGTTTCCGAAGTAAACAAAGAAGCTGGATAGATTTGTACTGAACCTTACATAACTTTATTTTGTTAGAAAATAAGTTGGAAAAATTACATAGGATTTTGTAAAAGCGATGGTTATGATGGTTACTCCCTTTAAAGGAGTAAATGCAATACGTATGCGAAATCTTCATAAAAAATATTTTCGACAGTTTTCCAAATCTCTGATATTTACCTCCAAATCAATGATACATTTTATTGTGTTCTTGTCAATAAGCCTCGTCTGCAACTATATTTTAGGTGCAGCCAGACCACTGATCATGTACTCTCTTTCGAGAGTTTTACATCTCACTCGCAGTAGTTAATTGCAGTACATATGAGGAACTATTCCGTGATTACCGAAGCAGTTACTTTCTATGTGAAAGCATAAACTACAGTCAGTAATAGTAACGTATAAAAATACGGGATAGGAATATCCCCGGAATTTGTTCCAAGTCACACCGCTGGCATATGTGCATTATTACTTTGCAAAATAATAATAATAATAAAGAGTTTTACCTTCGCAAAATGTATTTACTTGAGGAACATGAGGTAAAACAAAAGAAAGTATAATATTGAAAACCGAGGTCCGCGTGTAGTTTCCAATATCTCTGCTAATCGTAGTAATTTAGTTTTATTTTTTTTTTATTTGTGGTTCTGGATAAAGAGTTTTTTCTAGTAATTATTGTCTCAATTATATGATATACACAAATCACGCTATTTCCGATCATCTGGCAAATCAAGAACTGCACATAAAGTTTCGATTCTGTCCAGAGATCATTTTTTTACTCTATATTACAGTTTTCAAAGTATTTGCTACCAGACGCTCATCAATTGTCATATCATGCGATGCCATTCTTATTGCCAAATCTTTCGAATTTATTTTTAATTCTACAGGCCATACAATAATGCAGGGAAAGGCAACCTATACTATTACATTTTGCGATTGTATTACTCTCTGCGCTCTCAGCACGAGTCGGTCTTGCCAATCAACTTTCGTCACTTCTCCCCAATTGAAACTTCAAAATCTCCAAAAGCTAACTTAATTTTATTATGGGTATTTGCAATATATTATAAAATTAATTTCGGCGTGGCATTGGAGCAAAATTATGTTTATTGCTCTGTATGCAGTGATGGTGTGTAAAAAATAAAGTTTTGTAGGACATTTGGCAAAGAGTAATGCAAATACACATATGTATATGTTCATTGCATTATTCACCAACGGGAGTTATTTGCAAAAAGTTTGAATTGTGGTTCAAATTGTTAACAAAACACGAGGTGGTCATAAAGAAATGTCATTTATAATTTACCACATCTCTTCATACTTTCCGCCAAAGCATTTTAAAACATCATTGCTAAGCTCTTTGAAAAACTCGCCATCGTCAAGAGGAGGGCAACGTTTAGCAAGAGACGTAGCAACAACAAAAGATACCTTTCTTTTTAAACAAAACTCTGCAGTTTCTTCATAGTCAGCAATAATTTTTTTTTATAAAGATGTTTACTCATCTCCCTTGTGATCGGACTCACATTGCTTTTTGTTCTCTGGCAACGCTGATTCTTAAAGTATGCGATAAACACAACCTGCCTGTTTGAATGTCGAAACTAGACTGATTAAAGTTGTTTACAGCTCTACAATGCGTGTACTCACGTACGTAACAGAAGAGTAAATGAAAAGGCGCCGCGCCCTACATTTCTCTTTCCCTGCACTAATCATTAGTCTTATTTTAAAAATAAGACAAAGTTGTTTGTGTATTTCGTATTGCTAGTGCTGGGTGCTGTATGCGAGTATTAAAACACACAGCCTATAGCTAAGCGCTTTCACAAAAACAAATGAGTACGAACCGCATAGGGCTTGGGCAGTCTTGCACTAATGTGACGGTATTAGACCGAGGCTTTGCAATACTGTCAAATTATGAAATGTCAAGAATTGAGCTCTCATCCTTCAACGTTTATTTAGTAAAAGGTTTTTATATTTTAATTATAAAACGCTACACTCTTGAACAAAGAATTTTAATTGTGAAAATTTACTATCAAATGGTGTATCACTTCGTAAAATTTGAGCAGTTTTTCCGCGTACTCAAACTCCTTCTGTTGTAACACAAAGAGGGAGTTTAGATTCTGTCCGCAAAGCTCATCACTGTACCACACATCAAAAAGATAACTTTTATGATTATTGCATCATCATTGATATCTAAGCTCATTATCGGTTATTGGCTCGCTGTAATCCACATATTAGCATTAAAGGAATCTCAGTACTTAATACCTGCCGAAGGTTCTTTGATAGGATTTGCAAATTAAAATAAAAAATTAATAAAAATTGTAACTTCTGAGTGATAGTCATAGTAAAATAATTATTCTGCTTTTATAGACAAGACGAAGGAGAAGTACACGATTGCATTTCACCTCTATGTGAATCCATTTCCAAATATGTATTTTGTGAAATAAAATGTTAATTTCATTCGTTATATTGCACATTTCATATTGAAGGCTGAATTTAAAGATGTATCTGTACCAAAGTCATATTTAGGAATTTACTAAAACACAGGTACTAACATTAAGATATAATTTTACAAATTTCTCCAATACATTTGAATTATTATTTTGTTACAGCAAATACAACACCGCTGTCAAAGCCATACGCTGTCTTGTTATTATTTGTGCTATGTTCTAAAGAAATACCTTGCCAGTGCTTGCTTTGAAAATTCAATGGTTTTTTTGATTTTTTCGTTTTTGTGCATTTTATGCACAAAATTCAATGAAAACAATTTTAATGCTCGAATTCTTTTGTCTCTGTATTGCGAGGGTGCCAAAATTCTCGCCGGTACATTTGAGCAGCAACTGGGGAATGAAAATATGAAGTGGTTCGCATGATTATTTTGAAAAATCAGTTTGTAACAATTTTTCGTCGTTGGTTCCATGTGATGTCGGATTGATCTACGATATCATAACCGCTTGCTATAATCGTAAATATGTGAGTATCTACATGTACGTATGCAAACGTTTATAAATACTTATTATACATGCATTGAACGTGTCATAGGTATTTGCTCGAGTTATTTTTGTGTTCACGCACAAATGCAAACACAAACGCAAATAGAAATGAATTTCAACATGCATTCCTGTGTACAGTGCGTGGGTAAAATAAAGCTGCAATGACACTTCCAAGCCATTCAAGAAATGTTAAAATTTTTATTTAAGAAGCACCAAATGACCCGCGAATTTGTTTGTGTGCCAAGCCTACGGCGAGTTAAATTATTTAAAAGAACTTTTTAAAATAAT
Source organism: Linnaemya tessellans (assembly GCA_951800035.1). Lineage (NCBI taxonomy): Eukaryota > Metazoa > Arthropoda > Insecta > Diptera > Tachinidae > Linnaemya > Linnaemya tessellans. Next base: position 63,201,370 of record OX637536.1, read on the forward strand.
AGTACGTCATTTTGCAAGGTAGGATTTGTAATATGAATTAAATCAAGTCGTGATTTTAATTTTGTATCAAACTTTATACAATCCATAAACATTTAAGCATCAGTTTGTTTCGTTTCCTCTACGTAGAACAACGGGATACACATGAAAGGAAAAGTTTTCATATTGAATCACAGCGCATTAAATGCAACTTTCTTTAAAACAGTTTATTATATAAAATACGAAATATTTATAAGGACTTTAAAACTAATTGACTTTATTAAGAGTTTTAAATAAATATCGAGTTTTATTAATTCTTTGAAATGCATTTATTTACAGAAAATGTATTTAATTAACAATAAATGAATGTGTAAACTGTGATACTGTCAAAAGACGTACAAGTTGAATAAATAACTTTATAATAAACGAACAATTTCAATTATTGTTAAATAAATGTTTTTAATTTCTGATACAAGTGATGTTTCATATAACAAATGGTTCTATGAAATACAGGTGATTTTAAGCATTACAAAATTTTAAATATTCACTATCGCCCCTGCACATGGCATTGCGTGAAGTGAAAAATGATGATGTAGCAGAAAAATCTCTTTTATTTTAAGATCTCAGTGCGTAAGCAGGTATGCGTAATAGTGTGGCCACCACCACCAAAGCTTGCAAAATCCAGACAGACATCGTCAGATATTTCAATCACCAACTAGGCACAAGTGCACTAATCAGCCGTTATATAGTACCACTTGTTGAAATTCGCATCGTTCGGCCAAAGCCCTTTACTTTCTAGTTGCTATAGCCAGGCAGTTACAAAACTACGAAAACATAATGGAGTCCAGTTGGCCAGTGTCGAAATCAAATTAAACTGGTAGTTATTTCAGTTAACTGGTATACAGCTAATTAGCGTATTCCATAAGCTAGCCGTGAATCGATTAATCGTTTAATTTTTATCTGACTAAGCGATTAATCAAACAAATGCTTGTACACTTGTACCATTTGAAGATAGACAACTAATTATAAGTTACATCAATTTTACTTTTCCGGAAAAAAGGATACCTCTATTATAATAAACTAGGGAATAGGTCAATTACTGAAGGGAAAAATCAAAAACAATTGTTCGTAATTATTATTTTGAAATGCTGTATCAGCTTCTGAAATTTGATCTACACAGATCCACCTATTGAAGTTAACATTAATCTTCAATGGTTATAACTTGAATTATAAATACCAAACACTGAAATACGAGTATACTAGCATTATTTTCTAAACGTTCCTACTTAGCTAAATGAGATCCAATTAAAGCTAAATTTTATAATATTATAGTGTTTACTAAAAATTTATGGTCGTAATATGAGATTACGAGTACGTATATGGGCATTTCCATTTTGGCGTTACGTTACTTTTGTACGACGATATGTTAAAAAAAACTTTAAAAACCATAATTTATAAAAGTATTTTTCTCACATTAGAGAAGTGATTGGATAGCTCTATATTCAGCCAAAAAATGGAAATAGTTGAGCCTAAGAATTTCAAGATATACTCCAAAAAGTGACCTGGCGTTACGTTACAAAAAACGGAAGTGCGATTTGACTTTGATAACAAAATTGTTGAACTCTGCGAATTGGGCAAGTATTTTTAATCAAATTTTTTTTGATAGGTTTTGGACCAATATACATTTATTTTCCAAGTTATAAATTGAACAAATCTTTTTTCCTTTTTTTTCTTTTATGAAAATTGGTCTGGCGTTACGTTACTGGCGTTACATTACTAAAATTTCCACTTTATTTTATTATGTTAAAAAAATGCGAAAAAGACATAAATATTAGAAAATTATATAAAAGCTACAAAATACTAAATATATTTTTTGCATTTGTTTTATGATTAAATATTTTTGTAGCAACAGTTTTGCAATAAGAGTATTATTATGAAATTGATTTTAGGAATGTTAATTATAAAGAGAAAATGCCCTTGAAGTTAAGAAACACTTACAAAAACGAGAACTTCAAACTTGTAGCTCAGTATTTCACCATCCCAACAAAAGAAAGCTTTATGCTCCTAAATTTAATTTATTTTAGAAGTTTCTCCTTTATAATACATTAGGAAAATATCTGTTTGTTAAATTTTAATTTTTCGATCAAGGTGGACTTTTTTCTCGAAATGCCCATATATAAGTACGTCGAGTACAGCTAGAAATATTGTGAATAATATAATATAGAAAAATAATTTGTTTTAAAAGTGAGTCAAAGTTATTTATTAAGTACCTATTTATTCTTGATCTTTCGAAATTATTTCAGTAATAATTTTTTAAGCTTGAGATCTTTTTATATAAAAATGTTTAAGATTTTTATTTATTTTTTCTTGTTTACTATTGTTTTGAAGAAAGAAAAGATAAGCAAGCAATATTTTTCATACAAGCAACCCAAAGGAGTAACGAATTATTGAATTTATAAAGAAATATTGTACTATTTTTTTCAATTAAATTTTGATATAAGATACAAGAAAAAACTGCTATGAAATTTTGATTTGACATATTGTCACAATTCTATTTTAAATGAAATTTTTTTAAGAAATGTCTATATGCATTTCATTTGTGCTTTTACTTTATAAATACTTTTCTTGTTATCAAATTGATTTCGAATTGTATAAATGTGTAGAAAAATAAAAATAAAAAAAAAATTTATATATATATATATATATATATATATATATATATATATATATATGTATATATATATATATATATATATATATATATATATATATATATATATATATATATATATATATATATATATATATATATATATGTATATATAAGACATTAAGCTTTAAAAATATTGTATTATTATATAAAAAATAGGTCGAAAAATTAGCAAAAAACAAAAAAAAAATAGATTCATATCGAATATAATTTATTTGTTTGGTTGATTTTGTATGAGTTTCAAAGCTTATTATGCTTATTCTGCTGTGATTTTTGAAAATAATTTTTAATTTACAAATTGTGAATTCTCAGATGGTTTTCAAAAGTATGTGCATAAGATAAGGAAGGGGCTTTTAACTTTTCAAAACTATGGTTAAAGCCTACTGATGATTTGGTAGAGCACCAATGAAATTCATATAGACATTGAATAACCATCATGAAATAAATTTCACTGAAAACAAAAGAAAATATTAATTATAATTAAATGAAAATATCCAGAGGATATCGATATATTTTATATATAATATTCCAAATTATTACAACGATATTATTTAATAAAAAAGACCTCAAACTTATTGCAATAAAAATTTTTACGAAAATACAGGGTAGCGCAGAATGAGCTATATGTTTTGAGTTCTTTATAACTTTTTCAATTATAATTCTTTCTTTGTTTTTTCAGCATTTTGTGAAGAAGACTTGGGGAATTCCTGACAGTATATTTGAAAGGCACAGTGTATGTTATGAAACCAAGAACCATACTGCAACTAAAAACCAACATTCGAAACGAAATCATGCCCATAACACCCGACATTTTGGGAAAAGTTATGGAAAATATGCTAAAAAGACCACATATGTGCGAAGGAGAAAATTTACATCACTTACAGGATATCATTTTTCAAAACTAATTGCGAAAAATTCCCTAATATACTGTATTAAGAAAAAATTATAATAATCGCATAAATAAAAAAGTTATAAACCATTTGAAATATAGAGCTCATTCTGCGCCACCCTGTATAAATATATAATTAACTTATTATGTTACAAATTTATGGTGATATCTTACACTACCACTAAGCCATTAGCACAATATACGATACACGAATCCACTTAAGTCATTAAGGCGTCCTGTTTTATAAATACAGACGCTTCACACAATTAAACTGATTTTCAATGGACAGATAAATACTTAGTTAAAAAGTAATGTTTTTTAATGCAAATTGTGAACATTAAAAAAGTTTTAATCTCAAAATTAATTAATTTTGATGATTTTTAATATTTTTCCATACATATTCATTTACAGTTAACCATATGCTTATTTAACAATATTTGTCGTAGGTTTTTTCTCTGTCCGTTATTAAAATAATAATAACGATTATGTGTACTTACCGCCAATACTAGCGTTGTATGCTACACCTACACCGCAATAATTATTGAAAGCTACTGCTGCAACTTCGCCAGCACATCTGGTGCCGTGCTTGTTATCGCCATTATCCTGTGGTGTTGGATCAGAATCATTGCCGTTAATGTCAAATGATGCATCTGGATCCTGTTGAGTAAACATAGTGAGAGATAATATTAATATTCATAATGCACAAATATATACTATATATACAGTTTAAGTTTACATATACATACATACATATATGAATATAAAAAATTAAATAAATTTATAAAATTAAAACGTATTTATATGTGGGAGTATAATATAGGATATCCTATATGTATTTACTTTTATCTATAGTTTGTGTCATAATTATAGGCAAAACTTTGACATCAATAATACCAAAGTTTATAATTAGGATACAGCTTTAAAAAAAATATATGCGAAGTCAGTCCTGATTTTTAAGACATTCAACTTTAGAGGTAGACTCATGTTGATATATTTGTGTATACAATATGAAATTGATTTGACAAGCTCCTCTGTTTCATTGAGGAAAATGCAAGACATTTTATTCGTGATTATTACACAATGGAAAATTACATATAAACTAATGATTTGAATTGA